>WACJ01000026.1:0-1440576 GCA_008973525.1 Stenopsyche tienmushanensis
CGCAATTCGATCGTCTTTGGAAGTTTTCACAAAATATGAACAGCTCTAATGACGCACGTCTATTGCTAACGAGCGCCAATTTGAGAATCATTGCATGCATTTAAAAAGAAGCTGATTCTTTCCAATTTTGCGAGGATTTTTAATTACTGCCGACATCGATCGGAAAGGCATTTTAAATGCAATAAATCAACACTTGAAGATATTAGTACTAAAATGTAATCAATAATATCCCAAAAATGAGGATCCTCGTAAAAAATCTTTAGATTAATCCATTTGTGGAGGATGTTATTCCATGTACTCTTACAATAGTTATCTTTGGATGCTACTCTGATATCTAAACACAAAAAATATATATTGCCTCAATTTTGGATATCAGTTTTTGATGAATATTCATGTACTCAATAAATCTAAACAATTACACTACAGCCAAGAATATTCAATATTTTAGCAAAGATGCAACAGCAGGTTTCGCAGCAGGAATTTGTTGTCCTTCGACAAAAAGCACGATATTCGTTTCGTCTTCCATAATTTCCATAATGGAGACTATTTTCAATAACATTACATACATATTTTGATGAAAAGAAATCTCTTAGTTTTTGAAACATTGAGTAGCTTTAAAAAAGTTATAAACCTAAGGTCATGATATCAAAAGTTATTCTTTGATGTGCAGCATGCAAAATTTTATCACCAAAATTAACGATTAAAGTTCAGACATTCCATGAATTTTGACTTGAACTTGAAATTCAGTCCATGTCTTACAAATAACATCTCCTCGCTTTTAAAAATGACGTTGAAACATTTAAAGTTATAGTCAAAATATACACTTAATATATATCCCAAAAATAATTTCCTCAAATAAATAAATCCTGATATAGGAGTATTTTATGGATGGTGAAAAGGAAGTGGCATGGTTTGGCGATTAACCAGATGATTGCTTCTATGAAGATTGAATCAATATATCTGTATTTGTTGACATCAAACAATAAGAGTGTCAAATATAATTGTATTCTGATTCATTAACTCAAAGGGAATAATCAAATATCATATATATTTTTGTTTTGTGTTGTTTATCAATATGTTTGTTATGTATGGTCAATTAGTTTTTCTTTGAAGTGTTTTGATCATGTCGCATTCAGTAATTTAGTACTGTATATTTGGCAACAATTTCAAACTCATAAGCAAATATTTAACAAGTAAGCTTAAGAGAATCCCTAAAAAAAGTTGCATCTGCAGACAATAAAATTCTTCCTTTCATTCCCCATGCGTCAATAAAGTGGATTTCTTCTTCTCGCTTGGAAGTTCTTCAAAAGTTCTCTTCGATTGGCAGGTAATTATATTGAAAGTTAAGAGATCTGACGAGCTGTACTGATGAACGATTAAAAGTTTATTGCGAAAGAAGATTTTTTTCGAACTTTCGTTATAATTTAAAGCATTAATTTTGTTACGATCGTTACGAATTTTTACTTATTGTAATAAAACTCTATAACTATAAAAAAGCATGTGGTTTGTATCTTAAATGAACAAGAAATATTTCTCGGTCGTTGAAATTTGAGTGCATTGTTACGGTGTTGCAATCTACCCTAATGTCACTCTGTAATGTTCTTTGTGTAGTTGAGTTTGGCATCTTGTAAAAGGTTGCGAGAAGAAAAATATAAATATATAGATTATTTCAAAACTTCAAATATTAAATCAAAAAGCTATACTTTTCCTTAATATATCTAGATGAAACCATATACGTTATTTTATAAGTCTCAATACTTCCATTGGATTGATCAATTTATCGTCTATGTATTTATTTTTTAATAGTACAATGGCATCGTCGATTATAAAAATCAATCATTTTTATCTCATATTGATATTTCATTATAAAATTTAGCCTAGAACTCATAAAAAAATAAGCTAGAGATTAAATCCAAAGTGTACGATGTATATTAACATATTTATTCCTGTACGCTCACTTGAAAATGTCAAAATTGGTTCCAGAAACTGGAAATTTTGATTTATTTGCCCTGGAAGTGGAAGACTGCGTAAGATGGATGCCGCCATACTAACTTCTGAAAATGGAATCTGATATGCCGTTTTTAGGTGATTTAATAACCGTAGATGAGAAATGGGTTCTTTAAATAAATATAGATTTATGGATGCAAAAATCAATAGCTATCGAAGGGTTAAGTAGCAAAACCGACCCCCTTAGCCCAGTCTGACAAAAAACTTTTGATTGTTTGTGAAAACTGCAATGGAATAATTAATTTTGAAACACTTAAGCCTGGACAAACAATAAATGAAATACTTTATTGTGAACAATTAGACCCTTTAGTGGCGGAAATTTAAAAAAAAAACTGATGATGTTTTATAACAGAGGCATTAAAATGTTAATATAGGTGGAGAGAGTTTATATTCAACGATGGAAATTACATTTTTTATTATGTTAAAAAAATTAAAATATATGAGCATTCAATTCTTTCATTTAAAAAACGAAAATACATATGGGTATATCCTATATATCAATGCAATTGGTTTTTGTGAAGCCAATAAAAAAAATGCTTAAATTCTTCAAAATATTCGTCTTTATTTTGCAAATTCTTCGAAACCCGCGCGAACTTCGGGCGACACTTAATGCAAAACAACCCCGAAAAGTGTTAAAATGCATTGAGGTGCTTTGAAACCTCTTTTTGACGAAAAAATATGCAATTTTATAGGATTAAAATTTGGCATAAAGTGTATATAATTAAACAGTGTTCAGAGTTATGTTTGAACGATGAATATAAAATACAAAAACCAAAAAAGCGTAATTTAATTATACTCCTAATTATAATTTTCAGAATGTGTTATTAATAGAAATTTTTTAAATGATTTCTACCATGAAAAAATATCCTTTAATCCTTATTTTTAGATTTAATTAAGTCTTTCTACTCGAATTTTCGGTTATATTTTAACATGGAGCCTGGGTTCCGCGAGAAAAATAAATAGAGTGGTTTCAGGAGGCTAGATTAAAACGTTTGATAAATACAAAGGACGATAACGGCTAAAATTGCACTACGATTCAATACATAAGTCATCTAGAAAACAGATCGGGTCCCAAGTCAAGATTTTTGCAATTAAAAGCTAGGGATAAACAATGGGAACATTTAGGTCTGACCGATGTAATAATATGGGTAAAGGACACGTAAGGTTGGTGTGAGGCGTCATGGCCTGACTAGCAGAGCCGGTGGTTGAAGGGATCCAGATCCATCCCCTGGGACCACCCTACCCCACAACCTTCAAGGTCGACTGCCGCGGCTCTCGACCCAAACAATTGACTTCAGCCATTCGCCCACAATTCTACTGAACAAACACTGAGCACGCAAAATTTCGGAACACTTTTAATAATACAACGTCAAATAAAAGGGAAGGGCGGCCCAAATTCGACGATAAAGAAACGTCGAAATTACTACATTCCCCGAACTGTGTGTATACATCACGGGATAATTCGATTAAGATGGAAGGGAGGCGGACTAAAGATGAAATTGGTATCATAACGTTTTATCCACGAACGAATTCCTCTTTATCATCCAATTTTCTCCATTCATAACTGCGATAATATTTACTTATAAATTATTTTAAGAGATATGAGTATCTTTGCACTAAGCCCTATGCAAGTATTATGGATATGACGAAAATGTATATATATTAAAATGAGACACTAAGTCCTCATTAATATTTGGCAAAAATATGCTTATAATAAAGCTTTTTGACTAATCTTAAAAATGACATCAACGATTTTTTTTCATTGCTGTTTGTATGATAATAAATTTATTAATGTGTGCCTATTTATTAATGAAAGATTCACAAGGGCAAGTGTTACTAATTTTTTTATTATGTAGTCCAAAAATAAAACATAGATTTACTTGATTTGATTGGCATATTTTAATTAGCTATTATTTGCGAGCTTAAATTAAACAGTTTAATAAAGTAATTATTAATCATTCCATGATGTAGATATGTTGCATTTTATGTTAGTTAAATTTGGAACAATGAGTGAACACAAAAATACAAAGACTTGCCCCAATCGTAATTTGGACTGCAGTAATCAATTTGTTCGGATAATCGAACGCTTACTATATTATGTCTGTTTTCTATTCCAACTATAATTTTTCATCGGAAAGGTCATGTGGTTCTTTCACTATTAGCTTATAAAAGAGGAACCGAAAGGTGGATGAATATAAAAAAAGCCTAAGAAAGCTGCTTTAGTTCAAGCAATATTTATCCCACTTTATGGCTGTGTATGTAACTGTCCTACATCTTCCATGGTACACCAACGTTTTTTTTAAAAAATCGAGGTTCACTTTTAGTAAAATATGCATAAATTACATTAAGACACGTGTCTTAACTGGTTCAAAATTTACTAAGAGACCGATTTACGCAATCCCTGTTTTTTTTTTTTTTGTTAAACTGTGCAGTAAACCAAACACGGAAATTAGATAGTCAAAAACGAAAGTAATACTTTCCTAACTTTATTACTTAAATTGATATTTTACCCTCAGTTTTATGTAAAATTAACATAGTGAATTAGAGTGCTTTTGAATGAATTATGTAATTTTGGAAGAAGTTATATTTTAAAATAATATTCGCTGTACACGGCATATTGATTGAAAATTTGGACATGAGAAAGCTGTGCGCAAGACAGGTGCCGCGTTTGCTCAATATGGAACAAAAACAGCGTCGTAATGATGTTTCAATCGAGTATTTGGTGATGGTTCAAAGCAACAAGGCCAAGTTTTATGCATCAATTTAGGATGAAACATGGGTTCATTATATCACATCTGAAAAAAAGAAACATGGAGACCTTTCACTGACCTGAGCTATTTATTGATCTAGCTATTCGAGATCATGTCAGCTCGTTCAACATAAGTGCACAACAAGGTGCAAAACATAAAATTAATATTCATGTTCGCAAGGACATGCTTATTCTCAACTTCGAGTGGCTATTTGCGCTCTGAGCGCAGGGGATAAATTAGCTAGATTTTATACCTTAAGACTGAAAAACTGTATAAGATAGCCTCTAAGAGAGTTTCCGTGATCGTAAAGGTCATAGAAAATGCCGAAGCAATTAATGCAAAAAGTCCTAAAAGAGAACAGAGTATCCACAAAGTCTGAGTGTCCAACCGGTCTACTTTTCGGACCGCTGACATGACGAATAAGCGCCTCGCTATTGGATGCCATACCTGAACACATCTGCAGAACGATTACGAACTCTCATCGCAAAACGGAGTTATCTGATTAGTTATTAGATTACTATGTATATTAATCTGTTGATTGTTTTTACACCTTATATTGACTTATTACAACAACAACAAAAAATATAATAAAATGGAATAATGTTTCCAGAAAGAAGTTTATTTCTTCGGTGCAGTCAAAAATACTCTGAACGAAAAGTAAGATCTATAAATATATAACATAAATAGATGGCGGAGGTGAAGATTTTCATTCAATTTTTCTTTGAGGGGAATTGGCACAGGGACACGAGAAAAAGACCGACCCAAGTTGGATATTACGACGGGAAAGAGGTCAGGATGCTGGAGCCGTCATGCGAAAGAGGGTATTCTCCAAAAATGGATTTTCAGAAGTTGGTGCGGTTAGATTATACATTAAGTGCTTACTTAGGATGGTAATGGTTTGCTTAGGGATTCGGTAAACGTCCAGTCGCTTAAAGGACCTGCCGGTGGGACAAAATAATAGCCAATGTAAATACCCCAATTAGAAATGGAAACTGCAGATCGGAATTGCGCATGCACTCCTTACTAGATACAATTATTTGAAATTTCATAATTATTTAGAGATTTATGATGATATTTGATACGACAAAATTATATTGAATATATTACAGTTAATTGAGATACATCAATTAACCATAACAAGAAAAATATATAAATTTCTGTCAAAAATTATAAGTTTTTGTGTTGTTTTTTTTTTTTAAGTTGAATGGTAAATATAGACTCAATTAATGACCCTAATTCTTAAAGGTTTTCTGCAGCTTTCAATGCTACCGTAGCGTTTTAGAAGCCCTAGCAGACTTTTGTAGCTCCTATTCCGTTGCTTTCGCCGCTGCGACAGTCTCCGATTGTCACCTTATTTGACTGCGGAAACCTCGCTAGGGGGTCATTAGAAACTCCAGAGCGCTCCATATCATTATCTTCGATGATGATCCCGACACCGATAGCGATTCGTCTATCCAGGGTAACTTTATAAAATATGGCTTAAAAGATTGCCAATCCTAAGTATTAACAACGAAATAAATAACAAGCTTTACAACGAAAAAATAATTATTTAAATCTATATTAAATATACTATACGCTTTATAAAACATATTATTTTATTAAATTATCTCCAATAAAAAAATGTAAGCAAATAAACATTTTTGTCAAAGCGGCGTAGACTAGTAAAATTGCCAAAAATGTGCGGTTTTACCTGCCTAGATACAGCTGGTGTCTAAGTGTTAAGATTCAGTTCTATTCGCACATAGTTCATTTATTAATCATTTTTGTTTTCTGAGAGTTTGTTCAAATATGTAGGACTAAAAAATCGTCAATTCCTATAGCAACGACATTGATTCTCCAAGCCGATATCACACATGAGTGCATCCGACGTATTAGCACTAAATTCGTATCCTCAAAGTCTGAAGAGTCGCTGGGCTTTTAGAGTATATACACGTGTACCCAACGTGCATAACACGAACACTTTTAGGTGGAAGGCTTTTATTTTAGTAAGGTTGGCAATAAAAATAGATAGCGGTCGTGACTTGTTCTTCTTTTGGGCTGAATGCTGGCCTGGAATATGAATTTGCCGAATAAACTGCATCTAGGTAGGTCCTACCCACGTGCCCATATCCATCGGCCTCAAAAGTACCCTTTGTAAGCAAACATCCAGTTTGTAAGTATTTTATTTACCGTATACCCGTTTATACAAAACAGTTCTACGTACGAGATTTTTTTACAAACTACCCTCTTTCAACAAGGTTAGTCTCGTACCGACCTTCTTTGGCCACATCCTCGTATTGAATTTATAGAAGATTTTCTATTTTCGGTTAACAGTTTTTTACATCGAAACGAACGCGGGATTGAACAAGTGGGTCGGAGTTCTGACGAAATTGGTGATTTTTTATATCATCGAAAATATGTATTAGCATATGTTGTTAATATTTATTTATTATTGTAATCATCCATTTGAATGATATTTTTATTGAAAGCATGATTTCAAAAATAACATCTCAAAAATTCGTCAAAAATATCTTCAGTGGTACATTAAGTTTTTTTAAAAAATATTAAATCATAAGTTAATTTTAGCCCAATCAGCAAAACGAGAAAAACAAGAATGCCTATTTAAGTAAAAGTTTAGAAATTGTTTATTCACAAAACACAATTCCACAATGAAATATTGATTTGATCAAGAATTTGCAAATCCCGTCAAGCACATAAAATAACATATAACACGGTTAAGCCTTCTATCATTTTATACATGTCAAATGATCATAAACTATTAATATCTCATCCATAGTTACAATTTGAAAAATTTGAATTTAATCAATGCAAAATGAACTAGTTTCGAAAGCTTTTCTATTGCCTCTGATGATATGAAAATGATATGAAACATGGTTGCAAGACTTATATTTCACATAAAATATAACAAAATCGAAAATATGAAATCAGTACCTAATCATATTTAAATGAAGGCGATTCAAATTTGAATGTAAAATAAATTGAAATTAGCGTGCCTGAATTTAACAAATATTTGCCAATAAAACTTGAAAATACATGAAGATTCGCATGTGAAATAATTTCCATGTTTGGATGTACTTATCGTTGCTAACAGTTGTTTACACTTATGGAAGGAAACAAGTCTCCTGTCAGATCCAGAATTAACGAGGCTCACCTTGGGTCAGATTTAAAAGTAATCACTGCTAGCAATATTTCCCCCAAAGTATCTGGAAGAAAACATTAAATTAACCTTGTTTTTTTTAATTTCTTTACGTTTCGGAATAAGTCTTCATTTCTATTAAAAAAAATAAGGTTCATCTTAACCTAACCTTTTATATTTTGACTTATGTTAGTCTTTGACTCAAAGGTTTAGAATTTGATAGCCCTGTAGTAGGTAGATGATGAAAATCTCCTAGATGACTTTGATCAACAATGATAAATAAAGCTCAGTAAAAGTATTGTCATTTTAAGCTGAAAAACTAGAAACTCAGTATCTTGAAAGTTTTTGTTATGTTGTGGAGAAAATTTAAAGCAAGCTTACGGGAATCTCAAAATGGAGAATGTTGGAAACTTTAAATTTTCGTACAAAGAATTTAGGTGATGAAATGACTTTGCTGCCCTAACATGAAAACTGCTCGAATATTTGCCATGTGAATGGAGGCAATCTTCCGTATAAAAAACAAATTCTTGAAACTAAAGGTTGTTTTCTTGTTACTAATCTGTTTGATGAAAGTCAACATATTCAACTTTTAACGGCTCTTTTTATATCAAAGCAAGATCAAAATTTAAGCTTTCCCTATAATTACTTTATATTGAAAGTTGCATTAAAAAAAGCTATTATAATTTCAGATTTAAATCAAAAAAATTATGATCATCCGCAATGAGACGAATGGAATAAATATAAGTTCTAAACAAATCAGTGATGTCTCGCAATTAATTTAATATAATTTATTTATATTTTAATATAAAATGCATTTCAATCATTATACAGCTTTCAATCTTTCTACGATTCTAAATCGTTTTCCCGTACGTATTAATATCGGTTTTCGATGTTTTGTTATGGCAAAAAGAGCAACACATTTCAGAATGATTAATACTGTTATCTGAGCAAACATCATCCGATATTCAATTATCTCCCAGAAGCTGGGTTGGTCGAGATTTATTTTCATTACGACCACGTCGATTTTCTTTCATCAGTATCGCAAATCAGGAATATCCTCGACGGGAATATTTTTCCACGTTCGTACATATAAAAATACGAATGTTTGTTTTGTCTCAATTTGATTTCATTGAAAATAGAAACGTAAATGTTTTCCGATGCGAAGTGATCGCGGTCTGCTTCTACTTCGAGATGCTAATAATGTCCTAGACAACTCTATAAAAACCGATACAATCGCTCGTTATTTTAAGTTTTTTTTATTTAGAGCAATGATCTATGGCAAAACTTGGAGTGATATGGCTGATGATACACTGTAAAAAAATAAAAGTTGTATCATTTTTTAATTTGGACCTATATTTTAAAGAGTTTTGTATCGAATTATTGTGTGACATCCATGTTTTAGTAGATTATTTTGCAAAAAGCATTCAACATACAAAAGTATTATTTCACAAGTAAAGGAACAGCGGTATCTATTTTTGGTTTAATGAATGTACAAATCTCGGCCGATTCTTTGACATGGTATTTGATACGAGTTATTGTTCCGGTTTCAAGTTTCTCTTTGTTGTAAACTATTTCCGCAATTCTTGAATAGACATCCGGAAACATAGAAATTATTTAGGAGAATATCAAAATTCACCCACAATGAAATTATTGATTTATCGGTTTTCATAAATACATGCCATATTATATACCTTTGATATTTAACCTGTTAAGTGGGCGGGACGTATATATACGTCCAACGTAAACTGCATCGAAATTGATTAGGACGTATATATACGTCCTCGAAATGTATGTCGAGTCTTAAAGCAGGCGGGACTTTTTTTTCTTTAACGAATGTGTGAGTTGTCAATACATGTTTTGACATAAATTTAAGATAGGTAGTAAATTGGTTGCACTTCGCTATTGTTTTGGAGTGGACGTGTACTTAGTAAACGGTGACTAAAACTTATAGTTTGGCTGAATGATATATGACTAAAGCTTATAGTTTACTTATAACTTGGCTTTATTACAAAAAAGGGAAAGAATCTACATACTGTTGTCCAGATTATGATTTAGCACTACGTGTCAACAACTGTTTTAAAATATATCACACAGAAGTTGAGTTTTGAATTTATGTATGGATATATTTTATTGTTTTAAACTCTATGTTTCCATTTTTTTCTGCTTTTGCTTATTATTTTGTATTTCTTAACTTTTCTATATGTTTTTGTGCCTAATTCAATAAAAAATATATGTTTCATCGTTTTTTTACAAATTCTAAGCATCGTTAAAAAATTAATAAAATAAACTCAGGCCAGATGGGCGGGACGAATATATACGTCCTAACGAAAATGTGCGCGTCCACTGTATGTTGCGTTATTAAAAATGAACTTCCCTGCTTAACAGGTTAATAACATTACAACAAAAAAAATTAAAATTGAATTATATATAAAATATTGCGATTCTTAAATGCGTATAAATATTACTTATGTATCCTAGCCCATACTCTAAGATACCTTTTTCATTATAATCATTGTGGTCACTTTGATGATTATATCCTAGAACGGTAGTGAATAAATAAGGATTCGTAATACCACTTCAGTTAGCCATTTGAAAGGGTCGCAAAAGCAACTCTTGACTTATTCATAGTGTTTGCTTGGAAGATGAGTGTTCGCATAAAAAAGAAACATTGGGCGTATGGCATAGTGGATATTTAAATTGGACTTACTATTTATTATTAATATCACATTTCGAATTTGAATGTTTGTTATTTTTAGATGTTATGATAGGAGTTAAGTCCAATGTTTCAGCACAATTAAATAACCGATGAGCCGAGAGCTAGCAGCATAAATGGAGCGTCATCTAACATGTGTGGAAAATTTAATAGGAGATTGAAATATAGTAAAAATTTAACATAATTAAGTCATATTGTCCAAGTACTTTTTTTAAATTTTCACATAAACTGGTTCAAACTTGCTGAAGCCAACCAGAAAATGATGTCATTTTTTTGAAGCTGGAATAATTTTTTTTGAATACCTCATAATAAATAGTTTATCAATATGAAAAATCAACCAAACTCTCTTTCGCATAAGACGTGTACTAAAACGAAATTTTTGAATTGGTTAAATGCTAAAAGATGGATGATTTCATTCTTAGAATATATATTTTTTTCAATCTTAGACCATAATAAATTATGTGTTTCATTAAGATACCAGATTGAACTTGTAAATAATAGATTGAATCAACATGTGTATCTAATCACTGTTTATATTTGCATTTCAATATTAACCCTTTGCAGTCGTTTGTCTACTCTCAACCAACAAAGCATTTTTACTGTTCCGATTGTATGTCTGCTCTCAACCACCACACAAGGAACTATACGAATCTTAACACTATTCATTCATGTATCAGTTTATAACTTCTCTGAATGCTCTTAAGTGTCTAAGCGACCTTATCATGAACCAAAATTATGATCTGACAAATCAGAGATAACGAAACCCTATATAAAAAATGCGGATAATTTCGGAACTATTACAGTAATATTAATATGCGCTCATTATTTTTAAGTCTTCATATTCTTTTATGTCAATGACAAAGCATAAGAACTATTGAGAAAAAATCGAAGACGACGGAAGCATCTTGCTAAAATAGAAATATCTGCAGACCTTCATAAATGTGTAATCGAGTGGTATATAATTAATGAACAGTTCATCCGCTAGCGGCAGAAATATCTCGGTTTAGCGTTTATATGCACATAAACACCCTTCGACGATTCATTCAATGAATAAGGGATGGAGGCCGATGATACGCGGTATTTATGCCCCGGAACAATAAAACAAGGGGAAAGACATTCATTTGGGCGGTATCTGGCGCGGGAAATCTTTCGGAAAGGTTTTAAGGCAACTTTTCGCGCGCATTAATTTCCCATAATTCGCTGGAGTCTGAGGGGTTGGGGGCTGAGCGGCTGTGTGTGCTTTACGCTAATTACACGTTTTGGGCAATATCGCGGATCAGAAGGCGGGAGTTGGGCCGCCTAAAATATTGAGGAAGCCGCCTCCTGCCGGCGGTGACCAGAGCGGTTTCCCTAATAGCCGATGTGTTACCCCATCCGGTGTGGGCCCTTTTCCATGGCCCAGATGCTACGGCCTCATGTAAATTTTTCACCTGGTCCCTCTCTTTCTGCTACCACTACCACATATATTCAAATGCTTCGGTGATATATACGTTCCATTCTACGCTTCACCTATACTAGATGTGCTATCTATTAAAATAAAGTACAGCCTGTCGCAAAAGAATGGAGGTTTTTCGGTAGGATGTAGATTTTCTAAGAACAACAAAAGACTTCTCTATCCTCCATCATAGATTTTCAAATATTTTTTTATATCACTTTTTTACGTCTATACTACAATATTTTCACATTGATTGATATACAATATTGAGATAAAATCATTAGATTTATAGTTTGAATATAATTTTGAACAAGCCTATATTTGACATTCCATTTATAATTCCACAGGAACGCTAGATATAAAGCACAGCTATGTTTGCATAACACAAATAAGACTTCTGAACGTCTATTTTCCATACCAATCTAGTAAGCAAAGTTATTAATCATCCAAATGCAACGCCTGATTGTCAGTACTACATAATGTTTACACATGACATATTTTCAAAAAACATAAGACATTTTATTTTAGTAGAACGTAGTACAATTTTAGCCATGGAAAGCTTTATTTTGTGAAAAATCATTTTCATCGTTAAAAAAATATTATGACTACTTAATAATGGCAGAGTTTTATGAATAGATCTGTAGGTAGTCCCGCGATTGAGCTGTCGAACTAGTAGCTCAATCATCAAAGGTTCAAATCAACAGGAGATGTGGCTGCGATCACATTTCCATAAAAACATATTCGCCATTAAAAAACCTGCCAAAAACATGGTTGTCAATCATCCCATAAAAACGATTGCTGAAAGCCACCAAAAAAGTGTGTTAATCTACAATATGTCCTCTTTATTAATTTTTTTTTATCTTTTCAATTATTAATTCTGTGATATATTCAGTTGCTAAATCCTCAAAGCCATCATCTTATTTTTAATGGCTTTTATTCTTCCGTTTATGGGATAATTAATAACCATTCTGGCATGGCGTCTTACTTCTGACACCATTGTTTCATGGAGATTATAGGCTGCGGATCCGATTTAGATTCAGATGGACGGCATAAGTGTGTGTTTTGCAAACAAAAAAAAACCGTCAGGAAGAAAACGTCTTCCCGAGACCAAAGCTGTCGGTCAACTATTAAAAAATATTTTTAAGATGTAGTCACAAGCTATTTGTCACGTATATTTGAACTCAATTTAATTGAGCTACCACTGGTAGCTCAATTAAATTAGGGGTTACAACTATTCGTCATTATCAGCTATTCGAATACCGAATAGTAAAATTTGCTACTATTCGGATATATTCGGGTATCCGAATATTTTTTGAAGTATGAAAATAACAAACATTACCATTGAAAACGAGCGTATTTTTATCATTTATTGAAACTTGAAAATTCATATTTTAAATATAACAGAGCATTAAATGTTTGTTGTTTGTTCTTAATTTAGTTTTAGTTTGTCCTACCTTTGAAAATTCTCGTTCAGTAACTGTTTACATTGGTTTTATTGTTAGAAGTGTATTAAACACGTCCAACATTTCTGTCCTTCTATATTTATTTAAATATTTGAAAAAATGTTCTCAGGTTATTTGTACTGTCATATTTCTTCGTTTTCGTGAAAAACAACATTGAATTTTGCATTTCATGATGCACCTTTGAAATTAAAAGAGAATGAGGTGTTATTTCCACACCATATAAGATATTTATAGTACCAGAGCTTGGGGAAGGCAAAAATATAATATCCCTAAGTAATGGTTTCACTTAGATAGTAAAATATTATATTGACACTTTGACGTACACAGCCGTCAAATCCCGTCATGCATCAGCAGATAATACTTGCTTTTTGCGCCAAAAAAGTCTATGCATACCGTTTTCTTGGACACTTCAAATCTTATCTCACATCGACGAAACTCATCAAAACGAAAACAACCTTAAGCGGGTCAAAAACTCTCAAACCTCTCTGAGAATAGAAACGAGGCAGATAACGCTACTGTCAAAAATCAATGTCATTGATTCAAAATAATAAAAATTGTGTGTTTTAGCGATGGTTTAACTTCAATTTTACGTTCATAAATTGCGAAAATCGTAATTCCAGTCGTGTGTCAACCGGGCAAAAATGATTACGAATACTATTCGGATATTTTCCCAAATATCCGAATATGGAATAGTTTGAAACCGGTCGAATATATCCGGATATCGAATATCCGGATTGGAATCCCTAGCTACCAGTATAATCGTTTAATTGGTAGCGATACAGTTTGACATGTTGCGTTTTGACAGCGTTTTGATATTGCATTGTTATTTGCAGTTTTATTAAGAATTTGCGTATTTTTACGTGTTTTTAGCAAAATTAAGTGCGCTCTTGTAAAATTTTCATTGAGCTTCCAAATTTCCATGTAGTATTTTAATGTTAAGGGCTTTTCAATAAGCCCCGACTATAATTTCGCAGGATAGGTTTTAGAAGGAAACAAGAGGCGTCCATTGTAAGGGTTCCTCCGATATTTTCCTATAAAGCCTTCTCTAGAGCAGAGACAATTGTTCGAAGGCCGCTTCTTAAATATATAAATCACGCTTATCAAAGCGCCCTCTGTAGCTGCTAGGTCTACTTTTATGACACTTTTGTCATTTTAATTTTACAAAAAGGACCTCGTATAAAATATTTTAAGATTTACCTATCCCCCAACAACCAGACGTCTCCAAACAGTGCGACAAAATTGTCACGTTCCGCAACGTTGCGACTAACCTAGATGGCTTCGGCCGGGAGCGAAAACAAAGACTTTATTTTGAATTTATTTATACATGCCGGGTGTTTTGCTCGCAGAAATTTGGGAAATGAGTCGAAAAAGAGCCCTTTATTCACGTCGTTTTCTTTACTTTCTTCGGAGGAAAATTTATTAATTAAGAAAATCAACTGAAGGCTCTAATTTGCGAATGATGCAGCCCAAGCACAATGAAAGAGGGCTCGCCCCGCAACGGAGAAGAACAAAGAGCGTCTTTATAAATCGACCAGATTTTACGAAATTGAATGAGGAGAGATTGCCCAGAGTGATTGTATCGATTTCGCCGTTAATTATTTGCGCTCAATATTAATTTGTTAGAATACGTGCCATTATTAACGACCGTAAATCATCCATTACAACGCAAATCCGGCGACGATAAATTACGTATTATGATGATCGAATCGAACAATATCATAAAACATTATTGCAGTGGCGCAAATGGGATTATGTGATACTTTTTACAGCCCCCGAGGCAAATTATATAACCCACAACACAATTAAGGTTTTCACCAGTTTCTATGTAGGAGACGCACGCAATGTCGATTCGATATATGAGCTCGCACGATTTTTCATTTGCGGCATATCAAACACATAAACATTAAAACAGTCGCTTAATATGCTGCATGAAAAGCCTTTCAGCCACATTTTAATAAAAAGATAACTTCGATTTATTGGAATATTATCGGCCTTTAAGGGGTTACATGGGTTTACTCGGCGAAAAAAAGGTCTATTTTCAACAATTTTTTTTTATGTAAAAATTGAAATATTTTATTCAAACTTTTTATATTCATAAAGATTTACATTTGAAAAAGAATTTTTGAAATTTTCAAAAGAAAATATTCAAAACTCCGCCATTGTGACGTCATTTCCCGTGACCCTCCAAAAAGCGTTTTGACAGTAGAACTCATGACAGGATCATTTTAAATTTAAAAAAAATATCCTTATTTTTAGTTACGACTATAAACTAAAATCTGAACGAAGGAAAAAAAACAAAAAAAAAATTTGGATTTTTGGTAGACCTTTTTACAAAAAAATGCAAATTTTGGTGAAATTTGCTCAGTATATATATTTTTTTTAATAGTTGTGATTGAAAAATGAAAAAAAAAAGAGTCCTTCGTCCAAGTTCTTGTGAATTATATCTTGAAGGTTAGTGTAAAATTTCATCAAGATTGGTTAAGTAGTTTTTGAGAAATTTTGACAAACAACTTTGAAAACACAGTTTCGAGAAAAACGCGTTTAAAGTTTTGAGTAACAATAAAACTGGTTTTTTTTTTTTTTTTTTTGTAACTTACATTGAATCGTCGATTCCTGGGCCATAAAGTAAAAAACCTGCAGTAACTACAATGTCCAGGGCATCCTTTTGCTCTTGTCTATGATGAATCCTAGCTTCGCGAGTCTCGCTCGCTGATTTTTTTTCGGATGCGCACATACGGTTTTCATCTGAATTTCGGACATATTCGTGGGAATTTCAACCAAGTTTTTAATCCATACCTTGCATAAATAATAATGAAGCTAATGTTCTTTCATTAAAAGTGCAAGCAGCGACTAATGCAGCAATATTAACGATCTTTGAACCAGCAGGAAGTATTTTTGGAGTAACCTTCCAGATATAGTATTTTGGTTCAAGCTTTCATTATTATTTTGTGTGAAACCACCAACACACCGCTCCAGAAGCTCATTTTTACTGAGATCTTCATAGATAGGTTTCATTGCAGTCAAAACATAATTTGGTAATGGAGTATAATCATGTTTGAATGATTAAAGAGT
The DNA here is from genome assembly GCA_008973525.1 of Stenopsyche tienmushanensis. NCBI lineage: Eukaryota > Metazoa > Arthropoda > Insecta > Trichoptera > Stenopsychidae > Stenopsyche > Stenopsyche tienmushanensis. Next base: position 16,577 of record WACJ01000026.1, read on the forward strand.
GTTCGTAGCCGATGCTCGCTGCCAAGCGCACCTTGTCTGGACCTTTCGGGCAATTTCCGTGCTGAGGATTTTTGTCTGTAGAGCTGTAGTGATAATATGTAGCCCATATAGCTTCTTTCATTTTTCCGCTGACTCACAAAATTCTTCTTATTGCCAAACCATAATAAACAGTTAATTTGTCAATTAATTTACCAGTAAGTTTACCTTTGCCAGAAAGAGTTTTTTTTTCTAGTTTTTTTACCGTTGACTATTTTTTCCTCAGCTATTTTGTTGACTAAATCACGTAAATGGGTACTCATCATCTTCTGCACATGTCCAACGTATTCTTTTTTGTTGATAAGAAGATCTTCACCGTAAGGTTGGGCTTTGAGAATACCAGAGTATGTTTGACTGACTTTGAGCACGCACCTTCCCTGGGTTGTATCTCAGAAACTTTTATTCGGATCGACTTAAAAATTTAGGATAATATTTTCAAGATGTTGTAGAAATTAATAAGATAATAAAAAAAAAATCGATTTTTTCAAACTGCGAAACCCATGTAACCCCTTAATGTACTCATAGAACACTAAAAAATACATTCGATAATAAATTTTCTTTCACTCCATGTTTACCTTGATTGGTTTAATTTCAATTAATTTTTCAGAGTGTGTATTTCGAATGATAAATCAATACAAAATGTTTTATAAAGACATGCATTAATTATGCACAACTCAGTTTTTAACACTCAGGTACCGGCTGTTATCGAGCGAGTGATACACGTAATAATGCATATTTCTGGTAATTTGGATATTCAGTGCGGTTTTTACAAAACCGCTAATGACTTTTCTCATTTGATTTTAATTTGACAAAATAAGAAATATTTTAAGTCTAATAATATTGTGCACAAAAGTAAAAACTATCAGGCTAGATAAATGATTATTTATATATATATTTGTCCGAAGAAGCAATAATAATAAATCTTTTTTTATTCATTTCACACAGAATATTATCATTTTTTTACCTGACATAGATGAATGGATAAGTATTAACCGCTTACAAAAATATCCGCATTATCCGGGTTTCTGAGTGTTAATTCGTAATTCGTATTCCATGACAATGTTATTATCAATTTTCTTCCAATCTTCAAATTTTAATTTGAGTTGGGATCAAATATAATAACATCTCCCCAATACATATAATAAATTAAATGAGATTTTATATGTATAACTATATATTATACAATTATTGGTTTTATTTAATTGAGAAGTAATGACAATATTGAGACTATTTAAGAGTGTTTTGATTACTCAATAACGTTTGGATAACAAACATTATTTAAACACAAATGACTTGCACTCAAAAAATAGCGTGCTGTATTGTATTTTTACAAGAAAAATACATTGGAACATATTTTTAAGTATTGGTATGTATAATAGGATGATTCTTAAGACTCTTAATATAAATGATCGATTTCAAGTACGGATTAATTTTATTTTGGCGTACCTAAAAATAGCTATTAAAATAATCTTATCCTCAACGGGTTCTACTTGTTTATGGTGCCTTAAGAATAATGATTAAATACTTTTCATAGTGAATCTTGCAGACAAAGTCAATGAAACCCGGCTCCAATACAATGGAGATTTTTGCCAATTCTACATAGTTTACTTAGAAATGTATCATTGACAAATACAACTAAATTTAAATAAAAAATAATTTAATCATAATTTTAAACTTATGGCATGGTATTATGCAGTTTAAGTTTATATTTAAATATTATGCTAGATAATTAAAGTTCCAAAAATGTTCTTATACAAATTTTATGATTGCACTCACGATTGCTTTTCATTTAAACAATCAGCAAAAAAATATTTTTTTGGCAAAGAGCCACAGTATAAAACGCAATGAAATTTCGAATAATGAAGTGTTTATTATATTGTTGCGTGGGTAAAATAGCATTCCCACGAAAAGCCACTGTTTATCTATGTAGATGCAATTTGCCAGATTAAAATTTTTCTGACATCCTTCAGATGCAATATGTCAAATTAACACTGACATCTTCTGACTTCCTATGAACACATTGCATCTAGCATATGCATACATGGCTTTCTCTCCTGGTGATGCGCAGGAAACGAAAAGTCATCAGATATACTTGGCTGTGGGGGGAAACCCATATTAAATAAAAGGAATAATTAGGACCTCCATCATATCTCTCGGTTACATCGTGGCTTGAAGTAAAAATATGAATCCACGTATGAGCGAGACTGTCTTCCAGAACACGTGAAAGTGGAGGGTCAACGCCTTAGTCGCGAAAAGATGTATTATTTCCGTAGTCGCCTGTCCTTCACGTTACACTGGTGTCAGATACGATGGGAGAGGTATAAGATGTGCTGAACTCACACGTCATGGTGTAGTTAGAATGGCCAAGAATCTGTCGGCATTAAACTCTAGTACAACTAGGTAGATCATGATTTTAATTTTATTGCCATCAAATTTATATAAATCTTATATTCTGGAATATCAGCAGTTTTAATATTATAAAAACTATGAATGAACTATAATATGAAATGGATGATTTGTTTTTGTATGGGGAAAAATTCCATCTAAATATTAAAACCCCTGCAACGACTTCGATATGTTTGCCTTATTTTCGAGAAACGTACGACGCATAGCTAAATCTTATCTCATCAATCACAAAGTCTTAGACCCGCCAAGTCTTTACACTCGTAAGAAGTCGAAACAAATCGACGCAAGGTTGTAACGAGGTAAGTTTGCTGTAATTTACGACGTGTAAGTCGTCTTTTTCTCCACTTATTTAAGGTGAAATATATGGGGAAAAAATCAACGGCAACACTTCTCAGACGCCAAGCGAAGAGTTGCAAGAAGGAGAAGACTGCTTTATTTTTCCACCAAACTCAAAGCTGTTTTACACTCAAGGCGTTGATTTCTTTTATAAATGAAAACGATTATTTTATTAGGTTTGTACTTGGATATTATCATTTCTGTGACTTATGAACCTCTATTTAAAATGCGTTTATGGATGATATTTTCTTTGCATGAACTTTTTATTATATTTAAGTCGTTGCTTCGAAATGAACGCTATGATTTGTATTTAATGCAAATTTTAAATTGCATAAAATATATTTTTTCCTGCGCAATGTAAATAAAACCATCGACTCTAAATCTTCGCTGCGGAAAATTGCAGCCCGAAGCAATGCAAATTTTCACGCTGAAATTATTTACGAAGGATCTGATTAAAATTTAAAGTCATATTTTATTCAATAAGATTTTCGATGTAATACGCCATATCAAGTGTTGCTGATTTAAAACACCGCGGTAACATTATCAATACTTAATCATTGATTTAATTGAAAATTTACAAATCCTTTTTAGTTTTGTCTAAATGTTGAATATGTAAAATATAAACTTTCACGAGTCTACGTACAATTTGAATAGAATAATAAAAAAAACGCTCTGCTAATTAGTTGTTGTAATGATATAACCATGTTATGAATTAAAAAAGCTCAGAAAAAAGCCGATTTAACAAAAATTGTAAAGCTTTCAGGGAAGATTCGCGTAAGATTTTTTCCGAGAACCAATTTCGAGGGCAAAAAAAGGATAATTATGCTCTCGTGCTAATTTTCGAGATTATGCTGCGGATTTTCCGACCATTTTTTTATGTCGCATTATTTCAGTATATTAATTTAATCCCCGAAGAAAAGTGAAAACAAAATTTTTCATTATTATTACGTCGAGGGCTCCACCCCTGAAGCTGAAGTTGTCAGAATTTGGCTGGCGATGGCCTTTAACTGGGGTCTTTTTTGTGTCAGTAAATTTTATTCTGGATTGAAAAATTCAATGTTTCTAAAGAAATAAAAGTCGATTTATACTAATGCACTTATCAGACTCCAATGTATCAAAATAAATTAAATTGATTGCTTTAATAGTTAAAGATTGGTCTAATTCACATTTCGTATCAGCAGTAAAATATTATTTTGAAATCAATAATTTACCATTTAAAGCATTATTAATCTTAGATAATGCTCCAGGACACCCAAAATCTCTACAAAATTTATACCCAGAAATCAATGTTGTGTTTCTTGCCCTCAAAACTACATGTCTCATATAACCCATGTACCAAACGATGATAGCTAGTTTAAACGATATTATATGCGGTCGATAATGAATCAGGTTATCAAGGCAACAGACATGGAAGGATAAAAGATTTATGGAACGCAATAAACAATATTTGAGGCACATGGGCTGAAATAAAAGAGTCAACAATGAAAGTTGCATGGAAGCAACTGTGCCCACAAATGATGAGCGATTTCATACTATTTGATGAAACTCCAGAAACCATCACACTTGAAATAGTTCAGCTAACCAAATGAACGAACTAAACCTAGATGTTAACAGTGAAGATGTTAATGAGACGATTGAATCTCATTCTGAACCCTTGACTAATGAATTTCTAATGGACCGACAAGAGAACGAAAATAGTATACAAATTGAAAGTGCGGAAGAAAAACCAGAATAAATTTTTGAATATTATGGAAGATCCCAATGGAAAGCGCATATTTCAAATGCGTAGGTCAATGCATAATAGTATAATAGTATGCACTTAGTAATTTTTAATAAATAAAAACACAAAATATTATAATTTTTAGTGTTTTTTTTACATCCCCCTACTTAAAGTTTCGAAAACTCATATTAAACTTCTGATTTTCATCAATACTTAAATTAATTATGACTATCATCAAATTACTTTGAATTTTGCAATTCAATGTAATTGCATTAAATTTTAAATAAATATACTGTTCAATTATTTAAAAAATGTTTATAAAAGCGTCCCAACGGACATTTATCAATGTGATAATTAAAATAGGTTTTCGTGCCTTAACGCTGATGTATGTACATTGTAATAGCATTTCTGAAACATGCTAAATTCAACCTAGTTTTAGTCTGACTCCAAAAATTAACACAAGCAAAGCAAGTCCCCCGAAAGTATTTTTTAAAGAGGATGAACTCTGTTCAAATCTTTAACCAAATTTTTATTTACGGAAAAGGGTAGTTAGCATAATTTTTCCCACTTTTTAGCAGGGTTTGGGTGGTTGTAGCGTGTAGATTGAAATGCAGGTGCGGGATGGGCTAACGCGGGCTACCAAAAGGTGGGTCGGATGCGGTTATTAGGTACGGGTGTCGCTTCCACCCACAAACGCTATCGGTTTCGCTGTCGACCCTTCGTCCCTTCTGCGTAGTCCCTCTTTATTTGGACAGGCCGAACTTATGTAAATGGCCGCGGTGCGACAGATGGATACTTCGGACCGTCCTCGACGACACGGGAACATGATTTTTACCTCCATTTACGCAAAAAAAGAAATTATTACCCATTTAGGGGAGTGATTGATCACCCCACGCCCACGGACGTCGCGGACACAAAAGCAATCGAACTGTTATGATTACTGTTTACCTTAATTTCGGTAATCTTTTCCACTTACGGACCCGTGTCATGGAATATGATTTGTGTGAGCGAGCTTAATGGCTCACATCATATTTTTTCTTTGTAGATATAAGTCTGCACACGCTGTAGTTTTATTCCGATTTCGACCATATTATTCGCATAAAAATAATCTTATTTTTATACAATAAAGATTCAAATATGACGCGTGATATCTGCGGATGAATAACGAGACCTAATTCAAGTGTGTTGGTAAAACAAACAAAAAGTTCACACATTATATCATTAGATGATTCGAATTTTAAATTGTTGAAATTAGATGAAATACAATGTTTTACATGGTTTATGTCATACAAATTTTATACAGATAACATTATATAGATCTGGCATCACACTTGGATAACCATATATAATGAAGTTCATAGTATTGATACAAAAATTAAATCTATGACGTTAATGCCGTAATTTTTTGAATAAAATTTTGCATTATTACATAAAGAAAAGGTTATTACATCTGTAATCAATATTAGATCTAGGCGAGAACATCTATGGAGATTTACTATCCAATACACGAATATGGCATAATAGAAGATATGCTGGATTAATAATGGAAAAAAGTATAAAATATGCATTTAATCTATTTTTAATATAAACATCCAAAGCTACTTAACTTAACTTACTTGATAATAATTAAATTAACTTATTAATAAGCTTGCTATTTTTAAAGTCTTTATCTGCTAATATTCGCTCTCAAAAACATTATCTAAATGGTTTATATAAGATGTAACCATAAAGATTTTCGTTTTATAAATGTGTATCGAGCCATAATGTTGCTATTCGAATGGATGGGAATAGACGGGCGTTGAATAGAAATACTCTCTTCTCTAAGTAACTATTTATTTAACTCGAGAGAGAGAAGAGAGAGATCTGGCTGCAGGAGGGACGACCTTCCGCGGTCAAGGCTAACCGACGACTCTCTCGACTCCCGCCTCCTGCACGTCACTACCCAATGGGCAACGGTGCACGCGCAGAAGCGATCCATTAGTATGCAGGCGCAATGTCTCCGTAGGACCACAAAAGATGGCGCTGTTAAAATAACACTTTGTACCTAAAAAGAGATGGAAGATATCGCTGTTAACAACGCTACTGCGTGGAGATAGCATAGCATTTTAATGGCTTTGAACGAAAACATTCTAAAATTATATTTTTTACTTCATTGTTTGTTTTGTAATTTTTCCCATCCAAATAATGCGGCAGAGATCTAAAAAGATGAAAATCCGACGGAGCAATGTCTGGAAAATAAGTAGAATGTCAATGTGTTCTTGATAAGTATAGTCACCAACTTGAAAGTGCAACAGCCTAAGTTCAATTAATCCCCAAAAATGGTTAAGCAATAAAACGAAAACTATTAAGGATTCCACTAATACATTACAGAAACCCAATTTCCAATGTATTGCCATACGGCCAAATAAATTGATAATGATGGCGTCATTAAGGGAATCAAATAATCTCAAATTGAGCAACCAAATCAAGTAATTTATAGATGATGGGATAAGAGTTTTAATTGGGCAAGGAATTTTGGTTACCCTAGAAATTGATCCAAAGCCTCATTCTGCAAATTATACCTCATTACCATTTGTTCCTAGAGCACAAAAAAATCATATAATCACATAAATATGAGGTTTAGTTCGAGTTGGAATGGTTTAAGTTAGAAAATTACTTAGCAAAAAAAATAGCTTAAAGTGTACATGAATAGTAGCCAGGATCTAAAATTGGACTAACGATTGCATAAAAATATATGCTCTATGAGCAATTGCAGCTCGTAAAACCTCAGGTCGCTATCTGTTCGAAATTATTTTGATCCATTATTGTTTATATACAGAATGATGATCGTTTTGAAATCCAAGTAAAACCATGTCGTATATTTCCACCGATCAAAGTTAATTTTCAGACCAAAGTTGGCAGCTGAATGGCCCAAAACGTAAGCGGCATAAAGCCTCAGATCTTATCTCCGGAATGATGTACACATACAGAGATATGCATCGAAGATATTAATGTCATCTCTAAAGCACAACAAAAGTACTGGGCCCATCGAGATTTGGCCATATTAAAAAAATATTTAAATTTATGTATACATGAGTACGTTTGGATCTTATGAAAAATTAATTTCGACGTTCGAAATTGGCCAAACGCTTTTTCATAAAAAGAGGAAGGCTTAAATGGTTAACCAAGTTTTACGGGAGGTTGTTATGCAAATTTGGGAGAAACGAGAAAACGCCTCGACCGCATGACCATAGGACGTTGGAACGTATTAAAGGAGATTTTCAAAGGCTGTTTTACTACAAAAGAAAATGATTTTGGCATTTTTTACGACGAAAGCTGATCTAAAAAAATTAAAATATTCCATTTTTACAAAATATAATACACACGGGGCCATGCTTGCATGCTACTTTAAAAAATATGATTTATTTTATAGAAAAATATAAAAGTTTATGTGCATACATTCGGCAATTTTTATTAAATCGACCATTATTCAGTTCATTGTCATATCATTTGATATTTTTACATTCTCCAACAGTTCGATTAGATTTAGATTGTTGTTCAAAATAATAAGCTGCATAAAAGTCCATTCAGCTTATTGATTGATCATCTTGTTGATGATCAACATCGTCCTTGCTTTCTTGGGGTGTCGCTAAAGATGAACACATGTCGCATGGTCTTGTCATAATAGTGTATTATTTGGCAGAATATCTGCGGGAAAATATTATCACAAAATCGACAATTGGAGAGAAATATCTTAAATTTAAAGGATCTTAATTGGTAAACCCTGAAAAAATGACATAAAAATAATATGCCAATTTCAGCTATCATCCATATATTTCAGTTGTATTTTTTTGTTTTGGAGGGTCTACCTTTAGGGCTTTTACCTCAAATTAAGTCATACATATATTTGCAATCACAGGGAATAGAAGAGATCCCATCGGAGTACTACCGGTCTGTTTATAGAATTATCCGATATATATAAAGTAGGTTGACGTAAGACAGTGTTTAGTTGTGTTCAAAATATGGATGTAGCCAAAAAAAAAAATTAGGCTACATACATATGACTTCCAACGATAGTATCCTCGGAAATACCGTTTTTAGTATCTTCCCTGAGGTTGGTATTATCAATAAACTTTTTTGTTTTTGATTCCAAGCATAACGCCGCAAAAAACGTACGTGCGCCCATGAGCCCGCCAGGAGACTCGAATATCAGAAAGAAGTATAATTTGATTTTTTTTTAATTACCTCTCAATTAATTATCAAACGCAATTGGATACACATTTTTAAACGTAATTAATAATATATAAACACAATCGATCACTATTTATACTAATTTTTTTATATTTACAGGTTTTTTTTGTATTTCTTAAAAAAATATGGTAAAATGTAATTTAAAAACCATTGATTGATAGCATTTTTTTCATGAATGCCATGTTATAATTCAATCCTTTTGAGCAATTTGGTTTTGCTTGTCGATCCGTATCTTTTGCTTGGAATGATTCCATGATTAAAATTTGTCTTCGCAATACGAGTCTTCTGAAGAAAACGTGAGAAATAAAAAAAACAGGACGGGTTGAAATATATCGAAGACTTGGGAGTAGGAAGAGAAAGTCGAGCGGGCGTCTGACCGTATAAAATAAAAATTAAAGGCGGAAATCCGCGCCCGAAAGACCTTCAGAAAGACCTTAATAAGTGAGAAGTTAATCATTCGAAATCTTTCGCTTGCCAGCGCGCTTTTGCTATAGGAATCGAAAGAATAGAACAAGGGCAGGGGGCACGTGGTAGAAAAAAAAGACATTAACGAGGTAACGTTAATTCCCTTTAGCACTCGAAAGATACACACGAATACGCCCATTTTTATCAAAGCCCAGAGAAGAAAAAAATTAATGAGCGGCATTTAGCATAGGCGATGAAAACGTACTCTGAATTTTCAACACAAAGAATTGTATTTTTTAACGAACGCACCCCTCGCAGTGTAATATAATTGTTTTGTCACATTAATTTCTTTTATCTTCCCGGAAAGAGTGTCGTCGATATTGAAATCGGGGGGAGGATGGGTGAGCGCTTTCTCTCCGAGCGGGCCTTCCCTGAGTAGCAGTTTTGTTTAATATTTCCCACAGTATTGAAAAGTGAGTAATTAAATCAGCAAACACCTAAAGCGACCCTCATTTTTTTATTGAGAAATTTACATTTTGTTCAGAATACGACCGAAGAAAAAATCCAATAATTTCAATATGACTTGTATTCGAAATCTTCTGAGAGGCCCAAATTTGCATTTGAAATTGAAAATCACGAAAACAAATTTAAATAAGAGTACAAAAAATATTCTACCACTCTTTTCGGTAGACGCATTTCAACTGCATGACATGGATAGCATTTAATGCGAATAAGCAACTGTATGATAAACATTTTCAGTCTCCATCAAAATATTCAAAGTGCAGACTTAAAAAATATAGGTCTTGGTATTTTATATATTTTGGCGTTGGCCGCATCGAATAATTGAGCCGTCAATCACACATCGAGCTTAGTATTTAATCACACAACTTCGTAACAGTTTAAATATGAATATATACGGCTGGAAAATGGTTTTATTTATCCGCGTTCAAGGCATTAAATTGAAATATTAGGGATATCCATAAATAATGTCGTTTTCAATGCAATTCAAACATTTTTTAAATTTCAATGAATTTTATAAAATAATTTTCCACATTATCTTTTACCACATATCTTTTAAGGCGAGAGAGAACACCTCTGCTAATACGCTCTATTCTTCTTAATGTCCCATATCCGATATCATCATCATCATAGTGCAACTACAAACAGTCAACTTCAGAACTATGGGCTTCTTCAATATTCATTCATAGGAAGGGGTTACATCCACCTCGTGCTGTTAAAAACATATTTAATTATTTTCTCTGTAAATAAGTACTAGTCAAGTGGCCAATATTTAAAATACATAAAATCGTATAAGCATAGTAGTTAGAAGTAGTCAAATGTGGTTAGGCCGTAAAAAAGTGTGAGACAAATTGTATTAGCAAGGGGTTTAGCAATTATGTCGCATCAAAATATTCGCCACAATCAAATAATATTCGATTGGTCAGACTGGGAGCAAACTGGAAAAAATAGACATAGGTTAAAATCAGGTATCAGATATAGGTAAAGATTAATAGCTACTGAATAAGATCTAATGGAAATTTTTAGGATCGTGAAAATACATAATAGTATTAACAAGAAATAATAAATTATAAAAATGATTAACCATGTTATAGAATGTATTTAGTCGGTGTGTTTTCACTGTCTTGATCTACATGCATTCTAAATAAATAACTGGCGAAAACATTCAGTACTGAACAATGTTTTCCAAAGTTTGGGATGGTTTTTATCACAGGACATTATGTTTGTGCAATAAATTGACTCATAAACAATTTAGTGCAGTATCCTATAAAATTCTTTGTTTAACCCTTTGAGTAGTATGGACATACATGTAGGTCCGAACTCTCATGTCCCAGATAGAGCAATCTTGCACATTGAAGCTCGGAGATAGACTGAGACGGAGAGCTTCTTCGCATGCATCGCATGATTGTATAGATCGTTAAGCCCAAATTTATCGACTTATAATGATTTCGATTTCAAGCGTGTTATTTGTTTACGCAAAGAAATGACCGAATATTGTGAGTTATGACAATGTTTGTTTATTTAACTGCTTGCCGTTCTTCGCTGCGTGTTGAATGAGTCTTTGTTCAATTATCATTTCCTTCTAAAGGAGGAGCAAATGAATCGATTTTTTGTGCATTGTTTATGTAAAGAAATGATGTGATCTTGTATGCTATCAAATGCTTATTTACAATTGATCCTGCCTCGATTTGAAGATTTTCTTACGCTGATAGGAGTTGACAGAAAGTAATCGGTGTAAAGCGATTATGACACCAACGACTTCATCGATTTTAAATTTACTCACTCCTCAAAAAGTTAATAAAGAAGCCACTAAAGCTCATTGCATTTCGATTTCGATAATCACATAAATGACGCTATTGACAGATCAATTGATTAATAGAGTATAATAATGTTGCATAAAGTAGTAACGATTTTGACTCGAAACTAACGCATTTGTTCAAGCTATTGCTTTTGGCATTGTGTGATTATTTTCTAATTGAAATGCCACAAAAACCAGTTAAACACTCAAGGATGTTTATGGTGAAGTAGTAACAGTTCGAAAATGTTAATATTGGTTCTGAAATTTAAATCGAACAATAGAAGCTTAAGGGATAAATTGAGAACGGGTGGATCTTCGAATTTTGATAATGATGCATTAAAATCCCTAATTGAGTCATATCCATGACAAATAATCGAGGACAACAACTGGATTCCTTATGGATAACTGTACAAACACACTTAAAACTTATCGGCAAAACGAATTGGATGGGTGTTATGAGGTAGGATGGATACTGCACGCCGCCCACTGAAGATAACAAAAAAAAAGCAACGAAATACGTACTACGCCTTCTAGAATAGAATAGAACACAAAAAATAGTCCTTTTTTGGATGGCATTGTAACTGGCGATAAGAAATGGCTCATTTACATCAACATACGATGAATAAATCAATGGTATTTTGAAAAAAAAACCCAATTCCAATCACAAAGCGCGGATTGACTATAAAAAAAGCTTATTTTGTGCATGTGGTGGGTTCCTCTCTCTCTCTACTCTAAGTGCACAAATTTATTGTAGGCATTTAGATGTTTTACATAAAATAATAATGGAGAAACGTCCGTATTTATTCAATAGAAAGAAGATAATGCGATAAGATAATGCGCGCCCTCATAGAGCAAAATTGAGCTTCAATAAAACACCGTAATTGAAATGAGGAATTGAAGTGTTACTGCATCCTTCTTATTTATCAAACCTCAACTCGATGGATTTTCACCTTTTCAAGTCTATTGAACACAGCCTGAGAGAAAAAGGATTCAAAATTTGTACTGAAGTGAAAATGCATCTAACATTTTCTTCGAGTTACGTTTTCACAAAAAAAGGATCAAATCAAGGATCAGTCATCGATCTGCTAATGATGGTTTCAACTGGAAACTGGGTTTCCTAAAGGTTAAAAAATATTACATTCCTAATTAAATTGAATTTACCAAACTTGTCTTTACATTATTCAAATGTATCCATTATCTATTAAATAAGATTTTCTCTATGTTGTTGTAAAAACTCTATGGTTATTTTTGATTTAATGGAAATGCTTTGAACGTCGATATTTTACGTGATGCCATAAAATTTAATATAATTGATCTATTTCAGACAAAATTTGCACGCATTTACAAAATTCATGAACGGGGTCTTTTTTTTACAGCAAATAAAATTGTCCTGTAAGCAAAGACCTAATTGTAAATCGTGCTCATGAATTTTATTGAAGATTATACATTTTCTTCGTGGCTTTATAAGAGGGTTCATTCTAAACTTTTGACGAAGAGAGCGAAACGTCTGCAAAAACTTGCATAATGGATGTAAATAAGCAAATGAAAACCAACTCTGGCCAAATTTCCTCCGAAGTACACAAAGGCTTATTCACAATTATTTTTTCACCATGGAAAATATAGGACACGCAAAAGTAGGGGTTGATTTTTTGCTATTGAATTTGCGCCGGGGCTAATAAAAGAGATAATATTAAGTGGGGTTACATCGTGGCGTTCGAACAAATGACTTCATTTTGCTACTTAACATTCTATATTTAAATAATTCATGAGTTTTATAAATGACGTTTACAATAGGAGCCATTATTTATTCTCTAGAATTAAGCAAGTTGAGCCTGCCAAAATGGATGCCACTTTGAACTTACATCACAAAAGCACGAAATCACAGATCTATTCGGATTGAAATTGTTTAGAAATAACATGGGGGGAGCAGAATAACAGTTAGCTATAATTGATGTGCAGTTAAATTTACTGGATGCTATGAATAATACCATTTTTCCAGTCTAGTTGACACTCAGTATGATTCTAACGACGCCTATAATATCAAAATTGCACGCTTTCAAAATATTTTATAAGTTCATACAAATTCTAATTATTTTTCTCGGTTAAAAAAACACAACACGCTTAAATATCAGTTGGTCGAGAAAACTAAATATCTTATATATATTATCGAATGTGTATACATGTGTCGATGTATGTCTAGGAGATATATGGACAAAGATTGTCAACGGGAGGATCGCCAAAGTGCCCTGATATGGAAAACTGTGCTGGACGAAATGCGGAAAGTGGTTTATGCAGCAGCTATTCAGATGAAGGTCGGTCAGAGAACGGAGATGAGATCTTCGAGGAGGGTTGCGCCAGGGCTTAGTTGTAGTTTATGTACCCTCAATTTTTATAAGGGTATCCAAGAGTGAGAGAATGACCGTTTTGTATTTGTTGATCCGCGTTTCGGAATCATAAAAAGATACGATTTGTAGCCTCGGCGCACATAACACGCCATGATAAAATACCGAGAGCACCATTCACGGCGAGAATGGGCCCTCCGACGGATATTGGACCATCAGAGATTCGTTTTTCACACTTTTACGATTCTTAAGACCATTCAGATTATGTATGCCATTTGAACCGTGTATTTTACGAAATGACTTATTTTAATACGCCCAATTCGCATTGTATTAAATCATGTCAGCCAGGCTTATTCCTCTTAATTTCCTCACGAGAAGCTTCCGAAAGCCTTGTGCTTATTTTCGTTTTCGTCTAAAATACGAACCTTGAATGTATACAGTATGAACAATATCTAATGAGAAGGTCAAATTACTGTCAGTTTCTTTGGGAAGGATACTGAATAGCTAATAACTTAAATGGTTCACTAACAAAAAATCTTCTATAGATTACTTGAGTACTTTGTTGAGGAACTCAAACGTTGCTAAAGCGTTTTGAAATATCTTCTTTTCCAATCTTCAATGGGCTCAACTCTACGTAATTCAATATTTCTGCTCAGAGCACGAAAGTGCTCTTTGCCCCTGTGGTATGCCAGAAGAGCAATTTTGCGCTCCTCGTTTGCGCGCTAGGTTATTTGGGTATATTCACAATATAATAATCATTATAATTCTGTATCATTTTGTAAAATTATACACACCTATCCCTCGATATACATACTAAACATCTTCTGAAACCCACGTATTGATTTAAAACTGTGATTAATATATGCCAAAATATTTTTTCTAGGTATTATAGCATCAAACTGACAAATTTACTTTATATAGAAATATACCTGTGGATAAAAGCACTTTAAGTTACATAGAGATACCATTACCATAGTCAATTAATATTGCTAAAAATCAAATTAAATAGGTGATACATGTGGAAACTTATGATTTTAGCATTTTTTGATAAAGCATGATTCCTAGGTTTCGCAACAATACACAAAACAGTTATTGAAAATTTCCCATTTAAAATAATTATCCAGTTGACAAAAATATTTAATGTGCGTTTGAGCATGGGGTACTTCACATCCATTTGAAAATCGGCTGAAGTCATTGAAGAGAAGTACCGGTATGCAATTACTCCACGTCGAAAAGGCGTTCAACGCTGTCTGGCACCGCGGTCTAATACAATCCTAATTGTGCAAAATATCATTTTCGGTCTTTTCTTAAATAGAACAATGTCAATTCCTCAGTCTGTTTCAGTGGAAGTTCTTCGTGGAGCGCTGCACTCCATTTTTCGTCGACGCAGTTCCCTTCGATCTCCAATAAATTATTAATATACAAGACACGGTCCCATCTGAAGCAACATATTTTTTTATTAAAGGTTTAAAAACAACTTTCGCCATATTACATGAAATACAATTAAAAATAAAATACATAATAAAAAAAATTAAAGAAAAACATAATAAAAATATACAAATAAAACGGTATTAAGGAACGATTGAACTTTTAGGGAGGTCTAAATATGAGTCCGATCCACCTCTTGAATATGATAGAGGTGAGTTTGGTCGAGGCTGCTCTAACTTATGCAACACCAACTTTTACAAACTCCAAGTTATACAAAACAAACCTATAAAATTGCACTAAACACTTTTCTACATACTTATCTTAAACGTATACAAAAATAAACTTCCTTTTATAAAAGAATATTTTCACAGTTTTCTCGTTAAAGTAATAATTTCAGATACGTGCACAAAATGCCATATTTAACATATTTTATTATAGAGGATAGTCACGAGTGCGTGATGTATGAATGGACAGATGTTTGATTGAACTATTCGTATGTTGCAAAGAGGTTTTAAATTTCTTATTTCCCCCCTATGAAGTAAATTGATTAATGATAAAAATTGATTGAAAATTAAAATTTATATTTGTAATTAGTTAATTAAGTAGAACGTCTTGGTCTTCTTACGGCCAAGATGTTCGGTCGGATTTCAAGACAACTAAAATTTTTGGTAAAAACAAATAACAAACTTGAAATCGAAATCATTATTAGTCGATAAATTTGGCCTAACAATCTGTACAATCATGCGATGTATGTGGGGAAGCTCTCCGTCTCTGTCTCCGAACTGCGCTACGCTCTCTCTCTGTCTCTGTCTGTCTCCGAGCTCAATGCACAAGAGTGCTCTTAGGGGGGATGCCAGGCCCTGTCACAGTACTCCTTTAGGAGTTAAGATTCCATTGAAACTAAAACTCAACGATTCCTAAGTCTGATTCACTCTACTTATCTATAGTTCTCAAAGCTTTACATCCGTTCCGATTTAACCATCGATTTTAGGAATGTTTGATTGTCGTGAAAACCGGATGTCTGTTTCCGGCAATTGCACATCCGTCGTAGGAATCTTAATTTGTTCTGGCAACCAGGCATCCAGAAACTAGCATCCTTGGCACCGCACGTGTGCTATACTTTAATAATGGCGTATTATCCGAGTTTCACCATTCAGATTCACCCTTTAGACTAAAAGATGAAAATTTGAAAGCCGATTGTTTTGTACGGCAGCCCCATCTTCTGCCAAGAGTACTTGTGTATTTCCAGTAATTTTGCTTTTACTTTTTTATAAACATCGACAGTTAAATGGGGTTTTTAATCAACAACGATTGATGTGATCAATCTAGTGAATCTTACAAATAAAATTGGACGATCTTGGAAATATGCGCTTATCGTACAAACTTATTAAAACGACATAAATTATTACATTGTAAGATTTCCTTTTAATAAAAAACAATCAAAAAAACTTGTATTACATAGAATATGCAGTTTAGGATATATTGATTTCTTAAAAAATTGAATATTAACTATTTTACCAAGTAAATAGTAATTATTAAAACTGATCCGTAGCAATATTCAAGATTTGTAATATATAGAGCGTTGTGAATAGCATGGAAAATTCTTGGCCTGATGTAAATGAGTCAACTTTAAATGGAAATTTCTGAGAGCAATGCTCACAGAATGTTACTGCAAATAAAATCAATATTGATCCTATCGAACAAATAATTGAATGAAGTGGCTGACCTGGGGAGGCAGCTAAAGTAGGAAGTGAACACAGCAGACGTCAAAGAATTAATTCCATTAGATTCCGAGGAATCTTTTAAAGTTGAACATGTATAAATTTTCCATGCTAATAATATCAACGGAATATGTAGGAAAGAAAGATAGATACTATAAAAAAGTTACGATTTCATATTCAAAAATTGTATTAAAAAAAAACAGGATATTGATTACATTTTTACTAACTATCTTTCAACATGATCGTCATCTCGTTCAATGTAACTGGTGAGCCGTGACACAAGCTTGTTTATGCCATCATCGAAGAAATCTCCCACCGGCTCCTTTCCCCACTCGTCGGTTGGAAATTTAATTCCACCCATGTGTTCTTTCAGGGATGCGGAAAATATGATGATCTGAAGTCAGGAAAATACGGGGGGTGGTTCAAAACATCCCAACCAAAGAAGTCCAAGAGGTGGTGGTTAAGGCTGTGTGAGGACGAGCGTTGTCGTGCAACAAGCACACTCCTCTCATTAGCACACCCCTCACTTTGTTTTTAATGCTTCTATTGATTTTTTTTTTGATCTCACAATATTATTGTGCATTGATGGTCTCTCCTTGAGGCAGAAATTTGACCAAAATTATGTATTTTTGGTCCTAAAACACTGAGATCATGAATTTTTTTTGCTTGAAATTGTGGTTTTGAATCAGATGGGGAATTGATGTGATACCACTGTGATGGCTGACTTTTTAACGTTCGCCTTGTCAAAAAATCAGTATGGTCAACCCTTAAAAAAATAAGAAAAAAACTACAGCCCGTTATTGTCACAGTACACTTACTTTCGAGATATGCCTCTTATTAAGAATTTACTCTATGTATTTTTATCTGATCTAATTCAAGCAAGATATAATTTACTTGAGGCATATGAAAACGATATATCTTCAAAAATTGAAAAATAGTTTCCATTACATTTACAGATAAAGACAATCTGTGCTGGATAGGCTTAAAGACGATCGATTAGAAATATTAATACATCTATTGTGTGGGTCAAATATTTCGCCGTATATATTTTAGACAAGTAAATGATCGATTGATAAGACTCCGCATTGATCAAAAGAGTCCAGCAAATCAATTAAATTAGAATTAGAAGAGAAGTCTGATTTTTGGAAGTCGGCTTTGTGCGTCGTGATATTGTCTCTCCTGAAATCGCTGACAGAAATGGATCGCTGTTGAGCATCAAGAATTGCTCCCCTTGGAAAGGGATGTCCATCGTTCATTGGCACCGTGATTATCATCAAGACTAATGATACGGATCGCCCTATGCTCCTGAGTGACCCCCCGTTGTGTGCTCCGCACCCGAACAAAGCGTCAAACGAAAGTTGTCGTAGCGGCGAAGGCATTGCAGGGGGCTTGAGAAATCTGCCAAGAACCACCAAACCCTTATAAACATAAATTATGCGCTGATTTTTTTTTCTCTCCAGAATCAGATTTAAATGTAAGCATTTATATTAACACTCAGAAACCCGATCCTGCGGTAGAATTTTTCGGATATGTTCACACATCATACAAGATTTGTTAGCTAGCAGTACAATGCATCTATAAAACTAACTCAATAAAGTATTTAAAGTCTTTTAAACTGAAATTTTTTCTTTAGTCAGAAGTGTACGTTGCGTAAAATTATTGATTGATACTTTTGTTGTTCTCATAGCTTCAGGGAATAAAAACAAGAAAGATACGGTGGTATTACGTGTGTTATTCTTTTAAAAACAACAGTATTAGTAGTATCTTTCAAAAACAACACTAGTAACAACAGTTTAAACAGTAGTTCACTATATAAAAACATGGCATTTTTGTAGTAAATGGTACAACATATTAATGATAATCTTGAATTTTTTTACTGATAATGAATTAAAAATAAGAGCATTACCAATTATACAAAACCACACTTTGAATTCTCCTCGATCCATTATGTATGTTAATAATTGTTTTTTTTTTAAATCCGGAAAATCCGACTGGCTTATCATTATGTAATCGCATAATTACATTTTATAGTCTGCACTAAATAATCCAAAGCGCCGCTTTTATAAATCCACATGATCGCAAACGGGGTTGTACGTATGGGAAAAATACAACCCCCCCGATATAAGGGCGTCGCGTGCTGACGGTTTATGCATTACGTGATCACGTAGATCACATAACACTCAGACGTAATCACGTGTCAAACTACAGCCTTTGACACTTCCATAATCCGAGGCGTGATTATCCGGCACACTTCTCAGATGTGAATAAATAATTCAGCGGAATAATTTTTAAATTGATTCAAGTTAATTTGTACTCACAAACTTAATGAAGCAACCTCGCTGCCTCTGAAGGGGTTGTTCTTCGTGGCTGGCTTTCGATGTCGAACAATTAGATGTGATTAACCTTTCAGAATCCATTTCGGCCGCACAATATCATGGATGGTAAATTTTTGAAGGGATTGCTAATTTTCAAATGGAAATTAGTTCATCTTTTAACACCACGAACTTTCATTTTACAAGTGTAACTCAAAGTGCGATTAAAAACATTCAAGAAATATGAAATACCGAGTCATAAAAAACGTTTTATTGAAGAGAAATTTTGATTACACTTTGATCTGTTTTTATGCGATTTTGAAGTTATGCGGTTTTTAAAAATAATGGATCTTTCATTTATCTACAATATATAGGACAAATTATTTTTTAATGCGTGGGCGATGGACAAACTGAATTGTTTTTAAATCTATATTATATTGAAGAACACTTATCAACATATACTAAATAAACTAGAGAATGAATCATCAACTGTAGCTGAAGTTTGGAAAATGTTTTCAATTTTGGACTGTATAAATAATGTTTCATATGCGGTATTTCAGATAGTTTAAATTCTTGTTTGAAAACAGTTTGGTCCGAATATGTTACAGATGGTGAAAAATCTGAATTCTATGCTTAATAGTATGTACCTAGATGACAAAACATTTAACACTGGCACCGATATCTGTGATGCCTTTTTCAATTTCTTCCGATCCAAGTTTGTCGATCCCCCAGTCAATAAAACCACCATTTCTACATCATCTCGACCTATATATGATATTTTTAAAGTGTATATCGATACTAATGAAGTAAAGAAATTACGTAGTTTACACTGATTTCAGCAAGACTTTTTATCGGATATGGTATGACATACTTTTCAGAAAACTGTATAACATTGGAATCAATGGTGATTTGTTGAGATGGTTTTCATTCTATATTGATAATCGAACTCAAGCTGTGGTCGTCAACAATTACATCTCGGGGTGGGTTCCTGTGCTTAGTGGTATTCCCTAGGGTTCCTTGATTGGTCCTCTGTTGCTATCTATCTATCTATTGCTCTTAGTCATACATCCTTGTTACATTTGCCTGATTCTGACACTTAATATAACAGTTAATGCAGCAAAATAAGCCATCACCAAATATTTTTTTAACATCGGGGCCTAATATGTAATTTTTCAGTATTTTTGTAATGATGTTTGTAGTACTGATTTTTACTTCGTTGTCTATTAGCGAATATTTATAATTAGCTTTAAGTTGTTTATTGTATTGTGTGTTAACAGCTGTTGATATTCCATGTAATAAATAAATAAATAATAAAAACTTCGACATTGTCAGCTAAAATTATTATATCCTTTAAACGACGATGATATTATTGGTTTAATTTTAAATGGCAGCGAAGAAACAGAAGACAATAATTAAAGTAAAGATTACATTTTAAAAAATACGATTTCAACACAGAAGGATGACGATTTGTAATTTGTACGAATATACATTTTTTTAAAGAGGTTTCTAATAAAATTAAAATAAATTACATGTAATAAGATTTGTAAAACATTTAAATCAATTAATTTAAATTTGCATTGTCGATTTTATATGGCCATTAGTAAAATTCTTTCATTTATATACTAAAATATGCAGATTTTGATATAATAATATCGCTTAGTGCTTGAAGTTTTACCCATTTCGCTTGAAATTTAAAGCTCATTTTCATGGTAATTTGAGTTATGAACATCATTCTGTAGCATACAATCTAAAAATATAATTACACTAGGGTAAAATAGTAGTAATATTAATTTCAATTTTAAGAAGGATTACTTGATATTTAACATAATTTTTAGGAATCACAAGGACATCAGTTGTAAAACGACTAGTTTCTAAATTTGACTGGGAAAACTAAATTTTCTACAAAAGTTCACTCTGAATACTTGGTGACTAGGGCAAACTTTAGAAATATGCAGTGCAAACTTTTGGGGACTACATTTGTAACAATAGTCAAATAGCAACTCAGAGAGAGACGTTCACATTATTCTATTACATTTTTAATCAGGTCGATTAAAAATAGTCTTGCGTTGTTTCTGTTTGCAGAAAGCGTCCAGAGAATTGTATGGGAATGCGCATTTTCAATCACAGCTTGAGCAAACAAAATATTGAGCTTCATTTCCTTTATTGTTCCATTATCCCAGTAGCAAATTGAAATACAATTTTGTAATTTAAAGGGCGTCCTCTTAAAACGAAACCAACAAAAAAAAAACGGCCAATTAACGGCGTAATTTAAATGAATAATTTTATATGAGTAATAAGATGATTGTGAATTCATAATGTTAACACAAAATAAACTGGAATAATGGCAAATTTTAGGATATTCAGCAGATAAATTTCTTCAAGTATTCACGCAAAGTAATCAACCTATATTTAAATTAAGCGAATTATTTGGATCTTCATTGCTTATGGAAATTATGGATGACTGGCAAAAATCATTTTCACCTTAAATAATTATTTCAATACATAATGTAAATTTTTAAGATACTTCCACTTCGAAAACAATAAAATAATGTTTTTGTAATCAGTTAAAATTGCGCTTCGTTAATCGATAACGATACAGTTTTTCAAGTATAAGACGTATCTAATATTTATTAGATCGAGTCATAAATAATTGCCGTTTTTTTTTTCAAACATTTATTTAGTATTAAACATAATAACAAAGCAATCCTTCTCTATTACAAATTCACCATTATTATTGATAACTTTCTCCCATTTTACTGGTAACTTAATAATACCCTCTTTATAAAATTCAACAGGCTTAGATCAAAAGATACTTTCGATAGCGTAATTCACATCCTCATCATTTTTGATTTTTTTCCCATTTAAAAAAATCTGCAAAAACAGAATAGGTGGTAGTTGATTGGGATAAGTTCCGTGGAGTATGGGAGATGTAATAAGATAAATCACTCAAGTTCCAGAATTTTTTGCTGCGTCAACTTTGCTGTGTGCATTGCATTATCGTGTAATAGTATGACATTTTCCGATTGATGAGTGAATGACTTTTTCTTGAAAACGTTGTAGCTATTGAGTATATTTATCGGCATTTTGATTTATAAGCTGGTAGTGAATTATGTCTTGACGATGCCACCATATACTTAATTTTTTTCCATGAATATTGACATTAGGATGCGTTAAAGTGGTTGATCTTTATCAAGCCACTGTTTTTTGCGTATTATATTATTATATAACGTAGATTTTGCTCCAATAATACCTTTAAAATGTCTTCATTAAAGTTGGAAAGGCAACTTGTCCTTGATTCATCTTTTAGAATCTTATTTTCCAAGCGAAGATTTAAAAAAAACAATTTGTTACTATCCATTTACTCTCTGCTTCGTCACCGTATACATCACATATTTTTTAGTCCTAGCGAACCACTTTTGCCTTGTTTAACATAAAATATGGCACGATTAGCTGTTATCAAAAGAGTGATAGGACTCATACCTATCTAATGATTTCATATACCTACCAATATGAATGACTCAGCAATGATAGAACTGAATAGTTATAACGGCTTCTTTTTGTCGGCAACTATTTATGACTCAACCTCTCGTACTATTAGGGACGGAACTTTGAATGAGTAGCGAAATTGTAAATTGCAAAGACTTCATCAATTCATTCATAACTAAATAAGGTTTTAACTGGATCGAAATTACTGTTTGAAAATTTGATTATTGTCCGGTGCCTAATAAGAAGGGGAATCTTGTAATTGATTCTCATCGAAATGTTAAGCGCATTGCGGTTGTCGTTCATCATTAAGTTTAATAGATTTGTGATCGTTCTGCAGTTTATTTCGAATTTTTAGCGTTTGACAAACGACACTATTAAAGGAACGACTTCGTCCATTGAAGATTTAATGGATTTTTTAATTGGGCGATTATGTGGCTCAATGTGGCGCTATTATGATAAAGATTTGAAATAGCTTATAAAGTAAATTTAGATTATCCGAGCCCGTTTTAATGGATAGAAGGCACGAATAATAGAGGCTGTATAGTTTTACGAGCACTTAAATACTTTGGTCGGGCCAAAAAATTACATTATTTATTTTCAAGTACTTTTACTGTACGCATATTTCACAATTCACAAGTGGGCTCCGGAAAATGCTTTCATATTTGGGACGCCCTTTGCCGTAAGAAGTGTATGCTAATTGGGACACATTATTGCGGCATTATTTTTTATTTGCACAAAATGGATTCGATCACTGGACGAACATATCATGCAGAAAATATTCCATCAGGATTCATCAAAATTGTGTCCTTCCGCGGGAATAAGCGGAATAAATCAACGTTATCGGTTCGTGTCAATATTTTTGCTTGTAAATTAAAATAAATATTTGAAACGTAGGCATTTAGAGTTCGCTCTGTAATTAAGCGCGGAAATGCGCAGAAAAACACTTTTTAATTCAAAAAGCCAATATTGGTTAAATAAAAAAAGGGAAAAATTAAAGCAGGAAAGATGAGATATTACCGTTCAGATATAACACGCAGGGGACATCGGGACAGATATTAATAAAAATACAAAAATGTATATTTTTCCGCGTGGTAGGTAATTGTTGTTTAACAGCAAAGGCAAAAATGAAGAAAAAAAAGATTTTTCATTTTAGATTGAAATATCTCTCTTTCCTACACCTTCCTTTCTCTTCTACTTGGAGGAAATATTTTTGCGAGCTCGTGGCGTAATATTAATATCTTTGTACAAATGAAAAACCCATCCAATTCAAAGTCTCAAGGCGAACGGCGTTCACTGCGAGGGAATTTCAGTCTAAGATATTTGCTCGTATGATCTATTTACTTCTTTAACACGTTAAATTACACGCATGAATTTCTTACAACAATGCAAAGATTATGTTATTTCTTAACACATTTTATTATATATTTATCTTCGAATTAACACGGTTTATTCGCGTTCTATGGCGAAATCAAGCACTGCAATGCCACACAATAATCTCATTTAAAAATCGCTATCAAATCAAAACTACTACAAAATTTCCAACATTTTTTATCATCTTCCGCCACTTTTCTTCTCGATCACTTCCCGTAAAATTCCAGTGGGTTTTGACTGGAAATAATTGAACTGAAAAATGTTCCATAAAATTCATGGATTTACCCCGATCATAATTTGTTTCTAGATTGATACAATCTGGATTATTAGAATCATGAATTAAATTTTATAGTAAATACATTTAATCAAAAGCGATGTTCTTAAATAAAAATGTAAAGTAGAAAACAACGGTTATCTTCATTTTTTTCCCATAAATTGAAATACGGAATATCTTAATATTATAATCAAATTAGTAAACTACCAAAATTAACAAGGAATAGAATAGAGATTAAAATATAACGCAGATAACGAGCTTCTGAACAACTATTACAGGATTAGATGACACTTTACTCCGGCATGATGTCGTAATTTCAGTGGTAATTGACGACATATCCAGAAAAATTGCTCGATGAAAAACTAGTCTGTGAACTCAAATCCAATTACAAAAATATAGAATGCCATGAGAGCTTAAAACGCTATTTCAACAGCACCATTGGTGTGCAAAATGAAACTTTGCTCCATCGACTTCATTTGCATTTTTTCGCAAGCACTTCAATAAAAAAAAGTATGAGGACGAGAAACTAGTAATAAAAACTGAAAAATATTATGGATATGAATCCATTTTGTATAATTATGCAAAATATTTAATATGAGACATTCATTTTTAGATTGAAGATTTGCCAAATGATTAAAAAATAGCAAGTATTATTGCCGATAAGTATTAAATAATGACAATTGTAACACATAAAAAGCAAATATATTAAAATAATCTATGCCAGTTAAAAAAATCATTTCGATGTGTAAAATTTAATATATCATTTATAGTTCAGTTAACTTTAAAATATCTTATTAGAATCAATGCATATTCAATCTCTGGGTATTGTATAATTCCTATCATTAGTTAAAATGTTAATCATCGATTGATCAACCAATTTATTTCATAAAAATATTCTTGCTATTGGGCAACTACTTATCAAAAATTAATATAAAAATATAAGGAGTTCATTATTTATAATAGATACATCCATCAGAAAGGTCTATTTAATCATCTGAGCCATTATCATGATTTAAAAAGATCTTGGAATTTTTCGACTAAATCACTTTTGGTAAATGGACATTTTTCCTAATTTCAAATCGATTCAGTTTTATCGCATATGTTTAATTGGTTTTTTTTATTCTTAAAATATTATTGTAATGAGATAAGACGCGATTTTAACTTTATCATCTCAGCTTGAGCTGTGTTATTAATAAGGACGTCAATTATCGTCTCCGGTCATTAGTGTTTGATAGAATCAAGACACCCATTTTTATTACCGAGACTCAAATGCAAAAATATACATTAAATATTGACGAAATTGTTTAGGTACATCTAATGATTATTTTCATAGCCATAGATAAAAAACCTGTTTTTTTTAAAAGATAGAGTTGATTTATTATATGAAATACGTATCCCGCAGCCGTTCCAATCTGAGCAATTTCTTCCGTTTGATGGATATGGGAGTGACATGGATATTATGTGACACGCGTACACAATCAGTATACGAATTTCCATCGCTCCATTAATCGCCTGATGGACCCATCGAAAAAGATAATACCCAGATTATACGGGGTTCGTGGACGCGGAACTTTTTTGTCGATATAAAGTGACAATTGCAGTGTCAAAATTTGACAAGCAGACCGATTAAGTTGGAAGTGAAGCTTTTTTTAATTAACAGGCTTTTAAAAATAATTCCATTATATAAATATCAAAGTGCATTTCAATCTCCAATACCTTCAATATTGTGCAATCAAACATTTCTATGATCAATCAAATAGGACAGGGCCAGGGTCTACAGGGTTTTAAAAATAGTAATGATTGTACAATTTTTTTTTCAAATTTTAAATCCTTAAAAAATCATATTTTATGCACGCATAACAGAGTGCTACCTTATAATAATTCTTGGTTTAGCAAGATAATCCCCTCTGGATATTAAGCAACGATATATCGCTGATTGTGAAACTAGCGATGACGATTGCTATCGGTCCATTGATAACAATAAAATGCCAACATTTTACTTATTTCAACTGTAGTTGTCTGAGGAGAATTTCTAGGGTTTCTTGTGTGGGCACCTCTGTCGTGTAAATTAATTATTTTGGCGACCTCCAGTTGATTGGTCTCCAGACCTGACACCACATTATTTTTTTGTCCAGGGACGTGCAAAAAAATTGATTTAAACGACAGAGGTGCCCACAAAATAAATCCTAATTGAAAGAATAGTCGCCGTAAAGAGGAAATGCTGCTTCAAACAATTACAGTTGAAATAATGCGTGCATACGAAGCAGAGGTGGCCAATTTGAACAAATTTTGTAAATAGATTTAATGAAAATATCTCAAGCATAAAACATATTTTCTTAACCCTGACCCTGACAAACTGGGTTTTTTTTAAGTTTAACAACTTATTGAATGATATGTGTGACATATAGCATATCGTGGAAAATTATGTAATCTAGACCAGCGCTTCTTAAACTCATGCAGTCCACGGACCCCCCCTTGAGCAAAAATATAGGGCTTATCTGTATATTTGAAATTTTCAATAAAACTCCTCAATTTTAGCCTTCTGACAGTTCGTGCGGCACCCACTTGTTCAGAATTTTATTTTTTCTTATTTCGAAATTGTTTTTGCCTTTTTAGAATTATTCTTTCACAAATCGATCCTTCTTCGAATGCTCATTTAATATTTCCACCTGATTTCACTGCATTGTGCCTCAATTTGAACTCATACAAAAAACTAGGGGATTTGTTTTTGACGCCATTCTGTTGAAATTCATAGAAAACAATAGAGATAGCAAAAACGACTCAAATGCAATTGAATAATTTGTCAATTCAAACAGTCGAACTTGTACCCTTTTTAATCACGGTCGATCTTTGACTAATTGAAAAACGGGGCACACTTTTCCTTTACGAGAAATTAGGCGAAATTATTAAGATCCACAAAAAGTCCAAGATTTGAATCGTAGGAAAAACCGGGAAAGCCAAGCCCATGAATTCCGAAACTTGGCAATGACTACATTTAAAAAATATCAGCAAATGTTTCTAATCCCTAACCCGGCAGAAGGTTTGAAATATCGAATAGAGATATAAAAAAGCTCTAATATTGCCTCTTAAATTTTTACCAATTTCATATTCGTTATTCGAATAATTGATTTTACGAATATTTGGTACGCCTAATTGTAATGCTCTATCTAGAATCAAGCATTTTATCTCCAGGATAAAGATATTGGAATTAGATCATAGGTAAGTGAAGACAAATGTGTGCAGCATTGTCGTTATTTTAAATTGACATTCTCAAATCATCAAAAGGATCAATATGATCAATCTGAAATTTCATCTGCAAAATTTATATGTACAATGAAAGTTTTGCCAAAGTTTCGCCCAAATATGAGATAAATAATAAAAACTAAAAGATTTTTTTCCATTTAATGTTCCTACGCGTATTATCAAAATAGAAGCACTTACCTAATTTAATTTCGAAATATCCTTCTCGAAGCTAGCAATTTTTCTTTTTTACGTTTTTCAAAAAAAAATGTATTTTATATTTTTAGGGAAGTAGTTCTTGGTATTGCGATCATCATCATATGCTTTTTAAGGAGGTCTTGGAAGAGTTTATTAATTATGAAGCAAAGCAGCTTTCTTGTTGAAGCATTGTTATTCCGATAATTGAGTTTGTTACAAGGCTTTACATCTTAAGGATCTCAATTTACATTGCAAGTACTTCGTTTTTATATTGACAACGCGTGTGAAAAGGATAGTAACTGAAAAAGCCAAATTTGAAAAATCGCCTTTATTGATTTTTCTACTA
Source organism: Stenopsyche tienmushanensis (assembly GCA_008973525.1). Taxonomy (NCBI): domain Eukaryota; kingdom Metazoa; phylum Arthropoda; class Insecta; order Trichoptera; family Stenopsychidae; genus Stenopsyche; species Stenopsyche tienmushanensis. The sequence continues at coordinate 44,745 of WACJ01000026.1, forward strand.
TATATATATTTATATTATATCTTTGGAGTATTATTATAATTCTTTTAAAATAACTCATTCGCAATTTTATTTTTTTGGTAAGGCATATCTTCCTACAACTAAGTAATCTTGATATGTATATAAGACCATGTATCCCTATGCATGAGTAAAAATCTAAATTAAGAAGATTATCCAAATTTACTAGTACTTTTAATACTTTTTCAGAATCTTAGCTTGAACTCGAATCTTTATAACAATAGCTTTAAATCTAGCCTGTATGAAATTATTATCATATTTCAATTCAATAATCATTCTGTCAAATATCAATCAATTTATTATTTAGACAAAAAAAATAAGCTAATAAATAAATATGTATTTGTGATTTGTTTTAAAAAGTCAAATATACTACCTTAGTCCATATACCAATCATAAATATCATAAAAACCAAAGTTTTTTAATACTTTTTTACTATGACAATATTATTACTTTGAGAATTCTGCTTATTCGTCGCATGTCGCGATTTGTTTCTAGGCAATAATTTTCTGTGTTGATATATAAATGTTGTGCTATTTACAGAGGCGATATATGACCATTTTAAAGACAGACATATGATATCATTTACCTGTAAAATAGCCTCATTTTAATGAAGTCATTTTTCATTCCCAAATCAGGCTTTCTGGGTCAGGAAGCCTGTTTGTGTTATTTTGATATCAAGACCGAGTTCTGTATTCATATGGGCGAATTAACATTCAAAATTGTAGATATTTTACGAAAATAAACATACAATACGCGATAATGGTCATAAAACTATCGTGCGGAGGTACACAATTTGAAGGCGAAAGGATTTTATTTATTTAAGAAAAGATAAAAAATACAGTTTAAAAATGAATAAATAAAACACTAAAAAAATCAAATATTATTTTTAAAATATGCCCGAAGTAAGATTGACATCGAGTTTTTCCTCATTTAGTCTAGATCTGATTTTGGAAGCCAGGCAACTTGCTGCTGAAAATGAACTCTCAGCCTCCACATTCGTTGGAGGTATCGTCATCAGATATTTAAATGCTTATTCGAGTTGATAATCGTGTGAGCCCCCATTTTCGTATAGCACCATCAACGTGACTGATAAGATTCCTAAGACAAAATATTTATTTCCGTCGTTGCAGATGAACACTTATATACTATAATACTTTGAGGTGATTCGTAATTATATTACGGAGGAATACAAAAATTCTGAACTCTGTATCTATTATATTTCATATCGATATTCCCGTTATTAGAGTCGAGGTGTAGTAAATACATCATCGGTAGGGAAAGGTTAATATAATAATTTGAAAAGCATATAATGACGAATAATGGTAATCCTTAATTATCATGTATTTTGATCCAGACTAGAACTCCCAGATATCAATTTGTTTTTTAGTATCATATCCAGCTTATAAACATCATGTCAATGTCCATAATTTTTATAAATTGCATTATATTATTTTGGTTGTAATTATAAAACCTTTTAACGATTATTTTTATTACTATTGCGTCTCCAGGGGTCCGCAATCTTCGTCGCGGTAGCCTCACGCAGCCCATCATGAGGGACGTCTCGAGTCGCGGGGTTGGATGCACCAGTGCGCCTCTCATCTTGGCCTGAAGGGTCTCGACGAGAAGTGACGGCGCTCAGCTCTTAAGCACCGATGGGGCTCTGCAGCCCCGAGACGAACTCGCAGCATATGCGACGGAAATTCGTATTTATCGCTGAGGGGGCGATTCTCTATCTCCGACCGTTCATTCGACGACGCCGAAAAGGAGGAATCCTTAAAAAGAGAGGGAAAAATTAAAAGATAGTAAACTTTTAATATTCAAATTTATTTACCATTTTGTGATATGGCGACGATCACGAGGCAGAGGCTTCCGGATAATGAGAACGTAGCGTGAAATTAACACATGGTGGAAAATGAGGTTTGCCACCAACAATTAATACGACCACTCAGCAAAGCACCCCAGATAGAATAGGGAGTTTGTTCACCCTGCAACCCTTAGGATCGGTTGCAAGGTCCGAACAGTATAAAAACGGCTTTGATGACTAAAAAATCGATAATTAATGAGGAAATTATAATTTCAATTTATTTATTTACTTTATACTTGGAACAAGGTCGTCATCGAATCGATATAAATATTTGTAATTGAACTGGAATAAAACTCGAAATGAAAGTATAAACGATTCGAATCCCTGATATAATGTGGATTTATAGTTACATATATATTTTGAATATTTTTATAGCCTAAATGTCATTGAACAGCAAATTTCTTTGTTATATAAGTCTATGTCGTATTGACAATAAATACCTTTTTCATATATTAACATTCTTGACATTTAATTTGGGAAATGATATTGTTTACGTGATTGTTCCTGACGTAAATATTTATTTATTAAATATTTATTGGAGCGATGTAAAAGGGTGAGGAATGGTGCTGTAACAAATCATAGCCAGGTTTGATTTATATATTACAAATGTATATTTACAACTATAAATAAACGCGGATCAGATTCATATGTTGAGCCGTAAAAATAAATATTACACGTAATGGCGAAATACAGAGATCAATTTTGTTGAAAATCGTTCAGTAAATAGTTGCAAAAAATAAAAATAAAAATATATTTGCTAACAATCATTTTTTGGAACGGCGAAAAAAATTGTAGTTTCTTCAAGGATATTTTTCATCATCTTATACTACTATGCATAATAAATAACATTTATATGAACATTTAAAGATAAGCCTTCATTTATTTGTTTATAAATTTCATAAAAACAATTGCGCGAGTGCGAAAACCAGAATTTGTTTTTCGAGATTTCGAACTGGTGATTTATCATTGATTGATAAACCTTGGACTACGCGGCCTTTAAAGTTGATGATGATAAATTAAAGGCCATAATTGACGATGATTGACATCAAAACACCAGATAGATCGCTTTAAAAATGAGAATCAATCAATAGTTTTGCTTTAGCTCAACAAAATGCGCGAATAATGCGTTCTTATTGTATTCAATTTGCCAACACATCATTAACCCAAAACATGAAAAAACCCATCCTGTAATAAAAGTTCTTATTTGTTTAAAACTACATTAAAATATTAAAAAAAGTATCATAATTGGGACAATGTATACAATATATATCTTAAATGAGAGTGTAAGAAAAAAATCTGAAAAGTCACGATCGTACAGCATGCAAAAGCTTATCAGTCACTCAACCAGCCAGTCATCATCCGGATCAAAGGTCGCTTTATCAAACAAAACATAATTATTTTCTTTCTAATATTTCTTATCATGGAAAAGTACTATTTGCTATATCATGGTGTCAACAATCATATCACTAAGCTAGAGCATTAATGTAACACTTTCTTATTTAAACATAACACGTCATTACTTTAATAAAATAAGTCTGCAAAGGTCAAGTTTAATGATAATGTATAACAGCTGAGCAATGATAATGACCATGACCATGTACAGGGTGCGGCAGTGAAACTACCTTATTTTAAAAATGAATAACACAAACAGTATAGGAAATAAAAGGATTCTTCTATTATATATATATATTTATTTGTTCTTCTATTTATTTATAAATAAATATAGTATATGGATCCGTTATAAAATATTGTAATAGTTTTGAATTCATTATTCTTTAAATTTGAGTTTAAAAGATGGATTCCCGGGTGGGATTTCGTTTATAAATGCAACATGCAGAGTGTTTGGTTAAAACGATCCCTTGTGAATTGTGAGTGTATATTATACACATCGTTTTAACCTTCGAGTCTCCTGACGGACTCGTGAACGCGGAATAGCTACCGGCACCTTGGTGGTGCTCCTTGTAAGTATCCTCCGTCCAGTGCTATGTTGGGCTATGCATTGCCGTCGCTTCGTGGTAGATTGTTTGCACTTTTAGATTTTTTTGCTTAGTTATTGGTGCCTTAATTTTCGATAAAATTGGTTCAAGCTCTGGGTATGCTAGTTCGGTCGTCTCGTCCGTTGAAAACGGAGTTACTTCGTTTTTAGATTTCCATCGCTTCTCTCGCAATTCTGATGCAGAAATTTTCGACGGTTACTATGGTTTTTGTACCAGCAAAATTGATGTGATGATCGTTCTTCATACCATGTTCGTCTTCTGCGAATTTGTAATTCAATTCCAAGACTGCGTTCTGATGCACTGTCACCCCGTGGGTGATATATTTATTGGTTTGTTCTATGTACGATATGATACAGGCTGAGCTAATAATCACGTAAGTTTCCTGAATTTCGTTTTTCACTTTGTTATTTTTGTTGGACAGAGGACTTCCTATATTTTCTTCCGTCCCAAAGATTCAGAGAAATCCAGATAGAAGCCCAAGTTGGATACGGAAATCTTGTGGCCATTCTCTCTGATTTTAGGGCTTTTTGTAAAAGTTTTGGGGGAAAATGCATTTCCGGGGCTTTCTACGATCTCCACCTAGAGGTCCTTCCTTGCGACCGGTAACAATTAGTGGGCTCGCACCCTTTTTTTCGAAGCCGTAAGTAAAACTCAAAACTCTTTCCTGCCCTATACAACATATATTTTTATAATTATTTTCTTCTATTTAATTTTTAAACAATTTTTATCTATATATTTATCCTAGCCTTGAATCTCAAAGTAAAATTAGAATCTTTAGCTAGCTTCCCCGCGCGTTCAGAGCGCAAGTGGCCTCAAGAAGTGGAGAAGGAGCTTGTCCTTGCAGACATGGAATTTTAATTTGACGGTTTTGCACCATGCTGTGCACTTCAGCACTTCACGGGTCAGAGGAGGCTCCCTATGTTGTTTTTATATTCGTCCCAAAGACTATGCTTATGCCGTGCTAATGAAGTGTTTTTAGATTCACAGTACTTTTCCATATGATGTGTACCGTCTGGCATGAAATGATTTGGGCGCGAGCAGCCCACATACAGCTGTCCATGTGAGAAGCATGCACGCATACCCTGTGTGTTTCTGTTCTTTGTCGATGCTCGTACTGGAAACTGCACACGTTTCAATTCGAATAGCATATCAGTCGGAATCATTGGGACACAGCCTCTTCTTGAATTTTTTCATTTCAAACTGTAGCTCCGATGATATTATTCATCATTTTTTTTTCACTAAAATCCTGGTACATTTGCTGCATGTCGTGGCGGATTTATGTTTCGGAGATGAATAACAGGCACGCCAATTTTCAGTGCTAAAATATCCAATTCAAATATATTTTTATATAGAATGATAAACTAACTGAATGTTGTCCTTATGTTTTTTTCGTGTGTTTACGTGTCATTTAATCAATGTCTTTACATAAAATTCATATCAAAAAATCACTTTTTAAATTTTATCTCGCTGATAAACGTACCACATATTGAAAACCACTGTTTTGTTTAAAAATGTCGGTCTAGTAAGCTCTTTTGTAGGCACCACTAAAATTTACTTTCAATCTATTAGCTGGTTTAAGAATTATATCAATTTTATGAAAGAAGTAGAGTTTCATGAATTTTAGCGCGGAACACCCGAACTGTAATTTTTTTTTTTTAATTCTGATGTTCATTTTTGTCCTTAATATATTTTTGAGGCAATAATAGCACCTCATATGGTGTTGAATCCTGGAGTTTATTTGTTTATTTATTGATTTGGGTGTGGTTGCTTAGCAACATGCGATGTATTGGTGTGGGAGTGAGAGGTTAGGATGCGTGCGCTCTCCCTCACTTGGTATAGGGACTGGCGAGCCGCCGAGCACTACGACGCGCCGGCCGCCGAGCCGAACGCGGCCGAGCGGAATTCGTGACAACTTCGAGCTTCGTGACAAATACGGACATGAGACATTCATTTTTATATATATAGATCACCAAGCCAGTTTTTTTTTCAAATCAAACATGGCCGCCACTACGACCTAAAACGATTTAAGTGCATTTCGTATGGCAGCTATAAGTATTTATAATTTTTCAGAAATATTAATGATAAAATTTTATAGGATGTTATTTTTAATGGACAAAATTTTATTCGTATACACTGTATATTCTATTTTCGTATACACTGTATAATCTATTTTCTTACGGTACAGTGCTCATATTGATATTTATCGAAAGAAAAATCCAAAATTATTACCTTTCTTGTCGCGAAAAAATGGCATTCATTCGATTAGGGCTTCATTACATTTTAATTATTGTTACAAATTCAGTCAAATATAGACTGCATAACTTTATAATCTCCTTAGTAGTTAATTTTTCAATTCTTAATATATGCTTAAACTTGGAAAGTATAAATATATCCGATCCGAAAAGAGACAAAAGCAGAGAATTAGAGTGAATCTTCATCGGGACGACAAATATTATGAGTTTCGATAATCCAAATCTGCTCGCATACTGAATTATATATTTTTTAGACGAATTTAAATTCAAGTCCTTATCTTATACGTATTGGAAGTAATTCACTATTTCAACACTCGATCATAATTAGTTACATGGTAAATCGAATAGATCCAATGACGCCATATTTGTGAGATTTACAATGGCATGACATCAGAACCAGAATCAAATGGAAGACCTGGTTATATGTAAAAAAAAAAATGTGGAAACTAAACTGGTTTGAAAATATCGGCCTATTTCTGTTCGGTGATCCGGTGGTGTTTTTAGTTTTGATAATATTGGAAGAAAAACTCTGGGTACGCTAGTGCCCACTACAACTACTCTAAAAAGCATGTGTTATGAAGCACATTGAAGAGAGATTCAAAGTCCCAGAACATATTTTGAACCTAACTGAGCACTGTCTCACATCAACTTACTTTCTGTATGACGGAGCGTTCTATAAACAGACCAATGGTGCACCAATGGAATCTCTTCTATCTCCGGCCATTGCTAACATATTCATGACCGGATTTGATGAAAAAGCTCTAGAAGAAGCCCCCCTAAAACCAAAAATGTGGCTGAGATATGTGGATGACACTCTCGTCATTTGGCCACACGTACTGGCTGAGCTTCTTAAATTTCTCACTTTCCTCAACTCCAGAAATAAGAACATACAATTCACCAATAATAGAAGAAAACAACAAAATCCCATTTCTGGATACATGTGTTATAAAAAGTCCTGACGGATCTTTCGGTCACAGTCTTCAGAAAAAACACACACACACCAACAGATATCTTCATGCCTCTTCTCACCATCATTCTAGGCAGATCAACTCTGTCATGAAAAACTCATAGATAGAGCATTCAGATTGAAAGATAGCAATCACGTGGAAGAAGAAATAGAGGAAGTAAGCCAATTTCTTGCAAACAATGGATATTCTCTGAGGCAAATTAAGAAAACCGATAAAAACTTCGAGGTCCACCCAACTATACGGAAAAACACATCGTTCTTCCTTACGTAAAAGGCATAACCGATACCATCAGACGTATAATCCGAAAACACGCCATTAACACTATCTTTGAGACGGGAAAGAAGATAGGAAGTCTCTTACCCAATAAAAAGGATAGGGTGAAAAAAGAAAGTCAGGTAATATACGAGATCCCATGCGGAGACTGTGAGATGTCATACATTGGACAAACCAACATACAAGTCGCTCACAGAGCATAAGAACATCAGTTTTTCAATTGGAGTACAAATCGGCATTAACGAAACACGTGATGAAGAACGATCACCACATCGATTTTGCTGGGACAAAAACTTTGGTGACTATCGAAAACTTCGGAACTAGAATTGTGAGAGAGGCAATAAAAATAGAAAAACGAAATAACTCCACAATCAATCGAAGAGACGACGGCACTAGCGTACCTAGAGATTGGCAGTTATACTAAGGAAAATTAATTCAACAATTTTAATAATGTATTATACTTAAATAAAATTTGCTAAATTATGCTAAAAAAACAGTATTTTGATACGAATAAAAACTTGTATCGACCTAAAATCTGAAAAACATTACGTTTCTCGAAACCGAGCGAAAAATAATATTTCGTGATGACAATTTGGTCTTAAAAGTTCAAGTTTCTTTTAATAGTATTTACTATTCTAGTAACTCATCGAGTAGGTAACTTGTTATTATTCCAATACCTGATTTTTAAAAAAGTTAATTTCTAGAATCAAAAAGCCAAAAAAATAGCAACCTTTAACTGTTGGATATTTTTTTAATTCATTGGAAGTATCGGGTCAACTGAAAAAGCAGAGCGGTCCTTAACATCCACTTAATGCCGGGTAAAGAGGAGAGCGTAAGAGAGCGGTTGGCGGTGATTTGTCATTCGAAAACCTCCACAGCTCACTTCACATCGGAAAGAAAAGGGGTTAAGAGGGTGGGAAGCGGCGTGTTTTCGTACCGAAGTCTATATGCTGTAGGTGGTATTTGTCGGAAAAACAGGAGCCATTACTTTCAGCTGTGCCAAATTGTCTCTGCAAAGTACCGCGGCGAGCCGCGCAGACGGGGTCGTTCGCTGCATATCAACCGGCACCAGACCTGGATAAAAACGTAGGGCAATGAAAATACACCCTACCCTTATTTATATTCCATTCATAAAATTCTGAGTACATCTGTCTCTTCCTTCGCGCGTATGCAGCTATCCCGCCGTTTTATTGCGGCAGGGCGACACCCAAGCTGCTAAACAAATAACGCGCTGCGTGGCCCACCCCAACCACCCTCAAATATTAAAGATTTTATCCGCCAGACTTAACATCATTAATGTTCTGAGCACATACAGGGTATTAATATGAAATATGACACAATTCTAAATTTTATCGTCAAACACATGCTTAACGCTCTGAAGGACAAAATGAATCCCGTCGACAAAAAAACTAAACATAGATATTTTGTAGTATTAATTATTTTTATTTATATTTTTATCCACGCTAATTAATTTATTTTAATATAATGAACACCTTCAAGCTAAAGGGATGATTGATTGAATTCAGCATGTAATTAGGAAACTCTTTCGTCCCATATTCTTTATTCAATGTCATTTATTTTTAATTATCACAACAATGATGTATTTTCATGTCAAACATCGATATTTGTTTTTGTATTCCTGAAAAACAAAATTGTTTAGATCAGATTAATTTAGATCAGAAAAGTTTGATAACAAATTTCCAATTCGTTATAAGCTATTATAAGTAATGAATATTAGCACTAAATCGAACGCCTCTTGATGCTGGAGCACACGAAATGATCGCTCAGTGGATTTTTATTCATTACCTGGCTCTATACCCGTGTATTACGAGAAGAAGAATGAAATTAAAAGAAGAGGAAGATTTAGACAGACGTTCTTATTTATAAATTCTTATAACAGATGTCTTACGTAGAAGGTACTAGAAGTGTTGGTATCCTTTCGACAGGGCGTCAGTATAGCTTCGTCCTTCCTTGCGTGTGTTGAATGTTAGAAGTCAAAATGTCATCGTATCCGTAAGGAAAACAGGGTATCACAGAACGACGTATGATAACTAAACTTTTCAACATAAGATATCCATAGACAATAATCCACAACATGACAACTGTCCAGAGGGAGATGACAGCTGGTGCAAGTTGCAGAAAGTTAAAGCTCTCGAAACTTAGGTATTCTCTCGATGTTTAGGTAGTTACACGCAGAATACAAACAGTAGCTTCAACTCGACCGCTTGGCGATTGCCTCTAAAGCACCTATATTCTGATCTAAAAGTAATCGAGGTTACGACTTTTAACTTATTCAATGAAAGGAATTCAGCACTTATAATGACAACGAACGAGCTAAAAGTAGTAATTGGCTCGCAGATTTTTAATTATGCACGAAAAATGGATGAGCGGCGTATGAACAGACAGAATAGAGCAAAAGAGACCGAAGAAGCTTGGAAAGCTCGAAAAGAGGAGATGTAAGCTCAAAATTATACGTATGAATAAAAATAAAGTTTGCTATATGGTTCTAAAATAGTTTATTTACCGCTAGGTAGTTTATAATATTTATCACAGCGTTATTATTTTTGTTTTTGATAATTTTTCGTTTGCTGGTTTTATTATAAATATGAACAAACATAGATTTTTATGTATTAGACTATGCTCATATTACTTGCAAAATCTTTAGCAATAAGTGGACGAAGTTTTATTGCAATCCAATAAACGATATGGCAGCGCATTTCAAACGAACAAAACCCAATTAATTATTACATATCAATAAGAATAGGTTTTATACTAAATTACCATTGACATGAACTAAATTTTGGGATGATATTATTATTTAAAGTGCATTTTTTTTGTAAGAATGGTGCCAAAAATAATTTAAAAAAATACCATTTTATTTAAACATCCCAAAACATTTTATTTTTGGAATCAAAACTTAGTTCACACTCTTAAAAAATATATTGGTAGTACTAATATAATTAAAGTTTTATATTAATTTTAAAAAACATTTGTGATTTTCACAATTTCCGAAAGGAGCAAACTCTGAAGAATTTCTAAGAAAAATCATATGTATTTCAAAATATCAATAAAATAAAAATTACTTATTCTTTCCCTCATAAAAAATACGAAGAACGCTAAAAAAGTAGACACCTCCTAATCCGGTTTCCATTCTTAATGTATGTCCAAAGTTAGGAGTTTTTATTTCAGCTCAGTAAAAAATGAGTATAAACAGGCCTACAATTGCCCATTTACTATCAAATATTTTTTAGATAGAATTCTTTGGCGTCCAATTTATCCAATTTGGCAGGTATAAAAGAAGAGTCCTTTTGTAGGAGTGAAGTGTGTTCGTTTAATATTTGAGATAAGTCAACGGGGTGAAATATAAAACATTCGACCACATGTGGGTGAAGTGGCCACTTTATCGCAGGGAAAATATGCCTACAAGTCCCAGCATACTTTTCTCTCCCGAACCCTCTCGTGCTACTATTTTCTTCCTTTTGTTATTCAATGGTCAGCCGCAAACCGAATCTAGCCTCGTGAACTCTGAACAACATGAGAGATTTTCATCTGTCCCTAAAATGGCGTGAAAAACCAATTAATTATTTCGGCAAGAGCCATATTTTCATTAGAAGAAATTATTCAGCTCGATTATGTGATCGACTTTCAAGCGGATGCCAATAAATATGCTTAAAGGGACATTTATAGTACAGTTTGTCTGTTTTAAATCAACCACCTTGTTACCTTTCCCTATTCTATTGCTCTCTGGGCAATTCGACCTTTTTTATAAGCGACCTTTCTTCGCCGTATAAGTGCCAAAGTGTATATATGAAATCATGGCACCATTCCATATTTTTATTTCAATACACGAAAGATGTCATAAAATAGCACTTTAATGTAAGAAAAGGATGAATATGAAATCCTCTCGTTGTGCACAAACATCATATTTTTCTGTGCCGCCCCAGGATACCGTAATTTTGAGAGAGGAAGATAATCTGGAGATTAATTCATACGATTTATTTAATGGTAGTTAGTTTCAACAGTGTCAGCGTTGAGGTTCTCCTCATTTGTAATCAAATGAAAGAAGTGGTAATTTCCATAATGAATAATTATTATTTGAGACTGCGGTTTCATGCTTTCAAATATGTTACATCCCTCAAACATAAAAATTAAAAATAATTCCTTAATATTAAAATCGTAAGACTTTTATGCAAACATGATAATGAAATTTACTTGCAGAAATAGTTGTGAAATATGCATTTATTGAATGATTCATTTATTATTGAATGTAACCGATTTGTAAAGAATGTGATACGTTTATCAATCTATCGAAAAGTTGCTATATTAATTGATTAGCTTTCGTATGTATCTTTCAATAGTGTCTTAATATTTAAAATGCTATGATATTTTTAATATGTAACATTTAGTTTGGTAAATAGTATATTGGTAATATTAAATTACTTTTATACATATATTACCTTAAATTACACATTTATCCCGAACTGATTCTCATTAATCGCAAACAAACTTTAGGTAATAGAGATTTTAGCTGTGATCTTAATAATCCAATTTTGTAGAAAGATCCATATCACATGGACTGTTTCAAAATTGAAATTATTTTTATACATCCATAATTAACAAGGAATAGAATAGAGATAAATTTAAACATATTACACCACACCACATCGCAGACAACGAGCTTCTAATCAACTATTACGAGATTATATGGAGCTTGACTCCAACGTGATGACGTCGGTTTGCGGTGGAAATTGATGACATCCAGGAAAATTTGTCCGAGGAAAATTTTATCGATGGTCGGTGAACTCAAATCCAATTATAAAAACATAGGACACTATGAGAGCGTAAAACAATATTTCAACAACATCAATCGTTTAAAAATTACACTTTATCGATTTAATTTACATTTTTTTGGTAAGTACTTTAATGGAAATAGTTAAAGGGGCAGGTAAAAGTCGTGTATTGATAAAACGAAAATACACACAACACGAGCAATCATTTGATCTCTTTTTTATAAAAACTTTCCGGCTAAAGTAAAGACGATTTTAAATGAAATTTTGAATCGTATATCCCTCTAACTGTGCTCCATGAGCCTGAAAATATGGAAATGCATCAGGACAAGTTTCAGTTAATTAGAAATATGTGGTAATACTTCCCAATTGAAAAATCAGGAAGGAAGACCACTGATCTGTTTATAGAACGCTCTGTCATACAGAAAATAAGTTGATGTGAGACAGTGCTCAGTTAGGTTCAAAATATGTTCGTTGACCTTGTATCTCTCTTCAATGTGCTTCAAGGTGTCCTTTATAGGAATATTGGTGACCAGTGAAGACACATCAAAGCTGAGCAGGATGTTATCTTCATCGTGTTTCAGCGATTGTATTATTTTCAGAGATTCTTGAGGGTTTTTAATATACGAGATCGCGTTTTCCACAATTGGCTGGTAGTATCTGGCTAAATATTTAGCTAAACCTTGTGTGGGGGAACCTCTGGTGCTGAAGATGGGTCTTAATGGCATGCATGGTTTATTATGTATCTTTGGTAAGCCGAAGAATTTTGGAGCTTTCGACGATCGAATTCTTGGCGATATTGTTTGTTTCGTTTCCTCGTCGAGATTGGAATTATCGATTATTTTCTTAGTATTTGTTTCCTAATATATCGTCGGGTCTCTCGTCGTCTTCTTGTAAGCGGGGTCTTTTGGGAGTTCTTTTATCTTCATGTTGTAATCATCAGCATTCTTTACAACGATTGCGTTGCCTTTGTATTCTGGTATTATGATTATGTCATTGTTATTTTTCAAACTGTTAAGACACATCCTTTCCTTATTAGCTAAATTGGATATCAGCGTTTTGCAGTGCAGATTTATTCCGCGGGGTTTCGAAACAATGCACGGTGTTTTCAAACATATTAATAATTAAAATTCTAAATATGACTTGCGTAAATCTAAAAATCTCCATATGTATATATATGATTTATACAAATTTTATTGACCAATAAACTCTCAAAAATATATACCATCTTATAGATCTAGATTTAAATCTTTTTCATGTGAATATTACACGCTTTGAGGTGTTTTACAACAACTGTAAGCTTATTTTCTTAGAGCAAACGAAGTGTGTGTTTGCACGCAAGTTTGTCTCGTTGCATATGCAGCTATGGGTTATACTAATAGTTGGAACCGATGCATTCGTCTATGTAAAAACTTTCTCAGCATAATGTAAATTTGAGTTCGAAGTTTTTCAAATCTGGAATTACATTCACGTAGGAAGGAAGTTTTCCATGGCGTAGTATCTATTGGTTTTATTGTGCTCCAACAGGGCAATCTGGAATTTATGACTTGCAGTCTGCACTTCGTCAGTGCCTTTTGTGGATGCACAAAGCTAGTGATTCATTCCAACTTGGCATAGTTATTTATTTAGCTCCTAGCTTCGATACAATAAAATTGCAGAGTTCCCTGGTTCTCTTCAATAAGCCGTTCTTCCATCATTTTTTTCCCAAGTCTTCCTCTAATACGTTTTATCCTCGAGCTATATAAACTTACGCCATAATAAAATAATTTATTTCATCGCTTATTTGTCATGGAATTATTTGTTTATTCTCGTATATAATTCATAACAGTAGAAAGAATTTCAGCAGAATCGATACACGTCAACTATTTACAAAGTGTAATCAATCAAACGTACAAATCTCTAGACATCGACCAGATGAATTGATATATAATATGATTGATGTGTAAGAAGACGTAATAAAATCAATATTCCTCAGGATGGTATGTTTTTAATTTGAACACAGGGGAAAAATGTCTTTTTAATTGCAAATATTTTCTCATAACGCACTCCGAGCACAATTCATAAGCTAATTAGCATATCAGGCATATAAATCCTTTTTATTAATGTAATATTTATATACAAAATCTTCAAAAAGGCTACAGATTTACCAAATATCCAATCCTTTTTAATAAAATAATATTTATTTTTTCATCCAAAACTTTGGGGCATCTATATATTGGGGTCCCCTTAAGCACAATGTTCGGAAAAAATAAGTTTGCTAACAAATATTTTGAAGTCTTTATTGCGCTTTTCTATGCTCTACTTCGGTTTAAGCCATTTCCACGACAGTATGCTAGTATTATTTTTTTTTCATTTTGTGATGATATCAGTACCATTAAATTATTTAATGTTCCATACCAAATACAATTTTAAATGGAAGGAAGATAGTAACACTTGATCTGGCGCAATTTGTATAAAAAACATTCCGAGCTTACTTTAAAATAACTATATCCATTATAAAATAGAAAACTTGTTTCAAAGTCAAAGTTTTCGATTGACGTTTGAGAGGGGCTATTTTCAGAAAAAATATAACTACTAAATTATTTTTCTCGCCTTCACAAAATACAGTTCCATCTTTGAACATAAAGAATTCAATGGATGGAAAAGTTTTGACTGAAATGTATCAATAAGCCTCATTAAAAATTGAGACACAACAGACTTGTATGGCTCTCTTGAATTACTTAGCACTCTTAAATGAAGGAAATCAGCGTATTTATCACTGAAATGCTCTAAATCCTGTAGGAGAGAAATTAATTATTCATCCTTTTAAATTCGTTTGTGCTCACTTTTTAAGCTCAAGCAGTCATACAAATTGCCCGCATTGCAATTTATTTGCGCTTAAGAAACGTTGCATTAATTGTACAAAGGAAAATTGTTTCAGAAATGCATATAATGGGGAATCTTCAAAGTTAAAGCTAAACTCACAAATGAACGTTGAGATTGAGGATCCTCAGTACCGTTTTCTCGTATTCCTGCTAAATATACTTCTATTTATAATTTTAGAAGCTGGAGTAAATTTAAATTGCATACATAGTATATTAATTAAAAATAAGTCTTTGGTTAGGAACTATGCACATTCATTATCGTCATTACGAGCTTGATGGAGCTACTTGGTTGTAGATTGTAATTTCAACTCAACTGGGACTGCATTCATTTCTATTCGTATTATCTCTTTCCTATATTGTTAATCGCATGGTGAATATTAAAATTCTTCCAAAGTTCTTTAAACGATTTTCCATCATTGAGCGCTAGTATAGCTTGAGCAAATGTAGTTTTTAAATAATAGGCTTTAAATGTGGCAATAGCTCCCTGGTCCATGGGTTGCAAAATGCTGGTGGTATTAAGGGGTAAATACACGATTTTAACGTTAGGATGTAAATTTCCGATGTGTGGTGGATGTCCTGGTGCATTGCCTAGTATTAAAAGTGTATTAAATGGAATTCCTTTCTATTTACAATACTGTTCTACTTCTGGAATAAATAAATTTAAAAACCAGTCTTCAAAAATAAATTGTGTCATCCAGCCTTTTTTGTTTGAGCGGTAATATAGTGGTAAGATATCAATATTGATTCCTTTGAGGGCTCTCGGGTTTTTATTGATAAATCATTAATGATTTCAATTTATATCCATCAATATTTCCACCCAATAAGAGTGCGAAATGATCCTTAAATGCCTTGAAGCGAGGCATACTCTTTTCTTCCTTATTAATAATGCGCACACACCGCAATGCAATTTTAAAAAAATGCTATTATTTTTGGTCGTAAGTGCGAATAGTTGTAAGTCGAACCATTGTAATTCAAGGACTACCTGTACTTCTCCATTATCTTCTTAATGTATTTAAATTATGAAAGCGGGTTTTGATACAAATTTTAAGTAGGAAAAATCTATACTTGAGTAGAAAAATGATCTTAATTTTTATTAAGCAAACCCGTATTAATGTAGCATTTTTGCAACAAGTGCAAAAAAGAAAAGACTCGTGTCAATATTTTTTTATAAATAGTTAACTATTTGAAGATTGTTAGTAGATTGCGAAGCTACGAAAAACATTTTTACTATCTATGTTAGATATCAGAAAATGTCAACGTTGGTGGAAAAAAAATCTAGAAACATCAACATGGAAAAATGCGTAGTCAAATGAATAAAATGATCCTAAAAATTCAAATTGAAGAAAATTATATAAAAAAACGTTATATCTTGGTTCATATTCCAACACTCAAAGATGTCTGAAAACAAAGGTAAAAAAATAACTAAAGTTCACAGATAAGGTGTTTGGGTTCTGGATGCTCTCTCCGATCGCAACAAAACGAAACGACCCAACATACGCAAGTTATTGTGAGAAAAAGAGCAATATCTTAGATATAATTGTATGTGAATAATGTGTTATCTATTCGAATATTAAAAGCAGTTGTTAACATCTGGAGAAAAAGCAGTCTTACCCGAACTATATAAAAACAAATTGTTTTGCGTGTGGTTTGTGATAGGTGGATACTTTATAGCATCCTAAATATTCTCCAGATTTGGCCACTTTGAATTACGCTTTTAGGTGCTCATGAATCTCGGGATTAGTAAATGTAATCCTGAAAAATTCGGGATTCAAATTTTTATCTAACGGAAATCGCACACCTCACCAGCACGATGAAAGCTATTAAATCGAGACATTCCCGCCGAAATCTGGACGCTTGGAAACAGTGGCGTAACTACTAATTGGCGAACTTAGGCGACGCCCAGAGGCAATAACTGTCTAATCTATGCATACATATATACAGTACATACATGTTTTTCAAACTGTTATATTAATTTTTCCCTACCGGTAATGTATTTACTACACCTCGACTCTAATAATGGGAATATCGATATGAAATATAATAGATACGGGGTTCAGATTTTTTGAATTCCTCCGTAATATAATTAGGAATTACATAAAAGTATTATAGTATATAGGTATTCATCTGCAGCGACGGAAATAAATAATTTGTTGGGAAATCGGGAATTTTGCGTTGAGTTTTAGTCCGGGTCTTAGCAGATAGGAATTTTATCAGTCACATTGATGGTGTTATACGAAAATGGGCTAGCATTTAAATATCTGGTGAAGATACATGCAACGTAATTTTTAATCAAATTTATCAATGTAATTTCTTAAACTTTTAAAAATTCCGATCCTGGGATCCCGGGACTGATTCCGGGATCGTCTCATTCAATCCTAAAATCCCGGGATCGAAATTTTGGCTCGGGATTGGATTCCCTATTTTTGACTAAATTAATAAATGGACCAAAGTTACAGATGATAATGGAAATTATTTTGGATAAAAATATTTGAATAAACATTTGAAAAATTGCGTTTTAGTTTCGTTGATAAAATCCGACATTAACCTAATTAATTATATTTTAATCATTGTAGTAAATCCAGTACCTCTTAGGTAACCCCGCTTGCTATTAATCGTTTCAGTATCTATTCGCTTGGATCCAGGAAATTTGGATGAAATGGATCGAGGCAATCGATTGAAAATATGAATGATTGCCCACATTTGAAGGTGCGGTGAATTTTTTGGCACAATTTATAATAAGTTTCTCGAATAGAACCCACTATAGAAACTTATATTTAGAACCTTAAAAATTTTATCCCTATCACCTTTGATGTATTATCTGTTTGTTTATTTTTAATTCAATAGAAAAAATTATGTTAAAAGGAATTATTGATAAATAAATGTATACATTGAAGCGGATAAAGAGGAAGAGGGGTAAAAGCGTAGCGTGTTTGTTTTGTACTATTAATCATTGTCTTGTGCGAAATCAGGTGTAAAGCGAGTCTCGCTACGGCGTAGCAAGGTGATGTCGGATCTGGTGGGAGGAAGTGGAATGTCGACGCATTTCTGGAGTTCTTCGGTGGAGCTAAAACAACTATCTTTTGTTTTATGATATGGTGGAAGTGGCTACGGAGGCACTGGATCACATTCTTCTCTTTAATTTGATACTGTCTGCCGCCCGCCGGTTTGCTTGTTGACAGAACAACCCCCGCCCACGAAGCCCACCCCGAACCGTTGATCCAACGAAACACATAATTCACGGCCTGATACCCAACGCCTTGTGGCTTCAAAAGAAACAACACACATATCTCACCATTTGATTAAAACTACCCTTCGCCTTTAATAAATGATTCGCGCGTGGTGATACGCCAACGTTTTCGATATTATTCAAAAACAGTACTCTTCAATTGGATTTTTATTAATTTACGCGTAAAAACGAATATCTTCGTTATAGAAAGTAAGCACTAAAATACAATATATATTGATTTACATTTTTAATATCAATTAAGCGTTCATTCATTCCACCTTTAAAAAAACCTGATAAATGTATTGTTTGCTTAATAATTATATTCATAAACGGCTATTAAGCGTCGTTTGTACTACCGAGGGAACGCGCTAAAATAATATATCAGGGCTGGAAGAAAAGATGCTCCATAAATAGCTAATAGCTTAATTACAAAAATAACATGAATTGGATAGCATTACTTACAATTACCAAAATATATTGAATTCAAAATTTTAAAATTCATATTGTGTGTGTGAAAACCATATCAAAACGATCAGAATAGAATCCATAGAAGAATATAAATATAACTAGTACCCAAAATGGATTTCATTTTTTAAATCTATGCATTATTGTTTGGATGGGAAAAATTGCAAAACACACGATGAGATCAAAGATGGACTTTTAAAATATTTTCGTTCAAAACCCGTGATTTTTTATGACAGGGGCATTAAAGGGTTACCAGATAATTTGTTAAAAATATGAGCATTCAAATCTTTCATTTAAAAAACGAAAATCTTTTTGGGTACATCTTATATATTTTACCACTATCTATTTTAATTAATAACGAGAGAAAATTTCAATCTGATGACAAAAACATAAATCAGCAATCAAATTGTATTCAGCGAACAATTTGAAACTTTGGAGTGAATAAAAGGACATTCTATCAAAGTTTTAAGCCCTTGTAAATATGAAGCGATTGAACAACTAATATCATTCCGAAGAAGATGTCATTTTCATTAGAGTGCTCTAATGAAGTTTGTAAAATACAAAATAAAATAAAGTTTATATAAAATTCTAAGTCAAATTTGTGTTTTCTTAAGCCAAAAATTCTTAAATTTTCATGCATATAACCATTAAAATTTGTTGGAATTTAAACCTTTTGCTCCCGGATCATAACTCAATTCTTTGAGCGGAAGTTAGCCGGCGGGCATTTTTATTTTCCAGTATTTAATGGGGCAGGAAAATATGAGGGGTTGCTAATGTCCATACCTGAAGAATTATATGCATACGATACTACTTAAGTGCAATATTTTGGCTTTGAGGTGAACGTATAAAGTATTAACCGTCAGAAATTAATACTTTTTACATATATAGAGAGATATAGAAATGTTCACGTTCTGAAACGACTATTTTTATCAAAACGTAATGAAACACATTTCTCAATAAACATTCAAGTGATGTGTAGATGAAAGCTCAACATTTTGAGGACCGAAATGACAAAATCATATTAGGTATACATGTGATTTTTGGATGGATGTGAAATGAAGCGTATACAATGACGTATATTGGATTTTTTAGCGGAATCTTCAGCCGCTACATGACTATAAAAGTATCAATTTTTGTGGTTTTCGGAATGCCGCTATGGCCCATCCTCGGGAATTGTTAACAAAATATGATGAAGACTAAGCGAGAAAATATTTTTGTATGGGAAAACTCTGGCAACGCAGGTGATCTCTGTT
Source organism: Stenopsyche tienmushanensis (assembly GCA_008973525.1). Lineage (NCBI taxonomy): Eukaryota > Metazoa > Arthropoda > Insecta > Trichoptera > Stenopsychidae > Stenopsyche > Stenopsyche tienmushanensis. Next base: position 64,709 of record WACJ01000026.1, read on the forward strand.
TCATGACGTAAAAGATATATTGTATCCTGTAAAGAATATCCAAAATTTATTAAAGAAAAAAAAATCAGAATGCAAATATTCAATCGGTTACTATATTAGGGGGTAAATACACGATTTTAATGTTAAGAAGTAAATTTCCGATGTGTGCTGGATGTCCTGGTGCATTGTCTAGTATTAAAAGTGTATTAAATGGAATTCCTTTCTACTTACAATATTGTTCTACTTCTGGAATAAATAAATTTAAAAATCAGTCTTCAAAAATAAATTGTGTCATCCAGCCTTTTTTGTTAGAGTGGTAATATAGTGGTATGATATCAATATTGATTCCTTTGAGGGCTCTCGACTTTTTAGTGATGAATCATTAATGGTTTCAATTTATATCCATCAATATTGCCACCCAATAAGAGTGTGAAACGATCCTTAAATGCCTTGAAGTCAGGCATACTATTTTCTTCCTTATTAATAATGCGCACGCACTGCAATGCAATTTTAAACAAATGCTATTATTTTTGGTCGTAAGTGCGAATAGTTGTAAGTCGAGGACTGCCCATATAGTGCAATGAGAAGATGAAAACCTGGAGAGAATCTGCACCTTAATATGTAGATTCGATACATATTATATATATGTAAGCTGAAAGTTCTTAAGAAAAAGTAAATAAAATAACGACAATTTACTTGGAAAAGCACAGATGCAATTAAGGAACAAGCCCTCTGCTCCAACTATCCATGCATTGATGCAAAAAATAAATGAAACTAGAACAGTAGCAGATTGCAAAATATCCGGCATACTAAGTTCTTCGAGGAATAATGGCAAAATTGAAGCCATTATGCAAATTGTAGCGGAATACCCAAAAAACTTCAACTTGAAAACGTTACCCTCCGTTGAGAATCGGTTAAAAATGCATCTATAGCAGATTGGTTCAATAGTTAATGAAAATAAAATTCATATTTGGCAATAATTATATTTAATTTATGTTTGTATGATAACTACCATGACTTCGAACTGGAATTAAATCGATAACCAGTAGAACTGTTATTTTTGCCAGAACGAAGACCGAAACTGAACTGATACGAAAATATCAATTTTATCGGTTCGGTATACGTCATAATTAAAAAATCAAAAATTAATCGAGGTTATAATATTTTCCTTAACAGCTATAATGGGTTGTAAAATTTTTGCAACCTGAATTTTTTACTACATATATTGTGTGAAAATATAAATGCGATTCGATATCAAATCGATGATTGAACGCTTTTACATAAATAGGAGAAGAAGTCAAAAGTTACAGTTTGACAGGACTAAACCACAGTTCATACTATCATAGCCACAATGGAACTTATATTGTCAATATATAATATTATCTTAGATCACTAAATTTGATGACACATGACTAAGGAGCATTATGTATTCCTTCAAACTTAGAAACGGGACTTTGGGCTCATGTGGTGCTATTTTTAATGACTTTTATCCTCATAATTTTCTTCTTCATCGCAGAATTTGTCTTTGGCCATCGATCTACAATCCTAAACAACTTTTGTGTGCTACAGAAGAAACCAGTCACGTAAGTTTTTCACTCACGATATACATCTTCCTGCAGCATCGTTCTCCTCTCAGAATAAAGCATAAAATCTCATATATTTCCTTTATTATAAAATGTGCAAATATTCCAGTATTTCAATATTATATCATCATTTTACATCATCTATCATCGCAAAATTGAATGAAACAAGATCAGATCAGATGATTTTTTGTACGTATGTAACGACATTTTGATGATTTTTTTTAACAAATTTGTTTTATCATGTAAATATTTTTATAATGTGATTATGTTATAGAGGATATGTTTAACAATATGCTTATAAACATATTTTTTTAAAATGTCAATACATTATTTTTTATACAAAGATTTTTAGTTTTTATACCAATTACTAAGCGTTTCCAAACTTATTGTCGATAGCATACATACAAACAAAAAAGTCGTTTTTACAATCATTAAAATATGGGTTTAATTCAATAAAATATGGAATCAATTCAAAAACATGTAATTGATTGTCTTATAGAATTGTCACTTTCGAAAAATAGTAATAAAGGATTTTTTTCTTCGCTAAGACATATCATTTTTTCTATATATATTATATATACATAAACTTAAATGGAACAACCCAAAAAATGGTCAAATCATGATACTTTCCCCGTAGAAAATTTTTCACGGTTTGATTTACGTTCGTAGATACGCCGCTCCTTACATAAATTTATAAATAGTCAACCATAAGTTAAGCACTTCCTGGACGTATATGGGATCCGAGGAGCCATAAATAGGGAGAAGTTTTGCAAAATAAGTTGAAATACACGACATTCTTTTGATGGACATATCCAAAAATTTTATACAGTTTAAGCAAAAGTCTCTTCTGACTTTTTGTCAATTACATTTTTAAGTTTAAATTTCTATAATAAACCAAATAGACGACCGTCGCATTCGTTCGGCTTTCTTCCGCCTCTATATTGACGCAGAAACGGTCGAATATCATTTTCGGATGAAAACACAGAGAAACGGCAAAAGGGCACAAAAAAAAAGATAAAGAAGGCAAATGATAATTAATCTTATGAATGAATTATAACATTGCCGGCGTCGACGCAAAAAGCACCGCCGCCGTAAATTTTAGATTAAACGTTTAAAAAAGGAGCCCGGATTATTTGGGGGGTAGTTAGCCGAACGCTACAGGGATCGTTTAAAAACAATACATCACTTCCGCAGTAGGGGAAGTCAGAAACACGGGTTAAGCAGATAACACCTAGTCGCCGGGGGTTCCCCACCTGACCTGGTCGCGGCGATTCCACCCTTTCGAGACGAGGGGCTCCCGATGACGAGCCTGTTACCTGGGCCAGAAACTTACTAAATTAGGATGCATGGGGCCCACACCGAACAACAACGTTAGGTTTTGAACATTTCACAACCTTCCTCGGAACATGTTATTTTGTAACCCACAACTCAAAAAGTATATTAATAATTATCACACACCTATACCTTAGTTTTATTAAATAAATTATAAGGCAACGTAGAACGATCTATAACATTGTTTCATAGAGTAGACAACTATTCAACTCTTTTTCTATCGAACTGCGATGATTTTTTTAGAATGTTTCTACATGATTATGAACAATTTCAATAGAAGCAATTCCAAAATCAAGCTTCCAGATATTTTCCTGGATAAAACATAAAAGAAGACCTTTCACAAGGTAAATATTTTAGGGGTTGAAATAAGTTGTGCGTAAAGTTACATACTTTCTTCCCCAGTCAGCCAATAATTTACTAATAATGCTTTAATAGTTTGATGAAGATCTGATTTCACTAGCAAATTTACAACATTTTAGTATCGAAACTTGTATAGGTGGTTTAGCATTAAGCAACCAGTAACACTATTTTTTTTAATATATAACAAAAATCATGTTTCATTGTCATCAAAATATAACTACAGATAGAGTGCAAACCTTTAAAGAACGAAAGAAAGCAAATTAAATGCCAAGAAAAGTGGAAGTGGAAAATATACTTTGGAAACAAGTAATAAAAATCGTTAACAAATGGAATAAAAGCAATGCATAAAATCAACTTCCTAAGAGCTAAAAAGTTTCACTTCTACCACGCAAGAGCACTTACAAGATTTTAAGCTTTAATACGTCTACATGAATTTTGCAGATAGCTCGTGTTTCTTGTTTTGAATTTCAATCTCTTTTCGACCAATATGAAAAATATTTTTTTCTTCATAGAAAAAAATAATTTTTTTTAGATCAGAACATGTGTTAAAACATGCTTCGAAATGTGTGCTTCTTTTTTGTATCCACTATTCACATATTTAAATTCAAATAGAATGCTTTGTAGTATTATATCACAACACGTCTTACACTAACCAACAGACTTTAGCATATACTAATGACTGAATAAGGGCTGAAATTATATAAGTTGAAGTATTTACAAATGCACCAAAACGGTCTATAAAAATGATAATTCAGGAAATGATCGTTTATCTATATATGTTCATTCCAACGTAACTTTTCATCTAAAAGTTTGTCATTGGCAGTAAATTGATTTTTGCACTTATGGAAATTGTGGTTCTACGTTAATGGATGATGCTTGTATAAAATAAATTTAATAACGTATTCAGCAATATGCTTCTAGCTAACTTTTTCCTCCTTAGCTGTATATTTTATATATATATCCTTTTATTTGACTCTGAAATGCCTTTTTTATAATCAAAAGCTTTAACAAGACACTGTATACAACAGAAGTACAAAATCAATTATTTTATATACAATTCGTCACACGTTATTGAAGGCTTGAGTAAGCAATGATTCAGTATAATAAAGATGCGGCAGGGGAACTTCCTTATTTGACCAACGATTAAAGATGATCACCAAACATCAATGTTAGCATAAAAATTGCTATGAAATCTGATTTAAAAAAGGCAATTAAAGCCTTCAAGAAGAAAATCGAATTGATCCATATGCTATGTATTTATATGTTCAAGAAGTAATGCCAAAAAATTTAAAGATTAATTGTTTTTTGACGCTTTTAACCCTTAGGATGCTAAACAATAATATATCGTCAGTTGTGAAATTAACGAAGACTGTTAAAAACCATCGTTATTGACCCGTTGATGACTTTAAAATGCTCGAATATGGATAGTTTCTGTGAGTCAGGGTATCAGTGTTTAACCTTGTTGCACATCTTGCTCACATATTAGCGCGATCAAAAAAGATAGGAAGATAGCAAACAAATTTCCGTTCATTAAAAATACCATAGCAGTCACAGAATTAAGGATATCTAAGAAAGTAATATTTAAATAAATATAAAATTTTATAGACATTGCGTTTAACAATATAGTTAAAAAAGCATACTTGACCGATATTAGAATTTCATTGAAACACGAAGACGTGAAGTAGAGGACGTCCAGTGCAATTTTGCGAAGCTGACAAAAACGTAACTATTTTTGGATCAGATTGTGGTCGTAGCAAAAAACGACCATTGTTCGCCAACACAAGATGATACAAGCAAACTTTTCTATATATATATATAAATTCAACAAACACTATACATCATGCGGAAAATAAATATAAAGTAACCTCGATCAGCAACTTCTTATTATATTTTTTAAAGACTATAATACAAATTTGATTGATACTATAATAATTTTGTTTGTCTGCAAAGAACAAATATGTTCCAAGTGAAAGTCTAGTAAGAAAAAATCCACAATAATTTATAGCTTCGGGTGATATTAAAAATAATCATTCAGATCGTGATTTACGTCGTTCACTAAAGTATTTATTTATGCCGAGAGAGCTCGCAGTTACGAGATTACGAGGATGGCCGGCGGGAAGAGTACGTTTTTCCGTGACTGGATGACTTTTTTTTGTTTTACCAAGCGCGTCCGCACTTTTATTTGCGCATGCGTACGGGCGGAAGAAAGATAAAGCCGTTAATATCCCTTATTAAATAATATGAACAGATTTATAGTGTCTCCGATATTATAACTCCAATATTGTAGTCCCGATGGCTGCATTTATTGTATACAATTTTCAAATGTGAATTTTTGTACATACCCGGTGCTCTATTTCGAGATGGTTTTCCCCTTTTTTCATCATATGAAAACACGAAGATACTCAGTATTCAAAACGGCTTGAGTTCTTCGGATATGTCCCGATTCAATTTCAAGAATATCAGCTTACCTTGCTTAGCAAATAGATGGAATATTTGAAAGTAGTGAGCGCCCCTTGGAAATTGCAACGCCTGGCTAGTCGGTCGTAAAAACATCCTTCAGGACTCTCTGCGGGGGTATGTTGTCGCCCATATTTCGTTCACTAGTGATTTTTCGCCCTTTCTCTAATCCTGGGCGACGTGCCGTAAAATTATTGTCGCTGCTGAAAATACAATGTAATTTTTTAACGAGAACTTTCTCTTACATGTTCCGCCTTCACGGATAACGCGCCACAATAAAAGGACGCCATTGTTATCCATGGCGTATATGCCAATAATAACCAAGTTTCGTGCGATCGCCGAACACAATGTCTTTATGTGGGCCTATTCATACTAAATAAATGGCAGTCATTACCGATTTGGCTCGGTAACGTCTCTTGATTGAATTTTTGGAAATTTGAGAGAAGACGTTGTGAATTGGTGTAGCAAATGTAGCATAGAGTGAGAAAATGGCCCGTCATAAACTGCTGTTAACCGCTGATCCGACAATGAACGTACCCGCGTAGTTTGTTATTTTTGAAGGGTAAGCATTGGATTGAAATCGGATCGGGTACTCTACAGCCCGAGAATCTCCACCATAAGTAATACAATATATTGATGAATAATGTTATGATAATTAAATACGCACTGTTGAAAAATCTATTAAATTAAATCGCAAATACTTTTGGTCACAAAGTATGTACCTAGGTGATAAAACATATAACACTGGCACCGATATTGATGATGCAATAGGTACTGATACCAATTCAGTACCCATTGCTATTTTATTTCGTAAATCTCTCCATACGTGTATAATGCCAGCTTTATGGAAAAAGGCCTTTATTACACCAGTGTATAAGAATGGGCCTAAAACTGATATATCCAATTACCATCCAATCTCAAAGCTTTGCATCATAACTAATATTTTCGAGAAAATTATTTATAATCAGGTCTATCTTACGTTAAAGCAGTATTTTAGCCCTAGTCAGCATGGTTTTCTTAGAGGCCGTTCAACTGTCTCCAACTCAGGCATTTTTAAAGTAATTTTCGTTTAATAATATGATATTTAACACGCTCTCATTTCCACAGAACAATTTTGTATCGCTGAAGGAGGAAGTTTTTATTTTAATTTCGCAAATGTAATATAATATTGGTTGTTTAACATGTTATTAATATATTAATATTTGATATCCATTTTAATTAGAAAGAAAGGTTAACTAAAACGAGGGTGCTATTACGTTAAAGTAAATACGTATTTTCATCAAATTCGCTTCTAAGTTAATTGCTTAGTGAGATAGATATCCGTTGATAAATATCGCACTGCCATTTCATATCTATTTCCATTTTGATTTTGGCTGAAAGAAGTTCTAGTTAATAATGTGTTGAAAACGACCTGGTGGTTATGATCTTAATATACTTCATGCAGTATGTAAATACTATTGTATTAATTAAAATATGTATACTAACTAACAAAATGATTAGATCAAATGCATTTTGAGCAGAAGATGTAATAGAAAGTTCATCATATACCTTTGATCAATCAAATTTAGTTCGATTTAATTATTCATACTATTGACTTAATTTTACTCGACCCAGTTTTAAAAGTTGTTCATTATAAATAATTTTGGCATAAATTTCATAAGATTCATACGATGAGGATCTATTTACGATTTTTTATTGAGGAATTTTTGTCTTAAAAACGGAATTTGTGAATCAAAATTAAATGAAGTGATATTATTTAATAACATATTAAATTTGTTCATTTAAATGTCTGATATATGAACATAAAAATTGAGCTTTTTATAACACTTTTGATTGATTTTTCTTTAATTAATATCCACCCGCACATGCGAATGATTTGAAATTCTTCCATTGATGGCCTTTATGCTCCCATATTTATCTCAGATATAAAGAAGAAAAATGTTGGAATTTTCTCGCATAACGAATCTGGACCTTTTCCCTCCATCGCTGATCTCCCAAAGTAAAACCGGCGGTCTATTCCTTAATCAAATGTCAATCTTATCTCTGCCTGGCAAGTAGACATGACATATTCGTTAGATACGGCTATTTTGAGCTTGTTTATATCTCTAATAATGTAATTGTAAAACATTTCTCTACGAGTATTGACTACTGATATCAATTCATACAAATCTGATCCACTTGATTTTCAACCTCAAAAAGCACGAACGTCAGCATAATTCACGTGCCACTCATTCTATCCTGATTGATCAATATTTTTACTCTGTGTACAGAATTAAAATTGAATTCACAGGAATAACATCTGCTTTGAAACATGTCATTGATTGAAATCATCATCATTCATTCAAAATTTGGTATGATAGAAACTCAGCTTTTCCCGGGATTTTAAGCACTTCAAATCAAGTAATAAATTAAGGTATTTTTTTATGAACAAACAATATTTCTACTGTAAATTCATATATAAATTGTTCATTTCTGCTCGTCAATTAAACGAATCAACACCGTGTCCTATATATAGGATAATGGGAACATTTCAAACATTTAATATCATAATCATATTTTAGCCCCTTCAACGTTTTGATTCACTGTTAAAAGTGTCATCCGTAGAGACGCGATCTTTTCGCCTTTTCGACCTTTTCGCGTCATATCCAGTATACGAAAATAGTATATCATCAAGTTCGAACCAGTTAGTTCCCGAGATGAATCATTCTTACATTTAACGTACACAATACTGCAATCGGACATATCCGTCATTTTCTATTGAGGTATGCTTAATTTTCACAATGCGGATCCGTCATACCCACTTTGCTTGGACTTTGGTCTTGACGGATATATACGTCATATCCACTTAAGGGGTTAATGCGATTTGTACATTTTTAAATTATTGAATACTCAAATCATTATTTAACTCATTTTTTTTTGCGGAGGGTATGATGAAACTCCAACGTATGAAATACTATAATATAAGATTCATTAATAAATTTAAATTTCAAAAATAGCAATCCATGTAGTTTGAAATCGCGTTAATATGTGACTTTCTGTGCGTTTATCATAATCATGAATAGAAGCAATTAACCTTTGTATGTGGCTCTATTAAGGCCTTTTTGGCTTAAGAGCTACTTAATACTGTCTTATGTTATCCGATAATTATAAGGAAATAATGGCCGTAATATATGTATTATGACACCATTTTGTGAAAATTATATAAAAATATTGCAAAATATTCAAATTGAGATTTTAGTTCTGGAGAAGAGATACTGAAAGATAAATAGAAATTTGATTAAATAAACAAGTCAAATTTAAAAATATTTTAATTTTCAAGACTTCATAAAGTGTAAGATTTCAAAACCCGACTTTAGCGACTTTTTTGGAGCATGATTAGGGCTAAATTGAGGATAGTGGATTAAAAATGATTCTCATAGGTTTTCGACGCACTTTAGATGTTTTTGAAAGATGATGTACGGTCAAATTTGCAACGGAAACTTTAAATTAAAGATCCGTTTTATTGTTATGTCTCAAAATTTCAAGTCTTTCAAAATAGCAATATGGACGTAATAAAATGTATGGCCGAACTGGTGTATAACATGAATATTTCTTCTAATGTTGATTCAGAATTGGAAAGGACAGCTCAACCTATAGGGTTGAATATCGTCAGACAGAAGAACGAAAATATAAGGAGATGTTAATATTTTTCCACAGATCTTCCTCTGACTTACTTGTATAGGAAAAAGTCATAAAAAGAAAAAATATTCCATGTGTATCAATTTGTTTGAACTATTCGGTTAATTTAATAGGTCAACTGGTGATTTTTCCTAAATCGGTTTAAAAATAGATCGTAAATTTTCATTATGTAAACCAATTTGAAATGGACCCAGATCAATTTATCGGACATCCGTGATTGCTCCACATTTCCCATATTGACCGGAATAATTTCCGTGCATTATGCACGGTCGGGTGAAAAATCAACTGAAAAATATTTAACCTTATTTTCGGTGTGAAAATAAAAATATTTTCCCAACGCGGCTGCATGCACGTATTTCAATCATAACCGAGTTAGGGGCTGCAGTTTTAAACGTAAATTTTATCGGATTGTCAAAATTTCATTGCAGAGTTCGCATCGCGCCGGGGAAATAATTTTCATCCCCAAAAACGGGGTGGAATTCGGACTGAAAATCGTAAATCTTAATCTTCCGATGGCGTTAAATAATGACTTAATACGGGCTTAATATTATTTATTGTTTTACTTGACACATCAATTATTTATATTATGTATACACTAATCTGTTATGCGTTTAAAATGCCAACGAAGATAATCTCGCCTAATCCTTTCATCTCGATATATATACGAAAACAATGCTTTAAATCCTCTGAGAGATATTTTTTATCATCTAATAAGAAATATATTATGTATGACTAATGCCAATATTTTAAAAATAATATCATTTTTGTAATAACTTAATATGTGGCTAGTACATATTCTTAGTCTATATATAATACTAGCGAATACCCGGCATGCATTGCAATGCTAGGCTTAAAGATATAAAGTGTAAGTATGTTAATTCCTTTTATTGGAATGAATTTATATTTTTTTAATTACACTGAAAAACGGGTATACGATCGCTCTTGGTAATAATTTGAGAGGTATTGTTAAAGATAATATTTATGCCGTGCTAATGAAGTGCTTTTAGATTCAAAATATTTCGGATGGTGTGTACCGTCTGGTAATAAATGATTTGGGTGTGAGCAGCCCACATTCAGCTGTCCATGTGAGAAGCATGCACGCATACCCTGTGTGTTTCTGTTCTTTGTTGATGCTCACACCGGAAACTGCACACATTTCAATTCGAATGGCATATCAGTCGGAATCATTGGGACATAACCTCTTCTTGAAATTTTTAATTTCAAACTGTAGCTCCGATGATTTTATTCATATTTTTTTTCACTAAAAACCAGTTACAGTGTCTACATGTCATGGTGGATTTATGTTTCAGAGAAGAATTATAGGCACGCCAATTTTCAGTGTTAAAATACCCCATTCAAATATATTTTTATATAGAATGATAAACTAACTGAATGTTGTCCTTGTGTTTTGTTCGTGTGTTTACATGTCATTTTAATCAATGCCTTTACATACAATTCAAATCAAAAAGTCGCTTTTTGAATTTTATCACGATATATAAACATACCACATATTGAAAACCACTGTTTTGTTTAAATATATCGACACAGTAAGCTCTTTTGTAGGCACTACTAAAATTTCGTTTGAATCTATTAGCTGGTCTAAGAATTATATCAATTTTACGAAAGAAGTAGAGTTTCATGAATTTCATACGAAATCTTCCGCACTTTATGCGAAGCTTGACTGAAGGCTTATTTTACCTTAGCAAAGCGAATCGGACACCGCGACATCGGACAGAAATTGGACATCCATGAGACATTGATTTTTATAATTTTAATTCAGGAAAAATCGGGTATTCAATCGCGTTTAAGTTATTTTTATTCCGATATATCGAACCACCTATCGAGTTCATTGTCAAGGAATAAATATGAATAAATATTTATATATATATATATTTATAGATTTGATTGATATTTAATACATGAAATATATCCACATTCGTCACAAAATGATTGCAGTAAATTGGAAATTCATTGGCTAGAAATTCCATGCATTTCATCAGATTGCAATTTGGGGTCATGAAGTGGAAAGTGTATAAAATTTTGACGATTGGCTACGAAAACTCTTTTAAACTCATAAATGTGCTTAGAACTGTATAAAGAAATTAAAAAATATAAAAATATAAGTAAATGTCTTGCGTTTGAAGACAATATTATACAAAGAGGATTGCTTGAGGGTAAAGGGGTAAAAGAAGGGTAAAGGAGGTGGCCTGACCTATCTTAACTTATATTGATGATTCAAGATCGTTTAACAAATTCTTGCCAAAAATTATTTATTTAGCATTTTAAAGCAGGCATTTGTGACGCAAATTTAGTGGAAGTGAAGAAATACGGATGTGCTGTCGACATGTCTGCTGAATACAAATTGGGTGTGTTCGGAAAGTCAAACATGATACAGGAATTGTGTCATCCAATTTTTAACAAAAAGCATATATAATACTTACAATTTACAATGCTAAAATTTGTGGAAATATGCACCTGATATTTAAAAAAAAAGATAGGTCGGAATATTGAATAAAAGCAATATCTTTGAATATTGATTTGATCCATAATTTGAAAGCATTATGCCGATTGTTACTGCTGGACCGCAATTAAATTATTCTGATCCGCTCACACAAAAACGCGTGTTTCAAGCAGCATTTTTTTAAGCTTATCAACGCGAGAACTCGTAATTTGAAGCTTTTGTGACAAGCTTTTGGCTATATAAAACAATTTATGAATGCTAATATGTATTTTTCTAGTTTTATCGAAATATAGTGCTATGCATATTGAAACTTTTAATGAGTTATTGAAGTTCTGTTATGAGTTATTGAAATTTTTAGCTTTGATTTTTTTATGATTAATCCCAAACTATCTATTTAATAAATTAGATATCTATCAAGTTCAATAATATCAATATTATCTTTTATATTATTTCAATTTTAATTATATTGGGCTAACTACAAGCTAAACTTTATGCGAAACATAGCGGCTCGGAATGTGTTGTGAATTTCCCTATATTATATATTAATATACAATGCTCTCATGGAAATACTTGAATTAATAGAACTAAAACTTGTATTTATAATAACTGATACTCTTTTTGAATGTTCATTCCTTTTACAATAAAAAAGGCTTACAACCCTACATTTAAGACAACATGCTCCCTAATGAGATCATGCGTACTTTATTATATAATACAACAACTTATAGTCAATAAATTAAGTCAATTTCGATACTTTTAACGATATTTTTGAATATTTAGCATGGGTGGGTGTACACGTCGGGCGAAACCGATGCTTTATTCGCGCCAGTTAAATTGTAGTTTTAGTCCGATATATCTTATATGATAAATAGTAATTGTCACTTTATGAATATGCGACAAACAATGGAGGACATAAAAACGATTCATTATAATGTGTTAGTGCTGACACTGACATATGATTGCGAACGTTTTGTGTGAGCCATGAAAAATGAAATGTTGCAACTTTATTGGTTAACGAAAATTCGTGTGACCGGCTGAGAGGAAACTTCTTCGCGATCGTATAAATCATTCATCGCGTAAACATTAAGAGAAAGGACGACATCAATCATGTGATGCTATCGAATGTCTTCTTTAGCTATGTATCTATTGATAGAATAACATTGATGCTGTTAATCCTAATTTTTTGATAGGGTATGGAGCAAAAAGATCAATTACACACGTATTTATTTTGCAAAAACCTAAAATATTAACACTGTTCTTCTTAGTTAGGTTATACATACAATTTTTTCTGCATTAACCAATCAAAGTTTGTCATTTGGACATTTCCATAGTCCAACTTCTATCAGATTATCTGACTATTTGAATTTCATCGTGGTTTACACGTTTTAAATGGAAAAAATTCCAGGATGTAATTAAAAGCAATGTTTGCAGAATCAAAGGGCTTTATGCTATAAATACAAAATATAATTAAATTCGTTGTACCAGATCGGATGTAATTAATTTGGAATAACAATTTTGTTTAAATATTTAATGATTGATGCGATTCAAATCGTGATTTTGTATAAAAATCATTTGCAAAAAGAAATAAACCGAAAACCGGTAAAATCGTATCATTTGATGGAACAAAAACTTTCAATCTGTAAATCTCAAGCTTCCAGTCAATTTCTTTTCGTTCAAAAAACCTATATTATTATATATTTCTAACTATTATTACCATCAATTCACTATTTATTTTATATTTTTTGCTGATTCAAAAACTATAAAATTCTGATGGTTTTCTTTAGTATTTATAAATTATTTTAGTTTGTTTATAAATAGTGATAGTTTTCACTCGCCTTTCTTAATATAGGAACAAAAAAATTACACATGATCTATTGAGACTTAATAAGTAATCTTACTACTTAAATTTTCCAAGAAATTCAATATTGGAGTGGTGCAATATTGTTTCTTTGATCTTGATTCAAACCCGAGTCTTTATAATAAAAATCCAGAATTTAACCCACTATAACAACACTTTGCTCTTCTTTAATTAAGGAAATAAAAATGATCGTATTAGAAGATTGTCAACCTTGTCCGGGAAAACGGGAAGAGTTTGTCTCAGTCCTGTGCCATGCTTAAATAAATCCGCTATTTTATGAGTATCATTATAATAATTAATGCCTATTATCCGACATGAACTGTCGCATCTGAGAGCTATTGTTGGATCGAGAAACACGTAGTAAATATTAAGTGCTAACACGTGGACGTGTGTTATGAATAAGTGTTTTAAATTTGCTAAATTATTCAGGCACTCGTCTTAGTGCTCATATATTTCGTATGAAAAATTGTGCTAATTTTATTTTTTTAATTTACAACTCTTGTGCGCAAAAAAACGGCCAGGACGTGTTAAAGTCGGCTTCGACTTCTTCCTGGGTGGAAAGGCGGATATGCTTAAAAAATAAAAACACTAGAAAATTTATTAGAGGACTCATTAAATTTATATTTATTTAATGTAATTTTTTTGTGGGGTAAACATGTTGGAGTAATTTTTGCACTGCGTTTGTAGAAGTTATTTTGTATTTTTTTTTTTTTAATAAATATATATACCCGGTTTTTATTGAATTAATATCTTAATTATGACTCGCGTAAATCTAAAACCATCGTCAGCGCCAGAGGTTCCCTCACACAAGGTTTAGCTAAATATTTAGCCAGATACTACCAGCCATTTGTGGAAAGCGCGATCTCATATATTAAAAATCCTCAAGAATCTCTGAAAACAATACAATCGCTGAAACACGATGAGGATGACATCCTGGTCAGCTTTAATATGACTTCGCTGTTCCCCAATATTCCTATAAAGGACACCTTGAAGCACATTGAAGAGAGATACAAGGTCCCCGAAGATATTTTGAACCTAACTGAGCACTGTCTCACAAACTTACTTTAACTTACTTTCTGTATGACGGAGCGTTCTATAAACAGACCAGTGGTGCACCAATGGGATCTCTTCTATCTCCGGCCATTGCTAACATGTTCATGACCGGATTTGATGAAAAAGCTCTAGAAGAAGCCCCCCTGAAACTACAAATGTGGCTAAGATATGTCGATGACACTCTCGTCATTTGGCCACAAGTACAGGCTGAGCTTCTTAAATTTCTCACCTTCCTCAACTCCAGAAATAAGAACATACAATTCACAATGGGAATAGAAGAAAACAAAAAAATCCCATTTCTGGATACATGTGTTATAAAAAGTCCTGACGGATCTTTCGGTCACACAGTCTTCAGAAAAAACACACACACACCAACAGATATCTTCATGCCACTTCTCACCACCATTCTAAGCAGATCAACTCTGTCATGAAAGCACTCATAGATAGAGCGTTCAGATTGAATGATAGCAGTCACGTGGAAGAAGAAATAGAAGAAGTAAGCCAAGCTCTTGCAAAAAAAAAGGATATTCTCTGAGGTAAGTTAAGAAAATCATTAAAAATACCAATAAAAAACCTCGAGATCCACCCACCGATACGGAAAAACACATATTCTATTCCTTGGCAATGAACCCGATAGGTGGTTCGAAATATCGGAATAAAAATAACTTGAACGCGATCGAATACCCGATTTTTTCTGAATTAATATCTTATATATATATATATATATATATATAGTGATGAAATAAATTTTATGGGAGCATATGGACTAATTAAAAATCTCCAAAAAACTGCCATTGTTGATCAATTATATTATATGTTTGAATTGTTGCTTATGGGACTAAAATCATTCAAAAGCTCGTTGGTATCGGAGAAGACAAGTGCTATTTTTTAGATGAAAACACCGGAATAGCGTTCCGGAAGCTATTTATCAAAAAATACATATTCTGTAACAGCGTTCCGGAGTCTCTAAGCTTAATCACAATCCAGTATTTTGAACAACCTGAACAAGCGTTCCGGAATCGGAAAAGGAAGCTCAGGGAGTGACTGATATAAATAGGATGGAGCAATAAGTATGTTGTTTGTTTTCATTAAAACTATATTATTAATTAATACTAAATCTTGTTTCATTTATTTTGCCTTTTCATTTAATTAAATTAAAAATTCCGAGCAATCAAATGAACAACATTGATGTTGAATTGATCACTGTTGAAATGAAGAGGAATACCAAAACAAAATAGAAAGCACAGTACCAATTAAAATCAATGGCTTTATTTGGTTGCACAGATTTTAAAGTGCAAATTCAATTAGAGCAAATTCATCTATTAATCTTAGTGTTCAAGATTTTAATTATTTTTTTTTATATCAAATGCCTAGAACTAAATTTTGACAGCAATTGGGAAACATAATCAACACAAATAATCCTATGCCATATGATATTAAGGCGTCTTCTCACTTTAGGCGCCTCAAAAATAGGCTATTTTCACGATTTTTTTTCGAGGATTTTCGCTAAAAATTATGAGATAAAATGGATATTATGTAATAAACACATCTTTCAAGTACATGAAAAAAAATTTTTTTTTGAACAATTATTATAATAAAACAGTAGCATCGAAAAACCCGTGAAGAAATATTATGTTCGTGGCTTGTTGATGGTATCTCCGAGATGAGTCATTTGAAAAAAAAAATAAAACAGTTTTAGATTCAGTATATCAGTGGCTATAGCGCATATCATCAGATTTTTGATATTTGCGAAAATAACAAAATGGCGCACGTTTTACGAAAAAGTAAAAAAAAACGTGTTTTTTTTGCAGTTTTTTGTAAAAAAAATTACTTAAAATCAAAATTTCAAAAATTTGATAATATGCGCTATAGTCATAACTATGAAGAATATGTCTTTCAAATTTCATGACAATCGGCCGGATAGTTTCCGAAATTTCATCAACAAGCCACCGAAAAATCTTGTTTTGAGATAAACGCGTTTAAAGTTTTGGTTGCAGAAAAATTTCCCAGACACAGCTGTTGAAACACTCGTTGTTATTTTGGGTATTTCCTCCGAAGATCTTCATAAATTGGTTTCAAAACCTCGTGAACATCCTCAACTAGAGCAGAAGGATGTTTAAAAGTTTCTATGTGATTGTTTCTCACCACATTCTTGTACTTGCACCATGAGTCTGAACAATACGTATGCAGCCGGGTGCTCTCAGGTAGTCACCTAACGGTCGCCCAAAAATGTAATTAGACTCATCCGATCTTTATGAAACTTCGATATAACATTTTTGAAAATATGTACTTTCAAAATTTAAAATAAAATAAAAATCGATTTTTTAAAATTTGTAAAGTGAGAAGACGCCTTAATATTAAAACGTTTTTGCTTAGTTCATTCAACTTTTTATTTCATACAATGTATATAAAATTTACTATTACATCATTTTTGCTATCAAATTGAAGATTTCCTTGGGTTCTTTCACTATCGGTTCGTAGAAAAGCTCCGCAGATAAAGGAAACAAGAGTAATGCATACTCTTTATTATTATACCAATATAAATACTACAGTTTTAATATCGAAAAATCAAGTCACGGAAATAAGAAGCTGATCCATGTTCAAGATGATCAGTCGGATCCTAAGACTTTTCTTTTAAGATCTCAAGATCCCATTTATTTATTCAAGTTTTGATTAAAAAAAACTCCTCAATTATGTGGTCGTGATGTCTATTCTGGAAAATGCTCATCAAATAATTACATATTAGATCCTTTTCTTTCGAATGAGCTCCATCCCGCTTTCGTTTCAGGGCGCACGTTTCAAATAAGGAAGATTATCTGCCGCACTAAGAATTGAATACTGTGAATTAAAAAAATGGCATATTTTAATAAAGACCTATTTATCTACAGCATATAATATGATAATATAAGTTGCACCATTAGTATACCATATCATGAACTTGCCTATTTTGAATATTTGAATTTAATATCATTATGCCTTAAATAGAGATCAAAATTCCATCCGGGTTATCTCGAATGTATCTTAGCAATAATTAGCATATGAATAATTTTGATATCATTTAAGGCATGCACGCGTCACTATCAGCGAAAATAATTTATTAAATGGATCGTCCTACGACAGCAGTATCATCATACATCATTCATCCGTCATGAGATAATTAAGCGTCCCGGTTGAACCTGGCATGTTAATGAATTATTTAATACGAATGATTTCGCTATAAAACTAGGGGTTGCTTTTAAATCAGTTTTTTTGTATGTATATCTGATGTTATGAAAAGTATCCACATTAGGAACGGAAGCCGTACGAGAATATTTTACCATGGATGTTTTGTTTGAGTCAAATAACATACCGTTTCCGTTTACCATTTGAATGAAGCTCATCTCGATTCGGCATGAGAAGCTATTTATTATGAAATGCAAATAAAATATTTTCATGTTTTATTTCTTCAACTATTAAAAATGGAAATATTATTTTGAAAAGCTTTTGCAAAGCTTAAAAGCTCTTATAGCTTTATATTTATAGAGGCAAATATCTTTTATATCGATTTATTCATTGAACCTAGCGCAGATTTTCATATAGAGACTGATTCTAGAATCGTGTCGATTTCATATTCATGTAATTTCTCGATAACGTTCCCTTTGAGATCTTCCAGGAAAGGTAATATTTCAAATGGAATATGGTTTAATAATGAAGATATTTTTTCTTTCAATTCCACAAGTATAAATATTTTGATAAAATAATTACTAATTGAGAAGTAGCTATAAATAAATGGAATATCGTGAACGTTTATACGAAGCTCATATAAATTTAATAAATTTCAACATGTATAAATCGCAAGAATCGAAGTTAGAGGCAAATTAAAAATCTATTATGCTAAAATGGTACATTTACTTATAAAACAATCAATTTTTTCAACTTTCAAAACTATGATAGTATAATGTGTTAGATTTTGGATTCTATATACAATTAGGGCCAAATCCAAATTATAAAAAAATCATAATTCCAACAAATTTAAAAGATCTGATAATTCCGATTGATTGTCAAAATTTAGATGTATCCTTAATCTGTAAAGTTAATACTAAGATGATAACAAGGCCACTTATGCGTGGCTGATTTTGCAACAATGATTAGAACCGTATATAAAAATAATGATAGTTTCACTACTATTTGAACAATCTTATTGCATACAATCTTGATCACACGTGAAAGCAAATAGGAAGCCAAATTAAAGTATAATATTTTAAAACTAGAATACTATGGAGATTATCTTTAACCGATAACGGATATGGTAGCTTAACCTTTTAAGGAGTATTATCGAAGGGTCTTCGATATGACCTTCACTATTCAGAAAGAGCACTCTTGTGCATTGAAGCTCCGAGGCGGACAGAGACAGAGAGAACTTAGCGCAGTTCAGGAGACTGGAACGGAGAGCTTTCTCTCATGCATCTCATGATTGTATAGATCGTTAAGCCCAAATTTATCCACTTACAATGATTTCGATTTTAAGTGTGTTATTTTTTTACGCAAAGAAACGACCGAATATTGTGTGTTATCGAGAGTGTTTGTTTATTTAACTGCTTGCTGTTCTTCGCTGCGTGTTGAATGAGTCTTTGTTCAATTATCATTTCCTTCTAAAGGAAGAGCAAATGAATCGATTTTTTGTGCATTGTTTATGTAAAGAAATGACGCGATCTTGTATGTTATTAAATGTTTATTTACAATTGACTCTGCCTCGAATTGAAGATTGTCTTTCACTGATTAGGAGCTGACAGAAAGTAATTGGTGTAAAGCGATTATGACATCAACGACTTCATCGATTTTAAATTTGCTCACTAACGAAAAGGTTAAGAAGAAGAATAGGATAAAATTCATTATTCCTGGAAAATTTTCTCTTTCCTCTAAGAGACATGAAATGATGAGAAATGTTTATTAAAAAATGTATTAATATCCTATCGTTTTGATAGGCTTTTCATCCCTTTTTGTAAAAACTTTTTGGATAAGAAGCAAAAAGCGATTTTAAATGCATTTCCAGTTCAACTGCATTTTTGAATCGTTTATCTCTCACTTTATGTTTCGTGAATCTGAAAAGATGGAAATACGTCGGAGCGAAGTCCCGTGAATTAGAAGGATGCTGTAACACTTCCCAGTTTAATTTCAGTATTTCCAAATTATTATGATGCAGTATCGTTTTATTTCTGTTGAATAAATGCGGATATTCAACGGAGAGAAATACTAAAAATCGACAATAAACTTGTGTTTTCATATTTTTCTCCAGTTCTATTAATTCATAATAAATTATTCTCTGTGTATTCAAGGCATGCAGTTCCCATCCTACCCCATAACACTCATCCTATTCATTTTTATGTTGAGTTTTAAATGTGTTTCCAGTTAGTTCTCCCATTCTAAACAAATCTCTCACTAAAATAATGTTCAACAATAGTTCTAAAAAAATATATACTATTAGGTTGTCCCATAAGTTTCTTTCGCGAATGAACACAGATCTAATCATAGCCATAGTTGAAGAAAATCCGCGATATACTGTTCGCGAAATAGCTAACAAGTTAGAAATTCCACGAGCATCCGTCCATAATCATCTGACGAAATTGGGCTACATCAATCGTTCAGATGTGTGGCTTCCTCATGAACTGACTGACTCAAATAATCTTCAGCGTATTTCAACATGCGATCTTTTTCTCCAACGACATAATAGCCTAACTTTTTTGAAGAGACTTTTCAATGGAGATGAAAGTTGGATACTCTATGATAAAATCCAACGTAAACGGTATCGGTCCAAAGGTACAGAAGCTTTAACTGTAGCTAAACCTGGCCTAATGTATCTTTGTTCGTCAGAAATAAATTATTATCATTTGATTGGGATGTTTTACTTCATCCTCCATACTCTCCGGACATTGCCCCTTCAGATTATTATTTATTTCTTTAATTGAAAAATTCTTTCGTGGTAAAACTTTTAATTCAAAAAATGATATAAAAATGTACCTTGATCAATATTTTGCCAACAAACCCTTGGAAATTTTGGCAAGAAGGCATTATGAGGCTTCCGAAGAGATGGAGAAAGGTAATATAACAGAATGGATCATATATAATTCAATAAATTTTGATGTAATACAAATTATTTTTTTATTTTTTTCTTAATATGAAAAAGAAAGAAACTTATTGGACACCCTAATATTTACAATGTGTCTCAAATTTTTCGAATACTTTCGGGTCTAACTATGTATGTTACATTACAAATACTGCACTAATCGAGGATCGATAGCGCAATCTGATTTTTAAGAAGAAGAATTTTTAATACTCTCCGCCGAAATAAATCTGGCATAGTCGATAATATATTTTTACACTTTCAGCAATAAATTGAAACTGCGCATAATGTGAAACGTGAAATGGGCATATTTAAACCGTTAATTGCTCATTTAATTACACGGTGCAAAATTTCAACGCATTTGCAATTCGTTAACAAATGTTTGATGGGCGCTTTTTTTCCCATCGCTTTCGCATTTGATAATTGCGAAATCCACTTCCGACAGAACTCTCGACACATTTATGTGTTGGGCGAACACACATTAAATTCGCATACATAATTGATAAGCCATATAAATCCGACCCTGTGTGTCGTGTATTTTCGATTTTGAAATCAATCCCTCCTCGCGGGGCCTTCATTTTTGATCAATATTTTATTCGCATATTTTGGCGAAAAGTTCGTCCTGCATGGAATGCAATCGACCATTTGTAACGATGCCGTATCGCAAACAACAAAAACGGCTGGGCGAATGCGAACGAATGTCGCCATATTTGCGACAAGAAAATTGAGCTTCGTTGCTGTTAGAAAATAGGTTTTAATATTGGTCCACGAACAATATCATTATAATTGGCCATTTTAAAGAAATCCCATCGAGGAATTTCCCGAATTCGATCAAATTGAATAAAACAATTAATTTCGAACTGAGTCTGATTTTTTACTTTTATTGTTCACTTAAATCTATGGAATTCTTCCATCGATTTAATCTCCGTAAAATTCCAATTTGGAACACACAGCTGAAAGCTTTCTGGAACCGGAAACGGAAGAATAGAGAGCAACTGATGAAAATAGGATGATTCAATAAGTGTAATTGTCGGTCATTTAAAAAGTCCGAAATCAATGTATCACTAAGAAAAGTACAATTCTTAGATGAAACATTTTAAAAATTCGCCAAAAAAAGGCTTTTTATATGGAAAGGGATGCTTATACGATTATTTTAAATTACAAATATTATTCTTGTATATTTTTTGTTTCTTATAATGACCTAAGCAAATAGTGATCAGATGTTGGGATATCCGATGAAAATATGTATTTTATTTTTTATTGCAATCTAAAAGTCATTGATGGCTTAGGGGTAGCAATATAAACCTCTTTTAATTTGTAGGTAGTCCCGCAGCCAAGCAGTTAGACTCGGGGTATGGCTAGTGACTACATTTTAAAAACATATTTTCGCTATTAAGAAAAATCATGTAAAAATGATTGGCAATAGTCCCATAAAAAGGATTGCTAAAAAACACTCAAATGCTAAAATTTTTTTTTATATATAAGATCTACTGTATGTTAATTGTACTATACTTGTATTATTTGAGAAAGTGCAAACAATAAGTTGGCAAAGTTTTATTGCAATAAAAAAAAACGGTATGGCTGCACATTAAATACGAACAAACAAACATTAATTTTTATACATTAAACTATGCTTATGTTACTTGCTGAATTTATAGAATTAAGTAGACGAACTTTTATTATAATTCAATGAACAATATGGTAGCGCATTTCGAACGAACAAAGCCCATTTCATTAGTTAATTAGTTAATCAAAATTTCACATCTAGAAAAGAGCGACAATATGACGAAGTTGCTTCTGATCCATAAGCTTGTCTTAGCATTCTTAAATTTGTTTGACGATTTATATAATACCTTAAAGAATAAATACTTCAATAAAGGCTTTCAATTCGTTGCCATATTGTCGATCGGTCGATAATTTCAATACTCAAACACCTCTCGCTTCAGAAGCATTATTGAGTGCGTCACGCGCTTAACGCCTCATATAAAAAAGATGTAAAGACGGGATCTGGATAACGGATTCATCGTCGCCATGAATAATGGATGGGATGTTAATTCTTTCCACTCCCTTATTTATGTATATGGGAGTAATATTTTCATTTGTCGGACGCATTATGGTCGTTCGGACGGGGTCGTATAGAGTATTAGTTGATTAATGATCGGGCCCATGCAAAATGACGAGAAACCGCTATATGAACAACATTTTATCCGACACATCAACCATAAAATGTAATGACTTTACGATACCGTCAGACTATTTATTTAGTTCAACCGCAATTGGCAGAATGTGATACCGCAACGCAAAACTAGCTGAATGTTGTTAGTTTAATTATGTTATGGCGAAATTGAAGCGAATTGTGTAATTTCAAACTTTTGCGGATTTGATTTGACACCAGTGAAAAATTCAAACTTTCCAACACCAAACTTCGATTAATACGATAAATTCTATCGAAAACATGTTTTTTAGTCCTGCATCATGTTAAGGAACAATTAAATTGTTCCTAAAAGCTCATTTATTACCGTTCGATTATGTCAATAATAAACATTGTTAAAAACCTGGAAATATCTTCCACCAATAAATCTGAATTAGGAGAAGGACGTATTTGTGAACGCATTAAAAAAACGTTAAAAAATATCATTACTGTATCAAATGAACAAAACCCTACCCTTGAGTCTTCATCCATTATTTGGAGCCCCAAGGAAACGAAATATTCTATTATGATGGAAAAAGTTCATATTATATAATTGGGGTTTCTTTGCATGAGAAAGTTTTGCTACTATCCTCGGTTGTACCCCAATCGTTTTGTATTATACTCGTTAAAATAGAGTTCGTTGTATTGTGAACCTCGGAATACATTTCAGCAAAATAGTGATAATAGTTATCCAAAATCCTTAATTTGTTTAAGAATTGCATCATTTATTTCCCTCATATTGCCTTATTTAATTTGGGAGATCAAAAATATTAATATTTCCGATCGATCGTCTCGATTCTGATTTCCTGGACTTGTAAAGTTAAATGCTGAGGTGATTAATAAAGTCGTGTAGGGATTCCCATGAGTGAGTGATTGAATTTGCAACAATAATTAAATTATCATGTATATAATATATAATGATAATTTCGCTACTCACTCATAGATTCTCTCCTCTCCTACCATTCCAAATAATCCTGTGCTTACTTTACACCACGTGTGGAAGGCAATAGGAAATCAACAAATTAAATTCTTTCCCTAGTAGGACCTCCTATAGGGATTCCCTATGTCTTTGGAACTTATGGGGTGAAGGTGATATTTATTAAAATTTGATAATCCCTGTTTAATTTTTTCCTTAAATAAAAACAACATGCATTAATACAGTCGTTCTTCATTGATGGTTGTTCCTTGGGTTTGTATATAAATAACAGTAAAATTCCTCAATTTCAGTTTTAACTGCTTACAAAAAATAGGTGTTTCCTGAACCGTAACTCGATATAAATTGATTGCTAAAGTGTAAATACAAAATTTTGATAACATTCCGATACCTGTACAATATTTAATGATAATTATTTTACACACGAAATGATGTCTTAATTATCGAATCCCAGTTATTTTATATGTGGAAGCAACATTAAAAATTCATTAATTAATACAAATTTTACATGATGATTGTCCATAAATTTTTTTTGGACAAAAATGATAATAATAAATAAATGTAATATGTATGTAATTTCATCCTGTGACGATGATTTGTTGCGGGTCTCCAGCCATCCGCAAGTTATATTCCCCTTTTTCCATTATGTCATTCATTTAGACGTGTCTAATGCGTATACGCCCAACTAAATTTAATTGAGGATATTGTATACTTTACATAAGAAGATTAGTTCAACTTACATAAACCCTTCTATCCGTCAAAACATCCCCTGAAGATTTAACCTCCGTCATACGTAAAATTTTCTGTTTGGACTTAGTGACATGTGCTCATTGACCTGAAAATGAAGTGTCCTGTAATTAATAAATGATCTCCCAGGAAAATCCGTACACCTTAAAAACTCCACATCGGTCCGTGAATAAACATTGGAACACTTATTTACTAATGGCTCTATTTTTTTTGGGGGTTTTGGTCAAATAGAAATGAAGATAATTTTACACTTTGACTTGGGAAATGTATACATTTATAAGGTCATTCTTTTTTGTTCTGAAACATTGTATATATGCTTTAATATTCTATTTAAATATACTGTTTTTTGTTATTAAAAATTGTACTTAATAATGATTTATCCCAAAAATAAATGTTTTGCCTTCTGAACTTGCGATTATGTATAATAATAGATAATTGACAATGAATTCCATATGAAAAATAAGGTTATATTTAGTGTGAATAATACAATTTAGCAGATGAAGTTTTCAATGAAATAACGGTAATATTGTGTATTGACAAAGTGGAAAGTAAATTTCCGTCCACGTAAAGTGGAATGGAAAGTTTTTTATTGGGTATTGAAAGTTTCTCTTCGTTCTATACAGAATGCAGATAAAACTGAGTTTTAAAAGCACGTCTCAATGTTCCATAAATTCTACTTCCATCCTGGTTGAAATGACCAAAGCAACATAATCATTTTTATTATAACAAGAATGCAAAAATTAATTGAAGAAATATTTTATATGCATATAGCGAAATTTAATACGATTTTGTGCTTTATTTTTTGTATAAAAATATGATTTTAAATGAAGTAAGCATGCAATAATTTCCATAGCTATTATACAGGCCTCCGTGCTGGTCAATTCAAATAAATAGTCGAGATTAGAGAGTCCTTATTTGATGCTGGAAACCATTTGATATTCTCTTAACTTCAATTTGACATCACTTACACTTAAAATGACATTGAAGTTTGCATTCATCTTCTTAATGTATTATGATCATTATTGAATGTTGCCGATCTCCATATTAAGCTTTTCTAAGGACAACATATTAAATGTGACGTTTTTATATTTACTTTTACGTATGATACAATTAGGATTAGATATTTAAACGGACATTGAAATAATTGCTATATTTTTCACACAGCATCACACAAAACCGATCCTGTACGATTTTATTAATAGGCTTTATATGCATCTTTTTAAATCCAGGAAATCAAGCTAAATCTGGATCGAATCGATTGATACGAAATACTAATACTAGAGAATAGAGTTAGAAAATAGTATCAATACATTAGATTTAAAGCAAATTTAGTCCTAATTTTCAACAATGTATAATTTATGCGATATAATCACCTGATTTTGAATTACATCGAATTTAACGCTTGCAATTGCCCAAACATGGACCAATTTGCCTCACAAAAGCCATAAATTAGGACACAAATCCTGCTTCCATTTATAGACTATATAGGTGGCATTTCTCTAGATCGCATCGAACGCAAATGATGGATTACTAATTTATCAGTCTAATAAATGGATTTTTAAAATATACAAGACGCCACTACCATAAATGTATTATTTACAGCCCTGTATTTCGACGTGAATAATTTACGTTTATTGCCACTGTGTTGCTGCAGAAAGCACTTAGGGAACTATCTAAGGTTCAAGGTCATCAATATCAATTGCTTGAGAGTTGAGTAAAGCTTTTCGCGGTGTCTTAACCTAATTTTATGAATTTATTCAAATGTATTCATTAAGTGGGTGTATATAATAATTTTTTGAATCAATCGCGATTTGAGCCAGATAATTTGAGACAGATCGGTTTTGAAATACATTGGCCGTCGCTTCGTGGTAGATTATGTGGTAGGGTATGCTAGTTCGGTCGACGAATTTTCGATGGTTAGTATGGTTTTTGTACCAGCAAAATTGATGTGATGATCGTTCTTCATACCATGTTCGTCTTCTGCGAATTTGTAATTCAATTCCAAGACTGCGTTCTGATGCACTGTCACCCCGTGGGTGATATATTTATTGGTTTGTTCTATGTACGATATGATACAGGCTGAGCATTAAATCACGTAAGTTCCCTGAATTTCGTTTTTCACTTTGTTATTTTTGTTGGACAGAAGACTTCCTATATTTTCTTCCGTCCCAAAGATTCAGAGAAATCCAGATAGAAACCCAAGTTGGATGCGGAAATCTTGTGGCCATTCTCTCTGATTTTAGGGTTTTTTGTAAAAGTTTTGGGGGAAAATGCATTCCCTGGGCTTTCTACGATCTCCACCTAGAGGTCCTTCCTTGCGACCGGTAACAATTAGTGGGCTCGCACCCTTTTTTTCGAAGCCGTAAGTAAGACTCAAAACTCTTTCCTGCCCTATACAACATATATTTATATAATTATTTTCTTCTATTTAATTTTCAAACAATATTTATATATATATATATATATATATATCCTAGCCTTGAATCTCAAAGTAAAATTAGAATCTAAAGCTAGCTTCCCCGCGCGTTCAGAGCGCAAGTGGCCTCAAGAAGTGGAGGCTCCCTATGTTGTTTTTATATTCGTCCCAAAGATTATGCTTATGCCGTGCTAATGAAGTGCTTTTAGATTCACAGTACTTTTCCATAAGATGTGTACCGTCTGGCATGAAATGATTTGGGCGCGAGCAGCCCACATACAGCTGTCCACGTGAGAAGCATGCACGCATACCCTGTGTGTTTCTGTTCTTTGTCGATGCTCGTACTGGAAACTGCACACGTTTCAATTCAAATAGCATATCAGTCGGAATCATTGGGACACAACCTCTTCTTGAATTTTTTCATTTCAAACTGTAGCTCCGATGATATTATTCATCATTTATTTTTTTTCACTAAAATCCTGGTACATTTGCTGCATGTCATGGCGGATTTATGTTTCGGAGATGAATAATAGGCACGCCAATTTTCAGTGCTAAAATATCCAATTCAAATATATTTTTATATAGAACTAGCGAATACCCGGCATGCGTTGCAATGCCACACTTAAAGATATAAAGTGTATGTATTTGAATTCAGCTTATTGGAATGAATTTAGATATTTTTAATTACACTGAAAAACGGGTTTACGATCGCGCTTAGTAATTATTTGAAAGGTACATTAAGATTTCAAATATATATCAAATATATACCATATTTGTGTATTGCGGATTGGTAATTCAATTCAAAGACTGCATTCTGATGCACTATCATCTCGTAGGTGATGTATCTATTGGTTTGTTCAATGTATGATATGATACAGGCTGAGCATTCGATCTCGTAAGCTCCATGAATTTCGTTTTTCACTTTGTTCTTTTTGTTGAACAGAAGACTTCCTATATTTTATACCGTCCCAAAGATTCAGAAAAATCCAGACAGAGGCGGATGCCTCAGACGCTTTCGACGATCTCCGTCGTCGTGTCAAGGAAGCGGCTTTATTTAGATGGCAGGAGAGGTGGTCTGCGTCGGTCGTCGGCCGCCACCTCTTACTTTCTTCCTCTCGGTTAGGCAACGCCTGAGATGTCGCTGGGTCGTCCCGGATCACTGGACGTCTCAGTTCCTCACAGGACACGGATAATTTAGGGCCTCGTTGGTTAGGTTTGGGCTTTCAACAACTTCGGAGTGTCCATGCGGAGATCCGTTCATGAACGCCGACTATGTTCTGTGGAAATTTTCGGACATGGCATCCGATCGCGAGGCGTTCCTTCGTTGTGTCAGTGGTCCGAAATTCAGTCCGGTTGGACACCCAAAATTTGTGGTCTCTCCCTCTAATTTTAGGAAATTTAGGGATTTTGTAAAAGTTTTGAGGGGAAACGCATCCCTGGGGCTTTTTACGATCTCCATCGGGCCCTTCCTTGCGACCAGTAGCGATTAGTGGGTTCGCACCCTTTTTTTTGGGGCCGCAAGTGAGACTCAAAACTCTTCCCTATACAACATATATCGTTTCTTCTTTAAAAATATATACGTTTCTTCTTTTTTAATCAGAAGTCAGTAGTTTTTATATATAAGGTATTTTTTTAATCGAATACTAAATTATTATCAACATTTTGTCCGAAAAGTCAATGCAACATAGGGTTAAATCATGCGTTAAATATTATACGCCACTGGCATAGACTGTAAAGTAAATATCGGACCGCATTTATTAAAACTGATTTTAAGAATTTTATCTTTCTAAAAAAAATATTTTGTAAAAAAAGTTGGCAATCACTGTTTAGAAAAAAACATATTTCCAAATTTACAATTATATACAATCTAGAGACGATGGTAATATTTTGAGAATTTTATCTCCGTCTTAATGTTGGTTATGTGAAAAAAAGGTTTGCAAGCTCTGTCCAAAAAAATTCCATATTTCGAGGTTTACAACCGTACATAGCCCAAAGGCTATGGGAATATTTTGAAAATTTAATCATTCTCTAAAAGTTAGATTTTCTTAACTTTTCCATTTTCAAATATAAAAAAGGTGGCAACCCCTGTCCAAAAACAGTGAATTAATTCTTTAAGGTTCTAAAAATCAATAGGAATCTAAATTCTAATTTTTATTCAAGTCGGTTAAAAGGTTCAAATGTTATGCTAAATTTACGAAATTTATTGTTTCAATCAAATGTTTCAAAAAACATGCGGTTTCAGGCGAAATCATGCGGTCGGTAAAGTGTTAATATATTTTTGAGGCAATGATAGCATCTCATATCGTGTTGAATCCTGGAGTTAATTTCGCAATTGATTGATTTGTTTTGTGTGAAGATGCATCCAAGGTCGGGCATTACTTTGCTTGGCGGGTTTTCGCTTTTAGAAAAGATGAACGATTGAAATGTTTAATTATTGATTTGGAGAGGCATATTTTGTATGTGGTTGCTTAGCCACACGCGCTTAGAACAGTGACACGCGGCCGCGCTTCACTTCATCAGAACAAACTTGACTAAATACTCCATACTGGGCATGCTATTTCTGCCTGTCGGCATAGTTGACTAAAGGCTTATTTTACCTTACCTAACCAGGCATGTCTTAACCGCCTCGCGGCCGCGCCTCACTTCACCAGAACAAACTTGACTAAATGCTCCATATCAGGCATGCTATTACTGTCTGTCGGCATAGTTGACTAAAGGCTTATTTTACCTTACCAAACCGGGCATGCCATTACCGCCTCTCGGCATTGTTTACGCAAGCGGATTGGACGCGAGACATTCGGACGCCGCTGGACGCCGGACGCCGGACGCGAGACATTGATTTTTATATATATAGATAGATGATAAACTAACTGGATGTTGTCCTTATGTTTTTTTCGTGTGTTTACGTGTCATTTAATCAATGTCTTTACAAAAAATTCATATCAAAAAATCACTTTTTAAATTTTATCTCGCTGATAAACGTTACACATTTTGTTTAAAAATGTCGGTCTAGTAAGCTCTTTTGTAGGCATCACTAAAATTTCCTTTCAATCTATTAGCTGGTTTAAGAATTATATAAATTTAACAAAAGAAGTAGAGTTTCATGAATTTTAGCGCGGAACACCCGAACTGTAAATTTTAAAATTTCTTTTAAATTCTGATGTTTATTTTCGTCCTTAATATATTTTTGAGGCAAGGATATCACCTCATATGGTGTTGAATCCTGGAGTTTATTTGGCTATTTATTGATTTTTTGTGTGTGAAGATGCATCCAACTCGCTTTTAGAATACACGAATGAGTGATTTGTTTATTTATTGATTTGGATGTGGTTGCTTAGCAACACGCGATGTATTGGTGTGGGAGTGAGAGGTTAGGATGCGTGCGCTCTCCCTCACTTGGAATAGGGACTGGCGAGCCGCCGAGCACCACGACGCGCCGGCCGCCGAGCCGAACGCGGCCGAACGCGGCCGAGCGGAATTCGTGACAACTTCGAGCTTCGTAACAAATACGGACATGAGACATTCATTTTTATATATATAGATCACCAAGCCAGGTTTTTTTTAAATCAAACATGGTCGCCACTACGACCTAAAACGATTTAAGTGCATTTCGTATGGCAGCTATAAGTATTTATAATTTTTCAGAAATATTAATGATAAAATTTTATAGGATGTTATTTTTAATGGACTTTTACAAAATTTCAAGATGGTATCTTTGAAACTGCGACCGTGAATAGCAAAAAAAGAGTAAAAAAGAAGAAGAGGAAAACAAAAAAAAACTTCACTGCGCTGCTGATTCTGGCGAGGGCTTCATTGCCCGTCACTTCCATTTCCCATGGATTTCGAGCTATCACCAGCAGTGCGACATCATCCGCGAAGGCTATGAGTTCTGCTCCGTGTGGCATCTTTGTTGTCAGCAGACTGTTGTAGAGGACATTCCACAGTGTGGGCTCCAGAACGATACCTGTGGAACGCCCATCTCTAGCTTCTTGGTCGTGCACGTCTCATAATGATGGACAAGTTGATCTCTAAAGTAATCGCTGACGAGCTCAATGATGTATTCGGGAACTTCGAAGTTTTCCCTGAGCGTGGATTGGCCCGGTTTGAAACCGTACTTTTTATTTGACAATTTGTCTTCGATATTCAACTGCATCCTCTTGAGGAGCAAGGTCTCTAAGGTCTTCCTGAGACCGTCTAGCATGGACAACGGTCTCATTGTGGCCTTGCCCGGTTTTGGTACTAGCGCTAGCCTGTTTGTTTTCCATTTATGGATAAATTTCTTCTCTACCAGGCAGGCATTGAGTGCTCCCAGCATTATACCCGGGGACTCGGTGATCATCGGCTTAATGATCTCTCCGGGTATGCCACCCGGTCCTGGTGCCTTCCCTGTCTTCATTGTTCTTCCTACTATGAGGAGGTCTTCTGTGGTGAATAGGGCGGCCGGTGCACGTGATGCAGCGCTGCCTCGTTCTACCGTGCGCAGTTTCGGTTTCCCCGCAGTGTCGGGATTATCGGGAAATAGCTGTTTGATTTGCAGCACTAAGGAAGCAAAATAAGTAATATAAGCAAGCCGGTCAACCCATTCCTTAAATATTAAAGAAAAAATACCAAAATTATCAAAAAAACGAAATTTTCCTTAAACATTTACAAGTAATACATGTTTTTTGTGTTAAATGCTTTCTTAATTGCTGAAAATGTTTGTAATTGTCTGTTTCATTCCATTTTCTTAATATTTTGGCTGTTTCCATAACTAGTATGTCGTGAGAATTGTCTTGGGTTTTGAATGCAAATCATTTTTTTTTAAAAATGAAATTGAACACGAATACTTTTGTCTTTATTTCAAACGACCGTAATGGAAATGTGGAAGGAAAATTTACATTCTTCATATATAAGCAAGCTTGCTAACCAAATTGTTAAAAATAAAATACAAAATACAAAAATTATCAAAAAACGAATATTTCCTTAAACATTTACAATTAATACATGTTTTTTGTTTTATATGTTTGTTTAACTGCAAAAAAAGTTTTTAATACAATTATGCAGTCCAAGTTTTCAGTATTTTAGCCGTTTCCATAACTATTATGTCGTGAGAATTGTCTTGGGTTTTGAATGCCAATCAATTTTTTTTTTAAATGAAATTGAACACGAATACTTTTGCTTTTATTTCTAACGTCCGTAATGGAAATGTGGAAGGAAAATTAACATTCTTAATATATAAGCAAGCTTGCTAACCCAATCCTTAAAAATAAAATACTAAATACCAAAATTATCAAAAAAACGAAATTTTCCTTAAACTTTTACAAATAATACATGTATTTTGTGTTAAATGCTGGCTTAATTGCTGAAAATGTTTGTAATTGTCTGTTTCATTCCATGTTCTCAATATTTTTGCCGTTTCCATAACTAGTTTGTCGTGAGAATTGTCTTGGGTTATAATTGCAAATCAATTTTTTTTTAAAATGAAATTGAACACGAATACTTTTGTCTTTATTTCCAACGACCGGAATGGAAATGTGGAAGGAAAATTAACATTCTTCATATTTTAGCAAGCTTGCTATCCAAATTGTTAAAAATAAAATACAAAATACAAAAATTATCAAAAAAACGAAATTTTCCTTAAACATTTACAAATAGTACATGTTTTTTGTTTTATATGTTTGTTTAACTGCAAAAAAAGTTTTTAATACAATTATGCAGTCCAAGTTTTCAGTATTTTAGCCGTTTCCATAACTATTATGTCGTGAGAATTGTCTTGGGTTTTGAATGCCAATCAATTTTTTTTTTAAATGAAATTGAACACGAATACTTTTGCTTTTATTTCTAACGTCCGTAATGGAAATGTGGAAGGAAAATTAACATTCTTAATATATAAGCAAGCTTGCTAACCCAATCCTTAAAAATTAAAAACAAAACACCAAAATTATCAAAAAAACGAATTTTTTCTTAAACTTTTACAAATAATACATCTATATTGTGTTAAATGCTGGCTTAATTGCTGAAAATGTTTGTAATTGTCTGTTTCATTCCATGTTCTCAATATTTTGGCCGTTTCCATAACAAGTTTGTCGTGAGAATTGTCTTGGGTTTTGGATGCAAATCAATTTGTTTTTAAAAATGAAATTGAACAGGTTATACTTTTGTCTTTATTTCCAACGATCGTAATGGAAATGTGGAAGGAAAATTAACATTCTTCATATATAAGCAAGCTTGCCAACCCAATCCTTAAAAATTAAAAACAAAACACCAAAATTATCAAAAAAACGAATTTTTCCTTAAACTTTTACCAGTAATACATGTATTTTGTGTTAAATGCTTGCTTGATTGCTGAAAATGTTTGTAATTGACTGTTTCATTCCATGTTCTCAATATTTTGGCCGTTTCCATAACAAGTTTGTCGTGAGAATTGTCTTGGGTTTTGGATGCAAATCAATTTGTTTTTAAAAATGAAATTGAACAGGTTATACTTTTGTCTTTATTTCTAACGTCCGTAATGGAAATGTGGAAGGAAAATTAACATTCTTCATATATAAGCAAGCTTGCCAACCCAATCCTTAAAAATTAAATTCAAAACACCAAAATTATCAAAAAAACGAATTTTTCCTTAAACTTTTACAAGTAATACATGTATTTTGTGTTAAATGCTTGCTTGATTGCTGAAAATGTTTGTAATTGTCTGTTTCATTCCATGTTCTCAATATTTTAGCCGTTTCCATAACTAGTTTGTCGTGAGAATTGTCTTGGGTTATGAATGCAAATCAATTTTTTTTTAAAATGAAATTGAACACGAATACTTTTGTCTTTATTTCCAACGACCGTAATGGAAATGTGGAAGGAAAATTAACATTCTTCATATATAAGCAAGCTTGCTATCCAAATTGTTAAAAATAAAATACAAAATACAAAAATTATCAAAAAAACGAAATTTTCCTTAAACATTTACAAATAGTACATGTTTTTTGTTTTATATGTTTGTTTAACTGCAAAAAAAGTTTTTAATACAATTATGCAGTCCATGTTTTCAGTATTTTAGCCGTTTCCATAACTATAATGTCGTGAGAATTGTCTTGGGTTTTGAATGCCAATCAATTTTTTTTTTAAATGAAATTGAACACGAATACTTTTGTTTTTATTTCTAACGTCCGTAATGGAAATGTGGAAAGAAAATTAACATTCTTCATATATAAGCAAGCTTGCCAACCCAATCCTTAAAAATTAAATACAATACACCAAAATTATCAAAAAAACGAATTTTTCCTTAAACATTTACAAGTAATACATGTTATTTGTGTTAAATGTTTTCTTAATTGGTGAAAATGTTTGTAATTGTCTGTTTCATTCCATGTTCTTAATATTTTGGCCGTTTCCATAACTAGTATGTCGTGAGAATTGTCTTGGGTTTTGAATGCAAATCAATTTTTTTTAAAAATGAAATTGAACAGGTATACTTTTGTCTTTATTTCTAACGTCCGTAATGGAAATGTGGAAGGAAATTTAACATTCTTCATATATAAGCAAGCTTGCCAACCCAATCCTTAAAAATTAAATTCAAAACACCAAAATTATCAAAAAAACGAATTTTTCCTTAAACTTTTACAAGTAATACATGTATTTTGTGTTAAATGCTTGCTTGATTGCTGAAAATGTTTGTAATTGTCTGTTTCATTCCATGTTCTCAATATTTTAGCCGTTTCCATAACTAGTTTGTCGTGAGAATTGTCTTGGGTTATGAATGCAAATCAATTTTTTTTTTAAATGAAATTGAACACGAATACTTTTGTCTTTATTTCCAACGTCCGTAATGGAAATGTGGAAGGAAAATTAACATTCTTCATATATAAGCAAGCTTGCTAACCAAATTGTTAAAAATAAAATACAAAATACAAAAATTATCAAAAAAACGAAATTTTCCTTAAACATTTACAAATAGTACATGTTTTTTGTTTTATATGTTTGTTTAACTGCAAAAAAAGTTTTTAATACAATTATGCAGTCCATGTTTTCAGTATTTTAGCCGTTTCCATAACTATAATGTCGTGAGAATTGTCTTGGGTTTTGAATGCCAATCAATTTTTTTTTTAAATGAAATTGAACACGAATACTTTTGTTTTTATTTCTAACGTCCGTAATGGAAATGTGGAAAGAAAATTAACATTCTTCATATATAAGAAAGCTTGTCAACCCAATCCTTAAAAATTAAAAACAAAACACCAAAATTATCAAAAAAACGAATTTTTCCTTAAACATTTACAAGTAATACATGTATTTTGTGTTAAATGTTTTCTTAATTGGTGAAAATGTTTGTAATTATCTGTTTTATTCCATGTTCTTAATATTTTCTCGCCCACAGAAAAAAAAAAAAAAAGGTGAGAAAACGTTGCGGAGTACTGATCTAATGGATGCATTTCCCAGAAAACGACCAGAATTAGCGAGCAGACGAGGCGTTAACTCATTCTCAATACTCTTCGGACATTGCCCCTTCAGATTATCATTTATTTCTTTCATTGAAAAATTATTTTTGTGGTTAAAATTTTAATTCAAAAAATGTTATAAGAATGTGCCTGGATCAATAATTTGCCATCAAACCCTTGGAAATTTTGGCAAAAAGGCATTATATGGCTTTCAGAGAGATGTAGAACGTTAAAAAAACCGAATAAATCATATATTATTCAATAAATTTAGATGTAATACAAATTATTGTTTTTTTTTTTCTAAACATGAAAACGAAAGAAACTTATGAGACATCCTAATATTTTTGCGTCCACCAACTTTTATTTGATAGAATTTAATACATTTCGACATAAATATTTTTAAAAGCATTTCTAGTGAGATGCACATGAGACTAAGCCAAGCATATAACTTAATGGGGCTGCACACTTTCAAAAGCTCTTTCGTCGGAAGTTGATCTTAAATGGCCTTAAAACTTCATTTCTAGTGTAGGCAGAAATTATATTGTCCTTAAAAATATTTTGATCATAGCAAGCAAGAACGTAGCCGTATGATCACACATTTTTTTGGAAATAAATTACAACAATGGAAGAAAAATATTTTACTATGATTTCATACTACAAAGATTATGATAGGAATAAATTTCAATATGTTCAATAAAAACCATTTGAAATTTTGTTTATTTAACCACTATGCAGTCATATTGACTTATTTATTAAATTATGAAAACAGTTTCTTGTGTTCCATAAATAAAAACTGCATTTGCTGAATAATAAACTTTATCTGAAATCCTATTTACACAGTTTTTTCTTCCAGTTGGTAAAAATATCAATTAACGATACGGGCGTGTTTAATTGAATGCGAAATACACAAATGATTTTGGGCAGCGAGGGGTCATTCATGAAAAATTAAAATCTCACGTCCCAATTTAAGCCGAAAAACCCGCTAGAAGTGGTTTAATTACTTTTACACGAGTAAATTAACCCCATTACTTGGATAAAAGGCGGCAGTATAAGTCAATAAGCTTGAACATGTTCTACTTTTGTGCACAAATTTGATAATGTTTTATATGGAACACGATTGACATTTATGAGATCCAATGTCTATTTTAAATTTTTAAGCCTTGCTTATTTTCCAACGGTAGATTTTCGAATGAAATAATTCGTTGAGAAAAATTGTCATCTTCCCATTTTTGTTCTTTTGTCTGACGATATTCAACCCTCGTAGATTGCGCAGTATTTCTCAATTATAATATATTCATCATAAGAAATATTCTAGCATTATAATTGATAGAATAGCCTCTAGAATCCAACACGTAAGCGGTGCTCCAAGATCAAATGTTGCATGTTAAGCTATGAGGCCTAATCGAGAAACAATGGACATAAACGGCAAAGCGCTCTATTGAACAAGCCATGATACAGAGTCGTCTTATTGAGATTGAGGTTGAATGGTAGCAGACCCGTCGAAAGGCTTTATCTACTTTCGGACAATGAAGTAGATGAACGATCCTGAGCGTTTAAAAAGAGGCAACTTTGGAATAGATGAAAATTGTCGATGGTCGAAGATCCTTTATAAGACTGTGTACACAAGTCATAAAAAATAAAATAATCAACCACAGGTCTTGTTTTAAAATTTCTATTTAAATAATTGTAATCTTATTTCATCCATTTATGGAAGGAATCAGCAACTGGTATCTTAAAAATGATTTGAAGTTTTCCGGCCGGAGTGGTTGAAAAATCCATGTTGTCGATTAAATACAGGGATGTAAGCATCGTCGGTTGCGGATTGAGTAAAGTCAAAGCACCAAAGCCTCTGCAGGTGAAAACATGAATAAATTTGCATGCAAAGTGTCAGATGAATTCCGCGAATGAGTGTTTCGCATTTATGGCGAGAGCTCGAATCGATTATGCATATTTTGTGCGAACACCTTGTAGATGGATAAAAAGAGAGCGGCTTATCAGAACGAGCATCGTGCGGATATTATACGCGCGTTTGGCGGAATGAAGCAATAAAACCATCCCCTTTGTTCCGTCGCGGGATATTCCCGTCTTCTCAAAATTTCCCCAAATTGGCATTTGGAGATAAACGCAGGGTCCGTACCGGGTTCTTCATGATGTAGTCGTGTGATTATTCAGTATTTGTGACATTCACCGCTGATTTTTATTCGACCATCTTCAAAGACCGATCCAATTTAGATTTTCGAAGACGCGGTTTTCCATCATCTAATATTTTCAATGCAATTTTATTACATCGCTGCAATAAGTAGGGGATCTCCAGGAGATCTTACTTGGGAAAATGATTTAATATGGTGGTTTCCCGTTGCCTTCCACACGTTAAAGTAAGGATAGGATTATTTGGAAAGGTAGGAGAGGAGAGAATCTATGAGTGAGTAGCGAAATTATCATTATATATACATGATAAATTAATTATTCTTGCATATTCAATCACTCACTCAAGGGCATCCCTGTACGCTTCAGCATTTACTTTTTCTAATCCAGGAAATCAGGGTAAAACTGGATCGAGACGATCGATCAGAAATATTAATATTTCCGATGTCCGATTTTGATTTGAACCCGAACCTTTACAAAAAGAGTCCAGGATCTAAGCCACTGCAATGAAAATATACAATGATGAAAAACCAACAGATATTTATCATAAGGAAGATGATCAAAGTTTGCTACTTTTATTCCATTTAAGCAAAGTTTAAAGATTTACATACTTTGATATGGTCCGAAGACCTGTTTTTTTGGACATTTGGTGGATGTTCTGCACAAACAATTCAAAGGCATGATCAACTACGGTCATCCAGCTATTTCAGCCAAATTTATGCGACAAAGTCATCGAAAATTAGACCACTCGAATACGTGTCATCAAGCAAGGCCGCGACGGACATTTGAACGACGTTATATTCTATGCTTAAAAGCCATTAAATATTATTTTCCATAAAAGAAATGAGTGAATATCTCACATACAACTTGTTTTATTTACATTAAAAAAATCGAGCGTCCTTATTTAAAGAGTTTTATGCTTGGGACAGATTATCCAAACCTTTTGATCAATTTCACAATTCAAAAATAAATTCGCCTCGTTTACAGGCAGTTTAATTAACAGTTGGCGCAGTAAAGTAATCAGAAAACAGTCGAGTGGAACAGGAAGTCGTTTCCACTCTAAAGTTATTGATGGAGGCTATAAAAGATTAAATGTGCAGAAAATGCACATACGTGGTTTCCGCTGAATCTAGTTTTGCTGCAGCCAACCTCAAAAGTAGAAACTTGTTGTATAATTTGCAACACGTCGATATCGTTTGCATCTTGCAAAATATACAAGTTGGATACGTCCCTAAGAGATTAAGCTTTTCAATTTTTCTTATCGAGCTTACCTATCATTGACGATTATTTTTGTACTTAAAAATTGAGTTCGTAATAATTATAATAGTCTATGTATAATTAATCGCAAGCATTTAATATAGCGCTATATTAAAATGGAAGCATATAAAACGATATAACTATATTTTTCTTCTTGTCCTTCTGGTATTTTATTACTCTTCGAAATCAATGTATCATAAAGTTTTTTCGAAATTCTAATTGTGAATAAAATATTAAAAAAACCAACTTATTACGTTTGAATTCCATTTCAAGCATCTACTTTTTTAAAGCTAGAACAGAATATGTCTTGCGGCTAATAAATAATGTAACCCGCTGGGGTTAAACCAAAAATAAGTGACAGCTATAATGAAGTGAATTTGGAACATGTGGTCTGACGGACCCAGTTAACGATTGCTCATTACAGTATCATGTAATATCAACCCTGCGAAAAATATAATTTATTCATATGCATACATGCTGAGATAGGAAAATTTGTGTAAGGGCGAAAAACATTAATTTTACTCATTTTACCTAGAATATAATATATTGAGTCCCTCATTATTAAGGTAATAAATCATCGGGTCTTCTATAACATGGCTCTTTTCAGCGATAGCTATAGAAATAACAGATGTCGGGTTTAAATGCCTATATTACTGGGGCCATTACAGTAAATAACCGTTTGGCGGAAAGCGGGTATCGGAAAAGCCGAAGGATATTTCAAAGGGCCCCGTTAAAAAGTAATGTTCGGGAATTTGTTATTTTCGATAATGGCACCGCACACGTCTCCTCCTACAATAACAACGAACCTGCACATTTCTTGCAGATGAAAGCCCTACGGCGATATCTCAAACATGAAATATTGAATTCATCCCGCTTTTATTACAAAAATCAACTCGGGAACGCCCAGGATTGAGCATTTGAAAATCGGAATACGCCTTCGTCTGCGCCTTAAAATGTATTGCATTCAATTATTTCCTAATGAAAATGATCACTATTTTGTATGAGAATTTAAGAATAAAAATATTTGCAAGCCTGATTAAATTTAACAGGAAAAACATTTTTATGCCTATATAAAACGTCAGGCAAAATTCAAGTCATCGTCATCAGATCGATGCAGGACCCTGAAAAAGCTTCTCTCTTCTTTGGTCGTTTTTCGTCGCTCGTTTACCATTTCAAAATCGCCTTCATCCATCTTCCAGCCGTCCATCTTTTCAAAAATTCTATTGTATCTTCTTTTAAGCACCCATTATCCAGCTCCTTTAATCTTATTTTATGATTCATTATTTCTATGAAATTACTAGATTTAATGAATGATTCTCAAACTGTGAGTCGAGATATATCTTCATCTAAACCTTTTGGATTTATTAACACTCAAACATCTGGCAAGTGATACATATAAAAATGCGCATTTCTGGCGATTTTATTTATACAAAAAACTTTATAATATTAATAACAATTAATAACATGTTGAACCATTAAATTCATTATTTTGAGTCGTAAAACAAAAAAAATATACGAGCATTGTGCAGCGTGTTGACACTTTGACGTACACAGCCGTCAAATCCCGTCATGCGTCAGCAGATAATACTTGCTTATCGCGCCAGATAAGTATATGCATATCGTCTTCGCGAACTATTCAATTCTTATCTCACATCGACGAAACTCATCAATACGAAAACAATCTTAAGTGGCTCAAATTTCTCTAAATAAGCTAAATTAATTTTGCTGAATAATTCGATTTTTGCGATACACCGTCTTGGAGTACAAACATATTATAAACATTAACTAGTAAAGTGATAAAAGTGAATTATATTTCATTCACACATGCGTAAAACGATTCCGAGGTTTACAAATGATATACAATGGAATCTCTTATTCTTCGTTGAAGGCAATTGTGGTTACGGCACTACATGAAAGGGAAGAAACCCAAGTATGGCATCAAATTTTATGAATTGTGTTCCCCAAATAGATACATCCATAATCTCGAGATCTATATAGGATGGGTATTTCATAACGAAACTAGGGGAACCAAAATCGTTGACGGTGTAGTAGGATTAATGAATCCATTTCTCTACACAGGTTTCAATCACGTTTTTTGAAAAAAAATTATAATAATATATTTCATTATGTACTAAATTATGGGAAAAAAGACGCACACAACATGATGTCAAATATTTTGTATAATTTTCGCAAATATGTACACCTTGAAAGCATTCCACATGTACAAGTTAAATACAATACAATAAAAAATTGAATAGGATACTCTGCAACAATAAAAAGGTTGAGAACAAGTGCTTCTCACTCCCATTACTCTAACAAAAACAATCAATCAATAATCAAATTTAACTCTAATTTTACGATCATAATTGCGAAAACAGTTATTCCAGACGTGTGCATCAAACCAATTTCAATGCTGATTACATTGGACGTATATATACGTCATGCCCATTGTTAAGCGGAGAAGTTCCTTTTTAATAACGCAACATATAGTGGGCGCGCACATTTTAATTAGGACGTATATATACGTCCTGCCCACCTGGCGTGAGTTCATATTAATACATTTTTAACGTTATTTAGATATTTTTGTTTATTTCAATAAAAAAAACATAAATTAGCTAACAAATACAAAAAAATAAAGAAAAGCACATAAAAAAAATGGAAACATAGGGTTTAAAAAAATTAAATATATCCATACTTAAATTCAAAACTCAACTTCTGTGTGATATATTTTAAAACAGAACACCAGTATGTAAATTATTTCCCTTTTTTGTAATAAACCCGACAATAAATTAAATTCATGTCAAAACATGTATCGACAACTCACACATTCGTTAAATAAAAAAAAAGTTCCGCCTATTTCGAGGACGTATATATACGTC
Organism: Stenopsyche tienmushanensis; assembly: GCA_008973525.1. Taxonomy (NCBI): domain Eukaryota; kingdom Metazoa; phylum Arthropoda; class Insecta; order Trichoptera; family Stenopsychidae; genus Stenopsyche; species Stenopsyche tienmushanensis. The sequence goes on from WACJ01000026.1 coordinate 106,547, forward strand.
CTAACCAATTTCGATACAGTTAACGTTGGACATATATATACGTCTTTGCGTCTCTATGAAACCTAAGTACGAGTGTTTACTTTTTCACACTGAAGTCAGGTGGTTATTTAAGGGTAAAGTTTTATGTCGATTCATAGATCTTTACAAATGAATTGTTGTGAAAAAAGAAAGAAAATACAAATATTTTTAATAAAACGTGTATAAATACAAAATTGTTTCTAGGAAAAAATTAGCTAAATAAATTTATTTTCAATATTAAACATTTTTTATTTATTGTCGATATATTTTTTTCAATTTCTTAATTCTGGTGCTTCGCAACTTTTGATGTTATCCAAACAAATCCGTTGTTTATCAATACTGTTTCCGTAAGAATACTCAAATAATAACATTTGCTCGTCATTTACCATAATTATATAAACATAAATTCCACATATCTTTAAATCACTTATAACAACGATATCATGGATGAAAAAAATATCGAAAAATTGATTTTCGATCGATTCGACCGTTTCATAGAATTTTCATAGAGTTTAAACAAACCCTAGTATTGGCCTAAAGGTCACATCCTGTGACCTTTGGCGTTTTGTAAAAACTGTAGAAATTTTGCTCCCACATACATAATCATATCGCACTGGGGGGAAAACCTTTTCTAACAATGTCTGTTTTAACTTTTGATGTCTTCTCTAATAACTCAAGCCGTTGGGCATGCTCAAATTTGACGTCCATATTTGAGGTCTAAACTTTAACGATTATAATTGTTTAATATCGCAACAATATGTGCTTCCTTAAGTCGGCTCTGAAATTACTTCATATATTATATTTGCCCAAATATCCCATTTAAAGACCAGATGATTATTCCTGTTAGACTTAAGCTTGAGACCAATTGGCGAACATTTTTAAAAACCATTTACCATATCAATATAAATAAAGGGGTTAATTGCATAAAGTCGTTTAATCATATAAATGGTTTTTGTTGTAATTTAAATTTACACATATGAATACATGATTCCGGCGCATTTTTAAATGATTCAAACGAAATGCAACAGATAGAATAGATTCGAATCCATATTTCATTCAAAAAAGACGATCTTGCAAATATATTCTATTAAGCAAATCCTTTTACGGATAATAATAATACATTGATAACGAATAAGATTGGAATTTCAAAAGGAGCTTTCTTCAACGAGTTCGACTTATTTTGAACTAATTTTTACTCTTATCCTTAAGACGTTCAGTTAATTGAGCCTTAAAACTTAAGGCTATAAATCTGAAAATGAATTAAGCTCGTCTTCCATTAGCAACAATTGAGCTCGCCCAATTGAATAATTGAGTTTGATATTTTGAACTTCACATTGGGCCAAATTAAGGTACAACAGAATAATTAACACGCTTCAAATGCAGCCTTGAAATATTGTCAATCCATCTTAAGTTTAAAATTCGCTAATTGATTAAGGGATAACATTTGAATTATTGATTAGATCGAAAAGTGTCGATTGTATATAAATAAATCCTTGAAATCTTGACTCATCGATTATAAGTTGCTTGCAATGATAAATAATTGATGTCAAACTGTTAGTTTGATAATTGTTGAACATATATATTCCTATTGATTAGAAAATAGGGTAAAAGCCGAGTGGAGAACATCTTGATTTAAAAATTTTAAGATCAAAAAAGACTTAAAAATTAATTACTAGGGATATTAAATCTATTAAGAGGATGGCTGTTCGATCTTCAACGAGTTCTTGAAGCACAAGATTTAGAGAACTGCAGATAATAGTATATATAAGAAACGCTCAATACATTTTTTAATTAATTTTAAAATACTTAATTTATCAAAATAAGTATTTTTGCTTGGATTGATATATTTTTTGCGTAAAAAAACGTTTTGATTTTTTGCCAAAATAAATTCTTTTGCCTTATTGATGATCTATATCTATATATTATATTGTTTTAGTTTTCGTCTTGATTCAGGTTTACTCTGATTTTATAGATCTTTAAAGTATTTGCTTAAGCGATTCATAAAGTGGTACAAGAAAGATATTGACAATTTTGTTGCTCACTCATGACAAAAAATTCCTATTTAAATAATCTCATATTAAGTAAATTAATGAAAAAGCATAATATTCAACCTGGCTGGTGCAATCAATATTACTTTGACCCACATAATGTAAAATTGAATTTGACCAACGTAAATTGAGATTCTTAATATATAGACATGTAACGGACTCCTCATATTGTCATCAGGATGACAATATTTCTATAGAAAAATTGCTTTGTTACCAAATTAATTAGATTCCCTTAGAAATCCTTATAAATTTAAATAATCAATAATCAAGAAGAAGAAATAATCAATTTTTTTAACTCCAATTGTATTGAAATGCACCTCTGGTTAGGTCACTAAAAGAGAAATATCGGCTCAATCATTCAACTATAATGCTCTTTAATAGAAAAATATTTCGCAATTGAATCGAAACAACCCTCAGATTTAAGTGTTAAAACTTCCGTCAATTTGCGAGATGTTAAAGCCGTGCTTGAACTTCTTCGTTTAAGACGACGTAGCATCACCAAGGAGGAGATGAAAGTAGCAAGCAGGAAAAATCCTTTACACTTCCTTCGATAAATCGCTTACAGTACTACTTCAAAGTTTCTCCTGTTTGAAATTTCAAAAAACTTCAACATTCTTTGAGGGCTTTGTCTGCCTCCTAAAATGACGTCGATGAATTCAACTTTCAATTCTTCTCGCAACGCTCTTTGATTCAATTTTAAAGCTGAAAATTCTCAAAGGCGAAATTGGTATAGTTCGAGTCTCAATATGGTACTCGACTAACGCTTAAAAAAATAAAGCCTTTAATACAATTACAACGAAATACAAATCTAGTTTGTATCATAAATTACATTGTTCTGAATTAATAGAAACCTGTTAGAAACACATTTTCCTAGCAGTTAATACCATCGAGTAATGATGACGATGTAGCAACACACAAAGACCACCAAAAGAAACCAGTTTGTATATCAATCAATTATTATATATATTATATAACCAAAATACAAATTCATTCTTATAACGAAAATCTATCATGCTCATGAATTTAATACACGTTACAGTATATCATTCATAGGCATTTACAATATTGATCTTAAAGTATAAAATTCTCGGTGCTACAACGAAACTATCTTATTTAAAAATGAATAACACAAACAATGTAGGAGACATCAGCCCGTATCTATTATATTTCATATCGATATTCCCATTATTAGAGTCGAGGTGTAGTAAATACATCACCGGTAAGGAAAGGTTAATATAACAAATTGAATAACATATATTTACTGTATATATGTATACATAGATTAGACAGTTACTGCCTTTAGAAGTCACCTAATCTCACCAATTAGTAGTTACGCCAATGTTTCAAAGCGTCCAGATTTAGGAGGTAATGTCTCGATTTAGTAGCCTTCATCGTGCTGGTGAGGTGTACGATTTCTGTTAGATAAAAGTTTCAATCCCGATTTTTTCGGGATTACGTTTACCAATCCCGGGATTCTCAAGCACCTAAAATTGTCCGGGATCCCGGTATTGGACTCCCTACCTAGAAGTCAAAAAATATAAGCGAGGATCCATTGGCAATCAATTAAATCTTAATACAAGATCGAAGAGTTATTCCTAAATATTTAATAAATCCGGTTATTTCGAGGTTAGGTCTCTCGAGGTCTTTCGAGGTGTCTCTTCAGGGATGACGTCGAAATGAAGAATTTAAAAAACAGAAAGGGAAGACGAATAGGTTAGCTTTAAAGCGATTAAACCGTTAGCGTCAAAATATTTTGATCCACGCAACAATCCAATTTTTTTTAATGTAGAAAAATCTGCTGCTTGCTGCTGGAAAAATCTGTAGTTAATCACTTTTAGACGATAATACAGATATTCATTCCTTACATGACAAACTTCAAACAAGGCTCTATAGAGTTTTAAATAATAAAATGTTTTGTGCAAATATGGCAAAATATTCGTATTTAAAACTCGCAACGCAAAGTTTGCAATTAGCTATTATTTTAAGACTTGTAAAAATTGGGAAGCATTTCTATACACACTTTTATCTATAAGCTTTAATATAATATTTCTTTCAGCTAATTCCGCTGTTATCTTCAGCGCATGGTATCATAAAACTATAGTGATATTTCATAAGAAATAATAATTTTTGCTAGGTGAGTCGGTCTAAACAAGGAATGTGATATAAAACAACTGTGAAATCTAATAGCTTATAGAAAACAAATAACGAATGGTCTCAAAGAAATAATTTTCGTGGCGAAAATGTCCTTAACAGCAGGTGGCAATTTCGCCAAAAACGCTAAGAGACATTTCAATACCGCAATAAAAGCAATAATGTCGAACAAATGCAACTTCTGCATTAGACAGGTACCATTGTGAGGATCCCAACAGACCTAGTCGGTGTCTCCTGAATTTATTTGCAATTTCTACAGAACCCAAACTAAAATAAACAACAAATGTCACGGATCTCCACAACATGGAAATGCTTCACGGAAAGCCATCGGGAATCAAAAGGGACAAAGGATACCTAACAAGTACCTTACAATACTATTAGTCTCCATGGCTATTGTCAAAGAGGAAATGACTTTATTACCACTCCGCAGGCTCTGCGAGTTAACTATATTTGCGAATATATTATACGTGCCACCCCGAAAACATTACATACACGACCACAACTAAAATATTTTAACGGCTTCATCCTCAGCATTGCGATTTTTAGTCCTAATTTAAGGGTCGGTCATGCCCGGGGGTGATTTTTATAATCCACACATAATTACGATCGCCTGATTAATGGAATACATTAGGAGTATTGGTGCAGCTGACGTCAGGTGGTCCAATGTATTACTTATTCAAAGTCAAATATGCTCCCGCAATTTATGTTTTCACTTGAAAGCGAGAGTCTGTGGCTTGTAATTATCCATACCTGAACTAAGTGGACTGTTGTGAGCTCAATTAAGGGTAGCTCGTAAGTTTGGCCATATGAGGCAATATTGTATTTAAAAGCCTACTCGCACTTACTATCACCCCTAATACACTCTTTGAAAAATCTCTCAAGCCTCGAACAATCAATAGAAGGATGTACCTATTTAAGAGATCATTCAATGTTTCGTAGTAAATAGTTTTAAATAAAATCATCATTAGATTTATAACTGAATGCATTCGATGCAAGATGAATTCTAACTTTCTCACAATTAATACCTAGCGAACGATCTAGTTTAATTTATTCAACTATCGTAAGCAGATTAACGGCACTTTAACTTAAAATATTTTAGAATATAACTTGGATAGATTTCATTAAATTTGTTCGAAAATTTTCGAAAAATGATATATGATAGGATAGAAATTGGATGTATTTATATGTATTTATTAATTTAAAGGATTGTATATTAATCCAGTATAAAATATTATAAAAATATAGAATCTTTATATTACTAGCTATTTGAATTCGACTTTTCCAGAATATTAGATTAAAACGATTCCTTGTGAATGCAACCAAATAAAACTGAATTATTTTTGTTTGAATTGTTTATGAACCAATATTCATCCTATTGCATTATGCCTATTCATATATGATAATCATCAAAAGAAAAGTTTTTTTTTCTTGTCGCGAATATGGCGGCATTCGTTCTCTAGTGGTTAAACACAAAACAGAACTTGTAGGTTGTCCTGTGATGAAGTGGTCAGACTAGTATCTCAATCTGGTAAGAGATGCTGTTTTATCTCTCGGCCAAAAAATGGAGTCAGATCTTCAAGCTTTGGATATATTTGCACCAGCTTTTGACTCCAGTTCCCATGATAATGTCTTTTTTTTAAATTCCTCGAACTTTAAACCTTTTAAACATTTAGATATCAGGATAAATAGGCGGATCAAGCGATTAACTCACTTCAGCTTCTAACATAATTTCCATTATATGTTGGCGAAAAGCCAGACAAAGCATATCTTTTTTCTATTTTCTGCTCCAGAAGAACACAAGCTCATGCGCGTTCTCTAATGACAGAATTTAAACTGAGGTGCGGGGCAGGGCTTAATCTCAATGCGTAGAGCAAACCTGTTTAACTCGAAAGCTAACATGCGCCAAAATTAAAAAAAAAAGTTAAGATGGCCTATTTCCAAACTTGGAAATGTTGTGTACTATTGTACTGGAATGGCGTCATTATCCGAGTAATACCACACTTTTTTTTATAGCATTGTGTTCGTTTTGTTGGCGACTTGCGGTCTGCGAGTTTGATAGCTCTGGCGTGACGATGGAAAGAATCAAGAAAGGAAGAAATGGGAGGAAAGTTGATTGTAGTGAAGTAGTGAGTTTTTGTGTGCAAGTCCACTTCAAAATACACTAACAAACATACCAGAATTAATAAGACGAATTCATAATTAAGTGACCATACAACTTTTTAAAAATAATTTTTGACTCATGGTAGCGACCTTTAAAACCCTTCAAATAATAGTATTTTTTTAGGGTATCAAATTTTTAAAAAGTCGTGTACATGTTTTTAAAAAATGCGATATTTAGCCTGTATGGGAGTACTATCGGAAATATCCGTTTTGACCTTCACTATTCAGAAAGAGCACTCTTGTGCATTGAAGCTCCGAGGCGGACAGAGACAGAGAGAACTTAGCGCAGTTCGGGAGACTGAGACGGAGAGCTTCTTCATATGCATCGCATGATTGTATAGATCGTTAAGCCCAAATTTATCGACTTATAATGATTTCGATTTCAAGTGTGTTATTTGTTTACGCAAAGAAAATTGCCGAATATTGTGTGTTATCTAGAGTGTTTGTTTATTTAACTGCTTGCCGTTCTTCGCTGCGTGTTGAATAAGTCTTTGTTCAATTATCATTTCCTTCTGAAGGAGGAGCAAATGAATCGATTTTTTGTGCATTGTTTATGTAAAGAAATGGCGTGGTTTTGTATTCACTATCAAGTGTTCATTTACAATTAACTCTGCCTCGAATTGAAGATTGTCTTACGCTGATTAGGAGCTGACAGAAAGTAATCGGTAAGCGATTATGACAACAACGACTTCATCGATTTTAAATTTGCTCACTAACGAAAAGGTTAACTATACCTCCTGTAGATTTAAGCCAACTGTTAAATTACGGAAATGCAAAGATTTTTCCTCGAGTCTTCATAGCATTAGCTGATAAGTGTGCAATGGCAGCTGAAAGTTCTTAATATTATCTACCTACTTCCATTAACCATATTTGAACTCTAAAAGTGTGTTTGATTTAAAAATAAATAAACATGAAATAACAGTGTTTTAAAATTTTCATGGCTTGTTATAACATCAGTTGAATTTTAGTATATGAAATGGTTTTCATGTCTCTGAGGAAACGGAGCAATTTTATGAGGAGGCACGTACTCACTGCACATTTATCATAAATAAGAAATAACCATATACTTTTATATGTTATTTAGAGATTTTCATGTTCATAAAGTGAAATAAACTATTTGATTTATTATTATTTCTGTGTGTAATGACGTCAAATATAAAAAAAAGATGCTTTTCAAATTAATTATGTATTTTGTTTAGATTATCACTTTCTATTTATTACTATGAACCCAGACTGGAACTCCCAAATTTCCAAACAATTAGCATTGTCCATATAAAAATTAATAGCATTACCAGTAAATATCCATCGTTTAATGTTATGTGATATTATTATTATACATACTTCCAGTTCTAATTATAAATGTATAACTTTAATTAATTATTTATACTATAATTATCACCTAGGTAGGTCTGTATTTAAAATTTTAAACAAAATATATTAGTTGCTACAAGCGAATAAATACAATATTAATACAAATAAAAATATTTTGCAAATCCAAAAATGAATCACCTGAAGCTGAACTGAAAGCCAAAGAAACTGTTATTTTTCTCGGCATGAAAAGAAAAAAGTTTAAAACTAGAACATTTTTAGACAATAGGACTAACGAACGAAATGTGTACGTATAAACCTTGTGTTAAACCGGACCTTGGCTCTCAAGAATTGGTCCATTCAGCCTTGAATGCAAATCATTACCCAAGTACAGTTTCACTATCTTTTCTGAAACAAAGAAAAATCACAATGATACCGTATCCAGATCAATAGTAATGCTTTATTCTACACCAACGGTGTCCTTTATGGCGTTTTTCGTGTGTACATTTTACAAGCGAAAAAGTGCATCCATAGCAAAAATAAAATTATGTGCATATCCAAGAAACGTTGTTTGTTCTTTTATTTTTCATATGTATCCTAGATTTTTGTGAAATACAAGTTGAAAAACCCTATAGTGAAGCATTACCCCCCAGCAAAATAATAATAGAGATATATAGTCCGCGTCCGGATAGCCCATACATATTCTTAATATGTGTTGTAACCGGATTTCATCTTTGTGTGGACTTTTTATCCGGCACTTTTACAGTGGTGTGTCATAAAAAGGTCCCCGGACCACAGAAGTGGTAGCATAGAATTTCTCAGCGTGGGTCGCGTACGAGTTTAACACGGATTTATGGCCGTGGACAAGATAAATTCCTGAACAAGGAAAAAGATTTATATTCCTGCTTTGATACGGATAAGTGTTGTTTGCTTTACGCAAAATTAGAGTTCATGTTTCGTTTGATGACACAAGTGTGTGGGTTGTGAGCTTAGGTCAAAAGAAATATCCTCAACTTACCGACCACTTCGACAGCTGCTTCTAAAACAATCCCTACCAAGAACTCAAAGATATGCTGTATTAAATAGCAAAGACATCTGAAATGCTAACAATTGTAATACGCTGTATGTCTAATAATCTTACGGATTTAAAGAAGACTCAAAATATCACGAGAATTAAAATTATCAGAGGAGGAAAATTTTTATAAAATACAGCTATTTTTTGAACTGTAAAAATAATCATGGCTTAAATTCAAAAGAAATATGTGCAATTTTTAGTGCAATTAATTAGGTGATTTTATCATGTTAGTTATAAAACGACATAAATGTTACATATTGCTTCTATTATTTTTGACTCATTCCGGTCCGGCGGCGCTTTTGTTGTGCGCGAATTCGCGTGTATTGTAGTTTGAGCTTTTGCTGCAAGAAAATATAAATGAATGCTCAATATTTTTTTAGTTTGGTCCAAAGATGATGATACTTTTTTAAAAAATCTATAATATATCATATCAAATTCAATAACTTCAGCATGTGCATTCTATACTTTTCATCCCATATGAAACGGATCAATATTAAATTCTTCCTATGTTTATGTTAGGCTCTAATTTTATACACCAGATACAGAATTATCTATTTTATGATCCACATAAGTACCAAATTCAAAACAAATTAGAAATTCCACGAACATCCGTCTATAATCATCTGACAAAATTGGGCTACATCAATCGTTCAGATGTGTGGCTTCCTCATGAACTGACTGACTCAAATAAACTTCAGCGTATTTCAACAAGAAATCTTCTTCTCCAACGACATAATATCCAACCTTTTTTGAAGAGACTTGTCACTGGAGATGAAAGTTGGATACTCTATGAGAATATCCAACGTAAACGGTCTTGGACAAAGGATACAGAAGCTTTAACTGTAGCTAAACCTGGCCTATATCAAAAAAAAGCTTAGCTATGCATTTGGTGGGAGTGGAAGGAGGTAGTTTATTGTGAGCTACTTCAGCAAGTTGAAACGATCAATTCAACAAAATATTGTTTCCAATACAATCTTATCGAAATTAAAATCAAAACATATATGATAATGTCGTCTATCAATTTAAACCACAAATTCTGAATTTCAAAAACCTACCTAAATCGATCAACCAACATAATTTGTTTTACTAATCATTCCGGTGTAACATAATGGCGAATTTATAATGACAATTATGATAGTCAAAATGGTGATTTAATTTAGTTTAATATAGGATTGCCAATTTTGATATTTGCATCATACTGTGAGCGAAATTAGATCCCCGAGGTTATTAATTTAATGCACAAGAGGCTCATAAAGTGCATTAATGCATCATGAGGATTTATTATGAGCCTCGGCCAACTGGTATATTCAAAGGAATATCAAAGACTCTCATATGATTCAATATTTAGTGTCATTGCACAAAAATAGTATTTGTCTTTGCAAAAATGCTAGCGTTGATTCATTTCATTTGAAATAAATAGTTGGAGTCGCTCATTTTTATTTGCGAATTTAGCTTGTTTCGGATTTTCAGCCAAAAGCGATTTGGATGAAAGCGCATTGGTATGAGTCGAGCTGCAAATTTTTCGACTAAAGGAATATCTGTCGTCCTTTGTCTCTCATTTATATTGTATTGTGTTGAAAGACAATTTAGGTGTGTAGAAAGGACACGTCGTCCCACGGATGTCCTTGTGCGAATTTTCTAGTCTGACCGAGAAAAAGAATTTTCTTCTCCGTCTGTCTTTCGTATGGGAATACTTCATTTTGTACGCTTCGTCCAATTTATCTGATAAAAAATACCAGCTGTTATTCTCACTCATATGTGACAAAGAATAAAACGAAATTCTCTTACACATATTCTTCAGAACGATTTAACTTTCCACACATTGTTTTTAAATTTATTTAGCTGCAAAAAGTTATGTGACAACGTAAATGGCCAAAAAAATGTAAATTTCCACCGTGGTATATTTCGCAAGCCTCATGAAATTATGTGAGTTGTATCTACGAAATTAATACTTTGAAAGCTTGAACTTATATTTCACTCGATATTTTTTAAATAAATAGAATAAAAACATTGCCATTCATCTTTTAGCTAAATTAGTCAATTTGCACAGCTTTTTCAGAGAAATTTTGACATTTAAATGCGTTTATTGAGCCTGAAAAGATACAATGGTTGATGGGTAGCTTTTGTAACTATTGTTTTATTGTCCACAATTAATTGAGCTCAGCTATAGGACCAACTCCAATTAATAGGAGGCATGATTTTCAAGCATTCTAATTTAAAATATGTTTATTTTCATTGACAAATATTATGTTTCATGCAGAAAATTCTATTGAGAAAAATAAACTTTTATGCTTCCTTCTTTTTAAGGAACAGATATGAGTAATCCCTATAAGAGGTAATTATTGCACAAGTATTTTTATATAGTGATTTACTATTATTTTCCTAATATTTTAGGATAGGATTATGTGAATAAAAAATTAAAATAAGAAAGGATTCTTAGCCACCTAATATTTCAGGAATTATGCTTGAATCGAGATGATCAATCTGAAATATGAATACTTCTAACATCCTGAAAGTTTTGTTATAATAATCGTTTTTACCACATTCTGAATATGAACTCGTATCGTTATAGTAAAAAATCAGAAACTAGACCACTTATGATATATAATTAGTATGAAGAAAAAGAAAAATGCTATAAGGTTGGATTTTAAATCAGATATTCATAGACGATTCTACCCAAGTGTATTACAGATCTTAAGGGGTCATTTCACTTTGACGGCCCAAAAAATAAGCAATTTTTAACATTTTTTTCTCAGTAAATACATCATATAATGAAATGAATCTTTTTGAGATTTATTATGGCACTCTTATATAATACTAAAAAAATAAATTCATAATTAAAGAAAACATATATTATATCGTTTTTAAAACATCAAAATGACATGTCAAAAAAGATGCAAGTCCATGGTGTGGAACAATTTTTTTATTCAGGCTTACTTGAAACAAAAAATCAAAAAGATTCTTAATCTGTAAGTATGTCGCTATCGCAGTAGATTTAATGAATAGTTTTTGCTTAAAAGTAAAAAAATGGTTTGAAAAAAGTTTGGGAAAAAACACTTTTTTTGTGGGTATTTTTTAATATAAACATGAGATAAATAAACATTTTGACCTGATTTTGCGAATTACTATAGCCATATACATTTAAAAAAAGCTCGTAAAATTTCAATCCAATCGGCGACTTGGTTTTTCAAAATTCTTTCCACACCACATACAAAAATGTCGATTCGAGAAAAACGCGTTTAAAGTTTTAAGTACCATTTTTTTTGAAAAGGGAAATATACTACTAATCAGCGATTCTAGCTTAATAAAAAAATATTTAGCTACCTTAGCCTTTTCTTTTTTTGACTGATTTGATGTATCTGTGAACTGTTCTAGCTTATTAAGAAGATTCGGAGTCTTGGCGGTTGGCAAAGCGTATACGAATTGCAATGCATCTTTGTATCCATTATTTTTAAAATAAGTGTAAATGCTTCTTTAAAAATGCAGACTGCAGTATATGTTGCGATTTCTAGTATTTTTTTGCCATAAAAATATATTTCGGTACCAGGGACCATACACACAAGGCATCTATTCAATAAATTATCATGGCTCTTATGATTTGCTGAATATGCTCTGTGAGACAGGGTTTGCTTTTACAAATATAACGATCTTGTAGTTGCATGTTTTTGCAATTCGCATAAATAAATACCGACGACATGTAGTTCCAATAGGACGGCGTTGCATGCCATACAGCGCATGCCACAATAGGCATTCTGCACGAGCGATTTGAGGGTATGGTTCTCTTGCGCAGCTGCGAAGTGAACTGGCCACTGAGATCGTGCGATTTAACGCCTTTAGACTACTTCCTTTGGGGCAATCTTAAGTTACAGGTTTATGCATATGAACAGCAAATAATTGATTCCCTAAAAGTTAACATAACACACGCCATTCAGCAAAATCAATCAGATTAATGCGACAAAGTCATCGAAAATTTTATCTCTCGAATACGTGCCATCAAGCAAAGCTGCGGTGGATATTTGAACATTACATTTCATGCTTAACGCCATAAAATATGATTTCAAATAAAATTGATATCATCGAATTTCCTTATTTGAAGACCCTATGTAAGTTGTTTGCGATTTGCCTCTAGCAAAATTTAGCAATATACATACTTTAAATTAAAACCTATAAAGCTGCTTTTTTGTCTACAAGTAGTTTACGTAAATTATTGTTAAATAAACGTCGTCTACTTTCGATACAAGGTGGCTAGGGATTCATTAGACATGGCTAAAGTTGTAATGCGGGAACATGATTAGAGTATTGTAATCTTCAAAACTTTGCATTATTAATTACGTATAATAGATATAAAGTTTAATATTATAACAAAAATGAATATGAGTTTCAATATCCCGACCGACAATGTATAAAATTTTGGTTCAGCAAATTGACGCGTTTAATTGACAAGCTCTCCTGGTCGTAACGAAACCACAAGGTCATTATAATTCACAATACGACCTCAAATTAACCGGCAAAATGCTTTATCATCGGTTAATTTTAAAGGATACCTGGAATTTGCGAGCGTCTGCTGGATTAGCTCGCCCATTAATGCACCACCACCGCAAGGCTGGAATGACAGGAATTCCTGTATCTAATAAACCTTTTTGTTTGGCCGTGAATTATGATTTATTCTTCGCACCAAATAGGCTTATGGAAATGCTTTACCTGGCCATATCGATCGTGTAGAACGAGTCGCGATCAGGGGGGAAGGACACGTATGGAGAGGAATCGCTAAGTATGTAGGCTTATGTTCTACATTAATGAGGGTAATTGCTGGGGATTACCTACACTTCCGACATTATTCATTGTTTTTTTAAAGCACACCCCTTAAATGTGCCATGTTATTTCGAAATTTTCACGGTATTATCGAATATTTAAGTCAATCCCTAGAGAGGTGGCTCCATTCCATCGCATCGAAATACTTTCATGCTTTCATTTTGCATTTTAGCGTACATATTACGCTTTGGGTTATTTTAATAATATATTTGCCTATGCAGTGCATAATATACCTATTTGAGTTGATAATATCGCCATCGGCGCTAATTTACTACTTCCTCTTGTAACTCACATGTCAAATTAATGTAATTGTTATTCTATCCTTCCTAACATGTTATACATTAGTCGTTGATTGTTCCATGAAAATATTGTACGAAATAAATATTCAAACACTAAATAAGACCAGGAATTGGTGTAGTAGATTGGTTTTGTAACTATTTTCAATATGATTTGACTTCAATTTAGATCAATAATTAGAAAAGGATTTACTCAAATATCCTCGTCAGGTCGGGTATGTCCATTTACGAGCGATGGATTTGCAAAAATATTTTTAATAACCCTTCTGTCAATAATACGGTCTGACCAGTCCATTATGATTTTGCAATGAGTTCGTCCTTTTTTTAAAATATTTTTATGTACCTAGAGCAACCCCAACCCCAACCTTTTTTGCCTTGGGAGCTACTTTTCAATTTAAAAGTATCTCGGATCAACTTCTAGTATGATTCTTACAGGAAATTTATTTAAGAATTTTTTTTTTTTCCTATATCTATAATATTTTATTGACAGTTGTAAATCTGTCAGTTAAATGTAGCCCTGCCCGGGGGCCAATAATTTGTCTTGATAGCATGATGGTCCATCTTGTACTTATCTTCAACTTTAACTATTGAAATGGTTATATCATATGCAATTCGGGACATCGTAATTTTCTAATCTGTCATAATCCATCAGTATTTTTAGGAAATTTTTCGCCAAAATTATTTCCAAAAAATAAACATTCTTAGAGTTATTTTAATCGATTTTAAGCTCTACGCACGATTAAAATAGTATTGGATTATTTGAATAGAAATCTTAAATAGGAGAGGATTTAAGAGCGATATTATCACTATTTTTAAACAATACTATTTCCTTTTTTTAGATCCACGAATCAGGATAAGCCTAGATCGGGAAGATTCGCTGTGTTTTGGTTCGATGGACTTTTTCTACAATCTCAATTTGAATATTTATAAATATGTATACGATCACAAAAAATAACAAATTTTTTACCATAAAATCTAATATGTAGCATATCGAAGATACTAATTATATTTTATTTTTATTATATATCTACAATGGTGCACATGGCTGGTTAAACGCTCTAGAGGGCAACCCCTAATGAGACGGACACTCAAGATGATGACAGATCTGAGGTGGATGAAAACCGCCAAGGATCGCCAAAAGTGGATAAATTTAAATGAGTCCTTTTTCCAAATGGACAAAAGAAACAAATTTAATAACCGCGTATTTATGCTTAAAAAATATAGCGTAATTATTTAAATGATTTAATTGCACCCCTTGACTACTCAAATTTTCTGCCCAAATATTTTCGACTGCCTAATTGTTCCAAGCAATTTACGGTGTCGAAATAATCAACTAGTACCGAATATGTTAGAAGACCCTCCCCCCCTATAAAATTTTGCACGCAAACCCACCTTTTTCATGTGATTTTATATTTAAAAAAAAAATCAAACAACTATATGATTGGACGTTCACGTGTAGCGCCTTTATAATGATTAGCACATGTCGGTTCAAATTTCACAGATTTATTAAAAAATATACATATGCTGAAAGTTTTGTTCACATGTTTGGTTTGTAAAATATTGCATTGAGCTTCTTCTCATTTTATTCGTATTTGTTTAGATTTAGAGGTATTGGAAGATTCAGCTGGGAATATCAGTAAACGGTTTCGTGAACAGCTTACTCTATAAAGACAACACTCCCTTATTGGCGAAGACAGCGCTGAGGGGTTGCATTGTTTTATAAAGTATAACCACCAAGCAAACAATCCAAGCGGTCTTCAGATTTCCATTTAAATATAAATATATACCATTCAATTCATATTTACTTTGTTTTAAGATGATGTCCAGAGCATATACGAGGTTGGTGAGAAGCGTATGAACGCTTTATGATCTTGTAATTTTTTGACAAAAAAATGATTACTGTCGAAATTTTAAGTCCATGCAAATTTAAAGAGATGGTTATTAAGTTTATATGTCATCATTCCGTTTAAGAAAAACACAAATCAAAATACCATTTTAAAAATGTATTTGTATTAATTGAAATAATTCCTTTTTACTCAATATGGACACAATTAGGGAATCAAATCCCGAGCCAAAATTTCAATCCCGAGATTTCGGGATTGCATTAGATGATCCTGGGATCCCAGGATCGGGATTTTCAATAGATAAGAAATTACATTGATAAATTTGATCAAAAATTACTAATAAGTCCATTTGTTTAATATAAAAATAATAATTTGAAGGCGAAAGAATTTTATTTATTTAAGAAAAGATAAAAATCAAATTCAAAAATAGATAGATTTCCCGACAAATTATTTATTTCCGTCGCTGCAGATGAATACTTACATACTATAATGCTTTGATGTAATTCGTAATTATATTGAGGAGGAATACACAAATTTTGAACCCCGTATCTATTATATTTCATATCGATATTCCCATTATTAGAGTCGAGGTGTAGTAAATACATCACCGGTAGGGAAAGTTTAATGTAACAATTTAAAAAACATATATGTCCTGTATATATATATATATATATATATAGATTAGACAGTTACTGCTCCTAGGCGTCGCCTAAGCTCGCCAATTAGTAGTTACGCCACTGTTTCCAAGCGTCCAGATTTCGGCGAGAATGTCTCGATTTAATAGCCTTCAACGTGGTAGTGAGGTGTACGACTTTTATTAGATAAAAATTTCAATCCCGATTTTTTCGAGATTACGTTTACTAATTCCGGGATTCATGAGTACCCAAAACTGTCCGGGATCCCGGGATTGGATTCCCTAAACACAATATTGTAAGAAGGCAGCTAGCTATATTGGAGTATTTTGGTAACACTTGAACTGGTAATGAAGTAAGTTGTAGCACTATTTTCTTTATTTGAATATATTGGATATTAAACTTTTAATAAAATCAATTAACGTCTATGAGTATCTGATCTGAAATCATTATACTCCCACATTATTTTATATTCTTTTCATTCATTTTCTATTGTTATCTATTACATTCAGGGCTTCAAACCGGAATTGAACTGAAAACCCGTTATTTTCCCTAGAGCAAAAACCGTAACCCATCCAATATAGAGGCTTGGAACTGAAGCGGGATGAAACTCGCAATAAAAAAATATTTCGAAGTCCTGATTACATTAGCCTCATTCTTGTTTAATCACATATCGTAAGTAATATAAAATCGTTACATAAAGTGTTTCTCCAGGATTATCTATCTTCTATGGATGTTGCCCATATTTAATGTGCGAATATATTGTTATTGTGTCGATGTTGATGAACAAGTGCCTCAAGATTAATTTATTTTTGAACAACCATTCGCAATGTGTTTAACCTTATCAACATCGAGTCAATAGGGCATAGCCAGGCGTTTAATATATTTTTTAAGTAAAATATTTGCCTGTAAATCAAAGATTTCAGCAACGATATCGGAGAACCATAATGAAGAAATACACGAAATCGAACACGCTTGCGATGGATTTCTTCTGGAAAACAAACGCCATTATTTCCTATTGCCAATTTCCCCCCTTTCGTGTTAAACATTTTGATCCGGTACCCGCGATTTTATTTATGGGAACACTTGTGAGACCTTTAAATTTTTTATGTAATACTTGCGCTTTGAAATGTATAATTTATGTCTTGCTACAAAATTGAAGTGACGGATATTAGGCGCCAATGAACTTCTAAAAATTTAAACTTATTATATTATTTTTATATAATCACGATTGGTCGATATTAAGGCAATATATGGAATACTTGAAAGAAATTCGTGACAAAATAAGACATCCATTTATATCAACGGCATTTACATTGCATTGGACCATTTGCCTCAATACTAATAATTTCAATCATATGCAAATCGCACTCATATAAGATGTAGTTAAGAGTACGTTTCTTCTAGCAGGTGAAGTGTAGGGCCTATACTGACTTTTAAAGACTTTTATTTGTCGTCTGCTGAGACAAAAATCTACTCATCGCATCCCTCACCGAATAAATCTCCAACGAGGATGGGATTGCCACTCCTCAGTAAGTATCGCTCTGGTTGACGACGATTTTCTTTACCTTCTACTGCGTCACATATCTGTGACAATTGAAAAAAATAAAATCTCAAAAGTAAACAAATAAATACTATAATGCTATTATGAGCTATAAATACTAGTTTTTATCGTTACACGGTTCAGGAAACACATATATTTGATAGTTTAAAAGAAAGTGTTTTGAATTGACTGCTTTATTTTTATAAATTATTAATAATCGAACGAACCTGGTGGAATAAATTTAACAAAGTTGCATAAAGAACCGACCCTCTTTAAGTACCTCAAGTTCATGCAACAATATAATTATTGATTGTATGGGATATATTAGTGATAATAATTCCAGAATATCAAAAAAATACTTTTAAAACATGTAAAGCGATTTTTAGGCACGTGTGTTACACGATTAAGGAATTTTCTTAGTATTTAGTTATTAAAAATCAACTTCGGTACATGAAAGGCTTTTCAGATATATTAAATCGGGATTCGTTCTCCGCCTATATAAATAGACTGAACCTTTTTTGCCTGCGAAAACAGAACAGCGTGACGATATGTATGTATGCAAATTTATGTCTAATACCGGGTTTATATTAGATTTCTACAAATACATCCATTGCTTGAGTTATTTCATGAATATTAAATTTTGCAAAGCAAACATCGAAAAAAACTTTATTTGTTTTAAAATATATATTTTCGGGTGCAAATATTAACATGGGAGAGAAAAATCGTGACGTATATATGACCGTCTGAGATCGAATTTTGAGGGATAAAGCCACCCTTTGTGACCAATTTCAGAAGATAATTTCAGGTTATTTTTTGTACAAAATCAGGCGGTAATGACTCAGGTCTTGTATATATTTTACGACATGTGGGCTAATACTTTCAGTATGAAAAACTGAATAGTCCACATAGTTTTGCTTTGTTGTCACGCAACTCGAAACGTATTAATTCACATGGCACGATTGCTAAATGGCACTTAATATAGAAATTAGACCATAATGTGTTTTGCCTTTTAAAATAAACATAAATACTAGATTGCCCCTGGAAAATGACTATGTACACGTACACATTTTCTCTAATGTTCACAAGTTTCAAGGAATAATAAAAATCGCTTTCAGATTGTAAGTACATAATATATATTTATAAAATTGGCTTTCAAGCTTTTTTTGTAATACTATGAGCTAAAAAAAAGCTTTAAAACTATTAAATAATTTCATACATTTTTTTAGGCTGCTTTCCATCTCACCCATTTTCTTCGGGATAGACAAACTTGCATGTAGGTTTGTTTGCTATTGAGTCGCTGAATCTAAATAGGAGGATGTGCAAATAATAACGAAAAAGCGATCTTTTTAATCAGGATTATTCATCATTTGATTAATCATTATATTAACAATGGGTCTTACTTTTAACGAGTACTGTATTAATGGGATAGAGATCGTAGTGAGTACTATTTGAAAAAATATTTTTTAATATAAACACTTTGAATAGATTTTACTTTTAACAATTTTTTAACTTTAATAGCCATATTCCATGTTAAATATCATCTAAATGAAACGAGAGACTAAAGAGAGAGAAAAAATTAGTGAATTCCGAGCATTTTTTCTATTTTGAATACTATCCTTCGTAACGAAAATACAATGTCCCATGCATAATCTTTCAAATTTGATTACCATAAAATTTTCATTATGAGAAAGCCATTATGGTACTCTTATATCACATAGGATGAATTTGATTCAGTGGACATTAATTTACTATCCATGATCATAAAATATCCTGTGAAGTAAAGTATGAAAAAACACGTATAAATTAATTGAAACTTTATCACGATCAAATCAAAAATATTTTTCTTCTTTCTGGATGAAAATTATCTTGTTATTATAATTTTTTCTTGGGAAAAATTTATTTTGATGTAGTGGTTTGCCATTTGCCTTTCACGCGAATTTATTAAAGGATAGGCTTATTTTAGCTAGAAAAGAATCTATGAAGAAGCTGCAAAATTATCATTATTTTAAAATGATATTGTAACTGTATTTACAAACTCTGGCATTCATACACATCTTAGATTAATTCCTATCTATCAAATGTATTTTGACGATAGATTTTATTCTACTCTGGATTTAAACTATATTTCAAGATCTAATCCACTGCACAAACACTAATATTTAGAGAATGTATTGATGAAATTACAATATAAGGTTTTCATCATAAAAGTAAAGTTTCAACGTTTATATAGGATCGAAAATGCTTGTATTTAATTGAAATTTATACACAAATATATAAAAATAGTTCGTCAGATTACCGATGATCTCCTACTCCTTGCCTCATTGTGGGTATCAGTACGGCTTTGTCTGAACAACCTAACCCAGTTTGTAAAATGGAAAACAGCCAGGCTGCATGCAGAACGGTTGGGAAGACCTTAGAGATCCTGTTCCTCAAGATGATGCAGTCAAACATCCAGGACAAGTTGACAAAGCAAAGACGTCATGATGGTCACGCTCAACATAAATAATGATTTTAGCAGCGCCAGATGGGAGCTGATCATTGACGCGCTCAGGGATAACTTCGAAGTTCCCGAATACTTCATTGAGCTCGTCAGCTAGTTTAAAGATCGACGTGTCCATCATTATGAGACGAGCACGACCAAGAAGCTAGAGATGGGCGATCCGCAGGGATCCGTTCTGGGGTTCACTCTGTGGAATGTCCTCTACAACAGTCTGCTGACGACCAAGACGCCACACTGAGCAGAACTCACTGCCTTCCTGGATGACGTCGCACTGTTGGTGACAGCTCGACATCCATGACACGGGCAATGAAGCCATCGCCAGAATCAACGCTTGGATGCGGACAGTAGAAGAAGAAGACCAAGGGTCAAAAGGCTTGTTGTGAACGGTCACGAGGTTGAATACAGGAAATCGCTGAGATATCTCGGGATCCTCTTGGACAAAAAGCTGACCTTCAGAAAACATATTGAAGCAGCTGCGCAGGCGCAGAAGGTGGCCAGTGAGCTCGGACAGCTCATGTCCAATATCGGAAGACTAAAGTCGTGTAGAGGACGTACCATAAACGAGGTAATACACTAGATCCTTCTGTGTGGAGCCCTGATATGGTATGAGTCGCTCAGACACAAAAGCTACAGAAGGAAGTTAGCCGGGGTCCAGCAGCAGGTAGCGCTTCGAGTCACCGCAGCATACAGAACTGTATCTGAAGAGGCGGTGCTCGTGATCGCTGGAAACCCCCGCTTGAAAGCCAGGCAAAGACGAGGGCCTTGGACTACGAAGATCCTAAAAATCGCAACGAACATGACCAGAAACTGAGGGAAGCCTGACAACGGAGATGGAATCAGTCCGGCAAGGGAAGATGGACCACCGACTTATCCCGATCATGAGTCGGTGGAGGGCCCA
Source organism: Stenopsyche tienmushanensis (assembly GCA_008973525.1). Taxonomy (NCBI): domain Eukaryota; kingdom Metazoa; phylum Arthropoda; class Insecta; order Trichoptera; family Stenopsychidae; genus Stenopsyche; species Stenopsyche tienmushanensis. Next base: position 127,832 of record WACJ01000026.1, read on the forward strand.
GGAACCCGGCGAAACGACCAACCACTTGACTCAGTTGCTCACTGGGCATGAATGCTTTGATGCTTACCTGAAGTAGATTGGCAAAGAACCATCCCCAACGTGCCACCATTGCCAAGCGAAGGTCTATAACGCAGAGCACACCATCAGTGGCTGTGAGGCTTGGGCACCCGAGAGAAAACTGCTGAAACAAGCACTCGGGGTAGCTGAGTTTAACGTCGACAATATGGTCCACAATATGATGGCAAGCAAGAAGAACTGGGGCCTTTGGCGAGATTGCGTGGAAGAAATTCTGAGTGCCAAAGAGGGCACTAGAATAGGACCAATTACCCAAGGCCAGACTACCTGTCCTCCTGAAGTAATGTGGAAAACAATACCAGGGGGGCAGAGAAGTAAAAGGGAGGGGTTTAGTCATTAAGAATCTGACACTACAACGCTGATTGAATGTTAATGATAATAAATAATGATAATTGAGAAAAATTTTTGTAATGCCAATAATCGTCATCGATTCAATATTTTTCATTGATTAAAATTGGAATCTAAATGTAGCGTTTTAAACGGGTTATACAGGTCGTACATTTTTCGTCCCTTAGAGTGCAAACGATGAGAATAAAGATTGATTAAATATGCCGTTTACTCGCTTATATATTTATGCGAAGCAAGAACTTGACGAGAGTACAATACAAATTTTTTTTTTTATATACATTTTCCCTTAACACCCCCGCTAATGTCTCTTACATCTGTTCTTAGACTTGCGTTCATAAATTATTTCGGGGTCTCTGAGAAGTTTTTGATTATAAATTCTTTAAATGACAAGGCAATCGCCATTTGATGCTCGTTGAATTTCACTTTTCAATTTCATCCCCGCCGAGGCTTTGTTTTTTATTATTAATATTCCATCAAGGTACAGCAATTTGTTGTTCTCTTCTTTGAAATATATCGCATTAAATGCAGTCTAATCCATAGAAGGCGAAAGCGTATTAAATATGGGCGACGCGCATTATTAAGTTAAAAGGATATTAATAATAAACTTTTTAGACGGCAAGGACATCGTATTAATTTTATAATTTTTTTCATGCCGATAAAGCACCCTGGATTTTTCTTGGGCGAGTAGACCTAAGAAAGAATTTAATAAAAGGAATAAATCATCGTAAATAATACCGCTCGTGTTAAATATAAAAAAGCTCCACAGAAGTGATGGCGACCAACTGTGAAATAATTTCCGCGAAAGTTAACGCGAAAAAATATTTGAATATTTGCAGCTGATTAACCAAATTGTAGAAAGCATTTGAGGATGAGAGAAACACGATGGATTTTCTGGAATTAATTGAATTCTTAGAGTTTTATCTGGACCATTTCCTTCCCCATTAATTATTTTAGTGCGAACAGGTGTATAATAATTTCAATAAAATAGATAAGCACCCAAAATCATTTGGATAACATTTTCATTGGCATGCATTAAATTAAATGATTACATAAAATGTATAAGGATTTAATACAGCATCATCAAGCAATCGAGCTTACCTCTTAGATTTTTTATTGATCATAATAATTATATTTAATGGTTGGTTAATCAAAATATTTTTAACTGTATTCTGAGCCAATATATCAATTTAAATTCATGCATATACCAAATGCTAAATGATTATTAAATATAGATATATGAAACACATTCTTATTGCAAATATCAACATGGATTGTTAATTTAGCATTTATAGACAATTTGAAACGGGATTATATTGAATGGGATTTGTATTTTCCAAATATTACTGTTAATGCTAAAATTATACTGATATATTCAAATATGCACATGATTATAAATACATGTTCTGACTTCAATGAATCAAATTTATATACAAGTCGTTCATATATGTTCATGAGTATATTTATATGTATTTTTCAATACAAGTGCACGAGAATACAAAGGATATAACAAACAGTAGTATTCTAATAGAAACACAAACAGAATTTAATGCAGATTAATTAGCAGATACCCTGAGTCTATTGAATAAATTATTTTCGATATGGGCCTATTAAATAGCGAGACCTACGGAATGCAAACACTATGAGATGAAATGAAAATAAAGATGTTTAAAAACGAGTCCAAATATAAAACTATTTTGTGTTTTGGAGCGGATTCCACATCAACAATATATTATATTAACCCTATGGGTTTTGGAACTTGTGCTTGATGAGATCAAATCAAATCAAAAAGGCGATACAACCACCTTTTCAGAATTCTTAGTGTTCATTATAACTATTGATTGGTGAGTATTTTATTGTCTGTCAAAATCAAATCTGCTAACAAGCAATTCTGTCTTAAGATAAAAACTTAAAACAAGGCAGCTTAATAAGAAAAAAATGCATTATATTAAATCCCAAGTCTCGAATTTTCTCAAAAAAACCCTGACAATGCATTAATGCAAAAGGGGAACTGGAGAGGAAACAAGTTGAAGGATAGGCTTTCATTTTTAAAATAATTTACCTAGTCATTCTCGTCATTTAAAAGCTATATTTTATATCAGATGTGCCAAAAATTGTATGCAAATATGATATTTTTTCGTCATTTAGAAAATGTATTTTAACACATGCCAATATATTGTGTTTTTAAATAAAACAACATAAATATCCGCATTGGTTAAAATTTAAATACCCTTTTTATTTGTACTATCCTGTATATTATGAGCTAGGCCCCTAGGGTTTCTAAACAATCCCATTTCTCTCACATGAACTGATAAACCCTGCAACGAAGCCAAAGCATTTTCCAAAGGGACACCAAACAATGGCAATTAACGATGGCTACCCGGAAAACTTAATAATGAAGATGGGGCCTGAGGAAAGCGTGGAAAATCCTATCTAAATAAAAAAGAACAGCTTATATTAACCCTCAGGTTTGTAGAAATGCCCGGGGGTATCTTAAAAAAATCTCATACTAAAAAGATCCCTGCAACGGCAACAGTGAGAAAATTTATTACGATTGTAAATTTTCGCAGAGATAACTTAAATATTTAATAAATGTTACAAAGGCACTAGACTGTTCGCGGATATCAAAGGGAGCTAAATTCATTCAGGGAAAAAAGTGGGAAATAATTAAACAAATACCCATTTCTGGAGCAATCAAACAGCATCGCGCTTATTCAAATGTTGGTTTGGATTATTTATTATGTTTTTGTATTATTGCCAACACCAGTCCTATGAATAGGAGTGAAATAAGCTTTCGTCGAGACTCTCGAACAACAAACTTTTTGATTATTCAAATATACGAAAGCTTTGTGCTCTTAAAAAGGATCTTAACACCAATTGAGATAATCATTAAGCTCTTGCCCTCTGGAATGCAACTGTTTTAATTATAAAGTGTTCTTCTATCTAAAATCCATTTTACAATAAAACCAATTTTAGTGTCACTCGGGTATTTTTAATGAATGTGGTTCTTTCGTAATACGATTAGTCTCGTTACTTAAAAGCTACATCTCGTTCCTATTTGCGTATTTTAATAATCAACAGGGATAATATGATTGTGATAATACTTTTAAAAATGAATTCAATCCAAGAAATTCATTGTGTTTCATTCATCCATAATGGATTTTTATAGTTAAAATAATTTGCTTTTAAAATTGGTTCTGTCGCAATGGTGTATAAAATGATGCCTATAAAAATATTTAAAATAACATTTATATGTATATTTTCGAAGTAACTTAAGATGAAAACCTCTTTTATCTTCATACAAAACATATTCTTATGGGTTTTTAGAAACTCATATCTAGTTATTATACATCTTACTAAATTGTAAATAAATGATTTATGAGTAATATTTCAATATTAGGAACAGAAAGTCATCTTCATCGAATTATTTTGTATTTCAATCAGTTTTTTGTATACCATGTTGTTTTCATTATAGGCGAATATTCTCCTCAGGCACTGCGGAATACCATCCTTTATTAGACGGGCACTCAAAGTTTTCATATTTCATTTTTTATGGGTCCATAAATGAGGTCTAATCCTGTGACACGATCAAATATAACATATCGGAAATAGCTTCCGCACAAAGGGTACTGTTAATTACATTTTCATGTAGTTCATCACGAGTCTTATATCTAGAAAGTTGTGGATTGACAGCACACACGAAAGGCCACTTTTAAGAATGTATCGGTAAAAACTGTTGCCAGTCTCCTGTCGTTCACTTTTCTTTGATTTTTCTCATTCTGACCTTCCATCTCATGGACAGATCGGGAATTTCCTCCATGAAAGTTGGATGAAATAAATATTAATAAAATCAGTAATCGTGGAAAAAGGTTTTCCTTTCTGTTGGGTTCGCTGTTGAAAAATGCAAGATGTCGGAAAGTTCGTTCATATTTAAGGATCAACGTGATACACAATTTTGAATTATATTCGCGAAACCCATAAACGATAACTTTTTCTACTGTATTCCAACGTCATCTAAATTCAATCTACCTTAAAAAATATGACATTTTCAATCAGTTGCTATCATTTTTATTGAATATAAGCCCCATTTAATTTGTCATTGTTTTTGCTAATATAACAGCTTTGATTTTTAAGTATTTATTAGACTTTTATCTTGTTCAATAAATGTTGTCATATTTATTTTTTAATAAAGATCTTTAAGTTAAACATAATAAATTGAGCATTTAAAATGTTTGCAAATATTCAAAATATATTATACGTCTTTAATAAAAAAAATGGATCTTCAGATTTTTTTAAAAATCGAAGTATAATTTGTAATTCAATTACAAACTGTGAATAGTATGAACACTTCGAATTTGTAAAATTATATTGAAAAATGACATAAATATAGTATCCTAAATTGATAACAACTAGTCGGACATATTCCTTGGGGAAAAAATAGTTTATAGATTAAAAATCATTATTTGACGAAGTAAAATATTATTTGGCTTAGAGATTCTCGGGTTTTTTCGGTCTATAACTCCGTTTCCAGAAAAATAACTCTAACCACCGTTCTTGAAAGCAATAATTGAACATAGGGGTGGTCATTCGGCCCGCGGGATAATCCTAAATCCAATCCGTTCAGTAAATGTATTGATATAGAAAGTCTCGAATATTACGAGACCAGAAAAATTACCTCCATGTATAGTTAGCAACAACAAAAATAGTAACTGACCTTATTAACTGACCATTTTGACCACTGTTTATAAATTGAATATAATTTTACTGATATTCGTCATGAGAGTCAATGAGATTATGATATTTTTTTAACAGGCGTTCTTTGATAGCCTACGAATTTCTGTGTACAATTCGACATTTTCATTATAAAGCTTTTCAAGCAATCTATCATTAGGCATTACTTTTTATTTTGTTAATAGTTTAACCTAAGAAATTTTACAACCAAATGTCTGTATATATACGGCAACTATATTTTAAACAAGCTTTTTCTGATTGAAATGATAGATAGTAAGAATTGTTTGTTGAAATATGCGCTCGATGATTTCAAGTACAAAATAATCTTTTTCCGGACAGTTTTAGGTACTCATGGAACCCGGGATTAGTAAACGTAATTCCGAAAATTTCGGGATTGAAATTTTTATCTAACAAAAATTGTACACCTCACCAACACGATAAAGGCTACTAAATCGAGACATTCCCGTCGAAATCTGGACGCTGGGAAATAGTGATGTAACTACTAATTGGCGAGCTTAGGCGACGCCTAGTGAACTGTCTAATCTATATATACAGTACATATATTTTTTCAAATTGTTATATTAACCTTTCCCTACCGGTGATGTATTTACTACACCTCGACTTTAATAATGGGAATATCGATATGAAATATAATAGATACGGAATTCAGAATTTTTGCATTCCTCCGTAATGTAATTACGATTCACATCAAAGTATTATAGTATATACGTGTTCATTTGCAGCGACGAAAATAAATAATTTGTCAGGAAATCGGGAATTTTGCCAGGTTAAGTCCGCGTCTCAGCAGATAGGAATTTTATCAGTCACATTGATGGTGTTATACGAAAATAGGGGCTCACATGGTCATCAATTCGAACTAGCATTTAAATATCTGATGACGATACATCCAAAGAGTGTGGAGGCTGAGCGTGCATTTTCAGCAGCAATTTGCCTGGTTACCAAATCAAAACATTAACATTGCATCAGTTTTGGATATTAGTGGAAGACGAATATCCATCTTTAAACTGTTAAACTATAAATTTATTAATATCATTTTCATAAACCTATTTATATAAAAGAGCATTTTCGTCCATGTCCTCAATAAAATCGAAACAATCGTATTGAATCCAAGAATATTCAATATATTAACAAAGATACAACACCATGTTTCGCACTAATTTGTATCAGACTGTTATATGTATATTTATTAGTTTTAGTCATGTCCATCTGTCACGATATAAGATTAAAAAAAGATTACACGAATAACCATTTTAATATCAGTATTAGTTTTTTACCGGTCCGCAGATGTAAAAAGGTTGGAGAACACTGACCTAAATCTATACAAATTGGTGCTCGAACATGAAATTAAAATAACTAAATACAAATTCTGAAGAAACATTATGATGATCATATTAAATTTTGTTAATCACCTTGTGAGCTTCACAAAATGATTGTTACATAAAACTGTTATTGACAATTTGATCAATTAATGATATATTTAAAAATAATTCAATTTATGATCTCAATTTGACATTTTTATTCTATTCGGTTTTGTCATGGATATTCAGGCAAAAATCGAATTTCACGTAATACGCGTTTTCCAACTGGCCATCTCAAGCAAATGTCACTAATGGTGGATCCATGTTTTATTCGTGAACAATGAAAGCCTTCATGGTGTTAGTATTTCACGCAATGGGGTGAATATCGTGTCATGCATGGTATCAGCGTTAAAAGGTTATGATTCATAAAATAAAAATATGTACTCTGGTCAACTGTTACTATTACTCATGTATGGGGTAATTTATGGGAGCTGTCTCTTTAGATCGCTCCGATACTACATAAGGGGTGGACATGTGATTCATTCGTTTTATAGGTATTATCTTTATGACTGTTTGAATAAAATTTAATACAAATAAATATATATACAGTTATTACGCAATTATGAGCCCGAAAACAAGTATAATTTTAATAACCTCGCGAAAAATTATATATCGCGATCGAATGCCCGTTTTTTAACGATTAAATATTTTTACTGCACTATTTTTACAAAATTAAATATTTTTCAACAAAAATACCTTCAGCAATCCAGGTGATCATACTAACTTCCATACTGAGTAAACGAGGAGAAGAATATACGACATATCGTTATAAATGGATATTAAAGAGGTCCTAGTCCTTAAGACTTAATTATAATAATAATGACTAATTCAACTCAAATCCAATATATGCAGATTGGTCATATCCAAGATAAAAGCAACTCGCGTAAATCTTAAAACCTCAATATAACACATCACTCAATAAGTTCATAGGGTTATTTCATTTTAAGCTTTTTTTATTGCTTTGGGTTTTTTCGCAGTTTCTTAAAAAAATCCTATAAAATTATTAAATTTTGTGTCATTTCACTCCATTTTTGATCATTCAAATTCAGTTTGTACACAGATAACTCGTCTGTGAAACACTTCGATGAGTTTAAAAGCCATTTATCAATGTTGTCGATATTTAATTTCGTTAAATATTTGCGCAAAATTTGACATTATATAATCACAAAGGGGCATAGTCATATTTTTGAAATGCAACGAAATTTATACAAAGCATTATTTGTCCCAAACAATCCGTTCCCATGAATAGTATTATATATCAAAAATATAAACACAATAAACGAACTCCATTTCCAATTTTAACAGTCATAAGCGTGGTTATAAAAATCCTGACAATGAAACATTGGAAATATTACATTCCAGATAGATTTTTTCGATCGATCGATTTGATGATTTTATCAAAAAAACATTAATAACTTCGTAATATGTTACATTGAATCCTTATTTTAAATATTGTGCATTTATTTACATAATGCTCTATGAATGTTTGTAGATTTCTTTTTAAATATGTGACCAAGATTTCAAACCAAGTGTTGGTATAGTGAATTAGATCCTGAACTCTTATTATAAAGGTCCGGGTTCAAATCCAGATTGTGGAAAAAATTTTCACCGTACCAACAAATTTGGAAGATCGGAAATATTAATATTTCTGATCGATCGTCTCAATCCTGGTTTACCCAGATTTCCTAGATTCTTGAAAAAGTAAATGCAGAGGCGATTAATAAAGTCGTACAGGGACACCCATTAGTGAGTGATTGAATTTGCAATAATAATTAAATTATTGGGTTGTCCCACAAGTTTCTTTCGCAAATGAACACAAACTCTAATTATAGCCATGGTTGAAGAAAATCCGCGACATATTATATATTGTTCGCGAAATAGCTAACAAGTTAGAAATTCCACGAACATTCGTCCATAATCATCTAACAAAATTGGGCTACATCAATCATTCAGATGTGTGGCTTCCTCATGAACTGACTGACTCAAATAAACTTCAGCGTATTTCAACATGCGCTCTTCTTCTCCAACGACATAATAGCCAACCTTTTTTGAAGAGACTTGTAACTGGAGATGAAATTTGGATACTCTATGAGAATAACTGTAGCTAAACCTAGCCTACATCCAAAAAAAAGCTTTGCTTTGCATTTTGGAGGGCTGGAAGGGGGTAGTTTATTATGAGCTACTTTAGCAAGGTGAAACGATCAATTCAACAAAATATTTTTTCCAACTAGACAATCTTAAATATGCAATTGCCAGAAAACGGCCAAAATTAGCGAACAGATGTGGTAAAATTGGTGGTCTTTACGTGGTAAAAAATTTGATTCAAAAAATGATATAAAAATGTACCTTGATCAATATTTTGCCAACAAACCTGGGAAATTTTGGCAAGAAGGCATTATGAGGGCTTCTGGAAAGATGGAGAAAGATAATAGAACAGAATGGATCATATATTATTTTATAAATTTTGATGTAATACAAATTATTGTTTAATTTTACCTTAATATGAAAACGAAAGAAACTTATGGGACACCCTAATATAATTTATATATAATGATGATTTCGCTCATAGATTCTCTCCTCTCCTATCCTTACAAATAATCTTATCCTTAATTTACCACGTGTGAATGGCAACGGGAAACCACCACATTAAATCCTTTCCCTAGTAAAATCTCCTATGGAGATCGCCTATGGTTCGGATGATTAAGAAGTGCATTTATTTCAGGCAAATGTTTGTTTGTAGATTTCTTTTTAAATATGTGACCCAGGTTCTTATTATTAGATTAAGCCAATATATATTTATAAATAAAGACGTCCTTCTTCTATTTTTTACAAAACGCAAGCAAAATTATAACATGTTTCATTATTCATATAATTCAAAGCATAACTTTAGGAAAAGTGAATCACTTTGACAAACGATTAGCAACATCAGTTACGAAAAGTTTCGGATGGATATTACACAAACCTCATTGACTACTCTACGAAACGTGAAAATGGATATATAGATAGCAAAGAAAATTCAATGTGTTACGGGTACCCAGACGATGAGTAAATTTGATTGTCAATTATGTTTCATCCATCAATCAATTTGCAATTCTTTCATTGTAATTGTTTGGTCAACGGTTGAAGCGGGTGTTTTAAACAAAAGATTACAAAAACAGCCCCTATTAATAATTATTTAAATTTTAGTCTTAGACTTGCGGATTTTTATTGCGGACGAACATTTTATTCTAATAAAAATGAAAATTATTTGTGTCAAGTTATTAGATATAGTTGTAAGTGCAAATTATATATTGATATCAATTAAGCTCGTATATTCAATCAGGTAACTAAATTAAGGTAAATAACATTCCAAAAATAGGCTTCGTGACAAGCTTACTATTTCCTAGTTTTGGCTCACATTCAAGACAAAGGGAAACAGATACTTAGAAAATCTAATTCGAGAGCATTTTCGTAGATATGATGTTCCTATGTAAATGAGCAAATACAAAGCCAAAGAAGTTGTCTTTATGAGTCGATATTTAATTTTAGATGAATAATGCGATCTCTGTTGGTTTATATCCAATTACAGGATTCTCAAAGTGTTCATGAGAAATATAACACAGTTTAATTATAGCGAGCACTCATCTTCGATGTATCATGTCGGTTTCTATGATTTATTTTTCTATCGGGGAAAAATATCTTTTATGTTCAATTTTAGAGACAGAAAATTTTATTTAGCCCGAATTCCGTCCATAGCTGAAACTATATTCAAACTTCCCATAGTAAATAGATTATTATTGTATAATTATTCGATGTACTGAACACTAAAGTCATAATTGCCAGTAAAAATGTTGTTGGTATTAACGTACTCACAGATCATTGGAGTATAAAATAGAGTTAGTCATTTGCAGCCTCGTCAATTAAATGCTTCGATTCGAAACAAATCTGTATAATCATTTAAGAAAATATTTATATTTTCATATTTTTCAATGCTAATTTTTGAAACGATGATTTTTGTTATCGCCAATCACTATAATAGGGTATAAATACGAATATACAACTATTGTCTTATAATTTGATTACCCAAGTAACTAAATTAAGAACTCATAAATCGTTTCATTTGAAGAGCGAATATGGAATTATATACTAATATAATTTTAATGGTAGAGACTGGGGTGAAATTAAAATTGTTCAGGGGTTGCTATAAATATTTATATTATAATTGAAATGTTCTTCGATCAAGAATATTGTTAAGATAGTGGAATAATTTCACTATTTAAAATCATTTTATTTGACTGAAAGATCTTTTTTTAAATTTATAATCTGCCATTTAAAGAGGATCATACTGCAGGGATAAAGGATTGGACGATTCACTGCCAGCACTGGTCGGATCGCGTGAAATTAATAAGAATCTTATGTATCTAATTTATACCAGGTGCCAGTAAACTATCCAGTAGATTCTACATCTACATAGAAACCTCCTTCCGCACATTTAGTGCCAAAACTACTACAAAATCGTCCGTGTCCTGTTAGGAACTGAGAGGTCTAGTGATCTGGAACCACCCAGCGACACGCTAGACGATATTTAATACTACTAAAAAACTTAAACAATTGCCTTCGATTCAAGCCATTCATCCATCTTGATTGCCATTATTCTAAGCAAACATTAGCTAAGCAGAGTTCAAGATCATCCAGAAAGGATTCAACGTGTTGTTGCCTATAAAAATATTGGCCCGATTCTTAAACCTAAAAGGGATCGCATTTAACTGCAACTGCAAGTCCAGTTGAGAGAGTCCGGTAAGCTTTCGTTACCAGAACTAGAGCCCTTTTCTGGCCAAGAAGAAAAAGACGCCGAATAGTCAAATTTATGCCGCAATACCCAGCCCGGCCAGAGTAGTCCAGATAATGTACCCAAGCCCCAGCATAGCAAACCGAATTTAAAAATAAGGATTTATACATGATGCCAAGGTAACTGTCTTGAAATCTCCAGTCGGATTCAGAGATCCTCGCATCCGTGGTGAAGGCGCAGTCGGCATTGGAGATGGCGGTCTTAATATGCTCGACAAACCTGCATCTTCTCCCCCAGGGTAGCTCCCAGACAGGACACCGAGGACCGGAACCGAATGAGGTAGCCATCTAAATGGATTAAGGGTGGTCTATGTCGGTCCAAGGGCCGACCCCTATGGGCATCCCCTGAACAAATGGTGACAAAGCAAGGTAGAGGCAGCATCAGCCACCACCAGGCGGTTGGAAAGGTAGCTCCTGATGAGGGCAATCAAGTTGGCCGGAATGCCTTTCAGCTACAGCTTCAGCAAGACTACCGCCCACCAGGTATTGTTAAACGCTCCTACAAAATCAAACATAACAACAGTGACATACTTACAATTTGATTGATCTAAACAGTTTAATAGGTAATCGAGCGCTTCGGTGGTAGACCGACCAGGGCGAAAGCTGAACTGCGTCGGAGATAGTGGCGAGCTGATTTCTAAGATTTGCAATCAGTTTCAGAATTGATAGCAGTACGATAAGTCTAAAAGATTTAGAATCACTGGAAGGCCTGCATGCCATGGGTTTGGAGATAATGACGGCAAGTTTAATTTTCCAGCATGCAGGAAAAATGCCATGGTGGAAGGACTCACGATATAGACAGCCAAACAAACCACGGGAACCATCATAGATCACACAGGCAATCTGGCTGTCTACACGATCGGCACCAGGGGGCTTATTCAACCCGAGAGAAGAGGCAACTTTAGCAATCTCCTCGTCGTCAGGAAGAGGAGTGTCCGACACCGCAGGATTCAATCTGGCCATGGAGCGAATGAATGTGTGAGCTGCTGAGTCTGCCTCGGTTTCATCCTACGAAAGCAAGATCTTCAGCAGAATTCTTGTCGATGCCATAATGTCCGTGGCGAAAAACCCAGTGTTCGGAACTTGGATATTAGAAGTGACAGTGAGAGGCGAGTAAGTTAAGACTCGGATCTGAAAAAGTTAAGACTCAGGCGATTATTATTGGACATTGCAAAAAGAATAGAACGGAAATCGTCATAGAATTAATCAGTTTGTCTGCCACCACCCGTATCGTTAATTCGTTCCGCGTGCAGTGCTTACGGATTTTGAAAATAAATCTGAATTTATTCGCTATAGTGGCGCAAAAGTTGAATGTTATCCCCTGTATAATTTCATTAAATTTACTGGACCATTTCGACGTATGCTTCTTTTTTTTGTAATATCACAGCGTGAAAATATAAATTCGTTAAATACGCAAATGAAGTCCCCCTGTGGTGCTTAATTCCGTAGTTAAATTCTGTTGATTGCTGAGATTATAAATTTGTTCGCATTAGTATTTTGTTAATATCTTTATACGACCGTGGGGCATAAAGACGTGTTGTGTTATAAACTCTTAATTTTTTGTATTGCCCCATTTTTTTACGGCATATAAATCGTGCTTGTCGACGAAAAAGCATTCGAACCCCAATTTTTCTTTGTGCAAAAACGGAGGATTACCCTCATTTGGGCCACTAAATTCATATAAAAAAGCACGTATAAAAATAAGAAACGAATGTTTAAAATATAGAATGGGCGAATATCCCGTTTTGTCTACATACAGCGATTCCAATTTTGCTAAATTTTGCAATTTGTATGTCTCGTGGCGGTTTTTGTTTCGACGACCATTGTCGTAAAGCGGGCGAGGACCCGGGGCTTAAAAAGGGCATCGCGGAAAAATTTTACATTTTCAAATAAGCACACAAAAGAAAATCCGATGACATTAGTACTCCGCGTCGTTTTGACATTTTCATTCTGAGACACCATTAAAACTATTTATAACCGATGACTACGTAATAACGTAGATGACGTCCCGGCTTAAAATGTTTAAAATATCATATAAATCAATATTTCATACATACAAAATAATCATTCAAAATAACAATATTACTCAATCATTATGGGTTCAAATCTATAGAAATTTGGCAGGCGACCACATTTATAAAAATATTCACTATGAAATACCATCTCAAAATGGTTGGCAATTCCATAAAAGGGATTGCTAAAAGTCGCATTAAAAACGAATTTAATCAATCATTTTGAATAATAATTTTTTCCCAATTTTTTGTTCAGTTTTTTCATCCTATGAATAAAATAATACGAAATATTCCAATACCCTCATTATAAAGGTTCGAGCTTAGGGCTTAGAAGCCGATTGAGAAAAAGTGTTCACCATAGCAACAAATTTGATCGATTTGAAGTATTTTATCCAAAGCGTTCCGAAATTTCCGCAACGGAATTACGACATTTTTAAATTAAAATAGATGCAAAAGATCTTTTTAATGTAATCAATTGCATTAAGATCTAAACACTTGAACCAATGATAATTTAAATGCGTTTAAATCCAATGTTTCGTTATATATTACATTTCAGCCTAAGATGAGCTTCTTCGATTAGAAAATTTTACATCAGTAATATAACAGCAAAATATTTTAAAATGACATGTCTATCGTTATATACTACCACGGAATGGCAATTTTAATAGCAGTAAAAATATATCGCCTTTTATAGTGCAGTGGTTCTTAATTTGAGGGTAATCATGCCCGAGGGAGGATTTCGTCCTTTAAATAGGGCAATAAATTTTACAGATATAACTAGTCTCTGAGCTTATTTTCATGCATGAAAGTACAATGAACAAATCGGCTGTACGATATTCAACCGACTCAAAATGCTTAAAGATGAAGGTTTTTCGGCTTGGGCAATTATTCATTGATGCTTTAAGTTGAAAATTAAGGAATTGCTACAAATGTATGATTTTACATTGTTGATTGATTTAATATGCTTTAAATATAAAGAGAAATCACAAAAATACCATCATAAAGCTCTTTATATGGACCAATCATGCTTTCATTATTTGCAAGCCTTTGATAAAAAAATCTATGTATTATGCATTTGTTGAAAGCTTAAATTTACTTTTTTTAAATGCGTACATATATGTATTGTTAAAAATCTATGAAATAAAATACCCCTTAAACTGACATCGAAATGAATATTGCAGAATACAAAAATGAACATACTTTTAGAAACATTCGATCTCGGATTACTGCATTTTTGCATACAGGACTGTTCATTTCCTGGTGAATCGTTAGGTATTTCAACATTTATATCCTGGTCAAAGTACACACTCTTGTGTAGATTCATGCATTTGATTTCATTTTTAGAACACTGTCACAATTATTTGGTGCTTATCATTTGATATTTGAATAGAGCTTTTATGTATAAAAATGCTACCAAGCATAAAAATATTTTAAATATTTATATTTTTGTATTCCATCCTCATCCCTGTCCCTAATGGTGAGGCAATTTCAATGTATAACCAAATTATGACCCTAATAAATCCTCCCATTTTTATAGCAAATCGCTGTTTTAAATTATTGATGGACTTCATTTTAATATTTTTTTTTCACAATATTTTTATACTGTAGTGAATAGAAGTTTCTGAAACATTTAGAGGAACAAGAAACCGTTTGTGTTTATAAACAATGGTTAATCGGACTTTGACATTTTCCATTAAAAATATTTTAATGCGGGTTTAGATTGTTTGTGAGTGAATCAAAACATTCTTATGGAAATTCTGTTTTTTAAATTCATTAAAAATAGCCAAAATTTCATTTTCGCAATTTTTTGCAAATATTTCATTTTACTAGTCTCTAGCTTCCCTTAAAAAATTTCAAATGAGATACCGCAATCATTATAATGTTCCAAAAATAAACTATATCATCTAGATATCAGTACACTCGGATTTGTATGTTTTTAATATGCGTGTAGAACAAATAAAGCCGAGCAATAATGTAGCTTCAACCCTAGAGTGTATTTAAATATGGGATTTATCTCGAGATACATCACATTTACCAAATCAAAATATGGTAAATCCCTGACAGTTAACCTATCCTTCCGATTATCCTCAAACTATACACAAGCTAGACTACTTGACATATATCAGTCCCTCATATGGATGGTCAGTGCCTCTGGGCATTGCAAAACAAATACATGGCTGAACAAACTTCTAATACATGAGACGTATAACATAGTCTACATGTAATATAATATTTTTAGAGGCTGAAACTACGTACCTCGATACGAAGAATTCAACTCAAGATATGAACAATTTTTATCGGTATATTACATGTTTGATTGCGAAATATGACGAGGGTTACATTATAATCGATTTGATAATGATGTTTCAAACTGGATATTTCAAAATGTATCGTATTCTTATTATGATTTTTTTGTGTCTTTTTTTTCATTTCTTTGTGTATGAAAAATATCCCGAAAGTAAGTGTACTGTAACCATAATAGGTAGTGGTTTTTTTGTTTTTTGAGGGTCGGCAATATTGGTTTGCAGTGGGAGATTTCCTGACAAAGCGAGCTTCTTAGGAACATGTTAGTACGTAAGCTCATGCTGTAGTATCCAGTTGTGTGAAAGATGTCGGCAAGAAATCACGCCAAGTGCGAGTCATATTCTGTGATCCTTTTGACTTGAATTGGAAGTTGAGGATTTTCTGAGTTCTATTGTGATCGGATATGGAATGTGGGTGGCTCATTACATGCCTGAATAAAAGAAATAATCGTTACAGTAGTACCACTACCTCAGGGAGAGATCATCAATACATAACGATATTGCCAACTCAACACAGCCTTAGCCATCAAGGCGCTTTTCGATTTATTTGGTTGGGATGTTTTGAACCACCCTTTGTATTGTCGTATCCGCCTTGGCACTTTCAGATTATAACCGTTTCCCCTTCTTGAAAAAACACATGGGTAGAGTTAAATTTTCAACCGACAAACAGGTACAGAAAGAGGTTATAAAGTGGAGGAAGAAGCTGGCGGGAGAGTTCTACAAGAAAAGCACAGAGAAGCTTGTGCCACAGATCACCAGATGCCCTTAATGAGATGGAAATTATTATTAATATAAATACACTATTTCTAAAAATATACAAAAATGTAGTACACTTACTTTCGGGATATGCTTCGTACTATGGTGAAAGCTAAAAAAACTCATTCGCGGTTTATTCAGACAAATTTGTATAAAAATTATAATATATTCTATTGTGATTTATTATAATTAACACTACATTTACGGAATGCACCAATTTGACTTTATAATGTTATTGCTATATACAGGATGTTTGACACATGGACCGATTTTTTTTTTTTTGGGTTAAAGGGGTCTTTTTCTATGTTTCACAAATAGGCCCTATTTTCTAAGTATCAGGATTGTCGAAATATATTTTTTCAACTTTCAATTAGTTAAAATTTAAGAAAGATAAAATAACTGGTGGTTTTGTACGAAACTTAATAAACTGGAGAATGGTACTCTGACCATTTATAAAAGCAAGTCTAATTTAAAAAGTACTACTATTATGGTCATAGTATAAAAATGTATTAATTGAAGAAAAAATACTTCTCATCTCAGAATCTTCAATTTAAGGTGATATAGATCTATTTTTTTTTTTGTGTAAAACCTCAATTTTGTTGTATAATTCAAGTTTGCTCATTTCAATTAAATTAAATATATAACTGGGGTTTGAACTGTATGTTTTTTATTTCGGTTTTCGTTCTGGTTTAATTTCAAACATTCGTGTCGGTGCGGTTTACATTCCGAGGAAAATACCAGTTTCAGATCCGGGTAATTTGTTTTTATTTGTATTAAAAACTTATTTTCTAGCATAATTTAGAATATTAATATTGTCGGATTTATTATCTTTAATTATTGATGATTTGTTAATTAAGGCTATTTTTATTTTCTGTTTCTACTTAGGATTTATTAATTTACAATTTGTTTGTAGAAATTTCCTTCTAGAAAATGAACCAAACTCTATTTCGCGTAAGACGTATCCCGAAACGATAAAACCGATATTTTCAAATAGGTTCAGTACTGGATTTTGTTGCAACAAAAATAACGATTTTACCGTTTTTCGGTTCAGTTACAGTTCGAAGCCTTGGTATATTGTCATTATCTGTAAATCTGATATTAAATGTGATATTTAAAATAACGTTTATGTATATATATAATTCGAATTTTCGCATATTGGCAATCGTTGATTTTATGGCTTATTTTCGAATAAATTCATTGTGGATGTTGTTATATTTCAATAGTAAATAAGTGGTTTTCATATGCCAGTAGATCCGTTCACATATAAATCATACTAGCTGCGGATGATTTAAAAATTATTTTGCATAAACGTAATAAATTATCCAACCGGTAGGACTTTGCTTTTTTACGGCGGGTTTCGACGTACAAAACTTCTTTGATTTTTTTGCGTTTAGCGCATGTAACGTGGAAACATTCGCATATGCGGAGGTCGAAAATCTGATTTATGGCTGAGTTGAAATTTTCAGCTCTCCCACCACTCATAAGCAAGAGCATGATGAAAAAATAATACAGGATGAGGGTCGTAGAATTTCCATGTCCCCAGCGGACGAAGAACAACACAAAGGACGTATGCAAACAATATCTGACATGGCGGAATACTGTAAATGGATTGGTCTCATATGTCAGCGGGCCAGGTGTGCCGTCCTAATTTAATAAGTAGCTGTGACGTGCCGTGCCAAGGGTCTGTCCCCTCGTGCCGACTATGAATCACCCTCGGACCCTTGCTTGCATTCATCGACTGCAAACTGCAGCAAACATTCATCCGGAATTCCCATTGGCAACGAGCTTAAGTGATGATAGACTCAATTTAATGCTAATGAATGAATCCGAGGTCAACATTCTCCAAAAGGGTTCTGTATTGCAATTTGTGCTAAATGCAACGACAAGCCCGCTCATCTGATAATGAAGAAAATTAGTATCGTAAAATACGAGAACCTTACAATATAAATACAATAATTAATATTAGTAAGACCAGAAAAAAATTGCGATCCTTTTTAAAAAGGGTTAAATATGTTTAAAAACTTTAAAAATCATTTTTCTTTTTCATATTAATCTAAAACATGAGTTTTCAGCGTGATCCAGGTGGACTCCTTGGGGGTCTAAAGAAGTTTTATAGAGGTCTTTAATATTCCAGGGGTTTATTGGGGTTTGACAATAAATTTTCCAGTGTTAAAATTTTATTTAACTTTTAAGGAATTTACTTATTAGATAATATTATCCATTTCAAGGAAAACTTTTATTCTGTAATTGAGTTTCTTTAATTTGAAATTAACTGAATCAAAAGAGTATATATTCTATTTAGCAGATATATTTTCTTTACTTAATAATATGCAAAATATTTAATAATATACAACGGAAAAACGCGAATCTCAATCAAGTGAAGTAATATTTTATTTGGATTTCATTCCAAAATTGGTTTTGCTATTTTCACTTTAAATCGAAATGATTTTCGATACGATAGATATATTCATCATCTTTATTATAATGTTGAAATATTTCAGGAATTAACTTTATTTTCTTGTCATACTTAAAACGTGTTGGATTTAAAGTCCAAACAGTTGACTTTCTTCCAATTTTCAATACATCCTTAATCGTGTTTCATCATAAGATGTAATTAATCATAGACATTGACACGCTTAATAATCTATATACTAGATAATTAATATTGAAGTCTGGGATGAAATATGCTAACTTTATGGAGAAAATTATAACTTTATGCATATTTATAACATTTTATTCCTTATTTGAATAGTATTCATAATAAGAATCGTCTAATCATTTTGCATATGAATAGTGTTTGCATGTATACAGCTTAGTCTTAGTCAGATTTTTTTTTGTAAAATGCACATCCCTTTTCAAAGCATTGCTGTTCTAATATTGAAACCAGATACTAAATACATAAGGCCACTAAATAAATATAATATAGACACGCTTGATTGATCAATGTGTTATAATTTTTGATGTAATGAACTTTAAAAATGTCATAATACTAAGCTGATTAAATTTTTATCGCCGTAAAAACGCCAAAAAGGAGCTTATTGCAAAACTAAGGCCTCCTGAATATCCCATCACGGATAAGGATCACAGGCATGGCGCTTGATTTATAGGTATAATAGAAGTACCAGGAATTAATCCATTATACCATAGAACAGCGTATTGTAAGTTGCATAGTACATATATATTATAAGGTAAAATGATGAATCAATGTACACATTTACATAAAAATCGCTTATCAATTTAAGTCTTAGATTACTATTCTTATCCTAATTACAAATATAAATTTTAGTTATAATAAATTAATTTATTCCATTAGGAGAGAGAAAAATTTAAACCCTTTTGCGATATACTTCCTCAAAACCTATCTTACAAACTAAAATAAATAATTCAATAAAACATATATCTCACTCATGATAAAATATCTATCCACTATAATAAAATGTGTTTTTGTATAACCGCAGAGCAAAAACATTTGTAGTCCAAGGCAAATTTAGGGGGCGTTAAGAACCAATGCCGCCCCCCTTAACAATACTCGCAAGAACGCGCAAAAATTTGATTTATAATAAAAATCCTCTAATTCATGTTTCACAAGTGTAGTTACAATTAGGGAATCCAATCTCGAGCCAAAATTTCGATTTTGGGATTGCATTAGAACATCTAGTCTGGATCGGATTTTGGAAGCCAGGCAACTTGCTGCTGAAAATGCATGCTCAGCCTCCACAATCTTTGGAGGTATCGTCATCAGATATTTAAATGCTAGTTCGAATTGATGAACGCATGAATCCCCATTATCGTATAACACCATCAATATAACTGATATAATTCCTATCTGCTGCGATGCGAACTAAACCTCGCAAAATTCCCGATTTCCCGACAAATTATTTATTACCGTCGCTGCAGATGAATACTTACATACTACAATGTTTTGATGTGGTTCGTAATTATATTATGGAGGAATATACAAATTTTGAATCCCGTATCTATTTTATTTCATATTGATATTTCCATTATTA
This sequence comes from Stenopsyche tienmushanensis, assembly GCA_008973525.1. Lineage (NCBI taxonomy): Eukaryota > Metazoa > Arthropoda > Insecta > Trichoptera > Stenopsychidae > Stenopsyche > Stenopsyche tienmushanensis. Next base: position 148,270 of record WACJ01000026.1, read on the forward strand.
GAGTCGAGGTGTAGTAAATACACCACCGGTGGGGAAAGATTAATATAACAATTTTAAAAACTTATATGTACTCCGTATATGTATACATAGATTGGACAACTACTGCCCCTAAGCGTCATCTAAAGTCGCTATTTAGTAGTTATGCCACTGTTTCCAAGCGTCCATATTTCGGTGGGAATGTCTCGATTTGGTAGCTTCAATTTTCATATTCAATATCTTTTTCAGTAGCATAAAATTTTGTTAAATTCGATATGATAAAGGCTTCAGTTTTAATATACCTAAATTCAGGTGCTATTTATTTTATTCCAAATTCTTGTAATGGTGCTTTCGAATAAAGTAGAATCGCAATTATTGTGTTACAAAAATTACATATTATGCTTTAATCTACTTTGTATGAATAATGATCGAATAAATGTTCATTTAATTGATATTCTTCAGGAATGAAGATCGCGTAACAATTGATATTTAAAAAACCATTCGGCATTGATTCATTAATCTTTCTAATTTTCCAAGCGAATTCTTCAGCTTTCATCTGAAGAAATTTCAATATTTTAATCGGTTTCATGAAGGCAGCATAACTTTGTATAGTCTCCCTTCTTTTGCGAATATAATAACAAATTCTGTAAAATATTCAGCATCAAAATTTTATGCTGAAAAAACGTGCCCGGTTTTTTATAAGACTTTACTGTTGATTTTTTTTGTTTCTAATTACTTCCTTAATATCCTTGAAGGTACCTTGCGAAGGTTCAACTTATAAATATTCATGGCTTTTATCCCTTATTTCGTTTGCGGCAATTTATACTTCCTACTTCCCAATCAATTCCATATTATTCTATTCCACCCTCAACAATACATTTTAAATCGATCGTATCAATTCTTTGTTTCGCATTTTTCAATAAGGCCCATTCAATTCAAGTCTTTGTGATAATACATTTATTTTGGCCGCCTTATTTCATTTCCGGGCTTCTCTTTGATGAATATTATCAATTAAGATAACTGAAATTTTGTGGACTCCATATTTCTACAGGTCCCTGCGAAGCTGTAAAAATTCTAAAAATGGCACTTAGCTACTTATAAATTTGCTAAGTTTTACAACTTCTGTTCCGTTAGTCCGCTTATACGTGAAAACGGGTCGCTCTATTAAAACGATGTTTGAAAATTTCTCATACCATTTTCGTAATTAAATATCAATAACCTATCGGAAAAGTTGTTCAAATGCGAAAGTCGGCCCAACAACAATAATTAAGACTTTTTTCTTGCTCACTTTCGGAAGAAAATAAATTATATATTAATTAAAATTATACGCCCCCGGGAAGAACAGGTCATAACTCAAAGCATTAATAACCTGCTTAAACTATTGCTTAAGATTTCATTTCGACACCATCGTAATCAGCAAAGTATTTTTCATACTAAGACAGCACTTACAAGAACTATTTATATGAAAAGATCGAGAGTTTCTGAAAGATAATGGTTTATAATAAAAATTAATTGCGATTGTTCAGATGTGCCCATTGACCAATATATAGAACATTTTGGTTGTTTGCTTTATTGGCAATTAATAAACTATAGTTAATGTACACGCAACAAAACGTTAATGGCATTATTATGAATGATTCATTAAGGCATAAACAACTTTATATTAATATAAAACTTTGGTATCTATGAGAAAACATTACAATAGCCAATATGGCTTAATCTGATACTACTGAGAAAAGTCTTTAATAATTCATTGTTTATGTATATATAATGACATTAAATCGAGAAAATAAGGCCACACTAATAAAATCTTATTTAAGTATTTGTTATAAGTTAAATCGGCTTAAACATCACGAAAAATGAAACTTCAAGCGGCAATTGGTTGGAAAGAGAGGGAGAATCGTTTATAGTCTCTCTCTCTCTCTGTCGCATATATCATAGAAATGCTGCGCGCATGTATCACGCTGCCTTTACTGTGATCAGTGAGCTTACCTATTTTATTATATATTACACAAACATAGCTGGTTTTCATGATATGTCATGACGGTATTGATTAGGTTTTATTTTATTTCGGTGATATACTCTAATATAACATAATTAAAAAGTGAGAGTCAATGGTATTGAAATATAAACCGTCATTCGGCATAATTTCAAAAAAAATGCTTTGGATTTAAATCATTACGAAAAACTTTACAGTGCTTTTATTTTATTTTAACATATTCTCATATGAGAATTCGAATACATGCTAATTTATTCATCTCAATATGATTGTTATTTGGATTCCATAAACATCTATGTTTTTTTAAAATTTCTTTCATTGGCCTTCATTCGATGCGAGCAAGCCATAGATGGCAATTTAATGTATTCATATTTAAATACCAAGAGCCTCCCCGTCACTTATCATTTAATGCTACTATGATAATAAAATATTATTTGAACCCTCTCCGCAAACATTACGTGGTCGAGATGAATGTCATAGGCTTCGAATGAGAGCTGGGAGGCTATGGGGGTGGTTCATTTTTTTAGTACCCACCACCTTTTGACACAATGGTACACCGGGTCAACCCTCAGCTATTATCTAATCAGAATGTATGCTCTATAACGGCACATATGTTGACCTTTTTTGTTCAATAGGACAAAACGGGTACCACTTCTATCCCAATTGTGAACAGAACAGTCATAGTCCAAACAATAATTTTATCCTGAAATAAAATTTGAACAAAGGGACAAATTAGGGACGTTTCGGAACGAAAATGACCCACGCGTATATAAATTGCGCGAAATGCTCTGACGACTCTTTTTTAAGTTTACATCAAGTCTAAATTCAATAAAAAATCGAAATATTCGAATATTTAATTTGATAAACGTGAATAATAGCATATAAGATTAAATCCTGCACTTTTATTATAAAACCGCATTAAAATCAAGAATAATTTTGTTCGTATCCAAAATAATATAGTATTTTTAATCGACTACCGTGAATCAAGTGGGGTTAAATTAACCCTGGTGATTCATTTAACGTCAAGGGTCTAATTTATTAAGTATCTAAGGTTTAAACGTTGTTTCGTGTCGAGATAGCAAATCAGTACTGCATATGATGCCATATGCACTAACACATATTTAAAGTGAGTTTGGGCATTTCTAATCCCACGTGGATATAGTATTAAATTATTATATTTTTACGTTGTTAGACATTGTTCTTTCAAATTAATATTAACTCATATTTTTCAAAATAACTATAGCTTTAAAGTACACGTTTCAGATAAGGAAGTTTCCCTGCCGCATCCTATACATTTCTGCAGTTCTTTTGAAAGTAAACAATCATTTCTCCGATGTTGAATGTGTGTGTTTTTGATACAAAATGTGGAGATAGACACACATTATTTTCTTTGAAGTTTAACGACCAAATAAAAAATGTAGATGATAGTGTAGATAAGTGTGCAAGAGTTTCTGTCACGCAATTCTAAACGTTAGTCATTCAGCATATGTTTTCTGAGCTGATTCGCAAAGATATCAAAAAATCAACCACTAAAAATAGTTGGATACATATTTAAAGTGACAAAATGAATAATAAGACTACTCTGGGATTTCTTTAAAATGTACAAAAAAAAATACTAATACGGCATCGTTTTGATATGATCATTCAATTCATGACCAGAGCAGGTCCTTGATTTTTCATATTCATTCGATGCTCCAAATTAATAATGCGTTATTCGAAAAAAAGTATAATTGGATTTGTTTGTTGGCGTTCTTTATTGATATCCAAAAACACAATATTTATGTGTCTTTGATGCGAACGACACATAATAAATATAAATTTAATTTTTCACATTTTAATATGAATACATTAATATATTTCAAACATTATATTATATTTGAAAATAAAAAGCCACAGAGATTGACTTTCTGGATTAGCAGAGTGAGATCGTATTGTCATACTAATCTAGGGGTTAATATATGAATAACTGACTTGTAACAATCATTAAATAGCTACATAAAATGACTTGTGTTTCTTAAGTTTTTTATAGCAAAGGAGCACATTTGGTCAATCTAAAAATCGATACAGTTGAGATCCATATTAGGATCACTTTTAATACCATGCTGAGTTTTATGTAAAGTCGACCCTCCTATAATGACGACATAGGGACCGCAGTATGGAATACTAAGAAATCCAAGCGCCCATAAAAAAATAATGCATTAGCGAATGATGAATAAATAATAAAAAAGTAAATATAAACTGCAAAACTATATATTAATATAAAATAAAAATAAATTAAAAACAAACAATTATTATTAAGATTAAAGGAGATATTATGATGAGAAGATTAAAAGAGAAGAGAAGAGAGATTAAGAGAGACATAATTAAATACTTTTATTATAAAAAAAAAGAATGGTTGAAAATCCCTGAACGGCGCCTTATACATCATGTGAATCGATTGAGTTGATGATAAATGATTCGACGGCTCTAAAAGTACGGTCTTATCTCTCGAATGCTATAACCAAAACATAATTAATAATTCTTCATTATAGGAGGGACCGCCGCTAAAAAGCGGCGATTATATAAGGAAGAAGTCACTATAGAAATGATTATTAGCAGGGTCGACTGTATTTAACTATTTATTCTAAGAAGACCGCCAATGTTCTACGAAGACCATACCGATTTGATCTGTTCTTGAATATTTTTAGTCTCTCTTTTGGTATTTTATGAAAAAAAAATGTTCAAAACTTTTTTCCATTGATGAATAATAATATTCTATAAGAAATAAGAAGCATGGCATTGAAAATAAAGAGCTATATAAGGATTAAACTGAAAAACATGTGACAAATACCGTTTTATATTTTTTTAAATTGAATTAATCAAAATTCAAATTAAAGTTTGGCGAAAATATAGAACACATAATTCGCATTAAAACCATAGCCATAAATTCTATAATTTAATCTTCGTCGCTTTCAAATATATCATGAACGTAGTTTGATCCTGGCTACTGCGTTTATTGTTGGCGAATGCATTTAGAAAGAAATTTCCGTTCAACTGTTGAAGGTGCAGATGTAATGCATATTAGGATTCGCGCCAGAATGGGTTAAACCCTCAACCCCAATGTGAGGAAACGTAATTTGTGCCCGGGCATTGATATAAGCGATGCGTGTGGCACGAACGGCGCTCAATGTCGACGACCCGTGATTACACGCCTACCGGCCTAATGCTCATAATGATTCATGCCTTATCCATTCTTCTTTGATTCACAGTCTTCTAATGAAAACTGCGGGGGTAAGAATTACTTCGGCGGATATCCAGCGCGGCGCCGCAACCACATAAATCAGCTAAAAAAACATGCACTCCCCCCCTAGCGAGGTGTGTTGCCCCATAACGTGTCAAAACGAAATGAACTATCGTCTTCCGGATATATCCTGTGCTCACGTACACCATCGAGTCTTTCGGCGGATCTGCTCATTAAAAAATATGTATGGATATCCTTATCGTCGGGTAATTTTGTTAATAAATTACTAAACGCACCGATTATTCCCCCTCTGTATGATGCTTGAATGGCGATCAAGTACCTACGATCTGAGGATACAATCACTGGCCGACACAATGAGTTATTGTTAATGCAACGTTAAGTCGAACGATGGATTTTATTAAAGTGCATAATAGCCTACTTATTATAGCAGCATGATGAAATGCCGGTAACAATACGACAAGATAATGCGACTCAACCAATTAGTATTTATTCAATCCATCGATCGGGAATTAACGTAGCCCGTTCATACACAAAGTTCATCCTGTTAAATCTATACTTTGGATAATATTATTAACAACCCAAATTTCAGCTTGTAAAGTCTAAAACTATAGACGTTTTCTGGAAAGAAATTGTAAATTTAAAAGCCTTTCGTAGAAGCAAAAATGGAAAATAATACGTTAACTAACTCAGAGCTGTCAAACTTGCGGTCCGTGGGCAGCACGCGGCCCACAATGAATATTTTTGCGATCTAGCCAACAAAACAAACACAATACTAAATTTATAGGGTTGTCCCATAAGTTTCTTTCGCAAATGAACACAGATCCAATCATAACCACGATTGAAAAAAACCCGCGATATACTGTTCGTGAAATAGCTAACAAGCTAGAAATCCCACAAACTTTCGTCCATAATCATCTGACAAAATTGGGCTACATCAATCGTTCAGATGTGTGGCTTCCTCAAAAACTGACTGACTCAAATAAACTTCAGTGACATAATATCCAATATTTTTTGAAGATAATTGTCACTGGAGATGAAAGTTGGATAATCTAGGAGAATATCCAAAGTAAACGGTCTTGGACCAAGGGTACAGAAGCTTTAACTGTAATTAAACCTGGCCTTCATCAAAAAAAAAAATTGCTATGCATTTGGTAGAACTGGAAGAGGGTAGTTTATTATGAGCTACTTCAGCAAAGTGAAACAATCAATTCAACGAAATATTGTTTCCAACTAGACAATCTAAAGGATGCAATTGCCAGAAAACGGCCAGAATTAGTGAACAGACGAGACGTTGTTTTTCATTACAATAACGCCAGGCCTCATGTGTCTTTGCTAGTCAGAAATAAATTATTATAATTTGACTGGGATGTTTTACATCATCCTCTTTATATGAAAGCTAAAGAAACTTATGGGACATCCTAACACTGGGACAAGAAAAGTTGAGGCTCGATTCACACTATAATGCCGTTTTGGATTCCATCTCGCTCCGGTCTAGGTCCGATCCCGGTTCGATCAAATATTTTTACACAAGAAATAATCAGAGTATTCACAATCGGTAAGAATATTTGACTGGACCGGGATCGGACCGAGATCGAACCGTGAATGGCATCATAGTGTGAATCGAGCCTAAAAGTGGGGATTGATAAACACAATAACATTGAGCTAAACATTCAAACTATTTAGTTTGAAGGTGGTTTCATCAAGGAATGCCTAATTAAAGCAGCATGAATTCTTTATCCGGATTATTTGAAGCATTTTAAAGCAATAGCTTTGTCTCGAAATACAGTTACATAACGAATTACTGTTTTAGCCGCCAATTAAAGTGATCAGGTCGAAGAAAAAACATCATGTTTCGTGGTTCAAAGACCATCGATTGAAAAACTAGGTATTTTCTGTGCCCACATGTTAACGTTTGAATTTGACAGCTCTGAATTAACTGAATCTTCAATAATTAAAGAGAATAAAGTAGTAAATTCTAAAATATTGTTCATGTAGAATGCTTTATTATAATTTAAAAAAAACATGTAGAATTTTGAAAAATAAATAATTAGGAGCTAGACCGAAGACAAAAAAAACCGTTATCTATCCTGGAACGAAAACCGTACCCGAATCGATATAAATACTTGAAAGTGAACCGGAACGAAAACCGAAATAAAAATATTGGTTCGAAGCTATAAATTAAAAACATGATTCTCATCAATCCTAAAAAATAATATGAAAAATATATTAAATGCATTTTTGAAGAGAAGGTGTAAAGTTTGATTGCGATGTGGTAACTTTTTAATATGTGGAAATCGTGCAAAAGTGTGAATGCCCTTAAATTGAGCGGTAGTTGTAGGTTTTCTGTGTTAAATTTAAATTAAAAAATGCGACTGTGTGATAAAAAAAACTAATATAGCATAGCTCAGGATGTTGGGTCGTATTTAAGTTGAGATGTCCTTATGAATTGTAGCTGTATTGAATATGGATGTGGGTGTATGTAAAGTGGTAAAAAAGGGGTTTATGGGAAAAGCTGGCAGCGTTACAAAGCAGAATTGCGATTCTAGCTGTATATCGATTTCATATACTGGCGAAGCGATCTGAGCCTAGAAATTGCGCCATTATCATACAGACATAAAATTCGAACGACTTTATTGCGGTCGCTTAATAGGCGCATAAATTGATCACTGTTGAATCAAAAAATGTTAACCGCCATTTTTTGCTTTATGAAAACGGGCCAGATTACACGCGGTAAAATTTGGGGTAAAAAAGCAGAGCCGGCACGCGGCAATTCGTTACACACCTTTTTCCCCCGGGGGGTAAAAAGGCTCTTTTTTAAATTTCCACGTTTCTGAACCGCCCGATGAATATTGTATGCGAACATTACCCGCTAAAATTTCACCGTGTGGAAATAAGAAAAATATGTGTGAATAAATAATCGATCGTGTTAACTGTGGGCCGCGATGCATTAGTTAACGCGCCCGTAACACAGTTGAAAAACGACATTTTCATGGCCGCTCGTAAAGATAGAGCCTCCGGACGCATGATTTTATTTTACGTTATATTATATTAACGACCCTTGTGAAGGATTGCTGTTTAACCTTTTAAAGTTATGGGACGAATCTCATTCAATTATTCATGATCACTTTATACATCCGTTTCAATTGTTGAATACAAATTAAAGCACTTCGGACTTGGACGAGAGAATAATGACTTTTTGCTCTCAATTGACACTCGCAAAATTTGTGTCCTTCCACGCCCTTTGTATTTCCCAAATTACTTTTTTATGTCCTTCGCATATTTAATTTGTGCTAAGATATATTTTATTTTACTTTCTCAAATCAACCCTCAACTGCTTCAACATCCAATTTGCCTATTCAAAAATACAATATATTTTTGTGCATTCGATATACAGCTTAATGCCACTTTGAATCATCTTAACACTAACAGTATTGTAATTTTAAATATACCTGAACATACTTAATTAACCAGACTACAGATTGTTACTAATAATGATGACAATAGTCCAAATATTAAGTTGTCCTATAAGTTTCTTTCGCAAATGAACACAGATCTAATCATAACCACGATTGAAGAAAACCCGCAATATACTGTTCGTGAAATAGCTAACAAGTTAGAAATTCCACAAACATTCGTCCATAATCATCTGACAAAATTGGGCTACATCAATCGTTCAGATGTGTAGCTTCCTCATGAACTGACTGACTCAAATAAACTTCAGCGTATCTCAACATGCGATCTTCTTCTCCAACGACATAAAAGCCAACCTTTTTTGAAGCGACATGTCACTGGAGATGAAAGTTGGATACTCTATAAAAATATCCAATGTAAATGGTATTGGACCGAGGGTACAGAAACTTTAACTGTAGCTAAACCTGGTCTACATCCAAAAAAAGTTTTGCTATGCATTTGGTGGGACTGGAAGGTTCAGCAAGGTAAAACGATCATTTGCCCCTTCAGTTTATTGTTTATTTTTTTCATTGAAAAATTTTAATTCAAAAATTGATATAAAAGTGTACCTTGATCAATATTTTGCTAACAAACCTGAGAAATTTTAACAAGAAGGCATTATGGGGCTATAGAATGGATCATATATTATTCAATAAATTTTGATGTAATACAAATTATTGTTTATATTTTTCTTAATATGAAAACGAAAGAAACTTATGAAACACCCTAATACAATATATTTTTCTGTTGACTCAAAAATCAGTAAGAGATAAAATTCTACGGAAGCGAAGTGAATTACAATTTTTATTTTTTATCGAAAAATTTATTTAAAAAAAAACTTAATGAAGGAAACAAACGTTTACGCAACTATAACAATAGTACGGGAGGACCGAAATTTTGCACCCGTTTCTACAAAGTTAATTTTGGTTTCAGTCAGTGTTTATACAATGTAAATCAGGAAAGTTACAGTTTACCAAGCTTTCAACATTGCGGGCATTAATTACAATTTTTAAATCTGAATAATCGTACATATCGGCATTATATTAAAAATATAAAGCTACTTTTTAATATACAAGTAGTTTACGTTAGTTATTATTAAATAGATGTCATCTAATTTCGATACAAAGTGGCTATGAATTAGTAAATAAGGTATTTTATTAAGGTTCGCTTCTATACATTCAGACTTCCTTCTATTGATGCCAATATTTTATTGTAGATAGTCCGGCGATAAAATGGTCAAATCAATAACTCAATTGTCATGGGTTCAAACTTGTTGGATTTGTGGCTGGTAACTACATTTTTAAAAGATATATTCGCTATAAAGCACTATGTCAAAATTGTTTTGCAAAAATGGGATTGTTATACAGTACCTTAAAAAGAAAATATTATTTAGGATTGTACATTTTTTTCTATTATTTAGATTCGGGTGGGTGTGACTCCACGATGTCCACCCATAAAAATCCAGGGGGGAACCAAATCTACGCCTTTGGGCAATGGTTGCACCCCTGAGGTAAATATGTGTATTAGAGGTGCGCGAAAACAGCCTCGTTAATTTGTTCATCAAACGCTGCTAGGGTAGTCCAGCTAATATGAGTTGGGTACGCAGGTCACCCTGTGCTGCGTACCCGTAAAAGAGTATGTGAAATTGTTGATTATAGAAGTTGGGAGAGTTTGTTTCAAAAGCATCACCACTATCTTCAACAGCCTAGACCAGGGGTCGGCAACCTTTTGAGTCGGAAGAGCCAAAAATTACAATTTACAAATTTCAAGAGTTTAAAGAGCCACAATTTTTTTTCTTGCCAACAATAAATAGTACTCGCATAAATAAAGTTTTTTGGTAAAAATAATCTATTTATTCATATATAAGTAATATTTTTAACAACAAATTAGATAATATATATATATATATAGTATTATTAGATAATATATATATGGTATTATTAGATAATCATCTATTATACACCTATTAAGTTAAAAAATCAAAATAATTAAACACTTACTTACAACACTAACTTGTACTTCAATAACAAACAATTGAGCTAACAAATTCAATGGAAGCGATAGTTTTGCATGGTTATTCAAGTAGAATTTTTTTTAAGCAATGTAATTTGTACTTAGAAATAAATAAAACAATAACATACATTTGAGCAAATAAATTTAATGGGAGCGATGGTTTTGCATGGTTTTAGAAAGTTTGGATAAATTTGGCTCATAACTTGTTGTTTTAAGTTTCAAACACGACTCTAAATTTTCATTTGTTAGTTGGCTTCTTACTTTACTTTTAATTATATTCATGCAAGAGAACGCTTAGGCCCGATCCACACTGTGGTGCCGTTGACGGTTCGATCTCGCTCCGATCTCGGTCCGATCTAATGTTCTTACACAGGAAACAGTCAGAGTATTCACACTATCGGAACGTTCCGATTCCGTTTCTTGTGTGGAAGTGTTTGACCGGACCGAGACCGAGAGCGGGATCGAGCCGTTAGCGGCACCGTGGTGTGAATCGGGCCTTACTCTTGCAAATATGTCGATCCGAAGATAGTCAGGACTCCAAATGCCAAATTCTTCACCTCACTGTAGCAATCTGGAAGACTATTCCATGCGTCGAATATAAGTGCCTCAACTCGCGGCATTTCTTTTAAAGCTGTCCAATTTTATTGCGTTACGTACATACATTTCTGAACCTCCAACTCTTCCAACTTGCTTTTCAACTCTGTAAATTTTCCACTCCACAAAGCTTTACTTTTTAAATCGATCAATTGCGTTTCTAGAGATTCAGTATCAATTCCAAATGGCTCAATGTAGATTTCGTTACTATTTGTGTTGAGAGGACTTACTATGAATGCTAGAATGGCTTTGTCGGTTTTGAATTGCTGAAATCTGTCAGAAAATTCATCTTTAATTTTTTTTATAACTGTGCTGAAGTAATTTGTGTTAACAATCGCACTGGTTTTAGTGCGATATTGCTTTAGAAAATGAAAATGAAGTAATTAACCGCTCTGAATATCTTCTGCAAAAATAATTATTTTTTCATCAAAACAACTCAATTCTTCTATTAAAACATTTGCAACCATTTGTCGTTCTCTAATTCAGGGTGATTAATATATTTTTCTTTGAGGAATGTGTTTATTTCATCCAAGCACAAAGTAAAACGTTTCAACACCTTACCTTTGGAAAACCATCGCACTTTATTCTGAAGAAGGAGGTCGGAATACTGAGTATTCATTTCGTTCTAGAATTCTTTAAACTGACGATGGTAGAGTGCTTTTGACAAGATGCTGTTAACAATCTAGATTACCAAAGTCATGACCTGAACTATTTTGGCCGGAAATTTTTGGGCACAAAGCGCTTCTTGGTATGCAGTGAAACGTAAGTATTTCGTGGTTTATTTTGCTCTGAAGAATCGTTATTGTCCCTATATTTCCTGTCATACTTCTGGCTCCATCAGTTACTATCGAAAAGATTTTATTTAAATTGATCTTATTATCTTCGAGCCATTTTTGCACGTTATTCTCTATATCTTCCCCTCTAGTTTGTCCCGAGAGCGGTAGCAATCCTAGAAGTTTTTCTTTTTACCTGACAAAAAGAGCCACGTTTGCTGTGTATTTTATGTCGCAATACTCATTTATAGCAAGTGATAAAGCAGAAGCCAGTTGAATGTCTTCCACCTGCAAATATGTTACATTTGAAGACATTTTAGCTATTCTATCTTGTACTGTTTTAGCGGATATTGGCAAATCTTTGGTTTTTTTTCAAGATTTCTGGTTTGTAGTGAAGTTTCTCTCTAAATTTGATTTCGTATTGTGTGCAAGTTTTTTGTGGCAAATGAGATAAGATGGGAGGCCATCTGAGTTGAATATGAAAGCAAACGACTTCGTCCAATTCCGATTGAATTCTCGATGCTCTTCTTCGGTTCTTCTCCTTTTTTGAGTAGATGCCATGCTTGGAGTAAAACTGTGATAAAGAGCCGCAGCTTCACGTCCAAAGAGCCGCATGTGGCTCGCGAGCCGCAGGTTGCCGACCCCTGGCCTAGACAAACAGAGGTGAAACGATTTTAGCCTGTTCTAACGGCGACTCGTCTCCGTGGCTAGGGACTACAAATGACCGAACCAATACGAGTACCATGGAGAAGGGTTAGCCCCTGCAGTCCGTCATTTGCTGCAGCACTCTTCAAACTGAGGTTGGACTCATGGCGGCAGTGAACCCGCATAAGTAACTCTCTTGAACTTAGTCCTTTCCTCCACCATCGCACCATTGGGTGCACATGGTCGTAAGCTGATTTTTCTGCAGAAACCTCACTTCGTCTGGAGGGCGTGAAGCAAAAGGGGTGGGCGCCTGGACGCTCCGCACGTATCGTTTCTCATGGGGATAAAAGATCAGTGGAATACAATGGTGTTATGTATGGCGAATTGAGCAAGACGAATCTTACCGGCTGCGCCAATTTTGGTTATGTACTTTGTGGATGGCAGAATAAATCCTTGTTGAGTTAAGAATGAAGAAGCAATGTGTCGTCGAGGCACCGATTATTTAAACAGTAAAAATGTCTATTTGCAAAAGTGAACATTGAATTTACAATAGAAAATAACAAGTCTGTTGTAATATGAAAATTAGGCGTAAATAGTTACATAGAACATTGAATATAAGCAGAATTCATCATTATGAAATTTGATTGATATACAAAAAATATAAGATTCATTGGATTTTTAAAGAGTAACTAACTATTTGTGATTAATATATATGAAATTAAGCAAAAATAGAGACTAGCAAATATTGCATATAGAACAGAATTGTAATTTTGAAATACGAATAGTAAGCAAAATTCTAAAATTTTAGGGACATGGATTTAATGGGTTCGATTAAAATTAAACTTCAATCCAGTCAGTCGCTATCTGATGTCTGTTGTTTTGCTTACCTAGGTCAAATTCAAACGTCAACGGCTATGATAAGAAATATTTATGCGAACAGTTTTTAAATGATACAGTATAAAATCATAGTTCAATAATAATTGACCTTTAATCGATATTAAGAGTGTCTTATCGGAATTGCAGTGAGTATATAAAGGCAATCAATAGGGCAGACACGTTGCATTCCCTGAGCAGTGATATTTGGATTCTGTCCAAAATGAAGCTCATAATTTTTGCTGTCCTTGTCTCAACCATCATTTTATTTGCCGAATCTAAGTCAATAGATACATGTAAGTAGACATTATTAAAAAAAAAATCGAAAATCGATAAAATTCATCAATTGTATTTTTAATTTTCAGTACAACCTGTAATAACTCTTACCATGGAAAATGGAGTTGCTCGTAAGAAGTTTTTTTACTTCAATAATCACATTTTTTTACAATGCAATTAACTTAATAATTATTTCAGGGTACAAGATGCAAATGCCATGCTCTTTATATGAGCCCGACGAACAAAAGTCATGTGTCGATGCGGCACAATCAAACCATAAAACCGTTAAAAAATAAGAAGAATTTGGTTTCGATACGTCGGTAAGAAGATTTTAAAAATTATTTGAATGGTAATATTTCTCTTAACTAATACATTTTATCCTATCCTAAGGTTTAACGGCTGATCTAAGCGATAACATTGTGTGATGCGAAATTCAATCAATTGGAAGATTTCTTACTATCTTAGCGTTGCATCATCCACTTTGCCATTTTATTATTAGCATTTTAATTATATACAACGATTATGGTGGTTTAACAGCTTTTAAAAAGAAAAATCAATGACTTACAAATAAAATATTTAACATCAATACACATTCAAAGATTTTTATTTTAAATTTAAGTTTGAATTCTGAAAAATGTATCCCATGAATCCCATCCGAGTTATATTTATGAATACTCATACAGGGAGCTATCCAAATCTACGCATCAAGAGCGCTTTTAAGACCATTTCGATAGATAATCCAGACCAGTGATTTTTAAACTGGGGACCCCTGGGGGTCCGCGATGCTATTACCGGGAATTCGTGAAAATGTAAAAAAATATTAATCTATATTTGAACAAAATATTTTTGTGGAATTATTTACAGAAAATATTTTAAGAAAATCTATTTTGATCAATATTTGACCAAGAAATGTTTGTTTAAAAAATTAAGTCTCAAGAAGATGGGGTCTACCAAAAAAATTGTCAAGAGGAGTTTGCGGATTAAATAAGTTTAAAAACTGCTGGTCAAGGTGGTTATTAAAGACTAAACCAATTTCTTTGGAAGATAGTAGGAAATTTCTTTAGATGTTGTTGAGTTTATGAAAAAGGCTGGAGTCCATGAAATCCAATTTTCATAAGCATTATGGCGAAGAACCATGTAGCGCCTGTGTAAAAATTGTGTCTCAGAACCCCCTACACTTATAATGGTTAATATCTGACGTCATATATTATTTCTGCAATCATAAAAACGGATAATCTAACTTTCTTTGCGATCCATCTGAATTTGATATATATATTTGATGCATAGTTTGTGTATCGTCATAATTCTTTGTTCATAAAATGATAGCGTTATAATCGATATCGCTATTCTATTAATAAAATGCGTGTTGTTCTAGTAATTAAATAAATCTAGCAAAGAACATGCAGAGATTCACTAAAAGTGAACACAGAGTGATTCACAAAGTCCTACATATGTGTCGATGGGCACATTTGGATCAATGTTCTGTCCATCTATCTAACAATTTTTTGATACGTGGATATTTGATGTAAAAATACCAATGCATGATATACTGAGACGAATTCTATCTTTCTTATCACAAGTGCTTAATAATATGCTTATAAATCTTATAAACATCTAATAGAATTTCTTGAGGACAATCCCCTTGGACGCCCGAAAAGAAGTCGATACATCTATAAAATATTTTTAAAAACGTATAAAAATATCGGACTTTTTGTTCAAACTCATATTATTAAAAAAAAAATACCTGTATTTGTATTAGAAATCAGAAACCTGCATTTTTACATAATATAGTTAGAAATATTTTTGCATTATATGTTTGATAGAATCTATATTTAGTATGTTATTTTTCTTTTGTCTATACTGCATAAAATGTGTTTGCACCATATGTTTGCAAAAACTATATGGTAAGTCTGTGATTCAGGAAAAATATATTCTTGTAAAGGTATCCCGTATACTGGAAGAGAAAAAGGAGGAGAGAGAGCCGTTAACTTAGGTGAAATGATGCTCCTGGAATTAATTGGCAAGTACAAAGGAAATGCAAGGACGATTACTGCTGACAACTAATTCACAACTTTCTATATTCAGCGGGCAGGGCTTGCTTTTGTTGAGGTTGTCAGAACGTCGTCGTCCAATATATTGTGTTTGGATTTATAAACAATGCTGCATCTGTTTCATATGTTTCGAAAAAATCAAAAGTTGTTATCCCATTGTCAATTGTTCATTGTGATACCAAAGTTGTTGGAGAAGCCCTGAAGTAATGGTATTTTTTAGCACAAGAAAAGTGTTGACATTATGGACCAGACGCTTGGGGAGTACATATACAAATGGTAGATTAATACCCGGTGCACACGAGGCTGGTTTTTAAGCTAGTAGAGCAAACAAGCCGTGGTAAGCTGGAAAATTTCAAGTTCCGATTTTGAGCTAAAAAATAGCTTAAAAGCGAAAGTGTCGTTTTGTATAACGGGCTTAAAAGATTGCAGCTTTTTTCTGCAATATGCAGGATATTGCAGCATTGACATCATTCATAGTTTATATTATAAAGATGTACCAGAGAACTAATCATATCATCATCACCGATGAACGCCAAAAATGTTTACAAATTCTTACGGATCAACAAGGAAAAAATCTTTCCCAGGCATCTTTAAAGTAATTCAACCCTAGATAAATAGAGTTATTGTTTCATCTTATCGCTGTTGTGTTGATATTGTTTTATCTTATCCAGTCTGACAGATCTCATCTTCAAGGCATTTAAGGCTTCAATCATTTCACACTCTTATTGGGTGGCGATATTGATGGGTATACATTGAAACCATTAATGATTTATCACTCTAAAAAGCCGAGAGCCCTCAAAGGAATCAATATTGATATCTTACCACTATAATACCGCTCGAACAAAAAAGGGTGGATGACACAATTTATTTTTGAAGACTGGTTTTTAAATGTATTTATTCCAGAAGTAGAACAATATTGTAAACAGAAAGGAATTCCATTTGATATACTTTTAATAATAGACAATGCACCAGGCTCAAGCAATACTAGCGCTCGACGATGGCAAATCGTTTAAAGAATTTTGGAAGAATTTTAATATTCGCCATGCGATTAAAAATATAGGAAATGGATGACAATAGATCACATCATTGTGCATGTATGGAATATGGAAAAAGTTAACTAAACATTTTGAAAATATAACTCATTCGCAATTTGAAAAAGAAAATGATATTTAACACATTACAAATCTCATTGTAAAACTTTGCCAGAAACTTGGTATTAATATTGATCATAAAGACCAACTTATAGAAAATTATTTGGAAGATCTTACAAATGAAGAATTATTATGCATCGAAAATCAAAGGGTTGAAGAAGACACTAAAAAAACTTCTACTAAACTAAAGAGACTTCTTCTGCCACTACTGATGATGAGCCAATGGATTGTATTTATATAAGAATAGATGTTGAAAGATTTAAAATATTAATTAAGTAAATATTTTATATTAATAAATAAATACAAATTTAATAAATAATATAAATAGATACACATGTTGTATTTGAATACAATTTATTTTTGATCATTGTAATCCCCAATGACCTCTTACAGTCCGGATATATGTGTGGGATTTATTCGGGCGAACATTACCTTTTTGTAGGATTCAAGAGTTTAGATTGTAAATGAATAATGCTTTCACGTATTTTTGCACAAACAGCATGAATTACGTGGGCAGAACATTTGAAAAAGATCAATGTTTCAAACTTATCAATAATACCCACGCGGCCTGACTCGTACAAAATATAAAATAAAAAGTTAAGCAATCAAAATGTAATTTTGCACGCATGCGACGCCACACACATGCGACGTCACAATTTATGCTTCTAATAAAGATTTTATAAGCAAAAAGAAGAAAAAAAATTGTACGTACAAACGCGTTTATCTTCTCACGTGACTCGACAAAGTGTGGTTATTTATACTGTGATTTACAGAGCGGACCTGTCAGCTATGATTTTTTTTTACAATCATAGTCCGTGTTTACACAACACTTTTATTAATACAATAACATTTTATTATTTTTAATACGGAATGTTTTACAAGCGTAAACGTGAACGTAAACGTGAATCCGGTATGAAGTTTCCCATACGTGATATTTCATGCCTACGACGTGACTCCACAAAGTTAAGCCGGTGTGTTCTGACGTTATGGCTGAAAAGTTTCGAAATTAAAAATAAAACACCCCATCGACATAAATGTAATGTTGAAAAAATGCGGAGGAAGATTTAGGGCGCAATTCACCCCTATTTTTTACATTAGCACTGGGAGATTTTAATAGGGTCGACGCTTCAAAGTCAACGATCGATCACTGCCAAATAAAAATATTTGTAGACTATTTTTTTAATCATAATATTAAATGTATAATTGATCATATCATAGCGCAAATAAATAAAAACGAATATCAGATCATTTTCATTTTTAGTCTTTATCATACATTCCGCTTACAAAAAAAAACAGAACTCATAATATTCATAGAACATTAATGTTTATATATTGATGAATAAAAACAAATTGTTGTTTTCTGCAATAACAGTCAGATGATGACATTAATCTTAAAAGGTCGAATTGCGTACTTTCAATAACAACAAGCTATGAAAACATGTCATAAATATTAAACGAATGATTGACTCAATATTCACTCATATTACATTATATTCTATATTAAAAATGAAATAAATTTACAATTCGATAGCTTAGATATGCCCATTGTCTTTTATATTGTCAAATCAGCGGCGATCAAACTACGGCAAGCGGGTTGGATCCCGTTCTTCCAAATATTTTTATATTTACCCTGACTTTTTATAATTTGCTTGTAAATTCACGTCAATTTTTGTTTTGTAATTTAGGTTTTGAGACTTCAAAGTAGTGGGCTTGTTAATTGCTTTTTTTTGCATTTAAATTGTTATCATCATCAGTGCTTCAAACGATTAATTTGGTTTTTTTTTCATTGAATTTCAGTTTTAAATATTTGTATGGGTTTGTTTACAAATATCATTCTAAGAAAAATAACGAAGTTTCTAGTTTTCAGTTGATAAATTTTAGAAATTTTTAACTCATTTTCTAGCACAGTTATGAACATCGTAATTTACGTATTATTTTCCATTTATTTTTTATTTTTTTGCAAATCAATAAATTGTATTTTTTATTTTGATCAATCCGGATAATCAAAAATCCGGATAATCGAGACCGGATAATGGAGGTTCTACTGTAATTTAATTATCAAGCACCAAATTATGAAACTCGCCTTGTCACATGACCTGCTCATACTAATTTTAATGATTCGCTTTTCGTTCAATTCCAGTATTAATGATTTCTATGCACTAATTTTTGGCTTAGTTTGGATCTCGGATTCCGAATATTATAATGATAATTGCTTTGTTATGTATCGGAATCATGGACTCTGACAGACGCCATATACAAAATGCTTCAGGCGTTCGAAATGTGGACGTACAGTTGGATACTGAAAATTTCGTATTACTGAAATGACTTAGATATGTTGAAAATCAATTTGTACATGTTGGTGTAGTCCACGCAGATGTCCAATAACGCTCTCAGAACCTTGATGGAAGGCGCCAAAAGCTCCATGTCATTTGCACAAAGGATGTGGTTAATGCACCTTCCGCCCACTCGGCATTCACCTGCAGCAGGGCTTATGCAAAAACCGACATTATTCAAAACCTGTTTTTGGTTTTCGAACGAAACTGGTTTCCGCCAGTTTTCGGTTTTAAGAAATACGTGAAATATAAAATTAAAATAATAGGTATATTAAAATAATTCAATTTTATTTCGGTTGCCTAAAAAGCTTGTCCCGGAATAGGGCTCCATCAACGCGATCAAATGCCTTGCTCAGGTCATGGAGGGAGCCAATCCTACGCCCGTAGGCAACGGTTGAATCTCTGGGATAATGATGTAGAATAGAGATGCGCAAAAGTAGCCTCGTAGGTTTGCTCATCAAACGCAACTGGAGTAGCCCAGCTAACATGAGTTGGGTGAGCAGGTCACCCATAAAGGGGTGTATGGAACGGCCGATTACAGTAGTTGGTGGAGACTGTCAAAGGCTCACCACTATCCTCAACAGCCTAGGCATATAGGGGAGAACGGTTTTAGGATGTTCGAATGGCGACTCATCTCCATGGCTAGGTTCTACAAATGACCGAACTGATACGAGTACCATGGATAAGTAGCCCCTACAGTTCGTCATCTGCTGCAGCTCCCTTCAAACTGAGGTTGTACTCGTGATGGCAATGAGTCCGCGATAGAATTCCTTTGAATTTAGCTTGAACCTTTGTCCTTCCTCCCCCCCCCGCACTCTTGGGTGCAATAGTCATAATCTGGTTTTCTTGCAGAAATCTCACCTCCTCTGGAGGGTGCAGAGCAAAATGGTTGGCGCCTGGACGCTCTGCGTGCAGCGTTTCTAGCGGGGTTAAAATATCAGTGGAATATCTGTGTGGCTAATCCAGGGTAACCTGAAACAGACCATATAATAGCGCAGGAAATCCAGTTAGTCGCTGTCTGTCGTCTGTCATGTCCTTCTGCTTGAGTGTGTAAATGGCCAATCTGGTAGATATGTTCTTCTTAAATCCAAACTGCGCATCGTCAGTGTAAGGCTTTTAGTTTATAGTGACCGATTTTTTCGAGTAGTTTGGCAAGTTAGTGGGTAAGCGCAATGGACCAGCAAGCAATTATGCCATTGAGTATTTTGGGACTATCTTTAATCTCGCTCAGCGTTTAAATTGTAGGAAGCGTTGGATGTCGATTTTTTTTATAAGTTTAATTTCCTTTCAATCATCGATGATTGTGAATCGTTTAGCGGAATTGTATTATTAACAACGATTAAATGCATTAATGACACCAAATCACAATGATATTCAGAATGAATGTATCACTGGGGTGAACACAATAAATATATCTGTATGCATTAAAATTAAATGCATATACGACCAATTTCACAATTGACAAAATTTCTCTTGAACTTTTTCAAGTTAAGAGACAAAGAAAATTATTTTCCATCTATATTCATGGACTATTATTTCATGTTTATTTTTATAGAATATCAAGGAAAGAAGTAAGAGGTTAAATTAATTTCCCCAGAGTGAACTTGTAAGTCTATTGTTCTATGTGCCACCATAAAATCTGTATATAGTAAACAATGTTAATTCGAATCCCAACTATTTGAAATTGTTGTAATTTCGAGTTTTTTCTAAACGACTGTCCTAAAAAATCCTTTATACCCCAAACGTTAATTAGAAATAATTTATTCAATCTAAATAAATCTACGGGGATGAAGATATTTGGTGCTAAATAATTTTCCAAATTAAATTCTCTGTTATTCATTAGGAATTACAACGATAAAAATCACTTTTAATTTGCCCAAATAATTATTTGTCCTTATTTGGGTCAAAACATATTTTTAATATTTGACCGATCAACATTTTCAGAAAATCATATTACGGAGTGACCAATCAATTTTTTAAAAGTCAAAAAATAAGAACCATCCTAGTACTTATATTATTTTCTATGAAAAAAAATCATTCTTTAGATTTTTCATATTATAGCTTAACAATTTTTAAAGTGATTTTCCTTAAGCCCCCCTGGACATGAATTTAATTTGAGCTAGCACCGTTGTAATTTTCATACAAGAAATTGGCTTAGGGGATGATATTTTCCTGTATCAAATAGAAGTTTCCAGGCTCTTTCAAGCTCAACTCTAATCTCGCCTCAACTAACTTTGTATGTTGGCAGGTTTCTCAAATATAGAGTTAGCATTCTATGGAGACTTGGAAAGCCCTGAGCATATTTGTCCGGTTATGAATTTAATAAACAGAGAATAACACTTTGAATCATCCTGATTTAGTAGGTGAATTTAATATATCGATTTGGGATATTCACAATAATTCTGATGGTAGTTTGGATCTCTTTTGAATACACATTTGCATTCCAATTTTAATCTCTTCGTTCCAAGTTTGACACTGAATTAAGCTTCGTTGATAGCTCATATAACAGTTACATGAATTTCAATTTGTAACTCGATCTACTGTTTGGTAAATCAAGTTGAATAACAAGCAACATTTTGAACTTTGGAGAAAATATATCTATATTTTGATGAGGTAGAAAATAAATTCAATTTTAGATAAATACTAGACATTTCAAACAATCAACACAAGCACTATTTATTACATTCCCTATTTATTGTAAACACGAGGGCAGGGCTACAACTTATGCACCGCGATGTTAATAAACGATTCAGACATTTTTGACCAATGCATCTCATCTTCAAAACTATAATCAACAGAAAACATTTGATTTTTAACTACATTGTGATATTTTTTTGTTCTAATTATCAATTTCTCTCGTTACGTATTTTGACTGTATATTATTTATTATTGGATGTTAAGTTAACAAATTACCCTCGAATTTAAGGCTAATTCAAATAACACGACTTTATATAGCACGGTTTCAATATAACACGATTGATAAATTGTGGCTAATTTTCTGTGGATAAATTTTCACTACCAAACACCATCTATTTTACAGTTTTCGGATTAAAGAACAATTTAAACATTCAAAACGTATTATTTTCGTCGAATATTTAGATGATATCGATCAAGTTGATAATTTAACATTTATACAAACTTGAATTTTTTTTAAATGCTTGCTTAAAAAAGCTGTAACCAAAAGTAGTCCCCGGAGAAAAAGTTGTACCACCAATAGAAGATGAATACCAAAAGACAATAGACATTAGTCGTGGTATTGGCGGAGAAGGCGTTCATGTTTTTGATATTTAAGACATCGAAAAAATATTGGAGGATCGTATATTGAATGAAGAAGGATTTGACGAAATTCGCCTGACAAAATGATCTTATAATAGAAAAAACATCAAGAAAGAATTACAAAATATTTTGACTTCTTATCACGAAATATGTAAATATTTATACGTTAAAAGGAAACACTTTGGTGAACATTTTTTCTATAACTTGGATTTGAATCCGACCCTTTATAATAAGGCAACAGGACTTAAACAACTATACAAATAAATGTTTTACGAACAATTCCAGTATGCTTATACTTAATCACTGTAAATGATATTGAATGAGATTGTGCTCATTTTTCTATTTTTGTTTCGAATGCTCAGTCAAAGAGCGCGGATTACATTGGAGTTTTTGTAGACTACTCTGAAATTTCACTGTGTTTGAATACAAATTGGCCAATCTGTTGTTCAGATATGAATTGATTGGCATTCATTTCACATACAATTTTGATTCGGCTCACCGCTAGTCACACAAAGCGTCCCTCAGATTGCGTGTTGACAACGTCAATCAAAATGAGTCAGCAAATGTCCTGCATTTTTCCTTGTCGTTCCAATTGGAATGAGAAATAAATGACGCATATGTTGAATCACGAATGCGATGTCATGGACTTGTCATGCCACTCCTGCCAGCCTGTGGGTAAATGTTACAGATCCACATGCTTTTTGATCCGACCATGACGGGATCGTTTAATTGCTAGCGGGATGGGATGCAATTAGGATTTCTTATCCAGTTACGTCATCCGGTTCCATTGAAAATATTGATTTAAAATTGTAAAACGTATGTACATGGATGATTTATTTACGATAAAAGTGCGAGATAAAATTCATGTCGTGATACTGATTTAGATCATTTTTAATTTGGAAGCTCCCGACCGATATTTTTGAACTATATGCTAATATATTGGGTTTATCAAATTAAAGACTATTAATGCAAAGTACCATTTTATATTTATATATTTTTTAATAACTTTTATATTTAAAATATCTATCGTAGCCCAGCTAACATGAGTTGGGTGAGCAGGTCACCCATAAAGGGGTGTATGGAACGGCCGATTACAGTAGTTGGTGGAGACTGTCAAAGGCTCAACACTATCCTCAACAGCCTAGGCATACAGGGGAGAACAGTTTTAAGCTGTTCGAATGACGACTCATCTCCATGGCTAGGTTCTACAAATGACCGAACTGATACGAGTACCGTGGATAAGTACATTTCGTCATCTGCTGCAGCTCCCTTCAAACTGAGGTTGGACTCATGGTGGCAGTAAATCCGCGGAAGTAAATCCCTTGAATTTAGCATCACTTTAGTCCTTCCTCCTCTTGTAGGTCTAATATTCTTGTAGGAAAATCTTGTAGGTCTATAGACGCAGTATTATTCGTTTTAAATTAATTACTTTATTAAAATAAAAATATTATCATGTAAATATATTTTGGTATATTCCATTTACTTTTACATTTAAAATTAAATTCAGTTCAAAGAAACGATGTAAAAAGTTGAAATGACACGATGCTGTCTGGCGTCCGGTAAGAGAAAGTTTCAGAAGAAGTATATATGATACTTTTCTTTTCGATCTATAATCTTATTTATTTGACAAATTTTATTTTTTATCATTTCACTTTTGTATAAAATATAATATTTCATTAACATCAATGTTGCTATTTAATTTTTTCAAATCATTTACCATAGGCATTTAGGGGTTGGGGTTGAATGTCAGAATTTATCCGAGGCCGAAAATACGAAATACGAACATAAATTTACTACCTTAAAAATAATTTTTTCTTAGCACAAAAATTAATTAGTGTAATCCATGCAATGTTTTTTAAATATTTATGACTCCCATCGTATTTTCAAATTTGTGGATGTATTTGGACAAATATCAATTAAGATGCTCGCAGTTGTCTCAAAAGAAAATTGGTTATTTTTTAAATTAAAGTAATATATTTTTGATCTGTCCATGGTAATATTTCACAATGACAATAAAATTAAACCTATTATTTTCAGAAATATCTGTAAATATTTCAAAGCCATTAAATGCATGAATCGGGGAAAGATATTAATATCTCAGCCAGAGAGGACATTTGTCGAAACGAGGTTTCGGTTGATCGAAAGAAACTTGGACTATTTGCAAAGTTTTCAATGTGACCCGAACGAAGACAGGGGGTGACCCACCAAAATCACCATTTTGCCACCTAAAAATACAACATAAAATTTGTGGAAAGGTCACCGGCTCTAATATTTACTTAAGACCGGAAAGTTTGACGTTCGGTTAGAAACTTGCTCCTCGGACATCTTAGATTTACCTTTTGGCCAGTTTAAGACTGTTTCCATGGTCGGTGAAGACAAATGTCGACTCATTTCCTATAAATGGTCACTGCGACTTCCCTTCGTTTTGACCTCCTTATCTCTGCTAGTTTCGAAAAGTTGGCTCTAAAATTTTGCCCCTGAGCTAAACTCTGCACTTTACGCAAGACGTCCTCGGTGAAAACTTGTGAAAGTAGATATTATATATAAATGTGTGAAGGCGATCCCATGAATAAATAAGATACAAAATGCTTCCTTATTATCCTTGAGCTTCATATTATATAACTGCGAGGATAAAATAGTTCCTTTTTCTGATAATTTTATCTAATAAATTAATAACAATTTCCCCATTAAAAAGTCTATTTATTTTCCAAATCGTTATCTACCAAAAATATATATTAATATAATAGATAAAATTTGATATAGCTGCTGTCCTGTATAACAACTAACAATTCACTCTTCATATTTATTCGTTACATAGAGTGGTGACAAAAAGGTATTCATCTTAACCACGATCTTTGTTTAATTCGGACAGGGATCAGCTACGAGACTACAGATGAGCCGAAAAGAAGAATACTTCTTCCCGCAGCCAAAGCTCG
The DNA here is from genome assembly GCA_008973525.1 of Stenopsyche tienmushanensis. Lineage (NCBI taxonomy): Eukaryota > Metazoa > Arthropoda > Insecta > Trichoptera > Stenopsychidae > Stenopsyche > Stenopsyche tienmushanensis. Next base: position 173,857 of record WACJ01000026.1, read on the forward strand.
ACCGATTGATCACTGGATGATAATAATACATTACTGTTGATCTGGCAAATAGCATTTTATTAACTTATAGCGGTTTTACGCAAATTTATTAATAGAAAATACATGTAATTTTATAAAATAAAAATGATTCTAATGATAATAATGATATCAAGTCGTAAGTCACAGTACACTTACTTTCGGGATAAGACTCGTGTGTGATATATATATATATATATAATTAATTTTGTCAACAGAATTTTTGTTAAAAATAGTGTAACGTGAGATAAAAAAAAGAACCGTTTCCTTCAAACAAATCTTTGTAAATCTTGGCATAAATAAGATATGTTGATGATAGCCATGCCTGAAAACGAGGTTAATCTTTGGAGTCTCGCAGTTCAATAAAATAGTCGTTTTGAAATGATCGCATCTTACAATCTTTAGCTTAAGACACTTCCTTTAAAATCCCACCATTATTTTTTTAAACACCATTTGGCAGCGTGAAATATGCTTTAAATTTTAATCCACTTTACCATAAAATATTGGCAAATATAGATGTAATAAGTGATCGATTCAAATCATTTTTAATGTCCAAAATGCGTATGCTTAATAGCTCGACGAAATGATTTAATCGCGTAAAGTTTGGCTGATAAATAGTTATGCGGTTATTATGAGCGCACGCACTTGCAGAAAGGTGATAAAATCTCCAAGGACCCCAATCATGGAAGAATGATTAATGGTAAACATTTTTTTCGTAATTTTCAAGGGGTAATCTTTAACATCAGTCAAATAAAGGAATCGTTCGGGTAGCATAAATGCGCTACCAAAATTGAAGGAGCCGACGAGAAAATATTTAAAGCAGAAATGACGAGATTGAAGGAGAGAGGATTGGATTCGAGAGCGACCCTTAACTAAAATGACATGGATATGAAGGATGGATGTGGAGATTTCTGATAAGATTTAATGATTTCACTACGTACTTAAAATTTTCATCTATTAATTTTTATTTTTATATAGGTATCAGTGTACTCAATTTTGAGCGATTTTAAATAAATACTCTTACAAAAATTTATATTCAATAAATGTCTTATTTTAATTGCTAATATATTTCCATCAACTGCACATACCATTTTTCAAAGTGTTTTGATCTTCCTGTAGAATATTTATATATTTGGCTTTTAATATATACCACTGATCATTTTTATTAAGCTTTGTAAAGCCCTTATAGCAGAGCTCCTTCATCTTTTATCATCTTTTTAGGCTTATAAATTACATATTTTGAGAAAGAAATAAACTATTATCTGAATCCAAATTGGATTTTCTTTTGTGGAAATGAAAATCTTCGTTGCTTTGTGAATGCAACTTTTAGGTTAAGAAGGACTGCAAAAGCATAAGTAGCGTTATTAAGAAGTCACTTATGAAGATGAATTTGCAGCCTTAAAGACTTAGTGGTCACATTATACTAAAGTCTTGGGTTTCTTGTCAGAAGTGGTAGTTAAGTATTTACCATCAACAAGCAACCGCTTTTTAATTTTTTTTATCATGCTAGTATCCCGTTTATAAAGCACTTAGCCCAAGATGTCCTATTGAGAACTAATAATTCATCAAATTCTCCCTATAAGATTTACCAAAGAAAGTAATAGTTTTTTAACTTTAACAGATAATTTACAAACCCACAAAATCAAGTGTTAATAAATTTACTTCATCATAGTTACCAAACCGATAAAAACCGATGGCATAAAAGGTAACGGTCAAGATTGGGCAAAATATGGGAAAGACAAAGGGCAAACATATTATCTATTTTTCGGAAAGTTGTAACTCATTCTGCTCGATGTATGAAAAATAACTACAATATTAAGGCATTAAGATCCTAAAACTACAAGTTTACATGAATGAAGAGATTAAGTTTGACTTGAAAAATCAAAAGCATTATATTCGTTTTATTCTGTCTTGTTGTTACAACAAAGAAGATATTAGGAATTAAAAAAATTATCCTATGCTAAGTAAACATGCAAAATATATTTTATATGATTAATTTTGTTCTAAAATATTACAAAAAAAAAATTGTAACGTGAGGCAGGGTCCAGGTTACAGTCAACAATCTGCTCTTCACTTCGTAATTGTACTGCAAAATAGACGCAGAAGTGGGAAGTAAGAGTCTTTCCGCGGCCAAGACTATCGGTCGACTCTTTTTTCTTCTTCACTGTGCGTTAGTATTCTAAACTCATGCATACGTAAAAAACCATAAAAAGTGCTGTTTTTTATATTCCCATACTTATAAATAAAGACTTCACCGGGTATACGATTGAAAACTTACATTGTTGCTTAATTATGTTTCTTACGCTTCTATATTCGTTTTAAGCTATGACCTGACAATATATTTATACCCTTGCAGTTGAAATAATTTAATCCATCAATCTAAAAATAAATTGCTTAAAGGGAACGTGTTTTACATTAATTTATGTTGAAAAATATTTCTTTCGCCTCCATTTATTGTGCTTTCTAGTAGAAAATCAGCGCAAAAAGACAAAATGAACACCCACGTAGGGAAGATCCATTATCTCTCGGTAGGTATTCAGTGCATGAGACGGGACGTTCTTCCCCCAGCCTGGATCATCAAGGCGCGTTGAAAGATTTGTACTTTTATGTGGGAGAAATGTTCCGTTGATAAATTTAATATCGCACAAAAAATAATAAGACAATGTTTTCTCAGTCCTCTGCAAATTGTGTTTTTAGAGCTTTATTGTTGCGCGGAATGCTCACCGAGGATAATGTAAAATAATGCCGAACGGTGAAAGGATCTGAGGCTTCCCTCGCAACGTCTGCCGATTCTTTGTGCAGAGCTTAACCGGTCAAAGAAATAAGAACACCATTTCCACCTCCAATAAAAATAAGGAAAAGTTTTAATACTACCCATCTTTGATTATTTTTTCTGTTTGTATATTTTTTTGAAATCGAGACCACAAAGGAAAAATATGGTCGATCATATCTGTACATAATTTAAACCAATAAATATAATCGATGTATAAGTAAAACCCACGATGGATTTCGTTTTATTGCTTGAATGTTTTTAGGAATTAGTTGCATTTGGATGCTGCACTTTCAAGTCGTGTTTTATGCTCTTTTGATGATTATATTAAAAAAGAATATACATCCAGTTTGAGCTACAAGTAGTACTAATTATTAATCTGTAACGCTCATCGTAGACGGTTATGGCAATGCCAGTTTCGTTTTGGAAATAATGCGGATCGATGATTCTGCCAGACTAAAATCCGCACCAAACAGCAACTTCTTCTCTTGTAAATTAGTATCATCCCAAATCTAACAATTTTGCTTATTCAAACGACCATTCATCCAAAAATGAGCTTTGTCGCTAAAGATGATTTTTTGGCAAAATGTTTTTTGAACAGGGCACCGATTTTTAAATTTGATAATATGTACACGTTGTAAAAAACTATAACCTTTAATAATAATTTGCCATGTAGTAATAAATCATTTACAATGAATTTGACAGATATCGCTTTAACAGTATAGCCGTAATAAATTTAAAAAAAATTAAGCGTCTCTCTTGGAAAACCCTTTATATTATAGTTGAGCAAGAGTGATCATATACATTTATCGATTTATATAATTTTCTGCATTTTGTTAGTCATATTTAGAGACTATTTTATTAAATTCCGTGTCTTACATAAAGTAAGAAAATTAATAGACTGACAAGTTAATTTATTTTTCAATATTGTATACTTTCCTGGTTAGCCCCGTCAAGAAGGCTGCATGATATTTACTATCTCTCTGCTTGTTTATTATGAACTCAATCAATATGGACATATCAATCAGAGCTTCGCCCTTTCGAATGCAAATTTCCCAAATGATATGGGATCCAATCAATTTTAAAATGGAATTTCATATATTTGATAAAATTTAATACTTCGTCAAAAAGTTGACTTTATCGGCATTTGATAGAAAAATATAATCTTAGCAGGTGACATATCCCATAGAAAAATTCAGGAAGGTTCCGTGATAAAGGATCATAAATTCAGACGCATTCGAGTTTGATGAATGGTTTTGAAGAAAATTGCCTCGTAAAATTAGTATCAAAAAGATTTATGCAATCTCTGTATAAAAATCGGCGCTGCTTGAAAATATTACTCTGACGAGAAAATGGCTCTATAGTTTTGCAATAGGATAAAATTTAGCATACGTTTTTTTAAATCTTAAATTGCATAAAACAATACATCATGGATGTTTTTATTATTTAATTGAAATAGTTATTAATTAACCATTTGAGTAGTGAGCTAATTTTAAATCATCATTTACTTACAATAGATGCTATATTTGCTATGTAAATAAATATGTTTTCTCTTTCGGCAATCTTTCAATTGATTTATATATATTCAGCAATATATAAATCAGCACCTCATCGATGTATAACTCATCAATCGTGTGATGTACGTTATTGTAGGTTATGGCCTTAATATTACATAGTTCGCTAGTTTAATGCCTCGTATGCTGATGATCACATCATGTTCACAAGCATTTCTGGCGATAGTACGAAATGAACGAACACTACATCGTTAAGGCTAGCAGCAGGAATACAGGATGGGCAGTTAGAAAATAATCTAATTAATGTCCAGTGATACACCGCATGAAATAATTTATAGTTGTCCCGGGCGTATGAAAAAGAGGTGTACTGCGCAAGTTTGTGCATTGAAACTTTTCCAATTGCTCCCGCACGTCACCGAAGTTTATAAAACCGAGGGCTCACTTTATTTTGTAATCTCAGTTGCCTGGGCATGGATGGAGCCTTCATCGGACCTGGCCAGTTTGCCCTCCTACTCGCACCCACGAAGAACCCCACTCAAAACGAAAAGTTTTCAGTGGAAAATTCAATTGAAAATTCATGAAATCCACCGTACTTGCTCGGAGTGAACTAGCATTCGTATTTCAGCGAAACATCAACAAATTGTATAATTTATATACGCACTTTATATGGATATACATAAATTTTCTAGCGTATCTATGTATAATTCACATGCATAATGTATGCCATGCCAGCCATTTTATCGGGAATTTGAAGTGGATTCACGAAGAAAAATAATATTTTCATAACTCATTTCAACTTATGACATACTAGAGGCTCGCATTTGATGTTACTTGGGATACAAATTTATTTTAAATTAAAATTAATTGATGAAATGTACTGTAAAAAATACTCTACTAAGCGAAAATACTCTACGAAAGACATGTATTAGCAAGATTTGCTTGATTAAATATTACCATATATTTCGACTGTTAAATAACAGATAACATTATTCATAAGATATAGAAATGTGTTGTTCTATTGTACCATACATCTGCATTTAGTTAAAAAAAAAAACAATCATTTGAAACGGAAAGTGACCACTAGGAAACTTGCACTTAACTAGGTCATAATTGTGAATTAATTCAATATTCAATTTAAAAAAATAATATTATTCAAAATTCAAATATAAAGTTCTAATGCATTCACCGTGGATAACTATTTGCAAATTAAATTGGGTAAATTAAGACTGGGTAATAATTTCTAAAAAGTGCTCAAAACCTTTCTCAATCACGGTTAATCTTAGGTTAACCGAAATTCCGGCTCTTCATGGGGTAACTGGGTGGGTGTTAGACTGCACGATGCCCACCCTTAAAACCCCAGGGGGAGAGCCAACCCTATGCCCGTGGGCAACGGTTGATCCCTGGGATAATGATGTAGAATAGAGGTGCGCGAAAGTAGCTTCGTCGGTTTGCTCATCACGCCCAGCTAACATGAGTTGGGTGCGCAGGTCACCCATAATAGGGTGTATGGAACGGCCGATTACAGTAATTGGTGGAGACTACGTCTAAGGCTCACCACTGTTCGCAACAGCCTAGGCATACAGGGAAGAACAACTTTAGGCTGTTTGAACGGCGACTCATCTCTGTGGCTAGGTATTTTTTTTTTGTTTGTTTGCGAAGGAGGGGAATATTAATTTTTCATGGTGCTGGGAAGACCCCTCCCGCTAGACAGGTATTGTATACTGTTAGCAGGAGGTTCGGGTCAGTATCAGTGACCAGGTCTATGACTACGTTTGCGACACCATCCAGTCTCGGTGCTTTATTGTGCACCAGCCGCTTAATAGCCATGGCAAGCTCTCCCATAGTAAAGGAGGGTACCATCTCATCTTCACCAACTGGGGTGGCGAAGATGAGAGATTTGTCCTTCTTCCTCCGCCGCACCCTCGGGTGCAATAGTCTGAAGCTGAAGCAGAAACCTCACCTTCTCTAAAGAGCGTGGAGCAAAAGGGGTGGGCGTCTGGGCGCTCTGGGTTAACTCGGAACAGACCATACAGCAGCGCAGAAAATGGGATCGCAAATTTATAATCCCCCAATCCAGTTTGCCACTGTCTGTCGTCTGTCATGTCTTCATGGGGTTCATGAAATATTACAGAGTACAATGTGTTTTGTTTAATTTATTGAACAAAAACTACCGTCGGGCATAAAAATTGGCAAATTAAATTGAATAAAATATGGGCTTATACAAATTTGAACGACAATTGCAAATATATATAAAATTTCAACGGTTCGAACTTCCATATATATTATATTCCACGGCATTGATAATGGCGTTCCGAGACATTGTTAAAAAATGAGTTTGAAGAATATTGAAAGTGAAGTAATACTGCGTGACCTTTTGGTTTTTTTTCATACATCGTAAGTCGGTAGCAACTTTTCGAAAATAGATAGACTTGTTAAAAACATGCTTTGTGTCATGAAATAAACATGCATCATTATTTTTCTAGAACTCTTTTGCTAGGACATTAAAGTAATATTTTTGAAGTATGTCATACAAAATACAAACAATTATTATACTCTGCAAAATATGTCAGTAGAGTTTAGTTTGGCCTTTCTTTACATCTTTATTCGAGCATAATTCGTTTAGAAAATATTGCTATTAGGGGTCCCAAATATTCGTAAAATCAATTATTCGAATAACGTTTATGAAATTGGTAAAATATATACAGGGCGTTTATTTCGAATCTCATCATGATGTTATCGATAAATATAAAAGTTTAACTTTGATTAAGATTTTCATACTGGTATGAATTTAAAAAATACTGGAAAATCCTAATATATTATCATATTGATTATAAAATTACTATACAATCAGAAGTAATGCTATTAGGAAAAAAATCTAAAATAGTGTCTGTAAGTTGAGAAAATTTCGCAAAATAATGTCTAATTACCGCAAAATATGGGCATTTAATTGACATAGAAGCGTAAAAATTATATGGTTGGATCGTATAAAGAGATCTTGATACATATACATAATGAGATCAAGGAACATTCTGAAGAAATTTAACGTATGCTTGAGAAGTTTAGCACTTCCGATGAAAGTCTAACTCGATAATAAAATGTGTTTCAGAACGTTAAGGTTATTTTGAACTATTAACGTAATATGCGATACGTTTAACGGCACAAAGGATGAATTTTAAGACTGTATGCAAATGTGTGGCGTTGTAATGCGAGATAATTTTGAAAATGAGGAATCCATAATCGGATTGCCTTCTTTGATCTGTATGCCCAATGGCGATGTGCTTTGAGCGGGTTAAAGCGGTTTAGGAAATTGCAGCAAAGTCATAAGAAGTGCTCAAGTATTTTGCATAAGTTGTGCTTAATTAACTTTAGGGGCTTGCCACTTTCGCAAAATAGCGCAGGAAGTATTTGAGAGAAAATAAACAGTAGCGAAAAGAATTTATGCAACCATATTTTATACTGTGGATAGCAATAAAGCTCTGTTGGAGTTTTTGTTCGTTGTGGTTCTGGTCGTGTGTATAATAAATATTTATCGGAATGCGTAAAATGGGTCATGTATGGCACCGAATGAAGCCTCAATGAAAAAGTGAAAGAATCAAAATATCCGTTAGGATCGTCCCTAAATGAATGGGTGTAGACGTTAGCTCGATAGGTGTGTATTCGGGAAGAAGAAGGAGCTTTTACTTCCTTTTTTAGTGTGTGGCTTTCCTTGATCACCGCTTATCAGGATGGAGTGTATAGCTGTCGTCGAGCGGAAAGATAAAGCATTGCTTAATATAACCAGCCACATCCAGAAGCCTCCATTGTGCTTTTCGCCCGGGCGTATCCTTTGTTGGGAGAATTTTCTACCGCCGCGGTATGATTTACAACAATTGCTAATAAAATGGAGCCAGGGCAGGCGTAAATGTCAACGTCATAAACATTTTATTTGGTTTGTCCGTCCATTGTCCGCACAACGCCAACAATTGCGGTATTCAAAGCTAAATATTGTTACTTTTGTCGCAGATTGCCCGGAAACGGGGTGTGACTCGCGGCAGGGTGTTAACTTTTCCTCCGCCGCTTTTCATATGCAAAGTCAAGATGCTTCAAATAAGTAAAAAAGTGCCAGATACGAGATATCGTAAAAATTGATTAGAATTGTCAAGTACATTGCATTTGGACTGCATACCTATAAAATTAAATTTATGATTTCAATCATCAAATGATTATACTTCAATGTTAAATAACTACTTATCCATTATAACCAGTATCAAATTTATTAAATTGATTAAATGACATACGGTAGAGTGGGAATGTGGAAATAAAAAGTGGGGACGGGGTCATCTATAGGCAGATATCATTCTTAAATATTTAATATAAATCAGAGAGTACCAGTATAGACCGGGCAGGTCTACTGTAAACCAACTTTTTGCAGTAAACTTTTTCTCATAAAAAATGAAGATATATGATTTCCACTACATATTGATAGATTTTTGCAAAGCCTATAATATCATCAACTGGGAAAAGCTCAGGAAGAGTATGTTGGAGATGGGAATCCCGGGTAAGCTTGTATGGCTATCGATAATGTGCGTATCCTGTAGTACCTTCCAACGGCGCCTTCTCGGATCCTTTCGGCGGTAAAATATAGTAACCAGTAATGAACAATACTTTGATTAATCTGATTATTCATTTTGTTCTTAAATAAATTTAAAAAAAGAACCGAACTAATTTGCAATCCAAATGCAATATATTAGTCAAAGCGGAAAGAAATGTCATTTTTTTGTTATTTGGAGAAAAAAATATTTTAATAAAAGCTGTACAATATTACTCAATTAAATAACTTCCATTGTTATTTATAATTGTCTTTCACAGATTAGGTAGCTTTTTAATGCCTCTTTCGTAAAATTCGGCCAGTTTTCCACTAAAGTAAGAATCAAAATGATTTTTCACTTGTTCCACAGAAGTGATTTTTCTATCGCGAATCGAATATTCTAATGAGTTGAAAAAATGATAGTCTGAAGGTGCAATATCAGGAGAATATAGTGGATGTTGCAGCACTTCCAAATCCAGCTCCTTTATTTTGTTCTGCGTAGTCTTTGCTGTGTGTGATCTTGCATTATCATGCCGTAATATTCTTCTTTGATTGTTAACTAGCACTGATCGCTTTTTGAGCATTTTCGCTTTAAACCTATCTAAATGTGCACAGTATGCTATGACAGTTTGGCCAGGCTTTAATAATTCGTTGTGAATTACGCTAAAAAATCCCACCAAACACAAACAAGGACCTTTTTTAAGGATAATGATGGTCGAGGGGTAGAAACAGGTACTTGTTTTGAAGAAAGCCACTGTTTTTCCTTATCGGGCTGTTGTAGAGGACCCACTTCTCATCCCCAGTAATGGTCCTTTTTAAAAATTGATTGGTTTTATACCTGGACAATAGCGATGAACAAGTGGTTATCCATTGTTCTAAGCTCGTTGTCGAGTCTTTTACTGTCGACCAGGGACAGCCGATATCTAGCGATAATTCCTTTATTGTTTTTCAAGGATCAGATTCTACCAGAAAATTTAATGCGTCATCATCGATTTTTAAAGGTCGTCCGGAATTTGGTTTATTTTTTAAATCTCTGTCGCCACTTTTGAATTTTTTGAACCATCTATGGCATTTTCGAATATTCAATATGTTGCCATATGTGTTACAGATGCTCTGGGTAGCTTCTTTTGCTTTTAATCCTTTATCGAATAAAAACAGTAAGATCGCAAATGGTTCTCATCAATTTCTGGCTTGGACATTTTCACTATGGCTACAAAAATATAAAAATATTTTAAAAAGTAAGTCAAACAACAGAGCTTCTAAATGACATCAACCTTGACGTATTCGTTCGACAGCAACCCGAAGCAAACTGACGGCAAAAGACCAAACCAAAAAATGACATTTCTTTCCGCTTTATCTATTATATAACATTTGCAGGCGATATCGTGATCGTGGAAAATTCTGCTATAAATATAGAATTTCCATGTTCAAGTTTTCGTATTTGCATTGCGTTCATTGCTTGATTAGGTAATATAAATGTTTAAATACTCCGAACAAAAAATGTGAGCTCGAAAAAATCTTATCGTACTGTTAAACAATGAAAAATATTTTGAAATGGGCTTATTCCATTCATCCTGCTACTTAGGGGTTAATCTCAGATGGTTAACGTTAACCGCTAAACCTTTTAACGGGACAATTGTCACCCGATCTTGATAGGGTGCTCGTTTTTCGCATCCGGTTTTTACTTATTCCTGATAAACGACCCATCCTTCCGGATTGTAAAAATCAAATTGCGGCGTTTTATTTTTTGAAAAGCATGTAATCCCTCGAATATTATGCACACTAAAATTGCCTTAATGTGGTTGCAAATTTTTTTGGCATATATTTAACTTATGATGATCAGGTTGTACTTCGATGGACATTTTTTTCTCTTTAATTTACCTTAAGTTATTTTAAAGAGGTTTTAGATAAACATAAATACTTATCGAAAACGTTTGGCCAATTTATAAAATTTCATCAAATAAGCATTGATTGATCCATTATTTGAAAGAGCTTAAACATCTCCCACCGGTAAAAATACCATTGAGAATTAAATTATGCTGTTAACACATTAACTGTGGGAAAAAATATTACTAAGCAATATGTTTTCTCATTAATTGACTTGACATTGAAAAAGAACTTTCCCAATATACAGTGTTAAATTTGTATAATTTTCGAAAACTTTTTTCCCAATATAAATTTTCTATATATGTATTTTAAAGCGAATTTTTTTAATAAATATATTTTATTTTGATCTCAAAGCTTCATGATTTGATGCGAATTTATAAACTTGAAAATTTTCCAAGATTGGTATCCTGAAACTAACCTAAACATAAATAAACATTTGTGGCCCATAAATTAAATCGCAGAATAATGCAAAAAGGACATATGATTGAAATTCATTAAAATAAAAAACACTGCTAATTAAATAAGTCGTGTTTTCCTACTTTATTACGGCCGCAGTTAATGTGTTAATATAAGTAGTCTAATTGTGTCAATTATATTCTTCAATTAAATGCACAAAAAATGACACCATATAATGCTGTTATTTAATAAATAATATATTATTAATAGATTGGTTTGGTTGTGGTCATTTTGTATAGAAACAAATGTGGTTTAAAAGAAAAGATTAGAGCTATAGTCTTTCTTTCTAATAGACAAAGACGCTTAGTGATGGGGAAAAAACATTAACATGGAACCTCACCCAAAAAAGGCTTCAAGGCTTATCATAATTGTCGTGAAGTTTTGCTAGAAGTCTTTGTAACTAGAAATAAAACATCCTAATCTTTGATTCACATTTACCCTTTGAATGGAAAAGGTCACGTTAACTACCCTTACTGAAATATCATCATTATATTACTATATTATCTAATGGGACAATGTCTGAAACGGATGTTATTTAATATAATACATACACCAAACAGAACAGAGACATCTTGGTTTAATTTTAATATTTTATATATTTTTTTAATCCTAGATTATTCACATCTACATTTATTATGACTGTTCGCAGCATAATATCTCTATACAACCAGATAAATTACGTTTAAGACCAATTAAATGGTATCGAGTCAATAAAGTTGAACTGGGAAGGCATGGACATGTACAAAGAAGCATCGATTGTCACCTACATCATGATAAGAACGTCAAATGTCTATAGTAGGGCATTTGAAAAAAGTTTTAGAGAATTTAAAATCAATATAGTTTTAAATGATTTGCTTATCGGACAAAATTTCAATGCCTTTACTATACTTTTTTGATGCTCATCGATCACATGCTTGAATATCATTGATGTTTGTATACATTTACGATAAATTAATTTTGATACGGTAAGCAATGATAACATAAACAGCCATTGAATAGCCAAATATATCAAATGGCTCTAGGTCAAAAATTAAATGCAAAAATGATTTGCTTGAGTATTTTAAGTTAATTGTATCCTAAATGAAATGCTTTCGATTGAGTTATTTCTCAATGACATGCAAACCAAATTATTAATCCGAGTATTCGACTCAAATTGTATTTTATTGGGGATTTTTATATTTTTAAGGGTCGTAAAATTCAACGATAATTATCTATCATACTTTAATGTGAATATTCACCCTTTATCTCGGAGCGGTGCTGAATATATTTAGGGGTTGCACGCGTGATGAATTTCGTCCCGTTGCCTTAGACACCTTAAAAACCATAAGGAAAATTCGTGTATTTTTTCACTGTTGGGAAAAATATGCCCCTTATCATATTTTCTTGTTCTTTCGTCCTCTTCGCGAGTTTTCAAAGTGGATTCGCATTGAATTATAAATATTAGAGCTTCTAACGGGGCACAATGCCGGCGAAATTTAAATTTATAATTTTATTTATTTTCCTTTTTCCTTCCCATGAAAAAATACAATAAGTAATTGCAACACGATTTGAAGGGGACGCAAGATATTAAATTATGCACGTTTAGGCGAAATTGAACAAATAGATATTAAATGCTGACAGTTTAAAGACATAACGATTATCGAAAAGTATCTTGAACACTGCAAAATTGATTTTGAAATTAAACCTAGACGTCAAAAAGAAACTAGGAAAATTATAGGAATTTTAAAGCGATAATCCAACATATCATAGAAAACATATCATCATGACTAGATAATTCAATCCCGAGCCAAAATTTCGATCCTGGGATTTCGGGATTGCATTAGACCATCCCGGAATCAATTCCGGGATCCCGGAATCAGGATTTTCAATAGTTTAAGAAATTACATTGATAAATTTGATCCAAAATTACTAATAAGTCCATTTTTTTAATATAAAAAAAATAATTTAAGGGCGAAAGAATTTTATTTATTTAAGAAAAGATAAAAATACAATTCAAAAATAGATAAATAAAACACTAAAAAATTCAAATACTATTTTGAGAATATGCTCGAAGCTACATTAAATATCGAGTGTTTCATCATTTAGTCTGGATCTGATTTTGGTAGCCAGGCAACCTGCTGCTGAAAATGCACCCTCGTTGGATGTATCTTCATCAGATATTTAAATGAATCCCCATTTTAGTATAACACTATTAGTGAGGCTGATAAAATTCCTTTCTGATGAGACACGGACTAAAACTCACAAAATTCCCAATTTCCTGACAAATTATTTATTTCCGTCGCTGCAAATTAACACTTATATACTATAATACTTTGATGAGATTCGTAATTATATTACGTAGGAATGCAAAAATTTTGAACCCCGTATCTATTATATTTCATATCGATATTCCCATTATTAGAGTCGAGATGTAGTAAATACATCACCGGTAGCCTTCAACGTGTTGGCGAGGTCTACGATTTCGGTTAGATAAAAATTTTAATCTTGAATTTTTCGGGATTATGATTACTAATCCCGGGATTCATGAGCACCTAAAACTGTCCGGGATCACGTAGTTGGATTCGAAGCACAGATACGTAGATACGTACAGATAATAACCATGCTAATGGAAATATTAGTTTTAAATTTGTAATCATTGGCATTTCATCATTTCCGAAATATCAGAAAGATGCTTATTGTATTAACACGTTTGTAAACCCTTTTTAAATAAATATTTGCATCAATTGTTACTCAATGACAAAAATTTAAATGCGATGCATTCATATATTAATTTTTAGTGTAGATATTATATGACATGGGCAAAGTTTTGGTATATAATATTACTCTCTGAACGAACTGCAAAATTTCAATATTTTCGCACTAGCGCAGAAGGTCGGTGAAAAAGGTTGAATGTATAATAATGCAAGTATATTTTTCCAAGTGAGATCGGAATATTTGGACAGCGTATTATGAAGAAGGCAGTGAAGTGGACGGCGACAATCGGTCTGTCATTTTCCGTAAGTTTGGCCCTCGAACAGGAATCCATTTCTCGTTGACTTTCGAGCCCAAGATCATATTGAACAATAGGCGCCCCCTCGATAGCCCAGTGAATCTAATATCGGACAGGCGTTCCTGGACCGAGGGCGTGAATGTTCGGAAACCGGTCAATAAAAGCCTCACCAACACAAGATGTTAGTCAAAGAGAACAAAAAAGCCCTATTGACTAAGGCGAGGGTTCATATCTCGTGCCACAATTTCGCTCTAGCTGATATGGCAAAAAACACTCGTTTACTCATGTATCACGTTTTGTCTTACGCTTGTTAATAATCGCATTTGCTCAGAATCTTCGGCTACAATTTTTGTTGCTGCCCTTAGCAATATATGAATTACGGAAAGAAAATGTGTGACTCGATATTTATTATTACGGCCCAGTAATTCCTAAATATCTACGCTTCTTTCATACAAATGCCAGATTGCTATATACTAACAAACTCCTAAAATATAATATGAATAGTAGCTGAGGTATTTTTTCGAAGTATATTTTAGTGAAATCATGAAAACTAAATCCACGCTTTTAATTGTATATCATTTAAAACAACTTAGTATGCGAAGTTCAATTAAACACCATTCCTGTAAAGGCGACTTGTTAATACATTACGAAAAGTGGAGAGAAACGTTGTTAACAAATAAATTTACAAGAATTACCGTGCTACAGAAAGCATTGTGCTAATCTCCCAAAAACAACCACCGTGAAGAGTAAACTAAATCCATGGTCCCAAGTTCCCAGAAAATCTTAGATGGAATAGTAGGAGATGTAGAGAACAACCAAATATGGTATATAAATGAGATAAACGCATAATGTTGAGAGACAAGATAGTCATCAAAAACTGAAATCAGATGAGCTGAGATAACAGTCTAAATCAGCCAAATCCATTTTTTTTTTATTTCATGTGTATATTTCAAGATTTTGTTAAATCATATTCAAACTTAGCAAAATTTAAAGGGTCATCCAAATATAACGTTTAGATTTCAGCACTATATAATGTTTACACGTGACATAATCAAATCAATGTGAAATCACCTAATGAAGAATCTATTATTTAGAAAGTTTCATCTGCAGTTTTAATTTGGAGGATTTGCATATGAAATATGTACAATTTTATAAAATTTTAGTTCAAATTATCCATGTGGAAGATCATTAGACTTTAAATGCAAACATAATATTTGATTACTAAAATATGTATACATCATGAACTAAATTAAATTTATAAATAAAAATCCATGTTTTCCTTGCTCCATTCAATTAAAGTTAAATACACAAAGAAATGCTTCTAAATTATATCTTAATACAGTTCTTGAATATTTGTTTGTGACAGCTCTAAATGACACATGGGGGTTCGCTGTTATGCTACAGCAAAGTTCGTCTCCTGTTGATAGCAGGATCTATTAAACATTTAATGGGGAAAATTATTTAAAAAAATTATTTAATATCATGAAGTCGATCTTATAAAATTGTTAGTATGTTTGAAGTTTAATTTTTGTTTGAGTATGGACCGTCCAATATTTAAAATCGCCTCCATTTTAAGTTCCCTCGGGCGTGCATAGTTCATGTAAAGTTTCTACATTTCAGAGCAAGATTTCTTCTCTCAGAATGACTCCAATTTCGTTCCTTGGAGGAGAATTTTCAAATTGAAAAATCTCGCCGAGCCAAATATGGAGAATATGCTTGACAGAAAATTTTCAACGGACAAGCAAATTGTTTTAAAAAACTAAATTAAATGGGCAGTTTGAACCGTCAAGAAAAATGTTTCACAGGAATTGACCGAATTTAAAATTCGTTTATAATACTTAATTTCATCAAACGCTTCCATGAACTTTCATATGTAATTCTATGAAACGATCCTTATTACTTGTGTATTATGTACGTAGACTTTTTGGTTTTGAATCGATTTTTGTGATCGATTAAAAACGACATACAACAATATGGTGATACGCTATTTTCTACCCAAAAAGTATTTTATGCCTACGATATTTACATGCATACTAGCAAGACCAAGTGCTGGTATAGTGGCTTAGATCCTGGACTCTTGTTGCAAAGGTTCGGGTTCAAATCCAGATTGTGGAAAAAATTTTCACCGTACCAACAAATTTGGGAGATCGGAAATATTAATATTTCTGATCGATCGTCTCGATCCAGGTTTACCCTGATTTCCTGGATTAGAAAAAGTAAATTCTGAGGCGATTAATAAAGTCGTGCAGGGACGCCCATGAGTGAGTAATTGAATTTGCAACAATAATTAAATTATCATTTATATATATAATGATAATTTCGCTACTCACTCATAGATTCTCTCCTCTCCTACCTTTCCAAATAATCCTATCCTTACTTTACCACGTGTGGAAGGCAACGGGAAACCACCACATTAAAATCATCTCCCAAGTATGATCTCCTATGGAGATCACCCTATATCCGTTATCGGATATGACACATCAAAGATTCATGCTTTGATGGACGTCATAAGGATTTAAAAAAAAAAAAAAACTAGCAAATATTATGTTAACTTTGCAAAAACATGACCATTCTTATATTGGCAATATTTTGAATCATCGTTTGATACCGCTTATAATATAAAATATAGCAAAAAAATCTTAGGATGTCCTTATACTCGATTTAAAATTGTATCAACTATTATAAAATAATTCTGCTTACATCGTTTATATCAAGGCTTCGAACCGGAACAGAACCAAAAACTGAAAACTGTCAAATTTATCGGAACGAAAAATTTGGATTCATTTTTGTGTTGATATAATACGTGATCTTTACCATTCTTGCGACGAATTTATCTGATAATCTTTACTCCTTGTTCATCCTGTTGATTGTGCTGTTAAGAAAAGACATCAGATAACATGTATCCAGAATTTCCAGCCTAAATTTTATTATTATGTAGCGTGAGAATATTGTGCGTTTATTTTTGCAATAATAATTTCTGCCATTGAATATTGATTTTGGTTAATAAGGGGGTCGTTTTTAATGCTGCTCGGGCTTTGCACCCACCGAATGTTGCCCGCAAGCGATGGGGGTAGATCCTGAGGATTGCAGGACGAACGCACTGGCTGTTCTCTCTGGGGAGCCTTGCGGACTGGTCATATTTGATTGTTAACATGCAAATTCTATTTGCCGCCATCGGATTGCCAAATCTGGAAACCTCTACCCTATAATCGACACCACATCATCATGGTATATAAATTTTGAAATTAAAAATAGTATCCAAAAGCTCTCAATGCTTTAATTGTATCACCTCTCTTTTTGAGGATCCTTTTTTTAGGTGTTGTCTAATGAGTTGTCAAACATAAAGGCTTGCATACGACTCTTGCATAAGACACTCTGGGTTGGATCCCAGGGTAGTGTCAGATTCTTACTGACTAAAGCTTATCCTTGCAGACATGGAATTTTAATTTGACGGTTTTGCACCATGCTGTGCACTTCAGCACTTCACGGGTCAGAGGAGGCTCCCTATGTTGTTTTTATATTCGTCCCAAAGATTATGCTTATGCCGTGCTAATGAAGTGCTTTTAGATTCACAATACTTTTCCATATGATGTGTACCGTCTGGCATGAAATGATTTGGGCGCGAGCAGCCCACATACAGCTGTCCATGTGAGAAGCATGCACGCATACCCTGTGTGTTTCTGTTCTTTGTCGATGCTCGTACTGGAAACTGCACACGTTTCAATTCGAATAGCATATCAGTCGGAATCATTGGGACACAGCCTCTTCTTGAATTTTTTCATTTCAAACTGTAGCTCCGATGATATTATTCATCATTTATTTTTTTTCACTAAAATCCTGGTACATTTGCTGCATGTCGTGGCGGATTTATGTTTTGGAGATGAATAATAGGCACGCCAATTTTCAGTGCTAAAATATCCAATTCAAATATATTTTTATATAGAATGATAAACTAACTGAATGTTGTTTTTTCGTGTGTTTACGTGTCATTTAATCAATGTCTTTACATACAATTCATATCAAAAAATCACTTTTTAAATTTTATCTCGCTGATAAACGTACCACATATTGAAAACCACTGTTTTGTTTAAAAATGTCGGTCTAGTAAGCTCTTTTGTAGGCACCACTAAAATTTCCTTTCAATCTATTAGCTGGTTTAAGAATTATATCAATTTTACGAAAGAAGTAGAGTTTCATGAATTTTAGCGCGGAACACCCGAACTGTAAATTTTTATTTTTTTTTTAAATTAATTTGGAATCAGGTCCCGCTGCCTCGTTCAGAAATTAGATGGATTTAAATCTATTATTTCCCGCTTTTATTTTTTATATTGTATCAGAGTTGATAGTGATTTGCTTAACAATATTCTTTATATTGTATTTTGATCATTCCACATCTCAGCATACTGCAACCCTTCAATTAATACGTAATAAAGTTAATTAATTAATTGCTAATTCATATACTTTTTTTTACCAAAATAATATAGCTTATAATATCATACACCTTTTTTGCGTGCTTCATTATATAATATAAGGACGTTCATTAAACGTCGCATAGTCAAACAGAAGTGCTGTAATGAAGAGTATTCTATATTTACCTACGTATAGTCTAGTTTCTCTCGATCTACCTATTTAATTAAAAATAAAATAAAGAAACACTTACTTCTCCCTCAGGAGATATTATATTCTTTCAGATGTATAAAAGAAGAAAAGCTTTTTACTCGAAGAAATACTTAAAAAAGTTTCCTCCCTTAGCTTACAATATTCACCCTTTACGCGACGGTATCAACAGATTTCGACGCTCTTGGGGGATTTTCGAGCCCCACATTTCGAATGTAAAAAATTAACACATGAATTCTTAAAATTAAAATATTTTTAATTAATATCGCGAGTAAGGGTGGCCCCGCCCTTAAAATTATTTATTCCGTTACGGAATAGCAAATAAAAGCTCATAAAGCTGAAAAGGTTCATCGAGCTAAATTAACTTCGGTGTAATTATCAAGCAAGACTAACTTAACTGAAAGCAATAAACTTTGAACAATAAGAGCCCGAACAATGAATATTATACATTAACACAACCTCTGGCCTAATGCATCTTTTCTCGAATACGTTTTTCTAGCAAGTTAAAAGCCCGTCGGTTGAGTTGTTCAAAGTTCATAACAAATTTGATTTTTTTTCAAGCCATTTCACTCCTTAACACGGCTTTTATCCATAAATAATAACAGAGATTTTTAATAAATACATATGCATCAGCTATTGATGATATATCTCATCCAGTATTATAACCAATAAAAACTGTAGATGAATATAAATTCTTCTTAAATCACGTCAAAGTACCAAAACTATCATAAGATCTGACTCACTTCTTCCGTTTTATCATGGCTTTCTTTCTATGTAAACATTAGGGATATTATTATATTTAAATATACATCTATTTGAAAACTAAATTGCTTTGACATACCGATGTTATTCTCAAATCAGCAAAGCAACAGATTAATGCTATTTTTAGGTGTCTTCACAAAGGCTTACTATTATATATTGTTGTACATAAAAATAACAGCGGCTTTTAATCCTTGGTAAATAAAGGTTAATCAAAAATAAATAACGATAAACCCTATATTACGAAAAGAATGATCAAAGTATCATTTAAAAATTATGTCAATTTCGATATTCAATATTCAAATAAGTCTATCCAATCTTAAGTACAAGTGGAACCTAAATAGAATATACCATTTAAACGATCATTTTTTAGCTTTATATATTTTCATAGTTATATACATTCAATGTTTCTGACAAAAGGCCAAAATCTCTTCTATACCGGATTCACAAGAGCGTGGATGCATGTGCATAATGAATATCATGCCAATTACTGCATTCTAGGATGATTCTAGGGTTGCCAACTCTATCATACCGCTACAAAGATACTATCAAAGGAATTTACGGGCAGGGCCTTTTAGACAAAATGTAGACGTTAAAGTGGATCACTACTCTGTGATTTGTCAATTTAAAATAACAGAGCGCCGAGTAGGGTAACCACGCGTGTACTATCAACTGAAACACGAATTTATCAAAACTAAGTAAAAATTAGAATTTATTTTTTTGTATTATGATTTTATGTGTTTAATAATTTCGAAAAAATCTGGTTCATCACTCCAATTTCCCTCTGTATTTTTTTTTCGTTATTATTGGAGAAACCGCTACTTAAAACAGATATGTCGAATAAAATGGTGAGATTTCATACGCTGATGTGCTCATCAAGTCTGGATATTCGATTTTCAATATTTTCTCCAAAATGTTGTTCTTTCTCTCATGTCAATTGATTGTTCTTGAGTTGCAATCGATAGATGAGTTTCAGCAAATATATTCATGACCTATTTATAGTATTTAAATTTGTTCCACAATTAATTCAATTTGGGAAACAAAATCATACAACAATGGAAATATTTCTAAAGATTCCGTTTCTAAATTATCCCTCCACATCACGAAATGCAGTTAATTTTCTGTCATTTTTCAAATGTCATATTATCCTTGCAGAATCAAATTAAGTATGCTTATTTTTTCAATGATATCAGCATTGGGTTTCCTTCTTAACCTTTATGGGAGTACTATCGGAAATATCCGTTTTGACCTTCACTATTCAGAAAGAGCACTCTTGTGCATTGAAGCTCCGAGGCGGATAGAGACAGAGAGAACTTAGCGCAGTTCGGGAGACGGAGAGCTTCTTCATATGCATCGCATGATTGTATAGATCGTTAAGCCCAAATTTATCGACTTATAATGATTTCGATTTCAAGTGTGTTATTTGTTTACGCAAAAAAATGACCGGATATTGTGTGGTATCGACGATGTTTTTTTTTAACTGCCTGCCGTTCTTCGCTGCGTGTTGAATGAGTCTTATTATCATTTCCTTCTAAAGGAGGAGCAAATGAATCGATTTTTGTGCATTGTTTATGTAAAGAAAGGAAGTGCTCTTGTATGTAGTGTTCATTTACAATTGACTCTGCCTCGAATTGAAGATTGTCTTACGCTGATTAGGAGCTGATAGAAAGTAATCGGTGTAAAGCGATTATGACAACAACGACTTCATCGATTTTAAATTTGCTCACTAACGAAAAGGTTAAAGGAAATATTTTTTAAAGGAGTGAAGATACCCGGCTAAATAACTCACTCCTAAACAATCCCACGGTCCAATTTAGCCCTAATAGTACATTTTTTGGATGAGAAATGGATGAGTAAACGCGAATATATGGCGGACATATTTAGTCTACTTAATGACCTTAATCTTTCTCCACAAGGATTTTGTACAAAAAATTTTAAACTGAGAAATAAATTTGATGCTTTTAAAAAAAGCTGATTCTTTGGGATTAACGCGTACAAGAGGAGGATTTAGTAAATGTTTCCACTTTTGCAAAAAAAAAAATTCTTGCTGACGTCAACAGGAAATGTGTTTTAAATGTAATAAGTTAACACCTGAAGGCATTGATACTAAAATTTTAGTAAACATCAGCCCGAAAATGAGGATCCTCGCAAAGGAAATCTTTGGGTTAATAATCCCTTCATGAAGGACGTCATTTCGTGTATGTGAATATCCATCTTTAAGTTGTAAAACTATGCATTTTTTAATTTCGTCATTTTTAACAAACCATCCATAGGAAAAAGCATTTTCGTCCATGTCCTCAATAAAATCAAAATAATCGCACTACAGCCAAGAATATCCAATATGTTAGCAAACCCGCGGCCACCCCTGTTCTAAAGACATGTCATCATGTGAATCCTTTATTTGAAAAAACAGTCCTTTAAAATTCCAGTCCTTTCCTCTTTCTTTAAATTAAAATTATTTTTTGCAAGAAACTTTAGTAAGTAATCGTAAGTCCCTTGAAACACGCGTTATATAAAATTTAAATATTATATTAGTTGCCCACACACACATAGTTGACAGTCCTAGAATCATCACTAGAAAAAAAGGTGCACAATTAATGTGTGGTCACTGCAGTAGTCTGCATGATATTCATTATGCATATACATTTAGACTTAGTATAAATTGGGCATTAGAAATATATACACATTTGCTACTTGTTTATAACTAGATTCAATGCCATTATCCATATCAAAGACCGATTTGAATTTATGTAGAATTTTTTTAAAATTATAAATTAAAATGTTGAAAATTGACATAGCATCGGCTTTTGTAACCGGCACAAGCAATTCAATGCAGAACAAGGACCTTTTCAACGCACATTCAATGCTTGAAGTCATGCCAATTAATACAAGCACTCGCCTCTCCATTTTGCTCAATAATGAAAGCTATGGAGCTCATATAATGTCATAAAAGCCTTAACCACTCCATGGACGTAAATTTAAGTAAACAAGAAGAAAAAAATCATCAAGAAAATCTACCGCAAATAATATAAATGGCATTTTTATTGCCATTTAGCATATCGTGCAATTGATGTTATTTAAAGCCGATAATTTATACACAAAAAGCACTTTTCTGTTTATTCTTTATAAATTTGCTATAAATTCTTCAAGTAATTACGAGATTGAATAGAAAACGTAATGACTTACAACCGATATTCTGAAAAGCGTCCAGAACAATGAATCAACCGACCGGATATATTTTTGTGCAATAATTAATTTAACTTGCTTGCGTAGGAATAAAGAAACGCGATACAGCGTTAGCAAAAGTGCTGCTTTCAGTTTTTGCGTCGCCGCGTAGAAAAACAGGGTATTAAAACATAAGAAAACAATGAAGGGTGAAACTGAGTTTACTTGGAAGTCAACCCTGAAGAGAATGGGGGGTGGAAACAGCCTCCTGGCTCCGTGATTTATGTCTCTCACGTTCGGCTAATGAATAAGGGTAATTACTTTTTTTGCAACACTGTAATAAAGAAGACGGACGATAATCTGTCCGAAATAATGGAATCTTCTATCATCAAATACGCTGTACACGCCGTAAAAGTGAGGGCGCAAAATATAGACCCCCCTTCACGGCAGTGACTCTCCATAAAAGGGAGCTCCATTTTTAAGGTCTTATAAAAGATTTTTTTTTTTGGGTGGAAAATAATGAGTTTTAATTCGCGTCGCAGACTGGGGGGGATGCTAGAGATCATCGGCTTGCATGCTGGGGGTTGACGCATCGGAGGCATTTTTAATTCGGTTTTATTAGCAGGAGCGTGTATAGAAAATATAAGAAGAATAAATGAAAGCATTGCGTTCGCAATTTACGCAAAGTGCGGGCGCCCAACACCGTCGTAACTGGCTGAGCGCGTGCGTACGTACCAATTCGGCGTATACATTATTACGTTTCGCTTTGCATATTACGCATATAGCCGAGAAGAGTGGAGAATTAAGTGGGTGGGTTTTTATTCAGAAAAATTTTGGGGTGGAAAAGAAAAGAAACCCCTTCACAGATGCAGTGTCGGCAATGGTGAAAAATAAAATAATATACGCGGAATGGTCCGAGAGATGACCTACCCCTGCTGCGGTAATTCCTGAAATATAGTTTTGTATGAATAAACTCGACCAATGCATATCGAATGAAATGCTTAAAAAACTATATGAAATAATGCGACTCCGTATATTATAAAAGGAATCATCCTGTATAAGAATGGATTTATAAAAAATATATTTTTGTGCATTCCTTATAGAAGCTAACACACTATAATCATTAACATAATTTAGTTTAATTGCTATCAAAAATATTACATCCACAAAATATAAATTTAGAAAATATTATAACAAAAAAAAATCATGTGTGCGGACTGTATAAATTATGCAAAATTTATAAGGATTTTCATGGAATTTTACTTCATAGACGGAAGTGCTTTCAAAGCATCATTAAAAAATAAAGTTTCTTACTAATATATCATTAGTGTTAACCCAAAAAATACCATACGCACAGATATGTGCATTTCATTACATTAACCATATGGATGCTAAGCAACGACAAATGCAAACTTAAAATTGCTCGAATATTAATTGTTTCTAAGCGTTAGGGTATCGGTGTTTAACGTCTCAATGCATCTTATATTAGTAAACAAAAAGACGGATTGCAAACCAACTTCCATTCATTAACCCTTTGCGATCCCTAAAAAAAAAGTTCCAGTAGGTCCCTAAATATTTTATATTTTTTAAGATAAAACGTTTTTTTTCCTTGGTTATAGATACCTCAAAACCTCAGAAAAACATCTTTTTCCGCCATTTCAGAGTTTTCCAGATGAAACAATATGATGAAACGTACTGATCCGCTACATATACACCTCCCATGTGCTTGTTGTAATTTACTATTACAATAGCTTTCTGCACTTCTTCGTTTCTTCTCGTGGTAACTAATGGTGTAGTATCGACAATTGAGTGAGATGTGTTTGATCGATGTCGATCAAAATGTCGAGTCAGACTCGACATAGGATGCACCGGAATAAAATCGATGTCGAGTCAGACTCGACATAGGACCCAAAGAGTTGAAAAACACCGTAGCCGCCAAAACATTAACGTATTTATCTACCGGCAGTTGTAAATGTTTATTTTATTTACTGACAGCAAAGTATACGTTTTTGAAACGAAAAAACCTTTACTGTAAAAATATTTTATTAGTAATTTATAATATATATAGTTTTTATTTATTAAATATGTAAATTGGATTTCTTTGGGTATAGTTCTATTATTTTATTGATATGCGAGACGCAGAATCAAAATACATTCAAAATTTGTTTTTAAAATATTGGCTAGAAAAGAGTTATGATATTGTAGAAAATTAAAGTTTTTCTATCCAAATTCTCTTTTATTAATTTTTTTATGTAATTGTAAACTCGAATATCTGTATATTTTTATCTATTAACAACTAACAACATACACTATGTTTAGTTTAAGAATTATATACATATATTTTTTTCATCTTTTTGAGTATTAATTCAAAATTTTGTCTAAAGATTTGTATCGAGTTACAGTTCAAGAAACGTATGATTTTCTATTATTAGAAAATGAGACATGTGTATTTATAATTTTATAAGCAAAAATGTTTAGAGGATTTTTAAGACAAAGGATCAATTTGGAATGCAAAACTAAGTAGCAAAAAAATACTGATACGTGCAGAAATGTCTGAAACATCATCGATGGATTTAAGAGCATCCATATCATATAAATTAATTAAATAAACTGGGCATTTGGATTGTCAGTAAACAGTTGCTACTTGTACAAGAGAAACCAAGAACAATCCGAAAATCTTTTTTCTCTTTTTTTATCGATTTATGGCCAAAAATGGCTATGGAAAAAATATTCAACGGGTTAGATACCTGTTTATATCTTAGAAGATGGATATCCAACCTTTTTGTCTCGGGAGCTACTTTTTAAATCAAATTTTTCTCGGTGTTGACTTCTGGTATGATTCTTATAGGGAAAAAACTTTATTTAAAATTATTTCACAACAGAATAATGTGCATTTCTAAAATCGATAGTCCATTATCGAAATGTTTGCAAAATAATCCTGAGAACAGTGTTCAAAAATGCCGTGAACATGATTATACTTTGACCATTCGTTAATACCCTAAATTAGCAAAAAATATTGGATAATATTGTATAGATAATAAAATATTGGTTTTGAGTAACTTTATAGTATAATGCTAATCTTATGAAGAAATGAGCCACGAGCAATACATATAATCTGTCTTTTTTTTCTTGATATATTTATATTTGCTCTAATTGACAATATTTTATTCCTTTTTCCACAACATGATGTTATCCTGGACGATTTGCCGATATCACATTTTACACCAAAATGTATGTTGGATGCCTTTTTACACAGTTGTAAACATTCAACTTTCCCCTAGATTTCAACGACTCCTTCCTTCCAACACTGCAAATATTGAATTTTCCCTGTAGCAAATTTGGAGTATGAAACCTAAAGCATAAGCAAATACTGCAATACATCACCTCGATGATGCCAAACATTGAATTGAAAAATCACATTTTAAAGTCCATACAATTGATAAATAACGATTTTATTTTATATATATATGTAACTATACAAATTATTTGACTATAAAATGTTTCATATTTCATCTAAACAATATTTCATAACCTTAATGTATATGGATGATTAATTTGGACAATGCTTAAAGGGCACGATACATGTTAAAGTTTATGTTAAGCCAATAATATGAAAATAGCATATATTTAAAAATATAAAGAGTAATGCTTGTACAGTTACAAGTAAATAATATAGGCAAGTTTAAACAGCATGATCGAATTAAATTTAACGCTCTGCGTTCTCGAAAATAGAGGAGAGACTTTCGATAATAAAAATATCTAATATTATGACCTAAATTGGTAGTCATGGCCACTTGTTGCTCCAATAAATTTAACGAATTCCTCCTCAAATAAACGAGATTCCTTTGTTGATTGACATTTTGCATGCATAATATCTTGCATGTAAATGGACCAGCGATTTATTTTTCTTTAATATAATTTCCTCAACAATTCCATAAGCTTAAGAGTGAGCTTTATTACAAATCATAAATTGCAAAATATAAATAATAAAATGCTTCCTACGGCTTGCAAAAATATGTAATATGCCAACTACTTATTAAAATTAATCTGCTATCAATAAAACTGATTTGTATTTGATTGAATGTGGGGTATTTATTTATTAAATTACCTAAAACTTATACCGTTCTAAATATTTTGTCTCACCTCACCCCAGACGAATTTCCAAGTATTTCAAGCCTTTATAGTTTTTTTCAATGTTAAATTATATGCTTTTACGGATCCCAAATAATGAATACATATTATGTATAAAAATATTGATGAATATACTAGAACGAACTTCAATAATATTTACTGTAAATAAAATATAATTAGCACACGATATTTAATCAAAAATATAAGATATTAATGCTTAAAATTCCACCATGGATTTTTTTTTTCGTGTTACTCATTAGCTTATGACTCAAATATAATATCTTATGTATCAAAATGATAATGCCATTAAAATGCTTAGAAAATTGAATACACCATGCGATTAAAAATATAGGAAAGGGACGGCAAAAGGTCACATCATCGTGCATTTATGGAATATGGAAAAAGTTAACTAAACATTTTGAAAATATAAATCATTCGCAATTTGAAAAATAAAATGAAATTGAACACACTACAAATCTCATTGTAGAACTTTTCCAGAAACTTGGTATTAATATTGATCAGGAAGACATAAACCAACTTATAGAAAATGATTTGGAAGATCTTTCAAATGAAGAATAATTATGCATCGAAAATCAAAAGGTTGAAGAAGAGACTAAAAAAAAAGAAATAGAATCTCCAAAGAATGTGTATTGAAAGAAATGGATGCAGCGTTCCTTCAAATTGACCAAGGAATGCAAATATTTGCAAAAATGGATTCAGATAACGAAAGATGTTTGACTATAAACCACCGTATTCAGAAAGATCTTGCTTGCTACAAAGAAATATACAAGGGAAAAAAACAACAAACAACTCGACTAAAGTTGGATATGTTTTTTAAAAAGATTACCACTTCTTCTTCCACTACTGATGAAGAACCAATGGATTGTACTTATATAAGTATAGATGACGAAAGATTTTAAATATTAATTAAGTAAATATTTTATATTAATAAATAAATACAAATTTAACAATAAAAAAATACACATGTTTTATTTTAAGGCGTCTTCTCACATTAGGCGCCTCGAAAATAGCCTATTTTCGCGATTTTTTTTCGAGAAACTTTACTAAAAATTATGGGATAAAATGGATCCTATGTAATAAACAAATCTTTCAAGTACATGAAAAAAATGTTTTTTTTATTTTTTTGAACAATTATTATAATAAAACAGTAGCATCGAAAAACCCGTGTAGAAATGTTATGTTCGCGGCTTGTTGATGGTATCACCGTGATGGGTCATTTGAAACAAAAAAATAAAACAGTTTTAGATTCAGTATGTTAGTGGCTATAGCGCATATCATTAGATTTTTGATATTTGCGAAAATAACAAAATGGCGCACGTTTTTCAAAAAAGTAAAAAAAACGCGTTTTTTTGCAGTTTTTTGTAAAAAAAAATACTTAAAATCAAAATTTCAAAAATCTGATGATATGCGCTATAGCCATAAGTATGAAGAATGTGTCATTCAAATTTCATGACAATCGGCCGGATAGTTTCCGAAATTTCATCAACAAGCCACCGAAAAACCTTGTTTTGAGATAAACGCGTTTAAAGTTTTGGTTGCAGAAAAATTGCCCAGACACAGTTGTTGAAACACTCGTTGTTATTTTGGGTATTTCCTCCGAAGATCTTCATAAATCGGTTTCAAAACCTCTTGAACATCCTCAGCTAGAGCAGGAGGATATTTAAAAGTTTCTATCTGATTGTTTTTCACCACTTTCTTGTACTTGCACCATGAGTCTGAACAATACGTATGCAGCCGGGTGCTCTCAGGTAGTCACCTAACGGTCGCCCAAAAATGTAGTTAGACTCATCCGATCTTTATGAAATTTCGGTATAACATTTTTGAAGATAAGTTCTTTCAAAATTTAAAATAAAATTAAAATCGATTTTTTTTAATTTTCAAAGTGAGAAGACGCCTTAACACAATTTAAGCTACATTTTTTGCATGAAATTCGACTTACGACCAATTCGACTTGCGACCAATGTCCAGAAACGTATCTCGGTCGTAAATCGAGGACAACCTGTATAATATTTAGAATTAGAAGTACATAATAATATAATTTAAAGTTTGGAAGTCGTCGTTTGAAGTACATAGCAAAAATTAAAATCTGGGAATCGGGGGAAGAGATAAGCTAAACATAATATATTATATAAAGGTAACTTAAAATTTCAAGCTGGAATTTTGGTTGATAACACAAATATCTAAATTATTGATAAAGAAAATGAACTATATGTAAAGATTACAAGTTTATCAGATGAATACAAAATCTGCATAAGAATGGTAAAGGACAC
This sequence comes from Stenopsyche tienmushanensis, assembly GCA_008973525.1. Taxonomy (NCBI): domain Eukaryota; kingdom Metazoa; phylum Arthropoda; class Insecta; order Trichoptera; family Stenopsychidae; genus Stenopsyche; species Stenopsyche tienmushanensis. The sequence goes on from WACJ01000026.1 coordinate 203,018, forward strand.
ATATTATATCAATAAAAAATTATGTATCTAAAGATGTGTATCCAAGCGAAAATATCGATATTTTGGAACCGGTTCAATTCAGTTTCGATTTTCGGTTCAGTTCCGGTTCGAAGCCTTGGCTGTGAGTATGTATTTGCTAACATGTTTTGTGCAAATACTGCGCGATACATAAACGCTGTGATTAATACAAGTCATCCAAAAAGTAAAGTTACAACATTTATGTAGTATCGAACAATGCTTGTATTTAATTGAAGATGATCCTCGTATAATTTATTGAGAATATGTTAAAATCTATCACACTACAATTAGGATATTTTAATTTTAAGTGGAACAATTTTATACATGCTGTATTTTAAGATATCTAAAGTAAGAGAGGGGTTGATATTAAGTTTATTTCAATTCAGTCACAAGCAGTCGACTTGGAGCGTAAAAAATCATAATAAGGAATCATCTAATTTCCGCCTCCGGTCCGCCCCTGGTCGACACCGCAGTCTGCCCCATTTTCATAAAGGGGTGGCTGCGGGCGCCAAGGGGCGTTAATGGCGCCGTTACATTATTACAGGTAATTTCTCTTTTATTGTACTTAACAAACTCATAAAAATATGATGCGACATCGGCACCTCGCGAGAAAATTTGGGAGTCGGGCTCCCACCGCGGTGGGGGTGCAGCCCCCGTTAGCCCCGTCGCTCGGTAAGAGCTTTATTATATATGATTATCCCATTACGACCCCTTATATTTTCATTCCGCTCCTGACTCCACTCAGAAGGCAGATGTGTCACTTTATAGCCGATTAAATTACGATCTTTCATCCTAATTTGATTTGTATAAATTTATAATGTCCATTGGCCTAAGCTGTTACGGCTCGAAAGGCCCCGAGACCTGGGGACCTTATTCGATTCACGGTGCGTTGTATTACAACGATCAACGCGGTATATGAGATAATGAATACGCCGAATACCCTGGGCCACCCTCGGTTTGATTCCACGGTAGAATTTTAAACAACCATTTTACCTAATTTACCCAAAACCAACAGCGAAATAATACGCAAAAATTCCAGGTTAAGGAAAGATTTCATGCAAACGCTTTTCAATTATTTTTCTTTGAAGATGTATGTGAAATGCAAAGAAAGTAAAAATATACATTCTGAAAAGGCAGATTTATTCGCAGAACCAAATATTAATTTAATTTTTTTAAATGGAAAGTAATTAATAATATGGAGGTTCTTGGGGTCACCCACATAGAAAATCTCAGAAAAATAATTGACAAAGTTATCCTTCTTCTTAAATAAATATATTTTTTAATTTTCTATACGTGCACCAAGTTTATAAGCTTGGCAAGTCGATTTTAGTCTTCAAATGTAATTACTCTCTGTATTATCTCTATCAGAAATATTAACATTTTAGATTATGTTGATCTAGTTTCGTACAGATTTCCTGGTTCTGAAGAAGCACATAATAAAATGACAAACCACGTTGAAAAGGGCTACCTATTTATCTCTATATGAATTTTTTTTATAGAAACCGTTCATGTTTGATGATGAATATGGCACCTTAATAAAAATAAGCTTTTAAGAAAGGATATGTCAAAGGAGCAAATGAAGTCAAAAAAATGTTGACAAGCAATTGGAAAATAAGGGCACAAAAAGAAAGAACTATGTATGAAATGCTTCAAAAACCAAACAGCCTCAATAGAAAATATGAGGAATGCTATTTGGGTCATATACTATCATAAAATTTCAACTGATTAGGCCCCTCAGCATTCACATTTTTACACAAGTTAAACAATATCTATCTATTTTTTGGGCTGTCAAAATGAGATTTTTATCTAATGTTCAAATCTAGTTCATATTGTTTTTATTACCCAAACTGTTGATTAATTTATGATTTTAATTAGTTCATTGAAAGTGTGATTACTTCATACAATCTAAAATTCATATTTACCATATTGAATGCAAAAGCTCCATTTAAGTACGTGACGGTCGAAGCAAACAATATTTATGGGGACGAAAATGTAAATTAGCTTTCTTGCTCATTAAGTTCTTTATAGTTTAAAATCCTCTCAAGGCAGCTGTTTCGGAAGCTTAAGAAGTGTTTTCTTATATTATTTTTCATCATTACTGCACTTTAACGATCCCTGTATAAGAATCGCCAAGCATTTTTCTGTGTCGTTCCCATTTTTATTTTCAGAGCCATAATTGAACGTTGGCAAAACCTTCTGGATCGATGATTCATGTCATATCGTTTAAAATTTCAGCAAATTTATTATTTATTTGCATCACTTAAAAGTTTAGTTGAAGATTTTATTAGAACACAAATGAAAAATGACTCGATGGATCTTGAAAAATTAATGCGCATTCTGCGAACTCGAATCCATATTTGATGATCTCCAGGTGGATTCTCTTAAAATCGAAACTCATAAATAGCTGGAAATGCTTGGAAATTATACTGTGAACCAAATTGAAAGCTTATTAAAATATCATATTGAAAGAAATGAAATAACGTCCTTTGTATACGAGTGTCTCAAAAAGGAATGCAAATTTTAAATGCATATCGCTAATCAAGCAGATACTATCGCTGCTAGTTCAGCATATAGTTATATGTTTTTACTTTTATTATCAGTGTGCACACTGTATATTTACGCGTCTATTATTTTTATTTGCAAAATCAAAAACACCTCTCATGTATGCATACAAAAGATTAGTGTAAAAAATGCTTTTAAAACGTATCGAATCCCTTAGGACTATAATAATTTAGAACCGACAAACAGTAATACCATGTTTGAATGCATAGCGTTGGAAAATCACGTTAACATGTACACACACCCAGCCATGCATACGCTCTCAATCCCACACAATTACGCTAAGTGAATTTCCGACAGACACTAAAATAAATTATTATTTCAGCCTTATTTCTTCGATTTGACTTAGTATCGTTGATAGAAATAAATCTTATCAATTTAAAATAGGACTGTTCCATAGTTGTATAATTTCAGAAGCATTCATTAAAAATAATCGATTTAAGATGTCCTGTACGCGTCCATTTTCACATTTTTAATTAAAATGGTACACTTTGGAATTTCATGCTGAAATGTCCCAGATTCAGACAAAACTACTGTACTTGTTTCCCCTCGAAGAATGAAAATAGTCGACAATGGAAGTTTTAAAATTGTAAATTGAACGATGAATATAACGATATTTAAAATAAGTTTCCTCTTTTTTATCTTTGGATATTATGAATTTATTATATTATTTTCTCAGTGAAGTATTTGAAGCACAATTATGTGCAGCCCAATGAAGAATGTGGACCTATTCATTTACCAGAGATAATGGTACATTCTTGCTAACCGTAATGATATTAGTGACGAGTACTGCAACAATGAACAATATACTTATGCATAAACTATAGTAAACACATTTGAAAACGCTTGTCACTTCATAAAAATCGTATATTTAAATAGATAATTTTTAGAAATTAATACATACGCTTTTAAATATAGTTGAAACCCGATTATCCGGACTAATTGGGGATGAAAGTGTCCGGATAGCGAAAATCCAGATAATCGAAAATATTCATAATTGACAGGGAAAGTATGAATAATTTTATTTGTCTAGATTTACATACATACACACATAATCAATTATTTTTTATTAAAAAAGTCAAATCGCAAATACTCTTAAGATATATAAGTTGTCCTGAATTACACTCTTCTTGGTTTTCAAGCCATTTCATGGTTATTTCTATTCACTTAAAAGCTTCAGAATGTATAGGACCAATATCTCCCCCTTCGCAAATCACCTTTGTCTTCTCGGCCTTGTTCTTCTGCGGCAGATATTTCTTTAATTATTTCCTCATCGTACGTATGATTTTTGTAGCAACAATCTTTTGAATATACTTTGCTGTGGAAGCTGATGACCGTTTCTTTGTTATTTTCGTCTGCTAGCAATAATCGTCGAAGTATCTGATTTCTATGTCTCATCGTCATCATCATAGTGCAGCCACTAACAGTCCACTGCAGAACTATGGGAATCTTCAATATCCATTCATAGGAAGGGGTTACATCCATCTCGTCTATATTATACATTCACCTCCTCATTCAATCGATATTGAAGGTATCATTACCACCGAATTTCATTTTGAACGCTTACCCAACGGGTATCCTGAATGAACGTATTGACGAATGCTTTCGCAAAGGTCTCGATAGGGTGTGTGATAGGGGTCGAATTTGAGACTGAGTGGTTTCCCCATTTCAGGTTGACCCTCTTAGTTCGGCGATTCCAAAACGATATAGAAATCAGCGGAAGACAATGCTGTTTTCGTTGCAAAGTGAAGTTCTTCATGTGCATCTTCTCGAAGCCGTCTATATGATGTTCTTCTTGTCCTTGTTCTGTTCCTAAAGATTCTTGGTTCCGAGCCGGTAAGATTCATCATGCTCCATATTGCTGTGTAGGGTCGACTATTTAAGAGATAGCGAGAGGTAAGTAAGTGGAAGAAATTTTACTGTAAACATTTCATCGATCTGGTTTAAACTTTCTGTAGATAAAAGGAACGGTGCATTGTCTAGTAATAAGAATGTTTTTCCTCTTTTAGCTATGAAGTTTTGATATTTTTTCACTTCTAGTATCAAATGTTTTTCAAAGCATCGTTTAAAAATTTCACTGTTCATCCAGGATTTTTTCTGATTATCATTTAACCAGAAGGCTTTTGATATTTTTAAAGCATCTGAGATTCTTCGATTTCCCAATGACAAGCAGTGGTAGTCTGTGTCTGCCTACCGTATTTACTCACATCATTGAGGTGACACTGAGTTACAAGTTTTGTACCCGGGTGAAGTATTTTCAAGTCTTGATGCTCAAAATTTGTTGGATAATTTTTTCAGCAGTGCATTGTATATAAATTCTTCGTCGAATCCTTCCTTCTCCACAAATATCTTCAACGTGTCAATGAACGTGTTTGCTGAAGGTATGCCAGCTTTTCTCCATGAATTTCAAGTTCCCTGATACCATATCGTCTTTTGAATTTTTCAAGCCAGTCCAAATTTACTTTTAAGATAGAAACTCCATTTAATTTTGTATTGAAACATATTGATTTTTCACACAATAATGGATCAGATATTGGTCATCCAGTTATATATCAGTTTATACAATAGTTTATTCTTTTGATTATTATTTTAAAATTTGATTTTTAACAATTTTAAATTGAAACTTGTTAATGCAAACCATACTTAGCTTGTGTACAGGACGCTTTGTGTTAAATTAAAATGACCAAAGCTTCAAAGATTAGTAAGCAAAGATAGTAGATGGATATAATGTTATAAATAGAATATAATTCTATATATTATTAGCTACTTGAAGTATTTATATTTCAAGCTTCGTAATTATTAATATATGAACTGTCTTTTAAGTAGTTGTTTCATCTCTCTAGCGTTCTAGAGCAATGTTACATGAATAAATTGATAAAGAACAAGTACAAAATATATATGTCGTGTTAAAAACGGTAGAATAGCAAAAGGAAACACACCGGGATAAAAATATTTGAGTCTGGAAGCGTGATTTACGACTTGATTGCCAGGCCGTAAGAATGTAAGCGAAACGGCTCGTGAACATTATGTAAATTTGCCAAAACAGGAATAACAGCGGCTCGCGAGCTGCTTCGGGGTTGGGGGCTGCTCTAATATTGAAACACGTCTGTTTTGTCATGATTTCAATAACAAAGTAGAGCAACGAAAGGGCAAAGAAAATTCACTTCATATAATTCCAGCTCCATGTATAATGGTGCGCGCCGACCGGAAAAATATGTGTTTCGCGCCATTTAAGCCACTGTTTGTGCGAATTGTATTGTCAAAGGCTTAAATCAAATCATTCGCCCCGGGCTGCTAAATTTGTCCTTCCCATTCTACGCTATACCTAGCCGCGGACGCGTATAAAAATTCTATCAATGCCGGGCGCGAAAAAGTAGCGTGAATATGATTTAGCAAGTTATCAACTTAAAGTCAATTTATTTTGACATGATTATATAGAAAATTTATCGCTACAAAAAGTGGATGCCGAGCCCTGGTAAGTATTAAGCGTTTCCAAAAAACTTTTGTACAAGTATCGTTCATCTCTCACCGCGCGGGGTGAAATTCGTGGAAGTTCACAAAGTCTGGAAGCAAAAGTACTGACACCGAGATAAGTAGCACCTTGACATTTAACCCCTTCCAGCTCATCCAATTTACGGTGCACAAAGTGCGATAAAGGAAATTCTTCAATCTCGATGGCATTCAGACACAATTAAAAAAATGCTGAAACTTCTACCGTTAAATTCTTAATTTCAATTTATTTCTATTCTTCCCATATATAATACGTAAATAAATCCTAAAGTGCGTATTTGTTATCCCTAAATGACAAAACGAGTATAGAATTATTGAGAAAATAATTTTAGATAGACGAGGATCTACGAACGAATAGCAAAACTATCAATATTTTTAAGCCATACTTTGGTTGTAATTATTAGTCCTGACATTCATAAGCGATTCTTAATGATTTTATTATCTTATGAGTTTTATAAGAATATAAATATTAGCGAACAATTTATTTACGGATTTCAAATGAACGAAATATTTCAACGAATAGAGCACGCGTTCGAACAGTGAGAATAATGAAGATTGATTGATGTTCAACTGTATAGTTTGATATCAGAAAATCAATACAAATGCATCAGTACGATCTAATTAAAGCTATTCAGATAGATAAAAATAGTTTCACTACGCTAATAAATTTGCAAGATCTTAAGTATAAATAATTTGGATCAAATAATAAAAATCCAAATATTTTGATTCTAGACAAACTTTGTCTATATTTTGTACAGTGCTTTAAATATTAAATGTATATATAAAATCAAATTCTTGCAAGGAAATAAACATGAGAAATATAGGTAAATAAAAAGTATAGCAGTCAAGGCGTGACAATAACAACCATATGATCAATAATTATACAACATCACAAACAGTCCACTACAGAATTATGGGCCTCTTCAATATCCGTTCACAGGAAGGGGTTACATCTATCTCGTCTATATCATACATTCACCTCCTCATTCACTCGATATTGAAGTTAGCATTACCATCGAGTTTTATTTTGAACGCTCACCCAATGGGTATCCTGAATGAACATATTGACGAACGCTTTCGCATCCGTCTCGATAGGGAGTGTGGGAGGTTTGTAAAGACAGTGGTTTTCTTAGGAAGACAGTGGAAAACTACTCTTGATGACCTTTTCGAATCTACTGGAAAGGGCTTTCTGGAGTTCAAATAGTCCAGTCCCTCCTTTCCTCGCTAATGCGTTGCTGGGGTAAAGTGAAGACATAAAAATAATAACGAATAGTAGATAAACTGAGTATCAGCTTGCTGCTAGAAGAATATTTAAGTATTTAATCTTTAAATAAGTACTAGTCAAGTGGTCAATAGTCAAATGTGGTTGGGCCGCAAAAAAGTGTTAGACAAAATGGATTCAAACTTCGGCGTTTGTCTTCTGATCTTAGTGCACTTACGTTTGTATGACAATAGAAAGCAGATATGTGCGAGTATTTGTTGATTCGCTTACCTCGGGAGCTTGGATTTTTATGGTCTTACTTGCGTTATTATCCTTGTTGCAGTTCTTCATAGCATTCAAATTGCAATTTGATCCTGAATGATTTGCCTGGAATTTTGGTGGATGCCGCCACATTTACTACTGAAATCAAAAGTAATCAAACAACTATTGAAAAAATATCGACTAACATCGGATACTTATGGTCGAGTGTATAAAGAAATCTGAAAAAAATCGGGAAGGTGTGGAGACAAGGAAGACAGGTACCACACGAACCTGAGCGACCGCATTAACCGGATTGAAGCATGCGAATAACTTCTAAAAATGGAATCTGAAACATCTTTTTAAGGTGACTTAATAACTAGAGATGAGAAATGGATTATTTCCTTTAATTATGGACGCAAAAATCAATGACTATCGAAAGGTCAAGTAGCAAAATCGACTCCGAAGTGGAGAGAGCTTATATCCGACGATGGAAATTACATTTTGTAATATTAAGATAAAAATAAAATATGAGCATTCAAACCTTTCATTTAAAAAACGAAAATCTTTATGGGTGCATGTTATAAAACGATTCTTGGATCAAATATTTTTGTAATTTGAGAATTCATTTCTGAAGATTAGGTTGAACTAAATTGATATCCAGTCCTGAATAAAATGAGCTTGGATAATTTATTTAAACATTTTGTATAAAGTTGAAGTTATCGCCAGTGCTTGTGGAGAGGATAGAGTGCTAATACAAGTACATTCGGTTAACTTGAAAAAAGATTAGATGATACAAAAATTGATCCACGCAGGCTTAAAATCATGATGGAAGGTAATAATTTTAGAAATCCGTTTTCACGTCGTCCCAGTTCGCTTGTAAAAGTCTCGTAAGCGAATAGCGTCACGCTTATGGGACGTATTGCGTGGCTGGGGTGGGCGATTGCGGTCGTGGGTGGCAGGGGGTTGTTAGGAAATTGTCGGGGGATGTGAATGAGGTTTCGGGCGCTGCGAAGGCTTTGTCTCCTGCCAACAAATGTTCGGCCCGGATTCATTTCGCCACCGACGCCTTCAAATATCATTGTCAACGGCTGAGAGTAATGCTTCGCCGTGCGACGGGAGCGTCTTTAAAATGGCGTCAACACCATTTTATTGTACCGGCACATACGACATGTGTCGCGCCCCAACAACAACTAACTACACATTCTGTTCTGGGGGCGCGGGCCTAATGCCACTTACACCCCCCACCCAAACCCCACTTTCAAATTAACTTTTTGTTATATTAACACACTCACACTCATCAACCCAACACCTTCGCCTCCTCCCGCACGGCTCCTCCGCGCTGCGCAATTTTTATTCCTCTGAGCATAACATCGCGTAATCCATTTTTAGATAAAACCTGATAGTCTTAAGACCTATTTTCCAAAAATATCAACGCAAAATACATTTATATCATGACAACACCTAAATATAATATCCATTGAAAACATAAAACATTCTATACAACCATAATTAGACTGACCTTAACTTTAAATAAGTATTGGTATAATCTATCAAAGCATAGATTTTTTTTTATAAAGATTTGGAATTAAATCTTGATTACGAAAAAAATCACTGTACTAACAAATTTTGAAGATCTAAAATATTAATATTATATGTCTGAAAGAGCCGAATAAAATAGCACTCTTGCGTCGAAACCACTGTTAATTACCGTAGATGCAATTCGTGACATCAACAGTAGCGTTTTATTCGTGCACAAATTTCAAAAGTGTAAAATAAGAACGGAGAGTCAACCGAAAGTCTTGGCCGCGGAAAGATTTGTTGAGGTTGTAACCTTAGGGCCAATGCCTCCCTGATTATACAAGCTTGATCATTAATGATATTAATTGATTTTTATTTACATTGCTTGGATTATTTAGGTATATATTATAACATATTAAAGAGATAAATGGAAAATATATACAAATAAAAAATTATACCAATAAAATATACAAATAAAAAAATATATATGTAAATATAAAAGAAATAAAAGATTAAAAAAATACAATAGAGTTTTTTATTTTATTTTTAAGATTAAGGAATTTAGATACATAGTTTAGTCTCGTCTATCCGATACCCTTTTTTGGGTATAGGAATCTGCGAATGTTCCTTATGACTTTAAGACCAAGTATCGCCTTCGGGCGGCGATTCAAGCTGCTCGAGTAGGAAGATAAGGAATTAATGATGGGATTGAGTACCTTTTTACGAGAATCAAAGAAATTGGTAGAAAAGTACTTAATGTGATTTTTGATGGAAGAGATATTTGCATAAGATGGAGACAATTTTGGCGCGAAAGAAACGTTCGGAGAGGTAGTTATCAATCATGCGGATTGTGGAGTCGCGGAATCCGGTGGAGACGAGCTTAAACAGCAGTCCTTCGTGCCAGACCTTATCGAAAGCTTTGACAACGTCTAGGAAGACGATACCCGTACCCATTTTTGTCTTTATGCTTCCGTGAATTAATTCGGTTACAAGAAGGAGCTGGTGTACGAAGGAGTAAGCCCTGCGAAAGCCGAATTGTTCGCAGGGGAGGACATTGAGGGATTTTGCTTCTGATTCAATACGTGTCAGGATTGTAGCTTCGAAGATTTTGTCTGGAATGGACAACAGACTAATGGAACGGTAGGAAGTTGGGTCATAATCACACGTCTTCCAGGCGGTTGGGAAGTGATTGAAGCGTAGGCAAGAATTGAGTATCCTTAGCAGTGCGGAGAAGCCGGTATTGGGGAGAAGTTTAACTGCTAACGGTGGGATATTATCTGGGCCAGGGGGATTTTTTATTTTTTAGTGTTTTTATAAATCGCTCAAGTTCCTTGGGAGAGGAATAAGGAATTTGTGTAGATAGAGGAGAAAATCGGAAGGAGCGAACCGTCTAGTAGATGACACGATCGGTATCTGGGTCGGTCGGCGAATTTAGTGGATAGCATTGCTCTTGCAGACTATCCGCAAAGACATTTGCAATGTCTTACTCAGAATAAACAAAGTTACCTTGCGGATCTTTGAGAGTAGCAATTTTGCTATGAGGTGTTTTGAAGGATTTAGCGTGTTTCCAAATGGAGTTGTCCTGAGTGAACAATCGGGAGATTTTTTCATCCCATCTGGAATTCCCGAAGTTGAGAACAGCCGTTTTGACTTTAAATTCTAAGTTATTGAGCAGAACTTTAGACTGAGGGTCACGATAGATTTGCCAAATTTTTCTAGCTTTGTTTTTTTTTCCTGATAAGGGCTTTCTTGTTATGGTGGAGGTCTAGATGGTCCCGAGAATTTGGAGTGAAATTGTGGAAGCACATTGAATGGCAGAATTAATTTGTTCAGTGAATTTATTAACTGCAGTCTCGATATCTGAGATCGAGTGCAATGCTTCAATAAATTTAATGGTTGTAGATATAGCCTTTTTATATGTTTCCCAATTGATGGATCTTTTAGGTTCCTCTCCGAGTAAAATAAAGACTCTGGTTAAGATAAGCGCTTTTTACCACCACTTGACCATTTCCATCCTCTTGTTCAGCTTTAACGACCTGAAAGCGAACGGACTCATGTGCTTTCATTCTGCAACATTCTGAAGCACATATACAACCACTCTACGTAACATATTTCGCTACTTACGCATAGATCTACTCCTATTTAAATTTATTCGCATGTAAATGATAGTGAAAAACACCACACAAATAACTCTATCCCCAGTAAAATCTCATATAAATACGTCTAACAACACTCAATTTATAAATTAAATAATAAAGTACAATATTGTTTATAAACATAAACAATAAGCTTATCGTCTGATGTCGCGTTATCGTCACTTTATAATTGTAAATTTTTCGCACTAGATCCGATGTCTGCAAAATTCTCTAGTGTTTAGAACGTATGACACTTAATATTAATATAATACAAAATCGCAGCTTTGTTGATATTTTTTTGTAATTAAGATAAAGATAAGGTATCTACAACTTAATATAAATTAAGATCGTTTAATATATCAATTCCTAGATTATTAATGTATTCTGTAAAAAAAATTATTAAAGGATTATTATTATATAATACAAAATTAAGTCGTAAAAAAAGCTTAGGTGACTCAATTTTAAAAAAATTGTGGCCATTATCATTTAACATTAATTTCATTTCGATATCAATTTCACAAAACATTATACACATGTATACGATGTTAAATCTCCTTTTCAAATTACATTTTTGCGAAGCATATAATGATTTTAAAATAGCATACGCTCAAGTAAAAACGATATCAATGAAACATGGCACATTTTAGGCTTGTTGACAAGCTATTTTCTAATTAAAATTAAATATTTTAATAAAAATACTGAGATCATTTAAAAAATATTTCTTACATAAATGTAGAATGTTATTTAATCAACTATTTAAGTGATTAAAGCCTTCTAAATGCCAATGGTTAGGTCGCATGAATGGAAAATATAGGCAAAAATTGAATTTATTTCGTTGTTTTCGTTAGTAATTTTTGCGATTAATTTTCAATGTCATTCTTTAAATTGAATATTCTTATTATTTTGTCATTTAAGCAGATTTATTTTATGCTTCCAAAAACGATTACAAAATTAATTGAACCCGAATTAGCTGATTGACTTTCGTCGCTTTGAAATTTCAAGATTGATCGTGTTTTTTAATATTGACGAAGACCTAAGGTTCTTACTTTCGATCGTAGTTTCAGAACTTTAGCGATTCAATCGGAGCTTTCAATTTAATTGCAATCCTTGAACATCTGATAGCTTCAATATTTCCAATAAGGTCTGCCATATTTATATTAATTTTAAATAGGGGCCAAACTTAAAACGTGCTTAAATTGCGCTTTTGAAGATCAATTAATTCAAAACCTACCTCTAAACGTAGTTTAATATTCTATTTAAAATAATTGCAAATGCGTCGATCTATTTCATATAAATAAATCATAAATTTAAAACAATTCATAGAAACTTTACATTGGGATGAAGTATTAATAAAGAAATTTCCTATGAATTTGGAATTCGTATAAAATTAAAATCGTTGGAGTGATCTTTTCAGACTCAAATGTATTTTTTTTTAAATTCACTAAAATAATATATAGAGGTGCACACCCACTTAAAAGAAAGCTTCATTTTTTAAACAATTTTTTCTAATTAAAAGCCTTCATTTCATAATACAATGATAAAAATACAGATATAGAGAAATTGCGATAGTTGCTTAGTGTTTCAAAAGATTTCATGATTTGTTAACCGTAAGGATAAAATCGGACTTTTAAGGTCAATTAAATCCAGAAATAAATCTACATTTTACACAGAAATATTTGGAAATCTTTGGATCGGCTTACCTAATTTAATCACTCAAATTTTCATTTTCTGCATTGATTTCACTTGACAACTCCAAATTGCAGTTTTTCAATTTTTAAATTGTGTCCACATTTTCAAAGATACATTAATAATTTGATGGAACGTTGAACTGAAATCGAAAATAGAAATATTTTTTTAATTTTTAATATGTTTAGGCAGTCAACTAAGCTATAAAAAAAATTAAAATTTAGTAGGCTTTTTAGTAAAATGTTCATATTTTTTACCATTTTCTTGATAATTTTTACCCCAAAAAAAGTATTTATTTATGCGAAAACCTTAAAACTTTAACTTTGCTGATTAGGTAATCTCAAAATTTCACTCAGATCGATCAACAACTTTTTAGGCTACAACTGGCGAACATGTTGAAAATGCATTTTCGAGATAATCGCGCTTAAAGTTTCAACGCGATAAAACTATCAATTTTAGTGACTTAACGACCAACCAATGATTTCAGGTGCGTATAATAGATCTTCAGCTTTTTTAAAAAGTTGATTATCTTCGACTAACTGTTGTTTTCGGGCTGTAGGAGATGCTTTTGTCTCAGAAAGACTCCCACGGTTCTATTTCGCTAACCGCGTTTCATCGATGTTTTCAGCAAAGACTTTACAATAGGTGGCAATAATTATATTTAATGTATTCATCATTTTCAAAATGAAGCTGTAGCCGTTATTAAACATCCCAGCAGCAATGTATATTAATATTTCAATGATTTTTACATCAAAATGCAGGTACTTTGAAGCCAGTTGCCAAACAGTCGAGTTAAAACATTCATTAACATTTTGGGTATGACCATCCAAGCATCTTTGAAGTAATTCATCCCTAGACAAATCTTTATAAATTGGTAAGAAATGCAGTCTTATCTCTTGGTCAAAAAATAGAGTCAGATCTTCAAGCTTTGGATATTTTTTTAAAGGCATAGATTTCTGCCATTTGCACCAGCTTTTGACTCCAGTCTGGTTCCCATGATAATATCTTTTTTAAAAATTCCTCGGACTTCTCTACCTTTCGTTCGTTTATTAAGATATTTTAACATTTTTGCTTCGAAAATTCAATCATGATTGACAAACCATCTTCGTGCTGACTTTGAGAAACTTTAATTTCGCATACTTACAATTCATGTGACGTTTTTTTCCAAAGTGATATGTTACATGGCAAATGCTTAATTCAGATATTTGGCATTTTTAAAAGGGAAAATCAAGAGCGAGCATCGATGCGACCCAGATTCCTTTGATCGCAAGTGTTTTCCTTTAAGTATTCGAAACCGGATTTCATAATGGAGGTTTATAAAGCAGATAGTGGTAAATTTTAAGCAGTAACGGGTACTTTAGGTGTGGGAATAAATCTTGGAGAATCGGCATAACATTCTTGTTTCGGCGCTAAACGAGATAAAGGACCGGGAGTTCTCTGGTGGCAACGCGACAACATTTATCGCCTTAATGACTTTTAATTGGATCTCGAGCTTGTATTTGTTTTAAATAATAGCCGTTTGAAATCTTGAGAATGGCCTGACTGATCCTATTAGATATGCTACTTATTTCCATAATACTATTAACCAACCTTTCATTTGTCACGAAACCGACTCCGCCTACCCAACCGTCTGACCTATTCTGCCAGCAAAAGCAATGATCATTTTTCATGGTCATTCCTTCCTCACCCCTCTTCAACACTATTAAGATCCAAAGGCCTTTGATTGGACTTTTACGAGCCACATTTTCAATTCCACCCAACAAAGATATATTATGCGTGCGAAATTGCAAGACCACACAATACACTCGGGCGACGATAAAAGAACATTAAAATAAATAAAGGCCCAGTTTGTAATACCGACTAGATTACTTGTGTTTGGCAGATGTCAATTAAGGGCCTTACTCGTATATTAACAAGTTTATTTGACCGACACTAATAGAGGTCGATTGCAGACATTTATCAAAAAGCCTTATTTTATGACTTACCATGGCCACAGTAAAATTTTATATTCATCGTACGATAAGACTCCGCCATACATTATCTGAACCTGCATGAAACTGTATTGACGTCATATGCATATTTAAAAATGGGATAAATAGTGGCATAATGGATTATTATTTTTTGGACTCTCATGGAGAGTCATGATCATCTGTGGAACCTTTGCCGACGACATGGTTTGCAAATAACTTATATATTTTTTAGATATAATCGTCAACCACGTCATTTGTAAATTTGAACCCAAAATCATTAAGCTACGAGTCTATATGCTAAATCACTGAAATATCCATTTGTAATACTAATATTAAATATCGTCGAGATTGAAAGCATTAATATTTCTATTCGATTGACTTGAAATATGCTTCATAATCGAATAAGTGCTGTGTCTTTCCATTGCAATCAAAAAAATGACCAGTATATCTTAGCTTGCTCAAAAATACCACTTCTGACACCATCGTAACCAAGGATTGTGGACCTTCAAGACAATAAATCCTCCTAGATTGCATCCTGCTTCTTATTGTATATGCTCTTCAATGAACAGTTTTGAGTAAAACCACTAATTATCGGATTGTGGAGCCTGAGAAGATGGCAAAAAGAAGACCACTTCATATACATTTCTCTAATAATTAGACTAAGCAGAAAATAAGCTAGCAATCGTCATCGACGTTAATGGGGCGAATTTGGCAACACTTGGCTTGGCAAATCCTGTTGCTGCGGAATCCTCCTCGTCCGAATTCAGATAACCTAATAAGTCGAATGAAATATAGCATTACTTTTTTTGCTCAATATTCATGTCTGAATTTGTACTTTTATGTTAATAAGCGGCCTTGAAATTTACGAGAACGAAGGAAAATATTAAATTTGTAAAAAAGCTACGAACATACCATATTTTATATGAGCTCCTTATTGGGCATATACGCGAATAAACATTCTCGGTTTATCCAAATATAAAATAAGTAATATTAGCTAGGTATTGCGTGTACATAAAATATATTGTTGGACTTGACTGAGTCAAAATTCTGTTTGTCAGTTTTCCGATGATCGGAAATAAGATTGTTTAACAATTGCGTTTGTGAAAGGTATTTGTTAATTGGTGAACTTAATAATCAATTAAAAATTCAGCCAATTCGTATTTTGCTACGTTTATTGTTGGGCTGTGTACCTTTGTAATGCAAATAAGACTAGTTAGAATCAACATGAACTTTAAACGATTATAAATTTATCCCGGGCAAGTTTTACTCTACGAATTCATATTAATATTTCAGTTGACAACCGGTTAATGTCAAACAAAAGGTTAGGGGTTAATATTATGAATTAAGGGTGATGATATTTTATTTCACATGCCCATGTCGCTATATAAATAAGTCTGTTTAAACATCAATTTAGTGCTTATACATGATGCAAATAATATTAAAGCTTCATAATTTATTCCTTAATTTCTAATCCTTCCGTGTGATAAATCTAAGGATTCTATTCGGATCTAAGGAGTCTAAAAAAAGTCTGCAAAAACTTTCTTCACATTTTTACATGTAAATAAATAACACAAATGATGTGAATTTATTTATCATGCGAATTTTATTTTATTTTAAACAAGGCACACTTTGCAGACATTAACTAAGCGTTCCTGCGGACGCAAAACAGATAAACGAAATAATTCATGTTTATTTGTTATAAATGCTTAATTTTTATTTAAAGCAAATATCATTTATAAGGTTGTCCTATAAGTTTCTTTCGCAAATGAACACAGCCAATCATAGCCATGGTGGAAGAAAACACGCAATATACTGTTCGCAAAATAGCTAATAAGTTAGAAATTCTACGAATATTCGTCCATAATCATCTGATAAAATTGGGATACATCAATCGTTCAGATGTGTGGCTTCCACATGAACTGACTAACTCAAATAAACTTCAGCGTATTTCAATATGTGATCTTCTTCTCCAACGACATAATAGCCAACCTTTTTTGAAGAGACTTGTCACTGGAGATGAAAATTGGATACTCTATGAGAATATCCAACGTAAACGATCTTGAACCAAGGGTACAGAAGCTTTAACTGTAGCTAAACCTGGCCTACGTCCAGAAACTAATCCACTTTGTCACTTATCAAATGAAATATTACATTTTTTTAAAGAACGTAATAAAAATATGTGAATTATAATCAAAACACCAAACAGGCTCTTAAGCATGCATCCAATGATGCCAAAATCATTTGGTAGTTCATATGAGCTCCTTTTGAAAAAGAAATTAACGGTTTATCATTTAATATTTAAAATTATTTCACAGTAGGCTTTTAGGGAGAAGTTTTTTGTTAAATTACTAAAAAAAAAAATTTGCCCCGATGTACAAAAGATATTTTTGTTATTCAGTTTTAAAATGTATAGTTTAAAGCTCCCGTTCAAAACGCATCAAAAGTGGAGATTCAATCACATAACCTATATAGCATTCGTGCAAATGCAAGAACGAATAATATGAAAATCTGCTGCAAAATGTAAAGAATCTTTACATAGGAAAACATACAACAAAAGATACGAAAACCAAAAAACTTTCTGGTGAAAATATGTTGCTTATAATTTTTGAAAACGGCCAAATACATAAATTTCACCTGCGGAAATATTATTTTTAGCATTTTGAATAAGTGTATCTGCGAAAATGAAGTAACACTACCGTTTCAATGTTAAAAAAGCTGACAAAGAAAGAGGGAACTATCTCTATTTTTGCATTACCACTCGCGTATGAATCGTACAATGCATTTTTAATTCTACAAGGATGCTTTAGCCCAATTTGCACTTCATCCGTTGAAGAGTAAAAGATTCCAGAAGCATTCAAAAAGCTGGTGCATTTCACTCAAAGCAAAATGGATCCGCGAAAAAGCTCAAATCAAGAGACTTTTGATTAAATCAGATTGTAATATTCTCTCGGATGAATAAATGCGAAATTAAACCAATTTTGCCAAAAGACTGTTCCATCACCTTGAGAAAAAATAATAAATTCAAATATTGGGTCATGCATATGGTGGTAATCTCTATTTATAAAGTAATTTATGAAAATAATTAAATTTTAATTACTACCCTTGGCATCATTGCCGCTCTGTTTGTGAAAATAATTAGCACTAGTGCTCTTTTACATGACGGGTTTCAACTTAGTTGTCGGTCGTCCTTGGATATAATGAATTTTAAGCGTTCTTGTTCCAACACTTAACAGAACTTCATAATTAATTTGAGATATAATTTTTAAAAAATCTCAATTTTGCCCCAAAGATTAATTTGGAGCGATCGGTTTAGGGTCCGATGCTTATTTTCATGGTACTGAGATCAAATGATAAATACATATTTATAACAGTAGATATTTCACAACTACAAGTAATAAATGTGATTGATTACACACTAATTCATCACTCAATAAGTTTGCAGGATGACATATAATTGGCGCTACCATTGACAAACCCATATGATTTTTAGGAAGTATTAACACCAATTTTTCATAATAATGAATGATATTCAGTTACAGTGGTTTTATTGATGATATTTTTGTAATTTTTAATTGCTTTTTATTGGGAATATCGTAGAAGTGAAGCAATGGTTTACTGATTTTAAACGCGACCGTACAAACACAATCTGTACGGTTAAGTACTCACATTGACACTTGTTCCAGAAAATCTGTAAAAACCACAATAAAGTTAAAATAGCTTACACCTTTAAGCTATCAAAAGGCAGTGAATTCATTATTTTACGTCAATATTTGTACGTGAAAAAGCTCTGTTCGAAGTGGATAACGCGTTTGCTCACAGTCGATCAAAAACAGCAACGCGTCCATAATTCAGAGCGCTGTTTGGATTTTTTTAAGTGCAATAAAAATATTTTTTTAATGCGATATATGACAATAGATTAAACATGGATCCATCATCAAAACACACACAAATCAAATCGATAGGCGACTAAGTAGCCCAAAGCGACCAAAAGCATATATGACGTCTGGATTGGTTGGATACATTCAAACCTCTTTTTTTGCGATTTCGAAGTTATGCGGTTTTTATAAAGCATTTTTTATTAAGATAACGTATCGAGATATTTTAGATAAAATAGGAAATAAATCATCAACACTAACTGAAATTTAGAAAAAAATATTACTTGGGATTGGGTAAATCATATTGCAGACCACGACTTTTATTCTATAATGTTTTAGAATTTTGAAAAAAACTCTTTCGTTTTTTTTGCATTTTTTCAATGTTTCGACTTTTAAAAATATATTCTCAAAAGGAATTTCCAAAATTCCGACTAATTACGGAGTTATAGCTATTTTAGTGACGCGGCAACTTGGCCGGTCTTACCATAATGAAATCTTTTAACGCGTTTTTCTCGAAACTACTTTTTTGAACACGGTTGACATCATATCTCAAGTTTTTATTGACCATTTTACTTAAAACTCTTTTATTCATACCAGATTTATATCAAAATTTATTTTTTAACTATTTAAAAAATATCAAAACTGTAACAAAATAAGGCCAAAAAATTACTTGACTGAATTTTTTTTTAAACAGTTTAAATGTTACTAAAAATGTTATTTTTTAATTGCCTTGGTATTGGTTTCCTATTTTTTATTAACTTTTTTTGTGCGATTTTTGATATATTTTTTATAGCTGTTTCAAAGTTATGCGGTTTTTAAAATACATGGAACGCATCTTCACTTTTTCTATGAACGTCATAACTTTTTTTGTGCGATTTTCTGCGGAACGTATCTACCGCATAAAAAAGGCTTAAGTGTATTGAGAATCTGAGAAAAAAATCAACCCAAAACAATCCAAAATTGAATATTTGTCCAGAATTTGTAGATCCCATATATATATAATACATAAGCAGTGAGCTCTTGGGGGCTCATGGTTTTCAAATTGTGGACAAATATCTATCATGGTGTAGAACGTTTCCACGGATACACAATTAGCGGAAAGCATTCAAATAACGCATTTTTTGTGTTAATATTGCGAATTTTTTTTCCATTTAATTATTCAAGCAAAATAACTGAAATTGAACCACGCCGTATATTTTTAATGAACAAGTCTATGGTTAAAGTTCTTTACTTATAAATAGCAAATGTCGATTTCATTCTGCATTAAGGCTTTAAAAAGGCATAAATGAGAGAATCAAAACATGAGCAGAGTTTATGGTTGTTGGAGCGAGTTGGTGCGCATGCGCCCGCTCGAGCGTGTACAGGTTCGCTTTTATACTCAAAAGAAAAGTTTGCCCTTTCAAAACATTACCGACAGCCGTCATAAAACAGGGCCGGAAAGTAAAAGCGATCGTTTCAAATTTTATAGTTAACATAGCGGCGGCAAACGAATTAATGTCATTTTCGCGGATGGCGGGCAGGGCCGGCTCGTTTGAGGGCGCCCTCGTGGTGTTTGCTCATTGTACGAAACGTTTCAGTTAAATTAACCCGGCGCCCGAATTTGCCGGGTAAACTACCCAAATATGGCCTCGATCATTACCTTCGTATAAAGTCGGCTTATGACTTCAGGACTGTAAAATGATACACACCGCAATATGTCAGACTCCCTTTGCCAACAGGGCCCACTTTAACGCTAGGTTAAGTTCCAGGAAACCGTGGCGAAAACCGGTACCATGCGGGGAATTACTTAACTCCATAAAAGCGACTTGCCGAATTTAAATTTCAATTTTTATTTATAACTTTCAGAACGTTCAATTTATACCCCAAACCAAATCCTACATGGACTATAAATAACGTAAAATTTGGCTCCTATTGAACATTATCATAGTGAATAAATTCCAAGATTTAATATAATCAAAACTCTTACTATACCATGTTATTCGATGATACTTGGTGAGGTGTTAATTTCATATCAATGTAACGCAAAGCTCCTGCTTTCGACGCTTCCACGTGTTCTTAAAATGGGTATGTTCTTGTTCGGGCTCCGGTGATGCCAAGCCAAGAGGAAACCAGCTTAGATGCTTCGAAAAATCTATTTTTTTTATTTTATAAATTATTAGTAAAACTATTCAAGAATATGTTCATAACAAAATTCCGATTTTTTTCGATGTTATGAGCACTATACGAACACGTAGTACGGAGTGTTCGCACAGTAGTTCATTTTTAACTCCCTAGCTCTATACCCCTGTATTATGGAAAGAAAAAAATTAATAAAAGAAGAGGGAGATGTCTACAGTCGTTATTATTTGTAAATTCTTAGAATAGAGGTCTTAACTAGGGATTCCAATCCGGATATTCAGATATTCGATATCCGGATATATTCGCCAGTTTTAAGGCTATTCCATATTCGGATATTTGGGAAAATATCCAAATAGTATTCGTAATAATTTTTGCCCGGTTGACACACGTCTGGAATAACGATTTTCGCAATTTATGAACGTAAAATTGGAATTAAACCATCGCTAAAACACACAATAATTATTGTTTTGAATCAACGACATTGATTGTTGACAGTAGCTTTATTTGCCTCATTTCTATTCTCAGAGAAGTTTGAAAGTTTTTGACCCGCTTAAGGTTATTTTCGTTTTGATGAGTTTCGTCGATGTGAGATAAGATTTGAAGTGTCCACGAAAACGGTATACATAGACTTATCTGGCGCAATAAGCAAGTATTATCCGCTGATGCATGACGGGATTTGACGGCTGTGTACGTCAAAGTGTTAATATAATATTTTACTAAATCGACGAAAGATCACATGAATACTAGGGTATTCACTACCTGAGTGAAACCATTACTTAGGGATATTGTTTTTTGCCTTCCCCGAGCTTTGGTGATATGAATATCTTATATGGTGTGGAAATAACACCTCATTCTCTTTCAATTTCAAAATTGCATCATGAAATTCAAAATTTAATGTTGTTTTTCACGAAAACGAAGAAATATGACAGTACAAATAACCTGAAAAAATATTTCAAATATTTAGATCTATATTGATATTTCTATATTGATAGAAGGACAGAAAAGTTGGACGTGTTGTTTAATACACTTCTAACAATAAAACCAACGTAAACAGCTACTGAACGAGCATTTTCACAGACACATCGAGAGTCAATCAAGTTTTAGTGAAGATGCAAGTATCAGCAAAAAAAAGTTAAAACGCTTGGAACGGAACCTGAAACGCACTTTTCTCCATTACACCCCCGAACTTCAGAAATAAATTCTTCCAATATATATATAGGATATTTCGAAAGTTGAATTACTGAAGAGATGTTTGGGTGGTACTGGAATAGCTGATTAGCCGCTAGGTAATTTATGTAATTTATTACTGACTTAAATTTCTCGTTTTTACACTTTTTGATGCAACTTTTGGACTGACCTGATAGATAGATATCGTTAACAAGATGCAATGCATCCAATAATGGATCTTGATCGTGTTGATATGCACAATCACTTTTAATCAGAAATATCTGGCTGTCTTTTATAAAAATCGATTATAAATTTACTTTAATCCGAGAAAAAATATTGAGTAAAATTTTACGACTGTTTTGATTTTAGCATTCAAGAACGAACGGTTTAAATTGCCACCACAATAAATGACATTGTATCTATATATGTTGTAATCATATGGATTTGTTCAGTACCATAATAATACTTTAAATAATGTCTTTGCTACAATTTTGAAACAAATCATACTTTAGTCGAACGTGAGTTCATATTGCATTGTTGCTGAGGATATGCCACCGTGGAGCTTCGCATTTTAATGGGACCTTTTGCATCGAGCATTGAAGCATTTTGCACTTAACCAGCTGAATAAAATCTTGAATTCTTTTGTATGCAACGCGTTGCAATCCGCTGGAATCGGGAAGTAGCCTGGTAACTACTTCAGGAAACGAATCTACCAACAAAGCGGTTATCTGAGTGACAAATGAGCTACCTTTATACTGACAAGACTTCTACCTTTATGCGGGATGTCGGAAAGAAACTTCATTCTACGGACACATTTTCAATTCTCTCTATATAAAAAGACAATCTTTAACTCTTTGCAAATAAAAATCCAGGAATCATACATTCATGATAAAAATGCACATTTAAACCAAGCGAAAAACGACATACTTATATGGGTTTGTGTACAAATAAATGTATCGCGAGGTCATAAATGAGATGAGAAAGCTTCAAAAATACTCTAAGTGGCAACTATAAAGTTTTAAACCCAAATTAATGATAAATTTGCTGAAAAATAATACATTTTAGTAGATATTCGTATGTTATTCCCATTGTATTTACCCTGCTATTGCATCATTTGATTATCATAGTTAAAAATCCTTTGAATCAGTATTTTTTCCGATTTCCCTTTTGATCAGTCATTTATCATGTTTTTATTATAAATGTGATTTTATTTATGGATCATTTGTGTTATCGTTCAAAACCTACTACCATAATAAATAAAAGATAAAGCACCATTGATTTAGGATCCATTTTTAAAGCAGTATTACCTAAGCTCAGGATACAATACTTTCAAAAAACATTGAGAGTATTTTTACTTCAAAATGAACCGCAAACGTAGCTGATAACACGAAGAACATGGTGAACCAAAGCAATAATATTGTCGTTCTCATAGCCCATGAATTATTTATTTAACTGCATGAAAAATGCAACACAAAAATCTTTACAGTAAACAGACATGCTGCATAATAATCACTATTTTTACGCTCTTATGCTTAGCAAGGAAGATCTGCCGTCATCCGCATCAATTAATTGTTCCGCGTGCATATATTATAATGCTAACGTTTTTCGTTGATTGACACTGTTAATATACGAAAGATAATTGATCTCTTAAATTTATAAGTCGGGTGACATTTATACTTACAATCTGGAAATGCAAAACATATATCGATCCTCAATCGAGAGAGAATATTTTTCATTTAAAAAAATCTAAGCTTACATTTGACTATTCTTTCCAAAAAGTGAACATCAGATGGAATGAAAGCTTCAGCATTTTTCTTCAATTTGTTTCATTCGCATTCATTGTTTGTTGCTAAAGTAACGCGATGCTTGCTGAATTCCGATTTAGCACGTGCCAAATCCATCAAAATTATATTAAAGTTATGGCTATTACAATGGCACGTGGACTCAAGTCGAATCAATCAATTCGTTAATTCAATTTCTTTATCGGCGAAATCGCCAAAAAATTATCTCCAAACATATAATCGAAGGATGATTGAATTGTATTATTTGTTAGTAGTAATGTAATGATATTGAACATGCAAAAAATATAAAATAATCATGGCCATGGGTAAGATGAGCTTTGTCTTTTGTTACTTTTATACAATCTCGGCAATCATGAATACTATTCAAATTTTACAAATATTTTGATGTTTACATTCTAAAAACACACAAGAAAATAAACTAGCATCTAATAAACCAGTCAGGTTTTGTATTCTTAAGCGATATTATATTATATTGCCTACATTCACAAAAAGTACGGATCTGTTTTTCTTCTGCTTGTGGAGGCATCCGAAGAAAAATATTTCTATTAACTTAAAAAAACAAACACGTCCCTTCTCTCCATTAAGAAAGTGATTACTCCATATCATATATATATATAAATATAAAAAAATAAGACAAACAATATTTCTGTGTAAAAATAATTGAATACATCATCGAGAGATTGCTATAGTTATAAAAATAAAACTGCCATGTTCACTATTGCAAAATAAATTGTATGAAATTAATTATTCAAAAAAAAATAGAAATGTGGTGTATAGCGTGGGCGATTTGCCATCCCCACGTAGCCAGATTAACAGCGACATCTTCCATCTCACTTCAGGTGCAATCTGTTATTTTAACAGCGCCATCTCTTGTGGCCCTGTGGAGACGTCGCTTTTGCGCGTGCACCGTTGCTGGTTGGGGAGTGACGCGCAGGAGGCGGGAGTTAAGAAAAATCGTCGGTTAGCCTTGGCTGCGGGAGGTCGTCCCCCCTGCAGCCATATCTTATCACAAATAAAATATCCCATCCTGATAAATACGGGACGTTCGCCTCTCAGTAACGTAGGGCTCTGATCTTCCACATATGATGATGGCATTCTTTCTTTGAAAGACGTGGCCGAGTTCATATTCTACTGGTTATCATATTTCTTAGACAATGTTGAAGATGGGATCTCGAAAGAGAAGGAGATTTAATTATCTATAATATAATTTCTTCTATTATATTATAAAACTACTACTTACTAATTATAAATTTCTTCAGATTAGCATCAAACGTTATAAATAACAGTTTGTATCGAGGATCGGTTAAAGAAACACACGCTTTGATAATATAAACATATTTTTTAATTGATTACATTATTGTTGCTCCTGCACAATATCAAATATAATAAATTTACCAAAAAATAACAAAGCTTTGCATCAAATGGTCATCCATTCAACAATATTTTTCACTATAAATTTTACCCTCTGATTGCTATATTTTAGACCCTTGGAATACGAGATAAAAATGATAATATTATTGGATTAAATATTATATCGAAACATATTAAAAAAGTCCCCAAATTAATGAAAATTTTAATCTGATATGGCTTCAGGCATCACAAGGGAAGTATTCTTATTGTCAATTGAATATATCCAAAGTTCTCAAACGCAAGGAGATTAATTCTTAGATTTTATTTAAAGTTAAAATATTCTATTTTGGCATGGTGGATGATATATTGTTATTTACAGATCAAACGTCCATGATCACAAATTTTAAAATATTTTAAAACCGGCTACTTAAAACTCTACCAGTGTAAAATCGAGTCTAAGGACGTCCACTTATTTGATGGTCGCTTGCTCTTTGAACTACCTCAAAATGTTTGATAGCTCTCCACACTGAATTTTGGCAGTTACCCAAAGCTTTCAGGTCAGTAAAACATTCTTTGCTATTATAACTTTGTACAATGATATATTGTAAAAAGCTTTGAACCAAAATATAATTTCGCCAAATGTAAAATTATTTTGTTAATTAGTCGATGAGGTACTTTACTTTAAATGGTACAGTCGTAAAAGTTTGCATTATCACACTGTAATTCCTACGTTCAAGAAACTTCGAGGACGTCCTAACTTCAGGAAAACTTTTGAAGAAAAACAGAAGCATATTAATTAAGCGACGACACATAGTAATTCATATATTTTTATATGCGAAATTTCCTCGCTTCTAGCAATACAAATTGTTAATGTTATTTTGGCGCAGAGTGCTTGAAAAATATTTGCTTCATGGAAAATCACAAGAAAAACTATGCGGGCTGATCGATTCTGAATACCATTTCGACATCCGGTAGAATCGGAATCGCTAGACAATTCTCTGATAGACAGGGGATACAGATAAGGTTTTTATCCCTGGCGAATTGAAAACATCCTTTCCAAATTGAAATCAATCAGTTTCACGTTTTAAAATAAATAAATGGAAGTAAAAAATGTCTACCTTCTTTATATTCATTATTTCATGAATAATAAAAGGAACGAAAAACTTCCCAATGTCGTTTTTATAAATATTCTTCATTACAAAATATATTGTCTTCTAACTTGGGGCTAGTTCGTGCTGTTCTTGTGTTTGTTCTCTAACGGGTAGCTAACGAATTTTAATATAAACATTTCAAAGATGATTATAATTTATTTTATATATCTCGTATTAAAAAAGTAGTATCGTTTTGTTACATATATTTTATCATTATTGTAGTCCATGATGGAAAGAAGTCAATCGGAAGTATGGAAACATGCAAAGGCTCAAACACAACTGAACTAGTGAGATATTTTGAAAGGGTACATCGGATTTTTTTGAATAAAAATATCGAAGAAGACATCACCGATGCGGAATGTTCAAACAATACGAAAAGAATTAAAATATTCCAATCACTAATAATAAATTTTGTGAAGAGGAAAACGTTTTCAGAAATCGTCCTGTTGTCAATGAACTTTGCATAAATCATGCTATGCATCTAGCTGTAATTGAAACATTGTACTAGCAAACTTATCAAACAGAAACAGAAAACATTGAAAAAGAAGAAGATTTAGATTATTCCAATAAAGATGAACAAAACACTATAGAAAGTGACTACAAAAATGGTAATTCAGAAAGATGGAACAAGATTCTTTTAACTTACACATATAAATATTTACTTTTAAAAAATCTGTACATAATTGAAGAAAAAATAAATGTCTCGAGTCCCAGGAAGTCCCGGGACTTTGAAATTATCGCCTCTCGTGTCCTGGGACTTTGAAAGCCGAGACTTCAGAATCCCTAGTTGCAAGTGTTAACTCAACGACAACCGGCGGTAGACTGGTTTAAAATATTCCCTTTAAAATTATTATTACTTTCCGTTTTACCTAATATATTCATCAGAGTAATTCTTTACATTCCTTTTACTTATAAGTGGCTACAGAATTACTTTGATTAGAAAAAATAGTTAAAAAATAACATATGCTCTCTTTTTAACTGATATTTAAAGTATATATTGCACGGGGCAATCTGTGTGCTTTCTTTTGCAATGGCAAAACAATTTGAAGAATTTGTGTAGTAGCATTTCAACCCTATATTTTGTTTCCCAGCACGTGTACCAAAAACACAATGTCAACTTTCATGAGGAAATTTTCTGGGAAAGTGCGTGTTGAAATATAAAATTTGAATGGGGGACCAAAAGAAAAACTTTTATTTTTTTTGTTTATAAACCAATACATATAATTTACAGAGGTGTTTGGTGGAGGAAAGCAACCCATTTTTATTGTTTGGAGGAAATCCTACAAATAATTAATAAAGTCGATCAAAGTTACATAAAACACTCCCTGGACTTTTTTACACAAAATACTCAGACGTATCAAGCATATTATAAAAATTCAAACAAGAAATGTTTTCTTCTTAGGGTTCAATATTCGCTATGCACGAAGGCGATCTTTGTGTGAGATATTTATAGAAATAAAAGGTTTCAATGCTGTTATTTCCCATTGCATTCCACATATGGTTAAATTAAAATCAGTCGTTTATAGTGAGGTATATCAATACAGTTCAATAGTTTTCCAGTATTGAAAAAGTATTCAACTCGATGTTCCATAAATGCTTTTTATTGTGTGTATTTTATTCGTTTAATATCCGTGGGAATGTTCGAGCTATGACCAATGATTTTCATTGCAAACCAGTCATGCAGACTTAAGATTCATAAATATTTTTGATCGTTGGCTCTTCGATTCGATCACTAGTTCGATACGTTCACCCGGACAACGCGCTAGGTAAGCGTTTATATCAGTAATTCGAACGGGAACTGTACCGAAAACCAATAAAACCGTTATTTTTTGTGGAAAAAATAACGAAATTAAACCCATTAGGAAATATAGTTTTTTTCGGTTCGATACACATCTCACGCGAAAGAGAGTTTGGTTGATTTTTGTGTTGACATAATATATGATGTGTGTGATGTGATGATTGATTATTTATATTATGTTTATCGTATAAATGAAAACTAATATTCTAGACTAGAAAAATAGTATAACCTCTACGAAGAAGTAGAAATGGAAAATAATCCGTATACCATAAAAAATGTTTCTAAACGGAACAAAAACTATAACTGAACCGATATAAATGTTTAGAACTGACCCGAAATGATAAAAATAACGGTTCAAAGTCCTGATTTATATTAAGCACACGAATGAGTGAATTTATGATACAGACCATATGGATGTGGCTCTTTTCCGTGAATTTATATTTTAGAGGCACTAATCCTTCAATGGACTGGGTGTTCAATAAGATTATATCAGTTTAACCAATTCCTCCTTCAACACCTTTAGTCTTCGATCGGAAACCCGTATAATTATTACTATATTACTTTTGATTCTTAAATACACATCTTGTCTCGTGCTCGTTGTTTATATTTCATGATCTGTCATGCATCAATCGGAACGCATATCAATAGTTTTCAATAATTTTACATGAAATTTCAAATAGTAATTAAAGGCTATCTATCGAATATAAGTATGTGTATGCATTTCATATAATAATGAAAAATTAATATGGAAGACAGAAGGGTATTTCGCTTTGGCACTAAAACTAAGGCATCATGCTGTGCCTTCAACTATGTAGTATCCTCGTCCTGCAGTGTTTAACAAGACAAAGGCTAATATGTATATCAAATTTAACGGCACGTAATCTTCTCCCGTACAATATCGTTGCCGGCTCACGTATTAAGTATATCCAAAGTCGATACCCAGCTAAAATACGGTGGTTGAACTTTTTCCCCAAGAACGGCCTTCGCATTAATAGACCTCGTCTTCGACTCGAATGTTGCTAGTCGTTGTTCCGTAATATGAACCATAAATTATATTCGCCGATATAAACATTCGCGGTCACGAACCCTTGTAATTCTCCATTATTTAGGTTTTACCGTGTGCGCTAAGCCAAATATATTGGCAAAAACTATGTCACTGTCTTGATAATAGGATAACCACACATTCACTGTATTATGTCGAGAATAATTCTTCAACAGTGGTGAAATGTGTTTTATCATATATTAATACAATTGCTTTTTAGGACACGCTTAATAAATTTATTTCCCTCGATCGAATAGGGTATCAATAATTATATTCATGTTAACTTGTTTATTATTCAACATAAAACATCGATACAAATGGAATTGATTCAATTCTAATTGCACAGTCAGTTGAAAACGTATAATTCAATATGGTCGAAATGATATAATCTATCAGACTTGCATCTGTATCCTTATTAACCCTATCAAACATCCATTGAGAAGTACCAAACTAACCTGACAATACATCAACTCCAGAATTATCCAACAATAAGCCTTTGTCGCAAATAACCAATACGATCAGATTTGCACACATGGCATGAGTAGAATAACGCTGCAGATAATGAATGGGACAATATCATAATTAAAATCGGGTCACACATTGAAAATGCCCATTATCTTTTGATTATATCTGAAACTTAGTATGAATCTTTACAAATTAAATACACGAAAAATTATATTTGACGCTGAACGATGGCATTTTTGGAACAATCTGCATTAATTTAGCGGTATGGAAATTTTTCCAGTATTCCACATCCATTCTCACGGAAACACAAACAATAGGCATTATACAGGATTTAATCAATATTTTTTTAAATGGTAATTGATCTAAACATTTAATAAATTCAGCTAACTTTATCCGATCCGTGTAATTTTCAACGAAACTTTCATATGAAATGTCCGATTCTCGATTAGTTTTGACTACAATACAGCGCTTAAAAAAAAGGAATAATATCTTCTGGATCGATGTTGCTATTAAAATTAATTTTGACCGACGTTGAATAAATCAATATCATGGCATCAATATCGTGGTATCAGCATGCAACAGCGGAACTTTGTTTAATGACATTATAGTGATCTAATTATGATAAAGCGCAGATGTTGTCAGGGATCAATTCCTACATAATAAGATGATCAGGAATAATAAAATTGTAGATGTGAAATCGCGTTCGGAAAGGCATTGACTAATAGTTTTGCACAAAGGGACCGCATTAGACAGTCGGTCTTATAAAAATCATTGATATCAACCAATCATCCGTATGAAGTATTTTCCAAATCAAAAATGATCTGAAATAACAGATAAAATGACTGTTAATACAAACGTAATTGATTGTATTGTACACGTAAATTTTTTGACTGAAAATCGGACATTTCATATTAAAATTCCGCATCTTTTTACGGACTTCTTCAATTGAATATGAATATTTTGCCATTTTATTTATGTAGAAAATATTATCATAACTTTTCCTCTAATCTTTTACATTTTTGTAGTTTTTGTAAAAAATAAACTATTATTGACATTTGCAGCTTTTGGTAGAATTTGTAAGCATTTATAAAGAAAAATATTTTTTTACATTTTATAGATGTGCCATTTAAATGAAGTTCCTTTTAAATTTTAACTTCATGGTTGACATTCAAAATGACTACTGCACGTGGCTTTCATTTTCAACTAACATCGTGTGCATTTGGAAGAATGCACCGGACTCATACGTGAGGGCACAATTGCGATAACTTGGCGTCATTCCAGTATGGGGGTGAGAATAGAGCTAATTTGATGTTTTTCGCTGATTTAACGGTTAGACTAGCATGTAACAAGTGGGCTAGATTTTTATCTACCTCAATATTTCAAAAGCTTTTGACAAAAGAGTAAAATCGCTGTGCAAAAAGGGCTACTCTGCCGCGTCCAACTTTAAATCGCCTCTTTTCGCAGTCGGTGCGTGACGGGTGGTAATTTGTCTACTGTGAATACTAAAAATCACACCGATTCAAATACTAGATCAACCGTATCATGCCGGTCGAATCTTATAGCTCTTTCATTTTCTTCATTCATCAGCCGATTCACCCGATACATAATTCTTGTTCATCGAGTCAACGGCCGTAGACATGCTAATGTGCCGCAAAAATACGCACACTGCCCTTGTTGGACAAGGTTAAAAAATCAATTTGACCCCTCCGTTATCAGCTTCGATCTAATGGAAATTTCTAAATCAGGTATAATAACTACTTTCAATAGAATAAACTGCTACTTAACTTCGGATGACAAATGGAATTTCACACAAGAGCGACCTTTATGCCCCAAACAAACGCATTCAACGAGGCATTCTATCATTAATAGCTGAACAACCACTCATTAAATAAAAAAAATCAATTTTAAAAACACATTTACATGATTCTTCTACGCCTTTCATAAATAAAATGTGACTAGCTATTCAACAACTACAAGATATTTTTCTATGTAAATATATTGGGCCTTTGAGCTGGAATTTGAGCTACTTTTAATTTAAACTGTATTAGATGTCAATAAATTGTTAATTATTTGAGTGACGACATAAAAAGAAAGCCTTGATATTTTACCATTTTAAAATCCATGATCATTCATCAGTATCATTATACTTGTATAAAATAAATTTGTGTGAGTATAGTTTATCTATTTGTCTATCTATTTTTATTATTTTTTCCTCTTTACTTGGCTAGATATTATTTTCTTCTTTCCAAGGTATTTATTGAGATTTTTTTTGACGGTTTGTTCAATTTCCTCCGTAATTGATAGCTAAAATATTGAGAATAAACTGTGTTTGTGTAATATATAAAAAGTGTAACGGTTTGCTTTGAATGCGCATGCGCGTTGTGTTTATCCACGTGTGAGAATAAAAACGATCTTCGACATAGATTTTCACTTATAACGTTCATCAAAAATACTCGAAACTTCATTTAACAACTACACTTGTATTATTTTCTTCTTACGGTAAAGCCTTAAGGGTTGTTAACGCATAATTTTTGCTTGGATAAAAATAAATGATCATCTTAAAATCATATGCCTTTGAACTTGAATATATGAATATCCATAAACGTACGATTCATAGAATATTTTCATAGAATTATGTTTTCGGGGGATGATATTAGAATGAAGGTATATTAAACGCCAACACATTTTTAGGTATTTTTAGATAGTAATGTTTATTTTGCCAAATGAAAAATAGCTTAAGTGAACTCATGATGCAAAACGAATTTGATATGCCTGACTTAGGATAATGAGGTTTAAATTCAACCCTCAAGATTCTGGGTTAACTACTGCCACAAACAGATCACCATGCAAAAGGAATAAAACGGCCCTTATATGATTTGATTGCTATTCATCTGATAAAAGTACAAAATCGCTAGATTAAAAATAGTTTTCATGGCGATATTAATTTTTTTTATTTTTATTTGTGTTTTAAATAGCATTTATTCATATATATAAATATACAAATGGGAGGGAATAAATTAAGCGGGTTTGTTCGCGACCATTTATCATAAATCTCTTACGCTTATGTTGAATAAGTGATATATTTGAACACATGCTAAGCAGTTAAAAACATACGTATTATAATCTAATATACTTAATGCTGAAGAACGTAGCTTTACAATGGCGTGATCTTCATGCTAAGTTTTCTTGATCACGAACTTTAAAATTGCCTCTGCACATAAGACCTCGTTGAAGCTTGTTTTTGAATAAATTTACTTTTAAAAATTTCGCTATCTTTATATTTAAGTTTTGAATTCTTTGATATACTGAGCTTCATTTAGCCTTGGATGATTTAAGAATTATTTTGAAAACGAACGTACAAGAGATCTATTGTTTTCAAGCAATATTTTGTTGAGCGATAAAGCACATTTTACCATAGATGGTTCTGTCAATAAGCAAAATTTTCGTATCTGGGATGATGAAAACCCTTATTTTAAATTTATTCAAAAGAGATGTTTACAACCAAAAAAGTGGAAAAAAGTGGTGGTGGTTGTGCTGGAAATTCTATTACTGTGGATGCTGAGTGACATCAAACAATGTTGAGTGAGAAAAAAAAAACATCTTTTTACTAGAAAAATATTAAAATATACGAAAAGTAAAAGATATGATACGTTTTAATTTTTTTTTTTTTGAACTCAAAGAAGCTACATTATAATTTATTTTTAAAAGTTATATTGAAGAATTTTTGAGCAGTACATACTTTGAATCGTAAGTTATAGTTTATTGCAACAAAAAGATCGATTCTGGACAAAATTGGAGTATAAATGGTTATTTGTTGCTTTAAAGCATTTTTAAAATTTTATATGTATCTTTGGTATTAAATAATTAAAATCTTCATGCATAGTTTATTTTACTCACAATGAGTATACGTGATTAATAAATTAGGATAAAAATCATTTACATTGTCATATTTCAATGGTAGTAAAAAATATGTGTTTCTTGAACCATGTCTCAACACAAACTCATTGTAAAAAAAAAAAAAAAATTATACGAAAATCTTAAGCAACCTGTTATTAAAAATTCGCATACATTAAAAATATATTTTAAAAATTCCCTCTAAATAAGCTTTGCATTTATTCCACATTCCCTCATATTAATGTTTGATTTGATACCAGCCCCCGTAGGGAGAAAATCGCATTATTATTATTATATCGCCATAAACAATTTTATGGGGGTGGGATTTATTATTTAACGATTCGGGTTGACCCGGTAAACATTGTTAAGGGTTCGAAAGCGAATCCCCTGCGCTCGAAGCTAAACGCTTTTTAAACTATTCTTTTATGTACACATCGCTATAATTTATGTTCTGCACATTTCATAGACAGTCGTAAAGAAAAGCTGAAAATGACGTAAATCTTTATTGAAAATAAACAGCGTATTAACGAAAAGCCGAATCGATATAACAACAGCAACGCGTGTATATAAAAACAAGATATTTTTTGCACAATGAGTTATTTTTATTTTGTTATTCGGTTCGCAAATTAATCTACAAGCACGAAAAACAATTCAAATATTTGAGTTCCTTTTTCGAAATAAAATATCTATGGTTGTGATGAAAGTTATCGGTCTTCGAATTCGAATTAATTATTTAATGTCGTCAATTAGTAGTGATTTTAGTGCTAAAGATTCGAAAATTAGATATCATTATTGACCAATGATAAAAAGTCTTCATCTGAAAATACACAATGCATGCTGCAAAATTTTAGGCCAATTTGATTGCTCAAAAGAAATAATAAGTATTGGATAAGAAGAAAATTAAAATAAAATCCTATTAAATTTCCATTACGACATGCAGTCCGTTTTCTTGAATAGAAATTGCATGACAATCTTTGCATCATTTGAGTCGAATGGATGCAAACTTTCCAGTTGGCATACACGAACTTACATTAACGATAAAAATGATTTAGTACTCTGCCTTCGTCAATTTTGAGCTTACATCCATTTTCAAAAACACGTTAAGCTATTTAATAGTTATAATGCATTTACTGAATTGTTAAAAAAACGTGTTAAAATGTATTCATAAAATGCCATCACCCACATTAACTAGCTTCATAATCATTCCTATTCACTTATTCTGAAACGATTATCTCACTTTGATGTCCCAAAATCCAGGCAATTTTACAACTCTTTTCACAGTAATTACGCAATATAATGAACTAAATCTGTTTGGGCACTCTTAAATAATACAAAAATCTGTAATATAGATTACAGTAATAAAGATAAATAAAGAAATATAGTAATAAAGATTTTATAGAAATGAAATAGTCGAGTTTTGAAGCTTCTCTCCACTCTTTCCAGCATATTGACGATAGTAGTGTGTGTCGATAGCAGCTTATGTTTTCTTTAGTTGAGCCAGGGTCTATGAAAGGTCGGTGTAAACTAGGAATTTCAAGCACTGAAGATCGCCCTGCAAGACGTTGAGATATCCGGGGAAGTATTCTCACAAAAGATTAATCGACGTTCGCGCTGCATTCTGCTGAAACCAAACATTCCCCAAATCCTTCAAGGTTTAGTTAAAAAAAAAACATATAGACAAAATGAACAGTATTGACGGTAACTGTCTGACCATTTTCTTCAAAAAACCATGGCCCAATGATGCCTATTCTAGACAATGCACACCAAACAATCGCATGTTAGATCCCGCTCTTTTAAATAAGAATAACTGTCGTTTCAAGCTTTAAGTAAGATAAGAATAACCGATATCTCCCATCCTATTTGTGTTATTCACTTTTTAAATATGGTAGTTTTCCTTGCCGCACTCTGTAATTTAATTAAAAAAATCTTTATCGTTTTTTTTTAGAAAAAGTTAGTCTTAAAAGTTTCTAAAAAACACGTTTCTTTTGGGTTTATTTTTTAATGTAAAAAGCTAGAGGCACAAATTCACTTTTGCGTGGAATTATTGAACCGAATTGTATAAAAGTTTATATTGTGATATGGAAGCAAGGTGAAAACTGTTGCTCAATAAAATAATATTAAATGCAGTTGAAATTCAATTGATTAATGTGCGCACACAAAACGGCGAAAAATATGGATGAACAGTACGTTAATATAAAAATCCCTATTTTTCCTATTTTCTGCCCGCATTGGGAGAGCTCAAATTTTTGTGGACGATTTCATGTGATTGTTTGCATATGATATTTTAACGTTATACTCGACAGTTTACGATATAATAAATTACAGTTGGAAATCACGTAAATCTACGCGCATTCTGGATGCATCCATATTGTCAAAATTGAACTGAAAATGGATATTATTTGGTAAAATATTTGATGTTTTTAATCGATAAAAACGTTTAATTAAACACCATGAAAAACAGTAGATTTTGAATTTAGTAGACATATAGACTTTCAGAACATTTTAGTGAAAATGATTTTTCTTTTATTGTACATTAAAAGTTGTACCAGTGTGAACACATCAAAAATAAACATGCTAATTTATGTTTAAGTTCATCAAAAATATCCTTACCTTGTTTACTTTCTTAAAAAGTATTTACTTAAGACAAAGAAAAATAGAGAAAGAACCTAGAATTAAAGCCGATATTAAACTATTACACATTGAAATTATCAATCATAATATATAAACCAGGAAAATAATAAGACAATTAAAATTAACATTTTTGGTAACATTTTAAGGATGTCTTGTATTATTGGTTAAATAAGAAAGGCAAAAACATTTTAGTCAATCGCCTCAACTGTCAAATTAAAAGTCAAATCAACAAATTAAAAAATGAATCATGGAAAATTAAACTTTCGAAACTAAGTCCTGACAATTCTCTTTGGAAAGTTTTAAAAACCCTCAAAAATAAGCCAAAAGAAATTCCCAGCTTAATTAATAATCAGATGCCGAGTCCGATAGAGATAAGGCCAACTTGTTAGAAAAGACCTTTAAATTAACTCACAAAATTACAGAGAATATGAGTAATAGCAAAACCAACAAAACCCCATGACAACCTAAATACAAAACCACATCAATTCAAACCGATAACACCTATTGAAACTTTAAAAACAATCAGACAACTCAAAACAAGAAATCCCCAGGTTTCGACACTATAGATAATGTAATCATCAAAAATCTCCCATTTAAAATAATTATCCAGTTGACAAAAATATTTAATGCGTGTTTGAGTATGGGGTACTTCCCATCCACTTGGAAGCCGGCGAAAGACATTCCATTGCCCAAACCAGATAAAGACGTCAGCAACCCGATAAATTATCGCCCGACTAGTTTACTTTCTGCACTAAGCAAAATATTTGAAAACCTTATTCTAAATAGACTGGATGAACTTAGTAAAAATGTTATTAATATTGAGCAATTCAGTTTTCGTAGGAATCACTCTACGGCTCATCAGTTGACCAGACTGACTGAACACATTACTAGAAACTTTAACATGAAGAGAAGTACCGGTATGGTACTACTCGACATCGAAAAGGCATTCGACACTGTCTGGCACCGCGGTCTGATCCATAAAATGATATCCCTTAATTTTTCTATTTATATTATTAAAATGATACAATCTTATCTGAGCAAAAGATCATCACGTCAACTCCCCAGTCTGTTTCAGCGGGAGTTCCTCAGGGCAGTATTTCAGGACCTCACCTGTTGAAAATTTACTTACATGATCTACCGACACCATCTCCATCAAACGTAGCTCTCTAGTACCGTAGCAAGTCGTCGGGTCCAGCTCCATCAAATGGAAATCCAAAGTGAAATACTTGGGGGTGACTTTGGACAGAGGACTGAGGTGGGTAGTACAGGTGTCGGTTGCTCGAGCCCGTAGATTAGCAGCTATGGGGGCGCTGCACTCCATATTTCGTCGGCGCAGTGCTTTTTCGGCCTCTAACAATTTTTTATTATACAAAACGCTGATTCGACCTACAATCACACACGCCGTTCCCGTTTGGAGCTCTCGTCTCATTCATTAGAATATATTGGCGTTAGGTTTTACGACCTTCTCCGTACTAGGACATATTCAGGTTCTAGAAAAAAGCACATCATTCTTTCTGCCTTTAAGTATTGTACGTACATGATGAGAATACACGCACATACTGCGGGGGTTACATGATCCCATTGTTACATTTATAATAACCTTAAATCTTCTGATTTTTTTAAATGAACTATAATGCACACATAGCCACAATAATTTTTTTAATTGTATATTTTATTTGTAATTTGTCATTTTTTGTAGGTGTATTTTATCAATAATATTAATCACATTTATTCTAAAACGTGCTTTAAAACAAAATAACAGCGCTACTGTGTTTTGATTAATTAAATATTAATCAGGTATTTCCAGGAATCTTTCGCCTCATTTTCTACTTCAAGCCGATTTTTCCAAACATTGATTGGTTTTGCTTCTTGGAACAAATAGATTATTTCTGCTGTGACAAAACCATTACATCAATCCCTTTAATTCACGCCGTTGACAATTTATATTGTTTTAATACCGAGCCAGAAATAATAATCGAATGGGAAAGGGGGAGAAATACAAAAAATGGTGGATACATCATGAAAGGTGTGGTTGAAATTTGATTTTTAATATTAAAGATATTCAAGAGAAAGGCGATATTCTTCTTATGCTAAACCAGTGGCATGATGCTTCAGAATCGATTTGACTTTTAAATGAGAGCTGATGCGACGTAGGTGGCCGGAACCCTTTGCTCCGTGGTATTTTAAACTCCAAATAAAATATTTAAGGGGTGAAAAGAAATGCAAAAGTTGACGGGGCGGGTAATCCCCGAACGTGCCACGTTTCTTACTTTATTATAACGTAATGGGGATGTGTGGCACATTTGGGACAATAATACCGTCCCTATGTTGTAGTGTAATCATCGTGCACTGACATTTGTACGCTGTACGCCCCACTTTTGGCCCCCCTCTAGCTTATAATCCGCATCGAAAATGTTAACCATTCGCGAAGAAATGTGCTTTCTAAGAGCTTTATGCCATATTCAACGACTTTATCTTTCCTAGAGTGAATGAACTTCGACGCAAAAAAAGGGTTATTCCCTCGTTTTTGCCATGTGTTGGTTGTATAAGGCATATTACGCTGAAGAGCAGTGATATACTTTAACCTAATGTCGAATTCGCCGAATAGTTATACTTGGGAAGATAACATTTTATTTTAAATATGTATCGAGATACTATCATATCACACTTTCGTTGAAGCCCGTTGTCTTTGTCTTAAGCTCATGCTAATGTTTAACTTTTTCATTGTTCCCATTTGGTACATTAAGTAATTTGATGCTTACAATTGAGATGAAATGGCTTAAACATTTTCACAAATGCATATGTGCTGAGTTTTATCAACACGATTGTATGTTTCAATGGATACGCCAATCTTTAAGTGGTGTGGGGTATGAATAATATGATATCTTTGTGCAGCATCTGTTTTGTTCAAAATTGAGATTTAACCATTACAAGTTTTCCACCAAAAATCCACATTTTCACCTCAATTTAACACTAAACTATTTATCGATAGTTTGAGTTCACCCAGAAATAGTGCACTCAAAGCTATATATGAAAATTTTAACCTAGTTTTATATCAGATTCAAATATAAAAAAATAGATGAAGTCATTATCTGATAATTTTAGTATATCACTATTGCATTTATTATTATAGTAGGTTTTCGGTCAAAGCCCTATTGCATTATTTTTAATTTCCTTATTTAAAATAATATCAATTTCAATTACAATATCAATTAAAAATACTTTACATAGTTTTTATTATTAAACCAATCAAAAAAACGAAATCAAATATAATATTTTCCTCATTTTTTTGCAAATAAATATTGTCACAACGTTTAATATTTCGTTCTACAAAGACGACATTCAGAACAAACACACGTAACATTTTTTTATACGTTTGTTCCTCACTCTGTGCAAAATATATTTCAGAGTGTACAATATTTAATTAATTCGAGATAGAAGACATATAAAAGCACTTCGGCGTCTCCCTGGTGACCCTATCTATGAAAGTTTTTAAGGGTTGTATATATTAGTATGTCCCACTCCGGTGAATATATGTACCATAGAAGCATAAATGCGAAATGCAAAAATCATTAGCATAGAAGCACATCAATAATAATTCTGCTATGGACTTTAGTCATGTCATATTAAGATCGAATGGTATATGAAGGCTTTATTGTAATAAATACAAATTGATGTAAATTGCAGAACTATATATACAATTTGGTTTGATTGTAATGTCATTTTCTGAATCAAGTTTATGTATTAATAATTCAATGTATTATTCAATACATAAGCCATGCATTCCTCGGGATACATTCCTGAATATCTATAACTGCAATCAATCGAATTCATATCAATTTGTGCAATATCAATAATAATTTCTTAATGCTCGGAATAATGTCTGTGGTCTGCTATTTTCGCTTTGAACAGTCATTTACAGCATTAGTATCGGATTTAAGTACGGATATCCGAATAATATTTAATCAAAATAGTTCGATCCCTTCAAAATATAACTTGGAAGATCAGTTTTAAAATGAACATAAGATTTAGCATCAAATATTTATACAATTGGCTAAAAGACGAAATGATACATAAAATATTCGAATGTCTATATCTGCTTGTGCTAAATGCTTTCTTTCGAGGATCTCTTTATATTGGTTTTGCATATTTTTTTCTTACATTTTCGCTACAGAAATCTACAAAACTTCATATAAATCAGTAAAGTATAATATTTGTTTATTAATTATTTTGATTTTTCAGCTTACTGAAGCAAATTTTCAAACAAAAATAAATAATATTTCTCTTTTATCATTGGAAAAAGCATTATAGAGCGTATGGCGATATGTTTGTTTTGATAAGAAAACGTAATTGTTTTTCATCTTTGCATGTTTTCAGCCGACACTATATATGAAAACATTTCTCGAAAAAGACTTGTAGGAAGTTCTTTAAGAAAATGTTTTCCGATCGCTTAGTTTGATTATTTTTGTGACTTTTGCTGATCAAAAGGATCAAGCAATTTCATCACCCTGAAATTCATTGAAATAAAACGGTCTGTGACCCACTTTCGGCATCAAAAGCCTTTCATATTTTATTATTACTGAAGCCATGACTTATACATCTGTATAAATATATCATATACAGCTATGGAATTATCCCGTCAAATAATAAAATATATAAATACAAAAGTATATTTTGAAGCCACAATCTATGAATTTTATTGTTTGAAAATAAATGAGCTTACAATCAGCTTGAAGTTTTGAGTGGAGATATGCTCAAAATATTGCATTATCATGGACCATAGATAGATCATCATATCCGAAATATTAACGTCATTATAACCATTACTAAATCACTCAATTACTAAGTAAAAGGTCATCCGAATATGACGCTTAAATATATTTATTTTTTTGTAATGTTCTCTCGAGTTATGTAAGAAGTAACACAATATTGCTGTAAATAATCATCAGATACATCAACATGATTCAATTGTGACTAGG
Source organism: Stenopsyche tienmushanensis (assembly GCA_008973525.1). Classification (NCBI taxonomy): domain Eukaryota; kingdom Metazoa; phylum Arthropoda; class Insecta; order Trichoptera; family Stenopsychidae; genus Stenopsyche; species Stenopsyche tienmushanensis. The sequence continues at coordinate 244,148 of WACJ01000026.1, forward strand.
AAATCCAATCCCGGGATCCTGGACAGTTTTAGGTGCTCATGAATCTCGGAATTAGTAAACGTAATTCCGAAAAATTCGGGATTGAAATTATTATCTAATATAAATCATACACCTCATCAGCACGTTGAAGGCTACTAAATCGAGAAATTCTCGCCGAAATCTGAACGCTTGGAAACAGTGACGTAACTACTAATTGGCGAGATTAGATGACGTCTAAAGGCAGTAACTGTCTAATCTCTTTATACATATATACAGTATATATATGTTTTTCAAATTGTTATATTAGCCTTTCCTTACCGGTGATGTATTTACTACACCTCGACTTTAATTATGGGAATATCGATATGAAATATAATAGATACGGGATTCAGTGTACATGTGTATCACTCAGCATTCACAGTAACGGAATTTCTAGCAGCATCTTCGAAGAAATTTGTCCCAATGATTGAGTCTCAGATCTAGTTCCCAATTAGCTATAATGTAAAAATATGTATTTATTAAACGTTTTTTTATACACTTTGAAACAAAGTAAGCAATTCAAAATGAAGCGTTCATACATAAATTATTAGGAAATATATCAACCCTCACGAACGTCCCCTTTGAGCGTCATAAATCCTGCCTAGAAAATAAATAAGGAAGGAGTAGAAAAACAAAAGTCAAAAATACAATACTTAAGCAAACAAAAAACATCAATCATTAACTCAGGGTGTCATTGGAAAAAATACAAAGTAGATCAAAGAAAACACGTGCAAACGAAGACATAGGAGAAAGGAAAGGACAAATAGTCCCGATGGAGAGCTTTTCGCGCCTTGAATTATAATAAATACCTTGTTGTTCACATTTTTTACAATGTTTTTTATGATTTCAGTTAACATTTGATGCGACTAAATAAAATTATTTTTATTGCATATTGATTCTGGATTAACGATACATAAACGTGTTTATATATCAACGCTAATGATTGAACCCCTTTAACAGTTTTAATATGAATATCAAAATTAAACTCGGATAGCCAATTGATGCAATTAATACTAGTTTATAATTTGTTTTTTTTCAAGTATACATTCAATATTGGATTATGTAGAAATCCACAAAAGAGGAAATGCGAGTTCTTCATTAGGTCCTTATTATGACCGAGAGATTAAAGACCACGGCTACGAGATCGGGAAAGCCGGCGGAAAGAACACGCCTTCTTTAAGTCAAGACTATCAGTTTGACTCTTTATCTTCTTTCCTGCACGTCCGCATCTCTTCTCGTGCAAGAAGAAAAAAAGAGATTGCTATTAATCCTGCACACGGTGACTGTGACAAATAACATTGGCATTACACAGGAGTTTTATTTCTGTAATAAAATGAGTTTTTGTTATTAAAGTACATTTTTTTTGATATAGCAAAATAAAAACAGATTAAATCAAAAGCTACAATAATAAAAAACCTCGAAACTAAAATATTATTCTTCAGCCAAATCAAATCAAACAAATGCTTCTTTTAATCCCATTTTGGCCGTATCAAAGATAATCAATTAGTTCTATAATTTATCTTTTTATGCCTCATGACGAAAATTTTATTTCGTTATGCCTTATTTTTTTTTGAATTAATTTATATACAGTCAGTCCTTTTTCTTCAGATAACAAGATCCTTAGCTCCGTCCAACCACCTTAAGTTCCCTTTGAGAGGTGGATGTTATGAGATCTCATTAATTCTACCCTTACTATTTTACTCTTAATATACTTTTTTCGTAATATTTTACTTGGATTAAGAGCTTTGAGTATTTTATAATCCTATTCCACTATTAAAATATGGCCGAAGCTTCCGCATTTCATGGGAAATTCATCATGAATATTTTCTATTGATGTGCTTTGCAGTCTTTGTAGCATAATGGGAGCGCTTCTCTCCGAATAAGATGGGACTACTCAGAATTCTGGAGAACACCCATCTTACCAGCTCGATTACTTTACTAATTTAACGAACCTTGGCTATACAAGATGGTGCATTTAATTACTGCACCAGTAATACGCCGAGAATATCCACAACCGCTACAGGTAGCACAATTTGACTTTAAATCATTGCTATAAATGGCGCATTAAATTTGCTTAGATATCTATTACGCTATGATAAAATTTAAAGATGATCATCCCGATACTCTTCAAAGTGGAAATTCTCAAATAAATATTTGTAAAAGACCTAAAGATGCAATTTGCGAATAAATCGACTTTAGCGTTCATGTGGCATTCATATTTTTCTAATAATTTTGCATTTACTCTGTTTAATTGTAAGCAATAAATTTGTGCATTGATAATTTCTCCTAGATTTAGAAACTCAAAATGTATTATCCCACCACAATCCCACCATATACTCAAGATGACCTTTTTTTTTATAGTCAAAGAAGGTTTAGGACTTGGTACAGCCGGTTGATTAGTTGAAAGCCACTGCTTAGTTCTTTTAACATTGTCGTATAATATCCATTTTTCATCACAAGTTATACTCCGGTGTAGAAATGGCTCGTTAAGATGTCTAGTTATAAGTGACGTGCAGCAACTTTGTCGTTGATCCCTGTTTGTGTCGGACAGTTGGTACGGAATCCAAACGCCCTCTCTGTAACTTTTGCTATAGGTCTCCTACTTTGGTGATCATCAACTAGGCTAAAATTGCCACTTGAGAATCTTCGAAACCATCGTTGACACTTGTTGACTTTAAGATATTTGCAGTAAACGCCACAAATTTTCTTAGATATCTGTGTTGCGTTACAACCCATTTTAAAGTGGAAAAGCATAGTTTTTGTAGAAATATTTTTAAATTGAGAAATAAGGTCGACGCATTTTAAAAAAAGCTGGTTCTTTAGGATTGTCAGGTGCTATTGGAGGATTGAGAAATGTTTCCACTTTTGAAAAAAAATGTTTAATTGTTGCTCGACATTGACAGGAAAGGTGTTTTAATTGTAATAAGGCTTGAAGGCATCGGTACTAAAATTGAATCACTGTTATTCCGAAAATGAGGATCTTTGTAAAGGAAACCATTGGATTAATAATCTCTTCACGAAGGACGTTATTACATGTAGAAACGAAGAAAAAATAATGGAGTTTTCTTCGGTGCCACTTTTTCTATAAAATATTTATGGCAATATATATATACAAAAACGTTCGCTCAAATAACTGGAATTGCAACTAAAGCTCTCGAAAATGTACTAAAGTTGAAATTGCACTTTTTCAGCGAGCGAATGAAAAAGGATTGCAGAAATGTAAGCTTAAATTCAATAGAGAACTAAGCCCGTTGTTGCCACATTTGCTCAATTTTTTCACAATAGTCGAAAGCGCTGAATTGTCTGTAAAGAATTATTTGTTCTATGTGCGGTAGTTCTATTCTTTCAGTCGGTTGAAAACGTTTAATTTCCTCTTGACAATTGTCAGAATGGAAGCTACGTCGCCACTTTCAATATCTTTGACAAATGTCGGAAAAATTGCTTGTATAAAGGATAAAAGTATAATGACAGTCCTTCATTCTGCTCGTCATTCAGGCTCAAAAGGAAATGGTTCGTACATGATCGGCCATGCAAATGCCCAAGTACTATAATGAAGTCGAAAGCTCAACTAAAGTTGATAAAGAACTGCTAAGAAATTAAAACATGATTAATTCAAAATCATTTTTTAATTTAGCGGAAAAATATGGCTTTTATTCAAAAACGAAAGATATTCTATTGTAGTAGTGTCAATAAATGCAATGCAAATTTAACAAAGAACTCAATATTATTCATATGAATAATGAGTCCTCTTTCTAAAAAGTGGAGGGGGGATCCCAGCCCCTGGGACAGTACTCCTTTGGAGGTTAAGCAGAGTTTTAACATCATAAACATCAACACCTACAACTTGCAGGTTGATCATTAAGTTTTTAAAGTTATCGAAAATGAACAAGCGAACTTAAAATTATTATTATTTTGTGAAGGAAAATAATTGGGTTTTATGTCAAAATCAACGGCGGTTCATAGCTAAAATTAGAAGGAAAACACGATATACAGTTTTCAAGCACAACACACGCCGAGTAAAAAACTACTTTCCACCAGCACGCCAAGGTCGGCACTGCGAGAGCGACAGTGCTCTCTCTCTCTCGCAGCCTCGTGTGTAGCTTCTTATGTTCAAAATAGTCACATTGCTGCACTGTTCATTCATATTATAACATAATGACCAATGGAATTGAATCGTATACATTGTAATTAAGCATATCTAAAGCATTTTTTTTAAAATATCACATTATAAGGTGCAGTGCTAATGTTAATAAAATGTGACCGAATATCAACGACAAAAACATGTCACTAGTTGATTCACTTCCTGACGTTATCAAGGGATTCTGTCAAAATTTTTTGATTAGTTTTGATCCTAACTACATAAAAATACGCATTTAAAACAAAGTTGTAATTGAGAAAGTTCCTTAATTCATATAATCACGATCGCGTGTTTCGCTGCGCACTCCTCTTTAAGAATATTACTCATCTTTATATCGACTTTACGAAACTCGTTAAAAGAATAAAAAACGGCCCGAAGGCAGACTCACTTGTAATATTATACATGCAAAGAGTATTAAATATTTTTATTTTCGTATGTCTCTTTGAAGTAATGATTTGAAGACGATCATAATCGGAGAGCACTGCATAATAGCTGCATTCCCAACAATTTAACCCTTCTGTCAATAACATGATTAAATGTACTTCCGCGAATTAAATTGGTAAATAAACTATCGTATGAAATATACTAATTCGGGGTATTTTTTTGACTTCTTGCACGTCCACTAAAACGATACATTCTCGCCAAAATCTCGACGCGTGGAAACAGTGACGTAACTATTAATTGGCGAGCTTAGGCGACGTCTAGGGGTAGTAACTGTCTAATCTATTTATACATATATACAGTACATATATATATTTCAAATTGTTATATTAACATTTCCCTACCGGTGATGTATTTACTACACCTCGACTCTAATAATGGGAATATCGATATGAAATATAATAGATACGGGATTCAAAATTTTTGTATTCCTCCGTAATATAGTTACGAATCATATCAAAGTATTATAGTATATAATTATTCTTCTGCAGCGACGAAAATAAATAATTTGTCGGGAAATCGGGAATTTTGCGAATTTTAGTTCGTGTCTCAGCAGAAAGGAATTTTATCAGTCTCATTAATAGTGTTATACTAAAATGGGGGTTCACGTGGTCATCAACTCGAACTACCATTTAAATATCAGATGACGATACCTCCAACGAGTGTGGAGGTTGAGTGTGCATTTTCAGCAGCAAGTTGCCTGGCTTTCAAAATCAGATCCAGATTAAATGACGAAATACACGATGTTTTAATGTTACTTAAAATAGATGTTTTAGTAATTTTTGATAAAATTTATCAATGTAATTTCATGAACTACTAAAAATCCTGGTATTGCGATTCCGGGACTGATCCCGGGATGGTCCAATGCAATCCTGTAATCCTGGGATCGAAATTTTGGCTCGGGATTGGATTCCTTAGTCAGGAGTCATGGGATAGCCTTGGCTGCGGAGAGACAGATCCGCATGCAAGCGAGATCATTTTGGCGAGCACTTGGGAGCACAAGGCGCGGCCTAAAGATTTTGCTCTGTTCTCCCTTCCCACTACGTTACATTGGTGTCAGAAGTGAGAAATTATATTGATGTCGCTGTTAATCTGGCGAATTAAATTTACACATATCAACAGTGCCATTGCATGGGGAATGAGATTATTATACATTTATTCTTCAATTATATTTGTCGCCTGTGTGATAGCATTAAAATTATAGAATTTTTTTTTATGTAATACAAATAAAAACATTTAATTTTTTTCAAATCGAATTACTCAGAATTGAACCGATAACCAGTTTGAAACCCTGATTTCTATTATGTAATCATATGTAGAAGAAGTGTTCACCAGATTTCTTTGCCTTTTTCCATTTAGTGTTTTAAAATTTTGATAATATTTTAATATTTATTTAAAATAATATTTGGTTCGATCATTATAATTGATTAAAAGCGTAGAATTCTCATTTTCTTTCTATTTAGCCTCCATTATAGATTTTGGCATTGGACAATTTCAGAAATTTTGTGCGCCATTTCGCCGGTAATATATGCAAAGTATATTTTCAATAGTAATTCCGTAATGGAAGATAAAAGCCGGCCTTTTGGATACAGGAAACACACACTTTCCTGGCACCTGTCAGTTTCTTATTCGTTATCTACCCACACTTCCGACCTCATCTACATTCGAACACCTATTTCCCATGCAAATATCACCCGCTAACTTCCACGAGAGATTTTAACTTCTTGTCTCCCCTATTTATTCCCGACCGCATCGATTTCTGGTTGAACAATCTTCCCTCTGTGACTCAAATCGGAAACTCGAGTAGGGAACAAAAACTGCACTTCCGTATTCCGAACACGCCGCCAACTTTTGTTATTGACATAATTCAGATGTTCCAATGGAAGAGACCTTGAAACTGATCTGTCTTTCACGATCTTACATATTTATTCATGTAATACCTAAAAGTCGTCCAACGACCAATAAAATAAAAAGAAATAGTTCCAAGGCGATTTATTTTTATTTTCCAACAGCTTCTTTAAATGCATATCTATATATTAAAATGCCAATGAGCATCTATAGTTCTTTAATATAAATTGACTTTTATAAACCCTTTCGAAGAATATAAACCTAATCACTATGACGTGGGTCTTCTAGCATGTCTGTTTGTGATCATAAAAATGACAACTAACTAAATTTCGCTAAATCATGCGACTACTTACGGAACATGATTGTATAATAAATATTATTGAGATAAGGCTATAGAAAGTCTATATCAATATAAATTCACTCATAATATTTAGATCAAGTGTTGTTATAGTGGCATTTAAGAATTCAGGATAATCAAAAATATAAACCCTTTTGATGCAGACTAAAAATTAATAAATAATTATTTCCAATTTTATTTCAATATTTGATGAAAATCATACTAATAATATCAATCATGAGCATAAATTTAGAAATAAATTTAGCTGTAAAATAAAGCGTTTAAATAATTCGTATACAAATTCATTGCTAATCACATGACGCGCTACCTGTAACAAAACAAGTGATTAGAGTAGATAATTTAACGTCAACTTTCTAGTTGTATTATATTCATTATTATCATTATATGCATTGTTAGACTCATTGTCAAAATTGTGCATTATTAAATTATTTCTTCAAATAAAATCACATATTTAGCAAGAGTTGTATATAAAGTACTATGTAGTTATTTAGGAACACGTTTTACGATACAAAAGGTAAGGGGCTATGGCGTTCACGACGATATATCGGTGTTGGTACACTTCGCAATTGTTTACAACAATGGTATATCAGCATTAACTAAGCGGGTTAAGCACTAAGAGGGTTAACATCTGATCGATCGATAAAATCTAAGTTTAATCTGATTTCTTGGATTTAAGTAAATATATTTTGAGACGGATAATATTTCACAGATCAAATCATAAATGCTCTCTTTGACATTTTTAAATCAAATAATCAATCTTTAAAACAGTAAGTCGTTCACATCCGAAAGCAGATATAGCGTTTTATCATAAAAATAGGAATTTTTAAAAAAAATCTTATTTGTGTACACTCACCAATCAAGCTCAAACAAACATGATGTCGAAAACTGTAACAAAATTTCCAGTGTCTTCGTGTGAAGAACTGGATATTCCTCTTGGACAGAAATCCAAAAGTCCTCCATATGTAGAGTATTTTCTTCCAATAAAGTTAAATGTTCTATTATTGCGAAAATAATTCCCTCGGGATGGTTTTCATTAAGTAAAGGAAACATATCTACGTTTTTCCCTATTATTCGATTTTTCTAAAGATGTTATTTTTTTCCGAAATCCTGTCATTTTGTCAATGGATGTTAAAAAAAAAATCGTTCTTCCTTTGAACGCTTGTGTTAACTTTATTTAAGTAATTAAAAATATCTGATAAATATGCCACTTTAGCACACCAATTATCATTCTGAAGACGTTTTACAAAATCATCAATACCTTCATTTCGAAAAAAGATTAATTTATAAGGTTGTCCCATAAGTTTCTTTCGCAAATGAACACAGATCTATTCATAGCCATGGTTGAAGAAAACCCGCAATATATTGTTCGCGAAATAGCCAACAAGTTAGAAATTCCACGAATATTCGTCCATAATCATCTGACAAAATTGGGTTACATCAATCGTTCAGATGTGTGGCTTCCTCATGAACTGACTGACTCAAATAAACTTCAGCGTATTTCAACATGCAATATTCTTCTCCAACGACATAATAGCCAACCTTTTTTGAAGAGACATCACTGGAGATGAAAGTTGGATACTCTATGAGAATATCCAAAGTAAACGGTCTTGGACCAAGGGTACAGAAGCTTTAACTGTAACTAAACGTGGCCTACATCAAAAAAAAGTTTTGCTATGCATTTGGTGGGACTGGAAGGGGGTAGTTTATTATGAGCTGCTTCAGTGAGATGAAACGATCAATTCAACAAAATATTGTTTCCAACTAGACAATCTAAAGGATGCAATTGCAAGAAAACGCCAAAATTAGCGAACAGATGAGGCGTTGTTTTTCATCACGTTAACGCCAGGCCTCATGTGTCTTTGTTCATCAGAAATAAATTATTATCATTTGACTGGGATGTTTTACCTCATCCTCCATACTCTCTGAAAAAATGCTTTACGTGGTTATAATTTTAATTCAAAAATTGATATAAAAATGTACCTTGATCAATATTTTTCCAACAAACCTGAGAAATTTTGGCAAAAAGATATTATGAGACTTCCAGAGAGATGGAGAAAGATAATAGAACAGAATGGATCATATATTATTATGAAAACGAAAGAAACTTATGGGACATCCTAATATATTTTATGTAATAATTTGATTATTGCACATTTTTTAAGTATTCCTTACTAAAATGGAGTGTCATTTTACTCTCTCTCTCATTACATACATTTTAACTCTCAATATATATATTAAAAAAGAGTTGTTAGCGTTTAAGATGTTTATATAGGACAATAAGCGAAACTGGATTAATGTAGAATTGTATGTTTTTTAAATTAATTAAAAAAGTATTTAAGTATAAAAAATAGACAAATACCATCCATCGACACTAATTTAGATTCAGATTATTCCACGATCAACAATTTAGGTCTGTATGTATGTTAATTGCTTGAAGTTAAGTTAGACATTTAATAATAATTTCGTGCTTTGGATATCTTCATTTTGTTTGCTATTATAACTTCATTACACGTCTCAGTTCACAAACTACACATTTTCCCTAGGAAGTGTGTCAGTTAGTGGCCAACTATAAGCTATCTAATGCTAGATCAAAATCTTTCCGACAAAAGATTTATTTTTATTGTGCGTATCGCGCGTCTGTTTTATTAATAAAAATAAAATTAGCCTATATTTATAATCGATGTAAAAGACAATCTCTCATTAACACCCATTTGGTAAGAATTCCAATTTCATCTTTTTATTGCTTAAAATTGAAATTGATCCTTGAAATGTGGATGTAGATGCAATATATATTACAACTATTTCGCAAAATTTTCAGTAAATTTTCATATCGAAATCTTTAATGTATTCAAAAGCCTGAAATAGATTTATTAGAATAGAATCATGAACTCGATTTTCGAGATCAAATAATGTGGTATTGAAAAGTGATATCATTATTTAGAGATTCGGAGTGTGAGTCGAATTTGCATAGCGTAGCGATACAAATAAAACTGCGCGCTTTTGTAAATATGATGAAATTAGGTCTTGAAATCGGTTTATGGAAATCGTTGCTAAACTAAGCCAGCATAACATGGCTTTATTTCAAGGCAAGGAAACTACATTATTAATTAAACGGAATTAGAACTGACAAAATCAAATAGAGAACCGAAATTTGAGAGTCGCTCAATGCTACCGGTGAAGAATCCCAGAACTTATGTTTGCTCATGGCAAGCAGGTTGATTTGCTTGAGCGTCGAACTGAAAATATGTTTAATTTACGGATTAGTCACTGTTTAGCTGATATATCATATAATACTGAGGGATGTTTTTCAAACTGCTTGTGGGTGGCAAATGGGAGTGGAAGATTAAACGAGATTTTGAAGGAATACATTATTTTTACATTTTGGAATCTCATTACTTGCTAAATGTAATCAAGTGACTCATCTTGAGAAAGATTGCTAAAATATTAATTTTGACACAAAAGAGGAATCATTAGATCTTGAATTTAGACTTTAAACACAAGTCATATGAGTCTTTGTCCGATAGATTAACCTAAGATCTTAATAATCGATCTGCAAAATTGATGTTTTTGATTAGGAAATTTGTTTCAAGTAAGCCTGAATGAAAAAATTGTTCTACACCGTGGACTCGCATCTTTTTTGACATGTCATTTTCATGTTTTAAAAAGGATATAATATATATTTTTTTAAATCATGAATTTATTTTTTTAGTGTTGTATAAGAGTGCCATAATAAATCTCAAAAGGATTCATTTCATTATATGGTGTATTTACTGAGAAAAAAATTGTTAAAAATTGCCTATTTTTTGGGCCGTCAAAGTGAGATGATCCCTTAAGTAAGCAGGAATTTGTGTCGATAGTATTATTACCTAATTTTTTTATTCAACAAGACAGTGAATAATATGAAAATCACGATGATATGCGTACCACAGATTTTAAAGAATATATGTATTATTTGGCTTTTTTTAAAAAACATGGTCCCGATATCAGGAAATTCCAATCTAGGCAAAACACAGCAGCTGAAATGTGTTAATGCTCCACCTTATTTTGTCTAAACTAGTTTTGAAAATTAGCTAAACTTAAAAAAATGTGCACTTGCTCATATAGAAACAGAAGTCTAGTTTGGTATAATTCTCGATTTAAAATAACGCAAAATGTGAGCTTATAATAATATTTGTTAGTCCAACTCGTGTGTAGCGATAAAGGTTAAAAAATCACTTCTGCTGAAAGGTGAACTGAATACGATTTCAAATCCGAAATGGAATAGAACAGGAGCTAAATAAATAAATGTGAAGAAACGTATTCAGAAACTTCAGCAGACATTGAACTTTATGAGTTAAATGCCATCTGTTATAAAATGTTTTTCAAGTCCCAACCACACGTTTAGTTTCCGAACTCTCTGTCGCGAATAATTCCGCTTTTACGCCGGAATAAAATATAATAATAACTGAAAGTTTCTACCCTTGAATGAATGAAAAGTATAACATTTTTATCCACCCTTGCTATATTTGCATAAATCTAATATCAGGCCTATTTTATGCATTTAAATTATATAATTTTCATATTATTTAATAAAATAATATTATGAAAAATGAAAACCGGACAGGTGGCAGTGCTGCATATACTATAATAATAGTAATACTTATAGTAAATCCTATAAAATTACTATCGCCTGTCATATGGATAAACACAAGATTTTTCTACTTATATGAAAAACTCAATAGCTTGTGTGTATATTATAATCCGATTAACATAACATAGTGATATGCTACAATACTGAATTTATAGATCTACTTACTTTTCAAAGTACCGATTTTATATAGGACATAATCGATCATTTCGATCCATGTTTAATTTGATTTTCTTGATTTTAACCAATCATTTTATTTTTGTAATGAGTTTTTTTTAATAGTATGTATAGATCTTACCAATTCCCCTTGACATTTTCCATAAAAGTTTTACAAAATTTAGATCAAAAAAATTTTCTGGATCCTTGTATTTCAAGAAAAAATGATATTTTTATTTTTACGCCTAGAGTCAATGAAAGAGGTTTATCCAAACTCAGATTTCTATTCATAGAATTTATATGAGAAATCACTGAAATTTTAAGCTTTTCGCTCCATAAATATTGTATCATATCTTTCATATTGATATTGCATTTTAACTATGTAGTAAGAAATCATTTCGCATGATATATATGATACATGTGCTGCAGAAAATATTTTTAAAATACAAATAATAGTTGGTCATCATTTTGGTCAGAATCGGCCAAAATAAATATACATCATACGAACCGGGAATATCTTTGTTTGTTTTATCATTTTTCTATAACATATACACTTCCGCTTAAATTGTCTCCGGCTTATGTTCTCAAAAACTAAAATCACAAAACTACCGCGTCAGATGGCTCTAGAACCGTATCATATATTATTCAATAAATTTTCATGTAATACAAATTATTGTTTATTTTTTTTTAACATGAAAAAGAAAGAAACTTATGGGACACCCTAATAAATCATTTAGAAAAAAATATCTTCTCCCACATTCTGGTAATGGCAGCGAACAATGATGATTCTCTGTACCCGCAATTAATAGGTTAAGAAAACAAATTTTGCATATCACCTTTAGATGTTTAAAAAAATGATAAAACAGCGTAAGATTAAATCCAATGAACGCAAAATAAAATACAATAAAGCCATATATAAATTGGCGCAGTGCCAATAGCAGTGTCGATGGTCGTACAATAACGTAACCCGCACCACAATTCTTGTATGTATTCAAGCACTGCCATAATTGCAGTGGACCGCCTGTTATCTTCCCTTCGCTAATTAAATTTTAAAACAGGTTTCATCAATGTTTAATAGCAAAGAACTGTTTTATCTATGTTATTTTAAATGCACATTACATTGCTGTTAAGATGGTGTATACAAAATGTACCCTTCTGTCAAAAAGATGATCTGAACAGACCATTTTGTTTTTGCGATGATTTTTTTGAATAGAAGCTATATATTACTGTACTAAATCTCCCTGACTTTGTCCATTGAAGGATTTTACAGAATTTAGAGTCAAAAGAAAAAGTTCGGGATCCTTGTGTTTCAATTAAAAATAATATTTCTACTCATGCATGACTCTATTTCTACTATAGTCAATGAAAATGGTTTGGCCAATTTGTATGAAAAACCACGTTTTTCTTTATGTTTCGTAAGGAATTTTTTAAATGCTTTTATACTAAATGTCTGTAAAAATCAGATGGTGAGTCTGTAATTCAGGAAATGGATATCCTTTTAAAAATATCCTGAATACTGGAAAAGAAGAAGGACGCCGAAGAGCAATCAACTTAGATGAAAAGGTGCTACTAGATTTAACTGGCAAGTACAAAGGAAGTGCGAGGAGAATTAGAGGATTAGAAAAGTAATTTAATCGGCCTGTAGTTAATAGGGTAGCTACTATTTTTTCATAAAAAATAAAAACTTAAAAATATTCTCCTCCAAGGAGGCATCTTTTGGATATTTTTGTCATTTGGATAATCACCTCGACAGGAAGATTTTTAAATATCGTGCTATCAGTCATAGCAATTAGTCGAGCAAACTTTCAATATAGAAGCAATTTGCTCTTTCACCCACACTGGGTCATATTGGCGTGAACATTAAAATTTTAACAGTCATGAAAAGTGTTTTTCATTTATGGAAATTTCCATTTTATATCTCGATTAGGATTGTCGGGAAACTCTCTTTGGGTGACTTCACTGCACTTGATGTAATAAATTTATTCCGGATTAAAAATTCAGTCTGAGCATTTGGAGAGATGGTCTTAACGGTGTTTTCTCCATTTTCATTCGGTTACATCCGGCAAAACTTTAGCAGAGCACACTTAACTTACATTTATTAACATTAGCAATGCGAGGGGCGAACTGGATTCTTAATTTGATTATTTACACGTTCCGGTGTCGCCATTGCATACTTTGCCAACCCCCAAAAAAAATCGAGGCTCAACATTCTAATTATAAGAGCCAAAGAACTTTTTCCAGTCAAATTTAACATTATTGCACACTTGCCAACTTTTATATTGCTCCCGCAAAGAGGCCTAATTCCTACAATGGGGATGTTTTGTTCAACTGTTGAGTATGTTTATAAGCAGATTTCCGTCAACAAGGCTTTCTTTCCCTGAGAACAAAAACATTTAGCTAATAATCAAGTTGACGAAACACGAATCCAATGTATGGAGTGTGTGAAACGTAATCTCTTTTGAAATAAAATTCCTTACACGTTTGCGCGCTAAATTAATTTGGCATTTAGAAATAAGTTTCCCTCTTATCGCAAGTTCACCAGCATTTTCAGGCTTGAATATTCATGTCTCAAAAAGAGATATCATAAACTGACACTTGCAAATTTATCTCCGCAAAATTAAATTTAAAGTTCTTAATTAAGTAAGCCATTCATCTTGATAAGAAATGATACAACATCAACGGCATTTTGCGGATTCACCATTTACCACATTGTTTATTCATACAATCAAACGTAAACACATACACACATCGAACTATATCTATGAATAGTTCTTGGTTTTCTTGTTGTATTGTTATTTATTTACATATTATACGGCCTTAATGAGAATTAATTCGGAATTGTCTGTGTACGCTGTATACTAAGAACTATCAATTTAGCATATAGCGTAAGAAGAGAGCGTTTTAATTATATATAATCTCGCATCAGGGTCGGTAGCATCAACTGAATCATACAAACATGTTGACAAATATCATAATTTTAATATTAAAAAAAAGAAAACGTATGAGTACTCTCACGTGGTAGAAGTGAAATTTCGTTGCTCTTAGATAAAGCTGGTTTAATATATTGCTTTTTAACCATGTATGAATATTTTGAGAGTCTTGGACTGTTTTTCAATGCTAAAGATGGTTTAAACAATGTAAAAGTGAACATTTTAGTTCAGAAAATGAGTTTCAAAGTGAGAAAAAGGTTAAAATGGATGACGATATCCTGCATGATGAAATTGAATCAAATCCTATATAGACTATACGAGAATTAATATCAAGCTTGAATTCTTCCAGAAAAGTATTCAAATACACTTGAAAATAATAGGAAAAACCATAAAACAGAGGGTGTGGATACCGCACGACATTAATGATAAGATCAAGGCGATGCGCGCGAGTACGTGTCATGATTTAATCGACACAGAGAAGAAACAACCGTATTTACACTATCTTGTAACTGGAGATAAAAGATAAAAGTGTTGTACTCAAATCAAAAACGTAAAAGACAATCGTTTTTAAATGGGCAGGTAAAGAAACCAACCCCTCGACCGGGTCTAACAGTAAAAATAGTTATTTTAAATGTATAGTAGGACTCCAGAGGGATAATCTACCATAAAGATCTTCCATATGGTCATACCATAACGAAGGAGATGTATTGTTCACAATTAGAAAGCTTAAAAGTGGTATTGAGTACGAAGAGGCCAGGTGTAGTCAACCGTCGCCAAATTCTTTAGCAACATGATAGTGCGCCATTCCATAAATCAAATATAATCGAAAACAAATTAAAGGAAATACTCTGTGATGATACTGTGTTTAGGTATTGTGCCAATATTTTTCAATAAAAATCATTTTCAAATTATGGTTACTTATATAAATATCAAAAATAAAATGATTTTATTCCTCTTTTCCATTTAGAAAGATTGTATTATATTATGGCAAATCGTAAAAGTGATACGTGCTCTAGTTCAGGGAAATATTTATAAGCACAATTTAGCAGATGTAGACTGATAGATCCGCATGGACTGAAGAAATTATTAAATGATGCTGGCAGTGAATGCAGGGATCTTAAAAGGATCCCAGGTGCTCCTCGAGGATAAAACATGAAGAATGTATCTTATTGGACAAGTGCAAGTAGTGCACAAAAGACAGTAACAAAATCCTTTTTCAGCTTACACTACACTACTTATGGTCCTCAAAGGCATACCCTTAAATATTTACGAGAGGGAAAATAAAGTTGATGACCTAACTTATAAGCTGCCCCAAATCATATACTACATGACAGGGGTTCATCGGAAAATGTTTGCCTAACTCTTACATCATTAAATCTATTTAAGAATCTGTAGGATTCATCATAATTCTTCTCATTAATTCTCTTCTTTAACTATTAACATCAATTTCTATTAAAACTTTTCAAACTTTCTTAGTTTAACTTTAATATTATTACATCAAATATATTGATATTAATTAAAAAACACATTTAGAGAACTTATATTAGGATGTTATTTATACTTATATTAGGCTAGTCAAAGTTATTTTCTATTAGTGAAGTATTACGCAAATGTTTTAACACTACAACTATAAACACTGATTTGAGAAATGGAGCTTGTGTTCTTTTGGAGTAGAAAATGGAAAAATATATGCTTTGCCTAACTTGTCGCCATCATATAATGGTAATTATATTAGAAGCTGTAGTGAGTCAATCGCTCGGTCCGTTTAGTGCTCTTGATATCCAATTGTTTAAAATATTAAAGAAGAACTAGGACAAAATTGATCAAAGTGTTTTTTGTAGTTTTTTAGTATAGAAAAACAATTAAGAGGTTGACCGGTATAATATTGGAGAAAAAAATTTTTTTTGACCCAAATAATTTAACATCGTATTTTTGTAATCATCAAATCTTAAACGCTTTGGTTAAGCATATTGCATTTAGAAGAGCCTTATGTGCCAAGTCATAAATGCAGAAACCAAGCACGTTGCGGATAGCCAAGGGTTAACATATTTTTTCGGTATTTACCCAATTTAAGCAAAAGCGGTTGCAGGGTTGACTCAGACGGGGAACAATTTAATTGTGTTTCTATCGCACGTAGATTATTTTAATTTGGCGAGCATCGCAATGGTATACGTTGGAAGGGCCCTCGTCTCGGCTACATTATGGATAGACTAGGGTATTTATGATATGTACTAATCAGAACATGGTCGTGCACGTACGTGTGGGGTTTCTGGTATTTGGGCGCACACAATGTGTAACGGAATGAGCCGGTAAATCATCTTTACACAAACCGGGACAGGCCGGGTCGTCCCGTGGACCTGATGAAATACTCGGGCGCCCTGGAATACTTGCCCAAAAGACGCTAACTTCAGCAAAACCTTCAAATATGATTTACTATGGCTCTAGATTAACGTCAACTATTCACACAAAGGCATCATACCGCCATCCTTCCACCGATACCAATATCAAAATTTTTCAATAACGCTCTACGTACGCGCATACCTCTAAAATATTTATGACACATCAACATTCATACTTCCTACAACAATATTCACATTCTTCACTGTTTTTATTTATTTATTTAAGAGATAAGTTGAAATAAGCAGTACCTTATACTATCGACAAAAAGTTTGGAAACACCTAGTAAAAGACATGGATTCTGATCACGATATTATTCTTTTCTACACTGAAACATGACATTTTGGTAAAATCAATCGACAAAGCTTGGCTGAAAAGAGTAGCACATCTAGCAGATATATTAGAACAGCAAAATAGGCTTAACCTGAAATTTCAGGGAAAGGAAACGAATATTATCGCATATCACGATAATTTCAGGCCATTTTTATCCAAGCTACAAAACTGGCGAAGAAAAATTAATCTTTGAAACATTGCAATGTTTGAGAAACTCTACAGCTTGTTAGATGAATTTGAATGCATTAAAATTTTAAGGAGGATATTTCTGTGCTACTTGAATCCCTTCAAAATAAACTTCAGCGTTACTTCCTTGAGCTGAAAGAAACTACATTGATACGAAATCTATTTTCTGCTACCCTTGAATTAACCACCAATCCCGATGAATTACAAGATGACTTCTTGGATTTGCGGAATGATTCCTCGACACGTAACATGTTTAATGAAAAATTCATACCCAAATGTGACGATGCTTGCCTTTCGAGTTTCAGTTCCATTATGTCTACATATTTATGGGAGAGTGGATTTTCAACTCTTCTTCGTTTAAAAGATAGAAATAAATTAAATGTTGAGAATGACATGGGGTTGGCGTTGACAAAAACTCAGCCGCAAATTTTGAGACTTGTTAATAACATACAATTTCAACCATCGCAATAGATTAATAATTAAATAAAATTTTACTGAAAAAAAAAACTGTTTTTGTTGATTTTTTTAATTGCCTTATGAAAAATGCCTTTTTCAATTGCATCGGTGTAAAATACTTGTAACTGCATTAAATCCTTGTGTATGATTACATGACATAAGGGGATTCGTTCTAGTGTTTTTGATTGGATATTTCAAAAAAAAAGGTCTTAGATGGCTATTTACGTCATGGGATATTTTAAGAAGCCCCTATTAGTATCATATTTAATCCCGCAAAAATAATTTATTTATATATATGTATCGACGTGTGTGTAAAATATATTGGTAGTGAAGTCTTAGCGCAATACCTTACAGAGGAAATAGGATACTTTCGAGCTGGAGCTGGCTGAAGCTATGAGGTTGAAATTAAGTTTTAGCTCGGAAAAGCTTGTACATAAGCTTCCGAGAAAGGAGACCTGTATTTTGTTTACGTCCTTTTACTTTGTCAGCAATTTGCCTAAGATATGCAAATAGTGCTTTTTTTTAGGACAAAAAGGCACTAGTGGAGGACAGCTCACCCCCGAGAAGCCTTTATTGAAAACAAAGAAAGGCAATCGATTTAATGAACTCTGCTAAGTATCGATTTGGACACGTGAAGTACAACAGTATTAAAAGGAAAAAAGCTCCACGATACGCTGAAGGTTTTGATGTGGCCTTGCTGAAAAAAAACATTTTTATAGTCAACTTGTGGTGAATTTTCCGAATCAGTATACTTTTATAAGTCAAAAAAGTCCTATAATTTATTTTATAATATTCCCATATCATATTGAGACTTTTGATTCTTTGAGACTTATTAAATTTATAGGATAACAGACATATAATACATAAATTTAAACTGTAGATATACTCATTATATATGATGAATTTATCAATTAAGATTTATTTACATTTGCATAAGGAAAGACATATAAACATACCAATGATTAAATTTTTTCCCGAAAATTGCAAGATTCCATCACAAAATTTGGTCAAAGGGCAAAGTCCATCTATTTATTTAATTGAGCAATCTCACTCTTCACTTCTTTTAGATGCTTTGACTTCAGGGTATAAAATGGGTCACATGATTTGACATCCGATACATTAAATTGCGAAGCAAAATCCACAGAAATTTTCGTCTTTTATTTGAATATCGGATGTAACACTTCATTCATAAAAATTATCTCAGATTTTTATATCAAAAATTGCATTATTGACATTAACTATGGTCACACTGATTACATAAATTTAATAAAACACAGTCAATCAGATGCCATCTCCATGTCGAATCTTCGATTTATCCGGTCGCCAAACTGGAACATATCCATAGCTGCTATCAAGTGTCACACAAAATGGATGTATCATGTGATACTTTCGGACATAAATTATATATGGGAATTCCTGGATTGTACTTGGCACAATGTTGCGAAACTAGAAACAAAAATAAACCATCTCCATCACAAACTTTGCTCGAGTCAATTTGAAGAATTGAGGAAATGTATTCGCCTAACAAGTCTCTTTTATTTGTATATATAGATTGGTTTCAAATGTATTAAACATGTCCACATGAAAATAATTTGTTATTAATTATTTAATGATGATTGAATTAAGACACTTGAAATTTAAATTTTCGATACATCCTAAAGAGTACGCGTTTTCGTGTTAATGGACCAGCAAAGACACCGCTCGAAACACACGTTTTTAAGCGAGTGAACTTGAATGAGTTTGACTCTTCAGTTTATGGTGCTATATTCTTAAATTATAGCCTTGGTTATTTTCAGCTTCTATCAAAATCTTATGCATTGATGCATGAAATATTTACATATACGAAGAATGACTATTAAATAACGATATTGAATTTGTATGGACCGAATCACATCACGTTAACCAAATTTGACGATAACAAAACCAATTGATATATTTGATCTTAATGGTTACTGATTTCAATCATAATTCAGAACGACAGCAGTTCTATAGATCAATTGTGTCCTTAATAAATAAAAAACACGACAAAGCCAATCCAAATTTAAAGACTTAAACATATTTTTTTATCAATTAGGACGTTTTATTTTAGATGGAATTTTAATGGAATTGTAATAAATCAAAAGTAATACATAGATGCATTCTTTATAAAGATCAGATAGAATCAACAAAAGTCAGATAGTTCTGTGATTTGATGATTGGATTTGAAACCCAAACGTCTTGTATTCAAATGTACAATCAATGTGATAAACGAATACTTTTAAAGTAGAGATGATATGATTATTTTCTACCTGCCTTAAAAATTTAACCTTATGAAGTATATTAAATTTTTAATGATATTTGCGGAATAAACATACTCATCTCTATCAATATTATTTTTAATTTTCGCACAGGATTCAAATGAATTAGCAAAAAATTGCTTGAAGTACAATTGCATTCTTGCTTTATCAAAAATTAAAAAGCCGAAACGCAAAATGTCAAATTTAATTAACAACAATATTCCCCATCCCTAATTTGTTCGCAAATAAAACGAGTGTATACCGAAATGTCAATTTATTAACATATTACATAATCCTTGTATGGTATTGGGAGTTTAACGTCATAGTTAAACTTTCGGTTCTCGCGCATACAAGCAGCTACTCAATTCGAATTGGCAATATAAAATATGATAGTTGAAAATCGTTTTCCAATATGTTACTATTGGGCAGGTTTGCCAGACTTCAATTATCATAATATGGATTTATCCTACGTATAGTTTGGCGTCTTATCGTGTGTGTTACGTGAATGTTTTACAGGAACAGAATCGTTCATAGTTAAATATCAATAATTTTTGAAGAAATCAATTATAAACTACTTAAATGTTCTACTTTTAAAGCGACAGAATTCCCCAGGGCATCAAGTGTTACCAAATTCTCTGAATTTTTAGTTTGACATCAGAGCTAATTTCTGGACTCTAATTATAAATATTCAATATGCAGATTAAAGGAAGATTATTATTATGGCAAAAACATTTGGGAGATTGGGAGTATTATTTTCTATCCATTTTTTCAATCCAAGTTTATTCAAAGAAATTTAAGTAGTCAATTTGTATTAATGCTTTATATACTTATACTGTACAGTCCTTCCTACTCTGGAAAAGTATATTCAACAAATATAATACCTTAAATTGTGGGCGTTTTTCAAGTTCGATAAAAAGAAGCAAAAAATATACTGCACATTTTTTCCAGATAGGGGTAAAAAAGGTATGTCCCAAACCCTTCTTGACACGATTCCAAACCCTTCTATTAGTTTGAAACAAAAAAATAATTCTTAATTAGTAAGGGTGTCGTTATATCCACTACTTCAGAGGAAAAAAGTCTATGCATTTCATAAAGTTGATTTTGCTCTTATGTCTTCAGTTTGAATTTTTCTTAAAACAGTTCAAAAAGTTTTCGACATAAACCTGGTAGGAGCGATAGAGGGTTACACAGAGAAGATGTTTGTTTCAAATTTGATATATTTCAAGTACCGTGTTGATAAAAGTAGTTTCGAGAAAAACGGTTTGAAGATTTGAGCAAAGTTCGGTAGTGTACTTAATGGATTGCCATTATATAAAGAAGAAAATTGTTCTACAACAGCATCTCTTATCAATGAATAAGTCACCTTACAATCTGAATTAGGTCAATATACAAGCCCAGCTATTATGCTATTTTAAACAAACAATATTTACACAGACTAAAAATACATTTGTGAATATGAATTAATAATACAATGACCAAAATCAATGAATAGGCTGTTGTTTTTGTGATTTTTGCTTTGTTCGCTTTCGCCATTATTTTTTTTGTTTTTGTTGTTGCTTGTTTACTGTTCTTATAAATTCTTTCATTACCATGTGTCAGTATTGCTTATAATTTTGCTGTTGTTTGTGAGATTTTTTTCATTTATTTCTTAAAAAAAGTCTCCTAAAAGTTTCTTAAAGCAATGCTAATGTCAAAAGCATTATGTATTTATACCGTAATAGATTTTATTCGTCATCAATACTATAGCACCATATTGAGTTGATAATCGATTTCTTTTACAAAATATCTGATATTTTTGAGAAGTCTTCGATATATTTTTTGTACTGCATCTAAGGAAAATGTTCACATTTGCGTGAGCTTTCATTTTTATTGCTTCAAGTTTTTTAATCAAATTAATATGAATCAGCCCAGATGCTTAAGCATTTAATTATTTTGCCCAGTGTTTAATATTGCCTGGGTTATATAACAGGATTAATTAGGTCAGTAGATGGATGAAACGTCTTATTTTACACGATAAATTCCTTCACCACCAGTCCAGACCTTAATCAGGTCACTGATCCAATTATTCCGTCGTGGCTCTCGGTTCTGGCAAAAGGTCTTAATGCATTTGGTCTGCATACTGCAAGTAAGAGTTTATGCATCCTTTGGCTCTGGAACAGCAACGATTAGAGAAATTGACCAAATGACCTCATGTCATCTATGAATTATGCCCAAAAACGTTTTTAAATCCTGAAAACTACTTCGTATGTTAGAACTACCACATGGTCTTCTATACCAGTGATAAAAATATGCTTTTTACATTCAACGTAAGCCTTGTTTTTTGTCATATAATTATTTCAATATATTTTATAATATTGTCTTAACATAATATTTTATAATATGTCTACAAATTGATCTCTATCTTAGAGACGTATTGCCGTCGAGGATTGAGAATCGCATCCACCGTTTATCAATACTCAAAAAATCATCGAAGACAATGGTAAGGGGCGTTTAGCGCTTCTAATGACTTTCCGATGCGGTTTCCGCGGACGAATAAGGCTACGATCGGAGACTGTCGCGACAGCGTAGGCAACGAAATGGAAGGTCGAGAAATCGGCCGGAGCCCCCGAAACATTACAATATTATTTGACAATGTTCTACCTAAAATAATCATATTCAAAAAATCTCATCATATAAAAATAATGATAAGTCATCTATGCGTGAAAAAATTGTTACAGTTAAAATATAACCAAATTTCAGCATTCAATTTACCTAATCCAATGAATGAAAATTTTTAAGACGAAATCATTCATCATATCTTTATAAATTGGATTTCTTCATATTTTTTTTTCCAAGATCAAACTTTTGATTATAGTATTTAATCTAAAATAGCTATATGATGGTCAAAAATGTTTGCCAAAAAGTTAATAAAATTTATCTTATTTGCATTCTTAGAACTGATTTACAGGATATCAGCTAACAAATACCAAATGATGTTTGTAATTTTGATAATTAATTATTTGCACAAATTAACTACAACAAAGAACATTTTCTTTATGGGATATTAACATTGAATAGACTCTTTTAGAAAGGCATTACAAGCAATTCGCTTGTAGACATTATGCGCAATATCCTTGTAGACATTATATTACACGTAATTGATACTCCATTTGATATAACTAGGTGAATCAATACACCTGACTAATGGTCTGTGGTTCTAGTACAAATCAAACTAACCACCGATGATGGCTTGGAAATGTCAATATGATATATCAACGGATTTAATTAATAGCGATGTATATCACAGACGAATGCAGTCACGACAAGGTTGAAAACCTCACCAGCTTAATTTTCATTCACCCAACAAAGGGTGAGCAAATTTATTCCATATAAAATACGGTTTCGGGAAATTCCGATGCAACATCACGTACTCGCTGAAGAACCAATAAGTTTCCGACGAGAAAAGTAAGATCTCGAGGCATACAAAGAAGTTTTGCAGCTTTTGAAAGGAATACACGAAACGTCATTTATTTAAGTTCTCACTGTACTGAATCTCTCAGATAATGGAATCCTAGTTGAAAGTTTTAAATGCATCGTTTGTGATTTGAATAATCAAAAGGGATGCTCTTCCACTTTTACAACAAGATGTCGATGTCGATAAATGTACGGAACGCATTGAATTACTTGTTTAGATATGTCCGGTTGATAATCTTTCACGATATTAAAAAATATAATTAATCCGTAATAAAAATTAATTTACAACAAGAAATAAAATTAAATAAATTGGATCCGCCAGAATAAGTGTTCCTAGATTATAACTGCTGCAGACAGATAGCTTCATTGTAACTGAGCTCTAAATAAATGTTTGCAATAAATTTTAACTTTGCCATAATCAAATTAAATAATGGCAGCATATAACATCTCCGAATGTGATTCAGAAAATAAGTTAATTTCCTTTTTATATCAAATGCTAATCAAGATCTAGTCATTTATCAATTGACATATAAAATCACAATATAGAACAAAGACTGTTCATAAGTAGACTAGAACTTGCTTGGGTCATGAAATGGATTGTTATGATATATTGGGAGGATATTTTCTGCGTCTTCTATGAAACTGTTGTCGATTACATTAAGGCGTCTTCTCACTTTAGGCGCCTCAAAAATAGGCTATTTTCACGATTTTTTTCGAGGATTTTCGCTAAAAATTATGAGATAAAATGGATCTTATGTAATAAACACATCTTTCAAGTAAATGAAAAAAAATTTTTTTTATTTGTTTGAACAATTATTATAATAAAACAGTAGCATCGAAAAACCCGTGTAGAAATGTTATGTTCGTGGCTTGTTGATGGTATCTCCGATATGGGTCATTTGAAATAAAAAAATAAAACAGTTTTAGATTCAGTATATCAGTGGCTATAGCGCATATCATCAAATTTTTGATATTTGCGAAAATAACAAAATGGCGCACGTTTTACGAAAAAGTAAAAAAAACGCGGTTTTTTTTGCAGTTTTTTGTAAAAAAAAATTACTTAAAATCAAAATTTCAAAAATCTGATGATATGCGCTTTAGCCATAACTATGAAAAATATGTCATTCAAATTTCATGATAATCGGCCGGATAGTTTCCGAAATTTCATCAACAAGCAACCGAAAAACCTTGTTTTGAGATAAACGCGCTTAAAATTTTGGTTGCAGAAAAATTGCCCAGACACAGCTGTTGAAACACTCGTTGTTATTTTGGGTATTTCCTCCGAAGATCTTCATAAATTGGTTTCAAAACCTCGTGAACATCTTCAGCTAGAGCAGAAGGATGTTTAAAAGTTTCTATCTGATTGTTTTTCACCACTTTCTTGTACTTGCACCATGAGTCTGAACAATACGTATGCAACCGGGTGCTCTCAGGTAGTCACCTAACGGTCGCCCAAAAATGTAGTTAGACTCGTCCGATCTTTATGAAATTTCGATATAATATTTTTGAAGATATGTACTTTCAAAATTTAAAATAAAATAAAAATCGATTTTTTTAAATTTGTAAAGTGAGAAGACGCCTTAACGAATATGAATGTGATCGACAGGCACGCTTCCCATAGATTTGAACCCAAAATATTTGAGTTGCTAATCCGATCGCTTAATCACGGGACTACCTGCAAATACAAACGATCGATATTTTTTTATATATACAATGTAATCATCGACATCAGTTGTTCGTTTATTAATATTATACAGTCAAAAAATAGGAGATAAATAAACTTTCATGAAAGATCGTGAAAAATCTGAGAGATTAAAAGTTTGGCGTATGGAAGATGGAAATAAAATTTGTCTTGTGCTTTATAATAACTAGCGCTATCTTCATAAATGGGAAAGACTATAAGAAAACAGAAAATTAAGTAACATTCAGAATATATTTTGGATCAATGCAATTTCACTGTCCGTTTTCATGGAACTCTATGATATTACATCCAGGACTTCGAATCGGAACTGAACCGCAATCTTAACTGTTTGATGCATACGTTTGAAATAACGATTTTCGCAATTTATGAACGTAAATTTGGAGCTAAACCATCGCTGAAACACACAATTATTATTCCTTCGTGTTATTTTGAATCAATGATATTGATTGTTGTCAGTAGCGTTATCTACCTCTTCTTATTCTGAACCTTCTTATTTTTATAAAGGATCCTATTCAATTTTAATTGTATTATATTCAACTTGTGTGTGTGTAGGGTGATTTGAGATGGATACCTGGGCTGGGCAATGGCAAATTCCCTGTCTATATTTTTTCCCCAGTCTTTTACTGTCGACCAGGGACAGCCGATGTCTAGCGATAATTCCTTTATTGTTTGTCAATGATCAGATTCTACCAGAGAATTAAAAGCGTCACCATCGATTATTGGAGGTCGTTCTGATTTTGGTTTATTTTTCAAGCCTCTGTCGCCACTTTTAAATTTTTTGAACCATCTATGACATTTTCGAATATTCAATATGTTGCCATATGTATCACCAATGCTCTGGGTAGCTTCTTTTAATTTTAATC
Source organism: Stenopsyche tienmushanensis (assembly GCA_008973525.1). Lineage (NCBI taxonomy): Eukaryota > Metazoa > Arthropoda > Insecta > Trichoptera > Stenopsychidae > Stenopsyche > Stenopsyche tienmushanensis. The sequence continues at coordinate 270,330 of WACJ01000026.1, forward strand.
CTTTGTCGAATAAAAACATTAAACAAGATCGCAAATGGGTCTCATCAATTTCTGGCTTGAACATTTTCACTATGCCTAAAAAAATATAAAAAAATCTGAAAAAAAAATGACATTTCTTTCCGCTTTAACTAGTACTTGCCTAAAATTTATAATACTTGCTTTTAGAATAACGATAAACTTGTTTTCTTATAAATAATTACCGATTTTACATGATATTATTTAGCTAGATTTCGCATCCTTTTAAACAATGATTCGTCAATAGTGTCATTTAAAATCACTTCATATTGTTATTATAATGACAACGGGAAATTATATGATCAAAAAAAGTGATTTCGAACTAGATTATGTGGCTTTCAGCAATCCCTTTTATGGAACTATTGCCAACGATTTTGATATGGTTTTTCATAGCGAATTTATGTTTTTAAAATATGATCGCTGGTCGCTACTTAAATTAATATGCGATTAATAAATAATAGCAACGTAATCACCGAATTGCCTCCAACATTAGGCTTTTGTGTTAAAATTTCACGTCACCAATAACAGATACACAATAGACTCTAGTTAATTTCTGTCTATAATCGCTTCAGTTCTATTGAACATAGCATACCGTCAAATAATACTTAATTTGGGGAGCATTTGTATTTACATATTGTACTTTTTGCTTCATTAAATTTATCTGGTAGAGATAAAATGAAGAATCTTCGCGCTTTTGCACATTTTTGCCAATTGAGTGAAACAAAGGTGAGAGACTTTTTTGCTTCTTCGAGTTTTAGTGCTATGGTTTATGGCTCGCGAACAATGACTTATAAGCCGAAAGGCTTCGTCGAGGGGTGGCTGAAGAGTCGAAGTCGGTTACCCAAGAGCAGTTTTATTTCAACAACAACAATTTACAGCCTCGGGGTCTGACTTCCAGCTAACACTACATTTGCATCCATTACGAGACTTATTAATTTACCTGGGGATGGTTGCTATGTTGGCCGTTATTTTTCCATGTTCCCATTGTAAAACAAATAGCCCGGTGTGCACGGTGCGAGATGAAAGCCCTAATTACACTAATTCTCATTCCTTTTTGCGAAATGGTCATGTTTTCACGACAATATTACAGCGGCGCGAAGAAGAAACCCTGAAATGTTTCCCCGAATTATTCCACACCACAAAGCTTCTCAAAATTTATCAAGACTTGCAAATTTTATCTCAGTGATAGACAACTAACGGGTGAAGTGATAAAGTTTTCCGTATTGCGGCACCAGTTACAAACACATAAACCTTAGTGTACATGCAATTTTTTTTTCAGCGACCAAAAAATCTTATTGCGCAGCACATATTTTAAGCTTGAATCCTGAAAAAGACAAATTTTTCCAAATTGTAAAATACCAAATAATGAATAGCCATTACATTGTCTTTTTCTTAAACTCTCATATAAATTATCGAATATAGGCGATCTGTATTGAGTAATGAAAAATTTCAGGCACTAAGACTATCCCCAGTATTAATATCTTTAAATTCAAGAAATAAGGAGTAAATCTGGATCGAGACGATCGAACGGAAAAGCTTACAAATTCCGGACCACTATGTTTCATAAAAAGTATCAGAAGTGTTTTAAGACGGTATTGGCACCTTTGAAGTGTTGTCGTTTTAGGAGCTTTAAAATCCAAAATAATCTATCCACTTTGGTTGTCTTAAGCGCATTCTGCAATTCTATAAAGGGGGATATTCAGAAGAGTTGTTAAAAATCAAAAGTGGAATTAATCCAGAGTGTAAGCTTAAGAGCTCGTATAATCAAGAGCAACGTCAACCCTTATTTTTTATCATCATCCGCCACATTTTAATGGCTCTCATCACGTATCCATCAACTATTATTGAAATAGTAACGTAATTGCAATACAAATTTATATTAATGACAGTATACCAAGAGCTGGCAGCATAAATTAAAGATCATTCTAACACGTGTTCTGGAGTGATTCCGGACTATAATTATGACAGTCTGGCGATTGAGTGCTGTTGGGTTTGGGAGGGAATCTACCCTCCCAGTCCCAATGGCACACAGTCGCCAGACTGTCATAATGATAGTCCAGAAACGCGCCAGAACACAACTATTAAATTATTCACATGTTTTAGATGATCTTAAATTTATACTGCTAGCACTCATTCTATAGCATATGTGCACCTTTATCACTTGGTAGTATTTCCATGGGAACGCTATGATGCAAAAGACCTATAATATTTGACCTTTATCAACAGATTTAATACGCCATAGGAAACTTTTTGAATGTAGCAAATTGAAAACTGTATACTTTATTCATCAATATCGAATAAAATGCATTTTATTATGGTTGGCGTGTATGAGTTCAGATAGAAAAAATGTAATCCATGATTGAAAAGCCTTTCCAATTCATTTTTGTAATATCTCGCTCGAAACGCGAAATTAATAACTGCAAGCTTCTCGATTTATCCACGCCTAACACGCTTTGAATCAATCCTCAAAGTTAATAAGTGATCGTTGTTTTTTATTGCATTGCGTTATTATGAAAATTCGTATTGAATAAAAATACAATGTAACCCCATAAGAAGTTTATGTGAGAAATTCGTTTTCTTTCGGGATGAATGATGCAGAATTTAAATTGGCTTTTCCAGTTTTCCACCTTAAATAATTTTGCAAGATACAATTTTCTTACTTTACATTTTTAATACAAGTCATTATTTATTCAGTGTAAAGATAATAACAATGAATACTTTGAGCTCAGAGTGTGTGCTTAGATTTTCGCATAGTTTTGCATATTTTCAGCAAGCGTATTATGGCATCGTCAAGGAAAAAATTATCAAAAATCAACTCTTGAATAAATTTATTATTTTTTATCGAAGCTTTATAATAATATATTTAAATAATTCAGATTTTATAAATTCAAATTATCTCAGTGGAGTGCGAATATAAGTAGAATAAAAATATATGTTTTTGAATCTGTCAGAATTGTATGTTTTCATGTGCCTTCCATTGAAGCTTTATTATGTTACCTCCTATTTAATTTTAAAGGTAAAACGTGGAAGATAAAACACTATATGACAACATGAAAGCCCAAGAAGAATTTAAATTGTCCATGTTTTTAAGGTTGCTTACAGATGCGAGCTGAACATAAATAAAACTTGATTCCTTGAAATTTAATTGCTGAATACTTTGCGAAACATTTCTCAATGCTTCAGGAGAAGAAACGAGAAAAGCGAAACTGAAATAAAAATGTGCTTTTCGGCGAAACCTAAACTACTTAGAGCATTTGTCTGAACGAAACACAAACGAAATAAATATTCTACGCAATGTAATCATGGCATTTAAATAATAACAACTAAATGCAATAAAAATATTTGGCATGCTTTGAATGAATAAAATTGCGAATTTGTCTGATAATAAGATACTGTGATGTTTCGGATCCACATTTGGGAATTTGGGATCGGAAATATAAATATTCCCGATCGATTGTCTCAATCCCGGTTTACGATGATTTCCTGGATTTAAAAAAGTAAATACTGAGGCGATTAATTATGATAATTTTGCAACTCATTCATAGATTCTCTTATCTCATATAAGAATTATAATTCTTGGCCAAATAATCCTATCCTTATTTTACCACATGAAAAATGCTTTTCCTAGTAGGCTCCTATATAAATTGTCTACGTCCGAGATATCGGTTATGGCATATTAGAATCAATAAGATAAAAACCGCACTGAATAAGAAGACATTTTCTATGCAAAAAAATCTATAGGATCTTGGACGTATTAATTTGACCAAGAAAAATACTTGAAGCGGAATTGCATAATTATTCTCGCATAAAATGCAAAATAATTCCAAACATATTCTAAAGCAAATAGCGCATCAGCCAGAAAATTGGATATATCCACGCTTCAATCATTCAACATCGTTTTACAACGAATCCCATTAAAATCGCATGCATCTTAGTGATGCTGTTGCACTAATTAAGATGTATTAATCCATATAAATGGTAATTACGTTATGATTAGCTTTTGCGCTCAAATCAGCAATGTAAGCATCCATATTCAAGGGATATTATTTAATCTTTTCAAGTATATAGACTATAAATAGGCTTTAACCCCTAAAGGAGTACTATCTCAGGGCCTGAGACCCCCCTCCCGCTTCCAATATTCAGAAAGAGCGCTCTTGTACATTGAGTTCGGAGACAGACAGAGACAGAGAGATAATGTAGCGCATTTCGGCAGACAGAGACGGATAGCTTCCCCGCATACATCGCACGATTGTATAGATCCAAATGTATCGACTAATAAAGGTGGAAATGGCTGCAGTGAAGGCGGCCAGCATCGCGGAAAATCTGGCCAGGTTGATGCCCAACATTGGTGGCCCAAAAACAAGCAGGAGGCGACTCTTCAGCGAGGTAATGCACTCGATACTGCTATACTCTCCGATATGGGCTGAGGTACTACAAATCAAAAGGGCCAGGCTTAACATGACCAAAATCCAAAGAAGAAACACAAACAGAGTAGTTGGTAGCTGTTTTGCTAGGACACGACATTTGTCTGCCCAGCATGGAGCACTGAAAGGGACATCCTACGGGAGGAGCTGGGTAGAATGACTGGATGAAAGAGACAAATGGAGAGCCCGTGAGGGACACGTCGCTGTCATTCTTGTGCAATACTTAATTAGTAGCCGGGTAACAGATGAAGAGGGGGGGGGGGGTTAGTGGGTAAAAAATCCACACTACCATCAGAATGGTGGTTTTTTTGGAAGAATCCCCCCCTCGCAAAAAAAAAATTGAACCAGGATCTCTATAATAAGAACCCACAATCTAACTCAATATACCAACACTAGATCCAGCGTATATTAGAATAATATTATATTAACACTAATTAGATACATAAATATCTTATTTTATTAACGTATCATATCCAGTGTTAGATTTATACATCATACAAATACGATACTGGAGCCTGCTGAAAGGATCTATGAGTAAATAACAAAACATCACTATCATTATACCAAATTTGTTGATGAATTATTTTGTAACAGTATGTAAATTAGTCTCTTCTGTCAGCTTAATTCTGTCAGCTCCTAATCAGCATAAGAAAATCTTCAATTGTAAATGAACACTCGATAGTGAATACAAGACCACGCCATTTCTTTACATAAACAATGCACAAAAAATCGATTAATTTGCTCCTCCTTTAGAAGGAAATGATAATTGGACAAAGACTCATTCAACACGCAAAGAAGAACGGCAAGCAGTTAAATAAACAAACACTCTCGATAACACACAATATTCGGTCGTTTCTTTGCGTAAACAAATAGCACACTTGAAATCGAAATCATTATAAGTCGATAAATTTGGGCTTAACGATCTATACAATCATGCTATGCATGCGAGGAAGCTATCCGTCTCAGTCTCCCGAACTGCGCTAAGTTCTCTCTTTCTCTGTCTGTCTCCGAGCTTCAATGTGCAAGAGTGCTCTTTTTGGGACATGAGAATTCGGACATACATGTATGTCAATGCTCCCTGACAGCTTAAATCGAACTTTTGAGATAAACGTGCAGAAACTAACCCTTATCTTTTCAACGCTTAATCAAGCCACTTTGGAACACCCAAATTTTGCGCAAACCCTATCATTTCTATCATTAACGAGCTCCAAATTACACGCGGTGGTTATTCGTTTTATCAATATTATCAACCACCGATCGGTGGCAATTTTATTGCGAAATAAACGCCATCATAAAGCCAAGGGTTTTCATACTAAAAAATCGGTAATTCACAAAGTAAACATTACCATCGGTGTTAAATAAAGCCACCCCCTGGGGGGCACGAGTGTTCTTTTGAGCCCTATTTGGCTTACGCGGGCTATGATACGAGTTTGCTTTTGAAATTGAAAACGCCGCCGTGAAGCTAATTTGCACAAATCAAATTCGCACATTCCAAGGGCTGAATATATAATATAAATACAGGTAGAAGCGACTGATTATGTAAACTATGTCTTCACGGGAATTAATTGCGAGTATGACTAACTTCAATTCCTAAAGGCGTATTTCTATATAAAGCCTGCCCGCTTGTTTCCTATATAGAAAGCGAAAACTAAATTATATCGAAATTGCCATAATAATTTGTATGCTTTAGAGTCAACATTAACAACTTTAATATGTTGTGAGCGTTGCGAAATTTATGCTCCGCACGTTTCTACGACTGCCTACTGCGCGATTTCGTTTTTATACGCCCAATTATCATCTCGGTAATATTGGATGAAATTTGGTCTCTCACTTGAGGAAATAAAAATATAATTAAAATGATATGTTAATATTATTTTTATACAACCCTTGTATACGTAATTGATATTTAAATTTATTAATATATTGTGGTAACAAAACAATATGAATTTACCCTTTCCATTCATATGGCAAAATTTTGTCGCAAAATTGGTTCCAAGTTCTACTCGTATGTCAGCAATATTTTAAGCCCGTGTATATTTGCATGAATGATTTGAGTAATAGAAAATCATTCATGCAAAATGTCCATTGTGACATACGCTGTATGTATGTCCTAGTGGAACCATTCATAAAATCCAGCTTGGACTACAAGAAGTTGCTTATCTGTAGCCCTCGCCATTGATGGTTATGGCAATGCCAATTTCGTTTTGGAAGAAATAAGGACTGTTTGTTGACCAAAATTCGCACCAAGTTGACTCTCTCTGAATGCAATTTTGTACTGGTGTAACTCGTTTGGATTAGTATTGTTGAAAATCCGATAATTTTATTTGTTCACATATTCATTCATCCAAAAATGGGCCTAATAAAGATGAGTTTTTTGGCGAAACGTTTTTCGAACAGAGCACTAATTTAAAATTTTATTTAATTAATTATAGTAGAATGGCAATAAACAAGTGTAGCGTGGGCGATTTACCGTTCACACGTATAGCGTTGTTAACAGCGACATCTTTAATCTCTCTTCAGGTGCAATGTGCTATTTTAACAGCGCCATCTCTTGTGCCCCTACGGAGACATTGCATCCCGCTTACCGACCGATTACTTATTGCGCGCGCACCGTTGCCGGATGGGTGACGCGCAGGAAGCGGGGGTCGGGAGAGTCGTCGATTGGCCTTGGCTGCGGGAGGTCGTCCCTCCTGCAGCCAGACCTCTCTCTCTCTTTCTGTAGTGCGGAATAAATAGTTATCTTGCGAAGAGAATCTTTCCATTCGACGCCCGTCGAGCATGTGGGGGCGGGGAGCTGCCCGGGGACTCTGCCCCCGAGAGCGCCCCCGCCTCAACGTTACATAACAACAACAATTATGAATATGTATATGATTATGAGATCCTCTATAAAATTTGATTACGATTTGAAAATTGGTATCAATCCATGAATTTTATATTTTTTTATATTTAAAAAAAAACTCTTTTTCATTACAAATCTTATCACAAATATTATTTATCATAATAATGTTTAAAATAACATTGTAAAACTAATGGAAAAAAAATTACCTGCGAAATTTTTTTGTGTTTTTCTGAACAAAATCACTGACTTTGAGCCAATGAGAATAAACCAAAAGTGGACATGTATCTGTTATTGTATTTAATTTTTTTTTTTTGATATTTGCAAAATAAGAAAATATTTTCTCGCAAAATCGAATGCCGCCATATTCGTGACAAGAATGCGCGAATAACATGCGGACAATGATGCTAAAAATATGTTTGAATATTGTTCCACAAACAACATCAATAGGATTCCATGTTATTTGGACGCAAGGGATCTTTTTAGCCAAATATCCCGGATGTTCCGGAAATCCCACCCGGGAATCCATCTTTAAAAACTCAAATTCTAAGGGACTAAGAATTTTTCGGAATAGATTTTCGCAATTTTCACCAATATATTATTATATTTTATTTTATTTATTTTTACATGGAATATCAACAGCTGTTAACACACAATACAAAATACAATAAACAACTTAAATCTAGTTATAGATATTCGCTAAAAGACAACGAAGTAAAAATAAGTACTACATGCAATCATTACAAAATACTTACAAAAATATTTTTTAAAAAAACTGTCAATCAAGATTATTTTATTCCGAATGTTCCCATGAACAAATGGCAGATACCTCAAAATGCAGATAATTTAACATTACATTTTACAAATACATTCACATGTAAGATTGATAGAAAATACTATTTTTTTGAGTGACAAAAAACTAAGCTTAAAATCATAATAATTTCATTAAAAAAAGTTTTGGTAAACGAATTGCATATTATTCATTTTTATGAAGATATCGAAATATTTCATTCACTACTATTTTTGTTCGAATGAGATGCTCTATAATAGTTTGGATCAGCGAATGGCTATGAAAAAATGAAGACCTTTTTAGGTCATACATTGGGCGTATTCATTGATGAAAATTATTATCCAAATATAATACAAAATATATTAATGGAGTCATATTTTCGGCTGTAATATATATACAAGAAATGACATCATCATTTTCTATGTCCTCTTCTTTGATCATGGTAGATTCAGAATATATCATATTTCGCAGATTCATTAATTTTAATGAACTAAAAAAATATAGCAATTTAATTTAATGAATCGTCATAATGCTAATTTGAATGTTAAATTATTGATCATGCTTTCGGTGTCACACTAAAATATATGAGCCTTAAATGTATGTTTCATAATCTGTTATCATCCATTTGTATCAAGCCCAAAACGGTCTCTCCAATTAGAGGTTTCAGTTGTCTCAGACCATTTTTAGAACTCTATTAAGTGCCAAGAATAACAAACCTTTAAGGTGCTAATGAACTAAACCTGAACGTTGAATATCTTGGCGAAATGCTTAGAATATGAGATGAAGGACTACCCCAACACATATAAGAGTTGTATTTAGATATGCCAGTTACTAGATCCTGTATTGTTTACACGAGTTGATTCACTGGCATACGTATACATAGTCAAGTGACTCGCATAACTAAACCCTTTTCAAAACTTAACCCTTTTGAACAAAATCAAATATCCCCCACAAGAAACGAGAAGGTAATATTTCAGCCGGCTTAAAGACTTCTGCAAACCTCGATTGCGTCGTTTGAGAGGGAAATAAGCTTCATTTTTATACGGACATTATGCGGTCTGCGTTATTAGATATTCCAGTAAAGCCTTTTTCCGAAAATTTCAAAGACTAATCTACTTTTACAATCTGTCTGAGCTATATATATATTATACGAGAAAGTTGGTGGAATTGGACCCGTTTGAGTAATCCATAAATTGCATGCAATTGAGGTATTAAAATGTGGATTTTGTGAAAACATAGTTAAATTCATTTTTCACAGCAAGAACTTTCATTAATCTAAATATCAATTGGAAATATATGGTAAAATCCAACCAAATCATATGAGCGCATAATTACATTTCATTGCTTTAATATCCAAACAAAAATTTAATTTAACTCATTCTGGACCGCTCAATTGAAAAATTTTTGAGCATGGAGTACTTCTCATCCACTTGGAAGTCAGCGAAAGTCATTCCATTGCCCAAACCCAGTAAAGACGCCAGCAACCCGATAAATTATCGCCCGATTAGTTTACTTTGCAAATGCAAAATATTTGAGAAAACTTACATTAAATAGACTAGATGAACTTAATAAAAATGTTATTAATAATGAGGAATTCAGTTTTCGTAGGAATCACTCTACAGATCGTCATTTGACCAGATTGGCTGAACACATTACTATAAATTTTAACATAAAGAGAAGTACCGTTATGGTACTACTCGACATCGAAAAGGCATTCGACACTGTCTGACACCACGGTCTGACCCATAAAATGATATTCCTTAATTTTCCTATTTATCTTATTAAAATGATCCAATCTTATTTGTGCAAAATATCAATTTCGGTAATTTTAAACAGAGCAACGTCAACTCCCCAGTCTGTTTCAGCGGGAGTTCCTCAGGGCAGTATTTTAGGACCTCACCTGTTCAACATTTACTAACATGATCTACCGACATCATCCCCATCAAACGTAGCACTCTACGCCGACGACACGGCATATTATACCAGCTCTCGGAGTAACAAGCTAATAGTCGGAAATCTCCAACGATCGCTAAAAGTTGCATTCAAATATTTCGATCGTTGGAAACTCAAACTAAACAAAGAAAACCGAAGCTATCTTGTTCTCCGCGAAACGGAAAAATCTTCAAATTCATCCAATAGTTGTCGGGTCTAGCTCCATCGAATGAAAACCCCAAGTGAAATACTTGGGGGTGACTTTGGACAGAGGACTGAGGTGGGTAGCACAAGTGTCGGTAGCTCGAGCCCACGGATTATAAGCTTTGGGGGCGCTGCACTCCATTTTTTGTCGGCGCAGTGCTCTTTTGACCTCTAACAAAATCACTTATTTTATTAACTTAAACTACTATAAAATTGCTTTCAACACATTTTCATATACATCATCTTAAACGTTTTCATAATAAAATTAAGCTACCTTTTATAAAGGAATATTTTCATCAGCTAACACGGAGTTTTTACACAAAAATTCCTAATCATACCAATCGACTCATATCAACACTCGGCGATTACACCAAACAAAACAATAATTTCAGATACGTACACAAAATGCCAAAACATATTTTATTATAGTTTTACCCATTTAGTTTTACCACATATTACCCATTTATCAATTCTAAAATGAACCCAACAATAATATATTTTATGGCATTTTTTTTAAAACTTTTATTAAAGAACCATTTTAACGTTCAAAATATATAAAATCGACTGTTAATTTAATTAGATGACAAACTACGTCTATGAGGAGATGATATCAACCCTATTCTTTGAAATTTAATCTTCTTTGATAAAGCACCAAATGTGTTTGCTCATTAGCACTCTTCAAGCAACACTCGTTTATACTCTGGTAGATGATGGAAGCAAAAATCTTTAGGAACTGCAACACCCTTCGTAGATGAAAATTAATTTCAAAGCTAAGGATTCGGTATTAAATTTCGGACGCAAGATGAAACAAATTCACTAACCAGGCATTGTGATACAACATGTTATTTGATATACCTATAAAGAGATTTTATAACCATGATAAAAAACTATATATATAATCATAATAAACCGAAGGCGAAATAGATTTTGCATAATTTCTGAATCAAACATTGTGAAAGTTTTCTGCGCAGTCCTTTCTACTCATGGTTTTACATTGCTATGCTTTAAAATGTGTTTTTGGTTACGTCATAGATGTAAAGCTTAGAGAACATTATAGAAAATATATAAAAATATCAAGTATATTATATGTGCGGATAGCTAAGAGTTAACCTTAAGAGTTTCTAACAAAATTAAGTCTTGGGATTCGACCGATCGTCTTGGCCATGGAAATACCTAGTCTTCTCTGATCTCACAATTGTAGTATTTATTTTGGTAAAATAATAAATAACTGGAGTTAATAGTCGTATTATCTTCACACCCATCTTCCTCATAGCCTTTCTTCTGCGAACCGATAGTAAAGGGATTCAGGAAGGTCTTCAAATTGTACGTATTAGAGTGTCCCATAAATTTCTTTCGTTTTCATATTAAGAAAAAAAATTAACAATAATTTGTATTATATCAACATTTATTTAATAATATATGATCCATTCCAATCTATTACCTTTCTCCATCTCTCCGAAAGTCTCATAATATCGTTTCACCTTGCTGAAGTAGCTCATAATAAACTACCCCCTTCCAGTCCCACCAAATGCATAGCAAAACTTTTTTTAGTTGTAGGCCAGGTTTAGCTACAGTTAAAGCTTCTGTGCCCTTGGTCTGAGACCGTTTACGTTGGATATTATCATAGAGTATCCAATTTTCATCTCCAGTGACAAGTGTCTTCAAAAAAGGTTGGCTATTATGTCTTTGGAGAAGAAGATCGCATGTTGAAATACGCTGAAGTTTATTTGAGTCAATAAGTTCATGAGGAAGCCACAAATCTGAACGATAGATGTAGCCCAATTTTGTTAGATGATTTTTGACATATGCCTATGGAACTTGTTAGCTATTTCGCGAATAGTATATCGCGGGTTTTCTTCAACCATGATTATGATTAGATCTGTATTCATTTGCGAAAGAAACTTATGGGACTACCTAATATTTTCAAAAATAATTCAGCTACTAAAATTCATATTTAAATTATCTTATCCTATTTTTAACATGTGTGTCCGACATATAAAAAATCCCTAAAATAGCTCACTATGGAGGTCGCCTACATTCGATAACAAATATGGCACATTAGAAATATGAAGAGTATTTAAATAATAATGTCCTAAGAAAAAAAATCTTATTTTAGCATTATAACATTGAGTAATGATAACAAAAGTGAAGTGACAAGATTTGTGTAATTCCTATTTTTTTAAATTTCTAATTACAAAGTAATTATTCAACGTAATTGTCTCTCGAGTTTCAATTGGAATAAAATGAAATGTGCTCGTAATGCTGACAGCCATGATAATGGACAAAGTACTCTCCCAGCCAAAAGAGGTCCAGGTCACAAACAGTAGGCCCAAAAAGCCTCTCGCGAAGGCTTCGCTGCTATCCGAGGCTGACGAGAGGCCAATTTTATGGGGCCTGTTATAAATTGACGTCATATTGTCGGGCCGACATCACAAGTAACGAGCCCCCCGGGCCAACCCCTCGCTCGCTCTCAATATTTATAACAACTCTTTCTCGATTGTTATTAATTTTAATTAGAGCGGATAAGTCCATTAGGTCTTTATTTCACCTACCCCCGAAGAGAGTCGGGCCAAACTCAGTTAAAAACCTATTACTAAACTGATAATTCGGCCTTCTGCTCGCTCAAAGTTAAATAGGATAGAGCGAACAGTCGTGTATCGAAAATGCGTAAGGCGCCAAGCCTTATAGCACTTAATAATTTAGAGTACAAATGATATTCGCACCCTTGCAAATAATTAGCAAAAACTGATAATACGATTATTTGAATTAAACATCATCGAATTTAAAAAATATAATTTTGTTCCATAATCTTAAGATTATCCAATTGAATCTTGACGTAATACAATGACGATATATTAGAGAACTTTTACATATGTTTCTAATTTCATTTAATTTTGTCCATAGCGTCTAAATCTCACTTCAGTTTTATACAAATATTTAGCACATCAATTACACTCATCCTCCATTTTACGCGGTAGTTTTTGATAGTAAATAATGACGGTTCAGAGATTTATCTGCACTTACACGATCCGTTTCGGGTATTAAAATAAGACCAACTAATTCTTCTTTGGTTATAACGTCATCGGTAAATAATTCTTCGATACCCTTACATTACAAATTGCATCAAAACATAAAAAACATATTTTCTCAACCGCGTTAAAATGAAATCGCGCAAAAAAGTATCGCGTAAATTGGGGGATATAAAGGATTTTTTTTAGTATATTTATTTATTGAAGTCCATTTACCAAATCGTCAATTGCGTGATCAAACCCAAGTAATCGTCAATAGCTCCATCTCTCAATGACTATCCTCATAGTGGTATTCTTCTTTATTTGAAATGGTATACTACCACTTCCTTAATCATCTAGCCGTGCTATTTATTTTTTGGGTTTTCTATTAAAGACCAATAACAATAAATAAATAAGATTGGACCGGGAAATTGATTACCAAAACATTAACCTGTTAAGCGGGGAAGTTCCTTTTCAATAACGTAACATACAGTGGGCGCGTACATTTTCGTTAGGACGTATATATACGTCATGCCCACCTGGCGTGAGTTCATGAAATATTTTTTTTAAATGCTTAGAATTTATAGAAAAATCAATGAAACATATAATTTTAAATTTATTTAAAATGCAAAACAATAAACAAAATGGAAACATGGAGTTTAAAAAAATAAAATATATCCGTACATAAATTTAAACTCAACTTCTGTGTGATATATTTTATTAAAATAGTTGTTGACACGTAGTGCTAACTCACAATCCGAACACCAGTATGTAAATTCTTTCCCTTTTTTGTAATAAACTCGACATTTCATGGCTTTAGTTCTCTTTCGTTTGTTATTTGAAAATGTCTTTCAATTAAGCAGGGCTTAGGTGTAATGCTGTTTTTTGATGGCATAGGTTGGCTTTTTACAATATTGTCTGAATTCTGAATTGTCTGAAGTCCCGCCTGCTTTAGGACTCAACATGTATTTCGAGGACGTATATATACGTCCTAACCAATTTCGATGCTTTTTACGAAATCAAATGCGTTTCGAATGCTTTATAAAACAAATTTTATAAGCGTAAGCGTAAGCGACTTTCAGCAAGAATGTCACTGTACAGATTTGCTCAAATAAAAATGTATAGTTCGTATATTTTTAATTTTAAATAACAATTCTCTGTCAGGGTAAATTAAGAAAAAAATGTCAAATTTAATTTTGAATTGCCATTTTTAATAACCTTAGAGTTATTTGCACAGCGATGTTTTCAGATGATCCTGTAGTATGTTTAATGCCCTTATTCCAAATTTTGGACATGGAGTGATACTAACAAAGGTACATTTAATAGCACATGTGTTGTAGCGACAATTAAGTTAAACCTAAGCTATCGACTCGTTACCAACCCTGCAGGGCTCTACCTTAAACCTACCTTTGCCGCAAAAGTTTCCTTAATTCGTATTTAACAAAGTTTACTCTTCTCCCAAGTCGATCAAGCGGTAAAAACTTGATACCTTCCCTGCAACATTTTAACATTAGAAAAAGTTTTTTAAAAAAATCCGTAAATCGATAAAACGGGCGTGGGCCGAGAAACGATAAACAAGGGAGCGATTCGAAAATATTATTTATTAGCATTATACGAAAATTAAATAGACGTATACAATTGTACTTAGACTTCCGAGGTAATTTTCAACCCCTTTTCCAACACATACCTTACGATTACGCGACGACGCCATTTTTCACTCTACCATGAAAATTTAATGTACATTAAAAGTTTTTAATTCAAAGCTTTTAGATGACATTTTGTGCGAAACATCGCCGAAAACTTTTTTTTTACCTCAAGAGTAGAGAAAAAATCGTATACATTTTTATATTATCGCATCGAATGTACAAAAGTCCGCCATGAAAAAAGGAAGCAAGGTAGCGTTCGCAAAAAAATGGCAAAATTTCTCAAACAGTAAATAGAAAACTAAAGTTAACTTAGTTATAGTATGTATGTTTAATAAGAGAAATTCAAACCGCCAAAAATACATTTCGATTGTTCCATATATGAAAATGCTAAAGGCGTCTCAGTGTATGCAAAATTTTGTTACTGAAATTTCGCTGCGAATATATATTATATATATATTTAATGTAGCTATTTAAATATACGACACAAGTAAAATCATTATTATGTAATAAAACCAAAATATTTGTTTGTGTGAACCATTTAACTAAAAGAGTCGACTAAAAATTTTTAATATGAAGGGCATTGAATTCGTAAGTTTTATTTATGATCTTATTACGAAGAGGTGGATTCCCCTGGTTGCTTCTTGTTTGATGAATCCTTTTCTAGATTGTCGATAGACGCGCGGGTGGAAACAGATCTTTCCGCGGCCAAGACTCTCGGACGACTCATCTGTTCTTTGTTAAGAAATTAAATCAAATTTAATTTTAAAACAACAGTTGGATGATCACCGTACAATAATTATAAATATTTTATTAAAAAGGTGTGTAAAAATAAATATAATATTACATATGTATATTAAAAAGTTAATCGACACTTTTTCGCAATGAAAAATTCGCTTGTTAATATGACTAATGAATGCAGGTCGCTCGGATAAAATGGTTCAACATAACAATGCACATTAAATTTTTCTAGTCGGTGTGGCTCAATAAACATGTAATTTAATTGAAACGGCCCGTGATAAAATTTTGTATCGTTGGATGTTTTAATTATGGCGTATTATTTTCCGCCATAAACATCCCCATCCCCCGGCGAGCCACCCACTCGCTCTCCACTATTCATCGCTCCGGTTTTAAATAAAATTCCCTGATTTGCATATTCAAATTGAATCCTCCAAAATTATTACATGATACAAATTAAATATTGTCCATTCAAATTACTAACGCTAATGTTCAATACTATTATCAATTAATTTGATTAATTACCGATACATCAAACAGCGCGAAATTGTCCTGTAGGAATTTGCATAGCAGCGTTATCATATTTTGCAAGAGTCCCGGGTTAACTGTCAACGGGTTCAATAAATATCCGACGATAAACGGTGAAAACATTGCTGTTTAATTTCCAATGCAAAGCCCGTAAATTAGAGATTTATATGAAAAATTTAACGAACGTTGAATTTTCTAGGCATGTGTGCTCTGGGGGTAAAGCTTAAATGTCCGGCTTTTACCGATTCGTTTTACAATTCATTCCTGTAGTTTAAACCTAATTTAACTATTTAACAATATAATTTAGTAATCGATGCAATCACAATGAGTTTTACAGCCTGTTTTTATTGAAAATTTTCGATGTACTTAATCATAAGGATGAGCGTGTCAAGAATTGAATTCAAGGAATTCTAATAGTTTGAATAAATGTAATGCAATCAAGAGGTCATGGACATGTATGGCGAGGCATCAATAACCAGCTTCTTTCTTCTTCACAGTCTACATTGGGCAGATTATATATTACGAATGCTGACTCATAGAGTTCCTTGTACCATATTAGGAATATATCACAGACGATAGACAGCGACTAACTAAGCGACTAACGGGCATACCCCTTTTATTCCGCACCCTTCAGATAATGCAAGATTTTCGCTGGAAACACAACTTCAGACAACATATACCCGAAAGTGCGTTGAAGGAGGAAGGACAGAAATTATTCTAAAACGACGTACAACCTCAGTTTAAAGGGGGCTGCAACAGAAGCTACCCCTTCCCCATAGTACTCGTATCGGTTCGGTCATTTGTAATACCTAACCACGGACATTGGTGGCCCAAAAACAAACAGGAGGTGACTCTACAACGAGTTAGTATACTCGGCACTGTTGTATGGCGCGATGATATAGGCTGAGACACTACAAATTGAAAGGACCAAGTCGCGCGATCAGGGTGGCTGCTGCATTTCGGACAGTATCGGATGACGCAGTACTGGTACTAACTGCCATACCACCAATCGATCTACTGGCTTTTGAGAGAAAGGCATTAAAAGAAGGGAAAACGAAAAAGGTGTTTAAAGAAACCGCTATGGTCTCGATGGGACAGTTCAGCAAAGGGATGGCAGACACACGAATTAATACCAGACTTGGAAGCGTGTACTGCCAGGAAACATGGTCAAATGAACTACCACCTAACAGGTCCTCACCGGGCATGGATGCTTTGGGAGCTACCTGAAGATAATAGACGAAGACGCGAAGACGTACGATTTTAAGCTGTCCGGCATGGCATATTGAAAGGGACAATCTCTGGGATGAGCTGGGATCTGACTGCGATCCGCTCTCGCTGAACAATATGATCCCTTCATTGCTCAAAGATGCCAGGGGCATGGAATTCGTGGAGCAGGTATATCAAGTATGTTATGCAGCAAAATTAAGACGCTGAACGAATAAGGAGAAGAAGGCAATGCAGGCACTCTTGTGCAATACTTAATTAGTAGCCAGGTGGCAGCCGAAAAGGAGGAGAGATTTAGTGAGTAAAAATCTCACACTTCGTATAACACCACCAGAATGGTGGTGTTATACGAAGATCCCCTTCCTTCGCAAAAAAAAAATATCCAACCACGGAGACGAATCGCCATTCAAGCAGCCTAACGCCGCTCTCCCTTGTATATACTAGGTTGTTGAGGATAGTGATGAAGCTTTTGAAACACAGACTTCACCAACTTTTGCAATCAGCAGTTCCACACACCCCGAGTACCCAGCAAAGGATGACCTGCGTATACAACGTTAGTGAATGATGAGCTATTTGATGAGCAAACTAACGAGGTTGCTTTCGCACACCTCTATTCTACATCATTATCCCAAGGGTTCAACCATTGTCCACGGGCGTAAGACTGGATCCCCCCCTCCTGGGTTTTATGGATGGGCATCGTGAAGTCTATTAGGAACAGTAGAAACTAGAACAAGTAGGAAAAGTCGCCACACATCTGATCCTTGGAGGAAGGAGATTTAGAAGAAACAGAAAAGACGAAATGCGCTGTTGATCGCCCAAAACTCTCGTATAGGGCTTTGGAAACCACATAAGTAAATAATACATATAATATAAACTAATGCATCATGTGGCGGGGGGAGGAAAAGATCGATTTATCGTCTTCAGAAGTGGAGTTTTTTGTAAATCATAACTAAAAAGGGCATATTATCTTCATTGTTCTCAAGATAGTTTTGGTTATGCTTAAGGAAGAAGATCTTCGTCTAAATCGTAAAAACTCTTTCTTTTGCCCGAAGACTAACAATGTTGTATATTTTTTTCTGATCTTCCTATTCCAATAATTAGACTTCTCTGGTCTTTTAGTTGAACTAACCATGCACTATGCTACAGTAAGCTAGTGATTCAATTTTTTTATTTATTTAAAAAACGTGGCATGAAAATGAAGCAACAAATACCACAAAGTGTTAGTAAAAACTCGAAGCCTTATTAGTTACATTTTAAATTTGTATAAGTAAGTTTGTATTTGTAATATCGAATTAATATGCTCATTTATAAACGCTGATGAACAAAAATCATCATTTGGATCCTACCGTGCATTGGTAGTAGCCCTGCCTTCGAACAGAATGGCGCAGGTAAGCTAAATAATGCTCGTGGTCAGCATGTTTGCTAAAAATACATCACATGGATATTAGTTCAATATAATTTATTAAAGTAATTATTTATAAAAACACTTGTTAATATACGGTCTGCAGCTCTTCGACGTGTGCTCAGCTTCAGCACTAACACGCGAAGCGCCAATAAGAAGCCGCAGCATTTCAGTGCATTATCATTATGACGATACCGTACTTTAAAACACTTAATATTATATGATTATTTGTTTGATCAGTAGACTACCGATCATACACACCGATTATAAATGTCGATTTGCATATAATTAATATTTAATTTCATTCCATAGTACGCTTAATTACATCAAATCTGCAATCACCGATTGCAGCATATCGCATATAAACGTCATATGTATTATACATCAAAATGATCGCAGCTTAAGCGAACTCTTAATTGACGTATGATAAAAAAAATTATACGAAAAATATTGAATTATAATTAGAAACAATAATGATACAATGTAGCATTTCGTTCGTGTTTCTGTGGAACGCCAGTAAGTATAAAATTTAACAACTTTTTTTTCTTGTGTGTGGATGATTTTTCTCAATTTTCTTTATGTTCTTTTGTATTTATTTCCAATGAAATATGATATTATGAAATATTTTAAACTTCGTTTGCCGATCGTGTAGTCAACTAGTTGATGGATTTTTATTATGCATCATGGATTTGCAAGGTTAATAGCTAATTAGTTTGCTTTTATCGAATGCTTATTAATATTTAATATACGTAATATTACCACTATGCAACAAAAAATATTCTGGAAGTATTTAGACGGATTTAAAAAATTAAAAAAGGTCCAAAAACTAGGAAAGATAATTAAGGTACGTTTCCACCTCGTTGGGCGTATATTAAGTGTATTGATTTTGCAATTTTTACTGAAAATAAAAATATTTTTTAAAGTTTGACACAGTATGGCAGTGGGAGTGGGCGGAGCTGCGTACTTCGATTCGCGAGCAATGACATTATTCACCATGGAAGTTCTACGTCCTGAACAGGTGATTTGCAGATAAAAAATTAGACATATTTTTAATTTGTATAATATTATGTATAGCTTAGACTATAATTAAAAATAAATATTAAAAAATAAAAAAATTGTGAACGATCAAAGAAAAATTTGTATTTATACCAACATTTTTTGTAGTTTTTTGTTCAGTAAATAAACACTTTTAAATATTTTTAGATAATTATAGTCTGTATGATGAAGACGTTCATTATACATATGGCTACCAAATTTCATAAAGAATACTCATCTAGAGCGTGTAGGAGCACTTCCATAAACTTGGAAAAAGTAGTTTCGAAAAAAAAAAGTGTAAAATTTACTGATCATATTATTAAACATTGGTTTTTTTCTGATACATGAAGAAAAAAAAGTTTTTTTTAACCAACAAAGTAGAAACATCCCTTAAGGCAAAAGTGCCTTACAAAAGTGGTTTATGTCATATTTATAAGACTTTTTTTCAAATTTGGGATAAATCGGAATCTATATATGATAAACAACATGTACTCCAAATTAAGTATTAAGTTATAAAACGACAGACAGCTTGTGGGAAGGACATCCTTCCGCAGCTGAGGCTATCCGACGATTGTCCTTCATGTGCGTTATCTTAAATTAGAAAATGATGAATTCAATGCTACGCTATGTTGACAATATTTAAATTATTCTAAATAATTTACTCTGGTGATATGATGAAAATTTTCATGCTCAATGAAGGTCAAGAGGTATAAAAAATTAATTCATCCAAAGAAGACCACTGTTTTCACATCGTATTATTTTGTAATAGATCATTCAATATTTTGGCAAATATCTGGAAAAAATAAATGCACAGATTATTATATCTTGCTATATTGCGACAATTCATGGAGAGCAAAAATTCCTTGATTATTCAATTCAATCCAGATTGCTTGACAAGAATTTGATTCTATGAATGATATCAGAAAATCATCAACATTCTTATTTCTATGATAATAAATATAATATTAAAGATAAGATGAAAATATTTCAAAATTATAACAATAAATGTAAAGCACCCATTTTGCAACAGAAAAAAAAATGTGTCTCCTGGACCCTGTCTCGATATAAACTAGCTTTTCTCTTTATATGTTAGTATTTTAATAGAATTCAATAAATAAACTATATATCAAATGACTTTTTGTTGTAGAAATAACTGCCAAGATCTCACGATATTGAATCTTACGCCAAATGAAAATAAAACTTGTGCGATGCAGCGACATTATGAGCTTCTCGAATTTATAGTATTGTTATAAAACGCTTCGCAGTGTATGAAATTGTTTCGACTTGGGAATATGACTTCCATTATATGAATATAGAGTTTAAATAATTCAAATTCCTCCAACAATTTGGAGGGGGAGAAGGTAACTTATGTTTTAGCTTGTGTTGGACTAGATCAAAAGCCTCATATTCATATGCGGATGTAATTAACTTAGCGACCACCAGAGAAATGGGATAACTCACTACAAATTCAATTTTACAAATGCTGCCTTAGCTTAACATATATTCTAATTTCAACAAACGGATCTAATTCGACGAAATTCGTTTAATTCGAGTCTATTTTTTGAATTTCCGCCACGAGGTGAAATTTTACATTATTCATATAAGCGATTTGAAATTCCACTCTCGAGGAGAACGAATGCTTGGACCATACTATGTATATAACATTATACATTTAAATGGCGATAAAGACGGAATTGAATCTGGCATTATTAAATATTTAAAATGTTTTTATTCAATTTTTCATATTTGCAAAAATCGGCTACTTGTGAAACAACAATTCTTGATAATTCAAAATTTATTTAAAATGTTTTGCTTGAATTTAATTGATTAAGTCCTTCGAAAGCATACCATTATTTTAAAAAATGTAGGATTTATATTGGGGGAATAATTGTTCCATGTAACCACACAGTGCAAATCTCAACCAGGCAGGTTATCCAACCTAAATTTGCATATAGTAACGCGAGTCTATCTGAATGATAATTGAATCAAGCAATGAATTCGATTTTCTACAGCTTCCATTATGAATTCCTAAATAAAGCCCTCGTTGAATGTTTCAATTCTTTTTAACATAATGCAATTTGCTTGGAGCCACTTTATTGTGGATACAATGACAACGACCAATAAACTCTGGGCGACTTAAGAGGTTTATAACATTATATCCGAAGCCTTAAAAATACATTTTGTAATATTGAAAAATCATTTTAATATAAATAAAAACAAGCAAAAATAGAGTCTTTCTAATCAATATTGGGCTTATATGATATACAATAAATTGTGATGATAAATGTATTTATTTTAGCTTCGATTTTCATTATACGCTTTATTGAAATTTCAATCTTTCATTATTTAAGATTTATAGACAGTGATCCACCTCTTAACCGAGCTGTTAATTGGTCCCACTATTCGAGACCATGCCAGCTCGCTCAACAAAAGTGCACCCAGGGTGCAAAACTTAAAATTAAAATTATCGACTAGGCGACTGGGCGAGGACCCACTCTTTTTCAACACCAATGGCCACTTGAACTCTGAGCGTGGGGGGAAGCTAACTATGTATATTAAATTTATAAACTAGACCTAGCTAAGATATATAAATAAATATTTAAGAAAAACTATAATGATAGATTTGGAAGAAATATAATAAATACATATATATACATTATGGGAGCCACCTAATTGAGCTAGTCGCTGGGGGTGCTACCGTGATCGATAGGATCATAGTTGCCCACAGGAACGCATTTTTGCATAAAAATGCTACAAAACGCTCTGAACGAAGAGGGAGTGGCCCCTGGTCTATGTGCCCAGCCGGTCCGACTTTCGGACCACTGACACTGCGAAAGAGCCCCTTGCGATGCTCGGACATGTCAACAGAATGTGGTCTACGTCCATGTCCGAATCGCCGCATGGACACCGCGTGGAGTCTTCCAGAGTGGTGCCCAGAGGGAGCCGAGTCCACAAGCTTGACCACGTCACCGCCCATCCGAGGCCGAGGGGATCGCTTGAGCCGACCCTTAAGCATGAGTCCTTGCGACTTGGAAGCCGAGAACGTTAATTTGTTCATGAGACTCCAGTCGCTTATCATCTGAAGGGCGCAGTTTGTGAAATCTCGAGTCGGCCTCGACCATCAGAGATCGTCAGCATACGCAAACAACTCACATCCGCTGGGAGGATCAGCCTGAATATGTCATCGACCAGGACTTTCCACAAGACCGATACAAGGATTGAGCCCTACAGGCAGCCCAGGCTCAGCTTTCTGGCGATTACCTCGTCCCTGGCTTCGGCGATGACATAACGGTTTGAGAATTATGGCCGTATCAGGGCCAACACGATGTCATAAATGGCTTCCACAGTCGAGTGTCCTGGGCGAAAACCGCACTCCCGTGGTGAGAGGGGCCTCTGAAATTCCAAGATTCATTATTTAAGATTTACGAAAAAATATACTGTATAAGACATTTCTATAAATTTGAATAATAAATTCATATTTATATTTTTTACGTTGAAAGATTGCCCGCGCACGAAGTGCCCCCGTATAAAATGTGTTAAGACTAATACGGGATTATTTGATTATATTAGTACTTTAATCAGGAAATTGATTAAAAACATTGATATTTCAAACCCAAGCATTTATAATAAGAGTTTAAGACGTAATTGACAGTATCAATCATTGTCAATTTTTAATCAAACACATTTTTTTATTTGCACACAATGATGATATATTCATCCATTTTAACTAAATTTATCTCTGGCGAGAGTAGGTAACATATTGAAAAACGTTTGGATAGCAAGTAAGCAGATAGAGTTCGAATAGTTTTGCCCGTTTTTCCATTACAAAATGGATTTTCGCCGACAGAAATCGATACGGCCGTTGGTAAACATTTTTTTTAGGACGCAGTATCAAATTTGTAAAAGTTTTTATTATGTCGTCTTGTAACATTTTCGACGTCGGTTACTGGATAAAATATTTTCCCTTTTTGGAACTTGCGCCAGGAATAAAAAGCGGTTTATTTACACCCGGCGGAGAGGGAAAAGGGTTTGAAAGGAATCTTTACATTTGAAAGGGCCCGCGTCAGGGATTGCCTCAAATCAGGGAGAGTTCGTTTGTATGGCGAAGAATAATAACGTCGTTACTGGTCTCGACGTCAACTCCTCTAAATCGCTAAACGTGATCGTAATGGTTAAAATATAAGCCACTTTTAATTTTGTCCCCCATCCTAGGGACGTCCTTTGCCCGACAGACTGGATAAGTTCCTTAGGTTTTAGAAAGGCGTGACGCGATGGCTTTGATGATAGACTCCGGCTTCAAAAAAGAAATGTACATTTTCAACCCTTTTACCTGACGGAGAAGCGACTGGATTATTCGCATCTGCAACGCTTTACGAATTGATAAGTTCAAGATTTTAATAAGCCCAAAGAAAACCTTGAAAAGCGTTATTGAAAATTTCGAGTTGATGAGAAGAATTTCAATAACAAGGCTATTTTTATCAACGGAAAAATCTCTCCGCTTCGGGAACAAATGTTGAACATTGACAATAGATTCGTCGGTTTTAATGGATTTTTTTAACAAACCAATTACCCTTATAAAGATTGGGAAGAGCGTCTCCAGAGCAAATATTGGGTTGTTATTCAAGATCTGTCAATTTGTCGTTTTTACTCCCCTATCTTATATTATCCCATAAATTAATCCAACACATAACGACATTTATTACGATTGTGTTAATTTTGATTTAAAAAAATGTAATTTTATTTTTGATTAAAGCGAAAAAGTTGAAAAATATCCCCGTTAAAAATAAAAATAAATTATAAATATGTTTGTATTGATCAAAATTTCGCTTGGAATTTCGCCTTTTTATTTGATCAAAATCCTCTTCCAACATGATCGCTTTATTTTGCTTGGGCAATCCAAAGTGGAAGAATGCTTAAGCATCCTACTAACTACACAAAATATTATTTCACCTGGATAAGCCAGATTTATATGTTGTTATGGGCGCAACTTTTCAGAAGAGCTACTAACTTTAACGTTCAAAATTAGCATAAAATATCCACATCTCATACACATTTAAAGTCTGATTTTAAAAATATTTACATTTAAATTGCAATATCCATTATTGAAAAAAATCTATGAATCAGAAGCAATATTACCATGAATCGTTTGTATTTGTGCCAAGAATAAATTCTCGTGAGAGCGCTGCCATCATAAAAATACCATAGAATAGCGTAAGAGCGAAGAGTCGACCTTGGCCGTGGAAATATGTATTCTTCCACGGCTAGCTCGTTTTTTGCATTACACTGGTGTCAGAAGTTCATGTACAGGCTTAACAATAGTGTATTGTTTTAATATCAAAGTTTTATAGGAAAAATATTTGAATTATGAAAAGAGGTGCCCACAAATGAAGTTCCAACTGCAACAATAAGCGCCGCCTTTGCCAAAATAAAAGAGGAAATGCTTCTTCAAATAACTACGGTTGAAATAACGGAAAGATGTTAAACAAATTTAAGAAAATATTTTAAGCACTAAAAGTATTAGATATTCTTTAGATTAGCTACTTAATCTGTGAAGGGCGATTATAAATAACAATGGAAATTATTAATTTGAGTAATTTTATACAGCTTTTATTAAAATATATTTTTTTTCTCTCCAAATAACAAAAAAATGACATTTCTTTCCGCTTTACCTAATATGACTGATACTTATAGGGACATATGAGCTATGTGTGAAACGTAGCAAATGACCCCCCTAACTCCCAAAAAAATGTTATCCGTCCATGTGCAAAACACCCTGAATATGGCATGGACTCATTTGTTGTCATTATTTATTTTATATGACTGCTCTCACGTGTCTTGCACGATGTGTTGAATTACGAGCCGATTTTTAATTAAAAATCGCAAATAAATCTTTCCATGATTTATGCTCATATTTATAAACAAAAAGATTCATCTAACGTTTGGAAAAATCAATTTATCTGCTTCTGCTTTTTATGATTCTTCGAAAAATGTACAATGCATCTTGAAATCTGCCTCAGTATATCTTTATTTTCATTCAGTATCAATGAAAGAAGTGAGGTAACGGATAGAGTGGGTGTTAAAACGTCTCAAAGAAAACGTCCCTCTTTAACCTTTATCGGTCCTATTTATATCTTCATAAATAAGATGCTAAATTTAGCGATTGTGCGATATTTTCTATCATATTGTAAAGACAAACTGTAAAGTGAGATGAAATGTTTCAAAAAACTATCAAGAGTATAAAAAATGTCATATTGGGTCTGTTTTTATGCGATAGATATATGCGACGTATCACGGGGAGTCCGCATAAAAACAGATTTTGACTACATAGAAACTTAGGGATAGGTTCCGTTGTTTTTAAAAACCGCATAACTTAAAATCACACACAGAAGCTATGATCACAATTCAGAAGCGCACCATCCCTATGAATTGTCGCTAATCGCACAAGAACAACGAGGAGTGATCTGTGTATTCTCTTTGTTCAATTGTAAAACCGACCCGTTTTTGTAACGAATTATAACTTGCGATTATAAATGGCTTTAAATGCGCAATAATTTTAAGCAAAAAATAATTATATTTATCTTTCATAGAAGACCTTATAATAAAACGATTATTTAAAAAAAAATATTTTTAATAATTTACGATCTCCCAAATATTACTACTTTTTATTAGAGATGTGATTAAAAATTAATAGAAACTTGGGCGTAGCATGAATATTATTTTTGGCAAGGATCCCAATGTAGAACCGGCTCGAAAATTTTAAAATAGTTGAAACTCTGCATGATCAACTACATAGAATATCATATAAAATTTAAATTGAAATATCAATTCCTTTAATTTTTATTTATAAGCGTAGTAAAACAATTTTTACCCGAATTCGCTTTAAAAAATTTGGCACTTTTTATATTTATTAAAAATAATACATAAACGATTTTTCTGGAAGTAACTGTTTTATATTTATAATATTTAAACACAAAATATTTTTCAATTAAAGGTGTATGGTGGTCACTCTTTATATTCGATACGTGCTTAAAATTAATAAAGCTAGTTAGCACGCGCGGCACTTAAAGAATTGTTATGTAAAATATGTGGTTGGGTCTGAAATGCATTTTAGGTAAAATTAAAGTACAAAATCCCAATTTTGCTTATTGCAAAATTCATAACCGACTTTCTAAAAATGCTTTGGTTTAAGACAGAACATAATAGTAATATTTGTGAACTCATTTAATCTATTCAAATGATGTAAAACGATTCAATCAACCAAGCTTTAGCTTTTCGTTCGATCCGTTTTATTTTAATTATTCAATCAATTATATAATTTCCATTATTATTTACAAGTCTTTGCCATCTTTTATGCAAAGTTTCAATCTCTCTTTTATAAAAAGAGGCTGATTTAAATTTAGAAACTCAAAGTGTATTATCCCACCACAATCCCACCATATACTCAAAAGGACCTTTTTTATAGTCAAAGAAGGTTTAGGAGTTGGTACAGCCGGTTGATTAGTTGAAAACCACTGCTTAGTTCTTTTATCATTGTCGTATTATATCATTTTTTCATCACAAGCTATAATCCAGTGTAGAAATTGTTCGTTAGGGTGTTTAGTTATAAGCGATGTGCAGCAACTTCGTCGTTGATCCTTGTTTGTTTTGGATAATTGATGAGGAATCCAAACGCCCACTCTATAACTTTTGCCAATCGCGTGCAAATGTCTTTGCACTGTTGAGCAAGTAGTCCCGAGTCTTGACGTTATTTCTGTCACACTTAATTTTGAATCTGAATCCACCAGCGATTTCAGCAGCTCGGCATCGAATTCAATAGTTCTCCCACTTGGATGGTTATCAATTAGGCTAAAATTGCCACTTGAGAATCTTCGAAACCATCGTTGACACTTTTTGACTTTAAGAATTTTGCAGTAAACACCACAAATTTTCTTAGATATCTGTGTTGCGTTATAACCCATTTTAAATTGGAAGAGCATAAGATGACGAATATGTTCATCTGACGGTTATGTGTCTGACAAAAAAGTTGTTATTTCGCTATCCTATAGTATTTTTATTCAAATAATCCTATATATAATGGAAGATAAATGGAAAACCACTACATGAAAAATTGTTTCCTAGAAAAGCCTCTTATGTGGGTCATAAAATTTTTGTTCATTTTGCATTGCCGTTATATATTTTAAAATATAAAGCAAATAAATTGTAGAATGATAGTATTTGTATAAATTTATCAGCTATTTGACAGTTACAATATCAATAATATTTGATTTGACGGTATCTATTCTATCCTATGTTGGAATGTCAATGCACAAAGCGGCTACCAACCAAATGTGGTTAAGTAAACATATGTGTTATATCTACATTGGAATATTATAAACGAGTCTTAGAAGTTCTAAATCATTTAAATTTAACATATTCCGATTTAATATTTCAGACTCTCAAGTCAAATTTCTATTGCATTTCATGGAAGCACGAGTGAATTGCTTTGAGTTGCATCATTGCATAAACGTACAAATACAGTCTCCCAACCAGCCTTCAGACCAAATTTAAAATTCGATCGACCCAAGGAACCAAACCTTGGTAATGAGATGCTTCAATCACTGATGTAAAGTTTCTTTGAATAAGAAAAAAATCAAACAGAAATGCCTGGAAAAAGTTCAAGTTTCCAATACCCTCGGTGCGCGATTTATTTTCAATCCGCATTTTCTTACACTATACTGAGAATTTGAAGCATTTCATTGGAATTAAAAATGCTTTAAAGATTTCTTTATTTATATTTTTGTATACTTTAAAATATTACTGCGGTCATCAAAAATGCAACACAAAGACACAGTGGCATTGTAGACGTTAAAAGCACAAACAATGATTCAGTGACTCTGTTGTTCTTCGTTTAGATGAAACTTGACAGAACAAAAGACTACAAATAATTACTGAATAAATTATGAATATGCTGAAAATGACATTAATTTGATTAAAAAATGATTCTATTCATGTATGAAAATTCATACGCATAAATGTGAAACGATCCATCAATTAATATATTGCGAAATTCGATACGAAGTATTGATATAATCGATTAGTAGATGGGGTCTTACTATCAAAATTCCAGGCGTTCAAAATTACTTAGATCATATTTATGTGATGCTGAAATAATGATATTCAATATATTAGGGGAACCTGACAATAATCAATATATCATTGTAAATGTAGAATAGACAGATAAAATTTCCCCATGCATCTTTGCAAAAATAATGATTAATTGATCCTGTTCTCGATATAAATGTTATTGCTTGTATTGGTATAAATATGAATATTTCGGCATTTTTCCCCTGTGAAGAAAAACTTTACAAATGCATTATTTTTAGTGGTTAGTTAATATTCGTTGATATACATTCAATGTGTTTCATTGATCATGAAAATGTTTTTGGTAACCTCATGGGATATCATATTGTTATGCAAACTAAATTCTACCAATAGCAACATTATCGGTTATGTTATGATATTCAATCAAGAATGCAAATCACAAATCAATCCTCCCACCGGTATTCAAGCTAACGGCAAAGTACAACAAATCTACTATATTCGCAACATCATCTTATTTATACACATCAATTAATTATCCTATATTTTCAACAAATGATTCCGAAATTAAATTCATATTGCTTGGATGTTTGATCTTATTATACTACGATAGACGGCTCAGCATCTTAACGACTCACCGTATCTGACACCAGTGTAATGTGAAGCAGGGTGCCCTCGGGGCAGATTCTTTGGACCGCCCCCTGTCCCACGTGTTTTTTTAAGATGGCTGCGCTCACACGTGGAATCGTTCTTCTATCAGACCCCGATGAAGCCAAGTGGTAGGATAGAAGTGGTGGTATGCTGTTAGATGCACTATCTTCTTAAATATTGTTTTGTTCAATACGATAAGAGGTTACAGCCAGGAAATTGCCACTAAGCATAGCTGCGACAATAACTCTTCTTACAGCTAAAGCTATCTGACGAGTTCCTGTTTCCTTGGTATCATCAGGAGAGGATGCTGTCCTCTTTTTTTTCAACAAATTATTATTACGGTCTGCACAAAAGCATAGAAATGGAAACAAAAATAATTATCTCTATGATTCCCTATTAACTATAATATACAATTATTATTAAGTTGTCCCATAAGTTTCTTTCGCATATGAATACAGATCTAATCATAGCCATGGTTGAAGAAAACCCGCGATATACTGTTCGCGAAATAGCTAACAAGTTAGAAATTCCACGAACATTGGTCAATAATCATCTGATAAAATTGGGCTACATCAATCGTTCAGATGTGTATCTTCCTCATAAACTGACTGACTCAAATAAACTCCAGCGTATTTCAATATGCGATCTTCTTCTCCGACGACAAAATAGCTAATCTTTTTTGAAGAGACTTATCACTGGAGATGAAAGTTGGATACTCTATGAGAATATCCAACGTAAACGGTCTAAGAACAAGGGTACAGAAGCTTTAACTAGCTAAACCTGGCATACACCCAAAAAAAGCCTCATATATCTGCTCGTCAGTAATAAAATATTATCATTTGACTGGGATATTTTACCTCATCCTCCATACTCTCCGGACATTGCCCCTTCAGATTATTATTTATTTCTATGTGGTAAAAATTTTAATTCAAAAATGATATAAAAATATACCTTGATCTATATTTTGCCAACAAACCTGGGAAATTTTGGCAAGAGGGAATTATAAGGCTTCCGGAGAGATGAAGAAATATAATAGAATAGAATGGTTCATATATTATTCAATACATTTTGATGTAATACAAATTATTGTTTATTTTTTTCTTAATATGAAAACGAAAGAAAATTATGGGACACCCTAATATATTCAACATCATCATCATAGTGCAGCCACTAACAGTCCACTACAGAACTATGGGCCTCTTCAATATCCATTCATAGGAAAGGGGTTACATCCATTTCGTCTGTATCATACATTCACCTCCTCATTCGCTCGATATTGAAGGTAGCATTACCACCGAGTTTTATTTTGAACGCTCACCCAACGGGTATCCTGAGTGAACGTATTGACGGACACTTTCGCGAACGTCTCGATAAGGAGTTTGGGGGGTTTGTAAAGACTGAGTAGTTTTCATAGGGAGATGGTGGAAAACTACTCTAGACGACCTTTTTGACTCTACTGGAAAGGGCTTTCTGGAGTACAAGGAGTCCAGTCCCCCCTTTCCTCGCTAGGGCGTTGCCGGGGTAGGGTGAAGACATACGTGACGCTTAAGTGCATCTCGGATTCGCTCCTACACCAACTGAGGGTGTCTCCCCGTCACCGTACAACTTACCCGAGCGAATTCGAAACTGAGTGGTTTCGCCATTTTTTCAGGTTGCCCCTCTCAGTTCGGCGATTACAAAACGATATAGAAGTCAACGGAAGACAATGTTGTTTTTCGTTGCAAAGTAAAGATCATCAAATGTATCTCCTCGCGGCCGTCTTCTTGGTGTTCTTCTTGTTCCTGCTCCGTTCCCAGAGCCTCTCGGATCCGAGCCGGTGAGGTTCCTCGAGTTCCATACTGCTAAGTAGGGAAGACCATGCAAGAGACAACGAGCGACATGCAAGTTAAGATTCGTATAAAAAGTAATGAATAGTATATAAACTGGATATCAGCTTGTTGTTAGAAGAGTATTTAAGTATCTACTCTGTAAAAAGGTACTAGTCAAGTGGCCAATAGTTAAAATACATAAAATCGTATAAGTATAATAGTTAGGAGTAGTCAAATGTGGTTAGGCCGCAAAAGTATTAGTCAAATTGTATTAGCAAGGGGTAGTTATGTCGCATCACAGTATTCGAACTTTGACGCTTAGTGTCTACCGGGCACAATCAAATAATATTTAATCGGTCAGACTGGGAGTAACTGGAAAAAAGTATATAGACATAGCTGAGACGAATAGGTTAAAGTCAGGTATCAAGTAATATCAAATAGTCAGGTCCATATCAAATAGTTTTATAGTCAAGATTGTATTATGGGAGCAGTCGAAAAAGCATTTTGCTCCCAGTGCTCCCGCGTTTATGTGATAGTAGGAGGCGGATGTGTGCGAGTATTTGTTAATTCACTTACCTTGGAAGCTTGGATTATTATGATCTTACTTGCGTTATTATCCATGTTGTAGTTCCTCTCAAGTGACGCGGTGAAGATGTTCTATTTTTTGTGCAGATGTCGTAAAAACAATGTTTTTCGGCGTCACTCGCGAATTTTATATACAAGTGTAGTCGGCGTTTCGTCAGAGCGTACGAATGAACTTGCGCGGGGGAGAGTGCAGGGGGGGGGGGTCCCCGGCGTTGAGGGTGCCGACAAGTCACAGAAAGAACTCAACGTATCACAGAAACGAATTATTTTCGCAAAGCGTATCGAGCGCCGAGTCGTTTTACCTCCGACTATCGGGAGAAGACTCATATTCAACATAATCTAATTCAATTCGCACTTTATACCTTTCACTATCTCGATACTAGTATATATTCTAAAATAATGAGTTATTATTCATATAGATCAAATATATACAATACAATTTTTAAAATTCTAACTCTCCAAACATATTCAATTTACCATTTCTTAATATGAAAATCATAATTTTCCTCGTCGTTCATGAAAAAACCATCATCAAATTCAAGCATGATTATAATATCAATAAAATATTATTCATCAATATGTGAAAAACTGCTTTTTTCCCCAAAAATTGCGTCGATCTTTTATCTGTGCGTGCTAGGCAACAATAAAAAAATAATTGAAATTCTTTAATTAAATTGCGTAATCTTAGCGAAATAGCTTTCCTAGCTATATTACCATTTTTGTGTATCGCGATTGTTATACAACACTAGAGGACCTTTATAATTTTCACAATTTCCGTGTAATGGTGTACCATTGGTTGAACTGAAACAATAAGCCCCAGTCCCGTGTAATACACAGACACCTTTTGGTCCTGACAAATTGTGCGACAAAACTGTTTGCCAACTTCTTTGTTTCAGTTTCGTAGATTTCCTCCACTTCCCACTCCCTTTTCCGTAATTTAGCCGAGATAATATTCGGGGGGAAGGTGTTTTTATGTACGTGTACAAACCGCAATCCGGAGATGTATTTAGCCAGGGCGCCCTCACGTGATGCCCTCTGCGAAAATTCAGCCGGAGGATGATCGCGCTTATGCAGCTTCCGGTCTGGAAATGGACCACTTGCTTTCGCAAAATGTAAAATTTAGTCGTGATGAATGATGCTCGTTTTCTTGCTGGTGATTTCACCCGGGCGAAGAATTCAAGAGAATTTGTCTAATGTCTGCACGTGACTGATGGTTTTCCCAATCACTTAAACGTGATCTTAGAAACAATTCAACGCACAACAGACTTGAGTGCTGCGAATATTTCAACAGCTGACAAATCATCGACGTTATTGTTTCGTCATAACAAAATGAACCAACCTCTTGGATGTGTATGAGAGTTACTTAGAAATTTGCTAGCAAAGCAGTATTTTTGAGGCAACATTAATGAGGACGCGCGTCGAACATAATTGTCTTCCTTAAAAGGCATATTACCATTGAAAAAAATTCTACCGCACAATTTAATATTTTACATCTAAAATCAATTAATAAGAATTCCACATGAATATTTTTGTAGATTTTTTTTTTTTTTAAATCCTTATGACGTCCATCAAAGCATGAATCTTTGATGTGTCATATCCGATAACGGATATAGGGGATCTCCATAGGAGATCTTACTTGGGAGATGATTTAATGTGGTGGTTTCCCGTTGCCTTCCATACGTGGTAAAGTAAGGATAGGATTATTTGGAAAGGTAGGAGAGGAGAGAATCTATGAGTGAGTAGTGAAATTATCATTATATATATAAATGATAATTTAATTATTGTTGCAAATTCAATTACTCACTCATGGGCGTCCCTGCACGACTTTATTAATCGCCTCAGAATTTACTTTTTCTAATCCAGGAAATCAGGGTAAACCTGGATCGAGACGATCGATCAGAAATATGAATATTTCTGATCTCCCAAATTTGTTGGTATGGTGAAAATTTTTTCCACAATCTGGATTTGAACCCGAATCTTTGCAACAAGAGTCCAGGATCTAAGCCACTATACCAACACTTGGTTGAAGTTGAAGGTTGTAGAATTTACTCTCTTTAAATATTGATAATTCGTATTCTTTCCAGAAAATGTCTAGGATTTTAGAGCCGTTACATAGATGACAAATATAATATAAATAATTTATAAAAGGTATAATGATTAGTACTAGAAGCATATAATAATATATTAAGTGAAGGGTTATTGATTAGACGCTTATAAGCACAACTAGGGGTTCTGATTTCTCGATGTTTTTCTTTCTCGAGAAATAAGATTGCTTGAATTTAGTGTGTACAAGAAATGATTATTTCCGATTGATCATTAATAAAAACGATCATCATATTTTATTCAAACTTTAGGACATAAAACAGCAATATATACACATTATTTTATAAAGCTTTAATTTAAAAATAAAAATCCTCCTTCCAATCACTAGTCAATCCCATCTAGAAGTATGCAAAATTTTGAAAAATAGTGTCATAAATTACTTACTTTATAAAGATTTGTCTAGGGATGAATTACTTCAAAGATGCTTGGTTGGCTATACCCAAAATGCTAATGAATGTCTTAACTCAACAGTTTTGCGACTGGCTCTAAAGCACCTGCATTATGGTGTAAAAATCATTGAAATATCAACATTTATTGCTGTTGGGATATTTAATAAGGACTACGGCTTAATTTTGAAGATAATTAATACATTAAATATAATTATTGTATTACTACTGTAAAGTCTTCGCTGAAAATACCGATGAAGAGCGGTTTGCGAAGCAGAACCTATAAGAGTCTTCTTGAGACAAAAGCAGCTCGTATAGCCGGAAAACAACAGTTAGTCGAAGATAATCAACTTTTTGAGAAAGCTGAAGATTTATTATATGCGTCTGGAAACACCGATTGATCTATGTCACAAAAATTGATAGTTTTATCGTATTGAAACTTTAAACAAAATTATTTCGAAACTGCATTTTCAAATTGTTCACCAGTTGTAGCTTAAAAATTTGTTGATCGATCTGGCTGAAATTTTAAGATTTTCACGTAAGTAAATAATTATTATTATTATTATTAAATATTATTGAATTCACGTAATGATAGCAATTTTGGGGTAAAAATTATCAAGAAAATGGTAAAAAATATGAAAGCGGTGCGATTATTTTATCATCTTTAAAATAAATCATGAAAAATTATTCAATTTTGGGCGTCTAAATGGATTGCACCCTTTAAAGTTCAAAGCTCCCAACCCCCTTGAAATTTTGGAGGAATATGTTGTACTGTTAGATTTTCAAATTTCAAAACCCATGTAACCCTACTTACTGCATT
Source organism: Stenopsyche tienmushanensis (assembly GCA_008973525.1). NCBI lineage: Eukaryota > Metazoa > Arthropoda > Insecta > Trichoptera > Stenopsychidae > Stenopsyche > Stenopsyche tienmushanensis. Next base: position 305,540 of record WACJ01000026.1, read on the forward strand.
ACAAAATCCTCGAGTGATAACAGGATGACAAGAAAGACACTATTGTTCGATTAAACAGTGTTTATGCCTTATTATTAGCTATTCAATAACAGGCGATATTTTAGTAGCCATCATATATAAATATAGACTCAGGTGTAGAGATTAAAAAAATGTCTCTCTGTGTCTGTTTTTTAAATCAATATCGTATGAAAAAATTAAAAATCAATTTAAAAAAATCTCATTTAAAGTCGGTAACATTTTTTTAAAATTTGAATCATCGATTTTCACGCGTAAAAAGATGGAAAGTGTCCAATTTTTTTATGAGAAAGGCCGGGTAAGCCCTTACAATTTATAGCTCCGAATGGTTTTTTGGTCGGAAAAAATTGTTACGGAATTGATTCTTTCGAATTCAAATAAGATGAACAAAGCGAGATTTCATCGAAAGCCCATTTTTCATTTAATTGCCGAGGAGAGAAAAAGCCATTTGATTTTTCGTTCTTTGGGAACAATTGTAATTTGTCTAAGCATTTTGCTAATATTAATACGTTCAAGCGACGAGAGCTTAAATGCTGTCGATTAATTTCTTCTCATCAATAATCAATTGAGAATATAATATATTTGTACAATTTAACGTGTATTCATGTAAAGTTCATTGGAATATTTATCGTTCTTATTCCACTTAGCTTGTCAATCTATATTTATGCAAATCATTATTAAGAAAATAACAATATTGAATGAGATTTTCAATTCAAAGCGCTTATAATCCAATATTTAATACAATATTATGGCCCATTCCAAAGAATATTTTTTTTAACTCCTAAGTCCATAGAATATTATTTTTATAAGGTCTGTGTTCTTTGTCCTAACTGAGATGAAATTAAATTTATATTATTCTGTATTAATGATTTCCATACGCCAAATTTTATTTATTTCAATGTAATTTTTGTATTTTGAAATAATTATGGCAATATTATAAATATACAATATTAGCTAAATTTTGGGAGATCTATAGCTATTGGATTGAAGACATGTTCAATCACCCAGAATATACAAGATATTTAGGTCAAATCTAATTTTAATCATTCAGATTGTGTTATGACTGATTTTAATTATTATTTTATGTATTTTTTTTAATAATATAGAAGAAAATACGCATGTTTATTTTGTGCGACAACATTTCAGATTGGATCACTTGCAGAGGAATAGTTTTAAGAGGCAATTTTAAAATAGATACGTCCAAAAGAGCTCTTGATTTTCATTATAATTGGATGGATTTACGTTACAGGATTGTAGATCCCTTCTGTCGGCGATAATTGCACAACACAAAGCCCCCAACTGAAGTGACAGTGAATTCGTTTGGTGTGAAATAGCTGGTGGCCAATTGTCGGCTTCGGCCTGTAGTTGTCAGTCATCGATCAGGATCCTGACACCGACACTATTTATCCGACGTCCGACAACGACTGATATTTATTGGATGCTGTGAAGGTTTCTGCGTCCTTCTCTCCATCTGCTTCGAGTGCACATGCAACCCTAACAAATTTCATCCCTACGACACCAGCGACGTGATTAGAATGCGCGCAACTATATTGCTTCCACCGTATACACGTACATAAATATTATATTTTTCTGGAAACTCAATCGAATTGAATTCCTCTTTCAAGTCTTCTCTTATGCAACCGTAAGAATGACATCCAACAAATTCATATTTCTAGTTGCAAAGCTTTCACATATCTTCGAATATGTCACCTTCTCCTTGAAGTATTTCATTGTTACTAATGTATGTGTATAGATCAAATAAACATTATTAAAAATGTATATTAATATAAAATCGTAGCAATAACCTTTTGCGAGTAGCATCGTGCTCCCACGCGGGCATCGAAACGGCTGCACGAGAGAGAGTGATCTGTCTGCGAGAAGGACGTTCTCCCGCAGTCAAGGCTAATTGACGGCGCCTCCCGACTCCCACCTCGAAAAATTGCATCTGAAGGAAATTGAATTGATTTGAATCCTAATTGATGTGGACTTAGATAACCTAATAGGGTAATCTTAAAAGAATACGACTGATGTCACAATAATATAAAATATAATTATACCTTCAACGGACTACACTCATCAATTATTAACATAAGGCTTTCAAGGATTTAATTGTCGGGCGATAATAAATAATGATTAAATCCGTTCACATCGACCACATACTCATCATTGGATGAAATTTCTCTTCGGCTTTCTCAAATCTAATATTAATTAAACACTGTTATAAGTAATGCAATGTCTATTCACTAGCAACAATTTGATTCAGGAATAGTTTCCATAATAACTCGCGAAACTTACAAATGCAAGCGTCTATGCATTGTTGCACGAGAACCTAATTGATCCAAAGTGAAGGCAATCATTGACAATTAATCAATCTTTGGACGACGCCTAGGTCTTGGTTAGCCTTATGGAATGTTTCTACGTATTATAGGATGGATGAAAGATTGCATATTATAAAATAAATTTTATAAAATTATGTTTTCGATTCAGCTCCGGTCCGAAACATTGCAATTCAAAAAGCTTATTTAAATAAATTCCTTACTTAATTTTAATAAAGGGTCGTTATCTTCATCGCTGTGATCTGAAGGTCGCATTGTTCGAACCCACTGTTGAGAGCATCGCTGCGCAATCCGTAACAATGGTCCCGACCCGTGAGTCGGCTGCGATGAACGACGGAACACACTTATAATTTAATTCGCTCGGTGATGGAGGTCAAAATAAGGCAGATGCTGCAGGCGTTCAACAAAATGTCGAATAATCAGCACAACGTATTTATTCAATTAACTCACAGTGGAAGAACCAGATGCAAGCAAACGAACGTGCGTGATACGAAGCCGATGTCAGACGAGGGTTGTCCACCCGAGGGTAGACGCTTTGTCGGAGCGTCTTCTTGAATTCGAAGTTGGTCGTCTTCTCTAAGATCCTCCCCCTTCGGGATCCAGAAGCAAAGAGTTAAATTACGTTTACAATAGCATTATTTCATTTGTAACAGCTACCATAGAGTGATACCTGAGAGACGATTCTAAAAACAATTGAAATTATTACTACCATGCTAAATAGATAAAATCAGAAAACAACTCGGGGCTTAATTAATTTTATAAATTCAGAATAGAGATAAATACGCAATGAGTTGCGGTGATATTTTTTCATGCAGTTTCCACAATGCTGATGATGGTTATAAAGGCGGATGGGTAGGTTCTTGTATTAATCACGCATATATTCACTGAGGGAGTTCTATTTTTTTAACCGCACACAGCTTGAAATATATTAACTGAGTATATAAACATATTTCAGCAGTATATTTCTCATTCTTCGGCTGAATGCCTTATTCTGCAAACTTCCCCCCTGGCATGTGTGATATTGAATTTTCGGTAAATGAAAAACGTGTTGATGATAGAGTAATTTTGGTAACGCTACAACGGGGCAAAACATATATAAATTTAGAAAACGAGTAAGAACATTGTATACAAACACTCACATACACATATTCTTTGTTGTAGGCGGCAAACGTAAAAATTGTAATTTCGAACCAAGGAATATTGGACTTATATTACTTCATTGCCGGTGAACGTGGTGTTAAATTTAGACCTTGCTCCAAGACAACGAATCATTGACGGCAGATTTAGCTGTCATGGCGATTTTCTGAATTGATAGATTATTTTTCAGTGGTGGGTATTCGAAATTTAAGCCCGCCGGAAAATTGCGAGATTGGAGCTTTAAGGATTTGTTTATTGCTTCAAGTACTGAAATATGTATTTATATAAGATGTTTGCCTAAAAATAGTATCAAATTTCTTCGGTAAATGTTAATTATTACACAAACACACAAATTAAATCTATACAAAGACGAAAATAATCTTAAAATATCTTTATAGTCCTTATAATTGTATTCGGCTTGATTAGATGTTCATCCAAATAAGCCAAAAATAATAATTAACTTAAATTTAATAATGGTGTAAAAACAATAAGTTTAAAAATTTTGGGGTTGTAAATTTATTATTTACACTTTTTATAAATTTTAATCCACATTCAAGATAATATGCATAAAATGTAATTTCAATAATTAATAGATAGGATCATGGATGTTTACTGTAAAATCTCAGGCTCAGTCCAGACTATGGAAGATATGTTCACCGTACCACTAAATTTAGGAGATCGGAAGTATTTCTGTTTAATCACCTTAAGGGACGTTTCTACCCTGTTGGGCCTAAAAGTAAAAATATTGATATTTACTATGTTAACTAGGCAATCTTTATTAAACATAAAAAAAAAATTAAAGTTTCACAAAGTATGGTAGTGGGAGTGGGTGGAGCCACGTTTATCGGTGTGCGAGCGATGATATTCTTCATCATGGAAGTCCTAAGTCCTAAACAGATAATTTTCAGTCAAAAAATTAAACACATTTTTAATTTGTATAATATTGTGTATAGTCTAGACTATAATTAAGAAAAAATATTGGAAAATAAAAAAATAGTGAGCGATTAAAAAAAAGCTTGTATTTTTATCAACGTTTTTTATAGTTTTTTATTTATTAAATAAACATTTTTAAGTATTTTTGGATAATTGTAGTTTATACGATGAAGACGTTTATTATACATATTTCTGTCAAATTTTATATATATTTCTCATCTAGAACGTGTGGGAGCACTTCCATAAGCTTGGAAAAAGTAGTAAGTTTCTCCTATCCTCAGCTTCGCGAAGCACAGCTTCTTCTCGTAGGCCTATAACTTTGCGAATTTAATTCATATCGACTTGAAATTTACTGAACGTATTCTTAAATATTGGTTCTTTCCGATACATGAAGAAAAAAACATTTTTTTTGAACCAACAAGGTAAAAACGTCCCTTTACTCAATTGTCTGATTTTCTAGATTTTTAAAAGTTTTTACTGAGAAGATTAAAAATATCTCTCATAGAGTCATAGACTTTACCAAAAATTAATTTTCAAATAATCCTATTCTAATCAAACCAATCGTGAAAGACAATGGAAAGCCACAACATAAAAAATCCCTAGAATAGTCTCCAATGTTGATCGCTTAATATCTTCAATACTTGCAAATAACTGGATGATGTTATGCTTGACACAGCAATAATATTATTATATATGATTTCAATCAATATTTTGAAATTGAATTTTTTCTGTTGCTTACTTGATACATTGACCATACTTGGTCATCCAAATTTGACGCCTGGACATTTTTGGTAATGTTTTCTCGAGTCATGTGATACATAGCGTCGTTTTACTTGAAATAGACATCCAACACATCAATATGATTAAATCGTGGCCCATTAAAAGTCACTCAAAATTAATAGATATCGCTTAATTTAGCATTTTTAAATGCACACCAGTGTTAAAATTGTACTATTTCCTTCTGAAACAAAATGGCTTATGTTGTTTGAAAAGATGTCACGTGTAAATATTATACAGTGCTACATTTAGGCGTTGTATATGGATTACCCTTTATGGCTATTTTGTAGGGCGCGATAGGGAAAATTATCTTGAACATCACAAAAAGGCAAACTTTAAACAAAAGTTGGTCGAAAGAGAAGGAGAATCGCTTTGACTCTCTCCATTGCGTACATAATTAAAATCATACGCGCATGCTCGACCAGTAGACCAGCAACCAGTAGACCAGTAGCTTGCTTATTTTATTATTTATTACACAAACAAAGTTTCATATTTTATCGGGGTCAATGATGCATTTTTAATAAGGCTAATTTTTTAGAGTTATTTTTTTTCCATATCATGATATTACATAATTAAATTAATATTTCATCATTTATTTCAATTTTGCAGTTGAAATATTTTTGTTACAAAGCAAATGCATTCAGCAAGGCTGGAACAAAGAGCGGTGTAACGATTATATCACCGTGCTGAAAGTGCTGTGGTCACAGTAAGTGATGAGGGGATAACCTCACAAAAAGTTGGTCCAGACCGACATTTTCCAACTTTCATGCGAGGGCTGTCGGTACTTATTTGGAGCAAAGCATTGCAGAGTTGATCTAGACCTTTTATGCTAGTGAAAATTTGGAGGGATACCAGACAACTCATTGAGGCACTTTAAAGTGCCTTTGGGAAATATCGGTCTGTTCTGCAGAGACTTCCTATATACCATTGAGGAAGAGGATTTCTTCATCTCACGTATGTGGATGATGCAATTGTTTTATAACGAAATCTTGTCAAGTGAAGTGGTTCAACCCCTACAAAGTTTCAATCTCTCCTACAAACGTATCCTAATTTCTGTAAAAAAATAATAAAATTATACAAAAAATTCCGGTTTTATGATCGTAAATTGTATAAAACGGTTGCATATGAGAGTAATGCTCTGTACAACGATAATTGGTACCATTGAAATGGTCATTAGGGATTTCTGTCACATCGACTATACAACATATACGTTTCAAACTTATTTTTCAATGTAATTTAAAACTAATATTTCCTAGGTCCAATCTTATTTCCATGTTGCACATACTTTTTTTAATTTCACATTTCCATTAGCTACATATAAAATTCAAAAGCTAGTCAGTATTAAATTAAGCACAAGCAAGTCTTTATTTAAGTGTTCCTTCGAAAGCACGGAAAAAGCTTTGACGTAATGTAATTTTGGCATATTTAACACTAAGTGTTTATTTAAATTTAATAATAAGATGATCTGATGACTTGACATATAGTATTCTGCTCCATCGGCAAAAATAATATAAAAGTAGTTTATTGATTTTAAACGTGACCGTACAAACACCTTTGATGCAGAACGCTCTGATCGCCTAATTTTTACAGCTTTGTTGCAGCAACATTTTACAAGAAAGGCATCTAAATGTTAGAGAAGCGTTGAAATTAATGTGTCACTCTTGAAGAAGACTATTTTGATGAATAAGGTCGTTGTTTTATTTTATTGCTTATTAAAAAAGTTAATGTTTTATTGGTCATCCTACGAACTTATTGAGTGATGTGTTAATTTTGAATTTTTTTCAAATTTATACACAAAAATATTTTCTCGCAAATTTTTTGGAAAGCGATGAAATATTTCAGATGTAAAATGCGGGATAAAATCGAACGTCGCACTTAAGGGACATAATCATCAAAACAGCTTTACAATTGATTGGCATCATATATGCAAATAATGATTTAAAAAATAATATAATAGCAATATAAATTATGAAATTGTGTAAATAATATTGTATAGTGTTTAGGAAATTGGGCAGGTAATAGTGAATTAATTGTAGACAAAGAGATTAAAATAAACAGAACGAAGACTTGCGATCAGATTGTGCTATTTAAAGGGGCTTAATTATTTTGAGAATTTTTCATACACCTATAAAGGATTATGTTTTGTGACTCAAAGTGTTTGTTTTCGTTTTCAATATTAAATTTGACCCCCAAAATAAATCTTTAATGCCTGGCATCGGGTCGCTATTTAAAATAATAAAGCAATTTGAAAGATTATGGGGATAGTCGCTATTTGACCAACTTTGGCTTTCAGGGACTTTCGGCGAGCAGAAAGTTGCCGGTAATAATGGTCCCTGACCCGCGGTAGTGGTTTTAAGGTCCTCAATAACCAATTTTCTAAGTACCTTTTAACACGTTACTTACAAGACCTGCCTTTATGCGCGTTCCTCATGTAAGAATTTATAGTGGGTTTACGCAAATTTGCGTCATTTATTATTTTGCGTAAGGCCTTGCGATAAAGTCCAGCTCCGTGTCCATAGTTTCAGCTGTGCCTTATCGAAATTGGACTATATCAACCCCTGAAATTAATTTTCGTGACTGTGGAAAGTTTTTAATTAATTTTGAACAAGTGCCCATATGCATTAAATACCATCAGCGTGTAATAAAATGTATAATTAATGTCTGCCTGTTCTTGTGGGTTGGTTGGCGGTGACCCGCTTTGAGGAGGTTGTGCATTCTTGAATAAAGGCATTCTTGTCTTTTAAAGGCCACCCGCCAATCAGGATGGTCCTTTTTAAATTAAAATTATCCATTCCAGATTGAAAGCTTCTTATCGTTAAAAACAGAAGCTGACATTGTTTTCTTTAGAGCGATCTTAGTAATCCTCCCCATTCATAGACAGCTTAAAAATGTATTCTTGATAGATTAACTTCGAACGAAATTTCGAACCATCAGGAAGTTATTCCTTGACAATGAATCCGATATGTGGTTTGAAATATCAGAATTTAAAAAAACTTAAACGCGATCAAATACCCATTTTTTTCTAAACTCTAAACTAATTCATAATACCAGTAGACAATGGCAAAGCAACTGCTGTAATAAATGCCGATGATTACAACATGAAGATAAAATAACTCCTAAAAGGCCCTGCTAACAAAAAGACGACAAGACCCCCTATGATATATTTGGAAACAAAGACTAAGAAAATAATCGATAATTTCAACTTCGACGAGGAAACCAAACATAAAAATTCACCGGATTCGATCGATCGTCAAAGACTCCAAAATTCTTCGTCTTACCAAAGATACACAAACCAGGCATGCCATTAAGACCCATCGTCAGCGCCAGAGGCTCCCCCAAACAAGGTTTAGCTAAATATTTAACCAGATACTTACTACCAGCAAATTGTGGAAAGCGCAATGTTGTATTTTAAAAGCTTTCCAGAATCTCTGAAAATAATACAATCGCTAAAACGCGATGAGGATAACATTCTGGTCAGCTTTCATGTGACTTTACTGTTCACCAATATTCCTACAAAGGAAACTTTGAAGCACATTGAAAAGAGATATAAAGTCCCCGAACACATTTTGAACCTAACTAAGCACTGTCTAACATCAACTTACATTCTGTATGACGGAGCGTAATATAAACAGACAATTGGTGCACCAATAGAATCTCCTCTATCTTCGGCTATTGCTAACATATCTATGACTGGATTTGATGAAAAAGCTGTAGAAGACACCCCCGTAAAAAGCATAAATGTGGCTTAGATATGTGGATGACACTCTCGTCATTTGGCCACACGGAGAGGCTGAGCTTCTTAAATTCGTAATATTCCTCAACTCCAGAAATAAGAACATTAAATTCACCATGGAAATAGAAGAAAACAACAAAATCCTATTTCTGGATACTCCTGTATCCAGAAGCACAGATCTGAACATCCTAGGCAGATCAACTCTGTCATGAAAGCACTCATAGATAAAGCGTTCAGATTGACATACAGCAGCCACGTGGAAGAAGAAATAAAGGAAGTAAGCCAAGCTCTTGCAAAAAATGGATATTCTCTGAGTCAAATTAAGAAAACCATCAAAAACACCAATAAAAAACCTCGAGATCCATCCACCGATACGGAAAAACCGATCGATCTTCCTTACGTAAAAGGCATGACCGATACCATTAGCCGTATACTCCGAAAACACGGCATTAACACTATCTTTAAGACGGGAAAGAAGATAGGAAGTCTCTTGCCCAATAAAAAGGATAGGGTGAAAAACGAAATTCAGGGAGTATACGAGATCCCATGCGCAGACTGTGAGATGTTATACATTAGAAAAACCAATAGACAAGTCGCCCACAGAATAAAAGAACATCAGAAATCAGTTTGGCAATTGGATTACAAATCGTCACTAACGGAACATGTGATGAAGAACGATCACCAAATCGAATTTGCTGGGACAAAAACTTTAAATTACCAGGAGCGTAACCGAGACAACAACGGCGGCAGTTATTCCTTGACAATGAACCCGATAGGTGAATTTGTATCAATTCACTTAATAATTAATCATTAAGCTAGAATTATTTTTAAGTAATGTGTAGTAATGTAAATCGCATGTACCTGTTAATTTTGACTTATAAAAGCAACCTGCGCTAGACGATAAGGATATACGTTATGATAATATATGAACGTTGGTTTTAAATTCAGATGAAGTGAATGAAGTGATTATTGTAAAAATGTAAATCGTATGAATATTTCACGTCAGTTATATTATCCTAAATGTTTCAAATTTCAGACATTTCAGATGGTTAAGATTATTGATAGTTTTTTTGTTGTTGTTGTTAGCAGACATGCAATTTTTTAAAGCCTTGAGGGGTACTTAAGCGTTTTAAATTCTGAACGAATCTATCTTCTTAAGTAAGCAATAAACGCGTTAGGCGAGTTCTATGATCACCACACTGCGACAGGGAGGGCGCAAATCCGCGGGTCGTAACCGTCGTCTAGGGGCACGTTGGTCGAGGGTGAAGAAAGTCGAAAAAACTTTTACTTCGTTACCCTATGGACATTATGGTGAATTTCGGCCAAATGTAAAAGTTGTGACCCCTGTATCCAGTCAAATTAGGAAGTCGCCTCGCCATGCCCCCCAAAGCACCCAACCACCCCGCCTCACCGGTACTGCATACATATTCATGCGGAATTAACGAACCGTGTAATTTGCGGGCAGCACCTTTGGGTACAGCCTTAACCCATTAACATCCCAACCGGTTCGAACCGTGCTCAAAGACGACAACGCTCAATTGAAAAATAATTGCATTCGACCTATCTCGCCCTCCAAAACTGATTTGCCACCTGATTCTTCAAATTTAGATCCAATCAAAATGTCAATTAATTTTCAATACATTTCGTGCGATTTTTTTAAAAAAAATATTATATGGCTAATTGAAGTTTTTATCAAACCTAGAGTTTCCGATGAATTTTTAAGTTTTAAATTTTATTTGCAATAAAATATATTCTTATAAGAACCATCCATGGAAATAAATTAGAATATCCTAAATTATCCAAACAGAAAGATAATATGACATCATTTTCGAGCAAACTTTATAAATCAAATCATATTTTTCTTCCAGTATATAAAAGTGAACCAAATACGGACGAAAGAAAATACAGAGTAAAATCGAAAACTTGTAGGTGTTAGAATAATCTGAATCTTATATAAGGAACCCACAGCAAAAATTATTTTAAGGGAGGATTTTTTAAAATTCCAGTTAACTATAAAACTTGATGCTGCCTATCAAGAATAGTGGGAAAAATAAAATGTGCCAAAACCATCAACAAATGTTTACAGTACCAAAAGTTTATTCTTCTACTACTGAAAAAAAAATACTGATATGATAAAGGATATTTGGAAGACCCATCTTAGTCCTCTCTTACATAAAAAATAAATAAGGCTTCCCTAATTTGGCTATATTTTTATATGCAATGGTAAACCACAATGAAAAACCTACATCCTTGGAAAAAACCCATCTGCGAATGATTGCCTACATCTTTAAAAATCTTACAAAATGATATAAATCTGAATTGATACGTCATGAATTACCATATGATTCTATGCAACATTTTATTAATTTGATTAAAGCCACATCCCATCAAAGCTGAAAAGCACAGCATTGCTTTAACCAATTCATCACACAGAATGTTTGATTTGAGCTGTTTAGTTGAATTTAATAGCCACAATTCAATCATTGTTGCCTTTAAAATTTGCATTCGCATTAGCATTCATCATTGCATTTCAGTTGAAATTCCTCATAGATGTTTTCAGTGGCGTGTTCTAAAGCACAGTCGAATGAATACATCATCTATGATTGAGCACGGAAAGGAAATGCATTTGAGAATCATTCGCCAAATTCAAGCATATTTAATACAAAAATAATAGCAATTATCGCGCCTAGCATACATTGAATATTTCAAATAAATTGTTCAATACTGGCCAAATATTGCGATCTGAGCAGATATTTTCATTCTTATAGTCACTCTTAGTAGCTCCAAATTGTTGATAAATAATTTATTTAACCCTTAGCAGGAGAGTTGTTTTTGTGATAAGCATAAATGAAGTAATTTATTAATCAATATGTCTGAATAGTATTTATTGAGGTTGAAATGAATATAAAGATCCTTTGTGCTGAAGAGACTCGAAGGGTTGGTTGTTACCTCCTCCCCCAATTATCAAATCATTAATTTGTTTTCAGTTATAAAATATACATTAAAATATCTACCCCATTTGGAGACTTAAAATAAATATTTTTTTTGCTTATTGGTTTAAATTAATTATGTTTGTTTGATATTACATACATAAATATAAGCGAGATTGGATTTACAATCTCAGGTGTTCCGAGGAGAACTTATTTAATAAAAACTTATTCATATGTATTGTAAAAAATTATCACAGCTTCCGCTGCTGAAGCAAATAATTGGATCCATCTCAGGAGCTTCGAAATGTATTGTTGGAAGTTTTGTAACTTGGTTTCTTCTTAGCAATATTATAGAAATCGTTTGAATTGACATCTGCGCATATTACAAATACGCCGGAAACCCCAAACTATGTTCCCCAAATTGGACGTTCACCTTGATGCACGGTTAATTCGTTCCTAACCAACTAGAGCAGCTATTAGATCGATTAACCGGACAATTAGAAACAATGTCGCCACCCCCTGGCGGTATCACCGTCGTCACGTTGGCTTAACACATTTTCAGCTATTACCCTTAACTTAACTTCGATACCGAATAGTATAAATCATCTGTAATTCCGCCGAAATTATCTGAAAATTACTCTCGGAGACAAATGTTTTATTTGAGGCTGAAACGTTTAAGCGCCATACGCCCGAATGACATAATTACATTGGGATATTTTGAGCATAGCGATATTTTTATTGCGAATAGTAATCAAATTATATGTCGTGCGAGTGATATCGTGACACGAAAGTGGAAATTCTACGTCGAAAAAGTCGCTCTGAAATGCGCAAATTAACATCGAGGGATGCCAAGGGTGGAAAATGTTTATATACCAAAGCAACTGCTAATTTGATCATAATTCATGCAAACATGTTTAACATCAACAATACATTTTATGCCTTACTTCTGATAAAGATTTCCATATCGTACGATGTGCGACAGGGAAACTTCCTTATTTGAAATCCACGTCCTGAAACAATACTTATATTAAAAATATATAAAAAACATAATATATCTATTAAATTTAATAATAACAATCATGCTGTGGATGAGGGAGAAATACCGTTTGCCTTAGAGACATATTTTTCTAACGAAGCATTGTCTCAATTCAGGCTTAGCCTAATTTCCTGGAACTAAAAATGGAAGTAATTACTGAGGTGATTAATTAAGTTTCACTCATACATCCCCTTTTACCAAATATTCCTATTGATATAATCGAATCCCTACTTAAACTCAAATAGCAAGCAATAGAATTAAGTTTTATTGTTTTAATGGACTATTTCGTTTTATTTGATAAGAAAGCAAGAATAGCTAACAATTGATATTATCTTAAATATAGTCCAAGGATAAACAAGAACCATTGGCATAGTATTTTGTAAAATAATTTATATTTGTAAAGATAACTGAACTATTTAACTTTCATTTGAAATAGCTTCGAATTATCATCCAAAGCGTCTTTATTTTAGCTATTTCGTGTGAATTTTAATGTATTTACATTGAATTAATTTGCTTTTATGCCACTTAAGAAGTGCTTAAAAGTAACGGTGCTGGAAAATCTATTGATCCATTAGGTTTGGTCAATCTTAATGCATCTGTTATTTATTCTACGGACGCTAGACAGCTTATGGGAAAGCAGAAATCCACAATGGATAGAACTATTGAAGTCACAGCTTGTTTATATTGGCTTAGTAATCCCTAAACAAAGAGCAAATTTGTTTACCTGAAATACTGTACTCAATCGTCGTTTCATAATAAAAAAAAGTACTCGCAACAATTGAACGGCATGATTCCGTCGCCATAGTGCTGATGTGATAAGAAAATATAATCTAAAAAATACCGGTTGATATACGCTCTGGTATAGTCATCTATTTCATCCCCTAAACTTCTGCATATGGAGGATGAAAGAAAATGAATCCTTGCACGGCGGAAGACATAATTGTAAAAAGTGGCCGCAGACACTTTATTTCGCAGGCAAATGGTAGCATTATCTCCATAAAGTCATACTAACCAGATTTTGCACTTTTCTGCTTTTTTAATATCAGCTCCCATCCTCTTAATTTAAGCCAGGTAAGGGAAACGAGAAAAAAACCCATTTCATAAACCCGTTTTGTGTTAATAACGTACGAGGTGATGAATAATTCTTAAATATGGCGGACCGCTGAGCCCGGTCGAAATTGCAGGAAGCAAACACCTCCTTCTGGATAACATAAATATTGCAAAATTTGTTGGATACAATGCAACATTATAAGATTTCTTCAACAATGTATTTAGTATAATTAACGTCGAGCTTTCGTTATGTACAAAATTAAGTTGATAATATTTTACCATCAATTTACAGCCAATTTAACATGGATTTCGCAACTTAACAGTATGGTTGACAAGTAATTGATATAACAACACAATTATACTATTTTAATTTAACGCTACAGGAAAAATATCAGATTATTGGATTGTGTAATAAATTCTCGTGTTATTTTGCTTATAAGATTTACTGTAAAAAACAATCATTATAACAAAAAAATAATCAATAATATATCCTCCATCTATAGATCAATTTGTTGATACTGTTTCGCCAAAAATTTTCTGATTGCATGTAAAAGAAATGAATGATCCAATTTTTGAGGTCATCATCATTGGCGAAGGTTGGCTCTCATTTTATTCTATATGGAAGAGCAGAAAAATGATAATTCTTTGGTGCAAGATCCAGAGAGTATGGCGGATAGAATAGAATTCAATTCAATCCATTCGAGATATTTAAGAGCTTCCTAGACTGGACGAAGGAAGACTTGGAAGACACATTTTCCTTTTTGTCTTCGCTTTTCTCAATAAATCTAAAATCAGTACTTTATCATATGCAAATGGAGGTGATTGGGACAAAATTTATTAAATGCCTGTATTTAACATATTAAGGGAACCCATAAGTAATCGATTATTTTGAAAGCGTGTTATTATATGTCAGTTATCGCTGACGCGTCGACTAGAGATGTTGCGCTTTTGGTTTTATCTTATTGAGTAGACTCTAAACCTCATTTATTCACCAACAGATAAAAGTAAACTCGTTATCTAATACCATGTCAAACACACAACCGTCAGAAGAACATATTCGTCATCTTATGCTCTTCCAATTTAAAATCGGTTGTAACGCAACACAGACATCTAAGAAAATTTGTGGTGTTTACTGCAAAATTCTTAAAGTCAACAAGTGTCAACGATGGTTTTAAAGATTCTCAAGTGGCAATTTTAGCCTAGTTGATGACCACCCAAGTGGGAGACCTATTGAATTCGATGCCAAGCTGCTGAAATCGCTAGTGGATTCAGATTCAAAATTAAGTGTGACAGAAATAACGTCAAGACTCGGGGCTACTTGCTCAACAGTGCAAAGACATTTGCACGCGATTGGCAAAAGTTACAGAGTGGGCGTTTGGATTCCTCACCAATTATCCAAAACAAACAAGGATCAACGACGAAGTTGCTGCACATCGCTTATAACTAGACACCCTAACGAACAATTTCTACACTGGATTATAGCTTGTGATGAAAAAATGATATAATACGACAATGATAAAAGAACTAAGCAGTGGTTTTCGACTAATCAACCGGCTGTACCAACTCCTAAATCTTCTTTGACTATAAAAAAGGTCCTTTTGAGTATATGGTGGGATTGTGGTGGGATAATACACTTTGAGTTTCTAAATTTAAGTCAGCCTCTTTTTATAAAAGAGAGATTGAAACTTTGCATAAAAGATGGCAAAGAGTTGTAAATAATAATGGAAATTATATAATTGATTGAATAATCAAAATAAAATTGTAACAATTTTTTTCGTTTTAATTTGAAATAATTGATTACTTATGGGTCCCCCTAATATATTTACCAGTCAAGCTTGAAAATATGCAAACATTCGCATACACAAACCTTTCCATGTTTAGAAGTATTCATCAGTGCGAGCAGTTATTTACACTTATGAAAGGAAATAAGTTTCCTATCAGATCCAGAATTAACGAGGCTCACCTTGGGTCCGTTTTGAAATTAACCACTGCGAGGAATGTTTCCCCAAACTAAGAAAGATAGAAGCAAAGAAGAAATGTCAAGCAATCAAGAAAACATTAAATATTCCTTTTCATTTCTATACATTTCGAAATAAACTTAAATTTCTATGAACATTTGAAACTTTTTAGGCGGCCGTCCAAACTTAAAACTTTTTTATTTTGGTCCATGATTTTTGAGTTTGACATGCATTATGATTATATTTTTACATTATGTGATTATATTTTTACATTATGTGATTATATTTTTACATTATTAATATTAAAATTAAGTCGTATAGATATATAATATAGTGAAAAATGTAAGATTAAAAAAATCATTATTTTAATGGGGTCGATTTAGGAAAAATATTAGGAGCCCTAATTTAGGAATAGTTTATAAATCCCAAAATTATGATAGTAGAATTGCCCCTCAATAAAATTATATATGTCGATGCTAAGAAAATTTTGGTTTTTATATTTTACCTAAACGAATTACATTCTTTTAGATTGGCTAGAAAACAATCACAGTAATTTATAAACTTAGAACATAAATTTGTCTCGAATTTTATCTTTTATGAGACTTCCGCCGTAATCGCATTGCGAAAACAGCCGTATTTTTTTAAAATTAAATTCACAAATTCATAAATAAAACTTGAATTTATACGAGCATAAAAATCATGTGAAATTTAACATCAATTTGGATACAAAATTTAGATAAAATTATTTTCATGCACAAAAGTAGCCCTAGGGCGATTTAGGTTTTATCTCATGTTTTGTGAGTGTTTGGGCCTTTTTAAAACAATTTAAGCTAAATTTAAAACAAACATTTTCAATGTATGTATCCCAAAGCATAAAACTTCACAAAATCCATTTTGATTACAATTATATGTGAGTATTAAGTAAAAACTTTCCGAATGAAGAATCAGAGATCGTCTATTCATAATACATTTGCTTGGATCAAGTAAAAATCACTAATATGCCTTCAAATTCGATACAATGTAACTTCAAAGTCGTAAAAATTGATCGATTTGGATACATTTTGAACAAGTCTATCAAAAGCTTCACAAAGGCTCGACTTGTCATTGATTAAGGATTTAGCGAATTTGAACATCTAAATTTTTTTATTCGACATCGACAACAAAAAGGCAGACTCGTATTTCAATTAAGAAAAATCGATATGTGACTTTGAATGGAAATGAAATGGACTTTTTTTTCATACTGTCGTTTAAATTCAAACGCGTTTATGAGAATTCGCAACAAAGATGGCCAATAATTGCTCAGTTTCAAATCAAATAATGCAATTTTTTACAAAGGCCGAGCGCGAAAATGTTCATTTTAAATCAAGAAATCGAACAGGGTGAAATTCAATTACATCCATCATTGATAATTTTGTATTTCAATTTTGCAACTTATTTTCGGAAATGAAACCACCAGCAAATATTTTAAATTTGTTGGTGATATTTTTCACTTGCTTGTTTAGGCTCAGATATCATCTATTTTAATTGATTTCGCGCGATATTGTGTATTTTGAAGCGTATTTTCATTTTGAGCGTTTCATCCAAAATATCGAAAGGTCTTAAAATGAATTCTAATAAAATTTGAAGATCATGAGTCTTCGCTCTAAGAAGCATATGCGAAATATCAATAAATTTTATATGGTTCGAGGAAGAGCACTATATTTGCCTTTCTCATGTTCCTTTCAGAACAGGAAAGGCCCTTTTTACTCTCCAGTGTATACCCGCAAAATATCCAACTAAATTTATGCATAATATGAAAAGGCATCCATTCAATTTATGTGAGTCAACACATACGTTTCACGATGTTTTTCTCATATTTCAGTAAACTTCAAACGATTAAAATGATTTTTATTGATGAAAGCCAATATTTTTTAATCAAATTAAAATACGCACGGCCCTCGTATAACACTGGTTTATACAGCACGGTTTTGATACAACACGATTGATGTATCATCAATTCAAGATATCGTAGAAATATTGGGAAATCATGCATTGAACGTAGAAGAATTAGTCCAGTTATTGAATGAAGCTACCATAAGCAGTCAGAAAGCAGTTACTGCCGAAATAGCTCCATGTTCAGTTTGGTTTGGGATTTGCTGATAAATTAGAAAATTTAGAGAATATGGAAAAAGAGAAGAATTTAAGAAAGAATATGAATGTTATTAAAGTTTTTTTCAATAAAAATGTAAATGTATATTTTGTCAATTCTTTAATAAAAAAGTATATTGACAAACTTCGATATTTTTTGGAGCGCTGGATTATTTGCAGTTGCATATTTTTTAAATAAAAAATCCATTAATACCTTCATCAGATTATAACAAGGGATGAAAAATGAATTTCATAATCAAACATTTCCATTTGAACGATTCTTTGCTTTGAAATGTTTTATATGACAATTTATTTCATCAATCGACTAACATAAGTACCGGTCGCAATTGTCGATTTGCATGTCATTAATATTAAATTTGCTTCCATAATAGAGCTAGATTGTATTAAATCTTCAATCAAAGGCTGCATCATATTGCATATAAACGCAATAAATGTCACATCAAATGTTTACAGATTAAGCGATCTCCTAATTGACATTTGATGGGAATTACATGCATTATTGCATTGATATTAATTCGGCTGTCCTGTATAATAATTGCATTTTGGCCCTTTTTATCTATTTTATAGCATGTAAATATTTATGATAATACTAATCCTCATAACATGAATCCATATTGATTCTTTTGAATGTCATTTTTAATGGATAGCTTCTAAAATATTACAATTGAAGCAACCATAATCCCAATAAATGTTTAGGATTTCATGAAAAATTTGTCAAGCAAATAGAAAGTAATCATGCTTCGACGCTTAGATCCACAAAAAGTCTCTATTTGAATCATGTCATTGATACTCCATTGATCGTAGAAAATCACCTATCCATGTCCGTTGAACCAAAGCATTTAAAAAGCATCGATAAAGTGAGCAAAATAGATATTTAGACACCATATGAACTTTTGTGTCTTCAGATAACAAAGAAGAGCGGATGAACACGTACGGTTCTTTGTTGTCAATACAAAGAATTCATACTTTTTGCTTCAAGTGTTAACTGGAAATAAGTAGTGTACAGCTTACTATGATGTCGAACAGAAATCTTTCGAATGACCTTTATGGAACACTCATTCCAACCCTGAAAACCAAGGTTAATTATTTAAAACATTTAACATTTTGCTCAATTGGCGGAATGTGAGTGAAACATTGTATTTTTTGTTAGATAAAACCGATTGATATTTAGCAAATAGAAATTTCAACTAAATAAATAACAAAATCAACAGTTTAACCAGTTAAATGGATAAAATATTCGCCATAAAAAACACTGCAAAAACAGCTCGCCATATCCAAATAAATCAGATACCATTGCTCTTCAATCTTCAAAATGATTACTATTTATAAAGTATTGATCCCAAGCAAAGTATTAAATTTGGATGAATACATATGTTATGGGCGGGATAATTATCACTCAAGCAATATAAGATCATTTGCTGGATTTAATAAGTTTAATAGATTTAATAAGTTATGTATGATTCATTTTTTTGCATTATATCAATCGCCTTTCACTATGACACTGGTATACTGTTTGTGGTGAATGCATTTATTATGCATCTAGATGCAATTATTTGCCATCGAGGATACATTTATTAGGCTTCCAATTAAGTTCATGTCGCATAGTGTAGATGGTTTAGTTTACGTTTGAGAGGCGATTCACTTTGGTGCATGAGCGAGCATCAAACTAATGTTATATACATCATCGAAGCATATCTGCAAACGATGTGACTTGTTTGGGGCTCATCTCGCGTGGGTCTTTTATTTTGTGGCATATAAGACTGCCGGTGTCGGTATCCAAAATATTTGTTTTAGAGAAAAGCCCTGGGCGTGGTCATAGTTTGAGCCTGACTTCACATCTGTGGGACAACATGTGGGCCGGGATTTGGGGATTTTGCGCCGAGTTGTTGGAATTCTTGGGGGCACGTACCATTCCGCTGAGGCATTTCATAGATCCTTAGCAGGAGAGTGGGCCAACAAAGTTTTGGTCGGGAGATGCCGCTCCGTGCGAGGGCCGCTTCAATAATGTAGTTTTCCAGCTGGAGGAGGTCGATTCCGGTGAAAACTTCTTTTCCTGCTTCTTTTTCTTTCTTCTCACCTCGTAGTGTTTTAAGGTCAAACGACTTAACTGCTTCGTGAGCGGTTAAGGCTGTCGGTTCACTTAGGGTAGAAAAGTCACGACGTGCCCTCTGCAATAATATCGTACTAAAAACTTTTCCTATGATTTTCTATAATCACAGCCAAAACTCCCCTTGGCCTGAAATATTTAAATTCATAATTATTTAATAAGCCATTAAAAATATACATCGTATGTATATAATAAAACACGTCATGTATGAATACTGAAAACTACCTGTCAAAAATTTAGTGACTCACAAAGAATAGAAAATATATATATATATACACTTGGGTCTATTTTTATGCGATTAATACGTTCTATGGAAACACGCATATAAAAAATTCGCATAAAAAAACATGGATTTTTAAAAACCGCATAACTTCAAATCCATGTGATAGAATGTACCAATAATCGCATAAAAAATATATATATAAACATAATATTTTACACGATAATTCTACAAATTATCGTTATCAGTCAGCATACATGTATCAGAACTATCATTACTATGTGTTCTTTCTAGTTTTTTTTTCCCAATAAAGGATCTCTTGAATACGATGTAAATTTTGAGCTTAATTGTGTGCCATTCATTTTTATTGATTGCTTTTATGGTCGATTCCCAAAGGTTGAAAGATTTGCTTATCTCGATAGGATTTTATCTATTTGCAAAATAATCCAAAATTGCCAGTTTCTTACGAAGAAAAATTACATTCCGTTGGCATTAATTTTTCTTCTCCGTTGAGGTTATTTAATCTGAATAAATTCGCATAAAAAAAAGCTTGGTCCTTTATATAAAAATGAGGGATGGGTTCCATTAATTTTTGAAAACCGCACAACTTCAAAATCGCATAAAAAGATCCCCAAAAAATAGACCTAAGTATATATCGACACAATGATTTATCGCCAAAATAAAAGCTTGTATTAAGTTCCTGTTATTGTATTAAGTTATTAATATTAAGTTCCTCCAAAACAAATCCGTTACTTTCGCAAGCTATCGTTTGGGTTTAGTTTGTGTCCAAATACGGTGATGGAAACTTCTCTGATTTTATTTCGTGCTAAGTGATTAATCAGTTCTATTGTTTGTGTCATATAACTTATTTTGTTTTTAAAGGTAAACACGGCGAAAGCCGATGCCAACGAATAATATATTCATCATTGTATGCATATTTTCTTGATCAGGTGATTCTAAACCCGTGATCTTGGTCATACTTTAGGCATCATTAGATGCTTTCGCTGCTGTTTTTCTTTATTACATCAGCTATTAGCATTTATTTTCTTGATCTTCCGCCATTTCGCCACCTCTTCCCTGATCCATTAATTAAAGGGACCAAATGGGCTATCCGATCATAAAATGATCGTAAATGTGTGACATGCAATTACATGCTCTTTCGTGGCCAATCGCAATTTAAAATATTTAACGATTACGTACATTGAAGATTTGCAAATATATTAGAGACATTATTATTTTATAAAAGTTCAATCTTAATCATCGGAAGGAATCTTGATCTTACGATAGATCAATCAAATGGGAAGACGTACATAATGAACCAACCAAAAATCGCTTTAACATTCCAAAATGTATGACACTGTTATCTGCATCTGTGGATCTATGTACATAAATATATAAACCCCCAAAGATTTTTAAGACTTATATATAACTACTATTAAAAACACTCATTGCAAAATCATAATGATCTGGCCAGACCATCTTATGAACAGAAGGGTTCAATTGTATTTTGATGATTGTTGTAATTTAAATCACTCATAGATGACCCATCATAATTGCATTAATCGTCTCAATATTACTTTTTTAAGATTAAATAAAAATCAAGCCAATCCTGGTTTGAGATGATCCATTAGAAATATTAATACGTCTCTAATTCTAATCTCCCTAACTAACCCGTTCTGTGAAATTCGTTCGTATATTATCCGAAATGTGTCCATCTATTTTTATATAGAACATAGTCTGTATGTATTATTGACAGTTAAATATGAAAATACACAGAGCAATATAACAATGGATTCATTGTCGGTATAGATTTGAATTATTTCTTGTTCTCGAGATGGTTTTAAATCGAATTAAGTAAAAATAGAATATCGTGGGAGGATCTTAAATAATTTTGGTGTAACCGTGCTAAATCACATTACCTAAGTTGTATTTGAAGCAACGTCCTTTCATTTTCTAAGTGCATGCTCTGACTACTAATCTATGCGGCTGGATATTTCATAGTGAATATGAAGATGAATATATAAATTTGTAGGTTGATATTGATCATCATCGTGTTCGACATACATTGCCATAATTCATTTTCGAATTGTTTTTCAAATATTAATAGTGAGTTTTGTTTGAAAATATTGTCTTTTTGCAGTGCTTGTCAAAATGTAGTATTTTATTCATTGATCGTCAATGTAAACGATCTGCTGATGTTTCATTTGTCAGTGGTGTTGGCAAGGCCATGGTGTCTCGATTTGGAGGATTTTTGCCATAATTTGCCGCAGAAAAGCTCGTCACCGGACAGGGATGAGGACCGAAAATGTAGTGTTATTGTTTTATTTGCAAATGAAAGCCTTTCGAGGTGGTCGAGGGCGTGGCCGAGGGTGGATCTTAAAAGGTTAGTGTTCTGTGTCCTGCCGTGCGATATGATAACCTAGAGTCACGTTAAACCTTTTAATCATACCGTTGAGGCATATAAATACACATTTTGCCTGACAGCGGCTTTCGCCCCTGTTGTCGTATAAAAGTAAGACTGTATAACAACAGGGAAGAAAAATTCAGGATAGAAATATCACCCAAAGTTAAGATAGCTTTTCTTTTGCTGTTATTTCGGGAGCGCCGATGGAATTTTCCGCGGCCTCCTAATGAAAAAAGTTGTGCTTTATTTCTTTTACCTACCAACATCCTCGTCAAAATATCACCGAAGCTAATGCAATAAAATTATTTCAATAATCTCCAAAATAAATGCGCCCACATCAATTTCATTACTGGATATGTATTTATATCCGAAGCCATTAAAGTATGAAAACAATTCCAATCTTACTTGCTTAACAAAGTTACTCGTTTTCAAGCGAAATATTTTGAAAATACTGATATTTATGCTTTTATATGTAATGGGGAATCCCACCTTCTTATTATAGAAGTTTAGATTAAAATCCAGATCGTGTAAAAATAAATCGCCATATCAACTAGTTTGAGAGATCGAAGCTATTAATAGTATATTCGTGATGGTTTGTCTCGATCTAGGATTACCCAGATATTCTGGATCTAAATAAGGGCAATCATAAAAATTATGCTGCTGAAGAATAACAGATCTCATAAAAATAGTCTAAACCTCAATTCTTTCCCTAGAAAAGTCTCTTGTGAAGATCGCATTCATCATCGTTCTTATCAAATTTATGAAACAGTACGCGGAACAAAGTATGCAGAGGTGACACAACCATTGTCTATAAAAATATTGTCCCTAATATAGCTAAAACATCTTTTAGACTATATCTCAGAAACAAAATAAAATACACATTAGTTTCATTTTGGAATTAAATTAAGAACGCTTGAAATTTCTTAGATCATATGTGCTATGTTGTTAAAGCAACTTCTATCAAATTTATTGTGATTTTTTCAATAGTATATAGTACATAATAATAGAATAGTGTTGAGCAATGCGTGCAAATTATCAAATTTTATTTGCAATTTTATCAAATTTCAGTGCCCCGTTTGAGAAACGTTTTGCGAAAAAAATCATCTTAAGCGACGAAGCTCATTTTTGGAAGAATTAATAGGTAAAAAGGCAAAATTATTTTATTTTGAGAAGATATCAATCCACATGAGATACGCCAATACAAAATGTATCCTGAAAAAATCACTATTTGGTGCAAATTTTAGTCTGGCGGAATCACCTGATCAAAATTTAAAAAAAAATTTTATATTCAATAAAGATCGCCTAGTCAATATACTAAATATCAACTTTCTATATTTAATAATTTTCGCATAAAAAAATGTTAAAAAATCGATCTCTTTTAAAACCCAATAAGGTAGAAACGTCCCTTAAGCTTATCTTAAATCGCAGGTCTATACATATGAACCGCAGAGAACTTGTTTTATTTACATTTAAAAATTGAGCGTCCTTATTTAAAGACCTCAAATTTATATGAATAACATTATCTTCGTGATGCGTTTGTAAAATAGGGCCTCTTCAATATCCATTCATAGAAAATATTAATATTCAAATCATCTATATCTTTGTGCGCTCAATATCGAAGGCAACATAAACTTTGAACTATTTCTGTGAAAGCCTACCCAGCAGGTCACCTAGATGAACGTGTCGTTGGATGCCTTGGAATTGGATTGGGAATTGGAAATTCTGACTTTTAATACGACACAAAATAACCCCGAATTGGTTCCAATCAGTATCCCTCTAATTTTCATCAAGGTACTGAATTTAAGACTATTCCAGGCAGATTTATATCATATATCAATGATGATTATTTTTTTTTCATTAAAATATGTAGTTATTACTTAACACTTCGTGTTGATCTTACTATTGATAAAATATTGCAATTACAATTTACCTGGACGCTTAGCAAAAAACTAAAGGCAGTATCGAAATAGTTCTATTTTTTTCTGGATAACTACATTAATTCCCATAGCACTATCAGATCTTTTATCCTTAATTACAATTTATTAATTAAATAGTATGAGATGTTATTTATATAACCATTATTTTTAGGAGGACGCTACAAGAATTTTATTTTTATTTAAAAATAATTCAAATATATTGGCCTTATTTTGGTCCCTTGTAGATAAAATCCACATTTAATTACCACGAGCTCTTATGTCATGGTAAAACATGCTAAAGTTCCCTATCAGCGCAATTAATGCGTACACTGCAAGGAATGGATAAAACTTCCCCTACATTATTTTGTACTTTGCAAGTATCACAGGTATTCTACACACTGAAGCTCACAGCCATTAGTTCAAATAATCATTTCTATTTATTTTAATGTTTCAGTTTTTTTCAGTTAATTAATTTTAGCATAATCATTTTGTAGCGGAAAGTATTTTTTGGGTTTTAGTTTTTAAAATATATACCAATTTTGCACACTATTATTAATTGGTAAAGCAAAATTTCTCTCAACTAAATATTAATACATTAGATTACCTCTTGGGTTGACTGTGAACAAAATGTTAATTTTATGATATATTTTCATATAAAATGTCTGACATTAAGACTGTATCATTTTTCCTATGATAAATGATCAAAAGAATAAATGCAAAATTAGTAGTTAAACAAATTAACAAAATGTTTCGACTAAATCGTTAAAAACATTGGTTAAACTGAATGCAAATTTTATACGAAAATGTCATATAAGTAAACTTTGATACCATGCATCCTAGGCATCCTACGTAGGACGACTTATGTGGTTAATGATAAATATGCATAGGTGAATTAAATGGTATGGATGCATATCTAAAGTGCATGTATAAACAAGTATGCGAATAAAACATTTGCTCACA
The DNA here is from genome assembly GCA_008973525.1 of Stenopsyche tienmushanensis. NCBI lineage: Eukaryota > Metazoa > Arthropoda > Insecta > Trichoptera > Stenopsychidae > Stenopsyche > Stenopsyche tienmushanensis. The sequence goes on from WACJ01000026.1 coordinate 331,200, forward strand.
TTAATTAAGTTATACGGCTTGTGCTTTTCTGCAAGCTGGTCTTATTTTTATAAAAGTAAGCAAATTTAAATGCAAAAACTGCATTTAAATGTGTTTTCACCTTTGCTGATAAATTTTCCCATAAAAATGGTGGCAATCTAAATTAATTAAAATCTTTCGTTTTAATGCATTATTTCAAAGCACGGATAACAGATAAATATTAACTTTTAACGTGATATATATTAAAATTCTTGCAAAGATTTTGGTCATGATTTCATATATCTCAAAAAGTCGCTTGATTCTTGATTTGGTTTTAAATACATAAAATAGATCTAAATTTTTGCATAACATCGTGTGGCGGCTTTTATAACATTCACAACTTGAATAAATATGGCTTTTCTAAAGCTCAAAGGCTATGTGTAATTCAATCAGTAGAATTAATTAAATTGAACTTAATAGAATTCTTTGCATCAAACCAATAGATGCAAGAGCAAAGGGAGGAAAATTTGAATTCAATACAGCAAAGAAATCGCCAAGATCTAAAAATTTATAATTAATGCGTAATGGAATAGTTTAAAAACATTTATTTAAGTATTTTGTAAGGGTACTATCTACAAAGCATATCCTGAAAGTAAGTGTACTAAATTTTTATATTTCTTTAGAAAAAGTGTATTTGAAAAAAATCAAGATATTGTTGATACACTTGTTAACTGTTTTTCAACATTATCACTATCTCGTTAAATACATATAGTGAGCCGTAGTACGAGCTTCTTTATGCCCTCCTCGAAGAACTTTCCCGCCAGTTCCTTCCCCCATTTCAGAACCTCTTTCTGTACATGCTCGTCAGTTGAAAATTTAATTCCACTCGTCTGATCTCTCCATAAGGCAGAAATTCGACAATGATGCCTTTTCGGTCCGAAAACACTGAGGCCATTAATTTTTTTGACCGAAATTGTTTGGCAGATGGGGAATTGGTGTGACACCACTGTGACTACTCTTTTTTTGACTTAGACGTGCAATTAGGTACTCACTTTTTATATCCAGTCACAAAAGAGCTCAAAAAATCCTCATATTTCAATTCAAATCGCACAAGAAACTCACGGGCGCTATTGGCCTGCTCACACTTGACGGGATTTCTTACCAACATCTTTCATGCAACTGGACGCTACAGCGTGAATTTACGTACTACGGTGTTCCTGCAATGCTCGATTTGTCAGTAAATCCACTTCTACCACTCAGTATGATCAACCCTTACGAAAAAAAAATAACAGCCCTTTATTATCACAGTCCACTTATTTTCGGGATATGTCTCGTGTATACGTGTGTCAATCCTAATAATGTGATAATCCTTGATAATGAACTCGATATGTGATATATTTCTATGCCAGATATGTTGTTTTTTGACATTTTGATAACATTTGTGAGCAATATAATCCAGTACCTTGGTGAGATAGAAATATAATTCAAAAAAAATCCATAAAGGGAAGGAATACTTCTAAAATTATTTTTTTGGGTTTGACCAAAGGTCACATAATTAGTACACAGGTTGCGTGAAACAAGCTCTGGGACTTGAAAATGCTCAAGGGTCTTCGTTCGGAGACCATTGGCGAATAAGACAGGTCCTTTTGCGTTATAACTTGATATTTGAAACAGAACCATAATTTGTTTTTGTGTACCCAACAATATTGATCGGAATATGTTTACTTTTGAGGATGAATTTTATGACACAACATTTTAATACGACTTGTTTAACGGAAGAAAATTTTGATTAAAAAATCAAATCAAATTTTACATGCAATTAACAGTGCCTAAATATAATAACATCTTTTTTTTTCTGTGAAAGACGATTTATATATTTTTTTAATCAAATACCTAGTCCAAATATACGTTCAAGATGCAATTTTTCAAAAACATAAAAACTTATAATAAATAACAATTTATTACGTTTAAATTTTCGCACGAATCTTCATAGAATATGTGCATCTCATATTTTTGCATTTTGCTCATATCAGTTGATAGAGCATAGATCATTGTATGTCAAATTTGAGTAGACAATCAGAACCAGCATGCGTGTTTCAATCGCTTTCTAAGCCTCATTGCTATGAGGTTTCTATGTCAAAACAGTTAATGATGTGTGGTTAACCTGGGCTTAAACATTTCAGCTCGACCAATATTAACCCACTATTCAATAGTTCATATCCATTTAAATAATCTACGCTCATAGTGATATAATATTTTCAATTTGAGCAAATATTTTATGGCATATTTATACGCTTGTGTTAGTCGAAAACTCGTATAATTACTCGCATTTAACTATAAAAATTTGGCTGAGCATAATCATATTTGCCAATAGATTGATTGCTTAACACCCACTTAAATTAGAAGTTTGCATATGTGCATACATCCTTATTTTTGCCGCTGTGCATATATAAAAAGGTAAAAATTATGGGAAAAATTATATGGTAAAAATTAGGAGAGGATTGTTTGAATAGGAGTTATAAATATTAAACGATCTATGAATGGATCGAGATGATTTATTGAAAATATCAATACATCCGATACCTTAAATTTGTTCATATTTTAATTTCTCATAATCTGGATTTGAACACGAACATTCATGAGGTCCAGGATCCAATCCGCTATATTTGACATTGATCGTCTTTTGCTGAAGTTATTCGAATGTCTTCTGTCGCTGGAGTCGTCATTTCATGGTATAAATTAGAGATTGACAATTCAGTAATTTTATTAATTCTAATGCTATGGCAATCCCACATAAAATCTAAATAAACTAACCCGATATACTTGTATTATATATTTTCATTCCACATTTTGAGAATCGTTATTAAGAAAAGTGTTTATATTATATGGATGGCGCTTATGTTACGAGTGTTCGTGACAATAAAAAAATATGAAATATTTGGCTTGTTAAATATGAATGGAAACACGATTCAATTCGAAGGCTGTTGTACCAGATAGTTCTATGGAGGAGATAAAAATATTAGATGGAAACGGCGAATAATGTGGTGAAAAAAGGAGTGACCGGGTTATGGGAAATCTTTAATGGGATTACGGTCACAATAGGTGAATAGACGCAGAAAATTTCAAATCATTTATTCTCGAATGGAACCGTAAGAACGGATAAGTATCAATATAAAAAAAATCAAATCACGCCCACTCCTTGCAAACCTTGGACCAAATGATAAAAAAACGCTCTCCAAATGTGAAATAAAAATATTTTAATGAAACGGGCGAAATTATTTGGAGGAACGTAATGTTAACAAAACTCATTTTTTGGATGATTAATTGGATGATGCCGTACTGAAGTCATTAAAGGAAACAGATTCTCGCCAATAAATCTAACAATCGTTAGCTGAGATTTATTACCCATGCTCCAAAATTCTGGAACAATTTATATCACACTTAAAATGATAATATTAACCACTTTGATCAATTTGGCAGCATTGATGCATTTATTTTATGTGATAAAAAGGTTTTCCATTCGCTGGTACTATTTTAATTGCGGAAGTTGTAAGTTCAAATATCCGCCCACTGTGCATTATGGGATGCAAAACAATGAGTTTGTCATACTGTAAATCATTTGGCAACCACATCAAAAAATCGATTGATTTATCTTTGTAAATATATTCAGCGATGGATTTTATTCCAAATGTAAAATTCTGCTAAACTCAGGGTCGTAACAAGGGGGTGGTAAAGTAGGCGTCCGCCACGGGCGCAACTGGACTTAGGGCGCAAAACACAATACCGACCCGGTTGAGAGTTGCACATGGTTTTTTATTTTACTTAGCCATTCTTCTTTACATGCATCAACACTGATTGATTCTGTCCGTTTTTATAATATACGCTAAGTTGCGTACGCTAAGCCGCTTATTCAGCGGTCCGAAAAGCGGACCGATTGAGCATACAACCTTATGGCCACTCCGTCCTCTTTTAGGGCGTTTTGCGCAGTGATGTAGTTCTAAATAAAAAAAGTCTGGGAGCACTGATTAAATATAATATTTTAATACCCCCTCTCCTACCCGCAGTGTAGGAGAGGGGGTTATTATTATATAGATATAAAAATTTAGAAAGTGTTATAGCGTCCGTTTATGTCAATTGACAGAAATAGATTAAAAGCTTGTAAATAAAATAGTATTAACAAACCAAAATGTGGAATCAGTGGAGAAGATTTTCATGACATGGATTTTCATGACATATAACCGTTTTATACGAAACCTAAACGTATTGTTTTCAAAAACACATTTGAATAGCTTAAAAACTTAATGTAAAAAAAAATTTTCACTATAATTTTTTTCTTTTTTTTTTTGGGGTGGCTTTTAGCGATCCCTTTTATGGAATCATTACCAACCATTTTGACATGGTATACTATAAAATGCTAAATTTAAAATAGAACCGTATCGACATTTCTTCCTCGATAAAATGCCAATCAAATATATGAACGTCGTAGATTGTTCATTTGTACGTTTTCTATTCTGCAAATTTTCATATGAAAATGCTCACACTGCAAAAAAAAAAGGTTATGACGGCCAACACACATTGCTCATATTGATGTTTAGTTTGGAAAAACGCAAAGATAAAAAACAATAAATGGGCCATGAATATAGATTTAAAATTGGTGCAGAATACAAGTCAAAAGTTTTTGTGAGCATTTAAAATCAAAGCTCACCAAATATCAACCATTTAACTATTCACTACCAGGAATCAGGCCAAAATGACGTAATTTAACTAGGTAAAAAAAAAAGATTCTCACAGTTCGAGTTAATTGACCATCTGATTCATTAATTTCTGTTAATATTGTGAAATAGATGATTAGCTGCCTTAAAGCCCATCCTATGTATTAAGAGCAAAATGTCCATCGGGAACAAATTGCTCTTATACAAATCCTTTATACGTCCCATCATGACCTACCCCACTTCTGTCTGGGAATACCGACAGAATAAAAATCGCAAATTAAAAACAGTACAGTGCATCGCTATAAGACGAGCGTTGGGAGCTCCCTGGTATCTCCAGAACTTCCAACTTCAGTACGAAGCAAATATCCCTCCCATCAAAGATCACATTGAGTACCTTTGTACCAATTTCTTTGATTCCGTAAAAAATGTACCTAATCCCATCATAAATACCCTGTTTCCCTATTCGAGGAGCTTGAATCGCCGCCCGAAGGCGATACTTGGTCTTAAAGTCATGAGGAACATTCGCAAATTCCGATGCCCAAATTAGTTTTCAATCAAAAATTTTATTAGTATATTTTATTTTTATATATTCTCTAGTTGTATATTTTATTTAATTATTTAATATATCAAGATGTTATATTATATAGCTTAAAATAATCGAAAAAATGTAAATAAACATCAATTAAGATCATGAATGATCAACCTTGTATATTCAGGAAGGCATTGGCCCTAAGGTCACAACCTCCATCAATAAATAAAAAATAAATATGAATAGTCTGTTTTTGCCTTTCTATTATGAAAATTGGATTAACTTCTGAAGCTAACTATTTATAATAGTGAACTATTCAATCTCAAGTATATTAAATAGCTTAAAAAATATATTTCATGAAATCAGGATGTCGAACCGATTATTATCTTGATATTGACTTCATGCTTATTGACTGGAAGTCCCAATAAATCGAACTCTGGAAGTCCCAGTACGGGCGCATACACTTTATTATACATAAATTTTAATAATTTCCTCCATATCCTATTTCTAATAAGTGACACTGGCAGATATTCAGTTTATTTGAGAGTAATCGAATACTTACAGTGCACGATTTATCCCAACCGAATCGATTTGGAATCGAATACGACAAGCAGCTAAGGCATCTCGAATGGTTGTTCGAATTTAACAGCATATGATTTCAATGGGATTGAATCCATGCAGCTCTGCGAACAAAAGCGATCCAACCTGAAGACACCTTTAGCGGAATGATAAATGCAACTAACTGGAAGTTGAAGTTTGAAGTTTACTTGTTTATCGGGGATAACTCCATCCTTTGCGTTGCATCCAATATATATGTGTATAATGTAAATCAAACTGTTGGAAATACTTAGTTTGAAGAATGATTCAATATCCATTGTGATCTTAAACTATTGTTTATTATTCACACCTAGGTTGATACAAGTATATGGTCAATCCGTAGTAACATGTTATGGTAGAGGACAAATACTAAAAGTAGTATCCGTCCAAGGCGCATTTGGCTGCGAAACTATGACAGAATGCCTTGAACCCCGAAAAGGCACCGGGGCTGGCCACCAAGTCTCTGTGGCCAAGAGGTCCAGAAAAAGGACCTCTGATACGGCACAGGAGCGCCTATTTCTCGGCCGAAATGCCCAAACACAACTACAGAACGTGATCCGCGTCCATGAAATGATCTCCTAGATGGTTTAAAATGTCGGAATTTAAATTTAACTTAAACGCGATCGAATACCCGGTTTTTTCTAAATTATTTTTTTTAAAGATTAAGGAAAAGTTACGGTGATGTTTTCCAAAATCTGAGTTTAAACCTAAACCTTTATAATAAGAATTAATAATTTAACCCACTTTTTTTAATATTTAGTCATCCTATATATAACGTTATCTATTAAATAAGGATAAAATATAATAGTGTGTGAAAAAGTCAATTTTTTAATCAATAACACTATTACTTAAGAGCGCGACCACAATACTTAAATAGAAAATAAATACGACAAAGATCTACCACTATCATTATTAGATCACAATCACGTTTAATGGGAAATATTAATGGCAAGTTATGAAGGTAGCGTGATCGATAATGAAAGACGGTCTGAAAGAGCAGAAAATGAGGAGTCCTATTCGAAGACGATGGCGAAACCATCAGTTTTTCCGTGAATGAAAATGATCTACTCGGTCCTTTATATTTACAAAGTTCGCCACGCTCGCAACAAATTTAATTGAATCGCCATTTGGGGAACCGTAGGAGCCGGAGGGTGGGAAGCCTTTACAAAAAGGGACTATCAAAACTTTTCTCTTAAATTTGCGGAAGAAAACACAAAAACATGGATCCGACCGGAGCTATACATTTAACCAGGTCAAATCGAATAACGATCGTGCAATTCCCTGTAATCGGACACATACAGACAGCTCGAATGCCTCACTGAGGAGTTTTTCCTATGAAATATGATAATTGATGATGGATAACCTGTAGACGATGAAATGTTTTTTGATCACCAAGCACAAGAGCCACGAAGACCATATATACTTCCATGGTTTTAATAGCGCCTTTATAAAACATGCTAATTTTTTTAATCTAACAACAACAATTAAATATATTTTTAAAGGAAATTAAATGGCCTTAAATGGATAAACGTTTGTAATAAACATTATATTCAGTAAACACCAGATCAAGTATTACCAATTAAAAATGAAATTTGATATCTGGAGTGATCACTGGGTGCAGTCCCAATGGCCGAACGAGGCGATGTTTGAATGGGGATGTAATGAAATGGGGGCTCGAAAAGTTAATTAGGCCTCCCCAAAACGTAACAAATAATTAACAGGGCACATAGGAAGATCATCTTAGGTCGGCATCACCTTTGCAAGAAAAGAACACATTAGACAGTTCGATTTCTTTTTTTTTTTTTTTAATTTCACAAATTATTAATAAAACTATCCAAGAATATGTTTTGAAAGTTTCACAACAAAATTTAGATTTTTTCCGATGTTATGAGCACTAAAATGAACGCCCGTCGGTCCAGTTTCTTGGAGTTCGCAACGGGTAGTACGAAGTAACCATTCAGTCTCGGTTTCAAGCTCATTGTCAATTGCAGTGCAAAGTGTGGATCATGACAAACCAGTTCAGGTACATTCGTTGATACTGGATTTGAGATAAATTGTAGAATTATGTTTGTCATGCGACTCTTGGGTGTCGGCAGATAAGGACTAAACTTATTCTGCAATTACATGGACATCGACAAATGGTATTGGTACAGAAATTTACAATAGAAACAATTGTCCAGAGAGTGATAGCAGCTGGTGCATGTGGCAGAAAGCTCTTGGAACGGAACCTGAAGTCTGATCCCTACACCCCGACATTCAAAAAGCAATTCTTTCGATATATGAAGATTTATCGAAAGATGAATTACTGAGTACTGAATTACTGAAAGATGTTTAGGTGGTCATACACAGAATGCAAACGAAAGTTTCAACTCCATATTGGCTCCAAAGTATTTACATTCTGGCTTGAAAGTAATTGAGGTTGTGGCATTTTTGGCTTTTGCTTTATTGAATGAAGGAATTTAGCACTTGTAATGAATATAGACGAACTAAAAGTAGTTGTTGGCTTACAGAACTTTAATTATGTACGGCAAATGGATGAATAGCGCGTCGAACGACAGAATAGAAGCAGCATAGTGGAAACCAAGGGAGCTCGGGAAGCTCGAAAATAAGAGATGCAAGCTCAAAATTATGCATATAAAGACAGTGAAAGGTTACTATATGGTGCTGGAATAACTGATTAACTGTTAGGTAGTTTATATCATTTATTACTGCCTTAAATTTCCCCATTTTTGGTAATTATTTTTCCATAGGAATCATTTTATAACTTGACTAATTCCGACGGAAATTATTTAAAAAAAAATTCAACTATATTTCAAAATATTAAAAACATATTATCAAAGTTTAAACATATTCTAATTATTCCATCCCTCTTAAAAAAAATACAAAAAACGCTAAAAAATCTGCCTCCTAATGTGGTTTCCTCCCGTTCACCCATGTGACACTCTGGGTGAAGGTCTTTAAAATTGAGCAAATAAAGAGGTAAATTTATGATATGTATACAATAATTTCCTCTAATTAGATATTGAAGTGGCTCTAGTGTTGCAGTGGTTTGCATATGGCTGCATAGCCATTTTTATATTGATGGATTACCGAAGCAAGTTTGCCCTATATCTTAATAACATATTATACTAATGTATTTGTCTATAGTATTATGGACACGTATGAAGCATACGTGAGTGATTCAACGTCACAAAATAAATTTCAATATGATATATAAACTGCTAGGGGCGATGAGTTTACCAACGCGCCGTCCATATCTTCAGTGCGAGGGCTTTTGAATGTCAATCAATATGATTCGCAATTGAATCCTGAATTGATTGGGCATATTAATCAGGGCCCCGGGCGCAGGGGCTCGGGGTGCACATGTCATTTACCTGGAATGACTTGGGTCGTTAGCGTCACGGGACTTAAGTGACTTTGGATCCGATAAAATCAATCGAGGCACATGTAAAATCCAAAATCCACGGAAGTGGGAATAATGCCGGTGCGAATGCGAGTCGGGAGCACATTAGGCCGGTTTAATTTGTCATTTTAACGGCCCACTTTCGACCCGGCCGTTTCGGCGGGTCAAGCGGAAGCTTCAACGACTTATTCGTCAGGCTCCGCTGGATGGACCCGTTCAAATTGCCCTAAAAGCTTTCGGATTTATCCCACGTTGCATATTACTGAAAAATTATGCACAAATGACCCAATTATTTTTCGTCTTTTATTGGTATTATGGTAGCGTTATAGAACAATAAATTAATGCACATCTGTGTCATTCCTAACAGTAATACAAAATCATGCACATTATTCAAATATTTGAGTCATTATCGAGTATACGAATTAGTTTAAGCTATGAATTAATTTTTATTTAAGTACGCCAACGTTGGCTGGAAAATTATTGTCATCCAACCAATTTGATGAAGTATTCTAGCTAGCGTTTATTTGCGAACCACCAAAGATGGACACAACAATTAACTTTAAAATAGCAAAAACTATCCTAAAGACCCAGAGATTTTCAACTTCTTATGATTTCCAATTTAAGTAAATAAGATATGTAATCAGATTTTTTTTAATTTTACGAATAATTTGGTTCTTAATTAAAATGAAGGATACAATCCCAAAGCTAAAGTTTTGTTCAACTTTTCCAATTGCTAACAATACATATTTGCAAAATTGGTTCCAAGAAGTGATCAGCAATATGCAAAAAAATATTTTAAATAGTATTATATATAATAGACATATCAAATAAAATTGAGAGAATAGAGTGATCGATTGTGTACATAATCTTGTAATATAAATATGTGTAGGTCCAAAATAAAACATTATTTAGCAAACAGACACACTCACATTATATAAAACTGAAGAAATACTATCCTACTTTGAAAAATTTATAAGCTGTTTGTATCTCAATCGAATATAACGTCATTTCAAAAATATCTGAAAGGAGCTTTCTTTGAAACTAAAGTATAAAAAGACCGCCGTCGAATAGTTTACTTTTTGACCTAAAAATTTCGCCGTTAATATTTCTGTCAAATAAATCTGAGCGTATAATTTGTTATAGAAAATCCGCATTGACCGCAAGAGTCCGTTAAATTAATTTGAGCTAGAGTAGAGATTTAAGAGTTGAACACTTTCTTTTGGTCTGAGAACTGATCTCCGTCTCATATAAAGGTCTTATGCCTCGGTAGTCGTCGCCAGTATCAAAGAGGATAATAAAATGATGGTAGATAATTCAATATTTTAATTGCCTTCCTTTTCAATCTTTTTCGCTCTTCTTTTCTAAGCCACCCTAAATAGCCGCCCGAGAGAGTATTTTTCATATATATATGTTTTTTAGATTTACGTGAGTCATATTTAAGATATTAATTCAGAAAGAAACCGGGTATTCGATAGAAGAAAACAACAAAATCCCATTTCTTTAGAAAAAGCACACACACCAACAAATATCTTCATGCCACTTGTCAGCATTTATATATATACAATATATAATATTCCGATTGATAAAAAACAGCCACGTGAAACAAGAAATAAAGGAAGTAAGCCAAGTTCTTGCAAAAAATGGATATTTTCTGAGTCAAATTAAGAAAACCATTCAAAACACAAATAAAAAACCTCGAGATCCATCCACCGATACGGAAAAATACATCGTTTTTCCTTACGTAAAAGGCACGACCGGCAAAATTAGCCGTATACTCCGAAAACACGGCATTAACACTATCTTTGAGACGGGAAAGAAGATAGGAAGTCTCTTGCCCAACAAAAAGGATAGGGTGAAAAACGAAAGTCAGGGAGTATACTAGATTCCATGCGCAGACTGTGAGATGTCATACATTGGACAAACCAATAGAAAAGTCGCCCACAGAATAAAAGAACATCAGAAATCAGTTTTGCAATTGGACTACAAATTGGCACTAACGGAACACACGATGAAGAACGATCACCACATCGATTTTGCTGAGACAAAAACTTTAGCGACTATCGAAAACTTCGGGATTGGAATTGTGGTAGAGAGACAATAGAAATAGAAAAGCTAAAAAACTCCGTAATCAACCGAAGAGACGACGGTACTAGCGTGGCCAGAGCTTGGCTTCTCATATTATCAAAGCTAAAAACACTACTGATGAGGAACCACACTTCAGAAGCGATAATCAAATTCACCCAAAACAAAAAACATCATTAAAAGAGCGCTGTGCACTCCGAATAACTCCCCATCGCGATCCCCGCGGCCGAACAATGCAACAATCGGGGACTATCGCAGCGACGAAGGCAACACAGAGAGCTATAAAAGTCGACCGAGGGTCTTACAGTTTCATTAACTTTATTTATAAATGTATATATGAGGAATCATTAATTGTCTATTCCAAAGAACATTTTAACTTTTATTGAAAATCACTAATTATATTTGAAAAATTCAAATTCGTTTCCTCGAATCTAAAAAATTGCACCATCATTTGGCCGAATTTGACTTTTTTTTCGAAAGCAATTTTTATGTCCCAACGCGTTTGATTATTAAGCATTGTGGAATTGCACAACGACTCGCTGACCGTTGACGAGGTGCATTGTTACCACAGTTTCCTTTTATAATTCGCACATGATGGTGTAGTTTTGTTTTTATTTAACGACTTGTCAAGTTTTTTGCGATATATTTTCATGTTTTTCTTCAATTAAAAAAAGTCCCAAATCGATAAATAAAATAGCATTTCTGGACTTTTAAGGTGTGTATAAAATGAGTTTAAATTTGGATGTTCGATGCTATTCATGTCTACTCAACATCCAATTTGAGATGAGCCTATTCAATTAAATGCCATTTATTTAAATAATGATTGGCCGGTTGGCAACCGTTGTTATCGGTCGTGATTTTGTGTGCTCCGCTCATCTGCTCTGTTTTTGAGTAAATAGTGCTTTTCGCGTCAATATCTATATCGGACTGTGTCGGCGACCGTTTTTTGTGCCACCCTTAGAAAGCGCGGCGCCTGAAACTGATTATTAATAGCCTTTTCGGCAATATTATCAATGTACATTTGCATCGTACCAAGTTGGCTTTTGTTTTTATTTATTTGAATTTTGAAAAAAAAAAAAATAGAAAATCGTATAATTTTAATTTATTAATTTACTTTTATATTACTATATACTTTTTGCGACCGATTCGTTTGGTGAATTTTTAACGAAGATATAGTCGATTTATAGATCTTTTTTTCAAATCTGTAAATTGTCACAATTCTGCCGGCCGACGTTCCTCAAACGTCGGCCGCGTCGCCGTTCGGCACCCCCCGGGTCGGCTGTTCGTGTCTTTTCTAATCCGTCAGCTTCATTATTATCTGTGTTTTCTAGGCCTAAGTAGACTAAGTTCTTTGATTTTTTATTTTCACGTATATTAAGTCGGTTATTGTAACATTTAGACACGATCGGTACCCCCCTTGCGGCCACACGGTTGGTCATTAGCTGCCTTTTGCGACCGATCTTCGTGATTTAGCCACACTCGTCGTGGTATAGCCACGATAATCCGTCTCCACTTTATTGAACGGGCCCCCATCGCCGTCGGTGAGCGCCCGCTGTTAGGGCTGCGCCCTGCGGCGCCTCCGCCCCCCCGGGCCCCCCGGGCCCCATCCCCCCTCGAATTTTTTTTTGTTTTCTTTCCGGTTCCCCCCCCCCCCCCTCATTTTTTTTTCTTCTTTCCCCTCACCCTAGGTTTTGTTCTGTGGACTTCAGAGAGTCCGGGACAGGTGTCCCCAATTTTTTACCGCGGTCCTCGGCCAAGTTATGTAAGTCTAAATTTTTATTTTTAATTGCTTATATTTTAGTTTTGTTTCATGTTTTAGCGCATATTCTTAGCTTTATATCAATACGCTATACATTTCCCAAAGAAGGAAAGGGTGAGGCACTCTCCTCTCGCGTCGCGAGCGTCTACCGAAGCGCGCCTCCGATGATGGTGACCCTGGTGTGGTATCTCCCCCGATCAACCACACCACATCAATATTATATTCGTCAATTGTATTAATTATATCCAAATCCTATGACCAACCGTTAAATGGAGCTGCGCAGGACATATCGCGAGAGTAAAGGATGAGAGATGGATGAAGAGTCTCCTAGAGTGGTACCCCAGAGGCAAGAAAAGGTTGAAAAAATGACCTATACTTAGATGGGTAGATGAAATAAAACAAATAACAGGCATTAAATGGATATAAAAAGCACAAGACAGAGCAGAATGGAAAAAAATGGGAAAAATATTCATTGAAAACTGGAAACGGAAAGATTAAGCACGGAAACAAGTTGAGCCTTCACATGATAAATTAGTACCTAAACCACTGGCCATAGACCGACGGGTAACCCACAATTTTTGAAATATCACCAGTTAATGCACCTATAAAAACTACAAAAAAATAATAATAATAATAACCATGCGAATAATACCGGCTCGCGGTCCCACCGCCTGACTATTTCTAACTACACATATACTAAAAAATCTCATCTACATGTTCTTTCAACCTTATCGATACTGACCTAAATATATGATTTGATTTGATTTGATCTGATTTGATACTAATAGATACCTGACCTACACTTGTTTGTTACAGCTGTGCATATTTCCCAGTTTCTTTCAGATTGACCGATTGTACGTTGTCTAATTGTCATCGGCCAACACTGAACGCCCGAGGCTCGAATGCTTGGATGTAGCATGGCTGTAACTTGACTAATACAATTTGACTAACACTCTGTTACAGCCTAACCATGACTAACACCCTTTTGCACTACTTACAAACCATGGCTTACCTGCCATTCTCTAGCTCTGACACAGTCGGCCATACCCAACAATATGGAGCACGACGAACCGCACCGGCTCAGAACCAAGATTTTTTACGAAAAGAACAAGGACTAGAAAGACATCAAAGAGACGACCTCGACGAGATGCATATGGGGAACTGCACTGAACTGCACTGCACAACGTAAACAGCACTGTCTTCCGTTGACTTCTATATTGTTTTATAATCGCCGAACTGAGAGGGGCAACCTGAAAAAATGGCGAAACCACTCAGTCCCGAATTCGCTCGGGTAAGTTGTACGGTGACGGGGATACACCCTCAGTTGGTGTAGGAGCGAATCCGAGATGTACTTAAGCGTCACGTCTGTCTTCACCCTACCCCGGCAACGCCCTAGCGAGGAAATGGGGGACTGGACTCCTTGTACTCCAGAAAGCCCTTTCCAGTAGAGTCAAAAAGGTCGTCTAGAGTAGTTTTCCACCACCTCCCTATGAAAACTACTCGGTCTTTACAAACCCCCCAAACTCCTTATCGAGACGTTCGCGAAAGCGTCCGTCAATACGTTCACTCAGGATACCCGTTGGGTGAACGTTCGAAACAAAACTTGGTGGTAATGCTACCTTCAATATCGAGCGAATGAGGAGGTGAATGTATGATACAGACGAAATGGATGTAACCCCTTCCTGTGAATGGATATTGAAGAGGCCCATAGTTCTGCAGTGGACTGTTAGTGGCTGCACTATGATGATGATGATTTAAATAATAATATCATATAATGAATCATATTGATCGATGGTAATTTGTGTATGTTCTTACACATAAACGTTATAATTTTTATTCATACCTGCATCAATGTTTTACATTATTTATAATGGCGGGTTTATGTTAAAAATAATCAAATTGTATTTTTAAATAAAGCAAGTACCCGGCAAGCTTTGCAATGTTTAATATTCCAAAAGTTCAAATGCCTTAGAGCCATCTTCATTGAGAAGAAATTGATGAATAACAAAATCAACTCTAAGATTCAATTCCAACAATCGATTCAACAACTCTGATAATTGGTGATATCATGGTCTTAAAAATATATTAGCCCTTTCAGACCTGAATTTTTTTTTCATTCGATGGGTTTTTGTAAATTCCATGTGTCTAAAGTATAATAAGGAGACTACAAAAAAATATATTTTATGTCTACAACTGTGCACGCCAGGTCTTAAAGGGTTAGGGAAGAAATCACTATCGGCGAAAATTTAAAATAAAATTTACAAAACTTTAACACTTTGCAGACCGGGTGATCCGCGCTAAGTTTCGCCTAAATTCCGGGTATTCCACACTAAACTCCGCCAAAAGTCCAGGCGATTTTGCGAGAAATTCACGAAATTCTACTTCTTTTGTAATATTAAAGCTGAGAAAAATCTTATACTCGTTCTCACGCTGGTCTCATTTTTTTGATATCTCCGAAGAATATGATACAGGAAACTGAATTCCGAAACTATTGACAAAGTTTCTTTCTCCAAAATGACCGAACAATAAATAGTCAAACATCAACAAACGCGTTTATAATAAATAATATCGACGTAAACTGTTATTGATCTCAATAAATAAGCGATTCGATACAATATTTATCATATCTCAAAGGTTTTCTTCGGATATGTGGCATTATATAAATAACTTTCTTTGTGTTGCTTCGTTCTTAAGACTTTCAGCCTAGAGGAACATTTTGAAATACAATTATACACACAATGCCATCCGAGACAAATTGTACTTAGCGACAAAGGCGAAAGTGATTGTATTTTTTTATCGTCTGCTTCGCCGAGACAAAATGAAGGTCCATTGTGACAATACGAGGAGAAAAAATGATAAAAACCTTTTATTGGTTTTCGGATGAGATCTTAAAATAATTTAGCTATAAATGTACAGGTGTCTCAGAATGAACTGCGAATTTTCAATTAATCGCGTAAAGATTTGCAGACTCTTAAATGTCGTCCGTCTGTTATTTATGGATCGGTGAGATCTTTTATATTAAGAACATAAAAAGATGGTATGTACGTGATTCTTTCCTATAAATAGATATTGAAATGTTCGTATTCCTGGTGTTAGTAAATAGTCCATAATATAGTTTGTCCGATTATCAAATTGAAGTTGCATGTGATAGCTGATACCTTAAAGATATCAGAAAGCTGTGTATTCACCATTTTGTATTTGTTCATGAGAAAGCTCTGTTCGAAGTGGGTACCGCATTTGCTCACATTTGATCAAAAGCAACAACGCGTCGACCATATAGAACGCTGTTTAGAACTGTTTCAATGCAATACAAATAATTTTATTATGCAGTAAGTGAAAATGAATGATACATGGATCCATCACTACTCTCCAGAGTCAAATCGTCACTCAACTGAGTAGAGAGCAACCAGCCGACCTAAAACGTAAATGTCAGTAGCTGGTTTTGACCTCCCTATTTTGAGATGCGCAGTATATTTTAGTAATCGATTAACTTGAGATAGGTAGAATCGCCAATAGCGAATATTATTGGTGCATTTGCAAAGAGGAAAAAAGTGTGAAATGAAAAAATCCTATAAACTTATTGAGTGATGGGTTAATTCTAATATAAAATTATGCAACTCTTTTTAAAAAATTCAAATAATTTTATTGATAATTGAAAGTAAAATATCTTGAATGTTATCCTGAATCATCAATAAAATATTATTAAGAGAATTTACATCTCTTTTGATCAAATTTTGTTATTTTATATGATGACTTCATCAATCTTGGACGCAATTTTTGATGCGAATAATGTTATTTATCAAAATAGTACATAATGAGCTTCTCTCAGTAATGTTGTTTCGTGGTCAGGCTCTTAGTTTCTTTTCCATTGACGGAAAATACAATTTTCAGCAACTTTTTCCGGCTTTCATGATTTCTCAGAAGGGTTTCAATTTATAGCTGAAACGAAAAGTTTGTTGAATAAGTGGTTTTCGCTACATAATATGCGAGTAAAAAAACGATGACGTAAAAAAAGGTGAAACATCAAAATCGCAAATTAATAACCAATAAAGAGACGAAATATTTTGGAAAATATAATGAAATCGATCATCATTTCTTGTTCTATTTATGATAACAAACCACATGGAATTATAATGTAGTGTTGAAATTCTATAATTTGTTTTTAATTTATAGAAATGACATTTTATGTCATGGGGTTTGAATGGAATAATTGCGCAAACTATACACGAACATGGCTCAATATCAAAAGTATTACATTTATAATAAAAACTTATCGAGGAAATGTATTTAAAGAATGCTCGAGTTTCTCATTTTCCCGACAAAGTCCTTCAGAAAGTTCTTACCGCGATACCATATTAAGCCAACATCAAGCTGAAAATGAAATTTCACATAAAGCACGGGGCTTAAGGGGCTCGATCAGAGTAACCAAAATAAAATATTATTTTTTAAATCATAAAAATATCCGAAATTTGTCAAAGGAAGTTGAGATAATATAGAAGAAGACTCTGGGACTTTGTCGCAATGCTTAATGAGTCTTCTGCAAGGGCTTTCGACCAAAAATACTAAGCGACACAAAAATGTTGCAATTAAAACATCCAAGCAAAGCGACGTAGCTTTCTATTTTCATACCAAAACTAAGAAGCAAAATGAGCCTAAATATAACCTTCCTTTGATAAACTCACAATACTTTTTTTATAATAACTAACGTGTCTATAATTATCAATAACATTTTTATATTTTGTTTGGAAATGGAATGATTTAGTTTGAAAATGCAACAATGAAATATCTTTGGTGAATAATCGGAAATTTGGGTCGTCGAAAAGTTTATTGAAACATAGAACGACGATTGAAACTAACGATTGAAAATTATGGGATTATCGGTGGGGGTTAAATGGTTTTGCCAATATAGAGCCCTATTACTAGGAGGGCGCGTGGAGATATCAACCGTCGACACATTTAAATAAACGGCCCCCGGTGGTTTCGAGTCGCATCTACCCTGATCAGATAAATTGATTTGTCACCTAGATTCAAGCTAGGCTAAGACTTATTCATGTAGGAATAAAAAATAATTCTGTGTGGTAACTTTTTAGAACGACCATTAAAGTTTTTATTCCCATCCAACTGCAAGGATATAAGTTAAAATACAAAAAAATACGTTGATAATTTGCATATTATTACTATAAGATCTTCCACCAACATCTTATATATATTCGAGAGTCGTCCAGAAAGTAAGGTTACAACATTTATGTAGATTAGAAAAATGCTTACATTTAATTGAAATTCACAGAATACTTTTTTTTCAACATAATCGTCGTCGAAATCAAGATATTTTTGTAGTCGGGGCACCAGGCTTTGTATGTCAGTGTCATGGATCTCCGTCGATAGCTCTTTTTGGATTCTGGAGTGTATTGACACACCCACATCTCATCCCTCTTCACGATATAATCCAGAAAAACTTCTCCTTCCTGTGTAAAACGATCCTGAAAGTCACGCGCGGTGGTCATGCGATTTTGTCGGTGCTCCTTTTTAAGCATCCTGGACACTCATCTCACACACAACTTCTAATAACTAAATTTTTTCGATACAATATCATCAAGGAGGCTTTAAAGAGTATCAGAAAATTATTTGCGAAGGTCATTAAATATTACACGGCAGTTATTTCGCATTTGTTGTATCTGTGTATATCTGTGGATTTGAGTAGAGACTGTTGTAAAATCATTGTAAACGAAGTTTTATTTTCTCGTTCCCACTAGAAATAATTGTTTTTAAAAAAATGTGATATCTTTAAAAAAAGCAAGAAAAAATCAAAAACTTATCATTTTAAAAAAAGGTAATCTGAATCGAATTTTTAGTTCCGCGCTTGAAGATTATAATCGTAATCAAGATTCAAAAATGAGGAAAAACTAGTACAAAAGTTAAAATGTGTACTACATTCACAGCAATCATTTGTCAAGAACAAACCCAAGAAATCTTTCGGTGATGGTGAGATTTTTAAAGAAGGATTTATATCAGCTGCCGAAATATTATTTGAAAATTTCAAAAACAAAGACGAAATTATGAACGCGATTCAGAGTATGCAATTATCAATGTAACGAGACGATTAGAGCTTTCAGCAAGTGATGTACGATCACTACAATTAAGTATATTTGCACGTTTGGTCTTTCTTCATTGCAGCACAAAAGAAGAAGAGCTGAAAATACTTCCTATTAAGGGAGGAAACCAGTTTAGGAGACAGATTTTTTAGTGTTTTTCGTGATTTTTTTTTTAAGAGGGAAAGAATAATGTAAAGGGGAAGATATCTTTAACATTTTTAAATGCTATAAAATAACCATAAATATAATCAATTCCATCCGTAGTAAGCTACTGTAGAGAAGAAAACTCAAATTGCTTTTAGAAGAAGTAAACAAATATTACGAAGACTTGCTGATACATAATGAAATAAGATGGTTAAGTAGATGACTTGTTCCTGTTCGATTTCAGGAATTATTATCCGAAATTAGAACATTTTTAATTGAGAGAAAGGAAGAAAGATCGAATCACCTATATGCTAGGTGTACCAACTTTGAAACAAAGATATTCGCCGACCTCAGTACCTGTCGTAACCTTACTTTCTAGATAACCCTAGTAAATTCGCAAAAAGTAGTCAAACGACCAAAAAAATAATTTCATACAATAAAGCATAGAGAGCAGAGCAGTATTCATATTTTTAGAATCATGAAATTGGGTCAAAGCTGGATTGAGATCGGCGTTCTATTATAATATATTAAAGCATCCAATCTCCCAAATTGGTTGCCACGATGAAAACGATCTAGGATTTAATAAATCCAGGCACTGCCCGAATGTGTCAGTATTAGAAACAATTCAAAATATTAATACAAAAAATAAAAAAAACACCATATAAGCTAGAATTTAATCATGTTTAGAAATATATTTATCAGGTTTTAATCAACTCGATGCAATAATTTAAAATCATAAAAGAATTTGAAAATGAACCAATAATCTACTACGAATTGTATTTTTGTTAGTTGAAAAATAATACCACGAAGTTATTATTTAATCTCGATTCAATATTTATGTTCTCTGATGAAGAGTTATAATTTTATCCATGCTTAATTTATGCCATATTGAATTTTAATTTGTGTAGAAGATCTACGTTGCTAAAACGCAAATATTTTCAGGAGAAATGCTGATTTACATTTCTTATTTAAAGAGCTTCCTGAATAGAAAATTAGCTATTTTAAATAAATTAATCATTAAAAATACAAGATGAATGAATTGACATTAAGTATCCTTTTGCTTTTCCTCAATTTAAATATCTATAGGTAGTTCCGCAGTTAAGCGGTTGGATTCATAACTCAATCATCTTGAATTCAAATCTACAGATGTGGCTGTCGATTACATTTTTAAAACACATATTCGCTATGAAAAACCATGTAAAAATGGTTGGCAACAGTCCCAATTATCATTGCTTTTATCATACTAATACGACATATTGCATTATTCACGATGACTTCTTCAAATCAGAATTGCAAAGGAATTCATGGCAAATTATCATATAATCTTATGGTGATTGCATGTCAAAGCAAACGTTGAATCCGATAAATCGTTTTCTGTGAGCAGTTTGTACGTAAAATAGTATAATACTGGAATACTTCAACTGGGAAAAACGAGCCTTTTTATTCTGCTTTAAGACACCATTTGCGATTCGTTTCTTTAAAAGATTTCAAATTGGTGTTTATAATACACTCAGGCCTCGTATAGCACGGTTATATGGCACCGCAAAACCGTCGTGTAATACAAATCCGTGTTATACAAGGCTCATACAATATTAGGGTTTTCGTTGCGGAATTCTATGCCTTCATTAGTTTTTTTTTTAATATGAAACATGTGGCTACTTCGCTGCAACTACTTTTTTGACTCATTAATTGATTGTAGATTTATTTAATATTTCGACTAATTCGTCTTCGTTCAAGATACGATCCTTTAATATTTCTTGGATGTCATGAATATCCATGTCATCAAAACCTTTTCCACTAATATCACGACAAATTTTATTGTCCTTTGATATTAATCTACTATTGATACTAATATATTTTCTCCAGAGATTACTTCTAGCCACACCTTTTTCCAGCAAGAATTTAAAGTGTTTCTTCAATGGATGCAGAAACAAGATTGACACAATCTCGAATAGAAAACTTTTTCCTCATTTGTGTTTCAGTGTGTTTTAAATTTTCATCTTGATTTTTTTTTCAAATATTCCAAAAATATAATATACTTTAAATATTGAAATTATACCTTGGTAATTATTTAATAATGTATATTTTTTTCCTTAGACCGTGTTATATAAAACGTGTTGTATAAATCCGTGTTATACGAGGCTCGAGTTTAAACCTTAATATTGCCGTTTGCGGCTTCGTGCTGACGCAGTATTAAAATTTGGGAAAAAGTACATTTTAACACAATAATGACCGATCCTAAGTAGGGATTCTGTAGTCTCGGTTTTTTCAAAGTCCCGGGACTTTCAATCAATATATTTTGACGAATTACGAGGGTTTCGGGGGCATACAAATAAGTTTTCATTACTAAAATGTACAATATATTAGACACATTTTAAATCAAAAAATCTCGAATCCCGGGAATTTTACGTTGAAAGTCCCGGGACTCTTGTCCCGGGCCGTCTCGAAACGAAGTCCCTGATCCTAAGCATATATCGCATATATGTTTTTTGAGGTCATTAAGTTGTTAAAACCAATTTTTAAGAAGAATGATCTGTCCATCCATCTATCCAGCAAGCTCTTCTGCTAATAATATTTTGTTCCTCATTTATTTTGAAAGGATTTAATTGAAGGAAAAGATGAAAGTGATCAATATATATTATGTGCAATTTAATTAATAAGAATTGGGCGCCCTGTTATCTGTTTTTTGGCAGTTTGTAGGAACATGCATATATACATTTGTTTATAAAAGCAGTATATTATTAAAAGTCATCAAAATTCATCACAATCACCCCCTATTCGGACTATTCAAATCGCACAATGAAAACATCGCTTTCAAGTAGCTAATTAAAGTGTACTGTAGAAAAAGTATCGTTAAAGGTTAAAAATTACATCACGCACCCTTCAAAAAACCGTACCAACCCCTTAATAGTTTTGTTGGAAAAAGCTGAACGCGCCGCTTACTTTTGAACAGTCGTGAGTGCCTTAATTCGAAAACATTAAATTAAAACAATTTTCAGGGACGTTCATATATGCATGTTGATTTATTATCACTTTTTACTTCCCGCATTTAATGTCTGAAGACAATAAAAAAGGTCCGGTTTCGCGAACACCGTGCCATTCATTATTTTACAGTGACACTGAAAAACTGCTGTTTGGCTTAGGGGACGATTCTGACGTAAAGAAAAACGTCTATATTTCATGTTTACAGGGGAAGCTTCTATTTTTATTTCGCATTTTAAAAAATACAAAGGGGAAATTTTGGCGAAAACTCATAAAGTGTCTTAATTAATAGCCTTTGAACGCAATTACGACCTGCCATTATTTATTTGCAAAATTATGAGCGAACACGCTTCCACTTTGCAAAATTGAGTAATCGCCAAATCGATAAACTCTGACGACGCCGACTGAGTAAAAAATTATATTTTCGCAATTTTAATTTCAGCGAAAAAAAGCAATCAAGGCATGGCCATACTGGATTTAATTATGATTTATCCCATCGAAAATACGTCCATAAGCCTTTAAAAACATTGGATATTTGCATCATGATGATGGGCTCGAACCTGAAGGCGCTCTTATGCTGATCATCTATACATCTGAATTATTCTGGATGACATTCCATAACCTTATTTATGAAGAGTTTTTACTCGACGTTTTTGATTAAATTTTGATGCATTCAAATGTATTTTAAATGTTTATGATTATTGATGACTTGTAGCTAAAATTAGTGGGAATGCTGCATGATACACGGTTTTTATGCACAACGCATGTAGGGCTAAAAAAAACTACCTTCTACCAGCACAAAAAAATCGGCACTGCAGTAGCGACAGTGCTATTTCTTCCTCGTAGCATCGCGTGCAGCTTCTGTGCTGCGCACGCGCACAATAGTCAAACATCACGCTGATGGAACTGTGAACCCCACAGTTACATACAAATATGTTTGTATCTTTCTCATAAACTTACTTATTGTATCAAATATTATCGATAATATCAAGTAGAAATAGGAGATGCTGGAGTTCCACAGTACCTATATGTGAGCCGCCACAGCTTAAATCATTAAAAAAACTGCACTTTTTATAATACTTAAATTTGAAATTAGAGTGATAAATATAAAAGCACTCCCGCCTCTCGTAATAAATCTAAAAGGTGCTGATGAAAATATCTTAAGAAAACTTATCATTCCGACCGAGATTTATTTTAACATGAAAATTTTATATGAGCTCGAACATAAAATATTTTGAAAAATGAAAAATTCTCATGTAATTCGTATGAAAATATAATATTCACATAAAAAGCATCAAATATAAGCGAGAGCAGCTCTCGACCACACATCCAATGAAGCCTGCGCCATTAAACAATTTATTTTGATTAAGTATTCGAATGGTGATATAATGGGTTAAAATCTAAACATCTAAATATTCATTAATAACGAAATAAATTTAAAGCAATCATAGACACCTTAGAAACGGGATATTTTAAAAACTTTATGTATAAATATCACGTCGAACATTAGAAAAAGCTCAACTTCTTTTTACACGTTTTTGAATGTGCGTATCGTATTTCTTGATGTATGTCTCGATCCACATAGCTTATTTCATTTGAATAATATTACGAAATTATCAGGTACAGCTATGAGACTTAAAGACGACGGTACAATCTATGGAAGTAAAAAACTTTAAAGGTAATGGAATACAGCACTTTGATATGGAAACCAATTCGAAAAATATTTTATTAGAGTTTTAAATTATTTTCAAAGGCAGAATCACATAAATATTTAGAAGAAGTGGATTTCTCATATTTTTTTCAATGTATTGTGCCATAAATTTATAAAAAAAGATTATCTATATTAATGGAAAGATTATGCTGAATGTTAACACATTTTAAGCGGGTGAAATTGTGCACCGCGCACACTCACAATAAAATTTTGAATATACGATTAACGCAAATAACTACAACGATTAATTGTCATATAACTACTTTAGAATGATTGCATTAGTTCCGTATTTTATTTTTTTAATTATATTTTTGAAAGCATCTCCTTTTATGGAGTAAAATTTTATAAAAAAAACGATAAAATTATAAAAATTGTGGATCGCACGCATATAAAAGTCTTTGAGTGAAACTCATCACTTATACTTAGACTCCCAAAATATGGACATATTTGCACGAAATGCTTCGAAAAACTGTATATTACATAACTAAAGACTGATAATAAGACAAACACTTACTAGACTTCTGAAAATTTGGGTCATTCATATATCAGGATTCGTTTTTTAAGATTGTAGGAGACAATGACTATTATGTTGTTACACTCATAAATAATAAAATGAGTTCGATGCAGTTTATGCGTAATTATTAGAAAATTTACGACCCAACAAAAATATTTTTTAAGGACTATTTTAAACCATAATGTTATGAACTACTGCAAAAAAAATAAGTTAGGCTATCAATAATACTATATAAAATTTAAAACTATAGAAAAAATATTTGCATTGTGTAGAGTGATAATTAAACAATATGTCAACCCGCTTTGCTGCGGGAGCGGGTCGCTGAGTGTTAATAGCGACGCTCAATGTAATAATCTTGATTATTACATTGAGGTACTATAATTATTTAAAATAATATGACAAATTGCATTACTTATTACTTATGTCGCATAACAGCACTAATCGTGAAAAATCTAATTCTGGGCGCCCCGCCTAAAGCGTGTTAAGATCATACGCACGCTTTCGTTCGACCTGAATCAATTTGCGACGCTTTATAATATTATTTTTTTAAAAATGAAATGTAACATCCGAGCTGGTTATATTTTTGTGGATGGACAAAATAGGACACGCTCAAATCGCCATTATGGAAATTAATTTCTTTTCATCTCGTGTGTAATTCTATGGAAAAAAGTGTTTCTTATGTGATTGAACATTGATAAAGTAAAGGCCGGAATATAAATAGAATCTCGTTGCCAAATTTTTGAAGCCGCGGAGTTAAGTGCTCGTAGGCAATATGGCGCAAGATAATCTCGAAGCAGTTTCCTCCGGATGAATAGTCTTCAAAGGGTAATGCGAAATATCCACAAATATGAAATTATTATTTTTGTTTTATTTACGTTATCCTTACGAAATAAAAACAGGGAACTTTGAGCATGCATAATATGTTATTTATCTTTTTTGTGTTGGATAAACATCTGTATGGTTGCCTCCAACCTACGCGTGTTTTTCATCCCCATTAAATTCGCTTGATAGTCGTGGGTAAACACAAAATTATCTCCATTGTACCCTTTGACTTAGTACGTGGAGCGTGAATTAAATTAAAAACAACAATCACGAAAGGGTTAAATCGGAGCTATGCGAAATGCGAAAATATTGTTTTCGAATTGAAAAAACACAAAATCAAATTTATAGTTTGAACTTGATATCAGGAGCGTTATTTTTATGGAAAGCGTTTCCAGGGGCGGAATTCAGGAGGTCAGACCTTCATTCGTCAAAGAGATTAGGGTAGGCTGACACGGATTTATTAGCTGAAACAATGGCTTCCTATCAAATAATAATCCGGCATGGGGAACAAATCGATACGCCGATATCAATTTCTTCCTTCCGGCTTAATAAAGCGAACGTAACCGAATGCTTAACCCATTTAAACATCACAGGACATTGCCGACATTTGCATTTTCATTTAATGGACCAAAACGAACAAAGTCCATATAGTATACGATTAAGTCGAATTACAGACAAACGACGCGAATTTAATTTCATTTTCCTGCCAATAACAAATTTATATGACACTATGAACCGATTGTTATCATACCTATATTAACACACTTTAATCGGGACATGTGAGACCACGTTATTTCATGATTAGAACTGTAATGCGAGATATTATTATTAATAATAAACCTTTATTCAGAAAATAATTAAAAAATACCAATGCATATCAATGTACACATTTATCATAGTGCAGCCACTAACAGTCCACTACAGAACTATGGGCCTCTTCAACATCCATCTCGTCTGTATCATACATTCACCTCCTCATTCGCTCGATATTGAAGGTAGTATAGCGTGGGCGATTTATCATCCACGCATAGTAGCGACATTTTCCATTTCTCTTCGGATGCAATGTGTTATTTTAACAGCGCCATCTCTTGTGGCCCTGCGGAGACATTGCACCTGCTTACCGACCGATCGCTTCTTGCGCGTGCATCGTTACCGGTTGGGTAATGACGCGCAGGAAGCGGGAGTCGGCAGAGTCGTCGGTTGGCCTTGGCTGCGGGAGGTTGTCCCTCCTGTAGCCAAACATCTATATCTCTATCTATAGTACGGAATAAATAGTTATCTTGCGAAGAGAGTCTTTCCATTCGACGCCCTTCGTATTCCCATCCATTTGTCCAGCAGCATTACAGCCCGATACAAGAACGGACCCGTGCGGTAGCGCGGCCATCCCGACGAGCACGTGAAGGTGGGGAGCCGCCCGGGGACTCTGCCCCTGAAAGCGCCCCCACCCCAAACGTTACAGTAGCATTATGGGGTATGGGAGGTTTGTAAAGACTGAGTAGTTTTCATAGGGAGATGGTGGAAAACTACTCTACACGACCTTTTTCACTGTACTAGAAAGGGCTTTCTGGAGTACAAGGAGTCCAGTACCCCCTTTCCTCGCTAGGGCGTTGCCGAGGTAGAGTGAAGACATACGTGACGCTTAAGTTCATCTAGGATTCGCTCCTACACCAATTGAGGGTGTCTCTCCGTCACCATACAACTTACCCAAGCAGGTACTCTAGAAAGCCCTTTCCAGTAGAATCAAAAGGGTCGTCTGGAGCAGTTTTCCATCGTCTCCCTAAGAAAAAGACTCAGTCTTTACAAACCTCCCACACTCTCCATCGAGACGATTGTGAAAGTGTTCGTCAATACGTTCATTCAGGACACCCGATGAGTGAACGTTCGTAACAAAACTCGGTGGTAATGCTACCTTCAATCTCGAATGAGGAGGTGAATATATGATACAGACGAGACGGATGTAACCCCTTCCTGTGAATGGATATTGATGAGACCCATAGTTCTGCAGTGGACTGTATGTGGCTGCACTATGATGATGATATATTTTTTGTAAACGTTTAAGATTGATGTTGGAGTCGCTTATGTTGCTCCAAACGGGAGCGATGTATGTGATTGTTGATCGAATCAGTGTTTTGAATATTAATAATTTATAGGATACCATAAGAACACTGCATCGATGAATAATAGAGTGCAGCGCCCTCATGATTGCTAACCCTTGAATACAAAGTCACCCCCAAGTTTTTCACTAGGGGGTTCTATACAATGAAACTGAACCCGACAACTAATAGATCAATTTGACTATGCTTATGTTTCATGGTAAACAGATTATATCAAAACTGTCCCATCAAGCGTCATAGCTAAGATTTAAAAAATTGACTAAAAAAATATTGATTAAAAAGTGAAGCTGTATGTTGTATAATATGTAATAAAATAGGCTTGCTACTGATCTAGTGGTCGCAATATATAGACAGCACATACAGTAGAGGCCATTAGGTTTTTCGTTCCGGGAAAAATAATGATTCCCTTTTTTGGTTGGATACAAAATTTGTTGGAAAATCTCAATTCTTTAAATTAATTTAAAATTAAATCTAACCGTCCATCAAATTAAATCTCTTCCAACTCAGCAAGATGCAGCTGAATCTTAGATATTCTGAACTCTTATCCAACGAAAACAAACTTTGAGATAGTTAATTTGCTCTATTATCACTAACTTCATATTTCTTCATCGACTATTATAAATTACACGTCCTGCCATAAAACTTTTCCAACTCCAAGCTTTATTACGTAGCTTAGCTACTTACTGCCAAATATAAAGTACAAAGGCAAATACAAAGTAATTATATGATTCCCATGTATCAATTTTTAAATTGTCAGTATATGATCTAATTTTGAGAACGCAATTAAAAGATGGGATCCTATCTGTCATAGCAATCGCTAATTCACGAGTCAAAACCTTCACGTCTAACATGACACTCATTATAATGAATAGTATTCAGGAAGAGATACAAATAAACTAATTTAAACTAATACGTTGACCTTAATAACTTCTATATCCCTCAAAATTCAAAGGGTTTCTGACCCTTTTCCGGCATAAAACTATTTGTTTCCTAATTAAGAATTCTTTTTTACATTGCGATAATGAGGTCGTTAAAAATCCAGCACCAAATAACCGATTATAAATAGGAAAGTAATGAAACAGTATTTATATGCGCACTTTGGGTTGGATCCGATTGTTGATTAATGTCTCTTCGCCTAAATCTATTGGCCTTCCACTTCGAAGCTCTAATGGCTCAAAACCTGACATTCCAATTCAATTAATCGAAAATCTTCATTTATATCTCTTAATAGATCATCTACTATTCAACCAATCGGTTTGATTGGGAATAAATTCAAAAGGATATAATTCAATCATACCAAATTAACATATACATGATGTCTGAAGATCCAATTGTATTTCTAAACGAAAGCCTTATTTGCATCTTTATTCATCAGCCTTTGATAAACATTTTCCTTTCATTAAACCAACATTCGCCAAAAAGTGGAAACCATTACGCATGCTTAGTTCCAGGTATCCTCGCAAAATGATTGCATATTTAAGATCTGAATATTTGAAGTAAGATGTAAAAATTACGGATCGGTCGCATCAACTGAAGCTCATATGAATAGCTTTGGAACTCATTTATTTGCATGTCATTTCAATTTTATTAAGTGAATTGATTGATTTATGGTCAAATTCAAAGCAAAACCTCAGGCAAGGATTTAAAGTCATCCAAATGCGATGCTTAAATATCAACACTGTATAATGTTTACGCATGACGTATTTTCAAACTACATAAGTCATTTTGTTTTAGTAAAGGATTGTACAATTTTAGCTATGGACAGGTATTCATTCTTCCCAGCACCATGGAAAAGGAAGAAGCTGGGTCTCATTTTAGGAGGATAAGTGGATAAGAGACTTATCCTCCAGCGACTCCAGCAACACATTGAAACGGAATTCTCCCCACAGCAGTTCGGCTTCCCACGACGCCATCACTCAAGTTGTAGACACGGTGAAATAAGCTTGGTGTGGCAACGTAAAATCCAGTAGACATACGATAATGATCGCGCTAGACGCCAAGAATGCCTTCAACTCGGCGAGATGGAACCTGACACCTAATGGGCGGAGCCAAAATGGTTGCCTTCACTGATGACGTTGCCATCCTTTTTTTTTCTTTTTTTTTCGAAGGAGTGGAATCTTCAAGAAGACACCTCCTTCTGAGGTAGTGTGAGGTTTGACTAAGCATTGGTGATGAGTCTCGCTAGTATTTGACTGAGCATCGCCAGACTCGCTAAACCCCTCCTCCGGTTCCACCGCCACCCGGCTACCGCAAAGTATTGCTGTAGGCTGGCGGTATGTGTCTCTAGGGCCTCGTGTTAACGTGAATTCTTCACGGTTCTTCTATTCTTGATCTATATCTCTACTGGATTTTCTCGCTCATGGGTTGAGGAGGAGGAGGATGCTTTGGTGCGTGTCAGACGCATCCTCCTTCTGCAGCATAACGCTCGCGACGTAACCGAACAATGCGTTCCATGCCCTGGCATTGGTTAGCATCGTAGGGACTACGTTGCTGGGAGTAAGTGAATTGCCTTCAAGCTCCTCCCGCAGTGTGTCCCTCTCTGTGCTCCAAGCCGGGCAGTCGAATAGCGTGTGCGCGGCATCGTCCAGCTCCGCTCCGCAGTGGTGACATTTCGGACCGGCCTCTTTTTGAATCCTGTGCAGGTAGCTAAAAAAGCAGCCGTGCCCAGTGAGTGTTTCCTAGCTGTCCAGGGCTTTAGGTCCGGAATGAGCCGATGGGTCCATCGACCTTTGGCGGAGCTATCTCATCGGGACTGCCATTCCACCATGGTAGACTGCCTAGCTCTTTGCCAGAGTCCAGAGAAGGAGCGCAATCTGAGTGACTGCTGCATATCGCACAGTGTCGGAAGACGCCGTCCTGGTACTGACTGCCATACCGCCAATGGACCTGCTCGCTTACGAGAGACAGGCAATACAGACAGATGAAGACAGGAATAACGCTAAGGAAAGCACCACAGCAACGTGGCAGTTCCGATCAGACAACTCTGCTAAAGGTCGGTGGACGTACAAGCTAATACCGAACCTGGGTAGCCTGTCAACTGTGCTACCACGACCCAAGTCCTCACCGGGAACAGCTGTTTTGGTAGCTACCTACACAAAATCGAAACCGGCCTGGAGTGTCACCACTGCGGAGCGGAGTACAACGATACTGCAAACACGACATTTGTCTGCCCAATATGGAGCACCAAAAGGGACATCCTACGGGAGGAGCTGGGAATCAACTCGCTCTCCCCTAGCAACATGGTACCTTCAACGTTAACAGATGCTAGGGCATGGAATGCGTGGTACAAGTCCACGACGTGCGCTGGAAGGAAGATACTGAACGTATCTTCCGTATCTTCCTTCCAGCGGATCCTTGAACAATAGCAGTAGAATGTCATCCGGAAAGAGACAATTGGAGAGCCCGTAATGGACACATCCCTGCCACTCTTGTGCAATACTTAATTAGTAGACGGGTGGCAGCCGAAGAGGAGGGGGGTTTAATCGGTAAAAATCCCTACAGAATGGTGGTGTCTTTTGAAGATTCCCTCCTTCGCAAAAAAGGTATACATTGTGACAACGCGTTTACATTATTATTTAGTATTAAACTAGAGATCTATTATTTTCAATCAATAGTTTGTTTAACGATGAAGCTCACATCACAATGGACGGATTGGATGTGTTCATTATTTTATATCAAATAAATCCCGAACGATTCATATATTCTGCCACTGCATCCATTCATTTGTATCACAGTTCAAGCGCTGAAAATTAAAAATATTTTACATTTTAAAAATTTGCATCAACTCATAGTCATTCAAATCTGAGCATCGCGTCGAAAATTGACTAATGATTGACCGGATGTCGATTCCGTGCCAAATTAATGGCTCTCGTTCATTTCAGAGGTGGATTAAATTGATAAATGAATACTACGTTAATTAAGAGCTTCATATTTGAAGTGTGAATTCGTTGGATGATGCTAATCCTTGACGTTGCTACCCAAATAGGCCACGTTTGACGATTTTTTTTACTCCAAATGTGTTTCAAATTTTCAAATTGCATTTCAGAACTTCTTAGATTTAAAACAAC
The DNA here is from genome assembly GCA_008973525.1 of Stenopsyche tienmushanensis. NCBI lineage: Eukaryota > Metazoa > Arthropoda > Insecta > Trichoptera > Stenopsychidae > Stenopsyche > Stenopsyche tienmushanensis. The sequence continues at coordinate 362,686 of WACJ01000026.1, forward strand.
GGTTTTCATTATTAACTAATCAAAAACCTCAACATTGAAACACGAGTGCGTCCATATATAAGTAGAACTCAAAATGGCTTTCATTTTTGGGGATAAGTTTCATTTAGACTGCTACAATTTCAAGTCGTATTTTATACTCATCAAAATTAAATTGTGATTTATAAAATTCAAATTTAATAACCCAATTTACAATAGATCGCCGAGTGAAGAATTCGGCGAAATTCGAATATTAGGATATTTTAGATATACGAGGGTAATTCAAATATAACCCGGAATTTTTCTGTACGAATTTATTAGTGATATTTAAAAATACAAATCTTATATCTTAATTTTCTACATAGCTTCCTTCATAAGAAATATATTTATTCTATCGGATAGAAAACTTCTTGATCCCATCACTAAAGAAAATAAGCGATGAATAGTATCCTCTGTTGCGCAACCCGTAATCATTCGTTTTCTCGTAAACAAAGTTGTGAAATCAAGTGAAACTCTATATTATCCTTTAAACAACTGGTACGCTAATTATATCGTCAATTGTGTTTTTCAAATGTTTCTGTATTGTTTCTAATTTTATTGCTTTCATTTCGTTGCTTATTTTCTGCACTTTTAAATTAGAGTTGTTGGACGACTATATTTCTTCATTATTAATAATTTCCAATTTTAAATCCTTTGATTATTTGTGGACTGCTTCAGAGAGTAAACTAAATATTTTTAGCATCATGCTTATTGATTTCTATCTTATTTTAACTTTCTAAATTATTTAATAAAAAAACGAATATAATCCGATTAATTTTGTAAATATTCGAATTTGCGGATATTTAAAAAAAGGGCAAATATATTCGAATATCGAATATTAGAGTATTCGATTCCGACCCCTAATCACCAGTTATGGTACGTATGTTGTACCGTTATATATTTTTAATACACTTGGACCTCGTATAACGCTGTCATCATACAACATGGTTTCGATATAAGACGGTTGATTAATTGTGGCATATTGTACAACACAAGCTTTATATAACAAAATTCAAATGCAAATTTATACATATAAACTCGTGAAAAAATTGCGTCGAGTGACACAGAATCTGCCGGAAAAAAAAGCTTCAGAATTCGGCGAAATTTATAATTTTAGCTTTTAAAAAACTTAAAAACGCGATCGAAAACCCGTTTTTTCAAACATTTTTTTGGAAGATAAAAACGATTTTGTGCGAACTTCAAACCTGGTATACCATGGATTTCTATTATATGATGCATTTGTGGAATTATATAACCGTTTTATACGAGGTCTAGGCGAGTATCTATGTTGTTCCCATAGATTCATCAGTCTAAAATCATCATCGAATATGATGTTTTTTAATCAAAATTGTACTGAATATTTGCCTTACTATCATATATATATACAATATATATACATAACATTTTTTTTTCTTATAAAAATGTATTCACAAATATTTTATTATGCATGAGTGGAGCATTAAACATGCTAAGAAAAGGCTGAGCTCTTTGAGAGCAAATAAGAAAATATATACATACGTCCTGTGTTTTACATGTATATTTTATATATACTCAGGTATGGGGTAATTTGCTCTGCGACCAGGGCTTTTAAAATTAGCGATTTAGAAACTGCGCTGCCCTTGGAACAAAAGAAAATTAATGAAGAAACAATTCGAGATAAGCGAAACACTTGTCAAGGACAATCCAGTAGGAGGGAGGTACCAGAAGACGAGGGAAAGTGCCGCCCGTTTTAGGGGCTGCAAAGGACGGAAAGGGCAGCGAATCCTTTGCGGCGCGCTAAGCAAATATTTGACCAGAGGTTTCCACTCGATCTCGTCCCTGTCTGCTACAAACGGGAGGAAGGTGTCCTCTGACGGCAAACATTAAAACCTTCCCTCCTCCCCGTTAATCCCAGCCCTGTCCTGTCCCAAATATTTCAGCGGCCGCAAATTTGAAGATCCTCGCACTTTGACAAGATTCAGCCTGATGCAAAGCGTTATTAATAGCTCTACCACAAACGAAAGCGATGTGGGAATAAACTATTTATTACATCGACACCGTTTCAATTTGCTGAGTAAACCTTTCCAGATGTTCCCATAGAGGCGGGTAAATTTTATCCAAACATTTTTCAATCCCTTTCCGTTTATCAGTGTGGAATTTCGTAACTAAATTACATCCAAAAATCTATTTGCTTCACAAAGAGTTTATTTTTTAATCAACAAACGAACCGAGCGAACCAGATTTTATACACAGGGTTTGGACCTACCTGGACATGATTCTCAATATCTCAACATATCATCTTTTTGAAAAGCTCCTGCATTCTGATGAAATTTTCAGACTCTTCTATCGTATGTCATTTATTCAATCCATGAACACCAAAATTTGATCAAATTTTAGTTCATGCCCCAAAATATATTTTTTCAATTTATTTAATTTTTAAAATATAACATTCATTGAGCTCAACTTGGGGTACAACTACAATCAGCTACCCCCGCATAGCATCTTTTCAAAGAGTACTGAAATTAACTATGCTTATAAATATCTAATATATAAAAAGCAATGTTTGTTTGTTCATATTTTATGCGCTGCCATACCGTTCATCAGATTGCGATGAAACTTTGGGTAATTGTTGTGCGCACCTCTAAAAACGTTTATATAAATATTGTTTACATGCGCAATTTCTTATGCGAGACGTTTAACGGGTGCACCATGTTGGCGCATAATGGTCTGGTGAAATGAAACTTGAGTAGCGGGGGCGGGAAGAGAAAGGATGCGCGCACTATACGGTACTTAAACTCTGCTCACGAGATAGAGGAAGAAAAACTTTTTTTCAAATAAGCGCGTTTGCCATTGTTTGTATTGTCTAGTAATATAATTTAAAAAATATTATAACTTATTATTTGATCAACAGATTCCATGATTACATTCTAGGTTGAGTAAAAAAAAACACGTGTAATTTAATATGCATCCAATAATCAATTCTATCCTATACTGGAACGAAAAAGCAACTTTTAAAATAGAAAATTTAGTCGACGAAGATATTCAAACAAGTTATTGTGTGAGACGTGGATGTATTCTATTTCCAGTATTGTTTAATCCATTTTCGAACGCTATATTTAAATAAGCTCTACAAAATACAATTGCCGTCATTACAATCAATGCCAAACAACAGTTTAAAGAGCATCCAATTTAAACGCACCTATTTATATTAATGAAGCACTTGTAGTTCGGGCATCCGTTTATCGTTTATGCTTCCATGGATACGCTATAACTATAACAAAAAACAAAAAAAATATATATTTTTATTTTATAATATATTTTTAAATATCTTAAGATTAATTGATTTAAAATATATTAGTTTGCTATAGATATTAATACTTCGATGTATTTCAAGACTATTTTGTAATGTGCTCTAAATAAGCTTGGGCTGCTCCAAAACGCTACTTTTCGTGTAAGGATATATAACGTTGCAACATCAATAAATCTGACTAATGCACTCACTCAAAACACGAATCCGTAAATGTAATCATATGGGTGCGGAATTTGACGCCCCTTCCCATTATTTCTTTTTTCCTGGATAAAATCGATTGATTCTCTCCATAGAAAAATGGGCAATCCCATAAGCAAAGGGGAGCATCGGTCCAATTGCATTGGGAGCACAGGTAATAGGTAATAAAAATGACGAGCAAAGTATACAGCACATAAAAGGGGGCACTAAAGGGAATATAATACATAGATACCTTGGAAGCGAGAAATGCGGAGAATAGGAGTCTCTGAATATTTGGACCAGGGTAGTCAGCTTTGTAGACTGAATTAGTTTTAATTACAACGAGGCTGTACGTGATCACGTGAACTGGCAGCGAAACGTTGTTTAGGCTACACCTCGTAAAGTTATTGCAATACCTGTGAGAGGCCGACGAACCGGGATAAATTGTAGCAATGCCTGCCTTTATCCTCAGGGATGTATAATCGACGATTTAGCTCCGACCTGATGATGTTAGATGGCCATCTGAGGGTTTCGGTAGGGGGAAAAGAAGGACTGGCCCACAGATTGAGATTACTGCCAACGATGGCTAAATTTAATTATGTTTCTTAACACCCATTATTGATTAAATTTGCCGTCTAATCAAATTTTTGTCAAATTTTAACGATTCTATAGCTTGATAAAAATTATTATGCGACTCATGCGTCTTCAACTCGATGTAATATATATATGTATCTTGGATCATTTATCATCATTTATTCAATACTTTTTCTAAATCATCGATCATCTAGGGTTTCCCAAACATTGTTCCACCAACACTGGTGCTCTACGAAAATTTAATTCATGAAATAGTTTACAAACATCCTTACAGTTATGTCCTTGTATATAACTGATTGTACCGATATTGTATCCAAAAATGAAAATGATTTCAATTGCCTCCATTTGCATATGATTATATACTGATTTTAGATATATTGATATAATCGGAACAAACAATGAAAAATTGTCTTCCTAGGAATTAAAATCTGTAAGTAATCTTTAAATTTAAAATAGTATTTGTAACTACGTAGTTACGACTTGTAATTTAATTATCTTGGGTTCAAATCTACAGGAGGTGTGGCTGGCGACCACATTTAAAAATAAAACATATACACGTCATGAAAAATTATGCCAAAATGGTTGGTAATGAGATTATTAAAACCCATCTTCAAAAATCTATATCTATATTAGTCAAAAACTGAAATATGGAAATTACTCCATGAAATTCTTTAATTGGCAGTCTCTGATTTAAATTATGACACACGTGTTGCATCATATCTAACACATCACTCAATAAGTTCATAGGATGAATAATTAAATAAAACATTTGGATACACAAAATGAAATAATGACTTTATTCATCAACGTCTCCTTCAAGAATCATACATTCATTTCAACGCTTCGCTTTCATCACTTCTTCATTGGAGCTAAATCTCTTTCACTAGAAGATTATTTTTAGGTCTGCAAATAGATATTAGTCGCTGGGACCCAAAACCGGAGAATATAGTAGATATGGAAGTAATTCAATGCTCAATTCGTGCAATTTTCCAATTGTTGCTATTGACTTATGACACGATGCATTGTCATGGTGAAATAAGATTTTTTTTTCTTCATTTGGAGTCATTTTTTCGCAATCCCTTCCATCAAACGCATCAATTACTCCATACAGCATTCGTTATTGATGGTTCTTTTTTAAGGTAATCATTATATATATAATATTTAAACACCTTAAAGATGTTTAATGTCAACTGTGAGCAAACGCGAATTGTGTGAACTATGAGTTTTCTCATAGACAAATTTTGATGCAAAATGGTAAATACACTGCCCTTTGATACTTATTCGGTCAGTTATCTCATACAACTTCTATTTACAAACGCTTAAAACCATTTTGTAGACTTTTTAATGTTTTATGGAACAAATTCCGAATTTAGACGATTAAAGCATTCAACATCATTGTAACATGTATCAGTATCATGAGCAATTCGGTTTTAGTAGGAATCACTTTACGGCTCGTTAGTTGAACAGACTGACTGAACACATTACTAGAAACTTTAACATAAAGAGAAGTACCGGTATGGTACTACTCGACATCGAAAAGGCATTCGACATCGTTTGGCACCGCGGTCTGATCCATAAAACGATATCCTTTAATTTTCCTATTTATCTTATTAAAATGATCCAATCTGTGCAAAAGATCATTTTCGGTAATCTTAAACAAGCTAATAGTCGGAAATCTCCAACGATCGCTAAAAGCTGCATTCAAATATTTCGATCGTTGAAAGCTCAAACTAAACAAAGACAAAACCGAAGATATCTTGTTCTTAATGAAACGGAAAAATCTTCAAATTCATCTAATAGTTGTCGGGTCCAGCTGCATCGAATGGAAGCCCCAAGTGAAATACTTGGGAGTGACTTTGGACAGAAGACTGAGGTGGGGAGCTCGGGTGTCGGTGGCTAGAGATCGCGGATTAGCAGCTATGGGGGCACTGCACTCCATTTTTCGTCGGCGCAGTGCTCTTTCAATCTCTAACAATTTTTTATTATACAAAACGCTGATTCGACCTAAACTCACATATGCCACTCCAACTACTATAAACTCCAAATCGTACAAAACAAAGCTATAAAAATTTCTTTTGACACATTTCCATATACTAATTTTAAATTTTTCATAATAAAATTAAGCTTCCTTTTATGAATGGATATATTCATCAGCTTACACTCAGTTTTTACTCAAAAATTCCAAATCACACTAATCGACTTATATCAACACTCAGCGATTATACGAAACAAAACAATAATATCAGATATGTCCACAAAATTCCAAAACATATTTTACTATAGTTGATAATCATGAGTGCGCGATGGATGAATGTTATATGATTGATTGATTTAATTATTTATTTTTTAGTTTGTAAGATAGTTTTGTAGAGGTTTTAAGATTTCTTTTTTCCCCCTATCTACAAAATTAAATTGATGCACCATTTTACCTTGTAATATTCTGAATAAAGGATTATAAATAAATATCATCGTTTAAAATCTGCAAACTCTATCATTTTTTTAATGGAGAAATAAATACAAAAAAGAACTGTTAATACATACTGTTATCCATAAAAATATTCATAAAATGAAACTATTATTGAAAGACAATGTATAAAATTTATCTGTATTTAACTCTAGAAAATTTAATGCATTTTAAGTACTCCCCACATAGTTTTTTGTTTCATTCCCCAGTTCTTTAATGTTGTAGTGAATTTCACCATTTGAAATTTCGCAGGTGAACTTTCGCTGTTTTTCGGAAACTCTATGTTACAAATTAAACCATTAGTTCCTGACACAACACAAGTTTTCATTAAATCATCATTAAATTTTCAATGATTAACGCTAAAATTTGTCACATTAGAGTGGGGAAATCCGCGATAAAAATTTGCGCCGTAAAATGAATAATATGCGGTTCGGACCCGGATGGGGGCGATTAAATTAATTATTTAATTTGGCAACATAACATATCGGTTTTGCGCACAGGGGTAGTCCGTCGCAGCATATGTTCGCGAAATAGCAACAAAAAATCCAAAAAAACACTCCGGCCGTTTCTTTTTATTACAATCGGCTTTTTCGTTGTTATTGCTACTTGAACACTGCGCCGTTTAACATTTTGGCGAAATTAAATTTCACGCAAAATAAAATCTGCCCTCTTGCGCTCAACGCGCTTTCGTATTGCGCTATAAAAGACCATTTTGTTTACATTAATGAGAAATTACACCCGCAGCAAACCCTTCATATGTAGATTCGTCTGAGGCTAAAAATTCGTAATAGTCATTTGAAGTGCTGCCATGAGAAGATGCTAAAGAATTAAGTGAGCATTTGCTTAACTCAGCTGCTTATACTAACTTCAAATTTAAGTCAACAGTGTTATCTGCCAAATATTTGCAATATAGCAATGACTATTTAATAGCAACTATGTGTTGATATCATGTTTTAACACATCATTTCGTAGGAAAGTTCTGACCTCCGTATTTTATTTATCGTAAGAATCATCAATAGCAAATGTTATATATTAATATTGGCGCGTTTGACGGAAATTTTTCTTATTTATAAGTCTCAAAGTTTTTATAAATTTCGGCAACAACATCATCGTGGTAGAATGCCGTTTTGTTCACTTATAATACCAAAACAACAAAATGAGAAAAAATCGGCTTTGTAGGATTAATTACACAAACAGTGATCACTGCACAGTAGAACTCAAACTACTATCATTGACTATCGTTTAGTTTCTCAAATTTGTGCTTTCGTCGGTGCTTGAATATTCATAGCTATCGCAATTAGTTTACGAATTGGGCAAATAATTAACTTTATAAGCAATTAATGTGCACTCGAGTGCATTTAAGTAACTCAATTTAACCGGAATTATTCATTAGATCTAATCGATTTCAAATCCAATAGCATATTGAAATGCAAACTGAAATATTTGATTTCTGTCCGGAAATTGCACGTCTGCATCTTAATACGTCCGCAAAGAAGCGACCATTAATTGCATTTCTGTGTCAGTCCTCGAATATATGTAAATCGAAGCTGTGTGGTTCTCAAGTCCATGGATCATGTGGAAAATGGAATTAAATTTGATTTTTGTAAAGACGAAAAACACCCAGTACACCTAAATTCATAACTTCGATTAGAGTAAAATCGCTTTTTATCAGATTTTTATATTTTATTTTTATATGAGAAATTTGTTGTTTTTAGAGTTTTTATCACACGTGATCGATCAGTGAGTGATGTTCTTGAAAAAGAGTTATCATAAATTTGAGCTTAAATAATAAATGTGAGATTTGAGCGGAGACCTATTTAAAATCTCCCGTTTACATTTTTCTTTGGAAGGCTTCTTGTGCATGCTTTCAAAGTTCTGAGCCAGGATGTAAGGAGCTTTCCAGCTGCAATGATATTTCTGTCTCCAACGAAGCACGTACGAAGAAAAATGTTATTGCTGCATTCGGCGCACATGTTGGCTCTGCACAAACTTCATAATGTGTAGAATACTACTGCAAATGCTTACACTTATTGATAATGCAATTTCGCGGAAACTGTTGCAAATATGCACTCCCAGGCTTTCGCACAAGCCCCATCAGGACACATGATAAGATTTGTCCTTAATTAAAAACGTCCTCGGTTTCCCTTGCTGGATGCTAACTAAATTACTTCATTACAGACGAGAATACAATCATTATTAGCTCAAAATCTGCATAGGGAAACCCTTTTATTTCAAACAAAGCATCCACAATATAAAAAAATACCAAAAACGTTAACATTTTTTTTAATAAGACCTGCATCGCTTGTTTATTTTCTGTATATCTCTGAGAATGGTTATAAATAAATTTTAGAACATTGTAATTTCGTTGGGAAGAGAATATGTATGCTCTCCTTCTAATTATGGTAATTCTTAAAAATGTGGATCGTCGAAGCGAAGTCTCGCAATTGGATCACTCTTGCCTCAAATTTATAAGATAAACACCATGAATAGAAGCGGATATTGTGGAAGCAAATGATCTCAATCACTAGGCCTGGCGTCATCGTGATGAAAAACAACACCTCGTCTGTTCACTAATTCTGGCCATTTTATGGCATCCCTTGGAATGTCTAGTTGGAAACAATATTTTATTGAATTGATCGTTTCACCTTGCTGAAGTAGCTCATAATAAACTACCCCCTTCCAGTCCCACCAAATGCATAGCAAAACTTTTTTTGGATGTAGACCAGGTTTAGCTACAGTTAAAGCTTTTGTACCCTTGGTCCAAGACCGTTTACGTTGGATATTCTCATTAAGTATCCAATTTTCATCTCCAGTGACATGTGTCTTCAAAAAAGGTTAGCTATTATGTCGTTGGAGAAGAAGATCGCATGCTGAAATACGCTGAATTTTATTTGAGTCAGTCAGTTCATGAGGAAGCCACACATCTGAACCATTGATGTAGCTCAATTTTGTCAGATGATTATAGACGGATGTTCTTGGAATTTATAATTTGTTAGATATTTCGCGAACAGTATATCGCGGGTTTTCTTCAACCGTGGCTATGATTAGATCTGTGTTCATTTGCGAAAGAGACTTATGGGACAACCTAATACATACAATCAACCATTAAAAGATTTTAACAACCACGTTTATGGGACCATTGGCTACCATTTTCACATTGTTTTTCATAGCAAATATAATAAATGTGGTCGCCAGGTTACTCTTGTAGATTTTATCCCATGACGATTGAGTTACTAAACTGATCGCTCAATCGCGGGACTACCTGTACAGGACTTAGCTTCAAGTTCAAATTTAATATGTAAAAATCATATTTATTTCCAGACATCCACATAAATTTTCCTCCGTTCCGATGGCTGGCTCTTATAAGATCATACTGTATCTGGAATCATAAACGCGGTCATGATTTTTTTATCCATTCTCATATATATTCGACAGAACGGTATCCTTTTGATGTTTTTCACTCACTTAATCTAGATTGTTCTCGAAAAACCTGACGAGGTTTTGTTTTGAGTATGTGTCGATACATCGCTGAATTTCGACCCGTTTATATAAGAACAAAAGAGCAATGCTCTTTTGAAGCCTTCAGGGAGAACACATCGATCCTCTCACATCTGATGAAAGATAAAACTTCGTTCAAAACAAGGGTGACCTTCGTTAATGAGTATTGACATCAGGCGAAATCTCATCCCCGGGAGTGCCCCAAAAAAATATACATCCACACCCCTAGAGCCACATACAAGCATAGTATCCCGGACATAGAATAGTGTAGAAGTAATTGATCGCTATGTTTCGCATCTAAACCACATGCATGTATAAAATACAGAGAATGTAAATTAAACATATTGAAATTAACTTTACTCGAAGTCAGTTTAACTCGATAATTTGTCATGTGTGATTGAATTTTCGAAGCAAAAATGTCAAAATATCTTAATAAAGGAACGAAAGGTAGAAAATTTCGAGGAATTTAAGAAAAAAGACATTATAATGGGAACCTAACTGGAGTCAAATGCTGGTGCAAATGGCAGAAAGCTAAGTCTTTAAAAAATATCCAACGCTCAAGGCCTGGCTCCATTTTTTGGCCAAGAGATAAAACAGCATCTCTTACCAATGTAAAAATTTGTCTAGGGATAAATTACTTCAAAGATGTTTGGATAGCCATACCTAAAATGCTAATGAATGTTATAACTTGACGGTTTGGCGACTGAAACGGCATTTTCAAAATGTTCGTCAATTGTAAATTAAAAAAATGTTGATCGATCTGGCTGAAATTTTGGGATGTTTCTCACTATATTATCTAGTTAACCAAGCTAAATTTTTAAGGTTATCGCGTAAATAAATATTTTTTTGGGGTAAAAATTATCAAAAAAAAATGGTAAAAAATATGAAAGTTTAACTAAGAAACTTACTAAATTTTTGATTTTATACATTTTTAATTTTTTATAGCTTGGTTGATTTCCTAAACATATTAAAAATAAATAAATGTTAAATTTTTGGTTTCAATTCAACAGGAAATCTTTGACAAATGGTGAGCTGTTTGATATCATGAGAGAAGGCGTCTAATATAATGATTTTTTTTCCGCCATTTTGTTTTTTGTTTTTAAAAAAATAAAATGAATTACCACTTTTTTAAGGTTGTAATGAAATAATGTCAAAAATTTAAAGTGGTATGATTATTTTATAAACTTTTAAAAAATCATATTTTAGCCAAGACGTACAAAATGCAATTTGAATTTTCAAAAGTAGATATCTATGATTATTTTATTAATATGACAAATGCATCTAAGAGACATTGAATGGGAAAATGTTTTTTTTTTATATCAAAACAATTCCCAAAGCTTAAACCATCTCGATTATGTTACTTTGTAAGCTAAGTATTGTCTTGAAATTAATATATGTCAACGAAAATCATCAAGCTTATATATAATAACACGTATCATATTATACAATTTACTCTCAATGGTGTTCGACACCTCATATTGTATCCCTATTATCTTTCATCATAAATTTTGCCATGAATTCGTCAAATGAAATTTGCTGTCATGATATAAAACATAATATTATCACGGCTCTGGAGAGACGATAAAAACGAAATTTTACGACCTTTCAGATGAGGTTGTAAACTGATCGATTTTATTTTTATAAGTTTTCGAGAGAAACTTATCACATTGTGTACAGTGAGAATACCGAACTTTTTTTTCCATATCCAAACAATATAAACACTGACAAGTATTCTCACTTAAACCAGCATTATCATTTATCTTTGATGATTGTATGATTTTTAAAAAGTCGCGATAGTTTATTTAATTTGTTACAGACCAGAAATTTACTAAAATGATACATACATCAGAATATTCACATTAAATGTCCGATTTTATACAATCAAACTATGGCTCTAAAATTAGACTTGCAAATGTGGCGATTATTCTTTTAATTAGGATTACTTTTATGGGCACCTCTGTCGGGCAAATTCAAAGAAATCCACTGGTGTCAAATCTGGAGATTGTGTGACCCACGGAATAGGGCACGTCCCCAGGCAAAGAAATCCAGTGGCGTCATGTCTGGAGACTGTGCGCCAAAACTCCCATAAAAGGTGGTTCGAAATCGAGGGAAAAGGTAAAAAATTAATTATAATTATTGCCTTTAAAAAACTTAAAAACGTTATCGAAGACCTGTTTTTTCAAACGTTATGATAATTAAAAGCATATAAGTACGCAAACTAATGTCTGATCTGTCTCATTATGATCTTAAAATACTGTCAATGAGAAAATAGCGCACTGGACAAATATTTGAATCGGCAAAAGAGCAAAACTTTCATGGGTATTTTTAAGCTTTTGCGTTATCCAAACGGAAGTTCAGACTTTGATCAAAGTTGATCGAGTCTGCAGAAGATAATATTTCAATTAAGCGGTTCTCTCATTGAGTTTTGTTTACAAGAGCCACTCACTAATTAAGTTAAACCAAAACGAAAGCTGGATTCTAGCGTGTTTGACCAGATACTACTTTTAGTGGTTTGTAATTAAGGAATAGTTGAACACTTTTCAACCACTATCTCAACAGCGCACATCGCAATGCTTCCATTTTGGACACTTTATGGAGTTGAATTTATCTTGGAGGAAACTTGCTCGCATAAAAAGGTGAAGGTCAAAGATTACTCTCTTCGCAGATTCCTCATACCAGAGGATGCATTGATTTTGCAATTATTTAATATGTATCCAGCAGAAAAGATGGAAATTTTATCTGTTCTTCGAATTGTATTAATTATTTTCTTTGTATTTTAAGCTGTGCTTCTCAATATATCTCATACACCACATTATTTAATACATACCAAATTAGCATCGTTAATGATCAATTAATTTATTTTTAAAAAGTAAATCCTATATAAAAATATCGAATATATAATTGCCAATTATAATTATATTAATACATATCCATAAAATAATTATAATAGGGATGAATTTATAGCTAATTGGGATAGCTCCCATAAATAACACACAAAAAATTTTAAATCAAATACGTTCCAATATTAAATAATAATTATTTTTTTATTATTTAAATTACAAAAATACATGATAATTTTTTCTAATAATAAACACAACGTAAATATAGATCGAATCTTCCTACGCAGCTTACAACAAATTCCAAAAATTATTATACAATTGAAGAAAAAAAATTAGCTTCTATGATATTTATAAATCCATACAATAATATTATAGAATAAACATAAATACGTTTGTTAAAAAAAGCTTTGATAAAAAAATATATTTTACAGTTGATGCCAAAACCTTGCCAATTAAGTCGTACCTATAAACACTGAAATAATGCAATAGCATGATGCTAAATATAATATATTAACCACCTCAATATTTACATTTTCAGACCCACAAAATCAGGATAAAAGAGCATCGTTCAATAAAAAAATCTATATATAAAGTGCTATGAATATAAAATAAAATACACTTCAAGAATCTCGAAATAAATAGACGATAATCGAAATATTTTATTACAAATACCCTAATTTAATATTATTTTAACAGACATTTTCTCATCATTATTATTCAAAACGTATGCAGTAACTGTTTACACCTATGATGAAGTTGGAATCCAAAATGATAAAGTTAAAGTGCAAGATACGCTCTTAACTTCCTTACATTATAAAGTTTACCTGGACCAATATTGTTCGCTCAAGATTTAATAAGGTAAATATTCCGTAAGTTTATCCAGTTTGAAAATGCGACATTGATTTAATGAATCCAAATATATCAAAGTAGTAGCATAAGACTAATGAACTCATCGTCAAATACTAATCGAGCAGTAAAATAAATTATGCGTATTTGAGTCGCTTCTTATCCTTGCAACTAAATTTAGTTGATCTATAATGATATTTGGCCAAAGTTATTCTATAGCAAAGTTGTCAAGTCACTGAATTTTTAGTTCGACCTTGTTTCATTATCTAGTCCTGTGGTAAATGTTTAAATTTCTTCAGTACCCGATGACTGGGTCTATTTCGACGTGAAGACTTTGTGGAGCGTCATCCTGACCTCATCTATCCACTCTTCCCCGTCAGCCCTGGAATCTGCGCAAAACATTTAACTTTCACGATGAAAACTTACTCCAACACAATCGACTTTTTCGGACTCAAATTAAATCGCTTTTTCTGTCCTCAACGACTCTATTTAGTAAGAAAATCGACCGATCATTGAGTTTATCACCCTTTTACAAATATCCCAATATAACAACAGACCTTCGATCTCATCTTATACATGTATTCATTTGGATTGGTGTATATGAAAAAAAATACCAAGTGTTAACATGGTGTCTTAGATCCTGGACTGGGGATTGTGAAAAAAAATTTTACCGTACCAACAAATTTGGGAGATCGGAAATATTAATATTTCTGATCGATCGTCTCGATACAGGTTTACCCTGATTCATGGATTTGAAAAAGTAAATGCTGATGCTGGACTAAAAGGACTATGGCAATTGGATGGAGACAGGTTATGCTAAGATCAAAGGAAATACTAACCTCGAAGTTCAGACAAAGCTATTGATTGTTGCCTCGCCGTACATGACCATGACTTCGCGATTGGACCTCATGGTTTCAGAACCCGAGTTCTCGTCCCGGAGAGGTCTTGTCTTAATTGATTAACATACCGAAGGTAGCAGCAGCCCCGTAGACAGACGTAAGCGCCACCAAAGCTTCAAAGCGCAAGATACATTATATCTTCGTTCCATGGACGTGCGTGTCCCAATCTGCCAGCCTCCCTCATAATTCAGGACCGGATGGCAATCCCGGAGAGATCATTGAGCTGATGATTACCGATTACCCGGGTATAGTGCTGGGAGCGCTCAATGCCTGCCTGGCAGAGAAGAAATTTATCCAAAAATGGAAAATAGCCAGGCTAGCGCTAGTACTGAAACCGGGTAAGGCTACAATAAGACCGCTGTGCATGCTGGACGGTCTTGGGAAGACCTTAGAGATCCTGCTCCTCAAGAGAATGCAGTCGAGCATCGAAGACAAGTTGTCAGACAGACAATACGGCTTGGATAATCCGGAAGGCTTGGAAAGGCTCGGTCAAACAGAGCAAAGACGTCGTAATGATCACACTTGACATAAAAATGCTTTTAACAGCGCCAGATGGGAGCTGATCGCTGACGCACTCAGGGAAAACTTCGAAGTTTCCGAATACATAATTGAGTTCGCCAGCGACTACTTTAGAGATCGACATGTCCATCATTATGAGACGAGCACGACCAAGAAGCTAGAGATGGGCGTTCCGCAGGGATCCGTTTTGGGGCAGGTCCTCTACAGGACTGTGGAATTTCCTCTACAACAGTCTGCTGACAACCAAGATGCCACACGGAGCAGAACTCATTGCCTTCGCGGATGACGTCGCACTGCTGGTGACAGCTCGACATTCATGGGAAATGGAAGCGACGGGAATGCGGAAAAATCACCTGCAGCTGGCGGCAGAAAAAACGGAGGCAATGATGTGCAGCAGAAGAAGAAGACAGAGGGTCAAGAGGCTTGTTGTGAACGGTCACGAGGTTGAATACAGCAAATCGCTGAGATACCACGGGATCCACTTGGACAACAAGCTGACCTTCAAAAAACATATTGAAATGATCGCTGGAATACCCCCGCTGGATCTCCAAACAAAGAAGAGGGCCTTGGACTACGAAGATCCTAAAAGTCGCAACGAACATGACCAGAAACTGAGGGAAGCCTGACAACGGAGATGGGATCAGTCCAGCAAGGGAAGATGGACCCATCGACTTATCCCGGTCATAAGTCGATGGAGGACCCGGGAACACAGTGAAACAACTTACCGCTTGACGCAGATGCTAACTGGGCACGGATGCTTCGGTGCGTACCTGAAGCAGATTGGCAAAGAACCATCCGCAACGGGCCAACACTGCCAAGCGGAGATCGACGATGCAGAGCACACCATCATTGGCTGTGAGGCTTGGGCACCCTAGAGAAAACTGCTGAAACAAGCACTCGAGGTAGCCGAGCTCAACGTCGACAACATGGTCCACAGCATGGTGGAAAGCAAGAGAAACTGAGACTTTTGGCGCGAATACGTAGAAGAGATTCTGAGCGCCATAGAGGGCAGTGAAAGAGAGAGACGCAGAGCGCAACAGTCTCTCCAACAATAGAATAGGGCCAATCACCTAAGGCCAGACTACCTGTCCTCCTGAAGCAATCTGGAAAACAATACCAGGAGGACAGAGAACGGCAAGGGGAGGGGGGTTTAGTGGGTAGACTCGACCGATCAATTGTGAATCCTACACCACCCAGATTCTCTGGGTGTCTTGTAAAGATTCCTCGCCCACAGGAATGTCATTGACATATATTCATCATTAAAATCTATTATGGTAATATATCATTTTTATCCATTTCATTACAATAATTTAGTAAAAATATAGCATAGATGCTAGTATAGTATATATTTTTTATACTATTAATCATATACCTAGTTAGCCCTGTACGTGTTACGCTGAAGATATGAAACCAACATGGTCATAAATGCATATCTCGACTTTACATGCAAAATCTGCATACATTTTATAATTATCCATTTAATTTATTCCTGAAATATTCATGGCGCTATTTATCATTAATTAACTGTCAAATTACTTCAATGTGGAATCCAAATCGCAGTATTGAATGTATTTGTTCGTGCATATAAATCGGAGGGTATAGATGCCCATATGAAATCATTACGGTGTAAATTGAAATGAAATTGCACGAATTTATATAGCCAAACGTAGCTGATCTCTAAGGAATGTCTTCGAAATTTTCCGGATAATTTCGGTGAAAATTTAAGGACTCTTTATTAATACAATCATCCCTAGGGCCTTAGAGGGAAGATGATGGTATTACATAGAGAGCCCTTCAGGTTCAGTGGCTCAGCATGAACGAAATTTCAGCATAATAATTTGTCCCGACCGTAATGCGATATGTTTCGGATATTTAATTGATATTCATTTTTTTGGTTGCAAATATTAATAATCATATCTGTTTGTACTATCGTGCTTTAATCATAAACTATTGGCCGATTGTATTGCGGAATATATGTATTTATCTAACTAGTTTAGCGAGCAAACTTTACGACTTTCAATGTTCGCTTCGATTAATCCCTCATTTTAATCCTTTACTTAATTGGAAACAATATCATAAATAATATTGTAGTGTAATGCTAGTTACCAATCCGGATATGCTTACATACTTCCGCTGGGAAGGAATTAACTTTGTTCAAATAATAAAATATTCAAACACTACATTTAGGCAGGTTTCAATATGTAAATTTAATTTCATATATCCACATGATGAATGATCTTTCATGAGATTAAAATTATATATATTATACTTATTCTTAAATACATTTTCCATACAACGATCAGAAATAGGATAAGATATTTCAAAATTAGACGACCTTGCCGCTTAATCTGAACAATCAGGTTAAATGGTTATTCTACGAAATGTATTGCAACTAATGCACTGAAAGATGAAACTGGATTCCACGTACTTATCACAGTTTTTATTAAACACGCAATATATCACAGTTTTTACTGTACCTCTTGTAGCGTTTCCAGGGATCCCGGCCGACTTCTCGAGCACCTATTTCATTGCCTTCGTCGCTGCGATATTCCCCGCCGCCTTGTTCGGTCTCGGGAGCCGCACTCAGGGGTCGCTTGGAGCGCTCCGTATCATTAACTTTGATGATAATCTCGATGCAGATAAACGACATTTTTTGAAGGAGTGCGGATCTTGAGTTTCTTCGACGATGATCAGAAGACACACAGCCTACATACAAAGCAGAAATCGTTTCATAGTATTCAGTATTTATTACTTAATTGAAATTATGGTAGTAAAAATTGAAACAATTTTCTATACACATATTTGTGTTTCGTATTTTGGATTTTATTAGGGAAGCCCATAAGTAATCAATTATTTTGAGAGCGTGTTATTACATCTCAATTATCGCTGACGCGTCGACTAGAGATGTTGTGCTTTTGTATATATCTTATTGAGTAGACTTTAAACCTCATTTATTCACCAACAGATAAAAATAAACTCGTTATCTAACACCATGTCAAACACACAACCGTCAGATGAACATGTTCGTCATCTTATGCTTTTCCACTTTAAAATGGGTTGTAACGCAACACAGACATCTAAGAAAATTTGTGGCGCTTACGGAAAAATTCTTAAAGTTAACTAGTGTCAACAATGGCTTGAAAGATTCTCAAGTGGCAATATTAGCCTAGTTGATGACCACCGAAGTGGGAGACCTACTGGATTGGATACCGAGCTGCTGAAATCGTTAGTGGATTCAGATTCAAAATTAAATGTGAAAGAAATAATGTCAAGACTTGGGCTACTTGGTCAATAGTGCAAAGACACTTCCACGCGATTGGCAAAAGTTACAGAGAGGGCGTTTGGATTCCTCACCAATTGTCCGACACAAACACCGGATTATAACTTGTGATTAAAAATGGATATTATATGACAATGTTAAAAGAACTAATCAGTGGTTTTCAACTAATCAACCGGCTGTACCAACTCCTAAACCTTCTTTGATTATAAAAAAGGTTTTTTTGAGCATATGGTGGGATTGTGGTGGGATAATACATTTTGAGTTTCTAAAACTAGGCACAATGCACAAATTTATTGCTCACAAATAGACAGAGTAAATGCAATGTTATTAGAAAAACTTACAAATTTCGTCAACCGAAAAGGCGTGATATTGCATCATGATAATGTCAGACCCCATGCAGCTAAAGTAACCCAGGAAAAAAATAGGGAACTCAATTGGGAATTGCTACCTCATTCGCCGTATTCGCCAGATATTGCGCCGTCTGATATTATTTATTCAAAGTTCTAGGCATTCTATTGAAAATAAGACCTTTAGAAATGCAAATGAAGTTGAAATTCACCTAAATAACTATTTTTCGTCAAAGTCAGAAAGATGGCAAAGAGTTGTAAATAATAATGGAAATTATATAATCGATTGAGTAATTAAAATAAAATAGTAACAATTTTTTTCGTTTTAATTTGAAATAATTGATTACTTTTGGGTCCCCCTAATATATGCCAAATATGAGCTATAAATATTCAATACAATACACATTTCAGATTCCGCTAAAAATACTCATAGTTAAGTTAATTAAAATGGAAAAAAGACTATAACCTTTATGTAAAGTACCTATATGTCATTAATGTATAAGTATTTGTATCCTCTAAGAACGCCCTGTAAGGATAAAAATAAGTGATATCATAGCTTGAACATGAGTCGGCAATGAACAAAGTAAATCGATGATAGACGACATTCAATGAACTGAAGAAATGACTAATTTTAAATCTTTTTACAAATGGCCTTTCGCCTTCTTAAAATAATCCAGAAATGAGGCCTCTACAAAATCAAACGCTGATTTTTTTTCAAGCATGTACTGCTCGACGATCCCGTGAACCTAGTTACCTTTTATTAAATCATAAATCCAAATTTGAACTAAGAACACCAACAGTTCATAATTGCAAGTTCAAATGACAAATCGTATTCGATGTTTATGTACGCTTGCAGCATGAGCCTACTGTGTGTTTGCTCCCTCCTTAATTATGAATCACACTACCGCTCATGGGGTAGATGTTGATTCATGCTCCACCAACCCCAAGCCACGCTATTGTTGCAACATTAATTTGGGAAATTAATTCAGTTTGTGGTGACTCACGCGGTATCCATCTGAATAATAAAAAACAGGATATAACCACCCCTTGTATTTCATTCAATTTATTGCACTTTTATGTGAACAGCCTCAAGACATGAAATTACACCTCGTGTCCAGTCTTAAATGTCTACAAATTATGAATATCCTTAAACAC
This sequence comes from Stenopsyche tienmushanensis, assembly GCA_008973525.1. Classification (NCBI taxonomy): domain Eukaryota; kingdom Metazoa; phylum Arthropoda; class Insecta; order Trichoptera; family Stenopsychidae; genus Stenopsyche; species Stenopsyche tienmushanensis. The sequence goes on from WACJ01000026.1 coordinate 382,609, forward strand.
TGAAAAGGCAGAATTTTTTTAATGACTCATAAAGTAGAAATAAGGTTGTAAATATAACAAAAATATTCCCATTAAAAAATAGGAATTTGATATTGATATTTTTAATTTATGCTTAAAAACCATACGACCTACAATCGCGATAAATGCAAATACTACTTCATCATCCCTACTCATGGTCATGCTCTAATAAGTACGGGGTCCACGCAATTCAACTTAAAAATCAACACGCCGTTTTCCGGGAGTACACTTCATCAATCATATCTACCCTATCAATTTTATATTTAAAAACAAATATTAAAGCAATGACGATTGAAACAATATTAACACGCTTTAAGCAAAATTCTGCAAAGCATAAAATACAATTCTGTCATGTAAAAAACAATGTAACTGCAAATATTTTAAAGCGAAATTTTTAAACAATAAGAAACTTTTGATAGAAACTGTAGCGACGTACTACTATATTGCGTTAAATCAAAATGATATATGATACTACTTATCTCGTATTACAGTTCTAATTGCGAAGAAGCAGTTATTAGCCGCCCCGCCTGAAGTGTGTTAGCCCAATAAATACGGCTAAAAATGGGAGAATTTGGACAAAATAACTTGAATTACTTGAAACGTGTTAAAGTCTTTTTGTTATCAGAACATATACTTTTTTGTTATGAATACATTGATATTAATACTTTACAATCCGGATTTTCCGCGTTAAACTTCGCTCAAAGTCCGAGTGATTTGGCAAAAAAATCATAAACAACTACTTCTTTTGTAAAATTGATATAATTCTTAAACCAGCTAATATGTTGAGACGAATTTTCAGTTTTGCCTTAAAAAAAAGTTTACTCCATCGATACATTTAAACATAACAGTAGTTTTCAATCTGTGGTTTGGGTAACAGCATGATAAAATGCAAAAATCTTAGAAAGCCTTGAAAAATGATGAATTTTTAAACGAAAGTCGATTAATGCTGCCATCTTGGCAAGAAATCTGTAGAAGTTTCAATCCTTCAAACTAGGGATTCCAATCCGGATATTCGGATATTCGATATTTGGATATATTCGACAGGGTTCGACCGATTCCATATTCGGATATTTGGGGAAATATTCGAATAGTATTCGTAATAATTTTTGCCCGGTTGACACACGTCTGGAATAACGATTTTCGCAATTTAAGAACGTAAAATTAGAGTTAAACCATCGCTAAAACACACAATTATTATTTGACGGCTGTGTACGTCAACGTGTTAATATAATATTTTAACAAATCGACGAAAGATCAACGTAACAGCTACTGAACGAGCATTTTCAAATGCAGAACTAACTAAAACTAAATTAAGAACAAACAACAAACATTTAATGCTCTGTTATATTTAAAATATGAATTTTTAATAAATGATAAAAATACGCTCGTTTTCAATGGTAACGTTTGTTATTTTCATACTTCAAAAACTATTCGGATATCCGGATATCCGAATATATCCGAATAGTGGCAATTGGTACTATTCGATATTCGAATAACTGATAATGACGAATAATTGTAATCCCTACTTCAAACTTATGTAGTTCGCGGACCCCTTCTTGAGCAAATTTTATTTCGCGGACCCCCTCTTGAACAAAGTTTTATTTGACGGACCCCATTCATTGTGACTTAATTTTTCAAACAAACAAACATTTCTCGGTCAAAATAGATTATTTTAATATTTTCTGTAAATAATTTCACGAAAATATCTTGTTCAAGTATAGAAAAATATTTTTTTATATTTCCGTGGACGCTTGATAATGGCTTCGCGGACCCCTATTTAAGAACCACTACTCTAGAGCTAGTTGATAGTTATTTTTTTAATAGCATTTTAGTTAATATTAATATCGGTGACATTTCTACGTTTTTTTCATAGCTGTAGTAATTAAAAGCGCAGAACTATGCGCACGGTATTCATGAGGTTATTATTACATCAGATCAGCTTCATCGCCGCTACTAATCATCATTAAACGAGGACATTTTATTATCGACGAATTACTCCTATTTGTAGAAGTTTACAGGTTTAGCTCAATACATTTTTTTACCATGTTCTCCGGCGTGCATTCAATGATTTATTTCTTAGATGGATGAATCTTTGAAGTTTCAACGCTCCAAAATTAAAAGAAGCAAAATATTTTATTGAAAGAGAAGTTCACTAATTATTTTTAAGTCTAAAAATGTGACTGCAAGAAAAAAAAAATTTGTACATGTCTAATTTTCTACTTTTAAATAATTTGATACTCATACAATTAATAAAGTCGGTTAGAGCTGTCTATGTTTTACTAATTTTGTAGTAATAGTTAAGATATCATGTATGCGATATCGAATAAGGCAGAAGCTACCAACTTGGCGCCCGCGAGCGCAAATGCATCCGCGGATAAAGTTTTGAAACAATTGTTTTGAGTTTCGCTTTTCGTCTCGTTCATTCCAATTTGTCCTATCGTATCTATACAAGTTACACTACAGAAATTATCATTTCTCTTCGCCTTATTTATGCCTTTTTAGGTCGTAAAGAAATTTGAAGATGATATTCGAAACGAATATCGGCAACCTGTAGCCCGTGGGATTACTCTATCAATTATGCGGGCAGTGATTTTATTCCCAAACGAAGGTGACCCCATCGGCTCGGGTCTATCTTCTTATTATATAGAAACTCGCAACACAAGTTACTTTCAAATGAAGATTAAGCCAGCACGGCGGGTCGCTATCATTACTTGGACCCCTAAAAGAGGACAAAATGGTGTAATAGTAATAATTATAATGGACGACAGGGAGGATTCCCCGAATTCGAGAATTGTTTTTTTCTCCGAGCTCGACGGGGCAATGCGCCCTTAGAGTGATATTAAATTCGAGATTTTTCGTCTCATAGATTAAATGGTTAGACAATAAAGCATAAACAAATTCTTTATTTTTTACTAAGTTTTTTTGTCTTATTTTAGATGAGGTTTTCAAATTAGCATTTGCGAAGGTTCAATTATGTTCGCAGCGAAAAAAAATCTTTGAATTTTTCTTGATAATTGTTTTCTCAAAAGAGTTTCAATACAAATGAGATTAATTTGGCGCTCAATTTCGTTCTTTTTTATTGCGAACTTAATTTGCAGACTTCACACATCAATGAAAATCATTTTGCCAGGCAGTAAAATGATGGAAAATGAATGCCAAACGCCACAAAAAGACAGGCAGGGGGCAGAAATATGCCGATTTGGTTGAAAGCCATCATACAAATAAATTATGCATTGTCTCCAATCTTAAAATATCAGTCATTTGGAAATCCAATAAAAAAGCCTGGGCTTCTGCTTTAATAGTTAAATATTGGTTCACTTCACATTTCGTACCAGCAGTGAAACATTATTATGAAATCAATAATTTACCATTTAAAGCATCTTACAAATCTTACAAAATTTATACCCAGAAATCAATGTTGTATTTCTTCTCCACAACACTACGTATCTCATACAACCCATGGACCAAACGGTGATAGCTACGTTTAAACGATATTATATGCGGTCGATAATGAATCAGGCTATCAAAGCAACTGAAATGGAAGGTGGTCCCACATTAAAAGACTTTTGGAAGAATTATAACATACGGAACGCAATAAACTATATTGGAAACGCATGGGCTGAAATAAAATAATCAACAATGAAAGGTTCATGAAAGCAATTATGCCCACAAATGATTAGTGATTTCATACCATTTGATGAAACTCCAGAAACCATCACACTTGAAATAGTTCATCTAATGAACGAATTACACCTAGATGTTAACAGTGAAGATTTTAACGAGATTATTGAATCTCATTCTGGACCCTTGATAATGAATTTTAAAGGACCGACAAGAGAACGAAAATAGTATACAAATTGAAAGTAAGGAAGAAGAACCAGAAGAAATCATCAAGACCTTTACAATAAAAACCATGAACGAAGATTTTACATATCTCGAGACATTTTTGAATATTATGAAAGAATGTGATCCCAATGGAGAACGCATATCTCATAATCTTCCTCTTTTAACGTATTTATAAAAAAGGAGCTCCTATATTCTGTAAGTGGCAGCAAATAATTGTGATTCTCTGTTCCCGCAAGCAATGTGTTAATTCCTGTTTCAAATAAGTCACTCCAGACGCAGTCGCTCAATAAAGAAGAAAATTAACTTAGACTCAGTTCAACATTATCAAAAAAATCAATACTCAATTAATATTTTCCACCATCTGAATTTGGGTCCGAATTTTTAATAAGAGTTCAGAGACTGTTCCAATATTTTTTTATGTAATGTGTCGATGAATTTTGTTCATATTAATAGATCATCAACAACGGGGGAAATCAAAGAGGGTGACTCTCATCCAGCTATGAACGTCACGATAACGATGAATCTCATGTTTTTATACGCAGGTGATATTTTTAATTCACGATTTTAATTTGGATCCATCCCCGCATTGCAACCCCTTCAAATTTTAATACGCTGAAAGCGATCGACTCCCCCGAAAGGGGGTCGCTCTCGCCGAGTACATTGATTAGTTTTAATCGCACATTCCTCCTAATCTCTACAAATGTGGAGAAATCTCGTTGGCGCCGTGTGATTATCACTCTCGGTAGCCGCATTAGCAAGTTCTACCCTTTCGTTCCGAAACATGAGATAAAACACATACAATTCCAAATATTATTATTTGACTAAGAAATAAGCACGGATGAACTTTAGGCAAAATGTCGTTTATATTTATGCACACGCTGAAATTAACTCGAGCTCGAAAATAAGCACGGATGAAGATTGCGCCTCTAAATATTTGCTTTTTTGAAGCTTTGAAGAGCCCATATACGCTTTAAAATTGTCAGTTTCTTTGCCAGAATGAAACAACTGCAAGGTGCAGTATTTAAAGCGTTTATCTGCAGTTGACAATACCGGTGTCTGAACTGTATTGGCTTAAATTTTAATTTACAGTAATGCATGTGTTGCTTTAATTACAGAAGGAATTACCTTTGAGTTGAAATGAAAATGTTAAGCGAATTGAAACCACCTCGTCTATGATAGCTCGTAACTTCTATATTACAATGTGTGCACAATTTAATTTAATAATACATACTACATAGTTTTATTTTATTTATTACATGGAATATCAACAGTTGTTAACGCACAATACAACACAAAGATAAAAAAATCGTGTAAGACGTGTACTGAACTGAATAAACGATATTTTTGAATCGGTTCGGTTCCGACTTACGTTTCAGCAAAAATAACGATTTTAACGATTATCAGCATTCAATTCAGTACCGGTTCAAAACCCTGCCTTTTCAGACAAAAATATAAATAAATCAATTTTTTTCTGTATGACAGTTTTTCCAATATTTAGCCTTTAATGAATTTATATTTTTCAACAGTGATAATGCCTCCAATATAATTACTTTCATTTGAATAATTTATATGAAACTTTAGAACAATTGCAAATATCCCAAAAAGGTTTTACGTGAAACAATTTTAAGAAAACATTAAAACAACACATGGGATATCAATATCATCTATATTGAAAAATTCTGAAATACTGCCATATATTGCTACAGCTTTGAATATAAATGAAGCAACAATAAAATTTGAAATTTTGACATGTTCGTCTCATTGCAAAATATATTGCTCGAACGATAAAATATAGAAAAAGCACCCATGATCAGAATAAAAGGCTTCAATGACTAAAATAATACCTTTGGATGAAACGAATATCCGGAAAAATAAAGTATTGATCTATCGTCAGCCAAATAGTACGATCATTCCACATTTTTTGCTGGCGATGATTTTAAACCTTTAAGAAGGGATTTTCAATTCAAAATCTGAGGATTACGTTTGCATTAGCCGATATAGACTCTACCAATATAATTTTTATATGCTGGAACAGTTATTCCTTAACAAAATTTTAACACCAAGAGGTCATTTCACTTTATCGCGTCAAAAAAAAATTTTTTTTTTTATTTCATTTTTCAAAAGGACATATCTCTACGAAAGTCGTCCAAAATTTTGGTGAAGAAATTCGTTTTTTTTCAATGTTTTACAGCTAATTCGCGTAATGCGCTCGAAACAATCACTCCATCCAGATTGCACCCCAGCGGTTCTGAGACCTGTACCTGCTTTTGTTTGTTGGCCAGAAGTTCCTAATGAAGATCTTCCTTATCTTTGTTCTAGTAAGGAGTAAATGAAGTTTAAAAAGATGTTATTACAGATTTTAAAAAGGCGAATAAGCAAGTGTAAAGTAAGGGCTTAAAAAGAAAGAACGCTATATGAAGTGCTTCGAAAACAGAATAGCTTGAAAATTTTTTTATTAAAAAAGATCTAATTATTATGGCTTAGCTATCCGCATACATCTTCGTTCAATAAAAAAATGAGAAATGCTATTTGGGCTACATACTATTACAAAGTTTCTACTGACGAAGTTCCTCAGCATTCACACTGGAAGAAGGCGCAGATTCTTGGTACGAATTGCGAAAACATGCGTTATATTTGTACAAATTGTACAAAGGATGTTCAGCAAATCTTAAGAGACATTTATGAAGAATTAACATCTGATTTTAATTTATTGGAAAGATGCTTTGGCTCGTTTCATCTAGTACGAATGGTCTCTGGTACCAAAATATATGTTTTATGGCAAAAAAATACTAGAAATCGCAACATATACTGCAGCCTGAATTTTTAACGCCAAGGCTCCGAATCTTCTAAATAAGCTAGAACAGTTCACAGATACGTCAAATCAGCCAAAAAATAAGAGGCTGAGATAGCTGAAGATCTTTTTAATGAAGCTGGAATCGCTAAATAGTAGTATATTTCCCTTTTCAACAGTTTTGTGGTACTTAAAACTTTAAACGCGTTTTTCTCGAAACTTTTAAAATGATTAATGTATTCAAATATCCTTGATTATTTTTTCTTGCGCTTAACTTACATTATCAACATTGACATTGATTCGCATCTATGCACTTAATTAAAAACTCAACCGCAATCTTCGATCAATAACAAGGCTTGCATGTAAATTTAACACTTGAAGAACTGTGTGCAGCTCCAACTTGTCTTTCAGTATCATGCCTAAGGGACTCATTGTGGGCCAAACAGCTATCCTCTTTATGACGTAATTGCTTCTTGTGGTCTTTTGTGAATGTCCAGACCGCCTTTTATCCAAAGAGAAGCTCGATTCACCAATTTAATTACTGCATTTCGAGTGGTATCACTATACTTAAACTTATCATTTAATTTAAATCGTATCTATGTCATGTACTAAAAAAAAGATATATCAAGCCAATAACATAAACGAATATATAATTACAAAAATTAATTTTCTAATTTATCATGAAAATTGATCAAGTTATACCACATATATACAACCATAAGACGCTGTTTGTAATATGTTTTTTCCTAGTGTTATTTCTAGTTTTCTCCATTAATAGATGACAATTAACAACTGCTAATTCCAATGTAATAAAATTTTAAAAACATATACTGATCTAATAAAATAGTACAAGGCTTTTATTCATATTTTATCATCATTTCATTAACAAGACATAACCATAACCATATTGAGCATTGCATGTGTGACTGCATTAGAGTAAATTAATGTATGATAGAGAGTAAATTTATTTAATCCCGAATGTTTTTTTAAAAAGTGATTTGCAAACGGACAAAATGATCGTATTTTGTAGGAATTGAAACTTATTAATAATTTAAAGCAGCGAATGGCCCTAACAAAGTATGGACTTGTTTAGGGTCATACATTGAGTCACAATAAAAATTCAAATATTAAAGACATATTAGGAGTCTTTTTGAAGATAGATCGTCAAAAATATTTTTTTTTGATTTTCAATACTTCCACAGAATAAAACATTTAGTATTAGATAACAAAGCATATATTATAAGTTTTCAGTGATAAATAAATGTGTACTTGTCGAAAATTGTTAAATAGTCACCCAGCGCATATTTAAGCGCTTGGCTATTAAAGTGTCAAAAAAATGCATGGCTGCTCTTGTCGGAATGCGAAAAACTATTATTGACAGCAAATATTGGCATATGTCTAAAACATTTGGATTTAAAACCAAAATAAACATCTCAACAACATTTACATGCTTTGAAAATTCACATACGGCTAAGCGATTCTTCTCCAGCTCAATTCCTTAGTTTGTTGTCAACGGAGTTGGTAAGATATTTACGTATTTCGCAATTCAAAAGTCAACAGTTGAAGTTCACAAGTCATCACGTAATAATGGCCAATCTTGCTTATTATTTAAATTGTGTGGAGTGAAACTCAATTTTGGGTCAAATGGACTCGTGCGGTAAACAAAGGGTTAATTATTAACGAGGTCTCTGAAAAGTTGAGCGTTCCCGCCATACATCGCCACATGGCGTACATTATTCCATTACTTTCGAATGACATTTTTAAAACTGTCATGCAGTTGAGAAACATTTGTGGTATGAATTTCGAAAATATAAATACCGAACCCGCGTCCATTACGCGAAAACGCGGATTCTATTTGCGCGTAAAGGCAATTAGGTCTAATTCACTTTCTGTATTTCGCTTTTAGTAAAAATCAGTTTGACGTGAATAAGCTCTTAATTTTAAATTTAATTAAGCCCCCACGAGGTAGTAAGATTTAACCGGAGAGCGGACGAAATTTTCGTTCACGCTGGCAATGTTCTTTTATGTCCTCTTTCGCAGCATCCTTGTTCGAGCGAAGCACACATATCATGATAATATTACCAAAAATCATCCGGATGTGGATGTTTGCGAAATTTCACGACAGCTTAAGCCCAATTTTAGGACTTTTGTTACGACAATCTACATATAAATGCAATTGTCGAATGTTCTTTTATCTCCCTTTTTACATATACACGCGCTTTCAAATCAAATCTCACAAATACCTCGTGTCGAAAATATTGATATTTATACGAGGGTTGTTCATAAAATGATAAAAAACGAACGTATCGTCACATTTGTTCTAATCGTGGATTTTGAGCCCTCTAGTATGTTGACATGTTGAATATAAGTCATACGAATTTAAGCCGTGTGAATATAAACATCAACGACATATATTCACATATGCTTTTTATAAGCACAACACATATTTTCCTCATAAGACAAATATTCATATTCTACGATTTCTTAGAATAACTATATACATATGTTAACACATTTTAAGCGGGAAAAATACGCACTCAAGCGAGAAAAATATTCTCACATAAATATCACTATTGCTTCAAAGCTAATCAAGAATTTTTGACCGAAATTTTAAACATACACCACAAATACCTACATCGAATGGTGTGACAAGAAAAGTAATAAAAATTTCTTCGATGAACTTTGAAAAAATTAGCAATGTTGGAGAAGTAAAAACGCAATTAAATAAGTTTTTCAGTAAAAATCAAAGAACTTTATCAAAAAAGGAATTAAAAACTACCTTTACGCTGGCAACAAGTAATAGAAAATGATAGTTGTTTTGTTGATTAGTATTTAAGATTTTTTTAATATATACCAGCACAAAAAAAATTGATAACTTTTAACTTTACCTAATATATACAGGTTGTTTTGAACACGGACCGACAATGTATTTTTTGCGAAATAAGTGGATCGTTTGCTACGTTTCACACATAAAACCTATGCCTTAAGTATCAGAGTTATCAAAATAGAATTTTTTCTCGAAATTTTGAAAAAATACCCGAAATTTCATCCCTAAATCGTCATAAGTATTTAATCTATGGTTATCATAGCGCGAAATAGCTGTTTTTGTATATTGCAATGTATTTTTGATATAAATAAATTATTATTTTATACAATTGGTTTAAATAAAGTTACTTCTATGCTTTCAAAGTTTCAAAACTATTTTGAACTTAGTTTAGTTTTAAAGTTTTCAAGATTATACCCTTTCTAACGATATACTACATGTCATACAAATAATTCAATAAGTCGTTAAACTTGAAGGGGTACCATTTTGGTATGATTAGGGTTAAGAAAATACTTTTTATGCTTAAGATGTTTTTATTAAATTGATTTACAAAATTTGCTTCGTATACACGCAAGACACCTTTTCCTTATTTCAATTCTAGTTGTTTGAATCCCCTCTAGTTTTTGCAAAAACGGCGATTATTATCTTATTTAGGATTATTTTTGTGGCACACAAATAAAAACTCAAAAATCAACTACCAGGAGCTGAACCGAAATGAATATATGACTGTGAGAAATTAAGATCGTGTATGAAATTACTGTGCGTCCCGCCTAAAGTGTGTTAACAACCGGACACTATCAAACTGTAATTTCACTAACTTAACTATAAGATATTGCTACCAGAATGATTCAAGAAATTACATGTGGCTTAAGATCAATTTTCAATCAACGCCACCTCAATTATTAATCCACATATTTTGTTAATGTTTAAAGATTTCTTTAAGATTCTAATGCCTTCAGATCTCATATGAAGAAAGGATTTTTCAAATGGTAGTTTTCCACTGTCTTCCATATGCGGTTGAACTGAGACAGGATTGTTTAAATGGGACTTTTTAATAGGAAATTATCTCTGAATGAGTAGCGAAATTATTAATATTCTAAAATTATATTTTAATGTTTGTTGCAAGTTTAATTACTCATATGTGATCCTGTGTAACGTTATTGTTTGATTTCTTTTGATCCAAAAAATCAAGCTTGTCTTTAATCGAGATGATCGATTACAAATATCAAAACATTTACGCTAAAAATTCACAAACTTTACGAACATTTGGAGAATTGCTGATCTATGAATACTAACAAATGCCGTATTTCCTTATTTTTTGCTGCATATTTATTAATTTTATCCTGTTACTTTTTGCCGTTTTATTAGCAAGAATTCCTTCGGGTTTGATTGGGTTTCTTCTAATTTATCTTTTTAGTCTCCGGCGGTGTCTGCGTTTAATAGTTTCAGCATTTAATTATCTATTATATCGCCTCACGGTGCTGAGAAGCTATCGCAAAGTAGATTATAAAATTTCAAATTAACTTATATTGTTCTTGTAACACTCTGAGCAACGAAATTTATCGTATGTTAAGTATGTAAATGTTATAACAAAATAGGAAGAAAATATCCTTATAAAATATTTAGTAGATTGGTGTTATTCTTACTAGATATTGCTGACTTTTAGATCGATTCTATTCAATTTAATCAAAATTTTCGGAAATGAAACATAGTAAATGAACAAATATGAAATGAATGTAAATATCTTTAAATACTTCATTTTATTTTTATTATTATCAAATATTAAAAAAAATTATGATATATTTTTTCCGAAAAATTTCTTTCTATTTGAATTCGAGTTTTTAAAGATAGATTCCTAAATGAAATGTTTCTCACTATAATATTATCTAGTCAACCTAAATTTTTAAGGTTGTCGCGAAAATAAATTATTTTTTTGGGGCAAAAATTATCAAGAAAATTATAAAAAAATATGAATGTTTAACTAAAAAGTCTACTAAATTTTTAATTTTATACTTTTTAATGATTTAATAACATAGTTGATTGCCTACACACATTGAAAATCAAAAAATATTTCTAGTTTCGGTTTTAGTTCAACAGGAAGCCTTCGACAAGTGGTGAACAGGCGCTTAATGGAATACCCTATAACTCCACCCTCTTTTTTTGTTTTTAAAAAAAATTAAATAAATTACCACTTTAATGTTGTAATAAAATATTGTCAAAAATTTAAAATGATACGATTGTTTTATCATCATTATGAAAAAATCATAAAAAAACAACTCATTTTTAAAAAAAAAAGTTTAAAATTTAAAGTGTGAGATATGGGTATACTTTGGATTTGATTTATCTAAGGATACCAAAAATTTAACAAATATTATTTATTTAAATTAACTTGGTTATGGAAATAGATTAGGATAGTCTTGTCTGAGTCCTTCAAACGATATATCAGGTCAGTCTAAAAGTACGTGCGTATTTTTGGAAAAAAATTAAATAATATAAATAAAATACAATTTAACATTTTAATCAAGGATATATTTTCATCCACCATCTATAATTTATCGTCATCTTACAATTTGCTTTTTAAATCCATTGCTGTAGAAAGACACTGGGTTTGAGTAAAAAAAAACGTGAAAATCCATTTTGTACATCCTGTTTAGAATTCAACTTTTTTCCTAGTAAAAAAAATTGTAAAGCGCGAAATAAATAAAAATCAATGGGGCAATATCCGGGAAGTAAGCAGGATGCGGCAAAAGCTCTCTATTAAATTCACTCATTTTTTGCAGCGTAAATATCTGCATTAATAGTTTGTTTTGGTTCTAATAGTCCATAATAAATCACACCATACATATCCAACTAAACACTTCAGTCAAGTCTTTTTTTAGGGTGTAAACACCTTTGCTGTTGGAATTGGCTGCTTATCTTTATCTGTCCACTGTCTTTTTCTTGTGACATTATGATAAATAATCCGTTTTAAAGTTTTTTCGTTGCTGGCAATTGGATTAGGATAGCTCATGCGGTATCCACTTTTCAAGCTTGGATACTTTCCCAATCTCTTTTTAATGACGAAAAACTGTTCCATGAGTTGAATCCATCCTTTTTGCAATTTGATCCACTGTTTGACACAAGAATCAACGGACGTCCTGAACGGGATTCATCATAAATGCTGCTTTCTCTAACTTTAAATTTTTTAAACCATTTCTAGGCAGTCTTTACACTGATATGTTCACCGTGTATACCAGGTGTGGCAAACCCAAATGATCTTGTGGGCCACTTTGGCAATGCATAATAGCTTAATTATATATCCTCATATTAGATTTAGATACACTATAGACATTTTTTTTTTGGAGTAAAAACTGAAACATAATGATTTTTATCATTGTGTTTACTATTATTCTTAAATGTAAACATAGATAATATAATAATAATGATAAAGAGGGTATGAAGCGCCCGTGGCAAGTATTTAACTTGCGCCCCCCCTCCCAATTTAAAAAAGTTAGCCACTGAGAGATCATCCGTTATCGTATCGATTATAGAAAATGTTGCAAAAAGTCCTAAAGGGGACGGAGTGGCCCCGTGTCTAGGTGTCCAACCGGTCCGCTTTTCGGACAGCTAACAAATGAGCACCTCGCGATCAGATGTTATTCTCTAACATGCCTGCAGAGTGATTACGAACTCTCATTACAAAACGAAGTTGTACGAAGAAGACTGATCAGATGCGTTGTTTAAATTTTACAAACGGTCAAAAATATTTTTGTCTTTATCTTATTGCGGACTTATGCTGGCTAGGTCGGCCCAATGCTTGAGCAATGGTTCATGTAAAGTAGAATGGTCTAGTAAAATAAAAACCATGTGCAACTCTCGACCAGGTCGATATTTTGTGTCTTGCGCCCCATGTCCAGTTGCGCCCGTGGCGGGCGCCTGCTTTGCCACCTCCTTGTTACAGCACTGCTCAACGTACAATGTAAAGAAATATATAACACTAAAAATTAAATATAAGAACTACATAAATCAAATTATTAAAAAATATTTTACTAGTGCGATATTTGTTTCTCCACTCTTTCGCTTTTTTTTTTTTTTTTTTTTTTCCTGTGGGCGCGGAATCTTCCAAAGACTGAGTGTGAGATTCACGCTGGTATTGATACAACTTCCATAAGGGATGTTGGCCAGCCGTGCCTACTCACTAAACCGCTCCCTTTGGTCTCCTCTGTCCCCCTGGTATTGTTTATCACATTGCTTCAAGGGTGACAGGTAGTCTAGCCATTTGGTGGCCCTATTCTATTGTTGGAGAGGCGCCCTGCGCCTCTCTCTTTCACTGTCTTCTTTGGCGCTCATGATGTCTTCTACGTAGTCGCGCCAAAGGTCCCAGTTCTTCTTACTTTCCATCATGCTGTGGACCATGTTGTCGATATTTAGCTCGGCCACCCCGAGTGCTTGTTTCAGCAGTTCTCTCTGGGGTGCCCAAGCCTCACAGCCAATGATGGTGTGCTCTGCGTCGTCGACCTCCGCTTGGCAGTGTTGGCACGTAGCGGATGGTTCTTTGCCAATCCGCTTCAGGTACGCACCAAAGCATCCGTGCCCAGTGAGCGCCTGCGTCAAGCGGTAGGTTGTTTCACCGTGTTCCCGGGCCCTCCACCGACTTATGACCGGGATAAGTCGATGGGTCCATCTTCCCTTGCTGGACTGATCCCATCTCCGTTGCCAGGCTTCCCTCAGTTTCTGGTCATGTTCGTTGCGATTTTTAGGATCTTCGTAGTCCAAGGCCCTCTTCTTTGCCTGGAGGTCCAGCGGCGGTATTCCAGCAATCACCAGCACCGCGTCTTCAGACACTGTCCTGTACGCTGCGGTGACTCGGAGCGCTCCCTGTCGCTGGACTCTGGCGAGCTTCTTTCTGTTGATGTCACGTTTGAGCGACTCATGCCATATCGGGGCTCCGTACAGAAGGATCGAGTGTATTACCTCGTTTATGGTACGTCTTCTGCACGGCTTTGGCCCTCCAATGTTGGGCATGAGCCGTCCAAGCTCGCCTGCCACCTTCTGTGCCTTCTGTGCAGCTTCTTCTATGTGTTTGCTAAAGGTCAGCTTGTTATCCATGAGGATCCCGAGGTATCTCAACGTTTTGCTGTATTCCACCTTGTGTCCTCCAATAACAAGCTGCTCGACCCTCGGTCTTCTCCGTCTGCTGCATATCATTGCCTCAGTTTTCTCAATCGCCAACTGCATGTGATTATCCCGCATCCACGCTCGAATTCTGGCGAGGGCTTCGTTGCCCGTCGCCTCCACTTCCCATGGATGTCGAGCTGTCACCAGCAGTGCAACGTCGTCCGCGAAGGCAATGAGTTCTGCTCCTGCAGGTAGTGCCATATTTAGGAGACTGTTGTACAGTGCGTTCCAGAGAGTTGGTCCCAGAACCGACCCCTGCGGGACGCCCATCTCCAGTCTTCTTGTCAGGTCCGTTTCGTTGTGATGGACATATCGGTCTTTGAAATAGTCGCTTACGAGGTCGACTGCATACTGTGGAATTTCAAATTTTTCCTCCAGGGCTCCCACGATTAACTCCCAGTTTGCGCTATTGAAGGCGTTTTTGATGTCCAGTGTGACCATCACAACGTCCTTGCTTTGTTTAACCGAGCCTTTCCACGCTTCTCGGATGACATCAGTTACACGTCCACTCTTTCGCTTAGCTTTTGCAAATCGATCTCAGATTGGGTATTTTAATTTACTTTTGAGTGGTGGTCAACCAGTTCTATTTGGAGATATTCTGGGGTCGATTCGAATTCAACATGAAAAGGAGATTCAAAAAAATTGTTGTGTTTGTCTAACTATAAATTACTCGGCTTCGGGAACTCGGGAATCGGCTTTCAAAAGCAGCTGTAAGTTTTCTTATTTCTTTTGCATATTTGATGTAATTGTTACATTTTGATTTCTTAAATTTTTTCAACAATGGAAAGTGCTGAGAGTAAATACTTTCAATTGCGATTGCTTTGGCCATTATAAAATTAATCTATATTCTAAATGTATGATTAATCTCGCGGGGTGAAAAAACATTCAAGGCGGGCCGTGGATTGGCCTCCCCTGGTGTACACTATTAATTTTTATCGCTGCAGATTCACCACACAAAATACAAATATTTAACACAGAACTTTTGTATTGACTATCGATATTCATTTTCTATGAGTACTAATATGCCTCCGATGTTTATAAAAATTGGTGACAGACTGACTAATACACTAGTCAAGTGACGACAAATTTCGACAGGTTCGAAATCTAATGTTAAATTGTGCTTTATTTACACTATTTAAATTTTTCCCAAAAGTGCGCACGAACTTTTGGACCGACCTGATACAATGTAGCCTGCGTCGTCTTTTCATTTCACTAACATATAGAGTTTGGTAGCTCATTATCAGCTAATTTAATATCAACATTGATCATAAATTCTATAGAATTTATTGATTATCCGAACTTTTTGTATACGAGAGCAACCAATACCACAAGGTAGTAGCTAAAAATCGAATTCAATTTCTAGATTTGTTAATGCTGGATAGATTTGTTGATGGTGGATGGAATGTATTTATACGTAATACAGTAAGCATAAATGATAGCCCTGCCCTTGACCAAATAAAAACGCAGCTTACGACCAATTTAATGCTCATTAAAAGTTTCGCATGGAATGGGTTAATAAAAATCATCAATTGACGGAGGAAAAAGCGTACGCTTAGTCTAATTGTTTCATACATAGCTTTAGTCATTAGCGAAAGATGTTCCATAGTCATCATTAAGCTCATAAACCGGAGCTGTCCTTGAAAGGTTAATTCCATGACAATTAAATACTAACGCGTGAGTAATTTTTAATTCCAAGACCTAATTTTTAGGAATAGTTTACCAGCAGAAGTCCCACAAGTGATGATTCACAGCATGTTGATACGCAAATGTGTCATCTGGATCGAAATTAGTCGCCGGATGACGAACACATCCATGCACTTCTCAGAAACAAAAACTCCTCAATGTATTTTAAAAAACCCTACCGATTTAAATGCTCTTAATATATTGTGTTCTTTATTTGAAATGAAAATATTTTTTTGTACCATGAGAGTTATATGTTGAAGCACTTTCGTGAAAAACTTTATATTTTATTCATTCGCATTCACCTGGTGTTCTGTTCACATATTCATCACGGAACACACATTTTATTATATTTACAACGCTCAATTTCATTCACAACGGTTCATTATATCTTCACACGGGATTTTTTTATCGAAATAAATATACATTTTTTTCGATTGGACAGAATTCCATCTGTAAAAATACCGAAGGATTAAATTCTCCAATATTTGACCTTGAAAATTCCACCGAGATCAGATTGCTCCAGTCAAAAAGCAAGACTCTGTACTTCTTGTAATCATTTTGAAATATGAATATACAAAAATACGAATTTGGATTTATGTATTATACATAGTGTAATTAGTTCATCAAAGGTGCTGAGTTAACGAGAATCGGATTAAAAAATTTAAACGTTTTTATTTTCTCAAATGTTACAGGGTTAGTCCCAGAAGTTCCCGACTTGACGCAAAGATTGCGGTTATTTTTTTTTTAAATATCAACGATATTAGGGTGTCCCAAAAGTTTCTTTCGTTTTCATATTAAAAAAAAATAAACAATAATTTGTATAACATAAAAATGTATTGAATAATATACGATCCATTCTGTTGGATGTAGGCCAGGTTTAGCTACAGTTGAAGCTTCTGCATCCTTGGTCCAAGACCGTTTACGTTGGATATTCTCATAGAGTATCCAACTTTCATCTCCAGTGACAAGTCTCTTCAAAAAAGGTGGGCTATTATTTTGTTGGAGAAGAAGATCGCATGTTGAAATACGCTGATGTTTATTTGAGTCAGCCAATTCATGAGGAAGTCACACATCTGAACGATTGATGTAGCCCAATTTTGTCAGATGATTATGGACGGATGTTCGTGAAATTTCTAACTTATTAGCTATTTCGCGGGTTTTCTTCAACCATGGCTATGATTAGATCTGTGTTCATTTGCGAAAGAAACTTATGGGACAACCTAATAGAATGTATCTACCAAATAAAGCTTATATCTCAAGATTAAATACGCTACGTTGTTTAGTAATTGTTTGGCTGCCAACAATAGTGAACGTTCTCAGAAAATTTGTAAGCTCAGTGTGTGTGACGTGGAAAAAATTGGTCATCGTTATGTGACGAAATACATTTATTTGAATGGTCTCAGTCCAACCAATCACCGCGGAAATGATGAAGAAAATCCACAAAACGGTATTGGATGACCATCGACTGAAAATGCATGAGCTAACAGACAGAATAAGCATTTAATGTTGCTGTATTGATTGAACATTTGGACATGAGGAAGCTAGCAATAATAACAAAAACAGCGTTAAGTCGGGTATTTCTGGGACTTCTCACGCATGTCGTTTGTCTCAAGAGTTCCCACGGAAACCACGATGAAACATTTTTTTTCATATAAATTATCGCTATGTTAAATATAGCCTCTAATTAAACTAATATGGCACACCGTATTTCAATTAGGGTAAGACTGTATTGAGACTATGTTGCTGAAGATGAATATGATCAAAACTTTTGTAAATGAGAGTTTAGAACTATCCAGGAAGCGAATTTTGTTAGTAATTCTATTACCCCTAAATATTGTTGTTAAGTGTATTATACGGGAATACCAAAATATTATATAAGATTCTTGAGTACCACGAAATTTCCTTTGAAAATATCCCCTCATTCTATAATTCTTGATGAGATTCTGTATGTGATTGGAATGAAGAAGTAAAGCCTTCTGTTGTTGCTGGTAATAATGCTTTATATAATAGTTATTTGAATAATTCAGTCGAAGTGCTAATCGCACATCCGAAAAGCATTACTATTGTAAAGTAAATTCGTCCCGATTTTTTGCTTTGCAATTCTATATTTCCGATCCATCGCCGATTAAATTTGTATACATTTTGTACATAATTTGAGAGTTTCAGTGAATTCCATTTGCAGACATGCATCTAAAAAAATGTACGTCTCGTATCAAACCACCTCAAGCGTGGATATAAACAAGACTATGATTGATCGCCTTTTGATGTTACATTGGACTGCCACTGCATTACCATAAGCTGAAGGTGAACAAGCTTAATGTTTGGATGTCGCAATAAGGCAAAAATAATTGATGGGCAGAATTACTTAGATCCATTACTACTTAAATCCGATGTTTGACGATGAAAAATAGGTTTTTTTGATTGTTAAAAATTGGAAGGATTGAGTTGGAAGTGAAAAGGCTTTATAAATGAGAACCGATGACTTCAAAAACGAGAGTTGTTAGAGAGCTGACCTTAACTGGCATCTGCTGCAGCCCCCTTCAAATTGAGGTTGGACTCGTGGTGGCAGTGAACACACAGTAGTATTCCCTTGAATTTAGAATAACTTCTGTCCTCCCTCTTCCAACGCACCTTTGGGTGCACGTTCTCTAAAGCTGGTGGTTCCTGAGGAAACCTCGCCTCTTCTAGAGGGCGTGGAGCAAAAGGGATAGGCGCCTAGACGCTCTGCGCGTAATGTTTCCTGTGGGGTTAAAGATCAGTGGAAGGCCCTCTCTTTTAGCTAGTATTTTTTTGCGAAAAGGGGAATCTTCAAAAGACACCACCATTTTGGTGGTAGTGTGGGGTTTTTATTCACTAAACCCCTCTCCTCTTTGGCTGCCGCTCGGCTGCTAATTAAGTATTGCAAAAGAGTGGCAGCGATGTGTCCCTCGCGGGCTTTCCATTTGTCTCTTTCCGAACGTCATTCTTCTGCTGTTGTTCGTTGTCTCGTATATTTAATATCCTCCTTTCGCCGCATAGCACACGTCGTGTATTTGCACCACGCATTCCATGCCCTAGCATTCATTAAGATTGATAAGGTACCATGTTGCTAGGGGAGAGCGAGCTGATTTCCTGCTCCTCCCGTAGGATGTCCCTTTCAGTGCTCCATGCTGGACAAACAAATGTCGTATGTGCAGCATCGTCTTACTCCAATTCGCAGTGGTGGTCTCTTTGCCTATTTTATGAAGATAGCTACCAAAACATCTGTCTCCGGTGAGAGCCTGGGTCAATTGGTAGGACAGTTGACAGGTTCTTAGGTTCAGTATTAGCTCATGCGTTCACCGACCTTTAGCAGAGTTGTCCCATCGGGACTACCACATCGCCATAATGGTTTCTTTAACCACCTTTTTTCGATTTCCCTTATTTTAATGCCTTTCTCTCAAAGACGAGTAGATCAATTGGCGGTATATCAGTTAGTACCAGTACTGCGTCTTTCGATACTGTGCAGTAGCCACCCTGATTGTGTTCCTTCTCTGGATTCTGGCCATGTTAAGCCTGGACCTTTCAATTTGTAGTGACTCAGCCCATAATGGTGCGCCGTAAAAGGGTACCGAGTGAACTACCTCGTTGTAGAGTCGCCTCCTGCTTGTTTTTGGGCCACTAATGTTGGGCATTAACCTGACCAGATTCTTCGCAATGCTGGCCGCCTTCCCTGCCACCTTCTCCGTGTGGGTGACGAATCGGAGCTTGTCATCAATCTCCACCCCTAAATACCAAATGGATCTTGAGTATTTAATCACGCAACCCCCGATCTTCAGGGGTGGGGGTGCAAGCTTCCTGCGTCTTGTGAAAAAGAGGGCTTACATTTTTTGTACAGCAAGCTCCAGTCCAGCTCCTGTCAGCCACTTCTTGGCCTCCCTCAGCGCGTCCTCGCAGGTCGTTCGCTCTGGATCTCCGTGGATTTAGCGGTGACTAGGATAACAACGTCATCAGCTAGATAAGGGTTCTCCCATGCAGGTAGCTCTCTACCATTCTGATGAGGTATGGTGAGGTGTCAATTTTCTTCAAGGCCCTGAGGACCAGGTGCCATCTCGCCGAGTTGAAGACATTCTTGACTTCTAGCTTATAGCTAATCTGAGGTAACCTGAAACATATGCAGCAACAATTTTCAATTTTATTTTGTTAGTAATTATTTAAATATGTTTTTCCTTAAAGATCAGAAAATTCTACAAAATAACAATGTTTCAAAATACACTAAATACAATGAAATACAGACGATTGTTACGGCTCACTATAGTGAGAAAGATCGTCAATAAGATTTATGTAAAATATAAAATAATTTTGGTGAACTCCAAAATTTTTATTAAATAATTAAGCATATCTTTTTATAGCTCATATAATGTGTTTCAACGCAATGAAGACATTAATTGAATGAAATGGAAGTCAATTTAACAGTAAAAACTTTATAGACAAGCTCTGTAATTAGTACTGAATTCATCAATCGATTGAGGAATATAGGACGATACCAGAAATACATGACAACTACACAAATTTAAGTTTGTCGAAAACCAAAAACACTCCCATTCCTATAGCATTAATTAAGTAGTAGCGTGACGGTAAGTAAAACGTCGCAATTTCAACTAAAAATAAATTTCTATCCGTATTTCATGATTGAGAAACAAAGGGTATTGTAAAAGCGACATTAGCGTCCACGTATTTGCCATCGAATGTATACTCCATTCAAACTAATGTTGAAGCTTTTAGGTTTGGATATGTCCAGGAAATTGTCTCCAAATTAGACAACAGATTGAAATGGATGCCCCGATGATGGCTTTGAAGCATGATCGATTTTATCAGACTTATCGACGTAAACCATCTAGAATTGATTCTATCTCGCTTCGCATCGGATTGTTTAATAGATTTGTATCGAAAAAACTTTTATGCACCCTCCTAATAATCAACGGCCTTCGTTGATTATTTTTACACCCAATCAGAAAAAAAAAACCAGATACATCGGGCTAAATCAAACATGACGCTGATTGAATTTGATCTCCCCTTATTAAATATAGGCAGTATTATCACATAGAGGAATCAATTCTTGGATTCTAATAAATAAGAATAAATATTTTCGATAGAACATCTCGTTCTAGATTTATTATGATATCTTAATTCAAAAATGATTAAAAATTAGATGACAAATAAAATCAGGTTGGATCACCTAAAGCTGGTATTTTTTTCCCGGAATTAAAACCAGAATTGAACCGATTCGAAAATATCGGTTTTATCGGTTAAATACACGCATAATGCGAAGAAGAGTTTGATTATTTTTTGTGTTGATGTTAATATTCACCATTCTAATGCAAAATTTGTTTAATGTATTCATCTAACAATACTCATAACAATAACAATACATAAAATCTCTATATTTTAGTGCTCTAAATATGCCTTCAATTAATCATTCATGTTATATTTGTCGTCTACAGTCTTAATTATTAAGTTTATTATTAATAGCTCCATTGGTGTTTAAACGTTCCCACAGATGCACAAACTGCAAAAAAATAATGTATTACGGCTTATATACCAATAATATATATTTTTCAAACTAAAATGTATTTCAAATATTACCAGACAAATTAAATAGCCGTGTTCTTAACTTAAAATGAACCGCAATTTATAACATATCGGACAATCTACGAAGAGCTTAAATGCTCGTTCTAAAGCACATCTTGCAACTTTTGAAAACAATAAGCCATTAGCTGCGCAATTTGGGCTTTTAGAGATTTCGCCCAAGTCGACGTCAATGATAAGCCATCCGGCTTATACTTATGTACCAGTATAAACCAGTTTTTATAGGTATGAATATTTGGTTGCCTTAAGCAATTCGGAATACGTCGTTTCAATCTTGCCGATATTGAAACACCGAAGGCTGTTCCGATGGATATTGAATTTATAAGCTAAAGTCATCATTGCACAACTTTCATTCGGAGAAACAAAGTTGAAAATAAATTGCGAGAGTACAGCTAAAATGTTTTTCCAATTAGTGTTGAAGTGCAGTAATTTGCAGAGTTTACGGATCAAAGGAATACGGGTCATATTTAATGGAGTTTCGGATGTATTTAAAGTTGCATCAATGTTTTAAATAGCTATTCTAATGCGGTTAATGTTAAATACACCAAAAATGGACGTGTATTTTTTTTTCGCATACAAACGATCATTTTTGAAAGGATCCGAAAGGAACCTTTAAATTTACTCCGAATGTCGAAAAAAACTATGTACTGTATGTACTACATTCAAAAGAAATCTCGTCTTGCAGCTTCTCAGGTGGCTGCAAAATTAAATAAAACTAGTTCGTTTAATGTGCGTGGACTTAAATTTATATGAACTTCATGGACGTATATCAATGAATTGATCCAAATAAAATAAAATGGACAGATTGTTCTGGATACAAAAACATTAAAAAATGAACAATTGCAGATTGGAAAGTGTCTGATGGGCGGACGAGTTTGAAATTTCTGAAAAAAGAAGAGTTTTTATTCACTGAATAAAATCGCAACGTGCTTCAAAATACTTACAGTACCTAGAATTAATCACGGTGTTGGCAATGTAATGGGTTGGGGTTATTTTGTAGTTAAAAATACTAAGAATTCAATTAAAATCGACGGAAAATTCAATAAACATGGACACATTAAAAAGCAGCACGTTCAAGTCTTCGAAAATTAGGAAGAAATTTCGCTTTGCGGTAAGATAATGATTCCGAATACACTTTTAATTTTCGGTATCGATTCAATGTAGAAAAACGGTTTGGCATTGGAAAACAATAATTGATTCTCACAATCCCCAGACTTGTCTCCATTCGAGCGATTGTGGAATGATATCAATCGAAAAGCAAAAATCGTTTACCTACTTGTGGCAATATACCCTGAAAAACACTATAAGAATAATGGAGATGTTTATCAACTTTAATTAAATCAGACATTTTAGCAGGGCCTTGACTTGGGGATTTTGGGGACTTGGGGCGCAAAACTCACTTCGTTTTTATAATAAATTCTAAGTTGTCTAGCCCTTTTTCCTTCGTCATCGTCAGCCGGTATAAACCCGCAACAAAATAAAGACAACAATACTTTTGACCGATTGTAAAATTTAAACACCCGATCAGTCTTCTTTGGACAATTTCGTTTTGTAATGGGTGTTCGTAATCGTTCTGTGGACATGTTCGAGTACGGCGTTCGATGACGAGGCGTTCATTCATCATGTCAGTGGTCCGAAAAGCGGACCGATTGGACACAAAACTTGTGGTCACTCCGTTCTCTTTTAGAGTTTTTTTTTCGGTATTTTCCAAAATAAACGCATACGCTGAACCTTCTATGATCTGTACGATATAAATGTACCAAATATATATCATGGAAGCGCGCGGGTGTTTTTATTTAGTACTAGCTGGTATCCGGCGCGTTGCTGCCACAGAAGTAATAATTCTAAAAATATAATTTGAAATTTAAAAGATTTATCTTGATTAATTAGAAATGATATAAATTTATTTTGTTGGTTTTATTATAAATATGAACAAACTTACAAACATTGATTTTTATATACAAGATCTACTATAAGTACTATACCTATATTATTTGAAAAAATGCAAACAATAAGTTGGCAAAGTTTTATCGCAATCGAATTAACAATATGGCAGCTCATTAAATACGGACAAACAAACATTGATTTTTATATATTAAACTATGCCTATGTTACTCGTGAAATTTATAGCAATAAGTGGATGAAGTTTTATTGTAATTTGATGAACGATATGGCAACGCATTTCGAACGAACAAAACCCAATTCATTTTTATATATTAGATTTTTTTTTTAAACAACGATCCTCTTCTATAAGTTAAGTCGTGTAGTTTTGGGACTATCTTCGAGGTAATTATGGGTATCTTAGTGTAATTAGTTATATTATGTTTGTCACCTGCGTTATATCTCTAAAACTATAGATACTCGGAGATGAACCAAATCGATTAACGAAAACTGTTCGAAAGCCTTATATTTTGTGATTGGGTTATAGAGATTTTTTTAAATATCAATAAATTATGAAGTACTTAACATTTTCAATCTTATTGTCAGTGATATCAGTTTTGAATAAAATAACCGAAACAGTCTTAGAGAAAGTCAGCTTTCCTACTAGCAGCACTATTTTATATGTCACGTTTTAATTTGAGAGTTTAATTTGTACTACTTTAAGGATGTAACTGAATCAAATTACGCTGTAGCAACGTGCTTGAAAAATGTTTTTAAATTTAATACTGTGTGCGTTTGAAAGTTTCATGACAGTATTCTACGTGGTCGTATGTATCGCTCAGAACTGAGAATCTTTTCAAAAGTTTCTTTGGAAGCGTTATTGCGCCTCGGTCGAGTGGTTTTCGGTGTCGTGCAAAAGGATCGAAAATAAGGTCTCTTGACCCGTACGCAACGTGTTAAATGGATACGGAGGCCGAAATGAAGCTTGGCTGCAATAGCTGTTGGCAAAAAAAATGTTACATGTCCCTCTGGCAACAAACTACCCTCTCGATTGAAAATTATATTCTGTCAGAGGGAGCACTCCCTCTAGCGCTTATGGGGACGCATGCGCCCTTCGTCTTCTAGCGGCGGAGGTCTTCCAAGCGCCAGTCCAGCTCGGGCCGTGGTGATAGACGCAGCCGAACCCCCGAAACGCTCCAAAAGAGTCTACCGAACTTGCACCAAAGTCGTGACCGCTTAACCCCTGAGGGATAGTAACCAACGCGAACCCTCTTTCGCCCTCGGTGTGCAGCCTTGCTGCTGCACTTGTGCACCTGTTTTAATGCCCTAAACTCAAGTTGGTGTAACTTTAAGTGCTAATTGAGGATCATTTAAATCTTTTTGACCCGAAGTGACAAGTTTGACAAAAGTTTGTGATAAACAAGTTTATGATTAGTGGAACCTGTTTTGGAATATTTTGTAAGTCCACAACACATACTATTATAAATTTGTCGATTTTCAACACGTTTTAAAATAAATAATGATTTTCAAATCAATGCAAAAATTAAAAAGACAATTTGCGATAATTATTTAAAAAACAACTCAAAAAAAATCAATTTGACATTTTTTAAGAACAGATTAATTTAAATTTATTTTATTATGAATTAATTTTGAATATATTAAAAAAATATTTTTTTAAGTTTATTTTTTTAATATAATACAAAACCCCTTTTTAAATCGATCATTTTTGCTTAAAATCTTAAGCGTTATGTTATTATTATATTAAATTTCCACAAACAAAATAATCCATAGATCATCGATCTTAATTTGCATTGAGCATCCAAACTTGCGTCGATGCATATGAAACATTTAAAATATATACGGAAACATTTTAATCATCATAGCAACTAAAGATTTGGTCGTATTGAATTTATATAACAGAAAACATAATAATGCCATGGGTTTCGATCAGCGTTTGCGAAGAATATAATTTCGCACAAGTCGTTAAAGGGAACGAAAGCGGAGCTTACCTTTTAATTTTACAGCCCATTTTTGTCGCAGGACTTTGTCCGAAACCAATTTATTTTTTAGCTCTATCATTCAGGATATTCAATATCCAGAGGAAGATTTTCAAAAACGTTCCATTTGAGGATAACGTTCCATTTGATCTGTCGAAATTGAAAAGATCCCGTAATCCATGCGAAACCTTTCTACGGCCGATACATTGAATTGAACTCATCGAATCGGAGTGACATCCTCAAATGATAATTTTTCATCATTTCATCCGGTCTAAAACGTTTAATCCCACCCTCAAATTTGTATCAAACAAATTCATTTAATATTCGATCCCAGCCCAAATTCACCGATTAAATATGATTTATCGATCTTCCGCGCGAATATGCTCGAATACGCCGAAATCTCATATCTAAGCCGACTGCCATAATTGGATCAATCAACGGGTAGTCTTCCAATGATTCAAGTTTTAAACTTTGCTTGAATTTCACACGTTTCGAGCAGCATTGATAGGCTTAAAGCTTTGTGTATGTTTCCGTGAATAAGGCAAAGGGCTTACTCGTAGATAGAGCAGCACCATGGAGTAGGTTTCGCCGGTTTAAGGACTCATTACCATGTAATAGGATACTGAACAAAGCGTAATCCTTTCGTGAAAGTGTTAAATGCATCGTTCAACCCACTGGACACGTAAAAATGAAGAATACTATCCACATTGCTACTTACCTAATAAGTCTTCCTTAGATCGAATATCCGCTTATTCAAATAGACGTAGTATTTCAAGACATATTATTGAACATGTTAAACAAACAGCCCAATCAAATACTGTAACAATGGCAAAGTGTCATGTTCTTTCGGATTATTAGCAAATACATGCTTTAAAACATTTGATTCCATTGAAAAATCAAGATTGAATGATCAATTAAATTTAATATGCAATTCTGCAATAAGAGTTTTTTATTTATAAATAATCTGAAGACATGTAGTGTGAGTTGTTAAATAATGATGGTTTAATTTTTTGACATTAATGTAATTTGCTAATAATATTTTTTCCTTAATTCATATCATCATCATCCTAATGCAGCTATACTGATGAGCAGCTTCAAATTCCATTCATAGGAAGAGATTACATTAATTTCGTCTATATTATACATTTACCTCATCATTCTCTCGATATTAAAGGCAGCATAATTCCGAGTTTTTAATTCATATAAAATGTATGGATAAATATCATTAAAAATGTGATGTTTGAATCGTTTAAATCTTGTATCCATATGAATACATTTTTTAATTAAATTAAAAATATCTATAAAGAAACTACATCACAGTTAATTTCGAATGCTGAATAGGTATTTATTCGAGACATCTCATATAGAAGTGGAGCTCGAGGTGTCGATGAAACAATGGCACAGTATAATAGACACGTTCCAATATGATCCAAGGGGTTGGGTATCTCCACGATTCATTCATAGCTATAGATTTTATTGGCTTACTTGCCATTTTTTTTCATGAAAAATAAGAGATGAATATAGACGTTTAATTCATCTATATACAACCTAGAAAATTTTATTTGTAATGCTTAAATAGTTTTAAATGCTTCAATGAACCCCAAGATTCCATATATGTGGTTATAACAGTAGCCATTATTTTTTACCGAATTTATTCACTAATATGAAAATTTTCCGTAACTTAAGGCATTTTTATAAGCATAAATGCTATGCAAAAAGAAAAGGTATTGTTTTTGTATAAATTTATTCCATTTTCCACTCGATGCACTTGGTTCCTCAGGGCGTATATAATATTTCCACTCAATAAAATACATTATGATATAATATAATTTCAACCCAAGACAGACTCGAGGGATGCGGATGAAGGATCGGCAAGATAAGGTCTCTTATATATTACATATTATATATTTTTACATTTTCAAAGAGCCCCGTATGTGTATAATCCTGTAAGTCTATTTAATTATCCTAAGGCCAAGTCGTATGCAGAGATTTTAGCTTCGAAAACATTTTTGTTGATGTCTACATATGCATAGTTCTAAAGAGCACGACGCAAATGAAAATTATATTAGACCTTAAAAGCCTTTAAATTTGCAAATTCGGCTTCTTTGCGATTACGCCCAAATTTAAAAAAAATGGAAATTTGAGCATGTTTTTCATATTATACGTTTTAATATAAATTGGGAAAGGGCTACGCAAACTAGACATGCCTCTTTTATTAACGTCGAGGGTTGCTCTGATTCTAATATGTAAGGGCTGAACGGTCTAAAATAAATACTAACGTCAAACCAATCGCAGTTCAGTTCCAAAGAACAAGAGAATTCTGTTGACATAGGCAACGACCGCACTTTGGAATTATTCCGAAATGTGTCCAATTCTGGATATAGATTAGGGCTGAGGGAAGCTTTCGATTTTTAAAATTATTGGATTTCTAAGGGATGCATGAATAATATAATTTTTTTAAAGATAAGTGTATTTTCAACCTGATCCCCAATATATTAATATTGCCGAAAATATTTTAAATTATTTTAGCACATATCTGTTAAAATTGATTTTATCCACTGGATTTAAATCAAATACCTCTTACTGTCTTAGTGCTTGTACTATCTGTTTGAAACAGTAGCCATATTAATCCAATTTCAATTGAATAGCATGACATTACATATTCTTCGTCAGTATTATAAAAAATATTATTTATACATAATCTTTTATATAGGTTCTTTCAATAAGTTCAGTTATATTTAAGGAGACTTTTAGCGTTAAAAAACGATTATAAATCATCAAATTTTAGTTTCGCCAAAAATATCATCTTTAGCGACATGTTTGGATGAATGAATGTGTGATACCAAACCACACAAGACATCAGTACCAAGTGCATCTCGAGAAAGTTACTGTTTGTTGAGGATTTTGATCTGGCGGAGACATCGGTCCGTACTTCTTCCAAAACGAAACTGGAATTACCATAACCGTCAATAGTGAGCGCTAAAAATGGTAAGCAATTTCTTGTGGTCTTAACTGGATGAAATAGATACCGACAACATATGATTCCAACAGCGCATGCCATGACAGACATTATACACGAGCAATTTGAAGGCATGATTATCTCCACTAAGTCAAGCAAAACCACGGCAGACATTTGAACAGCGTTATATTCTATACTTCAAACAAAATTATTGGAAATCTTACACACAAATTAGCGCCATTATCAAAAGACTCTATATTATATAGCTAAAAATGTATTTGAATTATATGGTTTTAAATAAATATTTTAGAAAAATTCTCTTATCACTTTTCTTAAATTATTTGTATCAAGTATTGGTGTATAATACCTATTGATCTTTCATCAAATGCCATGAATGAAATATTAAAAAATGTAGCGTTTTGATATGGCAAATTATGTCGTTTGTTAATATCAATGTATCATAAATCGAACCAAATTATACATATTCCCCGACATAAGCAAAAAATATTTTTTTGCTTGCAGCTATGAAAGCCTTAGATATAAGGCCTTATCTTAATGGTAATATTTAAGCACTATTCATGTTAATTAAACTTTTTATCTATTCAATTAATCCCTCGGTAGCGAAAGGAAAACCATGAAATTCGTTATCTAAAATGGATGGATATCCAGAAAAAAGGGAAAAAAATCGAGCTTAGCTCGCGTACATTTCGAGCCAAATTGTTTCGGTCTATTATCCACACGTATATACATTATCTGAATTCCAATTTGGATCATTGCCTCAGAATAAAGTGGTTTAATTGGATCCATTTATCTGGAGCTGAGTGCGATAATATTTTTTTTTAGTCGATGGGATTTATTTTTAAATAACGCTTGAATATGAAATAAAAATCATAAATCATTCAAAATCAAATTGAGGATCTATGGCAAAATATATCTAAAATGTATTTCGTTTGGATATAACGCTGTATTATATAGTGCCATCTCTGATCTTAAATTTGAACTCAATATTTGATGCAAATATTATTTATTTAAAACACAATTGATTTGCCATTTTGAATATTGCTTTCAACAAAAAAAAATTGCAAATCTTCATTAAATTATTTTTTTATCAAAATTATCAATTTCAAATATAAATCATGCTTATATTATATTATTCATGAATCGTATGAATTTATATTAAAATTATTTACAAGCTTTTGGCATTTAAAACTTTTTATTAAAATGTCAATTTTTTTGTAAAATGTCATGCAAATATTATTAAGCGTGCCATTTAGAATTTATTCCAAGCTATATTTTTAGCTGTAAAAATATATTAATAATATTATTGATAATAATATTACAATAAAAATTTAAATGTGCCATCGTCTGTAATCTGTCAGTTGTGGCCACCTATGAATGACTTATTAGCAATAATATTTAGAATTTAATTTTTAAAAAATGTTATTTCGCTACTCGCTCATAGATTGCCTCTCACATTGAATCCAATAACTGCCCTGTTTATTGGATTATTTTTTTTTTAAAAACTATCTATATTCTATTTATCTCTAGAATAGCATATATTAATCTGTGAAATTAAAGGCGATTTTTTTTTATTTATTTAAGAAAAGATAAAAATACAATTCAAAACAAGATAAATAAAGCACTAAAAAATTCAAAAATTATTTTGAAAATATGTCCGAAGCATTTAGTCTGAATCTGATTTTGGAAATCAGACAACTTGCTGCTGAAAATGCACGCTCAGCTCATCTTCATCAGATATTTAAATGCTAGTTCGAGTTGATTGATGACCGCGTGTGACCCCATTTTCGTATATTACTATCAATGTGACTGATAAAATTCCTTTCTGCTACAAAGACTAAAACTCGCAAAATTCCCGATTTATCGACAAATTATTTTTTTCCGTCGCTGCGGATGAATACTTTTATATTGTAATACTTTGGTATGATTCGTAATTATATTACGGAGGAATACAAAAATTCTGAACCCCGTATCTATTATATTTCATATCGATATTAATATAATTAGAGTCGATGTGTAGTAAATACATCACCGGTAGGGAAAAGTTAATATAACAATTTAAAAAATATATATGTATACATAGATTAAACAGCTACTACCCCTAGGCGTCGCCTAAGCTCCCAAATTAGTAGTTACGCCACTGTTTCCAAGAGTCCAGATTTCGGCAGAAATGTCTCAATTTAGTAGTCTTTAACGTACTAGTGAGGTGTATGATTTTTGTTAGATACAAATTTCAATCCCGAATTTTTCGAGATTAAGTGTACTAATCCCGGGATTCATTAGCACCTAAAACTGTCCGGGATCCCAGAATTAAATTCTTTAGTTACGAACGATCATATTTTATTATCTGACATAAACTACTACCTGTCGTATCAACGTTTTATAAATTTTGATCGTTGATTTCGTCAATAATAATTGATTTCCCATCCGATAATGGACCTTATGAAGAATAAGACAATTGGTATTCGGTTACATATATATATTTTCTATCGACAAATAATGACATTCGTTATCTAATGATTTGGAATATAATTTTATTTTTACTTAAAAGTGGCATAACTTTTTAGTATCCCTATAAAATAAATGGAATGTATTCCGAAACTTTTCCAATCTTAATGTTATGAACCTTTTCATATTTTAAAAGTTTCCGTAAAAGGTAACCGTCCGCAGAAACCAACTTCGAAGAATACACTTTTTGGATACGTTTTAACCATGAGGGTGCGAAGAGAAGTAATTTTATTTGCTCTGAAATCATAGGGGATTGATCAGGTCTAAATTGGGAATGGGAAACTTTTTCCACTATCTTTTCTTCTTCGTATCCTTGTCTCCATTAGATAAGATTCTTTTCTGACACATTCAATATGTGCAAAATATTGGAAAAGCAATCCTATCGGGCGTGAACAACGAAAACTATCAGATTCTCGCAAGATACACACTCACGCATTGTTCTCGTGCGTGTCAAAATCGCGTGTTTGTAATATTGCCTTATTTTTGTTGTTATATATGAAGACGTAGACAAAAACCCTCCAAGATCCGAGTATTAAATAACTCGTTATTTAAAATCGGATTATTTTTCTCGGGATAAACGCTTTAATTAGGTGATGTTTATGAACTTACGTATGCGCGCTCCAAGCTGATTTTGTAAGACGATACCTTACACAATTCCAGGACCTAAAGTTTATTATCAATTGGTTCAAATTTCATCGATTGCCTAATTGTCTTCTCCCTAATTGTACTCTATTGATGAAAATATCAGGTTAAATTCTTAACTAATTATTTATTTGGTTGGCTTCGTCTGATTAAAGAGACCGATCTGCTAAATTTTTCTCCTACTACGATCTTATTGCGACTTTACGTTGACTTTGAAAACTATCAAACACTACCATTCGAGACTTTAAAACAGTCCAAAATAAAATTTAGAAGTCTAATTAATCTTAGTAAATCGTTAATCCAAATCATGTACGAATCTTTATCAGCCGTTCTTAAATAACTCTAATTGAACGAAGATATATTTCACACTATAACATTTTTTAGATGCTGTAATAAAACTTCAAATTCATATTTCATAGTGATTTGCACAAACTTATTGAGTGCATCGCTTTTAAAAAATCACAAAAATGTTTCATTCACATTCTTCTTTATAAATATCCTTTTCAATTAATCTTATTTAACGACATATGGAATTCAATTGAGGATCAAATATGAAATGACATTTTATTCTTAGAAAATATATAGGATATAACACCTTAAGAAAAAGAAAGTCTTTGGACCAGATGATACCGTTGTTTCAAATATTGAATGTATCGCGTATAAACATACGAAATGCATATAATTTGCATCAAAAACTTTAATAGTATAGGAGGCAGTGACTGAAATTTTGCATGCATTTATACAAAGCTAATATTTGTTTCATTCAGTGTTAATACAATGGAAATCAGGAAAGTTGTAGCCTACCAAATTTTCAACTTTGTGAACATTAAAAACAATTATTAAAGCAATATTAAGTACATGCAATATTAATTATAAGCAGCTACAGCATAGTTTCAGTTTTTTTTAAGTTTAAGGCGTCTTCTCACTTTAGGCGCCTCAAAAATAGGCTATTTTCACGATTTTTTTTCGAGGATTTTCGCTAAAAATTATGAGGTAAAATGGATCTTATGTAATAAACACATCTTTTAAGTACATGAAAAAAAAATATTTTTATTTTTTTGAACAATTATTATAATAAAACAGTAGCATCGAAAAACCCGTGTAGAAATGTTATGTTCGTGGCTTGTTGATGGTATCTCCGAGATGGGTCGTTTGAAACAAAAAAATAAAACAGTTTTAGATTCAATATATCAGTGGCTATAGCGCATATCATCAAATTTTTGATATTTGCGAAAATAACAAAATGGCGCACGTTTTACGAAAAAGTAAAAAAAACGCGGTTTTTTTTGCAGTTTTTTGTAAAAAAAATT
Organism: Stenopsyche tienmushanensis; assembly: GCA_008973525.1. Lineage (NCBI taxonomy): Eukaryota > Metazoa > Arthropoda > Insecta > Trichoptera > Stenopsychidae > Stenopsyche > Stenopsyche tienmushanensis. The sequence continues at coordinate 415,850 of WACJ01000026.1, forward strand.
ACTTAAAATCAAAATTTCAAAAATCTGATGACATGCGCTATAGCCATAACTATGAAGAATATGTCATTCAAATTTCATGACAATCGGCCGGATAGTTTCCGAAATTTCATCAACAAGCCACCGAAAAACCTTGTTTTGAGATAAACGCGTTTAAAGTTTTGGTTGCAGAAAAATTGCCCAGACACAGCTGTTGAAACACTCGGTGTTATTTTGGGTATTTCCTCCGAAGATCTTCATAAATCGGTTTCAAAACCTCGTGAACATCCTCAGCTAGAGCAGAAGGATGTTTAAAAGTTTCTATCTGATTGTTTTTCACCACTTTCTTGTACTTGCGCCATGAGTCTGAACAATACGTATGCAGCCGGGTGCTCTCAGGTAGTCACCTAACGGTCGCCCAAAAATGTAGTTAGACTCGTCCGATCTTTATGAAATTTCGATATAACATTTTTGAAGATATTTACTTTCAAAATTTAAAATAAAATAAAAATCGATTTTTTCAAATTTGTAAGGTGAGAAGACGCCTTAAGACATTTATATCATGTTTATTTACAGTTCAAAAAATAATAGTTTTAAATGTCTTGTTTACTTACAATGAGAAAGAATCAGATTTGTATCAATAATTTTGCTCCTTTAATCTTTATTTTATGTAGTTGTCATTAAACTATTTGATGTAAAGTAATATTATGAAGCTGATTTTAATATTTTTTTAGTTTTAACAAATAATTCAAATTTTTAGAGTTTTTCCAAATGCAATTATGTAAAATTATTTGTGATATATTTATCTTGATTTTTTTTTTAGTTTCTGATAACAAATCATGCTCTATGAATGATCTCTATATAGATATGCTACTAAAATATATTTTTTGATAACATCTCCGTTGCTGCGTTATTATTTAATATTATTCTTCATGCTTTTTGCACAATTAGATTTATTCCTCAAAAAATTCACAGTATTTTTTTTAATATCGTCTTTATTTTCATAACGATATCATGCTCGAAGAAATGAAAGAAAAATACAGAATAACGTCGTCGCAGGATTTTATTTGTCTCTTCTAATATTTCTTAAACGTGAGCTGATTTAAGACATTACCGAGAAAGGATCGAAGCATCCATAAGAATTTCCCATTAAGATAAAAGTCATTCAAAAGAGAAGGATAAAATTTTTAGGCAGATTGGAAGCCAACGACCTGAATCTAATAGGTGACTGTCCAATCTTCGCATCCGAAAACTTCGACTTTATAGATGAATTTTCGATGAAATTTTAAATTTATGTCGCATCAATGCGACACTCGAAAATTCGATCCTGTTTACGCCCTCATTATTCCACCTCGGCCGGTTCAAGGCAGACAAAAATAATTACTATATCTTCGCTCCAACTAAATCAATTAAATTTTACGAAATCTTATCAATCAATGATGTATTATTTTTTTAAATTTAAAATCAAAACAATCTTATAAGCATAAAAACCAACATTTTTTATGGTTAAGCCGGACTTCCCGAATATCCCAGTTGTATCTCGTTGGCGTATGCATATATTATAGGCATCGAAAATTAAATCATTTTTACCAAAAAATCTATCATCTTTTATCTAAATTTTGTATCCACATATATAAAACATCATAATTTACTTGAACAAATCAATTCTTAAATATTTTGCGGTATAGAGACGTACGTTATCATAATGAAATATGACTCTCCCAGTGATTAAATTTGGATAAAAATTAATTATAAATCTGCTATTCTCTCCAGCGATTCTTATGATATCCTAATTTATGTTAAATATGAATATGTTTAACATTCAAGCTTTAATTTGATGCATTTTAACAAATTTTTAATTGCGTTTAATGGCAAAAGCTTGGGTCGAGATGAATAGGAGCAAATTGATAAGATCTAGCTTTCACTCGATGATTTTTGCATTCAATTCTGTATCATCCTTTTAATCATTTTAGCTGCAATTAAATGTTTATATTATGAAAGAGCAAATGCTCATACGAGCAAAAGAGCACCATTTTGCCATATTTCAGGACTATTGTTGGTTTGTAGAGAGATCTGAGAGTAGTACTAGAAAAAGGCAAGAGGTGCATGAAAAATTTACGAACTAGTTTTCGGGATTGAGGCTAACTTTTCCTGTACCGAAACTTCACGTACGCCAGCTCTCCAGTTGAATATCTAGCGAGATACTTGTTTTTTATTATTCCCTAAAATTGCCGGTACTATTCAAGTATATATATCCGAATTGCCGTTCCAAAAATCTTCAACATTCTCCTGCAATTTTATTAAGGATTTTATTCAACGTTCTCGGACGAAAGTTTAAATAAGCTACGTCTTTTCCAATCATGTTTATTCCATCCATTTACTTTGAAATATTCTTTTAAATTCAATTATTTTAGTCCATGTGTAAGCTCTTAATAATTAAATGTAAATATGGATACAAATATTTTAGTTTGAATTATGTATTTTATATTCATTTTCACACTCTTCAATGATATGCCATTTTAAATCAATGCATGATCCGAGATGATTTTCGCTTTTATATGACTACTATTTCAAAATATTGATGGATGAGTTTTCCTCTGGTGCTATATCATTTGGAGCTAGTCTTCATGCAATAAGGGCTCCCACTTCAGCCCACCCAAATATCATAAATTGATTCCCACGTACTCAAACAAGTAAGAGTGTATTCAAATATTTAATTCATTTTAATCCCACGTCAGGTAATATTTTTCCACTTGACTAGAGAGCTCTTGACAAATGATACAAGTTGTGATATGTATTGTACATGGAGAATCAGCATACATAACCATATCGTTTGAAAGATATAATGTGATCTTCATGAATGATAAAAATAATTCTACTTATTCAGATCTCGACGATATGTATTATCGAACACATTTTCCTGAAAATGAAACCAAATAAATTCATTCAACTATCGATGCGCGATGAACGCGAAAAAATTCAAAGGATATCATGACGTCCTTTGAATATTTCAAGATAGCCCGAACACGCTTTAAAGGTGGAATATTCATCTAACTCTTTATTAAAAAATATTATATTTTCAAAAAGTAATGGGGACAGTAATTAGCCATCCAATTGATCGTTTTTGTATGAACCAAACAAAAATACACCAACAAAATTGAGCAAAATTTTCCAGAGATGCCTATTGCTATATAAAATCTTCACTTCCGAGGGAAAGCAAGTATGGTATCTCACTTGGATATTAATGAAATAGAGCAAATACAAAACATTCATAGAAATGGTGTATTGTGGCACAGTGACATATATAAAGCTTCCGCTTGCTTAGACACGTATTCGATTATTTACACAGCACAAGAAAATAAACGTGTATTTCAGCATTAATTGTGAAAATATCGTGTATATGTGACTGAAAGCAATGCGTGCGACAGTTATATAATGATTATATATTATTGCTACTTTATAAAATAATCCCTCAGAGTATTGTTTATAAGTATAAAGATTATTGTCGCTTATGAATTGTATATGAAACCCTATGCCCAAGTTAACATTTACGTATAAATAAATGCAATTGAAGACATTCATTTGAAATTTTTCAATTCCGATGCAACCTCAAAATTCTAAATTTTCTTGGACTTGAAGCAATGACATCGCACACCAGCGTGTATAAATCAGTAAACTTATTTTGGATAATAGCCATTTTTTAAACCGGTGCATACATTATCGTTGTTTCTCTCTAAAACTAAACTCAGCGGCACGGAATGTGGCCCAAATAAAACATAGCGATATGAAGCAACTATGTTTCATTTGGTTTATTGACAGTTCTTTTTTTAAATTGTTTATTGTTGTGATGTGGTTTGATTCATTTGGATTTCAGAAATCCTGCCAATTATTCAAATATACCAATTACTGCAGCTCAAGTCACATAGACAGTGTTACTTATTGAACAATGCTGAACTCGGCGTAAGATGATTGCTATTTTGACTGTATCACGTATAACTCTTCGATATGACAGTATAAGCAAAATGGCTTCTACACAAGATAACATGGAAACGTTGGCACAAGTTGAACATCGGCTCATGATGATGAAGGTGTCTCAAAAAGAAGTGACCAGCCCGAAGCCCTGACATGAACCCAATTGGACATGTTTGAAACATGTTCGAGAAATGAGTTAGGGCAAACTTAAATCCACTAATCTGAATGATCTTAAATCCCTGTCGTTGCTGACTGGGACGATTTTTTTTAAATTAACGTTAAAAATATGATACAGAGCATGACTGACCAAATGCAAGCAGTCATCCAAGAAAGAAGAGGCAACACACGATATTAAATTAATATGTTTTCCTGTATGTTTGATCGTGCCAATTTTTTATAAAACTTGCACGGCGTTCACATATTTTTGATTCAGGCTAAGTATTAAGTTTGGGCCACTTTCCATGCCGCTGAGTGTTTTTTATAGATTTACACAGCACATGCCAAAGAAACTAGATAAGACTGGAATACAATTACAGTTAGCATCTTACGTCAATAGAACATATGTAATAAATGGATTTCTCTATTTGGGAAAGGATAAGAGACGACAAGATACAATTCCACCTGGAAACCAAACAACGGAAAGACAATATGACACGTTTTTCAAGGTGTATAAATCAAACTATATTTCTCTTACAATAAATAATAAAAAAATTGATGTATATATGACGAACCAAATGGCAAGAAAATATGTAATCTTGTAGCTGCTTTTCAATGTATCAAATTAAACCGATAATCGCTAAAACCGAATTGAATTGATCGTTTCACCTTCCAGTTCCACCAAATGCATAGCAAAACTTTTTTTAATGTAGGCCAGGTTTAGCTACAGTTAAAGCTTCTGTACCCTTGTTCCGAGACCGTTTGCGTTGGATATTCTCATAGAGTATCCAACTTTCATCTCCAGTGACAAGTGTCTTCAAAAAAGGTTAGCTATTATGTCGTTGGAGAAGAAGACCGCATGTTGAAATATGCTGAAGCTTATTTGAGTCAGTCAGTTCATGAGGAAGCCACACATCTGAACAATTGATATCACCCAATTTTATCAGATGATTATGGACGAATGTTCGTGGAATTTCAAACTTGTTAGCTATTTCGCGAACAGTATATCGCGGATTTTCTTCAACCATGGCTATGGTTAGATCCGTGTTCATTTGCGAAAGAAACTTTTCACAGCTCAAACCAAAACCATCAACAAATACAAGTTCATATGCATGATTGGCGAATACAAATTAAATAAAAAAACACGTATACATAAAGTTTCGGTATGCATAGCGTTAGCAATATGAATAAAATAAACAGTCAACAAACTTACCAATTTATCTACTGAAGCATAACTTTTTTAATGAAGAATTTACACGAAAAACGAAAATAATTTTAAACTTTGGACTGTGCATAATTTTCATTAAATAAACAAAAGTAAAAAACGACGACAAAATCGCTTAAAGTTTCGGACTCTCCGTCCAAGTTTAATTAGTTTAAGATATTTAGAAAAAAACGAAGTACATTTGTAGTTTCTGTATTAGCATATACTCAGTTTCCTTTCATTAACTTTAATTAAAAACGTAAGACTGCCTGCATACCACCAGTTCCATTACAAGTATGCATTATTTTATTTCATTTCCACGATACGTGCTGACAAAATATGTCTCAGTTTCTGGCGTTTGAGTTTTTACGCTGGGAAATTATCGTTCTCGTTCTGCTTTAGTAAAAAAAAAATCATCCCCTAACGAGTAAATTAACACTGTTAACGAATTTTCTTTTTATACACGTTTTATTTTGCTTTCAAAGGAGGGCTTCAATGAATGTTTTGGACTGTAAAATCAGTATTTTCATTTATATTAACATTCCAGCGACATGCAGATTCCAATACTTTTTTATTCAAAGTGTTTGATGTGTTGAGCATGAATTTTTAAATTTGTCATTACCAACGAACATTTTATAATATTAGGTTGTCCCATAAGTTTCTTTCGCAAATGAACACAGATCTAATCATAGCAATGGTTGAAGAAAACCCGTGATATACTGTTCGCGAAATAGCTAACAAGTTAGAAATTCCAGAAGCATCCGCCCATAATCATCTGACAAAATTGGGCTACATCAATCGTTTAGATGTGTGGCTTCCTCGTGAACTGACTGACTCAAATAAACTTTAGGGTATTTCAATATGCGATCTTCTTCTCCAATGACAACCTTTTTTGAAGAGACTTGTCACTGGAAGAGATTAAAGTTGGATACTTTTTAAGTTGGATTTTGATGTAATACAAATTATTGTTTACTTTTTTCTTAATATGAAAACGAAAGAAACTTATGGGACACCCTAATATATATTTTTGCATTATTGAGAAAAAAATGACGATAAAAATAATTTTAAAAAATGTGTTCGAAAAGCAAAATATAAAATAACTGGCTTCTACTAGCTTAAAAATGTTCATTTCTGCTAGACTATAAACCACAAAGGCTTTTTGAAGCAAAAATACGATAAAGTTGCATTTAAATATGAAAGTCATGCATAAATGCAACCCTTGCAAATGTATGTTTCAAATTTTGAAATATCCTGGATAAATATGTATCCATATATCATCAAAGCAACAATTTTCCCAAAAATAATAAATTATATTATTAGTTTGATGAAGTCTTTTAATCTAAATGGTCTTTAAAGTTATTAAGGCATTCTTAAACCTTATCTTTAAATTCATATTAAAGATACCGTTGTCGTGAAATGGTTGTAATTCCAGCGTTGCAAATGCTGTACAATTTAATGAATTAATCGACTTTGTTACAATTAACATTCCTTATAATAAGAGCTTTTTTAAAGGACACAATATCATCATAGTGCAACCGAATATGTAAATGTAAATACTATTACAAAATGTGTAGATATCATATGTTCATATCATTGCCAACAAACTTCCACCTCTTCATGAGCTGAATATTGAATAAATCTTAACTTTCAAATACTATAATGGAACTCAGCGGTTCACCTGTTTTAAAGACTAAGTAATTTTATCTGGATATTTACTAGGGACAATCATAATGAGAAGGGTTTTCTAAAGTACAACCGTGGAACCTCGATAAACCGTTCCCGCATAATACGTTTTCCCGGATGGACCGTTCATTTTTTATAGTCCCGTCAAACTATTATTATTTGAAGCTTTCCCGCATTCACCGTTTCCCGCAATTACCGTTTTTTTTTCAGGGTCCCTTGGAAAACGTAAAATCGAGGTTTCACTGTATATGGAATCTATTACATTTTTTCTTTATAAAAACAAGGATGAAGTGTGATGATATCAAAATTACTTTTAAAAAGAAATTAAATTTCATAAAGATGATCTTAAAACACGACGTTTATCAAGTGATTTTCAGTTTAGGCCAAAATTCAATATGCATTTCATTAGTAAACTATTTACAGCCAATAATCCACATCATATGCTTGCATTAGTATTATATAAGGAAGTCAAATTTAGATTGCTCCGAAATGTATGTATATCTCTGAGTAAATGCTGCAGCATTTTCTTGAGGGCGGATATTAAAGCTTCTTCCGGTTTGTCGATTTCGTCCCTATTTCTCCTATTTAGCATGCTTGTAAATCCTCCCCTATTTCAATGATGAAGTTTGAATTTCAACAGTTTTCTGGTGGGTGCAGGGTGACTTGGTCGAATATATCTAAATAATGCAGGCGTCACCATCTGATGTTCAAATTCGCTTTCAAAAACATCCCGCCGGATTTATTAGCAATATCCGCTCCAATTTTTTGGGTTTCAAAATATTTTGCCTCCCGAAAAACAAATCTACGTGTGCCTGTTTATGTGGTTCAGTAGAATAAAGTGAAGCGTCACTTTTTTATATATTAGGGTTGTGCCAAAATTGATGGTGTTGGGGATACGTTCTGCGACGTGAGAAATTCCATTTATTCGTCCAAATTTTTCCTTGTAATTTGTAGTTGTAAGATGGGAAATTTTGGAAATATTTTAATATTAAAAAAAAAATTATTCGCGACGGGCTTGGCACTCTCTCCAGTCATTCGCCAGCCTACGTAACCGCAAAGTATTGCGTATGTAACAGTATGCCTTTCAATTTATCTTAACTGTCACTCACGGTATGACGAGTTATTTCCAAGATTGTTCTTGGGGTGACAATTTATGTCCCTTATAAATTTTTAACCCATCAAGCTCGGCGCGCTTGGATTACATTATTTGAGACATGTCTTATGTAACGCGCCCGTCGACATATTTTTGTATACCCACAATCCTAATGTAGGTTTTACATTGAATAAATAAATTTAACGAATCCTAACTTAACTAAAAAAAATATATTCAAGAAAAGGCGAGGCGATTTTTCTAAGCAGGACATAGATTAAAAATCTATCTAAAGGAGTCTTCTTCCCATTCCACAAACTAGAACGTCTTGAATAAATATAATTTATTTTCATCTTCATAAAGAATTTATTCTTTTGTAAGGTCCTACTTTATTGTACCAACATTCTCGCCATGGAGATAAATTATTGGGCTTTATGAAAAAAAATGTCTTTTCACAAATAAAATATATTCTATTTTATGTCAATAATCATCACTTCAATCTGAGAATCATCCAAGCAAAATTATTCTATGGCAAAATTATTTTTTGTCTACACCTATTTGTATAAAAAAAATAGGTGGTATGCAAAAAAACCCTTATTCACTTACTTGACTCTATACCCCTGTACTATAGGAAGAAGAAGGAATTGAAATTTCACGAAATTGGAATTCGTAGTCTCGGTTTCAAGCTTATTGTCAATTGCAAGTGTGGATCCATGACAAACCAATTCAGATCCATTCACTGGATTTGAGATAAATCGTAGAATTATGTTTATCATGCGATTCTTGGGTGTCGGCAGATAAGGACTAAACTTATTCTGCAATTACATGGACATCAACAAATGGTATATGTAAAGAACCTTACAATAGAAACAACTGTCCAGAGAGTGATAGCAGCTGGTGCATGTGGCAGAAAGCTAAAACTCTTGGAATGAAACCTGAAGCCTGATCCCTACACCCCGACTTTCAAAAAGCTCGATATATGAAGATTTGTCGAAAGATGAATTACTGAGTACTGAATTACTAAGAGATGTTTAACGCTTTCGCGCGCGGCATCGTTATTTTAGCTCGTTTCCGTGAATCCGATTGCCGACGACATTCATGAATACGTATTAGTGCTTAAGCCATCGCCAGAACACACAATGAGTCAGTTATTCTCTCTCGTGTTTGCCTCTTCACTTCACTAATCGTTTTTGGTGATAACATTCCAGCGATAAGACCGAACTTTTATTGCTGTCGAAACATTTATCATCAAGTAAATCGATCTACACGTTTTTTTAATGTATTCTTTACACTTTTCAGTGATTTTCAACCATTGTATTTTTTTAATAATAAAACTAGTTAAACCATCGCTAATACACACAATGAAACATTCTGTATTAGAGTAATGGGAGTCGAAAGCACTGCACCACCTGCAGCGCAAATAACATATTTTCTTTTTATAATTTTTTAGAATAGGACTTTTTTCCAAAAAATGACTAGTATTGCCTATTGTTAGAGTAGGTGTGATAGTTACAACTCTGTACTATCTGTTATATGGGCAATACCTAATAAGGATTCTATTAAATTGTCTCTAAATTGTAGAAAACCTATCGCCTTTTCCATTTTAATGCAGTATAAAATCCACGCATTAAATACTGACATGTCTTACAGATGGAATATTATTTTTTTATACCACCGAATTGTTTTTCGAGGGCAAGAATAATATGATATGAGTTGGTCTGACCTATCAACGCCACCCATAAATTTGTTGTATTCCACAATTTCAATGGGCTTTATTTTTACGACTCCATATCATGATGACCTTTGTGGAGAAATGGATTCATCAATTTAAGTACACTGGCATCAATTTTAGTTCCTCTAGGTTCGTTGTCAAATAACCTTCCTCTATGTTTTGGATCCATGTTTTGTAAATGGTTTGTTTTTGTGTCTGGAAGCGCGGTAGGCATAGAACTAATCTGGCACGAGGTTTAGGTTGAGCGAGCTTTATTTGCACTCATGTGCTGCAGCGACGAAGAGATTGACGATGTGCGTGCGCGAAAGCGTTAAGTGGTCATACGCAGAATGCAAACGAAAGTTTCAACTCCATATTGGCTCCAAAGTACTTACATTCTGGCTTGAAAGTAATCGAGGTTGTGGCATTTTTTGCTTTTGCCTTATTCAATGAAGGGAATTTAGCACTTGTAATGATTATGGATGAACTAAAAGTAGTTGTTGGCTCACAGAGCTTTAATTTTGTACAGCAAATGAATGAGTGGCGCGTCAAATGACTGAATAGAAGCAGCGTAATGGAGATAAAGGAAGCTCGTAAAGCTCGAAAAGAAGAGATGCAAGCTCAAAATTATGCATATGAAGATGGTGAAGAGTTGCTATATGGTGCTGAAATAGCTGATTAACTGCTAGGTAGTTTATACTATTTATTACTGTCTTAAATTTCTCGTTTTTGGTAATTATTTTTTTCAAACGCGTTTTTCTCGAAACCACTTTTTTCAACTTTGGTACACTCCAGCTCAAAAAGTTTGAAACTTTTTTTATGTAATTATGATTTATACTCACATAGTTTTGGAATAATTTTATTGTTTAAAATATTTTTTTATTGTAAGAAAGGTGCAAAAAATAGTTAAAAAATCGATTTTCGGCGAAAATTACTCAAAAAAAAATCAACTGTACTTCAAAATTATTATCAAAGTTTAAACATATACTAATTATTCATTCAAACAAACGCAAACAATGCTCAAATCCTGGTGGAAAATTACGATGATGCATCTTATATTACCTATTTAAACGTCATTAAAGATTAAAGCATAGAAAATTTTGGTTGAATTTAAGGATAAGCATATACAAAAGGACGCCTTTTTAATCGTATTTCGCATTGTCATGTAATGTGTTAATACCGAGCCGGCGTGTTCATACACTTTGAGAAACACCGTCTATGCCTTAACAATACAAAAATGTGCGTAGAGAGCGTAGCCCGGATCGGCGTTGGAAAAGTACCGAACAAAAGCCCATGACATGGTGGAAAGAATGGAAAGGTTGAAATGTCAGCGGGTTAGTCATTTAGCGATGGATAAGAGAAAAGTTTCCAGAATGGTGCCGTGGGTGAAGCGGGTGAGGTGGGTCAAATTAGCAGGAGAAGTGGTTTTTGGGTGGATGTAAATGGCGCAAAAGCAGAAGTGAATGAAGACCAAAGGCGGAAGAATATTTTGTTTTTCATTATTAGGCTTTCCAGAACCCATTCGAGCCTGTGGTGTTTGAATGCACCCGTGGGCGTATTGTTTTGGCTTTATTCCCAGCTCATTAAACGCTTAGTGCTCTATGAAACTTTCGGTCTCTAATTTACTTTTATAATGACATTAATAAGGCTCTGCCATAACTTTTCCGAAACATTATTTTGTCGTACAATAGTCGGTTTTTTTTCTCTCTCCATAAAATCTTTCTGGCGATGGTTTTATGTGGGGGACTCCACGGCAACCGACTCTAACACATTATCAACCATAATGAAGGAAAAAGTTTTTAAGCCAACCTTAAATCATTCACAAGACTTTGACGAATAACCTATGCTTTAATAATTTTCATGAAAAACAAGTATTATAAAATTATAAACCACCAAATTGACAGTTAATCGGAGGGATAAAATTTATCAAATTATATTCAACGCCATAATAAGTGCATTTTGGATATCAAATTTGAAACATCAATTTATATCGTTATCTATATTTATTTCAAAATTAAATGCTGAAAATTTTGAACCAAATTATGATATTGGAAATACCTTCATCATCATTGTGCAAGGCCACAATTAGACCTCTGCAGAGCAACAGCCTCTTTAATGTTCATTCAAGCACAGGAATACCAAATATACACCCAGTTTGCTTTTGGCTTAAAACCGCAGTAATTTCAGTATTAAAACTATTCAAAATTTTCTCTAAATAAATATTCGTAAAACGAGGCACTAGAATCATTCAAAAGTACTCAAATTAGTTAAATTGCTTTCATTTAGATTGATTATCATATGAAAAATTTTCACACACTAAATTCAATTATAATGATAAAATGTATTTATTGTTAATTATGCAAACAATATCATATACTCTGTCGTTCTGAAGTATGCTCTACTTTTAAGCACAATGTGTTTCAATTCACAAATCTAGTTTTGTTGTTTAATACCGACCCCTCATACTCCTGGTACATATATTTATTTTAAACATACAAAATATTTTCATTATTGAAGATGATAAGACAAGACTTGAGCTTCACTAATGTTGCGAACTCTTTAACTATACAATTCTTCCTGTAATAACTTTATAATCGGGGCAAAGTTTGTTGGACTGCCAACTATTAATATTCTGCAACATCTAAAAAAGTTTCATATTGTATGTTCAACTTGTATTTTTAAAAATCTCCATAATGTTTTAAATTAGCCGACTGATTTTTGATGCATGGAAGTTTTTATTAAATACTATATTCTGAAAATAATATTATTACACAAACGTCGATATTCTAAGGGCGTGTAATCAAATGGGGTTTATTTTTCATGCAGGATGGTAACAATCCCAAATTAATTTTTCTTTGGCTATTCAGTAAAAAATATTTATATTCTCGCACTCCAAGTATTGAATTGCATTCTCTCGCGATAGAAGCAAATTTTGACATTCCATAAAATATGTGAATATCAATCAAACATGATAAACTTTCTGACACAAACAATAATGTACATGTCTCCGAACATGATTTAGGCTCCATATATTCAACGCCGACATCCAATAACGTTCAAAATCGGTTATCATATTTAAAGTCTAATTTGAATTTTAAGGTCGTTTCTCGTGTATATATATCACACAGATTCGATAGGCGAAATTTATAGATCCTCAAATGGAATATGGGATTAAATTACGTTATGTACGTGTACTGTATACGTGCACATCTAGAAAACAAGGATAAGTTTTTCATTTTTCCTCCTTAATAAAATTTTTCATAAATGTATATGTTGGGGGAAAATGAAAAAGTTTTTTCTCGGGTTTTCCCATTTGAATTGGATTCCATGATATCATACGTGTCTTTCCAAGAACTTTTTCATAATATAGATTACATCTCCACTGGTTTATTTTTGGCATTTAATATTATATACCATACGATTTAGCTGCCTTATAAATTTTATATCGACGAAAGATATTCCTAAACAAGATCGATCGTTTATAACAAATATTAATTAACGTTTTAAGCTTTGTAATTTCATTAACACAATAAAAAATAACAGCACAAAATAATATCTATTTAGGGTAAAAATTCTAAAACCAATCGTGCAAAATTTAACATGAAAACCTCTTTCATAAAATCGAATAATTTCGATATGAAAGAAATAATTTAGGTAATGAAAATGTATGGAATATTTTATAAAAATAAGACTTTTGAAATTCAACACCGTTACTTTATTTTGGCTCTTTACATCTTAATATAAATATCACTCTCAAAACTTTTCTAATGCCATTTGGCCGCAACAATACCAATCCACCATCATGACATAAATAAATTGATGTCAAATATATATTGTATTTGTGGATTCTGATTCAAGAAGAGCTTTATGTAAGAGTCGTATGAGATTCAAATATCCACAAAGAAATGACTTTGTTCATACAACTTGAATACATAACATACAATATCTATAAAACGACGACCTTATTATTCACATTCACAACATATAGGCATCCCAAAGTCAAAACCACCGCTTGAATTCTATTATGAAGCTAATCGCTTATTGGAATCATTCTGAATAAATTTTCTGAATAGTCAGTGTTATCAAGGGATCAAGAATATTTATAATCATTTGAGCTACATATTCAATTTTATTAAATGAGCGTTCCCACAAAAATACAAATATTCGATTTGGATCGAAGGTTTTCTTTTTGATTGAAATATAATAAACTGTATCCAAAGATATTTTATTTGAATCCAAAAAGTATCTGTATCAATGTCAGTCTTGAATGACATAAGATCTTGGATTGTTTTGTCTCGATATGTCAATTTAAAGACGTCTTTGTCTTTTGATGTCTGATGTTTTCTTCATTAAGAATGTTGTCCATATATACGAGCATTTGCAGTTCCAATTTGTCTTTTAGTATATTGCTGGAGGAACTCATTGGGGACCAAATAGATGAAGTTCGTCTTAGGCTTTTATACAAACAAGCCTTCAAAGCTACAAATTTCTCGTATGTATAATGAACGAATATCCTGCTACATTTTAATTTCTTCCTAAGCAATCATTCAGATTTTTTCAAGAAAAAGCCACAATATATATCTACTGCAATTAAAAAAAATATATATCATATTCTTTGTGATTTTAACAACCATGTTTCATTACTTGTCAAGCTATACATGCTTTGTGTTAGAAACTAAGAAAGGAGACAAGATGGACATATTGCAATTAAGAGGGTTGAATAACAGAACTTATTATCATCTGGATATGTCGCTAGACAAATATATGGAAGGTGGAACAAAAAAAACCTCAATGAATACACTGGTCAGGAACAAGACAACGAAGTTGACCACTAACCGAATGAAACAATGATATTGCAAAAAAAGGCCACTGTTCTAATAGCAAAAAATAAACGCCGATGAGATGGCTTCCTTAAAAATTTTCAAAGCAAAAAATGTCGAGGTTCAAATGTTTTTTGTATTATCAAAGGTAAAAAAAATTCCCAGGAACATATTCCCGATTCAATAGAAAACAGTTTTGGTTTTCATAAATTTTATGCTGATTCCGAAAAATTGTTAGGCTACATTTCCACCCTTAATCCCACGATCTTTCTCTATAACCGAAAGGATCCCTTCCCCCCCATATAATTTAGAAAATCGTGATCCCGCTACTTATGGACTTTGAAAACAACCTTCAAGCATTCGTCGGGAATAATAAAAATATTTCACAACGATTCAGCTCGTTTTTCTTTTCCCAGTCTTAATTCAATTCCCCGTCCGCCTGCTTCTTCCAATAATTAGGAAAGATACGTATTTGGCTTTCGGACTTTTGCGTGAAATCTTTGTTGTCAGCACTCGTTTCGAATTCGGGTCATATCTGTGGACATCCATTTGACATTCGTTCTTTGGCGAAGCCGACTTTATACCATTTGAAAGGCACGCGAAGCTTCCATTAGAGCCTCCCCAATTAATCAATGCGAGACGAAATCGTACAATTTCGTATAATATAATATACAAATATGCATAATGGACGAGCCGCATGAAGAATGTAATCAGGACTTAAATAAATCATTGGGGTGAAAAAGCTCTACAAATAATATCATACTTAATTACTTAGCGAAAAATAATACGCCGAAACCCCTGAACAATAAAACCTCATTTGACCGCAATAAAAGCTTGGATGGATAAACTTATTTTCTGCAACAGAAATTAGAACCAAGGGATGTAATTGTGTTGAGCTTATTTTATCAAAGCATGTATTGGAATGGCGATCGCTTATTATTAAGGGTTCAAATCCAGATTGAGATCAAAATCATCTTGATCCGAACTTAAAAATTAAATATTTAGGATTAGGATAGATCTAACAAAATCATGTAGGGCTGCTTTAGAGTGCATAGATTTGCAACAATATAATATGACAATTTCACTATTCACTCATAAATCTTTTCCTACTCAGGATTCCCTTTCAAATAATCTTTACCACATGTAAGAGCAATAGCAAATTGCCACATGAAAATCAATCATCCCTAGAAAAATATTTTATGGAGATCACCTTTATCCGATTTCGGATATGAAACCTTAAAATTAATTTTATCAAATTCTCATAACGATTCTCTAGTAGAGATTCAGAGTAGGCTCAGTATAAAATCAATTTTATTCATAATAATTTGAGGAGTATTAATTTAGCTGTCTAACTAGTCTAATTATTTAGTAACGTGGTTCACATAATTTTATTTATAACTAGCTGGTACCCGGCGCGTTGCTGCCACAGAAGAAATAGTTCTAAAAATACCATTTGAAATTTGAAAGAGTTATCTTGTTTAATTAGCAATGATATAAATAATGATATTTTTTCCGACAATTAATACATTTATTGATATTGAATGATATATAAAGAAAAAAATATTAAAAGCATACATTTTGTTTACTTAATTGTTCTGCTAAGTGCTTTAGGGTAGAGAATAGTTTTGGCTTTTCCGTCTTTAACAAATACAAATAAATTTCTCGGCTGTCCAACGTGGATTTTCTAGATTCTTCCGCACACTTGAAGTGCCTTGTTGATGGTCATTGAGAATGCAAGTCCAACGGGGAGCTGCAGTCGTCTCTTATCAAATTGCACGTCGGTGGGAATGAGCACATCTTCTCCTTTCGACTTTCCATTAAGAATATATAGTTGTTTCGATGATATTCGGCATCAATTTCTTCATAGTGAGTCTTGTTCCAATTTGTAAGGTGGCACATCAGGAAGATCTGACGAATTTAAAAACTCGATTGGATAGTTAGTAACTTGGTCTGCATTCATGGCGCTATCAATCGATTTGTAGGTAACAAAATCATTTGCAATTTGTTATTGTATTGTGTGGTTGATTGTATTGACGTCGGTGTTTTCTGCTGCCAAAATAGCATGTTCGCAAAGCCAATAATGATTTTTATAATTACTAAAAATCTGCGGAAAAACTTTCTGAATGAGTAAATCGATGGATGGCACAACAACGCAAAAGTTCGATGGAAATGAAATAAACTTGGTAGCATCAACATGCACTTTTCCTTCACCAATGTTCAATAGTCGTTTTAAAAATGTGGCTGCCGACGCATCACGCTACAAATGTACTCGCATATTTGTCTTTAATGTCAGTTTTCGCACGTCTCTCCAAAGATGCGATGCTTTGAGGCAAGAATCAGCTGGTGTCGATGAAAGCATCACTGGAAGAGGTTGTCGAAAGTCGCCACATAATAAAATTAGAGCGCCACCAAACGGTTTTGCATTTGATCGTAAGTCTTTAAGAGTTCGATCAAGCATTGCATTCGTCCCAGATAATCCCCTTGCAAATTTTCAAAACTTTAGCTATGTCAGAAACTTTAGGAATGTTACATGTCAGAGCTTCCAATAAATGCATATCTAATGGCAATTTGAATGCCGAATGCGCTGTTCGTCCACCATCTAATAATGTTGCCGCAATACCTAATGAAGCAAGAGCTAAAGCAATTCTATTTTGAGATCGAATGTGAGCCAATAGTAAAGTGATGAGATACGTTTTTCCAGTACCGCCAGGCGCATCAAGGAAGAACAGATCATTTGTAATTGTATCGTAGGTCAATTTTTGTTCCGCAAGCAAAATTTGTTCGTTTGCTTCGACAAATGCATCCAAATCATTAGCATTGTACTGCTGTTCAAGTGCAGAACGAATTCTTGTTGAATGAATTCTTTGATGTTGATGGTTAAGCAAATGTCTTCGATTTCGATCAGAGCTTGATTGAAAATCAAGCTCTGATCAAATCAAATCAATCGTCAACATATTGTTATTAAATAAAATAATTATTCATTTGATTCTTGTTTTTTATTTTTTAAATTAAATTTAAATTCAAATCTGGTTAGGTTAGGTTTGTTTGTTTTCATTGTGTCGAAATGAAGGCGTTTTCAATTTACCAATAAATTTGCCCCTCGTTAACAGGATTTAACCTTTATCCATTTTACACTGGGATGCAATCTGTAATCGTAATGAATATCATATTGAAATGCAGCAATATTCAAATCAACATGTACTTTCGATTCTCGTTGCACGTTGGTCGTCTGATTTTTTATCGGATAGCACTCAAACGTACTTTTTCGGTTGTTACGTACGTGAATAAGCGATGAATGAAATGAAGCATTTTAAAAGTGCTTGCGATAAATAATTTGGATATAATTGACTCACGCCGATGGATAACCTGCAAATGACATTGACGTTTGACGTTTACTATTTGAATGCAGGCGTATATGACGACACGACGCCTCCTACTGCAACTTGTAGGTACTATATACCTATAGCCTTAGCAACGCATAATCTCAAACACGTCAGAATCAACAACTTTCACACATTAAGTTTTGAATTAAAAATCTACTGTAAGTTAATTGTACTATGCCTATGTCACCCCCTGATCCCTTGGCAATAAGTGGACCAAGTTTTGTCTCAATCCGATGAACGCGCATATCAACCCATTTCGCCCGAGCATTAGACGGGAAACGCAACTTATTTTTATATATTAGATTATATATGTTCAACATCATCGACTCCTATAATATTAATCGTTCCGGCTCTGTTCCAAACATTTATATCGGTTCGGTTAAGGTTTTCCTTTAGGGGAAAAAATACGATTTTACCAATTATCGATTTTCGGTTCAGTTTCGATTCAAATCCCTGGTTTGAAGTGCATTCAGATCATTCAGTTATAAAGAAGTTAAATTGTACTTACACAGGAGGTCGATTGTTTAGGTTCTTTTATACGATAATTATTATAAATATGCACGCTGTGGTCTATTATACGCATTATAGTAATATTAAATTTCGTGGAAAATACTTGAACTAATGGCCGTAGTAGTAAATTATTCAAGTTAAGGTTTGAATCGTGGCCTAAGGAATTCAAACAACAACACCAGAAACCTCTCGCTGAAGGAATTTATTAAATTAGGATGTCATGCGGAATTAATTCACTACAGGTATATTAAGGATAGAGCCTAGAATAGACCATTAAGCGGCGTTAGATGGTGGCTTTCTTCTAACAATTTAATAATAAATCAATTCAAATGTATCTGGATTTCAAATTTAATTTCGGAAAATAAATACATTCATTTAAGGTCGGCTTTATGGTATGTGGAGCAAATGAGTTTTGATTGTCCTCCGAACGAACTTCTCTGTGGAAGATCAACTCTATTTGGATGAGACTCGTAACACTAATTACACAGTTTCATTCTTTCAGTAATTACTAGTTAAAATACATTTTGAAGCATTCCGGATTAATTCCAAATTTAATTATTTTTACATTCTTCTGAACGAATACATGTATACTGCTCC
Source organism: Stenopsyche tienmushanensis (assembly GCA_008973525.1). Lineage (NCBI taxonomy): Eukaryota > Metazoa > Arthropoda > Insecta > Trichoptera > Stenopsychidae > Stenopsyche > Stenopsyche tienmushanensis. Next base: position 434,952 of record WACJ01000026.1, read on the forward strand.
ATTGTGATGAGTTTGAGTAATTCTACTCCTTGATTGTATATTAAAATTGTATTAGGTTGTCCAATAAGTTTCTTTCGCAAATTAACACAGATCTAGAGACTTGTTACTGGAGATGAAAGTTGGATAATCTTTGAGAATATCCAACGTAAACGGTCAAAGAGTTATGCTATTATCTTGGACTCTTATTATAATATTTCGAGCTAAAATCTTGATTATGAAAGATTTCCCGAAATTCATATATTTGGGGAAATCGGGAGTATTAATATTCCCGATCGATTACTTCGGTCTAGATCAAGCCTGATTTTCTTGTTTAATTATGGCTCTTTTTCGATTTACGGCCTACAATGTTTCATTATACGGCCAAACTGCTCTGTACTGTTAGAGACATTTTGTTACTTTTGCGGAACTTATAACCCACTTATCTCTTAGGACCGCTCAGCGTGAATCAATCTTGTAAATAAATACTGTTGATAGCACACTATCTTCGTTAATTTCATTAATCATTATTATTCGATAAATTTAAGTTCTCTAACTATAAAATCGTACAATGTACGCGAAACACTCTCTCCGTCTCTGTCTCCCATTCACAATATCTGAAATGCAAGACACTCTCTCCGTCTCTGTTTTTCTCCGAACTCAACGTATAAGAATGCTCTCTCTGAATCACTGGAATTCGATCGCATATACGCGACTGAACTCTTCAAACGGTTAACAATGGAGTATATCGGTTCACGTGGCACTCGTTAATAATCAAAATAATTTAAAGCCTTATAACAAATACATCAGATTTAAAAATGTAAAATTAATTTAGCAAAAAGCTATCAGCAGTCAATTTGGTTACCATTATTATAAAATATATGATTACTGTTTTATCACTGAGATTTTCTGAGATACAAGGCTTTTCAACATCAAATTTTACCAAAATAAACACGTAAATCGAGTGTTACATCGGTTAAAATAAATTTACTTTCTTATAATGTGGATATTTTTCAGAATTTAATATTGAATTAATTTCTAAAAATATGTTTGTAAGGATATTCAAAAAAACTCTGAGACTCGCCCTCCAGAGAGGTACTGCTTATCTTGGATCAATGGTGAAGTAGAGGCCTCTAAGGAGCTATCTTTACAAGCTTTCAAAGTAGCTTATCAAGCTCTTATATTTAGATGAATATTTTTATCACTGTTTATAAACATTATTATTAGATTGCGATCCTATTTTGCAAATTGGTTCAAATTGAAACATAAATAGCTCAGCGGGTCCCAGTGGTCGCTGTCGCGCTTTCTTGTGCGGAAATATTTTGGTTTTGATGTGATCCTTTTTTTTAAGATGTGTTGAAATCGCGCACTGTGAGGGATAAATTTCACAGCTTAATGTGCGGCGTAGTTATAAATTTCTCTTTATTTAAAATTTTTTGCAGGTCAAAACTTTTACGTTCTAGCCCATTACACATAACGACAAGTTAGTTAATTTCAAAAGTTTACGGGGCTTGAGAAAATTTTCATGATTTTATCAATTCTCTTCCGCCGAGTTTCGAAAAACAATTTTTCGGGAAAAAAGAAAACTCCAAATTGACCGGCGTAAAACTGTCCTTCAATTTTAGCACGCCCCCTGAGGAGGGATGTTTTTTGGTATTTTTCCTGGTATCGCCGCAACCCCGATTCAATCCGTCGAGCAACTTCATAATTCATTTTATATTTGTTATAATAAATTTCAATTTTTTCCAACGGCCCTTGTATGTTTAAAAGTGTTTGGGTGTCATTCATTTCGGAGGTTCCTACGCGGACCGGTCATAAAAACCCTAGAAGAGCGTCATATACATTTTAAACATTATAAGCAGATGTTACGTGAATTAAACTTGACGTGGGTCACTGTGTTTTAATGTCAGGATAAATTTCCACTTTCCAAACTGGAAACGTTCCAAAAAATTTCAACATTTGGGCCTTGAATAAAATGCTGAACGTATTTGAATTGAAAACCACCCTACTAATTTGGGTAATCCATTTAATAACAATTAGACCGACCAAACAATTTAGCTTCCGTGTGATTTATCAAAATGTACAATAATCCAATTGAAATAAGATATTGAACATATTATTAAATCTCAGCGTATCACAGTTAGGGATAATTTTATCCCACCGCGAAAAAAACAATTCGTTACCCTAAATGCGTTTAGTATAAAAATTGTGCCTACCCAAAGCGACCCTTAAAGAAAGGCGTGTAGTATGATATTGAAATAATAATCCAGCACACATGTTGCGAAGAGATTTGGGAGGAGGGTGAGAGTCTGCTGGTCTCCAACCTAGAAAACTATACGGGGCGATCCGGCAGAAAATCGCCAGGAATACGCCCTATCAAGTACGTGATGAGAAGTTGAACTGCCAAGATGAGCACCAGAGCCACTTCTTGCAAGGGTGGCCGAGGATGGCCGAGGATCTGCCGGGCTCCAACCCACAAAACTTCTGGATAAGTTGAGCTGCCAAAGAGAGTGCCAACCGAAAAAAATCTTTCCAATTATTTTAAACGTTAAATAGGTCGCTGAAAATGATTTACATGGTTAAAACTAGGGAATCCAATCCCGAGCCAAAATTTCAATCCCGGGATTTCGGGATCAGTCCCGGGATCCCAGGATCGGGATTTTTAATATTTTAAGAAATTACATTGATAAATTTGATCAAAAATTACTAATAAGTCCATTTATTTAGTATAAAAAATAATTTGAAGTCGCTGCTGAAACATGGACTAAAACTCGCAAAATTCCCGATTTCCTGTTAAATTATTTATTTCCATCACTGCAGATGAATACTTATATACTATTATACTTCAATGTGATTCGTAATTATATTACGGAAGAATACAAAAATTCTGAACCCCGTATCTATTATATTTCATATCGATTATCCCATTATTAGAGTCGAGGTGTAGTAAATACATCACCGGTAGGGAAAAGTTAATGTAACAATTTGAAAAGCATATATGTATACATAAAATAGACAGTTACTGCCTCTAGGTGTCGCCTAAGCTCACCAATTAGTAGTTACGCCACTGTTTCCAAACGTCCAAATTTCGGCGAGAATGTCTCGATTTAGTAGCCTTCAACGTGTTCGTGAGGTGTACGATTTCTATTAGATAAAAAATTCAATCCCAAATTTTTCGGGATTACGTTTACTAATCCCGGGATTCATAAGTACCTAAAACTGTCCGGGATCCCCGGATCTATTCATTAGACGCACATTATGAAACTTCAGATTTGCATACAATTCGAGAAAAAATAGTGAGAATAAATCTTCCAAGCCAAGGTTCGCACTGCTTTTCTCAAAGGATCAGATTAGATAGCGTGAGTCAATCTCGTATCTAAAACACTTTAATACAATTACAAGCGAATGATTCTCCGTAAACATAAATAACCAATGCCATTTTTTTGGTGAAGGAACTGAACGAAATTCATTTTAATAAATTCAGATGAGGATTCTGCATATTTGCATATTTTTTAAATTATTTTAATTAGATTCAATTTGGCTAACCACCTGAAAGGATAAGGAAAATTAATTCCGTGATTAAAAAGCTTAGTATCATTCGCTACGTTTTAGGGATAAATATTTTTTGGACGAGAGCATGGCTTTATTTTTAAGTCGTGCCACTTTTTTGCGCAGAGGAAACCTTCGATGTTTAAATAACATTAATCAAATATTCTGAAATTCGGTGAAATTCCTTATTTTTACTCCATTTTATGCCATCTCTATTGTTACCAGCTGGTACGCTGGAGGGTTGAACTCTTGCTTTAATTTATTGAATAATTATTTTTTATTGACATCTTGAAGGAGATTAATGTCCATTGCCTTAGTAATAAACGACTGTTTAAATATTCTCAAAAAATTATAATCATCGTCAGCTTAAATTGATAATGATGAAAAACTCATTTTCGGCTTTACGTCTAGATTTTTTCCGTTTTAAATTCATATTTATTCAGAACTTGCTGATACCCAGCGCGTTGCTGCCACATAAGTAATAATTCTAAAAATATAATTTGTTGTTTTTATTATAAATATGAACAAATATACAAACATTGATTTTTATATATAAGATCCGCTGTAAGTTAATTATACTATATCTATAATATTTGAGAAAGTGCAAACAATAAATTGGCAAAGTTTTATCGCAATCGAATGAACGGTATGGCAGCGCATTAAATACGAACAAACAAACATTATTTTTTTATATTAAACTATTCCTATGTTACTCGCGGAATTCTTAGTAATAAATGGACGAATTTTTATTGCAATCCGATGAACGATATGGCAGCGCATTTCGAACGAACAAAACCCAATTCAGATTTATATATTAGATGAAATTTTTATATATTAGAAAAAATTGATCTCCCGAATACGTACCACAAAGCAAAACCACGGTGGACATATGAACGACGTTAAATTCCATCAAATCAAATCAATATATCCGATCGATCTTTCGATTTTGTTATTCATATGCTATTTTTTGTAAAAGTATGTTATTGTAAATTTTCAATACTTTTGCAGATTGAAGAAAGTGAATTGATGCTAAGTGTGCAGCTTGGTGAAGTCACTGGTAAGTGATATTTGATTGATATTAATTTTTTTATGGCTTAAATTCGTAATAGTAACAGAAATTGGAAGAAAATCAAGAAGACAAATAAGTCTCCAAAGCGTATAAACATTATTTCAAATGTAGTATTTTCGATAGAGCTTTTTTTGCGCAACAAAACAATTATTTCGCGCTGTCGAATAAGTAATTTCAAACAAACGCTCTGATTTAAAAGGATATATTCTGTAGCGTAGCTGTGAGAAATAGAATAATTTTACAGAAACTTTATAAAGAATAATTTATCATATATGTCAAAGTTTATGAGGGGAATTTTTCTTTTGTTCGTTTATGTACTTTCATTTTGAAGAAGATCGATTCATTTGAGCGAAATACTTTCACTCAAATATTCAACGTGCTAGTTTCTGTTACAAGCCTTTGTTTTTTCGCAGGCCCTTAATGAGAAGCCGTCGGGTGAAAAGGGTGAAAAAGGATATGATATTTAAGAATTTCTAGTCCTGCTCGATTCTTTAGGTGGGAATTTAAATATAAATGCTTTCTCCGATGTGAAAGAAAAAGAAAAAGCTCCATCGATTGTGAGGGACATTAGTTCTTTCCGGAAGCAGTTGAAGCTTTTAATATCGGTCAAAATGCGTCGACTGTCAAACGTACCAACACAAAACAATAAATGGAATGGTGACGCTTTGTCGTATGATTGATTTCCATTGCCTTGCTTTTTGAAAAAAGGTATTACACTAAATAAGAAATCCCTCTTTCCTATCTTTGTACGCCATAAATAACACTTTTTTCATTATTTAATATGTCGCTTATAATAGCATCGACCCTTTATATTTCAATTTGAACGCTCGATCATTCACTTTTTCCCCTTTTTTGAACCCCGAATATGAAAATAATGAAGGGTCTATTGGGCATCTGTTAATCTTTCTTGTAAGGAACGATCCAATCCATTAGGTATCGTGACCTTTTACATGAACATGTTTATTCTAAATAATCGATTTGACATCATTTTTTTATTAAACTCGATATACGCAATATTTTCGCTGTCTTTTCGTGTTAATGTTGTAATTTTACAACAATACATTATAACCCAAATATAACACTATTCAAATCATTAATTTATACTGGAAAACTATTCGAAAATCGCCTTTCTTGATATTTGTCATCTTCCTGATTGCGAAATATTATCGGAAGCGTTGATTTAACAAGATTAACAAGATTACAGTATTATTAGATACATATAATCTAACAAATTCTGCATAAAATCGGTGAATGCCACATATGTTATTATATCAACACAAAAATCATCCCAGCTCTCTTTCGCTTAAGACGTGTACCGAACCGATAAAACCGATATTTTCGAATCGATTCGGTTCTAATTTTCGTTCCCACAAATATACCGGATTCTATTAACCCCTACGGGAGTAATTACGAGGACCCTCCGTAACCCCCTCCACTATTCAAAAAGAGCACTCTTGTACATTGAAGCTCGGAAACAGACAGAGACAGGGAGAACTTAGCGCAGTTCGGGAGACTGAAACGGAGAGTTTCCCCGCATACATTATAGTACAGTTTGATAATTAATTTGATCTATGAAATCGATCTCTTTCCAATATTTTCTTCAAATTTTAATGGCTAGCTTTGAATCATTTCCGCTCTCTATTTATTTTATCAAAATTCAAAGCGATATAGATGCTCCGAAATAAAAATCTGATAATATCCAGGAGATATGATGCCCGAAATAGATATGATTCGTGATATAGGATTCTAAATATATATTCAATTCTTGATGGTTTATTAAAATGTATTATATAAATTTTAATCCTCCTAGCGCCATAATAAATATTATATAATAATGATTCCAACAAATAAACTATCCAATAGTCATTTTAAATAGTAATATAGAAGAGGTGTTCTTTATAAGAATATTTATCAGTAACATTTAAGGCATATGAAATCTGGATAGAGGATTTATGCGAAAGTTAACCTTTTGAGAAAAAATATTATTTTTTGTATCAATATCGGATCGTGGACGATCTGATAAGTGGTTACGGAAAGTCGATGATAAAACACCTCTTCTCGCGGCCAAGACTATTGGTCGACACTTTTCTTTCCTGCGCATCTATATATCAACATTGCATATACCCAGAAGGACAAAAAGATACCAATGTTAATCTCATAGTCAGTATAGATTAAAAGCAGGTTCACCCCACGCTACATTGCAGTTAAGGTTCGAGATCAAATCAATCCCGTAACTTGCCAATAGCATAAGCAGATCGGATAACAGTCAGATCAATTATCTCAAATCACGTTTATCCATGTTTCGGATACTCAAAATTTATATATTAAGACAATTAATCAAGACAAACAAAGCGGCTGATGTATATTTGATTTCCTTCATTACATGTATTATTATATTTAAATAAAGACAATTTCACTGCAAATGCCTCGTGAATCTTAATAAGCCCAAACATATGTATCGAAAGAGGTTACATGTAAATTATCACATGTAAAACTCCCTCCGACCTTTCTTTCCATGGGAAAGTCTCCCATGGAAATAAACCGAAATGGCAAAACAAGAAGACAATAACAAGTTGAAATAAGAGACCGCATACCCCACAGAGCGGCGATGTATATTTTTTAGGACAAATCCTTTCACGTACGAAAATCATAAGTTTTAAAAATACTTTCATTACATATAGTAAAACGTGATGGGTTAAAAGTCGTAAGCTGGATGTTTTTTTACTGCGATTTTTTATATGAAACAATTTTAGGATAGACGTGCGCGAGATACGTATTTTCTATTGCCGGTGAAAGGATATCGGCCCGACTGGGGAATAAGGCCTTTGTGACCGAAGAGATGATACCCGAAAATCTTCATGTACCTTATTACAGTGCGACATAAATGCGGAAAATAACGAGTTACACTTTTCAACTCAACATTCTTCAGGAAATGCAGGGGTACCAATATCCGTAGTCCCGCAAGATCAAATCGGTGATTTCAGACCGTATTTCGTCCTCATTCCCGAAAATAATACATCAATCTTATTCAAATCCGTTCCTGTATATGTAAAAAAAAAATAAGTCGCTGGTGATGTACAAACCCGTACTTTGTCATATTATTTTTGTACATGCATTCTATACGTAAAGTCCAAATTTGTACTTGCTAATGAACAACCCTCCTAATTTCTTGGCATTATCCACCCTAGCCAATGTATAATAAGATTATTTCTTGCCATCACGCCACGATAAGAGAATTAAAGTAATTAAATATGTCGGTGGCGCCAAAATTGATGCTGATACGGTTAAGGGCTGATAGTAATGACTACAGAAGCTTGAAGCTTGGAAAGAAAAATAAACCTAGAATTAAAATTGTAGTTCGTATTTTGTTTAATTTTTATCTGTTAAAATAACAAATAATTAAATTGTCTTAGCTCTACGATAAGTTTAAAATCAATAGAATTCAGAACAAACATTTTTTCAGTGCCATAATTTTAGCCCGAAAAATATAATTTGGAAAATAAATGCGGGAGATAAACAAATAAGTACGAAGCGTAGCAGAAATAAAAAGCAATGACTTGAAAATGTGATGGAAGTCTTGGCGTTCCGGTCCTGGATGAGAAAATCGTCTTAATCAGAAAATTGTTTCGTAAAATGAGCTACTTCCGAATTGCGAACAATTCATTCTGGATTAAGAAAGTTAGATAAGTTTTCACCCCTCTAATGGACAATGGGACGTAACTTAAACAAAAACGTAAATGAAAATATTTTCTCACACTATTGTGCTACGCCATTATCATCGATTCTAAAACTTTTAGGCGCAAAACTTTGTCAGCAGGGTACTCCGAGAAAAATCTGTTGCGGTGAAAGCGTGAACGCTTGAAACGTGCCCTTAACCTTTGGCATACTTCGGGACCCAATGGCGAAAAGTCATTTTCTGAAAATTATTAAATGAAGATTGATTGACATAAAAAATAACGAAGCGAACTTAGAACTTGAACTCATTAAACGCCAATTGAATCCATAGTGATTTTTAAATAAATCAGAATAAGCTAAATTCTATTCGAGAATTATGCTCAAAATTATAATACCATCGCTTGATGCCAATTAAAAAATAATTGCTGTAAGCCTTATACATCCAAACTGTGGCCGATTTTTCATGGAGAACAAGATAGCTTCGGTTTTGTCTTTGTTTAGTTTGAGTTTCCAACGATCGAAATATTTGAATGCAGCTTTTAGCGATCGTTGGAGATTTCCGACTATTAGCTTGTTACTCCGAGAGCTGGTATAATATGCCGTGTTGTCGGCGTAAAGTAAATGTTGAACAGATGAGGCCCTAAAATACTGCCTTAAGGAACTCCCGCTGATACAGGCTGGGGAGTTGACGTTGCTCTGTTTAAGATTACCGAAAATGATTTTTTGCACAGATAGGATTGGATCATTTTAATAAGATAAATAGGAAATTTAAGTAATATCATTTTATGGATTAGACCGCGGTGCCAAACGGTATTGAATGCCTTTTCGATATCGAGTAGTACCATTCCGGCACTTCTCTTCATGTTAAAGTTTCTAGTAATGTGTTCCGTCAGTCTGATCAACTGATGAGCCATAGAGTGATTCCTACGAAAACCATGTGAAAAGTCCTCATCGTTCAAAATTTGGAATCCAGGATCGTTTACATCGCAATTTTAGCTGGTTACTATTTCTTCTTAATTTCATCTGCTAAAGGTAATCGTCGAAGCATCTTATTTCTATGTCATCATCATCGACGTGCCATTTGGTGGAAGAAATTTTACCATAAACATTCCATTGATCTGGTTTAAACTTACTATAGATGCGTAATGTTTTCCCTCTCGATATGGAGTTTTGATATTTTTTCACTTCGGGTTTGAACTGTTTTTCATACCATTGTTCAAAAACTTCACCATTCATCCAAATCATATTCAACCGGAAGACTTTGGATATTTTTAAAGCATCTGGGGTTCTTTGATTTTCCAGTAACAAGCAGTGTCTGCTTGCTGCATTTGCACACATCATTATAGAGACACGTTTTTTACTAGTTTTGTTGGGTAGTAGCTCATCAGCATTGTATTCAAAAACTCTTTGTCAAATTCTTCCTTCTCCACAAATAGCTTCAATGTGTCAATGAATGTGTTTGCTGAAAGTATGTCAGCAGAAAGCTTTTCCCCATGAATTTAAAGTTCCCTGATACCATGTCGTCTTTTGAATTTTAGCTAGCCCGAACTTGCTTTGAAGGAAGAATCTCCATTTAATTTTGTATTGAAAAATATTGCTTTTTTCATAAATTTACACTTTTCATATCTGTCTTGTATAGCGAGTTTTCTTCATCTCTTTTATCAAGCATCATCCTTATCGCTCTGAAAAGTTGTGTTTTTTTGATATTGACTTGTGTTTATGTAACACTTCATGTATTATTCGGGAGTGGCGTCATTTTCCGAATATTAACACACATTTTATTAGTATTGTGTTTTCTACAAACGTTTATTCCTCTCTTTCTGACCAATGTCAGCTTGGAGTTTCATTTTTCGTGACGTTCAAGACAACTTGCCATACCTCGTCTATTTTCAGTTCAAATTATAAACAATCTGGTTTAATTCCCAAGATTTTTTTGCGGTATAAAGACGTGTATTATCATGATAGTATATCAAATTTATATTAGGTTTAAGCTAGATTTAGAAAGAAAAACAGGCTTTGCGCTCAAAATTATAATAATATATTCCCATCATTATTGCATTACATAGTAGCCAAACAATTATTTGGTTTGCATTCTAATAAATTTAAATAATTCATCCAAATTTGCTAGGTATTAAATTTAATACATATTCAATATCATTAATAATTTTGAATGCTTCAATAGCCAACTTGTTAAATTCAAAGAAAAGGAAACTCGTATATGATAATTTATATATTTTTTCAAATGTATAAATATATTATTTTACTACTAATGTAATAAGAAGCATTTGAAGTAATTTATACGTTGTTGTTGCAAATAAATCATTACCAACTACTACCCAGGATTCTTCCCCTATTTATTTTCGATAGACACTTATTAATCGCCCCTTTAGAATCGCGTGGCGTTTAACTACTTTAAACGCAACTTAATAAATCAACATATAAACCTAGTACCGATTCAACAGCTCTTACCTGTTGGCCTTTCGAAGCTCTTCATCCAGAACCACTCTATTTTATTACTTCCTTACGTGCTAATAATATGCTGTGAATCTTTGTCTACGAACGTCGGTTTATATGCTCGGGCAAGCCCAACGCTATTTTGCTCCACTCAAACCCATATTGTTCCCGTTAATTCTTTTTTTGCTTCTTAAACTCACAAATTGTGGCGGATTTGTCTTTATTATTTTAGTCGTTATGAATAAAGTATGGAAAACCACCGTGTCTATAAAAATCTTATCTTGGCGAAGGTCGTATAGGGAATAAGGCTTACGCTTTTACGGTCTTCGCCACGAATTTTTGTTGAAAAAATTAATTCCAAATAAGACCCACTGAGCTTCAAAATGCTGTACAACCTTTGACCTATCGATTTTTATGCTTAAAGACAAAAAAAAACAAAATATTTTGTCAGATTTATCTTTTTTTAATAATTCGTCGAACATTTTTTCTTCTGGAATAACTCAAGAACGCAAAAACAATGCATCATAAAAAGCATAATTATTTCATCCATCAATTCAACCGATGGTGTTCTTAAGTATGCTCAACATTTCTTTAGTACTCTTCCTTGACAGCCTTAATTTAATTTTCAACCAATCGTCTTGAAACATGATCTCAGTACAATTAATTGCTCAACTTTCAACACAATATACCTTATTTATCCCGTTATATTATATTCATATTGATTTGTAACCTCGCTCAGTAACAATAAATAACTTAGTAATGTTGAAATATTTCATATATTTCATTATAGTTGATATATATGAGAATATATATATTTTTAATTTCTATATTTTATGAAGTTTTTTTCCAGCCATTTTCTGTGTATTGTTTCAAGTATACAAGGATAGAAACCCCTTAATCATAAAAGTTTTGAAAAGGGTAGCAGCAGTTTTATGGCTTCCACGTGTGCATTTTAAAATTTAAAAACCTTTGACAATCAAAACGCTCAAGTGAAGCTCAATAAACATTTTCAAACACATAGGAATAAGTTTGATCAAATTGCTCGATATTTAAAATCTTAAAATTCTATCAACTTCCAAGAGATCTGCTGATATTGAAATTAATACACACGAATCGTGATACAATCTGAAAAATCCAATTAAGCATATTTGGACTAAAAGACTTCCAGCTATCCGATCAGGGTGCTCTCTCGGTCAACCGTGCTGGTGTATCTCGTGAGGATTGGGTATCGTCCCAAATCTGACAATTTTGCTTGTTTCTCTACATGGGTCTAGGGCTAAAGGTGATATTTTTGGTGAAAACACTATAATCTTTCACCTTTCACTGTGATTTGCACATTACATATTACACATTTGCACACACTATTAAACAATTAAGACTAAATGTTGCTTTAAAAACATGATCGCTATAACCTATATTCTATAGCTTATAAATAAATAACAGTTTTTAAATTATACCCAAAACGCTGTCTAACTTAAGACGACTTGAGATGCTATTATAGAAAATATGTCAAATATATTAGAAAAGGACCGAAAGAAAATATTACGCGTAAACGTGTGAAAATGTTTGAATGGATCGGATTCTTATGTGCGTGTCTCTGCGAATGGTGTGTGTATACAACATCGAATGTTTATGTGTAAATACTTCTATTCACCGGGGATAAAAAGGGTCGAAAATAAAAAATAATGGTAATAATAATCTCGTCTACCGGTTGCGTGATGTATCACCATTTTCATCCTGATGCTGAGTAGAGACACTTGTCCGTCCGCGTAAACATGTTTTAGGGTGATTTCATCCCTCCGATGAATTTTTGGTCGGCGGGGTTGAAATAATTTAGGGGTGGGTGGTCGACGTGCAGCGTTGCGTTTCACAAGGAGCGTCGAGTGGTCGGATCAATTGAGTTCGCCGCGGCGGGACAAATTGTGGCAGGTGAGAAGGGCCGGTGGGATATTGAGACATTGGGGGTGGGCGCCCCTGGGCCCCGAATCCAGCAACCGCACGTAATCTCTCGATCATTCTTCCTTAAGTCTTGCTGTTTTGTATTCAGCAGTTTGCTCGACGAGAGCAAGCAGACGCAGGCGTGCCATATTGTCTGTATGTGGGTCGTATCCTCTCGCAACAGGAATATATTTCTTCAATTTCTCGGAAGATTATTCCGTTTGATATGTTGCTCTTATTTCAAACGATGTTGCTCCATGGCAAAGATTGTTCTTATTTGCACAAGATTTCTTCCGCATATCTGTTACGTATTCAATCAAATGCTATTTCAAGCATCGTATTCACACGCCAACAATGGGATAGTCTGCTTTTATATCCAATATATCAATTTACTTTACTTAAAATGATCAACAACAAAAAATGACTTTCACCATGCCAAATATAAAGTATATTTCTAATCTAAAAGTATGATTTTTGAGCTCAGATATTTGAATATTTACTATTCTACTCAATTAATACACTCGGTCTTCCATTGAAAACTTCACAGAAACCATCGTTTATTACTATAATTTTCAATTCGAACAAAAAAAAATAATCAGGATTATGGATCCAATATTTTTATATTTTTTTAAACCATTCAAAATTTTTGTAAGGAAAAGAAGCGGTCTTCGAGTGGAGACAAAATGAGGGTAACATATATGGATATAAAAATATCCTTCCAGAAGGAAACGTCAAACGAGCATCCTTGAATGTGTCAAGCACAGGACCCTCTGAAATTTCAGTTACCAATCTTCCTCAGGGGACTCGTAGCCTTATAGCACCTAATTCACAACGAAATAAATGTAAGTAGGGGAAAGAAGCTAAAAATGTTTAAAAGCATATAAAATAAACAGGTTACTAGATATTATCTAGAAATTTCAATTATTTCCATATTAATTAATAAGGTATTTCAATCCCCACTATGAAAAAAAAAAACAACTTTTTATACCTCTGTAATGTAATATAAACAGCATCAACATTAATTAAAGACAATTATATATGATTGACGACTATTTCTATTTGATTTGTCATGTTGATTTTAGACTATGCCAACGACCGAGTAATTATTGCCAATACATCAAACATACGTCAGCTCGATTCCATTAAGGGAAGATAAAAGTCATCCCTTGATATAATCGCTTGGGAATGGAAAATATGCATTGGGCTTAATTGCATCGCGATTGCAATCGTCCAGCTATTAAAAACATAACGACGGGGGGAGCTTACTATGGTCTCTTTATAACTCTGATTTTATCTCCAAGTCAGCAACCTATCAAAAACAATTTAATTTATAATGCAATTTTCTTCACAATTCAATACCTTTCGTAAATTACGTTATAAATAAGTAATCAAATATTCAGCAATATAAAAATATATACAATGGTCATCTAGAAAATAAGGTTACAAAGATTTCTGAGGTCGAAAGAGTTTTTTTGTTTGTGTGGCGCAGTGTGTATGGGGGATCTTAAAGTCGGTTCCGTTTTTTGAATTTGCAGTACAATACTATATAATATTCATCGGAAGCCTGTGGGAGTTTATAGTAGTGATGTAATGATTCGACTAAATATTAGGGGAAAAAATGGTAACTTCAGGTATAACCGGTATAATATTAAAAATAACCTCCTTCCCAAATATTCAAATTCTTCCATCGACGATCTTCCATTTCCTTAGCGTTGTGTTCTTGGGATCAAGCATGTCAATATTATTTGTGCTTTTCAAAAATATAAGAGAAAATTATATACATTTTACATGCTTTAAAGTGACGAATATATTAGATAAAGCGGAAAGAAATGTCATTATTTTGGTTGCGTCTTTGCCGTCAGTTTGCCTCGGGTTGCTGTCGAGTGAATACGTCAAGGTTGGTGTCATTTTGGATCTCCGTTGTTTGTCTTACATTTTCAAATATTTTAATATTTTTTCAGCCATAGTGAAAATGTCTCAGCCAGAAATTGATGAGACCCATTTGCGATCTTGTTTACTGTTTTTATTCGATTAAGGCGAAACGACGCCCAATAATCGATGATGACGCATTAAATTCTCTGGTAGAATCTGATCCTCGAAAAACAATAAAGGAATTATCGCTAGACATCGGCTGTCCCTGGTCGACAGTAAAAGACCATTTAAAAATACTCGGGAAAAAACATCAACGGTCACGTAACGGTTATCATCAACGGTCTTGTAACAACGGATAACCATTTGTTCATCGCTATTGTCCAGGTATGAAACTGATACATTTTTAAAAATGATCGTTACTGGGGATGAGAAGTGGGTCCTCTACAACAGTCCGAGAAGGAAAAAACAGCGGTTTTCTTCAAATCAAGTACCTGTTTCTACCCCTCGACGATCATTATCCTTGAAAAAGGTCCTTCTTTGTGTTTGGTGGGATTTTTTAGCGTAATTCACTTCCAATTATTGAAACCTGGCCAAACTGTCACAGCAGAGCTATACTGTGCACAATTAGATAGGTTAAAAGCGATCAGTGTTAGTTAACATCCAAAGAAGAATATTACAGCATGATAATGCAAGATCACACGCAGCAAGGATTGCGCAGAACAAAATAAAGAAGCTGAATTTGGAAGTGATGCAAAATCAACCATATTCTCCTGACATTGCACTTTGCACTGATCAGACTATCATCTTTTTAAATCATTAGAACATTCGCTTCGCGATAAAAAAAATCACTTCTGTGGAACAAGTTAAAAATCATTTGGATTCTTACTTTAGTGGAAAGCCGACCGAATTTTGCATTAAAAAGCTACCTAATCCATGGAGGGTGATTATAAATAACGATAGAAATTATTTAATTGAGTAATATTGTACAGCATTTATTAAAATATTTTTTTCTCCAAATAACAAACAAATGACATTTCTTTCCGCTTTGCCTAATATTTATCGATTTTAGGAACTATTGGTTTAATTTAATTTTTCTTAAGCCCCAAATGAGTACGAGCCCAGGGCCTGAGCTCGCCCTTCTACTTTTCAGAAAGGGCACTCTTGTACATTGAGCTCGGAGACAGACAGAGATAGAGTGAGACGTGGCGCAGCTCGGGAGACAGAGACGGAGAGCTTCCCCGCATACATCGCACGATTGTATAGATCGTTAGCCCAAATGTATCGACTAATAATGATTTCGATTTCATGTTTGTTATTTGTTTACGCAAATTGAAGAATGTCTTACGCTGCTAGGAGGCATCAACGACTTCATCGATTTGAAAATTGCTTACGTCTCAAAATGTTAATGATGAATGAAAGACTGGACAAATTTTTATAAAAACAAAATATATAATCATCCATATTCTCTATCGAAATGGTACCTTTCAATATGCTCATCTAGATTCTAGATGACCCGCTCACCAATAAAATATTATGCTACCTTAGAATCATGCTGAATATAAATCTTAAAGAAAGAAGATATTTTTAACATTGGACTAAAAACATCATGAAATTAAAAAATACATAATCTTCAAATAAAAAAAAAAACAACCCAAACTTAACACCCCACTTGTTTAGCGCGCCACATGAAAAATTTCAAAGTGTAATTTTCATAAACCATTCTCAGCTTTCAAAAATTAACACATGCAAATTGCATTGGTTACATTCCTGAAATGCCATGTAACTTAAATTATACCTATGTCGGAACTGTATGTGTATGTTTTGAAATGCCCCAAACTAATGGTTTGAAACACCTATTCTATAATATATGGCACATGATATTATATTAACCAGCAACATCCGCAGCAAATACCGCCATCCCATTATAATTTATTTACGCAATTAACAAATTCAAAAGGTACATTCAGGAGACGAAATTTAATGCAGCATCTTTGTTCTGCCGGCTCGAATTCAAAGAGGATCATCCTAATAAATAAAAGTGATTCGCTTAATTTCTACCTCATTATTCTCATTAATCCGCCAAGAGTTAACGCCAGATCATATCAATTATAATTGTACCTGTAAGTATAATAATACTGGGCTGATTCAGTAATAAATAGGCGTTGCGTTTGAAAGCCGATTAACTAATTATTAACATGGGCTATTTAATAAATCATGGCGCTCTCTATACCGTAACATTGTATGGAACAATCGACAAAGCGACCGTAGATTTACAACCCTCTTCTGACTTATTAAGGTGAAAAGAAGAAAAGGATGAGACTAAAAACGTATAAGGACATCATGGACGGCATCTGATATCAAAGAGTCTTGGTTCGCTCTCGATGTATAATTAAATTCTTTGAACATGCTGTTTATAAAATATGTAGAGAGCCGACGAATCTGTTTAAATTTATAATACGGGATATTAAAGCAGCGAAGATAAGCAATTGACATTCTACATGAATTAATGTATAAGACCGGGGCTTCCAACCGTTATATTTTTAATTTCGGTTTTTGTTCCGGTTCATTTACAAACATTTAAATCATTTCGGATATGGTTTCCGTTCCGGAAAATATAATTGTTTTTGCTTTCAACTTCTGGTAATTTATTTTTGATTTTTTTAAATTTCAATTAAAAACATAACAAATCTAATATATAAAAGTTAATATTTGTTTGTTCGTATTTAATGTGCTGCTATACCGTTCATCTGATTGCAATAAAACTTTGTCAACTTATTGTTTATACTTGCGGAAATAACATAGATATAGTAACAATATTGTTTGTGTGTGCAATTTGTTATGCAAGACGTTTAGTGTATGCACTATGTTGGCGCATATTGATCTGGTGGTTGCTAAGGTAAATAAAGCACTACAACCGTTGATTTGTTATGTATTTATGTATTTGCCAAGTGTTTTTGGTTTTCGGGTGACTATACTGTAAAGCGGTAACGCACAAATATCATCATTTTAATTCATACCTGGATCAATGCGTTTGGCGACAACACTAGAAATATTTAATTGTATAATATATTAAATGAGAGGGTATTTAGTTGATTTTAGCTGGAATTTTCTATCGAACCAAAAAAATAATATTTCAAATCGGTTCAGTTTTGGTTTTTGATTCCGGTAAAAATAACGATTTTACCGGTTTTCGGTTCGGTTTTTGTTCGAAACCCTATCTAAAATTGAGTAAAAATTGTCTGGTAGACATCAACTAGTCAAACTAATCCCCTTATTAATAACTCTAATGCATTTTACGAGTCGTAGATCATGATTGGATGTTATGTTCAATATCCTTATGCTGATTTATTTATTCCATCCGTCAATTTACCACTTGATTTGCTATCAGAACACGCAATTCTTCCTGTGTTAAAATTGCCTTAATCATTATCCTACGAGCTGTGCAGCAAATCGAATGTATACGTCACGTCATCCATGTCGTGATAATCGGATTTTGATTGATATTTCGATAAACACGTACAGACAATACTGCCTGCTGTCCGAGTTTCATTTTGACATCCGTCATTAAATTCAATTAAAGTTATATTCTTAAAACTTTCAATAACGGCATTTGCCATGTGCCTTTGAAAAGATAATATTTGATGTAATATTAAATCAAGAATTCGCTAATTCAAATTGTATCCATATATCTTGATTGGATACAAATAGTCTCTTTTATCCGTTCATAGGAAAGTACCATAACTACATTATCTGCATCATACGCTAAATTTCATTTGCGATTACCCCAGGCAGTGCATAGCAATTTTTACCATATTTTCAATGATTATAAAGACGAAGCAGTTTAAAATGTAAGCAAACATTTGTCCCTCTTCTCCTAAATTTCAAGTGAACCCCACCACAATAAGGTTAAAACCCCTGCAGTAAGTTTTAAAAATTATACCAATTTTTACAAAGAAAGTTATTTTACTTCGAAACACGTGACCGAGGGTGCAAGCCCGCTGAGCTTACTGGCCGCCGGGGGGGGGGGGCTCTACGACCCTATCGATGTCGTAAAAAACCCCAGGAATGCATCTTTCCCCAAATTTATTGCAAAAGTAGAGAGAGTGGCCACAAGGTTTCCGTGTCCAACCGGTCCAAACTCTGGATCGCTGACACAGCGAAATAGCGCCTCGCAATCGGACGCACATCCACAGAACATGGTCTGCGTCCATGAACGGATCTCCGCATGGGCACTCTGAGGAAGGAGAAATCTTAAGCCTGCGGATAGATGCCCTAAACTGCCTGTGTCCTGTGAGGAACTGGGACATCCAGTAATCCGGGACGCCAAAACTTTCAGTTCAAGCGATTCAATTTGGGTCCTCGACCTGGCCTAGCAGGGTGAGATCATCCGCATACACGAATAGCTCGCACCCCACTGGCAGCTCCAGGTCAAAGATGTCATCCAGTAGGACGTTCCACAGCACGGGTATTTAACGTGGACAGAAGGAATGTTAAGGATTAAAAGCGTTTTATTTATATCAGATAATCTAATAGCACGCGAATAATACAGCCTCTTTATGCAGACTCCCCCAATTTGGCTTCATCATTACCCCCATTTTAAAACACGCAAATTCGTGGAGTGCCCGCCACGAGCCCCCATGCAGCTAGAGGGCTACCGCGCGGACTATCCTCCTCGCGCCAGATACATTTCGGATCGCGCGATACGTTTAATTGAAACGGGAAATATTCGGGGTCTTTTATTTATAAAACGAAAATAAGGGTTGGCGTACTGTTTCCGCTGGAATTGATGTCGCCACCGAAATAAAAGGTAAGCGTGTTTAATTAAATGATAAGCCCGAAACGGTCTCATAAACGCACACTGCCTGACCCGCGCTGCTCCTCCTGGGGGGGAGGCAAATTATTTTTTATGAATACAATACAGAGTCGGCATCGTAAATATTTGACTTGATATAATAACTATGAGATTCGGAGCCGTGAATAGTGCTTACGTACATCCGCCATTTGCTGGGCGCCCCCGTAGAGCAACGATAAGCGCCGCACACATAATATATTCATATTGTCTATGTTTTCGCCCCTTTCGCTTAAAACGAATACTCTCCACGGGTTATTCCACAAAATTCCACCACTCCTCTCACCCGTTTGACATTACGCCATATTTTTTATTTGCTCCCTCAAAAATGGAGCTTTCATCCGAGTGTGCCTGTTTTGATTGCGTTCTTAATTCACCTTTCGACCCTTGACTTTAAGCATTCAACCTGTTGATATGGTGTTGGTATAACCAACATCATTCACTGCATAATGAATAAAAATAATAATGTTCATCCTTTTAAGCAACAAAATAATCGAATCGAACTCATGAATTTGTGACGAGCGTGACCATATGGTAACGAAATATATATATAATAAAATAACCTGTGTATATATATTATTAAAGGTATTAGTTCAAATTCATCTGGATTTTCGTACGCAGGAATACAATAGATTTAGTCTGATTTTCAACATATTAAAAATATTGATATCAGGTAAAGCGGAAAGAAATGTCATTTTTTTGTTATTTGGAGAAAACAAATATTTTAAAAAAGCTATAAAATATTAAACAATTTCCATTATTATTAGCTTTTTGATGCCCTCGTAAAATTCGGCCGGTTTTCAACTCAAGTAAGAATCCAAATATTTTTTCACTTATTCCACAAAAATGAATTTTT
The DNA here is from genome assembly GCA_008973525.1 of Stenopsyche tienmushanensis. Lineage (NCBI taxonomy): Eukaryota > Metazoa > Arthropoda > Insecta > Trichoptera > Stenopsychidae > Stenopsyche > Stenopsyche tienmushanensis. The sequence continues at coordinate 455,190 of WACJ01000026.1, forward strand.
TTCGCGAAGCGAATGTCCTAATAACTTGAAAAGATGATAGTCTGAAGTTGCAATGTCCAGAGAATATTGTGGATGTTGCAGCACTTCCAAATCCAGCTCCCTTATTTTATTCTGCATAATCCTTGCTGCGTGTGGTCTTGCATTATCATGATGTAATATTTTTATTTAGTTGTTAGCTAGCACTGATCGCTTTTTGTGCATTTCCGCTTTTAACTTATATAATTGTGCACCCATTATAGCTCTGCTGTGACAGTTTAACCAAGTTTTAATAATTCATAGTGAATTACGCCAAAAAAAATCCCACCAAACACAAAAAGGGCCTTTTTCAAGGATAATGACGGTCGAGGGGTAGAAACAAATACTTGATTTGAAGAAAGCCACTGTTTTTTTTTCTCGGACTGTTTTAGAGGACTCACTTCTCATCCCCAGTAACGATTCTTTTTAAAAATTTATCGATTTCATACCTGAACAAATGGTTATCCGTTGTTCCAAGACCGTTGATGACAACTCGTGCGGTACCCAAATTCCCTGTCTCTGTTTTTTCCCGAGTCTTTTCAAATGTTCTTTTACTATCGACCAGGGACAGCCGATGTCTAGCGACAATTCCTTTATTGTTTTTCGAGGATCAGATTCTACCAGAGAATTTAATGCGTCTTCATCGATTATTGGACGTCGTTTCGCCTTAATCGAATAAAAACAGTAAACAAGATCGCAAATGGGTCTCATCAATTTCTGGCTTGGATATTTTCACTACGGCTAAAAAAATATAAAAATATTTTAAAAAGTAAGACAAACAACAGAGCTTCAAAATAACACCAACTTTGTTTTATTCACTCGACAGCAACCCGAGGCAAACTGACGGCAAAGACGCAACCAAAAAAAAATGACGTTTCTTTCCGCTTTATCTAAAATAATTAATAAAGTTGGGCAGAGACGTCTATGAGTGACTGGGTTTGCAGTGATAATTTAAATATGAATTTAAAATAGTGATAATTTTGCAACTCACTCGTCGATGGTTTCCTCTTTAGAATTCCTATCCAATTAATCCTATCTTAACCACATGTGAGGAAAAAGGCCATGAATCATATAAGGTCGTGAATCAAATGATTTAAAAAGTATTACATTTCGTTATTTCTACAATGCGAATGTAACTATTTTTTTAAAATTCTTCTTATTGCATTCACTTTTTTAATTCATTATTATAAACTTTCTGGCGTCTTCTTCCATAAATCTATTTTCTATCGTCTATTTTCTCATCTAGCATATTTTTTACGCTTTAATACATATTTTCTCTAAAGCAAACTATATGTTCTTTTTCCATTAATCTACATATTTTTCATTCAATATTTTTTCTATCGTATTCTTTATTTTGGCTTCTAACTAATCTCTTTTCCATCTTTTTTATATTATGATTAAATAATGCATAGAATTTCACTCCAAAATATTATTTTACTCAACTGATTTGTTTCGGATCGAACACCAATATAATTGAATTTTATCTTTCAACTCGTTTTAATAAGGATATTGATATTTTAATACTATATATTGCTACAACGCGAAAACAAAAATCTTTGATTGGCTGATTCAAATCATGTTTGTTAAATTTGTAACCACTTTAATTGGCAAAATATTCCCTTTATATACTGTACTGCCACGGAGAAGTAAAAGACTTTAGTGGCAATATAAAAGCGTTGACCTGCTCGGGTCATGATTTCCACCACAGGGATCGTACATAGTTATTATTTCCTGACTTTTTGGAAACAAACACTAATGTTTCTATACTTTATCGATTGTTTTAGTACTTAAACGGAAAATGATGAATGAGAGACGTATTGATTGAATTTTGAATCAAAACTTAAAGAAAAACTTTTTTGTATTACACTCTATAGCTACTCATATCCAACAGCCCACGGACCATATTTCGAAAAGATACCCAGACATTTCCATCATTATTGAATAAGAAAACAACAAATGTCCTATAAAAACTTTATCAATTTGAAGCATGAGCCGTGACCGCATACGACAACTGAATGGCTCCGTTTCGATACTTTTAAGATTTTTTGACCTCGTTGAGGTCTGGAAAGTCTGCAAGGTCCGACCCTAAAGTTTTCATCGGTTTCAGAACATTTTGATCGTTCATCATAGTCTTCTATATTTGCGTTTTATCTCTCGAAACGCTCAAATGTTATTGACGCAGGCTTACCACTTAAGTTTATTTGCAACGTTTCTTGTGATCCCTTCAAATTTGAATTCCAATCTGAATTTGCGATTGGAGGCTTCTATTTAATTAATTGATCAGATGATGTTTGTGTTGTGAAAGTGATTTAAGATTAGCACGTTAAGCTATTCCACTTTGAAATGACTCTTTGGTTTTTTTATCGTCGTATTACACCCACAACCAGATAATAAATAAGATAAACTGTAGAAGATAAACAACCCATACTATAAAATGTTATTTGATTAGAGTGTTTAAATAGACTTTAAAAAGCAAAGATGACGAATAGAAATGTTAACTCAACTGATAAATTCAAGTCACGTTTCAAAGAAAGACTGCTTCGAATACTATTGTAATAGAAAATTGCCCAAAATATCTCAGAAAGGCATAATTAACAGCAAAGACAACTTCATTTTCATGAAAAATTTATTATATTTTGAATAAAAGCAAATAGCGCTTATACTCGAAACATGAGAAGGCACGGGTCCTAAATTCACTTGGGATAAAAAGAAATTTGATCAAAGTATTTTTTTCCCGTTTTCTAAACATCCCTCTCACGATATCCGTATTTTGATTGGCAAACATTATTACGTTTCAAACTGGACGCGTGGAAACCCTTAAATTGCTGTTACCTTTTATAACAATTAACCTTTATGATCAAGGGTTTTACCCTTGTTAATATGAAACATCATACAGAAATCGGTGGAAGAAGAAAAAAGTCGAAACCAGCAAAGTGAGCTCCCAAAATTAATGTTATTTTATACATTAAAAATATATTTGTTCTTCCAGGAATTTAATTTTGAATATAATAACCTTTTTTATAATAAAATTTTAAATAGTTTAAATAATAGTTATCTCAGTCTATTTTCAATGGTCTGAAATATATAACAATCTGCGTGTAAATTCTGTCCTTAAATAATCCAGGGATTTAAACCGTTATTTCTTCAATTCGATTTTTTTTTTGGTTCAGTTCCAAATATTTCCATTCCGGTTCGAAATTCTAAAATAACCCAGAACGAAATGGCAAAATACTTTATCGATGTGGACTCTTGTATAAGGCTGTATGAGCCACATAAGCTAAAAAATGTACAGATATATAATTGGAGTTGAAATAAGATTATTATATAAATGTATTTGCATCATCTACTTTATATTATTTATAAATTTATTCCAAAAATACTAGCTCTTTGAAATTTAAGTTTTCAAAGATCGGATGAGTTTTCTTTCAAATGCAAATATTTATAATATTTGATCATAACGAACCCTTGTGGATATTTGAAGAAAATGGAATTCTACTAATATTATATTTTTTGTTCAAAAGTATTGTTTAACAGCATTGTGTCCATATTGAAAATTACCAAAGAAAAAGTCCAAATTGTATGTAACGAATATGGTGGCATTATGTCTTCCAGAAATATTTTTATTGTTATATATATAGGGTTATTCGTTCGCTAAAGGTTAAAAATGAATAAGTTCTAAATTATATGCAGCTTCAAAACCACTCTGCTAGTACAAAGTGTAATAAATATACATAATACAAAAGAACGTGGATTCACACCCTCAATATCTCTTTATTTAATTGAATTCCTTTCCTGTGATAGATAACTACATATTTTTCCCTCTGTTAGCATTTCATCTATTGTAAAATATCATGTTTCTCTCAAAGCTATTACGTTTCATTACACGTCTCTTGCATTATCATCGCAAAGAGGGTGTATGAAGGACGCCTGGGCGTTGCCCTTAGATATTCTTCCTACCCTTAATACAATTCTGGAATTTAACAAAGTTCCCATGAGCAAGATTGTCGGAATTCATAAAAGCATCTCAGCATATTCATCGATTCAATGAGCTCGTTGTAGAAACTTCAAATACAAAGTAAAAGCTTGACAATTTTTTGTTTTTCTTACAAAGACGATTTAACGAGTACTATTATTCAACGAACGTATGGAAAGAATAATTTGAAATGCACCCTTACACAGGGAAAATATGTTTTATTTAATAAAAAAAAACAAATATCGTATTTAAGTGCAAGCATTCGAGGAAACCTTATAATTTCTTTTCAGTTGAGGTATTTTTGTCGTTTTATTGTATATTTATTCAAAGGATATCTATCACAATGGTCCCAATTCAATATCATTCATTTTCATACCATTATTTGCATGCCGTTTCACATTTTAATATTGGTAAAACATCCAATCATGATCGTATGGATATACGAGAGAGTTGTTAGTCGGGATGCGCCGATTTAATAGATAAACTAGGAATTCAGATTTAAATTTAGGGAAAAAATCGAAGCTCAAAGGCTGTAAGATAGTGTACATCTTTTATTGTTGTGTTTTTGAAAAATGATGCCGATTCCAAATATGCTAATTGATATTCCACTAAAAAAATATTTTTATAACTATTTACTATAGATTAAATAAAATCCTAATGAAATCGCCTAAAAAGTGCATATTAAATTTAAGATAGCTCAACTTGACCTAATGACTCCTCACTGTCCAGATATATAGCCCTAAATCTTCCAGACTACAAATATCATTATTATTTTCTATATATTCCAAGGCTTCGAACCGAAATTTAACTGAAAACCGATAAAAGCGTTATTTTTGTCTGAAAGCGAAGCTTGAACGATACGAAAATATCGTTTTTTCTGTTCGATACATGTTTAATGCGAAAGAGAGTTTGCTTAATTTTTATGATAACATAATATGTAATATTCTTGTGCAGAATTTGTTTAATTGTATTCCTCTAATAATATAGTAATCGTTAATGATCCTGTTAAAAGAATACTTCAGATAATATTGTTGTCATTCCAAATTCCAGCTTGTAATTTTAAGTTATGATTATATATTTTGTTTGCATTATCTCTTCCTATATATTTGCTGTGTATCCAGACTGGTACTATCAGAGATTTAAATTGGTTTCCTCCTTATTCTTACTACAAACTATATGTATAAATTTATTTATTTTAGTATACATTATGATTAATATAGAGAAAAAATGATTTGCACAAACCTCTATGTGAAACAATTAGATAAGTTATTAAAACCGTTTATAATTTATGTATAAATGTATGCATCTAATGTATTTGGCAATGACTAAACGTCGACCTTTGTTGAGTTGATAAAATGTATGGTTAAACTAAATTTTATTGATGAGATTGATGTTGATTCTGATTCTGATGATTGTATATATGAAAAAAAATGTAGAGAAAAATAATGATTTTGTGTCAATTTTAAATATCCTCATGTTTATATCCTAGCTTGATTTTCCAAACTGTATTGGATACTCTATGAGAATATCCAACATAAACGGTCTTGGACCAAGGCTACAGAAGCTTTAACTGTAGCTAAACCTGGCCTACACCCAAAAAAAGTTTTGCTATGCATTTGGTAGGACTGGAAGTGGGTATTTTATTATGAGCTATTTCAGCAAGGTGAAACAATCAATTCAACAAAATATCGTTTCCAACTAGACAATCTAAAGGATGCAATTGCCAAAAAATGGCCAGAATTGGCGAACAGACGAGGCGTTGTCTTTCATCACGATAACGCCAAGCCTCATGTGCCTTTGCTCGTCAGAAATAAATTATTATCATTTGACTGGAATATTTTACCTCATTCTCCATACTCTCCAGGTATTGCCGCTTCAGATTATTATTTATTTCTTTTATTGAAAAATTCTTTACAGGGTAAAAATTTTAATTCAAAAAATTATATAAAAATTTACTTTGATCAATATTTTTCCTACAAACCTGAGAAATTTTGGCAAAAAGGCATTATGAGGCTTCCGGAGAAATAGAAAACGATAATAGAACAGAATGGATCATATATTATTCAATAAATTTTGATGTAATACAAATTATTGTTTATTTTTTTCTTAAACTTAATATGAAAAAGAAAGAAACTTATGGGACACCCTAATATTTTTATATAATCATTTCATTTAATAATAATGGAATTCGACCAAATGTTTAATATGCTTATTTTAAATCTGCCGATTTACCACAAAATTGACTTGATGAATAATTAAGGAGATGTTCGCGTTTTTACATTGCATTTTGTTATATTGCCGCCGGATAATTATTTTCGCTATAAATTATTCAATACAAAATTTTGCAGATTATAAAATTAATTTACTGATTAAATGGAAATTTAAATATTTTAACAAAACGAGGACCAATTATAACATAAATTTGCATAATTGAGAGACAGGGCAAAATTAATTTGCCTGTTATGCTCATATTGTAGTAGTGCTCGTATTGGTCCTTTTTAATTTACTCTTGTTAAAGTAAAACTTTTATAAGCGTAGTAGGCGTAAGCTGGGTTGAACGTAACCAAAAATGAAACTCTATAAACAGAAGTTGGTCGGAAAGAGCACGCGGGTTCGTTCTGCTTTCGGGCCGTTATGTAACCGGATGGATAGACGGAGATGGACGAACGTCGAACAGAAAGACTCTCTTCTTAGATAATCTTTTTATTAAACACGATATAGAGATTTGGCTGCGGGAAGGACGTCTTCCCTCAGCCAAGGCTATCTGACGACTCCATTTGACAACGGTGCACGCGCAATAAGCGATCGATATCGTTCCTTCAGATGCAATGTGTCCGCAACGTCGTAGAAGATGGCACTGTTAAATTAACACATCTGGCGAATTAAATCTGTTCAAATTTAACAGCGTCATTGCATGGGGATAATAATTCACCCATGCTACAATATATTGCACAAACACAGTTATTTTTTTTTAATAAAAATAGCTTTTCTTAAGAAGCTTTCCTTCTATTGAGCTAGAGTCTCGGATATATTTTTATCCCTTTTAGTCCCTATTATGGAACCATTGCCAACCATTGAAAAAATATATATATATGGAAAATCCTTCAATCAAATGAGCGGCTACAGTATGCAAGCCAAGCTATGGATTTATCTCAATAAAAAAAGAAGCGAATATAAAACTAAGATTGTTAATTGATTAATCAGATAAATTAAGGCTTTACAAAAAGTTAAATTAACAAAAAGAAACACACAATAAATGTACGGTTTTAAATTAAATTTTTAAACTAGTCATTTAGGTCGGCTTTTACGGTTAGTATTGAATAAATTGCTTGTTTTAAAATAAGTATGAAGAAATAAAATACTTTGATAGGAGGATTAAGTTTAGCAAAGGGTGTGTATCCACATAAGTAGCAACCGCTCGCAAAGGGATGAGAAAAACATAAAAGTCGGAAAGTAGGGTAAGTCAAAGAAGAAATGATAATATAGCGATTGATCTGATGATATATGGCGGTCGACCGTAGTTTGTTATTCCAAGCAAACTGGCGCAAAGTGTACGGACATCCTTGTTGAGTGGAATAAACCGGCGATTATCTTGTTACATAAGAAAGGATACACGAGGATTTGAGTACCCATCTATCAATTTGTTTACTTTGCCACTATATAGAAGGAAAAACAGCGGTGCCATAAAGCTACTGAATAATCGACCGTGCAAAGGTAAAGACAGCCCATTTTCGAAATGTTGACACAAAATACATTTTCCAAAACGTCGCTGTCGTAAAAGAATTCCCTAAAAATAAAAAGCGGACGCATTTTAGTATATGAATATAAAACCGACTGGGTGACGTGCGCGTCGTCCTGGCCGTTAACGTGTTACGATCCGCGTACCCAAATTCACGTTTTGTCGCAACGCGGCGATTTGTCGATGTCAATATATACAAGATCCAACCGATCTAATTATGTCAATTTTAAAAAAATACATAGTCAAATATCAATATTTTAAAATTCTTAAAAAACTTGAGCTTATTATATATAGTACAGAAGGCAGCAACCGCAATCAAACTTAAATAATTTTACAAACCAGAAATCTATAAAGTTGCGTTTTAGTATACAAGTAGTTAACGTTAATTGTTGTTAAATAAACGTCATCTACTTTCGATAAAAGATGGCTAGGGTTTTGGTAGACGTAGCCAATATTATAGCACGGGAACTAGATTGAAATATTGCAACATTCAAAGCATTGCAATATTAACCCCTAAAGAAGTACTATCCCAGGGCCTGGGATCCCCCCTCCACTATTCAGAAAGAACACTCTTGTACATAAGCTCGGAGACAGATAGAGACAGAGAGAGAACGTAGCGCAGATCGGAAGACAGAGACGGAGAACTTCCCCGCATACATCGCACGATTGTATAAATTGTTATAATATCGACCGATTATTTTGTGCTATCGACAGTGTTGCAAATGAATCAATTTCTTATGTATCGTTTATGTAAAAAAAATTACATGGTCTTGCATGCTATCAACAGTGCTTATTTACAATTGACTCTGCCTCGAATTGAAGATGAGATTGAGAATTGAAAAATTAATACTGAGGCTATTAATAAAATCATTTTGAAATTGATTCCCTAAAATAAGTTTTCTCTAAAGATAAGAAGAATTGATTTATTTAGAATTTCTTGTTCTTCTTAGATTGTTTGATTGTTTTTGTTGATTTGTTTGTTGTTTTTTGTTGATAATTTTGTAATGAAAGTGTCTTAGTCCACGTATTTCGTTATACAATAGACTGGAAAAAATCTCGAAGGAAAAATGAAAATTTTAAAAAAATGGCTAAAAATATTTTTTAAAGGTAGTATTGAAACTTCTTCTCCCGGGAAAAATTGATTTTATGTACTATTTTTTTAAAATTTGTTAATAATAATTGTAAACTAAAAAAATGTTTGTGTAATATATAATAAAATAGCCAAGCTACTGGTATGCTCGCTTTATAATATATGCGATGGAGAGAGAGTAGAAATGACTGTCGGTAGGAGTTTCACTTTTTGTGGCGTTCAAGTCAATTTGCCCTCACCTATAAAAGTCTTGTTACAAATACACCATTTGATTCAAATTATTTTATTTTCTTGGATGTTCAGGTAAATTCGCCAAGTTTAAATTTCTAGAATGGGGTGAACTTCTTCCTTTATTAAAATAGCGGTGTCGCGTCCGAAAAATATCACCCCAAGCTATAATCTAAATTAAGCTATTTTATCCGTCATTAAGCTCCCGACGTCTGTATATTATCTCATAGAAGAAGACACTGGTATAAAATAATAGAGAACCTTTTCGTGTTTTGCTTCGGGTATAGCTATCATTAAAAATATTAATGGTACTAAATTTTACTTAAATTCTGTTGACGGGAGTTTGACAGCCACAAATTGATAACGCTTGATTTACTATGAATACTAAATTAAGTCATTCATATTTTTGTAAAGTAACCTATTCCACTTGAATTTACAAAGATTTAGCCATATGGTAAAATTTATAACAGCGATCTGTAAATATGAACATAACTTTTTTTTTAATTTAAGGGTCTTACATTGCAAATACAAATTTATCCATATGCTAATACAAAATATAATTGATAAATATCATCCCCTATCGCTATATTCGGTCTAATTTGAAGATCTAAATTTTACTTCTAATATAACTAAAAGCGCGGCAATTCTATTTATATATTATTTATACAAATTGATTCAAAGAAGTATGATTTTGTTAATTTTTGGCATTAAATTAGGGAAAAATTCGAATTATTTATATTTGCTTACAGTGAAAAAATATATTCCCAGTCAGTCTACCAATTATCTTTCTTTGTTACGTTGCTACTTTAAAATATATTAGATTTCCAATTGAAATCTGAGCTCCCTTATCATTATTCTTCGCCACCCTTGTTGCTATTATTTCAAGCTCAGCCTTCGTAGCCTTTATTAGTTGAAAACGTGATATTAATTTATTAAGAAGTTTGCTACACCTATATATCTGTGATCTCTGAAACGTTCACATCGTTAAAATCAAATTTAGACACCCTTTGTACGACAGACTCCTCCAGTACCAAATTTTCAATACAAAAAAATCGCGTCGTTAAGGGATGTTTTAGCACGTGTCATTTTTACATGAAATTGGACTTAATAAAACGATGTCCTCCAGGCTGGAGGATATTTTTTTTAATAGGGTACAATACTAAAAGCCCTATTTATAATATAGCGAATATTTATTCCTATATTATAAATATCCCTTTGTTTTTACGTATGGAGAAGATGTTCTATATAGGGTTTATTTTTTATGTATGAAGGAACAAATTAAACACTCGCTTTTTCGCTTTGTTCTTGACATGATGTTGCTCTTTTTTTTAACATAATATTGTATTTTTTGGCGTTCAGAAGTAAAATAGATGGTCTAAACCCAACTCTATAAAAATATATAAAGCAACACTTATGCTACGATGAAAAAGAATACAGGCTGAAAAATTAAAATTATTTTCCACCGCGAATATGCAAATTAGGGGCAAACTTATTAGGATTTTTTTCAAGTCCAAGTCCGCTTCGGTTATTTATATTCTGCGAGAAATTTTCACTTTTATCACTTTAATCTTCTGATTTTTTTTTGTTGGAACTTCGAGACGAATGACTAGAGGTAATACTTCTTTCTGGGCTGAAGTCCCTAGACAATGCGAAAAATAATACATTCAACTTTTCTGCCTTTGTTTTTATCTCTTTGATACACTCAGAAATATTACGCAAGCCCATAAACCAAAACATTTTTACCTCACACATATCTCTCTTGTAAACCATAAAACTTCGCTGGAAAATGTTTTTATTAAAGAAGGAGGTGATTGAATTCCCGGATTCGCATAAAAATGAACAAACCCGATGTCCGCATCTATTGTTATAATGCAGATATATCGGGTCTTTAATAAGCCATAGGAATTTTAAAACACGGTTTCATTGCGTTTTAGTAATAAAATTCTAAACGTGTTCGTGTGTCAGTAGAAACGCTGTGGAAATATTTATTGGATTAACCTATAAACTGCCAGCGAGCTTAGATATATTAGAAATTGCATAAAAAATTGAAATTCCATTGTCTAAGCCTTAGACCTTAGACTCTAAGGGCTACTTGTGTATTCTAGATTATGTATGTATACCACAGGCTATCCTGCGCGATCATTTCTTGTTCAGGGTTGACTCAATTTACTCAAAACGTAAAGACATTTTTGGATTCACCAATGACTCCCTAGCATAAATTTTAGGTATCAAATTTCTTTTCCTGCGAAAAAACATAGCAACTCATCGGATATTTGAACTCTTTTTGGATTCAAATCTTCTAATGATTCCTTAAAAATATCAATATGAAAATTAAATAACACCCTAATCTTATTTTTTAACCCGGGCTCTATTATTTTCTACAATTATCGTATTTATCATAATTGATAATTTAATATATCATAAATGTTAAAGATGCCGTATGGATAAATTCAAATGAATGTGCATATCTCTTAAATGCGACATTCGTATATATCCCACACCGTTTAAAAATTGATGGCTCCAAATCATTTATTTATTGATGTATCTTTTAAAACTTTTTATTTTTGGTATGTTATGCTATGTTACGATTTATGGTACATTTTAGGTATGTTATGATTTTTAATACAGAACATTGTAGGGGGATATTAATTAACAAGGCGTAAAATGGGGTAACATAAGCACTTAATTATTTCATTTAACTAGTTTATGGCAAATGATTATATACGCAACTATAAAATTTTATACGCATTCAAACTTCAAGAGTTTGTCATATTTAATATTAAATTGAATTTGGCTTCCAAGAAATTTCAAGTATTCTTACACGCAACGCTATAAATATGCAAAAGTAGGCTAATTCCTCCATAATAATTGTTAAGGCTTTGACTCAAGCTGAGGTGGAAAAATTGTCACCCAAAAAGCAAACGTTACATGGAACATTATAAATTCATCCAGTTATAAGGCATCCAACTTATTTTAATTGTACGTCTGATTATCTGTTTGTTTTTCTGTCTGTTGCTAGCCTCCTCTATTAAATTGTCAAACACTTTGCCTATCTGATAATTGCAGCCTGAATGACGTCTTGAGAAGAGAGAGAATGAATGCTTGAGAATGATGGTCTGCTCAAAGAAGACGACAAGTTTTCACGACGCTTATAATCGACGCTACGCCGTGCATGTCCATGACCTCCCAATTAGAGCCCATCGATCAGACGATTTGCCGTTATCGTGCATTAACGATCATGAATCAAGTTTTTGTTGTTGTTATATATATTCTATAAAGTTGCTAATGCATTACTTTCATCAACATGGATTAATACGGCAATATTTGATATTTCAAAAATTATGCCTTCTATTGAAAGTAATTTCGTACCAATACTGCCCAATGTAACATACTTGATCTTTTTTGTTCACAGCTTATGAGATGTTTCCCAGCGATAAAAAAAATCGACTTCGTAAAGCATAGATTCCAATCGATTGGCGCAACCATTTCCACATATAGAGTATTAGTATAATTTATACCTTTTGTGAGATCCCAAATCTTTTTTACTATATTCGACTATTCCCGTTTTACTTTCATTTGACCGAGCAATTACCGGACTTCGTGCTTGAATCCTTTTGCCAAAAAACAATTTTATGTTCAATTGTAGGTTCAATGCGATTGATGGCACCATTCATTCGTCCTGAAAGGAGACGAATAGAAGGGAAGAGATCCTGTCCCATTTCGTGGAATTATTTCGACGTTTCTGTGTGCTGATTGGGGAAAGGTGAAACCTGATTGGAAATAGCCGATACGTCTTTGTCTCCCACTTTTATCAATACCAAAACCACCCCTAGTCTTGCGCCGTATTCAAATTGATAATAATCACTTGCCTCCTTATCCTCCTCCGTTTTTTAAGGAATTGATTGAAAAAAATACAATAAAATATTAAATTAGTATGTTCAAGCATAAAATCAATTCGAAATACATTTTTAAAAAAATAGCCATTTGATGTGACCCAAATTATGACTTTCTGTATCAATTGCTGACAATATTATATCCTGTAAATGATATCTGATACTTTATATCAGGGACATTGATATTTTTTCTGCACTATTCATGGTATTTTATTAAATTCGAGCAATCACCTTCCAAGCCATATAATCCTAAATTAAGCTCAAACTGTTAAAAAATATATAATACAAATTGAAACCAACATTGTACTGATTGCCTGTTAAATATCGGAAAAGCTACATTTACACACACTACTTATTGTGTCGGCAACTCAACGGTGTGAAGTAATAATGCCTTCGTATCCTCTTATATGCTTTTTTCACCAGCATACCACTTAAAGCTAGCAAGCATAGTTCACTCTATGCTTTTTTCCAGCATTAGACATTACAAGTGCACCATATAATCAGCTACACATTGAAAAAAGCTTTTGATTGTCAACACCCAGCAGTAACCAATATTTTCCTACTGCATCCCCAGGCAGTATATTTAACAATGTTCTTCTGTTGAACTAAAGTACTTGAAATCATACTATAATACTTATTAAGGCAGATTACAAAAATCCATTATGATAATACTATGGTGATCTTCAAATAAACGAAAGGATCATGTAAATGTAAATAAGCAAAATTATAAACGAAAAATATATATTTAATAATAAATAAGTAATTTGACTAACTAATTTATCTTTATTGTCTAAAGACAACTTGTGTGTCCAAGCATAATAATTTTTGGGCATTAAAAATGGTTTTTTTTCAACAAAAAAACATATCGACTCACCGGTGAGTCGTTGGCGGTTATGTGATTAAACCTTTTTCTTCTTTATTTGAAGTTGCTTTTTCACAAAAGCTTCAGAAATACTTATCAAGTGATGTGTTAAAGTGATCATAGAATTCTGTTTTTGCAGTACAATTCAAATTTTATTATGAACGATGTGTAAAAGTAAATCATTTATTGAATAATTATGATCAAGGTATATTTTTATATCATTTTTTGAATTAAAATTTTTACAACGAAAAGAATTTTTCAATGAAATAAATAAATAATAATCTGAAGGGGCAATGTCCGGAGAATAGGGGTCCCAAATATTCGTAAAATAAATTATTCGAATATCGAATGTGAAATTGGTAAAATATTCGAATATTCGAGTATTCGAATATTTTATATATGTAGACGAGGGTGATTCAAATATAGCCCGGAATTTTACATTAGTGTTATTATATAAAAATATAAATGGAGCATCTTATTTTCCTACAAAGTTCCCTTCATTAGAAATAAATTTATTCCCTCAGAAAGGAAGGTTCTTGATCCCATCACACAAAGAAGGCGAGAAGTATCATCTTCTGTTGCGCAACGCATTTTCTCGTAGACAAAGGCTAGAAATCAAGTGAAATTCTGAGGTTTTTGGTTTCAGCGAAATCAAAAGGATCAGAATTTTATTTACTTTTCAGCAATATATATTAAAAAAAAGTGTATTGAACATTTCTACTTTTAAGCTTGACCGTAATTTCATTTTTATTGAGCCTGCTGTTGAAAAAACCCTCTCAGTTATCGTTGAGTTTGGTTTTATCGACAGTATCTAAAATATAACCCTTTTTTTGGCATGATCGAAATTTTTGAATAGTTTTTTAATAAACTTTACACAAATTCAATAAAATAATTTCAATAAACTTGGTACTTTTTTGCATTTCTTTGTTGCTATTTCGATTGGCAGAAGAACATCGAGCAATTTTCTTAAAAAATATATTTCTTCATCAGTAATAATTTCCGTTTTTATATCCTTTAATAATGATTTTTTAATCTTCTTTAATTCTTTAATATTTTTGCCATCATACTTATTGAGTTCCATATTGTTTCAACTTTCTAAATTACTTAACGAATAATATTCGATTAATTTTATAAATATTCGAATATACGAATATCATAAAAGTGCCAAATATATTCGAATATCGAATATTCGAATATTCGATTGGGAATATGGAGGATGAGGTAAAACATTCCAGTCAAATGATAATAATTTATTTCTGACGAGCAAAGACACATGAGGCTTGGCGTTATCATGTTGAAAAACAAAGGCTCGTCTCTTCGCCAATTCTGGCCGTTTTTCGGCAATTGCATCCTCGGAATCAATATTTTGTTGAATTGATCATTGCACCTTGCTGAAGTAGCTCATAACAAACTACCCCCTTCCAGTCCTACCAAATGCATAGCAAAACTTTTTTTGGATGTAGGCCAGGTTTAGCTACAGTTAAAACTTCTGTACCCTTGGTCCGAGACCGTTTACGTTGGATATTATCATAGAGTATCCAACTCTCATCTCCAGTGACAAGTCTCTTCAAAAAAGGTTGACTATTATGTCGTTGGAGAAGAAGATCGCATGTTGAAATACGTTGGTTTATTTGAGTCAGTCAGTTCATGAAGAAGCCACATATCTGAACGATTTATGTAGCACAATTTTGTCAGATGATTATAGACGAATGTTCTTGGAATTTCTTACTTATTCGCGAACAGTTTATTGCTGGTTTTCTTCAATAACTATGATTATATCTGTATTCATTTGCGAAAGAAACTTATGGGACAACCTAATACAATACATTCGAATGTCTTAGCGAATGCGTTGAAATTTATTAATGTTGAGGATTCCGGTATAAAGAGCCAATTCAATTTAATCATATTACATTATGAAAACACTTATTAGAGTATTTCATAATTATCAATAAGAATATGTTTTTTATCTCAAGATTGGTTTATATAACAGAATACGCTTTGTTTGATTATATTTTCTGTTAATTTGCCTTGATGTTTTGTTCTCTTCCCAGAAGCTATCAATTTATATTTACATTGATATCTGCGAATTTAATAATAGCTGCACGAATATGGCGATAAAACAGACTACGTGATAAGTCGTAGTTGGCGTCCTAGCCAAGAACGCAAACTACGATTTATCTCGTATTGGCAGTCAAAGTATAGTATATATATATATTAAGATGTGTTTGCTCTTAAGCGCGCGACACATTCGTTACAATATTTAACGCCTTCATCTAGTTCAAAGACGACTTTCTCGAACAATAAATTGAGGCGCATTCAATAAGTGATCAATACCATCTGAAGATGTGTAATTATCATATGGAAAATTAACATTGCCAGGGTTGTAAATTGGTATCAGTTAGTCTGCCAGATCTGGTATCATATTTTCAATTAAATCCTTCAGTATGCGAGATTCAAAATGGATTTTTATGCCATATACATGTGTGTTTCCACATAGAAGGCATATGAGTGAAGCACGTGGTGCAACTAGAAAGTAAAATACATTAAAACTCGGAAAGCGCTTCGCCAGGAAAATACATAGGCGGTTCGTGTACTCGTAATTAATTTATTGGCCGTTTTCATGCCCGAAGTAAAAATTCGACATTTATTTACGGAAAACACGATTCGTGACCAAATAATAACGGCCCGAATGGTCAGAATTAAATTTGCGGATATTCGACTTGATAAATTGGCAAGTTTCCTAAAAAGTTTTAATTAATCATGTTGATGTGTGTAGGCGCTAGTACGCTCGTATCCCGAATAACGCGGTTAATAGTCACATTGATCCACGCATGCACGCTTTACAATTTGTTAGAAATGTACTGTATATGTAATGTACTACATACCCCTTTTTTTTGAGTGAATGGGGCGAAACCTTGCCACGTTATTCATATTTCATTATCAGCTATAGGGTCTTCTACCCTCAGCTATTATAGAAACGCCGATGAGCACAATGAAAAAAGTTATAGCCGAATAAATTATATTTTTCATACACAAAAATAAATATTTCAAAAAATAATAATTTTTTTACTGTAAAATAATTTCTATTGCGTAGACGTTATACGGAGTGTTTTGAATATAGACCGGCAAAATTTTTGGGAGGGCTAGAAGGGATCTTTTGCTACGTTTTACACATAGATTATATGCACGTCCCTATATAAAAAAGAGTAGTATCGGGCTTAGAGACCGTGCGAACCAAGTAATAGGTCACGTCCTCAGACAAAGAAATTCAGTGGTGTCAGGTCTGGAGACCGTGCAAGCCACGGAATAAAGCCGCCAAAATAATTAATTTACACGACAGAGGTGCCCACAAAAAAAATCCTAATTGAAGGAATAAACGTCACGTCTTCAAATTAACGACTTATTGGATGATTTGTATGACATGTAACATATCGTTGGAAATGGTATAATATAGAAAAAAAATTGTTTATAGAATTTAGAAATTGTCATTTCTCATTTGTTCGAACATTTTATGCGACTTTGGGGGCTTAGAAGTATTTTTTTAAAATAAAAACAGTTATTTCGTGCTATTATGACTACAGATCAAAAAGTTATGACGATTTAAAGATGAAATTTTGGATATGAGGTCTATATATGAAACGTAGCAAATGACTCTATTAACTCCCAAAAAAAAAATTCGGTCCATGTACAAAACATCTGTATAACATATTACTCAATAATATCGTAGGATAACGTAGATGAAAGGTAAGGAAATTCCAAAACGAAGAATCAATCGCAAAATCGCAACAATAGCAAAATTGCACTTTTAATTGCTGCTCCATCCACTATTTTTTCCGGATTTGGGTCTCGGAATTATATGTTTACAGATCTAAAAATAAAGGTGAGAGGTTTGGCTTCAATGAAGAATTGATTGCCGAAAATGTACCCTATTTTGACATGAAAGATAAATCGTTCTATAAAAAAGACATTGAGCTCTCAGGTTAAACCTTCGTCTCCACTAATGCTTTAGGATGAACAAGCCTCCGTAGATCTGTTTACTATTGAGTCTTGAGTTCGGCAGAAGAATAATAATTCAATAGGAAATGGAAGCATTATTTATTCTAAGTGAAAGATATCAATTACGAGATTAGGAAAATCGATTGGAAGAACATGTCCTCCCGCGGCCAAGACTCTTGGGTGACGCATTGTATGCACGATAAGAAGGATAGACATCCTTGTTAACTTCAATCAAATCCAGCTCTATGCGCTATTTCACTTACGTTGCAATTATACAATTGCATCCTGTATATATTTAAAATCAAGCTCCATATATTTTTCCTGGGAGATCTTTGCCGAATCACCAAAATTGATCGCTTTTTAACAACTATGTCTTTAATCTAAATAATATAAACTACCCAGTTTATCAAAGCATAAAAGTCGGTTTCACGTCTGGACAATGGGGACGAATGAATGATTATTCGCTTATCAATAACTATGAAGGAAAGTTCGCGAGGAATCAAATTTCTTAACTATATGATTTCCAAAATCTTTGGAGATGAACAGCCTAAATATTTTTATGATCTGTTCTATATTTGAAGTTTACTCTCTTAATCTACAACTCCGCAACCCTTTGCCTCACATATCAAATATACGTGACGTGCTCTTAGTTCAATTTATTGACATAGTCGTATTGAATCATAATTCATATCTGTGTCAAATAAAGACATTATAGCGATACCATCGAGACAAATCTCGGCGTAGAAGATTTGATTGGATTTATAAATTGAAATATCTTTAATAATATTTTTCAAAGATGGCCTATATAATTTTTTACATTGAAAATTATCATTGATTGCAAAGAGATTGCATGTTTTCTTGTTGAGCGTATACTTAGGGTACTCTGTTTTGCCCTCCGTGTTTGGACATTGAATGATAAAAAAACAAAATTATAATGAATAGAAACTTTACTTCCAATAAAACTTCCGATGGATACTATAATTTATGTAAAATTATTTAAAATATTAGGGTGTAGTATTAGGGATATTCTCATAGAGTATCCAACTTCCATTTCCAATGACAAGTCTCTTCAAAAAAGGTTTTAATTGGAGAAGATCGCATGTTGAAATACGCTGAAGTTTATTTGAGTCAGTCAGTTCATGAGGAAGCCACACATCTAAACGATTGATATAACACAATTTTGTCAGATGATTATGGACGGATATTCGTGGATTTTCTAACTTGTTAGCTATTTCGCGAACAGTATATCACGGGTTTTCTTTAACCATGGCAATGATTAGATCTGTATTCATTTGCGAAAGAAACTTATGGGACAACATAATATATTTTTTGAATTTTTGAATCAAAAGAATTAATGTATTGATCCTATTGCAATTTGATTTGGAAGTATTAAAGTCCCACAGATAATTGGATTAAGCGATGGTTCGTATTGAGCGTTGATTCAATGGCATTCAAACGACGGGTTCGTGTTTAAAATCGAAATTGGCTTAGTGATGATTCGTTATTATCAAATCATAACAATGCTCATATACTTCAATGAAGATAACAAATTAATACATTGAAGATAAAATCTATCGCTGCCCATTGTTATCTTTCTTCGACATAATCGGGTACTTTGGGGTGGTATTAAATTTCACCCATACAACCGTATCAGCGAATGAACTTCCAAAAGTGTCTATATGATTACCAATTATGAAGAAAAGCGAGGACGAATTTTTGTTATCTTCGCCGGTAAACGGTTAAGTTTTTACGGACAAAATTCTTCCCACCGCCAAAACTTTCCGTAATTTATCACGCATATATAATTTTTTTCATCTTGCTATTAATATAAAAAGGTTTACAATAAATATGGATGTCCACACATGGTTGAGGATGGTCGCAGTAATCAATCAAACGTCCGTTAAAGAATCATGGCCAAATTAAATTTGCGATCTGCCAAATAATGACCGCAAAAAAGGTTAATGGCTTATGCGATTTTTTGAGACTTTGTCACGAAATACTTTAGTATTGCGAGTATATATTCTTATTCGGCTGCGAAATTGATCTAGAAGCATTGATTCTTCTTTGACCCACATTTTAGGCAAGCCCAAGAAGCAGGCGGCTGTTGGGCCGAGTAAAAATTTTCATGTGGATATAACAACGCATTTATCAAATCGTTTCATGGGCAATCACTTCTCTTGTTTTCTCTTATTCTCGTTCCTTTCGCATTATGAAATATATATATATACGAAGTCCATCATCATCATCATTAGCCTTCCTTCGTTTGAGCAGAAACCCCTTCAGAAAACCATTCTGCACATACATCCCAAATGCGCACCGCACCTCCAATGAAAAGAGATTTCAATTAGGTGTCCCTAATAAATTCGTCTTTTTAAAATAATAGTCTGTGTATCATAAATTGTGCTTAGTTTTAACTTATTGTAAAGATGATATCATCATCATCATAGTGCAATCAAAAACAATCCACTGCAGAATTAGGATCCATCTCGTATGTATCATACATTCACTTCCTCATTCACTTAATATTAAAAGTAGCATTACCTCCGAGTTTCATTTAAAGTGCTGGATAGACCGTCTAGATAGGGAATATGGGGGATTTGTAAAAACTGTGCAGTTTTCCTCAGAAGATATATTGGACTAGATTCTGGACTCGTTATACATCCAAACAGTAAATCCCAACTTTTTGAAATTTTAAATAAGAGTCGTCCTATAGTCTTTGTATTGGGAAGACGCATTCTTCCAGCCGGCTTTTCTCATCTCGTAACCGTTGTCTTTTACATCGTTAATGAAGAACTATTATATTAGTCCCTCACAATGTTCTTCTCTGCGTCCCGAAAGCGAACAAATTCATACCAGGCGTTCATCTAGAAGCGCACTCATAAAGCGGGGTGAGACCTGGGGGTTATTTAGTCCAAGGCTCGCGCCCCTACACAATAGAATATATTTACATTGGGATGATAATATCCTTATATATTAAATAGAACTTTCAACTTTCATTTTCCAAATACAATTAAATTGAAATTACATTATAAATACAGCTTCTATCGTTTATGCTTCTATTGAAAAGTCTGCATATTTTCATCATATACCATATGAATCAGCCGATGATAACCTTTATCCACAGTCGGATTTCAGCTCGAATTTTTTTAAAAAAAGTAGAAAAATTAGTCCATTAAGCATTTACATGGTCATCGACCTTCAAAACGAAATACAGCACATATGTGAACGCTAAATGTTATTTAAAATACGACATCGCTCGAAAACGTAATGACTTTTGACTCGCCATCCATCACGCTTATGACATGGATATCTTTCCATATTCGAAAAATGGTTCATTAAATTAAACTCGTTCTCATGTGTAGTATCGCATTATTAAATATTCAGGCATGATATAAAACTCCACCAGGTGTGGATATTATATTTGAGCTCGAACTTCTTACGGTAGTGCATTTCAGCAACGAAACTCGTCAATTATTCCAAATGGGCAACAATCAACCTTCCACATCTGCATTATCCATTTTCCATCGTTAGCTTTCACAGTGATATACACTCGTATCATTAGAATTGAATTTATTATTTTATTAGATATGCATCTTGATGAATGAAGCAAATTTAGCTAAAGGTAGCATAAAACGCTTGAGAATTAAAGCCATTAGCAATCAAAAACTAGATAATATTTACAGTGTTTCTGAATATAATACTATAAACTCTATGTACATTTTCTTGCATGAAGATCATTTTAAAATTATTTTTTGTTTGTTTTACGTATTTGCATTTTAATTCATGCAATCTCTTGACAATTTATGGAAAATATTCTACACAAATACAGTCGCGCCAGACCAAATGTTACCAATCAAATACGACACATCTGTGTTGATTTTCGATATTTAAATAGCAAAATTTAACATGCAATCTTCTTCTCCAACGATATAATAGCCAACCTTTTTTGAAGAGACTTGTCACTGAAGATGAAAGTTGGATACTCTATGAGAATATCCAACGTAAACGGTCTTGGACCAAGGGTATAGAAGCTTTAACTGTAGCTAAACCTGGCCTACATCTAAAAAAAAGTTTTACTATGCATTTGGTGGGATTGGAAGGAGGTAGTTTATTATAAGCAAGGTTAAACGATCAATTCAACAAAATATTGATTCCAACTAGACAATTTAAAGGATGCGATTGTCAGAAAACGGCCAAAATTAGCGAACAGACGAGGCATTGTTTTTCATGACGTTAACGCCAGGCCTCATGTGTCTTTGCTCATCAGAAATAAATTATTATCATTTGACTGGGATGTTTTACCTCATCCTACTCTCCGGACATTGCTCCTTCAGATTATGATTAATTTCTTTCACTGAAAAATTCTTTACGTGGTAAAAAATTTAATTCAAAAAATGATATAAAAATGTACCTTGATCAATATTTTGCCAACAAACCTGGGAAATTTTGGCAAGAAGGCATTACGCGGCTTTCGGAGAGATAAAGAAAGGTAATATAATAGAATGGATCATGTATTATTCAATAAATTTTGATGTAATACAAATAATTGTTTATTTTTTTTCTTAATATGAAAACGAAAGAAACTTATGGGACACCCTAATATAAGGATTTATATATCTACAATTTTAATTTTAATCGGTTTTATAAGTGAGCTTAATACGATGAGTATTAATCAAATTTAAATAGCCACTGTAACTTAATCATGGCCTGAGCATATATCATTTTTTTGGTGGTCACTCGTTGCTCCAAACTATCTTTTGATATACAGTTTAGTAATAAACATGTTCTCACTTATCAGATTTAAGTAATATTTTTTTCTGGATATTCATGAAGTCATGAACTTTTGGATCTTTTAGCGCTTTGGTTATATGCATCTAATCGAACTGTTCTACATCGAATTATGCATTTTAAGATTGATATCATTTGATCAGACAGTTCTTGCCAATTCAATGGCAGTTTCTAAAGATGCGCCACGCCAGCATTCGTTTTCATATCGTCAAATTGTATCCGAATAATTCTCAATATTTATTCCCGAAAGATCCGAAATTGAACATCCGCAACTATTCAATTTGAGCAATCTTCCATTTTAATCTGACACCCGTGGAAACGTCGATCTCTAAGCTCATTTTAACGACGCCAATGTGTGTTTGTACATTTCTCGAGCCCAAATTTATAGATTTATGCCTCTTAAGCCGGGGAGAAACCGCGATGAAAAGCAAAAAGGCCGTATCACTCAATTTGAAACGTTTCACAAAGAGCGGGTAAAATTGGCGAAACCGACAATTTCTTTTAAGTATGGCCTGAATCAAATATATTTTAATTGAATAATAAATATAAAACATCCCTCTGCAACCGGGGGGGAGAAAATGGAGTCCGAATATTCACGTGGTCTCGGTACATGGTCGTTGACATTTCATAAGATATTTAGGGCTCATGACTACTAAATTTTTTTTACGTTTACCGCTCGAGCATGGTGATCATCCTTGTACCTGAATAAAGAAGTAATATCAATTTTTATCAAAAAGAGAATAACCATTCAAAAAATTTAAGGTTGACCGCGTACATAAACCTTCTTATTGTGTCGTAATTGAAGTTCAAACATTTTCCTTGGACGAAAAAATATTTTACGTTAGTTTTCAATGTTCCTCCATATACAGGATGCGGCAGGGTAACTATCTTATTTTAAAAATGAACAACACAAACAATAAAGGAGATGTCTATTAAATGGGCCAATAGCGACCGCTATTTATATTTCTCGTTAGTTTCACAATCGATGATATATCGTTGCACAGCATCCAAAGGGTTAAGGTAAAATCTAAGAGAAATTTACAGAATTTTCGTCATTTTAAATATCATAATAATAATAAAATCTCAAATATATTGTTAATGTCGTGGTTTCGGAGTATACGGCTGATGGTATCGGTCGTGCCTTTTACGTAAGGAAGAACGATGTGTTTTTCCATATCGGTGGGTGGATCTCGAGGTTTTTTATTGGTGTTTTTGATGGTTTTCTTAATTTGACTCGGAGAATATCCATTTTTTGCACTTCTTCCACTTGGCTGCTGTATGTCAATCTGAACGCTCTATCTATGAGTGCTTTCATGACAAAGTTTATCTGCTTAGGATTTTCAGATCTGTGTGACCGAAAGATCCGTCAGAATTTTTTATAACACATGTATCCAGAAATGGGTTTTTGTTTTTTTTTTTCTATTTCCATGGTGAATTGCATGTTCTTATTTCTGGAGTTGAGGAAAGTGAGGAATTTAAGAAGCTCAGCCTGTACGTGTGGCCAAATAACGAGAGTGTCATCCACATATCTCAGCCACATTTTTGATTTTAAGAGGACTTCTTCTAGAGCTTTTTTCTTAAATCCAGTCATAAATATGTTAACAATAGCCGGAGATAGAGGAGATCCCATTGGTGCATCACTGGTCTGTTTATAGAAAGATCCGTCATACAGAAAGTATGTTGATGTGAGACAGTGCTCAGTTAGGTTCAAAATATGTTCGGGTATACCTTGTATCTCTCTTCAATATGCTTCAAAATTTCCTTTATAGGAATATTGGTGAACAGTGAAGTTACAACAAAGTTGACCAGGATGTCATCCTCATCGTGTTTTTAATATACGACATCGCGCTTTCCACAATTGGCATGCCTGGTTTGTGTATCTTTGGTAAGCCGAAGAATATTGGAGCCTTCGACGATCGAATCCTTGTTTGTTTGGTTTCCTCGTCGAGGTTGGAATTATCGATTATTTTCTTAGTCTTTGTTTCCAAATATATCTTCGGGGCTCTTGTCGTCTTCTTGTAAACTTCTGGCGTTTGCTCTCTGGCAGCACTGGACGGAGGATGTTTACCAGGAGCATAACCAAGACAACAACGGTGGCAGTTATTCCTTGACAATGAACCCGATAGTTTTTTAGAACCCGTTTTTTATGAATTAAAATCATATATTTATATATATATATTTTTTTTGTGAAAGATCTTCTATAAAGATTTTACTCCTAAGCGACAAGATCGAAGATGGACGATTCTCAATTCAATTGGAGCCCTAAAGTAGAGAGCTTTATCGTTCCCACTGCTTTCGTACTTTATTGCACTCATTTCAAACAATCGTTTTCAATTCGTTAAAGGCACTCCCTTTAGTTCCTCAGGATTGTATACGAGCTCAACAGATGCAAATTCGATCTCGATGTGCCGAAAAAATAAATTTACATGTTAATATTGCCAATCAAAATAAAGCGATTCATATTTTCACAGTATCGATGAAAATATTTTTACTCAGAGGCGCTAAATTTTGTTCCAGGCAAACGAGACTCCCCTTGGATATTTTATAATTATAATCCGTCAACTTGTTTGTCAAAATTAAATTGTTTTTTCCATTTCTGAAATCGATGCATGTCTATCGAATACACAGTCTATTTTTCAATCAAATTTTGAAGCTTTGTGTCAATATGAATGTTCACAGTGACGACTTTTATTTTTGTACATTTTATGTTTTTTTCAGCGACCATAACGCATAATTTTTTTCGGCACAAAATAAGTCTTATTTGTTTATAAGCCTCGATGAAGAACGCATACTCAATGTAACGACTTCGGAATTTTTCAATTTGTGCAGCATCTTTTATATAACATCGATATGGGAGCATGTGATGGATAATAAAGGTGGTTAAATTCAATATTAAATTTTCTTCAAGATACCTTCTATCTAATATCAAATTGCATTTCATAATATTTGAGGCAAATATTGATCTAAATTTAATATCAAATAGTTAATGTAATTGATCATCGGATTTGTTGTGTAGGGTCATCGAGACACTAAGCCTCTAATCTGTATCTCGCCTCGCACAAGTATTTTAATCAGCATCAGTTTATTTCCATTCCATCACATGGCTCTTTGCGAGCAGATCGAACCCGTGTGCGAGCGCGGCCATCTCGCAGAATAAATGAAAGCGAGGAGCGACCCAAGAACTCAGTCTTGAGAGCGCTCCCACTCCGCGCTACACTGGTGTCAGAAACGGCGCATCGTTAAGATGCTGAATCGTTCTGTATTCGGGAGGTAAAATATATGCTGAAGCGTGGATGCAAACCATTTTTTTGGACGTCATCTAGTGACACGCACTGACAACGAAACGAGGTGGATCGTGACTTTATCTTATCGCGTTCGAACAAAGATCTTTTTGTTTAAGGCTTAGATGACTTAATGCTGCATTTTTATCAAATATCATATTTTCTCAAAGTTTTTATAAAAACAGAATCATTTTTTCGGCAATGAAGATGGCGAATTTGAGTTGATATCAGATTGACTTATAACATTAATATTCTTAAATTCCTTATTCGTATTTTCAGCGGCTTTGTTTTACCTTCCTTATCGTCTTACGGATCAAAACGCTCGGATTTTATAGCCCTTTACGTCGGGTATTCTTTGATCTAATTTTTTCATATTTCTGCCCGTTTTTCCATTTTTTATTGTGTTATACTGTATTTTATATTCGTAACATTACGAAAAAATCCTATTTATTCAGGTCCCGTCTCTGAAGCGAGCGACAGATGTCTTAGCCGATTTAACCGCAGAAGCGAGGACCTCGCGGCACAGAAATTTTGACCCTGGTGTCATCTTCCCCGGCGGAGAAGAATTCGGTTTGAAAAGTCAAAAAGCCATAAAATCGCTCAATCCGCGCCCGACATAAAAACGATAAGCGTGTCCTCGGTGACAGCTGTAAAGGTGAGGAAAAAAGGAAAAGTCGTAGAGAAAAAAAGAGTAAATATATGGTCGTGGTAATAAACCACTATTGGTTGGTGTGCTCGTCGTAATGACCGACTGTGGGAGGAGAGCAAGAGTCACGCTTCACAATGCCTCCATCCTTACCCCCAAAAGTGCCTCCTTTCACACCCTCCAACACTCACACGACCAAAAGTAACTTTCAAACCTTTTTTATATATATAACGCCAGATGTTATTCGCAAGAGTCGAAAATTCTGATTTATAAATCAGCAAGTGCTATCATCGGAGCCGCACTGCCAATATTTCGTTTAATATTTTATATAAACGAACGAAATGAATTTACGGCACATATATCATGAAATTACTGAAGGGTAAGTTCCCAGTGAAAAAAAAGTCTCTCACGGGTATTCTAAAGTCTATCCTTTACGTTATTGAGGATACCCAATGAAAAAATCGAGAAATATGACACTGGACGATTTATACGCTTATTTTGCTCCGATATACGCCAAAACATGTTCAAATATTGATACAATAACAACGATATATGGAAATATATATATATTAAACAGGTATTATTTAGACAAAATGATGCAAAATGGAGCCTTGAGAAATCAATGGAATACGCTTTGAAGTATTTTTTTATATCTTTAAATGCTCAAATATCAATCCATAATTAAGGGACGTTTCTATCTTGTTGGGCTTTAAAGAGATCGATTGTTTAACAAATGTTGATTTTTATAATGTTGACTAGGCGATCTTTATTGAATATAAAAATATTTTTTAAATTTTAACAAAGTATAATAGTGGGAGTAGAGGGAGCCATGTATGTCGATGGACGAGCGATGACATTCTTCACCATGGAAGTCCTAAGTACTGGACAGAAAATTTGCAGCAAATTTTTAAAATATATTTTTACTTTATATAATATTGTGTATAATATAGACTATGATTAGGAATAAATATTAAAAAATAAATAAAAAAGAGAGCAATTGAAGAAAAATGTGTGTTTTTACCAACTTTTTTTATAGTTTTTTGTTCATAATGGTTGAATATTTTTGGATAATAGAATAATTGTATTCTATACTATGAAGGCGTTTATTATATATGTGCTTACCAAATTTCATAAAGAATTCTCATCTAGGGCGTGTGGGAGCACTTCCATAAGCGTGGTAAAAGTAGTTTCGAGAAAAACGCGTTTAAAGTTTCTCCTCTCCTTAGCTTCGCAAAGCACAGCTTCTCCTCGTCGGATTATAACTGTGCGAATTTCATTTATATCGACTTGAAATTTAATGAACGTATTCTTAAACATTGGTTCTTTTCGATTCAAGAAAAAAAAATTAAACCAATAAGGTAGAAACGTCTCTTAAGTCATCTTACTTTATCACGTCAAAAAATTAATTTTTTTTTAAATTTCATTTCGAAAGTACATATCTCTAAGAATGACGTCTATAATTTTGGTGTAGAAATTCGGATTACTTCAATGTTTTATAGCTAATTCGCGAAATGCACTCAAAACAATCACTTCATTTCAATTGTGCCCCAATTGAGACCTTCTACATGGAAAAAGGCTCCTG
Organism: Stenopsyche tienmushanensis; assembly: GCA_008973525.1. Lineage (NCBI taxonomy): Eukaryota > Metazoa > Arthropoda > Insecta > Trichoptera > Stenopsychidae > Stenopsyche > Stenopsyche tienmushanensis. The sequence continues at coordinate 483,283 of WACJ01000026.1, forward strand.
TTGGGGACCTTTCTTATCTTTATTCTAAATCTATCATATATATTTTCGTTTGTGAGTTCTTAATGATATGAATAAACTATGTCATTATCAATATTAAAGATTCTTCCAGATACAAGCGCATTCTTCGCGTTTCTATTTTCCAATTTAATCCACTGAAAGAAGATTTGGCATGTTTTTCGATGTTAAAACTTCTCAGGAACGATCATTAATAATTTTGGATGCTTCAGTCGCACTCTTTGCCGAGATCGAATAAATGGAACATATGATGCCTAATGTGAATTCAACGCTTTCGAGTTTGAACATTTTATTCCAAGCAATAAAACAAAATTTATTGCACTAAAAACTATCAACCCACAAATATGGTGTTTAAAAAAATGGTTTACTTTTAGATTCCACCAATATATCACATATAATGACCAGCATGGCGCCCGTTGAGGTGATCATTTGCTTATTTTAAATTTTATTTCAGCATCGATTCAGAAATATGTATACTAATGTAAATATAAATGAATATGAGTGCTGGAAGCACTCCTGGAATAAATTTGAAAGCCGCGCTTTCAAGCGTAGATTAAATTGTTTTTGTATGCATACACGGGAAAACATACGTGTCGATAAAAATAAAAGATGCTTTCAATTTATTCGATTGCATTTTCACGATAGGGTGGGAAAGATGTAGAACTTTCTTTCCAATGCACTGAAATAACTCTCCATAGACAAAAATAGTGATTCTAGAATACTTTTATTTTGCACCAAGCCACATGAGACAAATCTGCTAAAATTTCGATGAAAATTTTATCTCATTTTTTATTTTTTTATATTATTCACACTTAGATTAATACAAGTATATGGTCAGTCAGATACTAAAAATAGTATCCGTCCAAGGCGTATTTGACTCCGAAACTATGGCAAAAGGCCTTGAACGCCGAAAAGGCACCGGGGCTGGCTACGAAGCCCCTGTGGCCAAGTGGTCCAGAAATAGGACCTCTGTTACAGCACAGGAGCGCTTCTCTCTCGGCCGACATGCCCAAACACGACCACATAACGTGATCCGCGACCATGAAAGGATCCCTTACATTGAAAACATAAACAACAACAAAACTTTGAAAAAGTAATCTTGTTTTCTTCGAAATATAAACATCGTCAAACTGATCCATTAGTTGTCGAGTCCAGCTCCTTCGAATGGAAACCTCAAGTGAAATACTTGAGGGTGACTTTGGACATAAGACTAAGGTGTCTGAGGCTCATGCTCGCGGGTTAGCAGCCAAGGTGGCGCTGCACTTTATTTTTCGTCGACGCAGTGCTCTTTCAGACGACAGACTGTTATATCAAAATCAATATGTCAACGACAGATTTACGAATATGAAATGAGAAGAATATTTTAATATAGTGATGATGATGAAAGTGTTGTTGTTTTAATTGGAATCATCTTAAATTGACATATTATTGGGGATTCGCTCGTTTCAATTGAAATGGAGCAATAATTATTAATATATTTTATGGTGCATCAATATATTCACCTAGTTGCTGTTTAAACTCGAAAGCTTTTAATATCGAGTGTACAATGAGGTGTTAATTGTATTAAAAATTGTTTTAAATTTAATTTTGATCTGATTCAGTAAAAAAATATAATGAAAGAGTAGTATATATGTTGCTTTATTATTAATGTGAAAAGCTAACCGAAAATTACCAAATCTACCATCCCAAGAAAGCTATCATATGAAATCGCCTAAACTCGATCAAAAGATATGACACAATGATCAAAATTTATTCAATTTTTCCATATTGTAATATGATATTTTCCTTGCAAAATATTTTATGGGCAAATTATATACAATGCTTTGAATATGGTATGTACAAGAGTTTTGCGTCCCGAATCTTGAATTGGTGCATTCATCCCTTTAATGTCCGTTCGTTTATGGAGGACGAACATCTTTAACTTCTTTGATAATCGGGGCTCTTTTCATCAGAAATAACTACCAGAGTATTCTGACGAAAATCATTCCCTGTGGGATTCTTGAAAATCGTATGTAACAATTAACAAAGCATTGACCTACATATTCGCAGATGAGAAAAAATATATTTTATAACCAACCAGGCGAAAAACCCTCTAGGAAGTACATGAGATTCTTGCTGTATTATATTTACAAGAACACCTTTTGGATATGGAATATAATTACATGATATCTCATTATATGAGAGCTGTATTAAAATTTTCTAAACAAATATGCCCTTTAAATACAATACAATGTTAAATAGATTATCAACCTGGCTAATGTACACAGATTAATGCAATCATTTAAATTGGATTTCATTGATAAAATCAGACATATTTATAGTTGAAATATTCAATCAAATTGGATAATATCCACGTTTGACTCTAATTAGGCTAATTTCCCTTTAATTCATTAGATATGGCTTAAATCATTGTAGCTGTCAAAACGAAGATAAAAACGCGCTATTCGATCATATTCGATACTAAAAACTAGCAGATATTCGTAATTGAATTTACTTGTTTAATCCTGACATAATATTATTTATAAAAATGTATTGCAGCAAAGATTTAAATCAACAAGTATTCATGATAATGCGAGGATCTATTGAGGTCATGATTTGATCTAGATTGTCAATCAGATATTGTTCTTGTCTCGTGACTTATGAATATTATCATCCTGGAATAATATTAAAAATAATTAATATATTGAACCCATATCCTTTAGTCGACGATGTTGGTATTGATGTTGGAACAATTTGGTATAGAATATTTTTTCTCGTTTCGGCCGCATTAATTTTTGTGATGAGAGTTTAAGCGCACACACAGGGATGCTGAAATTAGATTTTTTAAGTTCTTCCCGTTTGAGGGATAAAAAATATTTTTTTCTGTCAAGAGAGACCTTTCAGAGTTGTGATCAAGCAGATCGATCGACTTTTTTCCGCATTTCTTCCACACTTTTTAAACCCGAAGTAGAAGTAATGTTCCACACCATAAAACGTTTGTCGCATGTGTTCGGGCTCTCACACCAGAGTTGGCACTTTTTTTGCACCCCAACCCCTACTACATGTGATCTTACATTGTCGTGCAATAAAATGACCCTTTATTGTCCACTAAAGTGACCCGTTTTTTCCCAGTTAATCCCTTTTTTTCGGCCGCCCATTAATTATAAAGCGGAATAGTAAAAGTACGCATTTTAATGCCCACTAGCATAGAATGGCGGATATGGTATTTTATTTTCTTTCGGTTATTAAATTGCCGAAAAATAACGCGTTAAGATATTTTCTGATCCAAAATTTCCCAATTCTTCTGAAATAAGGAATAAATTATTTTATCTTTGAGTTCGTTGAGGGTTTCTGCGGTCACAAAGCAATAAGGAGCTATTTACTACAGCGCTTTGATATACTCATAACAGGCATTTTCTTATGTATATAGTTCAGAATATATTCAGGATGAGAAACATATTCTCTTTGAGATGTCAATGGTGGAAGATTTTGAATCGTTATTTATGAGGTACATTTATATTTTCTGACTTACAGCACAAAGAGCAAACATTTTCAAACTGTTTGCTAGGACTTCTATATAAATATTTCGCAAGCAGCTTTCTTCCAAATACAATACAGCAAATAAAAATTCTTATCTTTCTTAAACTTCAATACATGTACAATTATGCGTACTTAAATATTATTTCAATGATTCAAATTCAAACACAAACTATATCAAATTTACAAAATTGCTTATATACTTTATACATAATTGAGGGATGTTTTTAATGCTACTTGTAGGAGGAAAGTATGAGTAAAAGATTAAGCAACATCTAGCTGCTTCAACTATAAAATAATTTACTTAAGTGCCATATCTTTTAGAGGATATAAGCGATCTTCTTATGAAACTATAAGTGATAAATTGTGTTGATATGACAAAATTAGGATAAAATTGCTTAAATATTAATATATTATTGTGATATTTGAGATTGAGTCTTAGTAGTTATTTTTCAGTTTGAATCTATACTGTAAATTTTCTTTTTAATGGCCTTTGAAACGGCACTGGACCAAAAACCGAAAACCGGTGAAACCGTTATTTTTGCTGGAAGGAACTGAACCAATTTGAAAATATCATTTAAATATTTAAAAACATATTTTTTTATGTTTAATCGTCTTGGCTTGATGAAATGCATATATTTAATAATCCAATGTATTTTTCTTTTTCAGGTGAGTACCTTGATACTAAAACTACAACGGTCCATGGAGTGAGTACATTGCATGCAATATCGATTGTATGCACATATGAATTTATTAACAACTTGTAAATTTAAAAAAAAAATGGATAATCAATATTTAGTAAATAGTCTGTAAATATTAGGGTGTCCCATAAGTTTCTTTCGTTTTTATATTAAGAAAAAAATAAACAATAATTTGTGCTACATCAAAATCTATTGAATAATATATGATCCATTCTGTTCTGATACCTTTCTCCATCTCTCCGAAAGCCTCATAATGCCTTCTTGCAAAAAAATTCCAGGTTTGTTGGCAAAATATTGATCAAGGTACATTTTTATATCATTTTTTGAATTAAAGTTTTTATTTATTATTTTTTATTTAAAGTTTCTCATAATAAACTACCCCCTTCTAATCCCACCAAATGCACAGCAAAACTATTTTTTAGATGTAGGCCAGGTTTAGCTACAATTAAAACTTCTGTACCCTTGGTCCAAGACCGTTTACGTTGGATATTCTCGTAGAGTATCCAACTTTCATCTCCAGTGAAAAGTCTCTTCAAAAAAGGTTATCATTGGAGAAGAAGACCGCATGTTGAAATACGTTGAAGTTTATTTGAGTCAGTCAGTTCATATCATGGCTATGATTAGATCTGTGTTCGTAGTGGAAAGAAACATATGGGATAACCTAATATATCATTTTTTCTAAATTTTACAAATTATTTTTTACGCAATTTTAAATAAAACTCAAACAAAAATGTATCGCCTTATTCCACATTAAACCAATAACGTTCATATTATAGCATAAGTTTCTTGAGAACTCGGCATTGCAATATCTTTATTGGGTAGCTTTACATATAAACGATTGTAGACTACGGGAAATTGTCGACTTATAGCATAAAATCGTTTACCGTAACTCAAATACAATAGCAAATTTGCATATGATGTATTTCATAACGCATGTCTCTCGTGTACTTTTCATAATGAAATACTATATTGTCTTCAAATATTGCAAATTATTATGAAACAGCAATAAAATGAATGGCGCTCCGTCAAAATATTTGTTCTTTATCTACATAAATCTACCAGTTTGAATAAATTACATCGTTATAAGCGTATGAATGCATTCGGAAGCACATTATCAATATCAATTATGATATGTATTATTAATTTTTTAAACTTTAAACTATTGAAATAAAATCGTAATTGTAAAAAATATTTAATATAAATATGAATTTTAGAAGTCTTAACCGACTTCCCGAACACCCATTTCGTTGCCTTCACCACTGCGACAGTCCCCGACCGTCATCTTATTCGGCCGCGGAAATCACATTGGGGGGTCATTAGGATCATTGAGCACTCCTTTATTCATTATTATCGACAATATAACAGTGAACGAAGCCCTTTTCGAATTCTTTAATATATTATTTTATTAATCTTTCAATACTGGCACACGTCTTAACAATAAAATATACAACCAGCCTTCAAACGACCAAACTATTAACGACGAAATATTTTGGTACACGCAACAATTCCTTTTTAAATTATGATTTTATAAATCTAATAGGCCGTTATACGTTTGCATTGTAAAATGACAATTAGTGATTTTTATTATATTTTATGCATTTTTTGCTGCAAATTAATCACGTTTTCTTTCTGTCTATAGCACTTTGACGATATTTTTCAGCTGTAAAAATATAGTACGTGTTGCTTCAATACCCTGCTATCGCACTTTGTTTAAAACCGTTTTATTTATTACACCGCATTAAAATTTCTCAGGTGTTTTTAGCGAACTTCCAGCGATTATATATTAGCTATGCAGTTTCGGTATCGTAAAATACGAGCTGGTCGTACTTTGCATGTTACTTTAATTTGATTTAGGGCGCACCTCGTAAAATTGTGACCTTTTAACGGCTCTGAAACTTATCTTAAAACCCTATTATATTTAAAGTGATTTATTCATATGCGGAATAACAAAAATGATAAAAATACGTGGAAATTTCTCGCTTCCGGTGGATTACTTTTGGTAAAGGTGAAAGAACTCCTAATGTGTATAGCAATTACGATCTGGAGTATTGGGACTTGTTCCTTAATGATAGAGAATTTCGCAGGCAATCAATATCGTACGTATTGCTTCGAATTGAATCGCCTGCTTTTCGTTTAAATATTCACGATCCATAAAAGCTTTCATAAGCAATATAAGCCCTCCAAGGCAAAAATATGTTGATATCATATTAATATAAGAGTACGCTCAACTTCCATTGCCTGTAAATGGCTCATAACTGTCGTATGCACTACCTTCGATCATATTATCGGAGATGATATAATATTTATGGGCTTCGTATGGAGTGTGATTTCAAAGCGTATTGAAAGGCATTTCTTTATTATGTTTTGTAGACCTGAAATTAAAATTTTCCCCATGATAAAAACCGTCATAAAATTTATTTTTTAACCAATTTTACATTTTGGGCAAAATGTTGTAGTTTTTTTTGCATACTGCGCGTTTAAATGAAGCTTTTGGTATCATTTTGATTTTGGAATTTGGGATCGAAAAAAACGAGAAGCGATTAAACTGTTTTTTTGTCGGAATGAAAACCGAAACTGAAACAAATAATATGTGACTTTCTCAATTTTTCCGCAAAATTTCTTTATTTGTATTCATTTGTAAAACTGTCTTAATCTTTGTAATTCATTCATTCTCTTAATTCATACAGAAATTTCAGTGTTTTTGAGTTTTTTCGTTTAAATTATCTCTTATATATTTGCTATGTACCCACAGATTTCAGTTTGTTTCCTAGTGTTGTGTACAAGCTGGGACTGCCAAACTTCCAGCCATTAAGCATCAACTCAATATCTTGTATTATGTATTATTATATAGTTCTGATTCTAATTATTATACTCCTAAAATTTAAAAAATCCAAAAATTAATTACCCGGAACCGAACTGAAAACAGGGAAAACTGTTACCATTCACTTTAACATCATTTAGATTTTAATTTGAGTTGAGGAATTTTTAAAAATCTTCATTGGATCATCAATATATATTGAAGATTGATAATGCTTCCTTTTGATGAAATCTTGAAAATCTTTCTTTGTGAATAGTTTGCAAATCATTGAAATTCCGCTGAAGCGAAATATGCAACAGTTCAACTTATTTGAAGTTAAAAACTGCTGCTCAAACTGTCGCCACCAGCTTGTATTTGAACATGATTTACCATTTTGTAGTTCTCATTTTTTATTCTCTCCCAACTTCTCTTTCAAACAGCTATTTTTCTAAGGTTGATATATATTTGCAGCTTGAAAACTATTCAAGCAACAATGGTGAAAAAAATTACTAGCTCTTAAAAATATTGCCATGATCGATCATGAACGATGGTTTGGCAGCCTTCGATAATAAATCAAATTCTAATTATGTATTGCTTTTAAATAACTACCTAGGGTCCAGAAATACCGCTATAACCGATTTATTGATATCAGATTTATATGAAGTTATAGGCGATGATGTAATCGACGTAGATTCCCAGTTGTCCAAAACTGATAACTTCTTGTTTCGCGTTGGTGTTATATTTTGATATTATTTTTCGAAAGCTCGCACATTTATGAAATATAAATTCTTACATGGAAATACAGCTTCGCAAATAATCCAAATGAATTATGTATTTTACTTTAATATAGCCAGTATCAAATTGGTTTGCCAAATTTCATTGTGGTATCGTTCTGGGTCGATCAAAATAAATGGTAGATAATAACGAACTCAGAGTTACCATCCATCTCAAAATGCATACGATGTTTATTCTTAGCAAAAAATCAATATCAATTCACCTGATGGATAAAGTGAAAAAAATGGATAATTGGATTCCACAGGAACGGAATGAAAAGCCAAATGCTTGCATGATGTTCCTTTCTCGTCGCAAAAATGATTCATTTTCAGTACCGAAACGAGAGTATGATGAGAGTATAACGACAAATGTTTAACCTGCGTCTCCCTCCCATTATACATTTTTTTTAAAATAAAATTTTACTTTTACAAATGCAATTTAATAAAAACTATTAACCTCATCAAAATGAGTTGCCTGTATATATTATATTAGGGTGTCCCATAAGTTTCTTTCGTTTTCATATTAAAAATAAAGAATAATATGTATTACATCAAAATTTATTAAATAATATACGATCCATTCTATAGCTTCAGGTTTGTTGGCAAAATATTGATCAAGGTACATTTTTATATCATGTTTTGAATTAAATTTTTTACCACGCAATTTTTTTTTCAATTAGAGAAATAAATAATAATCCGAAGGGACAATGTCCAGAGAGTATGGAGGATGAGGTAAAATATCCCAGTCAAAAGATAATAATTTATTTCTGACGAGCAAAGACAATAAAAGATATTCTCATAGAGTATCCAACTTTCATCTCCAGTGTCAAGTCTCTTCAAAAAAGGTTCGCTGTTATGTCGTTGGAGAAGAAGATCGAAGATATTGAAATACGCTGAAGTTTATTTGAGTCAGTCAGTTCATGAGGAAGCCACACATCTGAACGATTGATGTAGCCTAATTTTGAGCTAACAGCCTTGTTTCTTCGTTAAAAACCCTAAAATATTGAGTGGCAGAGTTTAAACGAAGCCATACGAGTTGCCAAGACGAACAGTGATCGATCAAATGAAGTGATCAACCCAGAAATGTAAATAAAATCCACAAAATGATATTGGACGATTGTCCAATGAAACCACGTTAGCTTTAGCAGACCATCTCGTGTCACTTAAACCTTTAAGATGAACGATTTTTCCTTTAAATAATCCCATCTACTGGTAGAATTAACAAAAAATTTAAACAATTATTGAATTGTTTCAAAGCATGATTTCTTTGAAGAGATATATATGGACCCACCTCTTACCCGAGCTGTTTATTGGTCCCGCTATTCTTAGAAGAGATGTTGAAAGCCTATTAAATTAAGATTGTGACACCTAGTCTTATTGTTTAAACGTAATATCCTGGTTAGCACCCCATTGTATTAACTTGTCAATTCACCCCATTATTATATGATTGGCCTCTTATATTTCTAATATTTAATCCATGTAATGTTTACATGTTTTCGATGTCATTCGCGAGTGCTTCGCCAGATTTTTCATGTGTCATAATAAAGTCTATGAATGTTTATAACGTCTCTCGTGTATTTTTTTATGAACGAGAATGAAGCGGGTGCACTGATCGAGGGGCGCAATCTCAATATGGTCGCCCATAGTGCTAATGAGGCAAGCTAAGATTTGTTCGTGGCAGTCGAAATATTCACGGGGGGTGGTGCAACGAATGCTGGGTTGTCCGAAGAATGATCGGATGGGTTGTTCAAATTTTACATTCGTTCGAAAATATGGTTGTATTTATTTTACTGCGAGCTTATGCTGGTTGGGAAGGACCCTATGTTTAAGCAATAACGGGATTTGACAACAAGGGACGCCCCAAGTCAAGTTGCACCCGTGGCAGGCGCCTCCTTCACCACCCTCTTGTTACGGACATTTTCTTTTTTAAATCGAATTATAGGATTTGATATAAAATGCATCCAATACGAAAAATATAGGCAATTAGCACAATTATTGGATAAAGACAGCCCAAAGACTAATTTTCGTTGAAAGAAGCTGATGATGAACTTTGGACGGTCTGGCGCAAATGAAATTCATTATGATGGTCTGAGCCTGGCTTATCAATTACAGCTCTCTGCAACCAGCTGTACCAATAAAACCAAAAATAAAATACTCAATTGAATAACTGATCGATTCGTATTGTATTGCAAGAAAACTCTAATTAGCAGACTCATATAATCACACAAAATATAAAATATATAATGGCAAAATCCGCAATGGGAAAGGATGTTTATTTGCAACACTTTAGTAAATACTTTTAGTAAATATTTATCATTCCATGGTTATTGTTTTTGACAGCATTTCATAACAATTTTGAATTAACAAAGTTTTAGTTAGTTATTACTATGCATCCTGCATGTAATGTGTTAAGACTTTGGTGCACTTGTTCTTAATAGTATTTAAATTGTGAATATCGATCAGTGAGCATTGCTTGTCAATGATACTGATAGTCTAGAATTCAAAAGCATATCATAAGAAATGGTTCGATTGAATGAGGTCCTCAAGAAGGACCACCTTCTTAAGGCCGTGCGATAAAATTGATTGCATTGAAGTCTGAAGGCTATTGTCTTTTATGATCGCATTTAATAATTCAGATAGAAGCAGAATTCCTCCACGTTATGAATGGAGTCAATTAGCATATATACGGTGAACAATAATAGGTCCCGAGTGTTTTCCCGGGATGATGGCCTTCATTCTTAGATTCCAGGTATCCATAGCTCAACAATGAAGATTTCCACTCTGGGAAGAGAACTGTAATTGAAACTTTTACATCAATTCCCTCCATTGTTCCAGAATACTGTGCGGTAATGTCGGAAAACGATTCCCACAGACTACGTTTCAGCAGTGATGAGTTTCAACGAATTGATGAACTCGTCGAGGACCACGAATGATACAAATAGTCGTTTTTAATTGACAGAAGGTACATTGTATATTTGATCTTGGCTTTCGGCGATGTATTGTCTTTGAACGCGCATGCAGTATGATTAAATCGGTACAGAATTACTTTGAACTTTCGATCGAAAATTATCACCAAAACGCCATTTGAATATAGCGTATTTTTGTAAATATCCAATATTGCTGTATTTAATGACATTTCTTACATTGTATCAATGTTTGCTCCAAAATGAAGATTGTGAGTTATTATTGTATCTTTTTCGAGGTGTTTTTGTATACGTGCCCTTCAAAATGAAAATCCCACGGAAATACAATTCTGGACGAACCCATTGTTGTTCACGAGCACTTAAAACTTTGTTTGTATATATTTATAATGACAGTTCCCTTCTTTATTTTTCCTGCATCCACAAATTCTATTTTAGTTCCTCATTTTGTCGAAGTAGCAATGGACGTTGAGCGGGCTCTCACTTACGAGGAATGAGCCCTTCGTGCCGATAAGGGCTATTTGTTTGATATTTTTATGTGATTTATAAATGTAAACCTGTTTTATAATATTCAGCGTTCTCAAAAGTCTATACTTAAACAAATTACCGGCGTAATGTCGTACGAAAAAAGCAAAAGTTACGACTTGATTCCATAATTACGTTTTAACCACTTACTCGAGCTTTTGTCGCGTTTCGATGCCATTAATATTTTAATTCGATCACGCATCTGAAAAATGAAACAGGCTCGCATTTTTACATTCATGATAAATGTATGATAATATTGGATAGGGTAGAGCAACCCAGATATGGAGAAAAACGTGCATTATGCTAAATTCATGGCAATCGTTCACGGGGTGAAAATCACAAGGGCTTTTTCTGTTCGTTAACCGTATTGAATTAGAATAACAAATCAGCAGCTATATCTATTTGAGCTAAACCATTCTTGCCTACCAAGAATAGCTTCAAAAAGTCATTCACACCATTTTTACATAATACGTGTTTTTCCTTGCGTAGTTCTTCAGATGGAGATTTCCGACTGAATTTGTTATAGAAATATACTAAACCCTAGTAATTCATACAGAATAGCCAATTTAAATACATTTTTTTCGCTGTTAATTAATAAAGACAATTTTTTAAGATCTGCAAATAAATATTATGTAAAGCTTTATAGCTACACGGCTAAAATGTGAACGTAATAAATATTATATGTACTTAATTTTTTTTCCTGAGGGAAGGGAATTTTCTGATAGACACCCATATTGGGTAGTGTCAGATTTTTACTGACAAAACCCCTACCATATCCTTCTCTGTCCTCCTGGTATTGTTTTCCACATTGCTTCAGGAGGACAAGTAGTCTGATCTTGGGTAATTGGCCCTATCTTAATGTTGGAGAGGCGCTCTGCGTCTTTCTCTTTCACTGCCCTCTTTGACACTCTTACTTGAGTTTCTTCCACGTTATACCGCCAAAGGTCCCAGTTCTTCTTGCTTGTCATCATGCTGTGGACCATATTGTCGACGATGAGCTCAGCTACCCCGAATGCTTATTTCAGCAGTTTTCTCTGGGGGCCTCACAGCCACTGATGGTATGCTCTGCATCATCGACCTTTTTTTGCCAAACCGCTTCAAGTACGCACCGAAGAAACCATGCCCAGTGAGTCCCTGAGTCAAGCGATAGGTCGTTTCACCGTGTTCCCGAGCCCTCCTCCGACGTATGACCGGGATAAATCGATGGTTCTATTCCTTGCTGGACTAATCCCATCTCCGTTGCCAGGCTTCCCTCAGTTTCTGGTCATGTTCGTTACGATTTTTAGGATCTTCGTAGTACAAGGCCCTCTTTTTTGCCTTGATGTTAAGCGGGGATATTCCAGCGATCACGAGCACCGCTTCTTCAGATACAGTTCTGTATGCTGCGGTGACTAGGGAATCCAATCCCGGGATCCCGGATCCCGGGATCCCGGACAGTTTTAGGTACTTAAGAATCCCGGGATTAGTAAACGTAATCCCGAAAATCCCGGGATTGAAATTTTTATCTAACAGAAATCGTACACCTCACCAACACGATGAAGGCTACTAAATCGAGACATTCCCGACGAAATCTGGACGCTTGGAAACAGTGGCGTAATTACTAATTGGCGAACTTAGGCGACGCATAGGAGCAGTGACTGTCTAATCTATGTATACATATATACAGTACATGTATATTTTTCAAATTGTTATAGTAACCTTTCCCTACCGGTGATGTATTTTCTACACCTCGACGAATAATGGGAATATCGATATGAAATATAATAGATACGAGGTTCAGATTTTTTTGTATTCCTCCGTAATATAATTACAAATCACATCAAAGTATTATAGTATATAAGTATTCATCTGCAGCGACGGAAATAAATAATTTGTCGGGAATTTTGCGATTTTTACTCCGTGTCTCAGCAGACAAGAATTTTATCAGTCACATTGATGGTGTTATACGAAAATGAGGGCTCACGCGATCATAAACTCGAACTAGCATTTAAATATCTGATGACGATACCTCCAACGAGTGTGGAAGCTGAGCGTGCATTTTCATCAGCAAGTTGTCTGACTTCCAAAATCAGATCCAGATTAAATGACGAAACACTAATGTTTAACGTTAATTTTACTTCGGGCATATTTTCAAAATAAGATTTGAATTTTTTAGTGTTTTATTTATCTATTTTTGAATTGTATTTTTATCTTTTCTTAAATAAATAAAATTCTTTGGCCTTCAAGTGATTTTTTATATTGAACAAATGGACTGATTAGTAATTTTTTTTATCAAATTCATCAAGGTAATTTCTTAAAATATTGAAAATCCCAATCCCGGGATCCCGGGACTGGTCCCGGGATTGTCTAATGGAATCCCGAAATCCCGGGATCGAAATTTTGGCTCGGGATTGGATTCCCTAGTCACGACGTCTTTGCTCTGTTTGACTGAACCTTTCCACGCCTTCCGGATTATTTACTTAATATTGCAATGCTTTGGTAGTTCCAATACTTCAATCGAATTCCCATGCTTCAATTTTAGCCACATCTACTGGAATCCTAACCGCCTTGTATCGAAAGTAGACGACATTTATTTAACAATAATTAACGTAAACTACTTGTAAAAAACAACAAAAATCTTTGTAGATTTAAATTTAATGCCGATATATATGCCGATGCCGATAAAATGGTTATTAATGTCTAAAACTTTGAAAGCTTGGATCACTGTAACTTTCTTAATTAACATTATATAAACACTGATTAAAACAAAAATTATCTTTGTAGAAATTAATGCAAAGTTTTGATCGCTGTTATCCATATTAATGGGTGATATCTATTGGAAATCTTCCCAGGGGTAAATAATTTAGCGATATTTAAGTGGTCTAAATATGGTAATTTCAGCTTCATACTTCAAGAGTTCCCACAGAAGCACAGAAAATAGAAGAATTATTATTTTTATAAGTTGTCTTTCATAAGCGCTTATCCTCGAGAATGATGTTGAAAAATTCTGCAGACTTTTTTCGCTCAACTTTTTCAATCGACTTTCATGCAAGCTCCCCGTAAAAGGCAGATAGTTTGAATTTTAACGCGATTTTATTAAAATTCTGAGCTCTTCAAACTATAAAAGTTTCTTTGTTGGGCGAAGCTATGAGTTTTTTTTTCGCGGTAATCCACGTTGGCAGAAAATTGATACAAATGTTTGTTCAACTTTTATGAAACACTAGTCAAAAGCCCGAAGAGGTATACGTCGGTCATTTTTTACATTCAACGGCGGTTTTCAGCTAAAAATACTCGCAAGTTGTCCTTGGGGTCCAAATACCTGGTCGTAAAAACTAATTTCATTAGTAAACACCGTGTTGCTTGCATAATATTTTCACGATGTATATATTTTATTTAAAGCCAAGGCGTATGACGGGTCGCAAAGTATGGACGACGCAAGGGAAGTAATAATTTAATTAGTTATTAAAACAGCCAAAATTACCTTGTATCCGACACAAAATGTAAAATCCTTTTTATGGAACTTTTTTAAACCAAATTAATCTGGATGGCCGTCGATATTCAGTGCAGAATTCAAGCCATTTCGCATAATGACTATTCATTATATAGTATGCATGATAGCAATTTTATTTTTATTTTCAATGCCAAGATGATTATTTTTGACATGATCTGGACATATAACATATGATACTAAAGCTATTTGTTTGGAAAGAGAAGGAGAATCGTTTTTACTATCTCCATTGCTCGCACGCATAAATAGGCATGCTACGCGCATGCGCCTTACCGTCACTGTTGTTTCTATTGGCAGCATCGAGCAACCAATAGCACTTTTTATATATTACACAAACGCAACTTAGTATTTTTGTTCACAATTTCCATTGTGTGAAAAATGGAATTGAGAAAAGACAAGTATAGACAGAGTGCGAACCTATAGAGAACGAAATAAAGTGCCTAAAAATACATTAGAAAGCATTAAAAATTATCCAGACAAAGAGATAAAAAAAACATTCACAAAACATGGATTTGATTAATGGATAAAATTATTGGTCGCATTATTATAGATCAATAGCTTTATGCTATATAATAATAAATAGTCATTAATAGAAAGATTTATCTTATTTCGTGTTGCATGCGTCAATTTTTACACTTGAGTATCCCAAATGAATCGTTGTGATATCCAGAATTCATCAGTCAATGGATGGACTTTAGTTCCATATTTGAAATAGAGTTTCAGAGTTCCTCGGATTTATCTAGCAAATTTGTAGGTGCTTTATGACTAGTTTCGTTCACGGTTTCTTTTCAGTACAGTCCCATGGGAGAATCTGACACAATTCGAGATGTCATTGCATTTTTTAATGTCGATAGCTTTCGTTTCCAGGATCCGGAACGACGAGAAAGTGGGGCTGGAAAATGTGGCTATCTGACTCCGAATCGTCCTCTCGACCCATTTATTTTTCCGGCGCTGTTTATTTATCTCCTAGGATGCCTGTCAGCAGCAGCAAATAACACATCTTGTGCTTCATAAAATGCAACTTCTCTCGTCGGAAAACATTTTTAATAAAAGCGAGGAATCTTCTTAATAGTGATATTATAAGCTGAAGAAATGTGGAAAATCGACGTGGGGTGCAAACAGCGTTTGTAAAGAATAATACTAAGTAACAAACTCTTGCAGTTAAAGATGTTATTTTTTTGCAGTTGCACAAGCACATTGTTAGTAGGTGTATCAAATACTGCATGAACACTCTTTTCATATCGTGTTTTTCCGATGGAAAACATATCATTCTTCTTGGTTTTCCCCATTGAAGACTTTCGAACAGATGCATTTTTAGATTAACTTTATTTAAATAATAAACATAGAAAAGTGTTACCAATGTTTTTTTATGATATAAATGCACATTTACTTTCATATCATACGAAAAATGCAAACAGATTTCATATTCTGTAATCACTGAATATCAGATAACTATTTCGCACTCTGTTTCATATCAATAATTTCATAATATTGCCGATACGATGTCAATAATTAATTTTAAAGTATGTAAATATTTTTTTCTACGACATTAAACCATTGCATTTGAATTCGTTATTTTTACATTTGAACAATAAAAAAACCGTCCCTTCGTCCAAAATACTGCATGCTGTTGTGGCCAGAGTTTCAAAAGCCAAAAATGTTGTCATATTTGAATACTGTGCGCATTATTCAATTTGATTTCATATGCATTGTATGAATACAATTCGTCTACAAAATATCATGAAAAACAACGTATTCAAATACATTGTTTGGCATATAATATTATTTATTTTGTCTTAGTGAAATGATGCATTGTCAATATTTATAAGAAAAACTAACAGGCAAATACTTCATTAAGAGAGAATTTCAAAACTTTATTTAAAAAATATTCATGGCAATTTTCTGTATTTTCAACTGCAAATATTATTTTAAGATAGTTATTTATACTATGTGAATATCATATTAAAAACATTCACCATATATGGATACATCACCATTACAATAGATCCTTAGTACAACCAAATATCATGTAATTAATAAACCTCTACATATTATTCGGTCGTGACTAAGGAATCCAATCCTGGGATCCCGGACAGTTTTTGGTGCTCATGAATCCCGGGATTAGTAAACGTAATCCCGAAAAATTCGAGATTGAAATTTTTATCTAACCGAAATCGTATACCTCACCAGCATGTTGAAGGCTATTAAATTGAGACATTCTCGCCTAAATCAGGACGCTTCGAAACAGTGGCATAACTACTAATTGGCAAGCTTAGGCGATGCCTGGGGGCAGTAACTGTCTAATCTATATATATTCAGTACATATATGTTTTTCAAATTTTTATATTAACCTTTCCCTACCGGTGATGTATTTACTACACTTCGACTCTAATAATGAGAATATCGATATGAAATATAATACATACGGGGTTCAGAATTTTTGTATTCCTCCGTAATATAATTACGAATCACATCAAAGTATTATAGTATATAAGTATTCATCTGCAGCGACTGAAATAAATAATTGGTCGGGAAATCGGGAATTTTGCGAGTTTTACTCCGTGTCTCAGCAGAAGGAATTTTATCAGTCACATTGATGGTGTTATACGAAAATGGATACTTTTTTAATACGAGATATATAAAATAAATTATAATAACCTTTGAAAAATTACATTACTAATTTACAATCACAAATTATTGATCTTTCATTTACTCCTGATTTTTTCTACGAATCAATTGGTCCCAGCTGTTGCTATTACCTAGAAACAATTGGAGCAACCATCCGTTATATTGTGCATTTTTTTGCCTTGTACCCTGTTATACCTGCTTTCATTCAATACATTTCGACGAATTTCGAGGGTTTCAGGGGCATAAAAATGTATTTTCATTATTAAAATGTACAATATATTAGACACATTTTAAATCATAAAATCTCGAGTCCCGGGACTTTTTCGTTGAAAGTCCCGGGACTCGATGCAGCAGAAAATCCCGGGACAGGAACCCTAATCGCAACCGACGTTTTAGCTACGAATGATCAACTTATATCTCATTACCACCCATTTATCTTATTTGGAGATAATCAGCAAGATTCGAGCAAAATTATTTTATATCCTCTTTGCAATTATCCAAATTCGTTTTAGAATTATAATACAAAATCGCTTGGTAATTCAAATTTAATACGATATTAAATCCAAAATTTTTAAATGTGGATTCTAAATACCTGAATAGATGGGAGTCAAATCCAGGGAATAACAAGGATGTGATGGAACCTTTGATTTCTTATATTCAACTGGTAATCATAAATTATTGCAACCATCCTTGCAGAGTGTTTCCTTAGCTCAAAATGTATTACATCTCAAACATCTCATCGAGTGCAAATGAAAATCTGTCCATTATATTCAAATTACCAATAATTTTTAGATGTTTTAGATTTAGATTTCTACGAAATACGTCAATTTGGATTGAAATTTTTCCATGATAGACAATTTCTTTAGCGCACATCAACCAATTTTGATTGGTGGTACGTGGGATTTGCTTCTATCCAATCTTTCTGTTTATTATTATTGAGTATGACAGTTTGCCCTTTTGTTTTTCAATCAATCCTTTGAGTATATTTATTTAGCATAATCTATTGACCGCAGTTTTTGTGAATTTAATTTTCACAAAATTTCATCGCTAAGCTGATTTACTGCGAACGTTAAATACATTTAGTTGATCTGAAAGCTCACATTTTATCCACAAGCACATTTTTTCATTATAAAAATACAGCATACATTTTTGCGATGAATTTTGATTACGCACACAGGAGTTATATTTACAACATTAATGAGTGGGTGGATAACATCAACCAAAGCTTCCATCTGCCAGTAGGACCCAAAATATGTAAGTCAAAGCGACATGAACACCCAACTTAAGCCAAAATGTTAAATTATACCCTTTTAAATCCTCCTCCTGTGAGATTTGAATTACTCCTGCTCCGGTGAATATCAATCGGACCTCACTGATCTTATACCCACATAAAAAAACGAATTACAACCCGGTACTTCGGTCTCCGAAAAATGTGTCTTATAAAATATGTTAGTCCTGTATGTACACGAGCGAATATATTCATAAATATTTAATGATATTTAAATTTGGTATATCAATATAATTATTTATCAGGCTTTGACATACAGGGCTAATTCCTGGAATCAGTATACCTAAGATTCAGATTAAAACCCAAAGACATCAATGTTCACCTCGCATATAATTCTGAAATATTCAAAACTGTCAGTATTCGATCATCTTGATCTATTGATTTTACATTCCAATGATCATCTCCAAATAAACCCTGTTTATTGCGATCCTGGCCAGTGTTTCTTATAATATGATCTGATGATTTCTTACAATCAAAATATTAATATTATCGAAGATTATTTTATTTATTTCCATAGGGATTGAATGTTTTGATGTATATGATATTGAAACGTTGCTCAAAAACCCTTAAGTAATGAAAAGCTGCAGAGATTATCCTTTCTCTACACAATCAATCCGTGTAGTAATTAGAAAAAAATAAGGAAGTTTATGAGCGATTAAGTACAGGAGAGATTAATCAGAACCAAGTAATCGCTTAATGGTCCCCCATTGATCGCGATCTCTCGTTTATTGCAACATTCTTCAGAACGCATCCCCCATATGTATAGTCCCGATTTAACTTCATTTCATCTTGAGATCAAATCTGCCAAATGTACGATTGGCGACCAATCTCGTCGATAATGATCCAATAAAGGGGAGTATATAAAGCCCATTTTAAAAAAAGTAATACTTCCACCCATAAAAAATCTCCCACTCCCAGAAAATATATCCTACGTCAAAATAAAAATATGACATAATACCGAGAACAATAACATATTTATAAAAGACAGACGATTGACATACCATGACATGTGACATGGTATTTCTTATTTTATTTTATCTCCTAATTTGCGGATTCTAAGATCTATAAATGTTATGACATTCATCTGTACCAAAGGGATCAAATTCTCTGCTAAAATTAAAAAAACTTAAGCTTAAGTGGGCCGCAAAAAATTTCTTCATAGAAATGTATATAGATCCTTGGCGCAATTTCAGTCTGAGATTCCAGAACCCATTCGGCCCTCAATAAGCGCGGTTTTATTCGATTTCCCTAATACGCGGCATCATGGTGTAGAAAGACCTAGTATTTCAATCACGATTTCTACACGTCGCATAAAAATGAACATAGTTTTCTTTAGCATATACTTCTTAGATCCCTTGTATTACGCGATAAATTAAAAACTTTTGAGGCCCCCTAATTGAAGGGTGTCTTCTGCGTCTATAGGCAAATCCGCCACTGGTACAAAAACAAAAAAGAACAATTTTTAAACAAACTTTAAACTGACTGTCCATAGATACTTCGAGCTACTTTTGTACCCGGCTTAATGTTTTAGTCATTAAGCCATGGGTATCGTTCTTATTACCTCGGGTTCTTTTCATTATTTACACTTGTGATACCTGTTTCGTATAGCGAGCTTTCTTAAGCTCTCTTGCCTGGTTGTTTTGAAAACCAAAGTAATTTAGACATGTTATTAGGCGTTTATTTTGATTTTTATTTAAAGAGTTGTGTTTCTTTGATATTGACTTCTGTTTAAGTAACACTTCATGTACTGTTAGGGAATGGCGTCATTATCCGAACATCAACAATACTTTTTATTAATATTGTGTTGTTGGCTGGACCACAAAAATATTAATTGTGGGCCGCAAATTTAACAACTCTGATCTGATCTGAATGAAATGCAAATTTTTGGATACTCTTCATAAATCAATATATATCATATCAATAATATTTTTAGCATTATCACAAAACACCAACAACAAACGTAAATCTAACATATAAAAATAAATTGGGTTATGTTCGTTCGAAATGCGCTGCTATATCGTTCATCGAATTGCAATGAAACTTCGTTCAATTATTGCTATGGATTTTGCGAGTAACATAAGCATAGTTTAATATATAAAAATCAATGTTTGTTTGTTCGTATTTAATGCGCTGCCATACCGTTCATTCGATTGCGATAAAATTTTGACAACTTATTGTTTACACTTTCTTAAATAATATAAATATAGTACAATTAACTTAAAGTAGATTTTATATATAAAACTATATTTTTCCCTTAAAGTAAACATAATACATTGATCAATCAACATCTCATCAATATTATTTGTACATAATTTGATCTTTACAATATATCCACCCTTATTTTGCTACCTTGTTTTGTATTTAGGGTGTATCGCTTTCAAGAGGATTGTTTTTGTATCATTTTGCTCATTGCCTTTATTTGTGACATATTTTTTGCTATATTCGGTGATCTAATTTCAATTTCAAGTTAATCGCGAACAAGTCGGATTTCTATGCTTTCGAAAATATCTGCAAAACGATGTTTTGCGCGGCCTCGTATCGAAATAACCTGTTTTGAATAAAACAAAGTAATTCAATAGTCCATCAGATTACGAACAGCAATAATTCACCGAGCGAAAGAAGGAAAGTAAAATCGTATATTGAATAAAAGTGATCTTATAGCCAAATTTGAAATTCATGAAATGGCGTTGCGTCATACATATTGTTTTGCGCACTTCTATTTGTTTACTTCAATAAATTTCACGTTTACGTATCTTTTTTCGCTATCGGAAAATTTCTCTCTGATTTATTGCCCTTCGAATGAGATTTTTTTCGCTTTACATAAAATTTTATTGGGGCGCTTAATCGCCGCTTCTCAAATGTGCGAAATTTGATATATGCGTCACTTAGGGAGCATTAATGCTTCAAAAATCAAACGATCCGTATGAAATCTTTTCATTATCTGTGTTGACAAATATATTTTGCATTGTGTCATCACCAAAACTTATCCGTTCAAATTTATTCTGCGATCAGAAAATCCTATTTTTTCTGCCGAGGTATTTTAAAAGCTTTTAAGTTCCATCGCTCAAAACTTATAAATCTTTTTTTTTTCATTAGATAATCTAAACAAGATTCGGAATGCATGTAAACTTGTTGATGAATTTCGCTCAAAGTGCCAATCTCTTTGTCAATGCAGCTGGACTGTTTGCAAATCAAAGTTGGACTCTCTGTTCTTTGTCAATATTCCGGTTGATTAGGTCAATATATCTAGCTTCCATCAGTTCGTTTCATTAATTCTTTGACATGTAAATGATTACGTGTGAACGAACATAGATTACCAAAATTCAGACATTTCATATGAAAAATAATGAAAAAAGAGATTTAAAAATATTTTTCGATGGAGTAAGAAAATCATATGAAGATATAAGCTAAACAAAGTGCATAATAATAACTAAGGCTGAAATTTGAGTTGATAACAATATTATCTGATTTAAGAGGATATGAATAAAAAAAAAGAATAGGAGGCATATCCCGAAAGTAAGTGTACTGTTACAAAAGCGGGCTGTGTTTTTGTTTTTTTGCCATACTGAGTAGTAGAGGAGAATCTCTTGACAAAGCGAGCATATCATGAACACGGTGATACGTAAATTCACGTTCACAGTTGCGTGAAAGATATCTGTAAGAAATCCTGCCAAGTGCGAGCTGGTAAATAGCGCCCGCGAGCTTCTTGCATAGCGCTCTATTGTGACAAGATTTTGATCGAATTTCTGCCTCAAAGATATTGTGAGACCCTATAAGAGCTCAAAAGAAGCATTCCAAACAAAGGGAGGGGTAGGCTGATAAGAGGAATGCGCTTGTTGCACGACAACGCCCGTCCTCACACGGTCTTAGCCACCAAGGCGCTCTTGGACTTATTTGGTTGGGATATCTTAAGCCACTCCCGTATTCTCCTGACTTGGCCCTTTTAAATTATCATTTTTTAACCTTTCTAAAAGAACACACGGATGCATTGAACATAGTACACAATATTTAACAAATATATCAACAATATTCTGTATTTTTTCAAATTTTTCTAAATAAATATAAAAATTTAGTACACTTACTTTCGGGATATGCCCCGTACTGTCAAATGAATATAAAATTCAATCTAACTCGTCGTAAAAAAATTCGTCTGGTTAAAGTTTTTTTTTAACCATTTAACCATTCAATATATATTTATCAAATTGATACATTAACCTTTCCCAACCGGTGATGTATTTACTACACCTCGACTCTAATAATGGGAATATCGATATGAAATATAATAGATACGGGGTTCAGAATTTTTGTATTCCTCCGTAATATAATTACGTATAACATCAAAGTATTATTTTATATAAGTATTGATCTGAAGCAACAGAAATAAAAAAAATTATCGGGAAATCGGTAATTTTGCGATTTTTAGTCCGTATCTCAGCAGAAAGAAATTTTTTCAATCACATTGATGGTGTTATAGGAAAATGGGGGTTCACGTGGTCTTCAACTCGAACTAGCATTTAAATATTTGATGACGATACCTCCAACGGGTGTGGAGGCTGAGCGTGTATTTTCAGCAGCAAGTTGTCTGGCTTCCAAAATCAGTTTTATTTATCTATTTTTTAATTGTATTTTTATCTTTTCTTAAATAAATGAAATTATTTCGCCTTCAGGTTATTTTTTTATATTAAACAAATAGACTTATTAGTAATTTTAGATCAAATTTATCAATGTAATTTCTTAAAATATTGAAAATACTGGTCCTGGGATCCCGGGACTGATCCCGGGATGGTCTAATGCAATCCCGAAATCTCATCTCCTCCACCAGCTATGATATTTTTTTGTAATTTGTTAAGTGGATAAATGTCTCTTTTAAAATAATCGGACGCCTTCATCAAGGCAGTATGTATTTGCAAATTAGACAAGCAAATACATACTCCTTAAAGATGTTCACATGTAATCATAAATTCTGTATGAGTGCTTGAAAAGCAGCGACTCAGCAAAATATATCGTGGAATCTTGCCTTCGGAGTTCGTCTGGTAATCGTCCGGAAGGAGCTTTGGTCTTACTTCAGTTCTCAAAGCTTCCGCATTCATTGTTGTTTATTATGTACGTGCTTTCCTTTTGCTGTCCTCCTTGTTTTTGTGGTTTGCCTTATCCCGAGGATGGCCGAGTCCTTCTTTTTTATGCCTTTTCGAATGGTAATATTTTGAGGCGGACGTGGGACCTCTGCAACTAGAGGAAGCGTCATCGCCATGTACAGAGCCCATATCCGCTTCCGATCCGTCTTATCAGGCCGAGATTTCGAACATGAACACGACCGACCTCATTGTGATTTACGAAAATATTTTTATTTCCGATGCGCTGTTGATATTGAATAATTTTATTGGCTCCGTAATTTTCCTCCGGGCGCCGATAAATGACATTATTTTTTTATGATAATCTTTCAGCCTATTTCCGGCTACCGAGTTCTTCCTGTAAGTATTACCTTTATATAGATCTCCGCGAATTTAAAAGTATAATATTTTTCGCCGAAGACGAAATTCTTCACGGGAATCTGTTCATTTTGAAGGGAGCAAACATTGAATACATTCATAATATAACAATACCGAGCGATCGTTGCTTTTATATTTAATAGGGGAGGAATGAATGTACCTTGTAAGTATTACTGTTTATTTAATTTTCAATTATTAATAAACAACCCTTTTGAAACAACAAGCGATCATACTAATTTCACTCTTTTGTAATTGATATTAGCATCCTTATAAATATATATGGCGAACATGGCCCTTCGTGCATAATTTACTTTTGGGTATTTACATTTCTCCATATTTCTTGTTCTAACATTTAAACGATCCATTGATAATGTGCTACAGTATTAAAATAATTTATTTTTAATTCTACCTACATTACTAGACTGCAACTGTAATCAAACAAGTAGAGTTTAAATACACAATAATATTCTGGCCATTTTATGGCAATTGCATCCTTTGGAATGTCTAGTTGGAAACAATATTTTATTGAATTGATCGTTTCACCTTGCTGGAGTAGCTCATAATAAACTACCCCCTTCCAGTCCCAACAAATGCATAGCAAAACTTTTTTTTTATATAGTCCAGGTTTAGCTACAGTTAAAGCTTCTGTACCTTTGGTTCAAGACCGTTTACGTTGGATATTCTCAAAGAGTATCCAACTTTAATCTCTTCCAGTGACAAGTCTCTTCAAAAAAGGTTATCAATGGAGAAGAAGGTCGCATATTGAAATACTCTGAAGTTTATTTGAGTCAGTCAGTTCATGAGGAAGCCACACATCTGAACGATTACTGTAGCCCAATTTTATCAGATGATTATGGACGGATGTTCGTGGAATTTCTAACTTGTTAGCTTTTTCGCGAACAATATATAGCGGGTTTTCTTCAACCATCAGATCTGCGTTCATTTGCGAAAGAAACTTATGGGACAACCTAATACCATCAAACAGTGTTAATGTTCATCAAAAATTCGATACAATTTTGAATTGCATCTGTTTATTTTACAAATCTTCAACGATATAAAATTAGGGTCATATAGACCTTAATGGGTGATTAGAACTGAAAAATAAATTCAAATCACCTCACTATCCAAACATAGTAAATGTATTTGAATTACGTCTTGAAATATTCAAATGGCTTAAAAACAGTTAACTTTAGGACATTTCATATTTACGATAAGTGTTGCTAATTGTGTAAATGAACAAAGCTCACATAAAATACATACAATTTGATAACAGCAAAAACCGTTTAAAACTTAAACGTATTTGATTTTCATAAAATACAACGTTCTCTCGTTTAATAATATTACCATTGTGGTTCATTACAGCCGGTGTAACAATTGTGGTACGCTTTAAGCGAGAAAATTTGCACTTTAAGAATCAGAGAAAACACCGCATAAAACTATCCTGAAATATTTTCAATTAAAAGCACGAGAAATATTTACTAATAAGTGCGAAACTGGAAAGTCTTACAATGAGGATGCTCTATGTTTAAGGGGGGTAATCCCTTTAGACACTCCAAAATGAGTCGTTTTTCGTGATTTTTTTTAATAATGATAAAATAATTGTATCATTTTAAATTTTTGACAATATTTTACTACAATCTTAAAGTGCTTGTTTATTTTATTTTTTTAAAAACAAAATGGCGGAGTTATAAAGTTGGTGAGTTATAAACTTTAGCTTGGTTGACTAGATAATATTATATCGAAAAACATCCCAAAATTTTAGCCAGATCAATAAACAACTCTTTAAGCTGCAACTGGCGAACATTTTGAAAATGTAGTTTCGAGATAATCTCGTTTAAAGATTCAATACGATAATATTATCAATTTTTCTACCTCATAGATCAATCAGTGATTCCAGATGCATATAATAGATCTTTAGCTTTCTTAAAATGTTAATTATATATATGTTCAAACCACATATCGTTAGTATTTATACATCCAGATTAAACTACAAGAAATTGCTTATTATTGAACTGTAACGCTTTTGTACGAATATCGCTCGGATGCCAGGCGAAATTCTATATGGAACAACCCAGACTGTAAAGTGTTAAGAAGAAGTATGCATGTTTTTGTATATTTATTGACCCAATTCCTATAAAATAATGACAAATCCTTTCAGGCGCTCCAAATATATTATATTTATATTGGATGTTTTATTTCTATTTAGATATGTAACGAAAGCGACGTTCCTGCATCGTAAATAAATTGATTATAGAACTCACGATTAAAAGATCCATATTGTTTTTATTGTTTTGAGATCTTCATTCCCTTTAGGGCTTATTGGCGTATGGCACGCTATATTGCGTTTTCCATATGTACACAAAATACAAAATAGTTTTATTACATACAAAACAGTGGCTTAACACAATACACAAGCGAAAGCATTAAAGTTGTAAAACAAATAACGCTTTTCTACGCGTATTACGATGAAAAAATAAATACAACCTCGTAAAGTATTTAAACGAGACAAGGGGTACTAAAAATATTTCCATCCTCACGGAAGAAATAAATTCGTATTAAGTTCGACCCAAATGCTAATTGACCTACTCATCACCCTGTGAAAGCTTTGTCTGGTACATTTGCAACGCACTGTATTAGGGCAAACTCGTTTTTGTTAAAAGAAAAATGTGTTTTCTCGCAAGTTAAAGGATAAAGAAGAGAACGCTTCTATCTTTTTTAAATGGATTTACATAAAAAATGTATATTATAAGACAAATACTGCCACGCTTTGTAATATAGTGTGCCTTTATACAAACAATTTTGCAAGGAAAAGTTTTTTTTATTAAAACCCAGTGATAAAAAAGGCTTTAATCTCCGAGGAGCTTTAGGGGTATCGTGTTTATTTTTGGTACTCCCAAACAATGTAAAAAACAGAGTTTTTTAACAGTCTTTTCATAATATGCACCCACTAATTATTCCAACAAAATGGCCTATCATTCTGACACAATATATACCAAACTTTTAATAACCCTCCGGGTCGTAAAAGTTGATTGAAGCAAAAATATTGATTATTTGTCATTTTAGGCGCCATTGCTTATTAAATATACATAATAAAGCTTTCATAAAATCCAAACAATTCGGAGATAATCAAAAAGATAACTTGTCTCATAAAATATTGATATCGTTATCGCCAAGCTGTGAAGCTTATTATATAGTACTTATTCAAACTTATGACGTATGAGTATTTAAAAATAACAACCCATATAATATTTTTACAAAAACATTATATATTTATAAGAGTACCTCCTAATGATTGGTTGGCGACCACATTTTTTAAAACATATATTCGCTATGAAAAACCATGTAAAAATGGTTAGCAATAGTCCCATGAATAGTCTCAATGCAAGTATTCTCTATATTTATTGTATATGAGAAAAAAGCAGATTATCTAATATATAAAAATGAATTGGGTTTTGTTCGTTCGAAATGCGCTGCCATACCGTTTATCGGATTGCAATAAAACTTCATTCACTTATTGTTAAGAATTTCGCGAGTAACATTAGCATTGTTTAATATATAAAAAATAATGTTTGTTTGTACGTATTTAATGCGTTGCCATACCGTTCATTCGATTGCAATAAAACTTTGCCAAATTATTGTTTGCACTTTCTCAAATAATATAAATATAGTACAATCAACTTATATAAAAAAATCGGAATTACTCGATTGTAATTAATCGATTGTAAATGCATCAGGTGGAGTCTCATCTAAAATCAGTATTTAAAATTTAAGCCGCCCCATATTTTTTTCCTAATTTAAGGCCTGCCAAAATATTTTATATCATAATCTTTAGAGCTTTTGCTGGTGTAGCGATCAAATATTTTTTTGGGCGATATATTTTGTTAGTCACATCATCGCACCATGAAATGGAAGGAATGCTCCTGAAAGATATATTGATTACTATTTATCGGAGAAAAAAATATATAAAGTACCAACTCTTAGTGTTGCATGGAAGAATAATGGATGTAGATGAAGCCAAAAATTTACGATAGGATACGCCTGTCGCGCGCTGCCTGATTTGTCGCTCACCCTAAAAGATTGGTTGTCGTCAGATGGAGGAGTCAAAACGGCTTCCAAAACTTTCCATTGAGGAGAAAACAATTTAAGGGAAGACTTCATCACATCATAGAGGAAATTACCCTTTTGTCTCAATTCTAAAATCTAACAACAAAGTTGAACCTACTTAATGCCCCTGCGTTTGTGTTCTATTCATTCACGTACCTTCGGCCGGCCTTCATCAATTGTCTAACTATCTGATGTTCACATGATATTACTAAACTAATGAATATTTTGAATATCGTTTCAAATAATGCAAATAAGTGTTGAACATCATAGAAAGCATCATTTTCCGAAAATATCCCCGATGGAAATTGAACATATTGACAAAAAAAATTGAGTGAAACACCCCATGAGCCAAACTTAGTCAGATAGACTGATATATATTTCAAAGCAAAATAAAAATGATTATTAATTCGAATCAATGAAGATCAGATCAAATGAAATATGGAAATCGAACGGAACCGCATTAAATAAAATCAGGATAAGCATTAGACAAAAGATCAAGTTCATTAAGTCACAATATTATTGAAAAGACTTTAGAAGAGAAATGATAAAATAAAGTCTATCATCATCAATCACTTTTATGTGACTATTTCTATCAATTTTTACATAGTTTTTCATGGCGTATATATGTTTTTAAAAATATGATCACCAGTCATATTTCTTAGAATTCAAATCCAAGATCCAACCGCTTAGCCGCGGGACTACAGATTATTTTGCACATGGACAAACATTTTTTTTAGGGGTGTCTTTTGCTACGTTTCTTCTAAGTGCCAATGTTGTCAAAATAGATTTTTTTTCAATATTTTGAAAAAATACTCAAAATTTCACCTTTTTATTCAAGAAGTTTATATGGTTTTGGATTTGATAAAACAGCAGGAAATGCGGCAATATTTTTTTTTCTTCTTAATTTTGCATTATGTTACTGATATAAATACGAACATGCAAATTATAGACTCGGCGTAATGACTTCTCATTGTCCTGATTCTTGCTCTATTTATTTGGCTGTACGATCTAATTCTTTCAGCGCAAATTTTCAGTATGTACACAGATAACGAGAAAGTCTCGATATCAATCCTTTGATTTCTCTAGGTTATTGCATGAGAACTATTGCTAATTCATCATTATAAATATTATCATCATCATAGTGCAGCCACAAACAGTCCACTACAGAAGTATGGGTCTCTTCAATATCCATTCACAGGTAGGGGTTACTATTTCCATCTCGTCTGTGAGTGCTAATCGTCATATCAATCAACTAGGCCGCAAGATGACCAAGGCTTCCCACGGCCAAGACTAATGGTCGGACCACATGACAATTGGAAATTTTTGAAGACTTGTTCCAAACTGACTAACTCTGAAGCTCAAACTTAACTAACCCATAATAGGGTGGAGCCAATCCTACGCCCGTGGGCAACGGTTAAACCCCTGGGGTAATGATGTGGAGTAGAGGCGCGCGAAAGTCACTTCATCGGTTTGCTCATTAAACGAGTTGGGTGCCCCATAACAGGGTGTGTGGAACTGCCGATTACAGTAGTTGGTGGAGATTGTGTCAAAGGCTCACCACTATCCTCAACAGCCCAGGCAAACAGGGGACAACGGTTTTAGGCTATTGTTCTAACGGCGACTCGTCTCCGTGGCTAGGTACTAAAAATGACCGAACCGATACGAGTACCATGGAGAAGAGATAGCCACTGCAGTTTGTCATCTGCTGTATCCCCCTTCAAACTGAGGTTGGACTCGTGGTGGCAGTGAACTCGCAGCAGTATTCCCTCAAGCTTAGTTTTACCTTATCCTTCCTCCTCTTCCATCCTTCCCGCAGAAACTTCGCCTCCTCTGGAGGGCGCAGAGCAAAAGGGGTGGTCACCTGGAGGCTCTGCGCGTAGCGTTTTCGTGGGGCGAAAGGATCAGTGGAAGACATTATTTGTGTGGCTATTCCGGTTTTGAGATATTTTGAATAGATTTGTTTTTTTTAAAGACATATGCTCAAATTCTACTTAGCCTCTTCCTTAATTCATGAGTACCAATATTGATTAAAACTATCAATTGAGATGGTAAAATTATGTTTTTCCCGCACTTATAATTAACCGACGCTCGCGTGAATTCCATGGATGCATTTATGTCGTTTCTAACGAATGTCTGGCCTAATTGCAGATGCAACGACGTTATATGACACCGATTACGACCTTATTTGCTTACATAAACACAAGAGTCAAATTGCACAACTAGTGAATCAGCACACTAGCTATGTGCGATTGTTGTAATAGCGATAAGGAATGTATGCCGAGAACATAACGCAGTTATCGGTGAACCAAGTATTGCATCACTAATTTCCAGTGAGAAATGTCTCGCATTAATTTAAAGTTCATGTACGTGTCCCTGTATCCAGAATAGTTTGTCCAGGAAGACGTGATAAGGATCTTTCGGTGTGCTGCTGACCTGTGTTTTAGTACATGTATTCTTTTACGCTGTACACGGAATTTACTAATTTTTGCGCCCCGATATTATTTTACAAAGCAAACTATTATTTGAGATGTCAATATTTAAAGTATTTGTCTATTCTCCATTTGTCAAAATAGAGAATGCAATACAGGTTGGCAAATAATCCTTCGGGAATATACAGGGCATATGTGAAGGATAATTTCATAGTCGTTTATTGGTTATACCTTTTTGACTTACAATTATAAGACCATTGCAATTTCATCATATGCACATTTTCAATATTAAGAGACATTTCAACCTTGTTGAGCCAAGGTCAAGTCCTAAGTCCTGAAAAGGTGATTTACAGCAAAAAATAAACATATTTTTACTTTGTATAATATTGTGTATAACTTAGGTTATAATTTTAAAAAAATATTAGAAAATAAAAAAAAAGCGATCGAAGAAAAATTTGTGTTTTTACCAACATTTTTTGTAATATTTTGTTCATTAAATAAACATTTTTGAATATTTTTGGATAATTGTAGTCTATGCGATGAAGACGTTTATTATACACGTTCCTGTTAAATTTCATAAAGAATACTCATCTAGGGCGTGTGGGAGCACTTCCATGAGCTTGAAAAAAGTAGTTTCGAGAAAAACGCGCTTAAAGTTTCTCCTCTTCTCAGCTTCACAGAGCGCAGTATCTCCATGTCGGCTTATAACTTTGACTTGAAATTTACTGAACATATTCTTAAACATTGATTCTTTCTGATACACAAAGAAAAAAAAAGATTTTTTTGAACCAACAAGGTAGAAACGTCCCTTAAAGTTATTGAGTAGCAATTTTTTTTTAGTCATAAAATGTGTGTTTACCGTCAAATAAGTTGTATGCCGTAATTTACTGGTTAATTTTAAGCGAGTTTCAAATTTGCAATATAAAGTTTCTAATTGGCACCAAACTGACAACTTTGCTTGTATCACTACTGGCCAATATATAGCCTCCGGAGGAAACCTGAGAATATTTACGCTGTATTTTATACATGCAGAATAAAGAATTTTGCAGTAAAAACGAATTTATAGCGTTTATATTTAATATTTCATTAGAATATTCCATTGAATTTAATACAATTCGATATAAATTTTATTATTACGACGATAAAGTACTATTTTTAAATTGCCATTTTTCATGATCCGTAGACGATTTCCATAACTAGTTTTATGGAGTGAATTCCCATTGCTTCTCACATATGGTTAAGTTTTAAGGCGAAATACTCAAATTTAAAAGAAAACCATTTATATGAAATGCTTCCATATCACCAAAAAATCACTATTGAAAAGGTAGTGGTTCTAAATTAATACCTTATTCGCTTACTGTAATTATCAAGTCAAGACTTGGAATAGCCACTAAGTGCTACTCTCATTTTAATTTTATTTTCCACCAAAGTTACAGGTTCTCCATAGAGAATTTTATTCATTTAAATTTACTTTAGTTTCAAAATTCAAATGTATACACTCGGGTCTCGTATAACACGGTTATATGATTCCGCAAAAAATTCGCGTAATACAAATCCGCGTTTGTGTTCATACAAAATTAGGGTTTGCTTTCCAAATATCTCTTTCGTGATCTGTGGTGAAATTATCAGAGATTTCTAAAGTATTTCTGGTTTTAGCCTTCAAAAATTCGTTATTTTTATTGTCCTTTGGTGTTCATCTTCTATTGGTGGTAAAATATTTTCCGGCACACACACAGCTTTTTCCAGCAATTATTTAAAGTAGATTGTTGTATTTCTTTAACGGATGCACAAACAATTTCGTAGAGGCATTTTTTCCATGCCTGTGGAAGTTTTAAACTTTCATCTTGATCGATGTCTTCTAATATTTTTTCATATGTTCGGCGAACATAATATGCTTTAAATATTGAAATTATACCTTGGTCTAGGATGTTTTAACCCCTTCAACGTTATGTTTCACTGTTAAAAGTGTCATTCGTAGTGACGCGATCTTTTCACCGCTAGCAGATACGTACGTCATATCCAGTATACGAAAATAGTATATCATCAAGTTCGAAAAAGTCTATTCCCAAGATGAATCATTCTTACATTTAACCTACACAACACTGCAATTGGACATATCCGTCATTTTCTATTGAGGTTTGCTTAACTTTCACAATGCGGATATATCCGTCATACCCACTCTGCATGGACTTTGGTCTTGACGGATATATTCGTCATATCCACTTAAGGGGTTAAATCGAGCGAATGTCTTGGTGCATTGTCCAATATCAATAATACTTTAAAATTATACATATTTTTTCCCTCAAAGCGTGTTGTAAAAACATGTCAAAACAATGTATACAAACGTGTTGTATGAAACCGTGTTATGCAATATTTATACCAATTCGGTTATGGTTTTCATTCTTATTTTCGGTTTCGTTCCTGTATGAAGCCCTGGTTTTAATACTTGAAATTCAAATTGAAAATATCGCTTTAAATGAGTTTAACAAACTATTCATTATTGAGAAGACAGTAGTCATGATTTTGGTGAAAAAATATCGACGATTTCAAAGACAATTTTTCTCCTCATACTATTTTTGACGTGCGTCATTTTTTTGCAGTCCCCTTTTCGGAAAATGCTTTGTTCTGTACCCATTAATTACCGAATGGATACAAGGATCGTCCCCCAATGTTTATTTTTTGGCTGTCCTATATTTACATTTTCATTAGCGGCTTGGCACCCCAATAGCTCCCAAAAGGACGTTATCTCTTCAAACGTAATTTTTCATCGCATTTCTGCGTATTACCGGCGCATAATATATTTTAATACATGTGGAATGTATTAAAACGCCGACATTTCTCATAATTAAAATAAACATGTGAAACGCGCAGAAAAAACATACGGGAATCCCGGAATTGCACGTAATCTGCGCGGTGAGCTTCCCGCAGTCGACACGCGAGGACGTGGCAGCACCGGTGCCATCCGTGATATGGCCGTCGAACAGATGGGAAATCGCTCTTTACACGTTTAATTTGAAGCACACCATTACGTTTCCAGCGGAATAAACCTGATAAATCGTGCGCGTCATCCCGTGCATTTTATGGCACATTTAGAGGACTATATCTACATACTGTTCGATGTGACCCGAAACTAGACAACCGCTTGCTCAATGAAATATTTACGTTATTTTTTAATGCTTTTCGTTCAAAGAAAGCACGCGATTACTTTCAAAGCTCATTTTATTCAATCCGACTGGGAACGAACGAGCTTACTCTGTTTACAGAGCTTCTTCGCTTGTGATTCAATGTATGCCATCGATTATCATAATTTGACCAATTGTTGTTATAGTATCATATAACAACATTGTATAGTATAGATCTTCAACTCATAAGGTTCGGGCTTAAATCCAAATTGGGAAAAAAAACTTTGTAAGCTTGAATGCATTCATTCTGCATTCAAAACAGATGCTTTGAAGATCGTAATCGTGAGATAAATACCATTAAGGATTCTCTTAATCCTTAATGGTATTAACCAACAAATAGGAAACTTCATATTATTTCTTCATTCATAGAAATCATATATCATTCATACATCTTTTTTAAATGATTTTTATTAAATTGTAACAAACACGTAAAACCATTTGTAATGTAGTTTTATGGGGTTGAACCAAGAACTTATATTGACGGATGGAATTTTTACCAAAATATTGAATAAAATATATTTCTTATATTAGATAGAAATCTGCTTCATATTTAGATAAGAAATATTGATGCAGATGATCGCCATAAATTTATTTTATAGTTGCCTCTTCCGTGATATGTTTGAGATTCTATAGCATCTATCAATAATTATAGTATCGTTAAAAAAAAAGATTTTACAACCTAGCATGAACGATTACTCCATCCTCATCTTCACCGGGATCTTCTTAGTAATCCATAGTGGATTTGTTCCAGTTGAGATCTTTGATGTTTTCTAGTTTGATTTATAACGCCACTTGATCCGTTAGTTTTATCATCATTTGTATTCTCAAATCGGAACATTGTTTTTACATTCGGCTCTAAACCACATGATCGTTAAATATATTTGCTTAGATTTCAAAATCGATGTTGAGCTAAATTCTCAACCATTTCTAGCTATCTTCGGCGACATTTACTTCCTATCCATCCATGATATTATCGCTTCGACTACTGAAGCACACTTCTTAGAATGGTTGCCTGCTGTAGATTATTTCACTTATTACCATAGCAAGTATGGCCTTTAGCATTAAATCGCTACTTGACATGCATCGATAAAAATGTCCAATTTTCGAAGCAAGGGAACGTTAAAATGACCAACGCAAATGACCTTTTCTATGTCATATTTGTGTTATACAACAATCATTAGTTTAAAATATAACGCCAAAAAATATTTTTTTCCGTCTTCCGTCCAATTTATATGCCAACAGCGATGGTTTTATCGTAAAAAAAAACGAAAATGCATTTTATATATGTAAAGAAACGTATATTTCAAAGAGCAAATGAAGCTATGAAGGAAAATAAGGACTAAATGGAAAGGGTGCAAAAAAAACAGACTTCTGTATAAAGTGCTTCAAAAACCGTTCTACAAACTATTATAAAACAACAATGAAAAATTAATCTGCTTATTATAGCTTAGCTGTATGATGATATCCTGGCTCAATTGAAAATATAAGAAATTCTATTTCAAACAAACATAAAACGTTGACTATATATTCACAATGTCCGGAAGGCATAGATTCTTAATGCGAATTATATAGAATTGCATATTTATGCCATGATACTTATGATCTGGGTAAGCGTCTATTCGATAAGGAAGTTCAGCAAATTTTAAGGCCCATTTATGAAGAATTAACGTGTGAAAATTTGCACCAAAGCTTCTAAAGGAACCAAAACTGCTCACAGAGACGTCAACTGAAAAACACGAATTTCAAGTAGCTGAAGCTGGAGCTGTTTTCATTTTCAACAATTTTTCAGTAATTCTCAAAACGACGAACTATTCTATGTTGCGTTGAGAGAATCTCAAAAACTAAATCGCCAATTAGTACGAAATTTGACGAGCTGTTGTGTTGTTGTGGATGTAAACTATAAACAATGAAGCTAAATTTATTTTTCCATATGAAATATAATTCAAAATAATATATGCTCACATCGCTCGAAATATATAAATGCTCGTCCGTATGATGGAAGCACGACGATGATTCAACTAATGACGTTGTCAGAGTAAACCTGGAGCTTTGAGAAAAAAAGTTCTAAGAAAACATAGTTAGCCTAAACATAAAGGATCTTTCAAGAGCGCTTTTTCAATTACATTAAATTCTTGGTAGTCGACATTTTTGCTTTTTACCTCGTCAAAAATATACAACGTTTTTCGTGCAGTTTGAATTTACTTAGCAATTATCTCAATGCAATAATTTAAATTGCGTACTTCATGCTAATGTTTGTCTCTCCAAATATTTTCAATGATATCTCTAGGAACGCGAGGAAATACATAGTATAAATTTCATAGTAGTAATATTTGTATACCAAGCAAGGGTACTAATAAGTTATATGAGCTTGTTTGATATATTCCATGTACTTTGCTAAATAAATATCAAGTCCTACTGATGCTGTGGTTTGCATAAATTACTACCATACATAATAGTGCTTTATAAATGCGAAACATAAACCATGACTAACGATTATAGATCTGAAAGCGGCTTCATGCCGAAAAATCGACCAATTTGTATTTAAAAAAATATTTTTGAAATGATCAAGACTTTCAATAAATGTATAATCGAACGCAATGTAGATAGATCAAGTCTTGATTTGGACCATAGGATTGAACATTACGTGTTAATAGACGTC
The DNA here is from genome assembly GCA_008973525.1 of Stenopsyche tienmushanensis. Lineage (NCBI taxonomy): Eukaryota > Metazoa > Arthropoda > Insecta > Trichoptera > Stenopsychidae > Stenopsyche > Stenopsyche tienmushanensis. The sequence goes on from WACJ01000026.1 coordinate 519,797, forward strand.
CCATTAATTATTCATCGAAGATTGACAGTGCTGAGAATACTAGAATAAATTCATTCGAAGCCTTATTATAGCTCAATGTGTTTTATTCCGAAAATATCCTCCCAATTCAATTTTGGTTATCTTGCTTAAATTTTCAGATCGTATGTGTAAATGTTTTCAGATTTCAAAATGTATTCACACGTTTGGAAAATCCAATCGATTAAGTTGATGTCTGAAACTTTACATGCTTTTATATGACTTTGAAATTAGTTATAGTAGAAAAATGGAATAAACTGGAAAAAAAAACTTGAAAATGTCTATAATATTAGAGTTATCATGTCGACGACAAATATAATATAAATTATTAATTAAAGGTATAATATAATATTTCGAACTCATATTTATCGAATCTTCATGCTCATTTACTGGAAGTTTAGAAGAGTTTAGGAGAATATTAAGGGGACTAAAAAGTAATCAATTTTTGTTGTTGTTGATGAAAAACATTTATTAATTAAAGACATTACCATCATTCTCAATTACCTTTTTGAAAACGTCTTTTAATTTATCTGTAAGTGCGTTTTCATTTCTCCGACATTGTTAATTTTTTACATCTCAATGTATGCTCTAGCGTTCTAAAAAGGTTAAAAATCCGACGACACATGATCTGGTGAATTGATTAAATGGAGTAGAATTTCCAATCCAAGCTCTCTTATTTTTTCCTGGGCTATTTCTGCATCATGCGGTCTTGCATTATCGTGAAGATGAATCTTATTTTAGTTATTGACCGAAACAGATCGTTTTTATATAAGCTGTTGTTCGTTCGAATTGTTCACAATAAACGATTGCTATAACGATCTGGCCGAATTTGAACATTGAATGAATTTATAATAAATAATTCCAGAAAAATACCACCACGCACAAAGAAGTGCCTACTTTATTGTTAGTGTTGATCGAGGGGTCGAAAAAGGTACTTGTTCGGAAGAAAACCGGGATTATTTTTCATACGGGATTATGGTATAGCATCCACTTTTCGTCTCCGGTTACAATTCGCCATAAAAACGGATCTTCTTAATACCGCGATATTACAGAAGAGATGCACAAATTGTACGTCAGAGATCGAGCGTCGTCTGCGACAATTCATAGAACCCAAAATCTTATTTGTGCAACTTTCCTATGCGACGAAGATGATCCCTAACTATAGATTATAGACAGCCAATCTTCATGGATAATTTTTTGAGTGTTTGATGAGGATCTGATTCCTTGATGTTCTTAAATAAAATTTATAATTATAGCTTCAACGTCATACAAAACTTGGTTTAGTGGAATAAGGAGAATAAGGTGGATGTGGAATCAATTGCCAATCGAGTTTCTATAATTTGTTTTCGGTCATCTTTGATTTACATGTCGCTAAAGAATATGGTAACGATTGACTATACCTAGTCTCTTCGTACACAACGCCACTTTTAAACTTTCCAATTTTGAACAATACATCTCTTTCGTTATAGTTCGACGATACGGAATGACTTTATAATAGATTATTCCTTTGAAGCCCCACTAAACATTTAAAAGAGATTTTTTACTGTTACACCCAGTCGAGGGGTTGATTTCTTTACCTGCTCCTTTGAAAGCCATTGTCTTTGCGTTTTTGATTTGAGTACAATACCCACTTTTCATCTTCAGTCACAAGATAGTGTAAAAACGGTTGTTTCTTCTTTTTATCGATTAAATCATGACACGTACCGCGCACAACGCCTTGATCTCATCAGTAATGTCGTGCGGTATCCACAACCCCTGTTTTAAAGTCTTTCCTATTTTTTCAAATGTGTTTAAATACTTTTTCGGAAATATCCAAGCTTTTCTGTTAATTCTCGTATAGTCTATATTGAATTTGATTCAATTTCTGCACGCAGAATACCGTCATTCACATTAACGTTTCCCCTACACTTATTTTCGGAACATTTTTTTTACTTTTAAATTGTTTAAATCATCTCTGGCATTGAAAAACAGTTAAAAGTTCTTCGAGTGTATCGCAAATATTTATAGTTGGAGTTAAAGCATACAACAATGCAATCGGACATGTCCGTCATTTTTTATTGAGGTTTGCTTAACTTTCACAATGCGGATATATCCGTCATACCCACTTTGCAACGACTTTAGTCTTGACGGATATATTCGTCATATAAATATTAATCCATTTTGCGAAATTTTGCATTTTGAACATCGACATATGCAAACAGCTTCGAAAAAATATTTTATGCATTCGGAAAACATTTTCATGTCGACATTTCATCGTTCAATGAAACTACGTTTAGCATTAAATTTGAATTAATTGCAGATGTATACATATTTGTGCTGATTCAATAATGTCATCGGTATTTTAAATTGATGCCAGCCCTATTATGTCCATGCCATGTACAGTGAATATCGTTTTTATTTCATATTAAATAGGTTCCATCGCAAGACAGCCATATGGCTCGTCAGAAATACTCTTTGTCGTCTGTTTGTCGGTTTACTGACGTAATAACATGTATTCAAAATCGATTATGACCCAGTTTGCATGTTAATCATTGCATTTGATGGCCCAGCAAATACTTTTTTTTATTGAACCTTATTTTAGAATTCACAGTCGGTCAGATCGATTGACCTGTTCACGCCACTTTTGTCATCAATCATATGTTTAAATATACATTCGGCTCTTGTGTACTATCCTGTTAGTTTTTTTAATAGAACGCAAGCATTATACATAAAACGGAAATGAATTATTTAACGTGTTTGGGTAAATGGAAACCAGGAAAATGGAAAACTTTGAGGCTTCGTATTTATTTATTTTGGAGAAAACTAAGTCTATTTTGATCATTTCAACCAGCCAAATAGAATATCTTAGATAAAAATAAATAATCATTCGATCATAATTAGCTTTTAAGATTTACTGAAGACTTCCTTCATCATTTTATATTTTTATATATTACACATCAAATAATATCAATACATATCAGACATCATTTGGATTATCTACATATGTATTTATATTTAAAAACTAAAGATTATTTGAAATATCTTATATAAAAATTCTTATCTTACTTTGAACATATTTGGGAATAAATTGATTAAAAAAGAAGATGAAAATTTGGAATGGATCTCATTCAATAAATATTTTTAAGTGATAATATTTAATAATAATTTGAGATGTAACACGATGGAAAATTTCGTTGAATGCCAAAAGAGAACCTGAAAAATAACAGACGTACCAATAATAATTTATGAATTTGGAAAACCATGGAATTGGTTTATCTACTTCGGATGGTACAATTTCGGGTTCATTTGGACACACAATTTCGTTTAGATCTATGTAAATAATAGAGGGAACAGTCAAGCAGATGTGCATTAATTTTACATATGGACCATTCATCCAGATGTAGTCATTACATTTCGGTGTCATCTGATAACTAAATAAAGGCTTTTACAAACGAATATTGAAAAAAGAAACGTATACTTAGAGAAAATCAAGTCTATTAACCTTTTAACTGCCAACGACGCACCGGCGCGTCGAATTTGTATGCGCTGATGAATCATTGGCAGTTAACCGGTTAATCAAATAATCTGGAATAATATTGTATCTAGAACATACATACAAACATGTATACTTATAGCCCAAATTGTGACCTTATCAAATCATTGTTTCTATCATTACTCCAGATGATTAGTGCTGTTAATTATTAAATATCATCCCTTTAAAAATATAACATTATTAAAGGCAACACTTGTATGCAAAATATTTCTATTTTTTTATCCTGTAGGATATCTAGGCGTACATTAACATCAGCATGAAAATACAACCAATAATTTTATTTGCAAAGTTAATATTAATTTCAATATGCGAATACCACCAAAATGTTTAAAAATGCCATCGATAGCATTGGATCGAGTTGAAATATTAGAGAACATTGCCATTTACGTACAGTCGCGTTGGTAACACTTGATCTGATAAACATTCAAGCGATTACTGATTGATCTGAGACGCTCGATAGATTGAAGACATTTGTAATCGGTTAACTATGGAATAATATTCCTATTGAATCATCAGCGATACAAAAGGATTCCGTATATCAATTTTAATAGATTAAATGCTAATGACGGCATCTTTCAACGTATATCATATAATACTAGTTTCACGCTATCTAATTATTGCTTCTAATTTATTTCGATTAAATCCAATCATCATTAAGATACCACCCCAAATTCAGGAAAAGTCTCTGTAATACTTTGATTGTTTGTCTTTTATTTCCGAGCACCCATTTATAGATTGTGCTCTTAATGCGATATTATCGAAGAGTTAACTTTCATTTTTGAAAAATAAAATTATACCCCAGTTCGGCAACCCCCAAGTATTGTTTTTCAATAATCTATCAGCTTATGATTCGCTGTTAAAGATGACGGTACACTTGAAAGCAAATCGATGTCACACTATTGTGATTGAAAGAGCAATTCTATGATATACTTGTGAATTCCTAGCCATTTTCAACTTGTCTACTCTATTGGTAGTTGAACAATCTCTTGGCAGTCTTGTTGCCTTTAAGATGTTGCTCTAAAATATAATGATGTACTGCAGCTACTGCACTATTATTTGGAGCTCTTCAACCGAGATGTCCCGTTAGTGCCAATGCTTCTTCATACTTCAATCCTTGTATAACCATGCTTCAATGAATGCAGTTTTTACGATAGGTTTAATATAAAATGAAATAATTGTGAATAAACTATTAGCGATTTCTAGTAGGCTCGAGACTTTTTAGCATACTTAACCCTTCTGTCATTAAGATGGTCTGGCCAAACCGTCAATTCAGACCGTTCAACTTCATTTACATTTCAAAACATCTTATTTTCAATGAAAAGCCTAGAACTTTGAATAAATAATAATCAGACGGCCTTTTCGGCTGACTGTATGTTTTTCTAATAACTGTGCATTTACTCTGTCTAATTGTGAGCAATAAATTTGTGCATTGATAGTTTCTCCTAGTTTTAGAAACTCAAAATGTATAATCCCACCATAATCCCACCATATGCTCAAAAGGAACTTTTTTATAGTCAAAGAAAGTTTAGGAGTTGGTACAGCCGGTTGTTTAATTGAAAGCCACTCTGCTTAGTTCTTTTAACATTGTCTGTAACTGACAACTGACATATAACGACACACTCTCAAAATAATTGATTACTTATGGGTCCCCCTAATAGTATTTATGTATAGATCTTACCAAATCTCCTTGAGTTTGTCCTTTTAAAGGCTTTACAGAATTAAGAGCTAGTTTGGTTGGATCTAGATGTTTTTAATCCTTTTGCTCCATAAAATAATTTATGATGTTTCTTACGCTGACTTACATTTTTACCTGTTTTTTTAAGAAATCCTTTTTGCATCATTTGTTTGAAAAAAACCCATATTTTATTTTTAGCTATACTACAAAAAATGTTTTCGAATCATAAATTTGTAAAAACCTAATTAATATATTTAGCACGATAGTTTGTTTGCCTATTTAATTAACGGGAATACATTAAACCATTTCACATTTATATCCATTTATTTGCGGTCATTGTTCCGGGAAAAATAACGGTTTTATCGGTTTTTAATTGTTTGGATTATTAACTATGCTCATTGGTCGATATGTAGGACACCATGTTTTTCCCTAATATTATTTATAATTATAGCTAATATCATGCACCAAAAGTGTAATTACGCTATTGAAAATAGTTTGGTGCAGAATTTTAAATGTTGAAAAAATGCATATTTGAATTCTTCAACTACGTTGAAATTTTAAGTGTTGATGTTGGAAAATTTCACTCCGTGGACATATCTGGGTTCTTTTATATTTTATTTGTAGTTGAAACATTTCAAATTAAGGCCATAATATTATTAGCAACTCAAATGAATGCTACTAATCCCATGAGCATGCCATCAATATACTCTCAAAGCATTTCATTTTTAATTAAATGAATATTCCTAGTTGTTAAATAGATGCTACCCACCCGCTGTTATACAGAATACAGTATTTATTTCAACAATTAAATGACAGACCATTCGGAATAAACCACTGAGATTACATGGGATAATGAGCACAAAGCATACAAATTTGATACAATCACAAATCGCCGTTCTATTTTGCTGTGATCAAATTTAGAAAGATGAACTAGCATCAATCTTTCGCCAAGTTTAATCAACCGAGGCTGAAAAAATCAATTCACGTTGAAAGCTTATCGATGACATCTCACTATCCGGATGCTTGCTCTTATTCGTCCAAATCAGAACGCATTTGTATGATTTCGCTTTAATTTTGTCTTTTTTTCTTTTGCAGGATAAAGTGACATCACATGAATAAGCTGGAGAGATAAATTAAATCCATAATATAATGAAGAATCACACATAAACAACAACAAAAAAAGAGAAGATGCCGACGTCTAGGACGCAACGGTGCGTCCGAAGAACGAGACAAGCACAACGTGGAACCAGCTCATTATTACCAATCGTCGCATTTCTTCTAATCAGCCCCTCAGAAGCAGCACTAGGTAACTTATTTTCTCTTTTTATAAATAATAATTATTAAAAATGAGACGATTGAGAATCGATGTGCTGCGGCGAAATTTTCATATACTTGGCACGGATCTGACGTCTTTCAGCGTATTCGTCAATTAGTCCAACTTCAGTGTATGTAAAGTTTATCACAGAATTTGCATGTAAGACCTGCATATCAGAGTTTTCCAAACTGATGCATATATGCATAAGGGATAGCGTCAACACAAGAGCTGGGGATTTCAGAGTTTGCTGACACGTTAAACGGTTTCGCACACAAAAAGTACATTAAATATAACCAGAGCTCATGGAGGGATATTTTAGGTATATTTTATTTCCTACGTGGTATGTTACACGTTTCTTTGATCGAATAATAATTTTAGAAATTTGCGCTGTAAGTCTTATAAAATCGCCTTTCAACTAGATGACGGCGTTGCGTCAAACGGAAATCAGTACTATAAGATTAGCTATTATAAGACATGCTGGATTCGCCAGATCAAATGTTACTAATCGCCTTTTAAATTCATTAAACAAGCATTGATTTAGCACCCAAATTATTATTTGAAAAAAATCTTATCACGATCATCCGTTGTTCTAAATTATTGACGTTTTATTTGTTGACTTTGAAAAATAAATTGCCAATATATTTTCACTCAAGAAGGTGTGTTTGCAAGTGTGCATAAGACTTTGATCATGTCATGTTCGCTATTGAATCGCGGGAGATCCAAAAAGAAGATAGAAGATGGTCAAGTGTTGATGAAAAGGCAATGTTTTTGGCCAAAACCTATATTTTTTGTTAAAAGAAAGACCCCAACTGCTAAACAACCGGAGAGCTGACGGGAAGTTTTCGTCTTCCACACCCCAAGCTACTACATCCATATTTAGACACTCATAAAACATGAATAATATATATTTTAAACTTTCAAAATAACTACAATACAATAGATATAGCTTTTTTTCTTTGAGAAGGAGGGAAATCTTCGTAAGACACCAACCCTTGTGGTGGTAGTGTGAGATTTCTACTCACTAAACCCCTATTCCTCTTAGGCTGCCACCCGGCTACTAATTAAGTATTGCACAAGAATGACCTGCTTTCTTGCCTATTCTCTTCAGGTAGGTCCCAAGCATCTATGCCTGGTGAGGACCTAAATTAGGTGGTAGTTCATTTGACCATGTTTCCTGGCAGTCCACGCTTCCAAGTCTGGTATTAATTCGTGTGTCCACCGTCCCTTTGTTGAACTATGCCATCGAGACTGCCACATCACCATAGTGTTTTGTTTAACCACCTTTTCCGATTTCCGTTCTTTTAATGCCTTTCTCTCAAAAGCGAGTAGATCGATTGGCGGTATGGCCGTTAGTACTAGTACTGCATCTTTCGATACTGTGCGATATGCAGCAGCCACTCTTATTGCGCTCCTTTTCTGGAATCTGGCCATGTTAAGCCTGGCTCTTTCCATTTGTAGTGCCTCAGACCATATCGGCGCGCTGTACAACAGTACCGAGTGCACTACTTCGTTGTAGAGTCGCCTCCTGCGTGTTTTTGGATCACCAATGTTGGTCATCAACTTGGCCAGATTCTCCATGATGCTGGCCGCCTTCGCTGCTGCCTTCTCCGTGTGAGTGACGAATCGGAGTTTGTCATCAATCTCCACCCCCAAATACCGAATGGATCTTGAGTATTTAATCTCGCAACGAGGATCTCAGCGAGCTCCAGATCAGCTCCTGTCATTCACTTCTTGGCCTTCCTCAACGCATCCTCGCAGGTCGTTCGCAGGATCTCCGTGGATTTGGCGATGACTAGGACGGCAACATCATCAGCAAATGCGACCATTTTGGCTCCGTCCATTAGTGGAGTCCTCAGCAGTCCGTCATACATTATGTTCCACAGGGCGGATCCAAGCACCGACCCCTGTGGAATGCCTACCGTCACTGGTTTTTCTCTTCTCTTCCCGGCGGCGTCTTCGTAGATAAGGGTTCTCCCGTGCAGGTAGCTCTCTACCATTTTGATAAGGTATGGTGGGATGTAATTTTTTTTAAGTCCCTGAGGATCTTCTTGCTCGAGGTCATTCTTGACGTCTAGCGCAATAATTATAGTGTGTCTGCTGGCTTTTACACTGCCACACCATGCCTGTTCCACCGTGTCTACAACTTGAGTCGTCGATTGTGGAGCGGCCTACACGAAAGCCATACTACTGTGGGGAGAATCTCGTTTCAATGTGCTGTTGAAGTCGCTGGAGGATAAGTCTCTCCAGCAGCTTCCCCAACCCATCCAGCATGCACAGTGGTCTAAACGCCGATGAACCCGGATATGCTTTCCCTTTTGGAATGAGAGTCAGCTTCTACCTTTTCCATGGTGATGGGAAGACCCCTTCCGCTAGGCAGGTACAATAGATATAGCTAAGTGCCTTGGAAAGGCTTTAGCTCAAACTTGCCTGTTGATTTATATGACGCTGTAGCGTGGGCGATTTTTCATCCCCGCATAGTAGCGACATCTTCCATTTCTCTTCAGGTGCAATGTGCTATTTTAACAGCGCCATCTCTTGTGGCCCTGCGGAGACATTGTACCTGCTTACCGACCGATCGCTTCTTGCGCGTGCATGGTTACCGGTTGGGTAGTGACGCGCAAGAAGCGGGAGTCGGGAAAGTCGTCGGTTAGCCTTGGCTGCGGGAAGTTGTCCCTCCTGCAGTCAGAACTTTCTCTCTCTATCTGTAGTGCGTAATAAATAGCAACATGAGCAAAAATATAATAGTTAGTTTGTGATTAATTCATTGATGATTTTTAAATAATAAAAATGATTTATATTATGATCTATATATTGAACATAATACAATTTTACACTCTCATTATTTAATATTACATGTTAAATGTTTATATAAATCATATTTTTTTGGTTTGTTTCGCCATTTTCCAGATTTGATATATGGAAAAGCTCTCCAAATACAATATTTATCAAACATCGTGAAAATCCAGAGGTCAATGTTGACAACGGCTCACGTCCTCCAATCATCTTCTTTGTAAACAATTCGTTACTTTGGACAAATTCACTTTTCTTGCTCTCAGAATTTAATTTTTTTAAGATATTTTTATGCTTTGCGCCCTTTATTTGAAGTGTGTCTGAGACACGACAACGTCCAATGGGATAAATCGTTTTTCTCCACAATCCTAAGTCAACGATCAAACAGAATCAATCCAAGGGATAAAATGTTGAAACAAGCACAAACAGCTGCCAATATCAATTACACAATGCTAAAATTTCATAGTATTATAAACTTAAATCTATAGATTAACTCCATGCTTAAAATTTGAAGAGTCACCCTGATGTTTAACGTCAGAGGACGCGATCGTTTCACACCCTAGAGTTCAACAACATCCCCTTTGTCTATTAATCCTCATTTCATAACAAACATAACAAACTTCTTGTCACAGAATAACAGCTGTCAAATAGGTGGACATATTACGAAGGTCGCTATAAATAGTTTCCGTACAAAACGTTAATAACATATTTTTTTCCTCGACGCAGGGAAAAATCACACGCAAAAATATTTTTAGGATGCGCTACGCTTTACTTTTCCATTTGTCTCGGATAAATTTTTGCGCTTGAATTCGGCAGCAAATTTAATAAAAGTTTTTAGGTCGGGAGTCTTCCTCGTTTAATACCTTTACAGAAGGGGCTTAGAAATCGATGTCGGAAGTATCGGAGGCTACTTAGTCTAATCACTCAGGAGCATCTATACGGCCGCTGAACGACTGCGGAGGGTTTTTTCGGGTAGGTTGGACCAAAAAAAGTTTCCAGCAGTCGTCTTGGACACCTATCAGCCTGTCAAATCTCATTTTGCTCGGGATAAAAGCAATATCCTCCGGGAAGACTTCCATGAATCAATATAAGCCCACCTTAATGTCGTCGGTGGTTCTCTTCCGCAATTGTTTTGTTTTTTTCCTCTTTGAAGATCGCAACCCAGATTTGGTACATTGGTCTTCGCGGGATTTTTTTTTTCTAAATTCAAACCTTTGACTTCGGTCGCTTTAATGCGATCGTCCGACGAGATATTTAAAGAAATGTGTTCTTCTTCCGTGGAAAGACTAGAGTTTTTGCTATATTTTGTTTTTTAAACGTCCATATTTCACAACGCATGACATTAAGAGGATCCACCATTGTTAATTCGGACAGAATGAAAAATTCCGCCAAAAAACCGGCGACCCTAAAGTGTCCCGCTAAATAATTAATCTATTATTTTCATTTAAGACCCGGAGTAAATTAGGGGTTGCGATAATTAAAGATCTTTCCTTGGAAAATATATTAATTATCCAAATCATTTTTCTTCCTTCAAATGCTACTATTTTGTGGATGTTATTCTTTAATCAAATTTTTAGCAAGCAAATCCATTCTACAGAGATGTCTTCTAAATAATATTATACTCCCACCCAATCCAAGCGATTCTAAGAGATACTTTTACGCTTGATAAATTTTAGATTAATAAAACTGATTGTAATAAATACCTGAAGGTATTCAAACAACTTAATTGCGCCCATTGGTCATTTTTGGATAAGATGATCAAGTATAATATTAATATAGTGGGTTGGTCCATCGACTTCCGTATCAACAAATCTAACCGGTCGGAAGTATTATAATTTCCGAATGTTCGTCTTAATCTAGGTTTTTCCTGATTTCCTGGGTCCAAAAATAAATACTGAGACGATCAATAAGGTCGTTAGGAGCCATCTACGATTGACCAAATAAACAGATGCAACCAAGATAAAATACCATTTAAAAATTATTATAATCTCGCTGCTGTCTTGTAGACTCTCTAGTGCCAAAATTTCTTATTAAATTCAATAAAAACACGGAATTTTTACAATCTTTCTTTTGAAAAATCTTTTAATATTGCCTAGAAAAAATAAAATGATCTACGTGTTGAACAATTCCTTCGATAGTTAATGAAATTGATATATGTGGATAATGTTTACCGATCTGCGCTAATTGTGCCTGTTGAATATTTTATTCCAGGTGATGAAATAGAAGTAGCTGAAAAACAAATACTTACATAACTATTTAACCCCTTCAGCGTTACGTTTCACGGCTAAAAGTGTCATCCATAGTGACACGATCTTTTCGCCGCTAGCGGATACGTACGTCATATCTAGTATACGAAAATTGTATATCATCAAATTCGAACAAGTCAGTTTTCGAGATTAATCACTCTTACATTTAACGTACACAACACTGCAATCGGACATATCCGTCATTTTCCATTGAGGTTTGCTTAACTTTTACAATGCGGATATATCGGTCATACCCATTTTGCATGGACTTTGGTCTTGACGGATATATACGTCATATCCACTTAAGGGGCTAAAATATCGTATAAATATAATAATCTTCGATTAAATGTACATCAATATTTTTGTGCTGGTTCCGCCAGACCAAGTGTTATCAACGTCACTCCATTGATTTTTTTTTTTATATAAATTCATTACATTTATTCATTAGCATTCTAACACGTTTTTAAGTTAATAGTGCGATATGTGCGATCATAATTTTTGAATCTGTATTTTCATGTTAAAGCATAAACTTACTACCACCAAAATTCTTAAATAAGAAAGATAAATATCATATGAAAACTAATATATCCCCTAACCAAATACTTCAAACGGACAAAGAGTATTTCAGGGGTGCACGTTTGTGCATTGTGCGATATGTGCATCACATGATCCAACGCTATTATCCGGTCCAAAGGTAGCCACATATGATTTGCTCCAAGGACGATCCAAATCTCTTAAAGGCCAATTTTATAAATAAATATCCCTTTCTGATATAATCTAATAACTCCAAATTAATGCAGTGGAAATCGATGCGGTCATGTCATCAAAATTAGTTAGTCTTTGTAGTTAACAGATGAATAAAGCCTCCCTGGACCTGATGACTAACTTTGATGATCCTCCATTACACATTATGAAATAAATACACTTGATCCCAATCTAAGTATCAAATGAAAGCCGTTTCTGCATGTAGAATAGCATATTAGGGTACACTGCGCTCAAATAAAATATTGATAAGCGTTTGGTTGGTATACGGCCGAAATTGTCCATTACACCAGCGGAACGATTATTACGCAGCCTCATTGTGGTCGACTCTGTATTTTAATTAAAAATCATAACAATAACAAGCACATTCGATCAACCGAATGCGTCAATGATTGTAATATGCCACCGCCCGATTAACCGTCGGTAATAGAGCACCGCCTTAACGAGGAATTTGGGTTTATGATTAAAATAATGTGGCGACTAGATTTATTCAGAATATATTGCGATTTATATAAACCAACATTTCGAATGAGCAATTAAAAATTTGGCTTGGTATTCCATGCACTTTTTTAAAGTAATGTTACGTAGAGAGAAAATTACTGAAAAAGTGCAAGCGGTCTTGCGAAAATAGAAAACGGAATTTCCGTGCAAAGCCTTCGGTTTTTAAATTTTTCATCTTTTCGGGGTAGTTTAATGAGTAAATTTGAGAGGTAAAATTTGGATATATACGCCACTTTAAAACGCCGCATATAAACCGGCCGCAGGATAATAGTTCCAGAATAATTGAAAAAGATGTAAAGCTTCGAGACTAATGTAGAACATATTAAGAAAGATCGTGTATAAATGAGATGCAAATATTCAGAATTAGTCAATTTTCAGCTTAGTTTAAGTTTGGGTTCAGTCTCTATTTAGTTAGAACCAATTTAGTCTTGAGATCCGACCGAGCGTCTTGGCCGTGGAAAGGCCTGATCTTCTCGCTGTCGGCTTCTCGCAACTGTGATACTTAGCTTGATGAAATAAAAAAGACATGAAGCCATCAGTTGCATTATATCTTTCACATTTGACAAAGTCAATTTAAGGGCCCCTTAAAGTCAATTTTATTGGTCAAGATCTTTATTATCCGCGGAAATAGAAAACTCAACTTTTAGACAGCCAGGGCAAATATTAACAGCATTTTTGCGATGGCTGTTATATACCCCACGCTACAATATTTAAATTATTGTCACAAATTCAAGCACTTATAAGCGCTTCTGCTTGGTTTTCTTGATTTTGTCAGTGTTTCTGATCCAGAAAATCAGCATATATTTAGTTCAATATTCAATTTCTTTCAATATTGATATGAATTTAGAATCAAATAGCTTATAATTTATGTTGCTTTGTTGAGCTCTGATAATGAATATTTCCTTCCACGCAGATTTTCGCAATGCAACTATTTTAGGCGTACAATTTGCTTTTAGCCGTTATCAAAATGTGTTGATTTGATCCGGCACTGTGTATTATTCTATTCCATTTATTCGTGAAAGGATTACACTGGTTGTGAAATTTAAAATTGTCGAATGATAAAAACAGAGTGGATTAAATTCATAGTACAAAATTGTTCAGTAATATTTCATATAAACAAGCCTATTATATTTTTCCAACAAGAGTTTTTCATCTATTAATTTTCATTTAAGACTTTATCATCAATAATATGTTCCTATTTTATATCCATACTAAATTGGGGATTAATGCAACTATGAACATATATGTATTACTGTTTAATATCTTCATCCTGTTTTTGTATCATTTTTTTCCACCAGATTTTGAATTCGTTGTCCTTTGGCCAATTGACTACTGAGATTTTATTCTAAAATGTCGTACATACAGACTGAGAAATCATATCTCTTGAAAAACCACAACATTATTTTTGATTAAATCTTCTGTTATTTGATTTCCTTGTGTTAATTTTGCTTCATTGTTTCTTCAGAAATGTACATTTTATCAAAGCATTTCATCGATGTTCCTCGCCACAATAGGCATTAGGTATATCGTACACTATTGCATATATTCAGCTTTGGAAGCTTCTCCTGGTTTCCTTTGAATGCTAAAATATCACTGAAGCATAAATCGTTAAACCATATTAAATTTAGAAAATTAGCAAACATTTTTACAAATAATATTAACGGTTTTGAACTCCTTATTTCATATTATTTGATTTTCATTGATGTTTTCAGTGCCTTTTGTTCGGTTAAGACCCATACAATTAACAACCACTTCTTCGTTATCAAATTAAATACGTTAAAACTAAATAATTTGTCATGTGTTGTCTGATCATAATTTGCCTTCTAAGCTTTTAGCCCTGATCATATTTAACAACCAGATCCAAAAATGAATAACATATTTGCATTTTTTTCTAAAATATCCATTATTTGAAACGTCGTTGAAAAATATAAGCAGAAAATGGCTCATATTGTTCACGATGACCTAAATTATGACCTGAATAAGTATTTGCTTTGCTGCAGTATTTAGCTGTTATAAATTTTCCCTATTAATCATATATTTAAATAATAATTTTAACAATATTTTTACTATTGTTATTATTAAAAACTTCTATATATATATACACATTTCATTAACAAAATAGAAATATTTCTTGATGGAAGTTCACTTTTTATGTATTTCATCATCTTGATTTGATTATAATCGAGTTTGACCTCATCCCCATAATTGTCTAATTTATGTTACAGGATAAACATAAAAATTAAGATAAATTTAGTTCAAACATTTAAATAATGGTGTTTGATTGAGCTTTGAAGCGGCGTGCAATTTGCTTGGAAACTGGAAACCATTTTAAAATTATGAAAGCAAAGTTTCAACACTGCAAAAAGTATTAAAAATTCAATAGCCAGCTTAAAGAGCAGTTCATTATTTTCGTTTGCATCAATAAATTATGCAAAAATTAATCGATATTTTGTGCTAAATTCATCCAAAGCAATTGCATTACTCGGCATACCAAGGCATTATTTTCATCGGCGAACCTAAGCTTTAAGAAATTTTTGGAAGCTCCCAAATACAATTTTTGCGAAAGGATTTTTCCCCTTTATTTTTTAGCAGAAGCAAGTGAGCGTTGTTAATCTGTACGAATTGCACTCGTTTAATAAATGGAGTGGATTGTACGAAAAAATGACTGTGACTTAGGGGTACGTCTACGTTGTACTGTTTGTTCGCCGGGTGAATTCCTTCAGCCCCCAAGAATTCTGCGCCCCATGAAGATTGTGAGATCAAAATGCTACCGCTTCATTTATTCAATGTTCTTCCGAATAAATATATGCAGATAAGAGTATTCATTATATATTCCTGCCGACTTTAAATAAATATTATCTACATTTATAAAGACTGGCACGTTTTCTTTTTCAATTTATACGAAAAGGACGATTGTATGTTTTAGATATAAAAAACAAATCATGTTATTGATCCATGAACCAAATGGTTGCATAGTGGAATTTCAATATAAAAATCGTAGCTTAAATAGCACGCCAATACATAAGTAGTCAGTTTATGAATAGTTTTTGACGATTTTAAACGTAAAAAATAATGATTGCCTCGATATTATAAATTCATTTTTACTTCTGACACCAGTGGAATATACAAAAAATCATCTTATATGAAAGGCAAAAGTGTATTTTATTACATTCTTCCTTTTCAGCTGATATGTCATCTTCATGGATTATTATCGGTTGAGGTTATTAAAATAAATAAATGATGACGAATTTCAATCCGCCCGGGAATCCAATCCCGGGATCCCGGACAGCTTTAGGTGCTCATGAATCCCGGGATTAGTAAACGTAATCCCGAAAAATTCGAGATTGAAATTTTTATCTAACAGAAATCGTACACCTCACCAAAACGATGAAGGCCACTAAATCGAGACATTCCCGCCGAAATCTGGATGCTTGGAAACAGTGGTGTAACTTCTAATTGGCGAACTTAGGCGACGCCTAGGGGCAGTGACTGTCTAATCTATGAATATATATATACAGTGCATATATGTTTTTCTAATTGTTATATTAAACTTTCCCTACCGGTGATGTATTTACTACACTTCGACTCTAATAATGAGAATATCGATATGAAATAAAATAGATACGGGGTTAAAAAAAATTGTATTCTTCCGTAATATAATTACGAATCACATCGAAGTATTATAGTATATAAAACACATAAATATTGTCAATTTTCTTTCACGGTCTGGATTTGAACCTTCATAATAAGAACCCAAGATCTACATTTGTATAATTTATAATATCAACATTTAAACAAAATAATATTGCAATAATAAATTGGTTTTCGTTTCCACACGCCTGATACGTTTTACGAAAATCAACTTCGTTCAGATAGTGTAAGAAAAATATAAAGCTCGACTAAGGACACCGCAGCTACGTCAGCAACTTTTTCCTTTTGAAGTTTTCATTGCGTAACTTTAATCTGTCCTACTTACAAGGATGTGGCGTAAAATATCAAAAAAGAAACTTGTTCCATCATCAGATACTCTCCACTTAAAAAGGTAACTGTTGAGAAGAAAGGACGTCATTTATACACTCTACCCTCGGGCAATGCGACACTCGATTAACGCAATTAAAGTATCAAAAAACATATTAAATATTACCAGCTAATGATAATTAAGACATATTTTGAAATGCTACGCAAAAAGTAACAATTCGGTTTTTTATCATCGGCTAGATACCCTTTTATCCGTCAATAACGCTAGAATCACTTATGCCGTTTTAATGCAAAATTTTGAATTAGCATATCATTTAAGCTGTTATCATTGTATAATTTAATTCAAACTGCTTTAAAACGTGATTTTAATAAGGGGATAAATATGCGTAAATGCATATTTATAAGTGAACATTGATCATTATGAGTGGCTCGTTTTTTGTAATCTAAATAGTGTATCTTTGTAATAATCAATACTGCTATGCAAATTTATGATTTTTAGAATAATAATTCGATGATTGAAACTCGAAGAGATTGCCGATTGTCTCAGCATCAATTTGAATGGCATCCCTATACAATTTTCTCATCATATTTGAAACATTAATTTTGATCCGTTATTGGCGTATTGTTAATGCGAGCTAAAAAGTTTTGTATCGAGACACGGTTCAGGAGACACTTTCTTTTGTGTCCATTAAAACATGAAAAATATGATACACACGCTATTGTTTATATATTAATTAATATCATGTTAATTAAAATTGATTGACAGTATTGTAGGATAGAAATTATCAAATTAATCAATGAATTTGAGTTTCCTATGAAATTTAGCATACCGCATAAGATCATTCAGGCATGTTTTTAAAAACGTCTGTATCAAATATCGACTCTGTGTATTGATGTGATATTTTTGATAAATCAACCAATTTCAAAATATACAAATACATTGGCTTTGTTTTTCAATAATAACTCTTCGCGGCTTTAGAGCAATCGTCAATATGATTGATGTAACTAAGTGATTTTCGACACAATATAATTTTGCATGAAAACCGATGAATTTATCAGTATTCAAATAATTGATAAAGGTCCGTTCGTGTATCGCTGTAATTGAATATCGCATCCAAACAACTTTTGTGAAATAAAATGAACACTACATGAATGGAGTCTGTTTTTGTGAGAATATTTCATATTTACATTGGAATGAAATAGCACAAGTGTAAATCAATATAGCTGCTTTGGGCTTAATAATTCAAGTGATATTGTTTCACGAGATCGTATAATATCATTCAATGTTGTTATTGATGCCGTACATAACCGAAGGCTTTTTGTTGTCGATGAAATTGAATCAAAATATTTGTCAATTTACTCCCGATCATAATTTTATCTAGGATCATTGTGTCGAAAGCATATACTTGATCGATTGTATTATTTTTCGTCATAAATTATTTTGGTATTCTAAAAATATTCATTTAAAAAGGGACACCTTAAGCTGGGAAAATTTTGATTAAACAATCACACCGTATCTACAACATGCTCCAGCAAACATTTTAGCCGGATAAATTTCGTTGTCTTGATAAATATTTTTCCAAGGGTTGGCGAAATGGAACGAAGCTGGTAGTAACTATGTTAATTGAAAAATGCTTTTCTTGGGGAGTTGAGCCCTTGATATTCATATCGCCAAACCACCCTATCACATCAACCCGACTACTGGAATAATATATAAACCGACCGCATTAACGCAAAGGTACTCCCTCAATTACGGATTCAATCCTGAAGTTAGGAAAAAGTAAATTACTTTCATGACCTCTCTCTCTCTACATGGACCATTAAAATTAACAGCCTTTCCATTTGCATAAGTCAAGTTCTTAATCAGACTGCTTCAAAATATTTATAATTTCGGCTCTTGAGGGGTAATTGTAAAACATGCAATCACGAGTCATAAATTTGTGAATGCATAAATCAATCAAAAACATATTTGATTCAAGTATCCTAATAAATACTATGTGTTTAATTTGTCAAATTAAAGCATTGCGGTCGGGTTACGCATATGTGCGTCTTTAAATAAGAACAAAATCTAAATGATTTGATAAAATTATCGCATAAGCTATGGATGTACAGACATCTTTTGGCAGAAATTGAAATATTTATCGCGTTAGACCCCTTTTTTAAACCCGAAGGAAATACGGGTTACGCATATGTACGTATTTCGGCTACTATCGGCAAACGCGGGAGACGCAGATATGCGTTTTTAGCTATTATACACCACTTAACAACATATATTTATATATTAAATTCTATAAATTATAAAATACTGAAATGTTCTAAGTATTTTCTTCAAATATATTTAGTAAGCACTTACTAGTCAAAATATTAAATTAAAGTATTTTTTCTAAAATTACAAAGTCTCGCGCTACGCTCAGCGCCAAGCGAAAGACATGAACGCTATGAGTGCACCGACGGGAATGTGTTAAGATGACGAAATCAAGTAAATCAAAAAAAGTATTTTGGCATTAAATATACTTTTCTACAATTTATTATTTCCGCATTTATTAACCCAAAAACGAAAAAAAAAATGTGTAAATGTCTATTTATTCCAATATTGTTTTTTGCTCGTTACAACCGTTATATCATAATTTTTCGTTTAAATTCGCATTAAAATTGTCAATATTTTTTCGTCAACCCCTTCAACATATCTTTGTACGATTATTCCAAAGCAAAAAATGAGTAAATTTTTGTCTGATTTGAAACGCATATTTACATGTATAGCGTGAAAAAATATCACCTTGTTATAAAAAGGTTGTAATACTCATTATTTCAAATGCGTTAAATTGCAAGTACGTAACGTTATTATACTCAACTCTATGAGCAAAGCATTAGTTTAGCGTGTCTAGGGCCCATATATTTCAATGTGGCCGTGAATTTAAATTACTTCAAGTCAAATCGATTTTCACGAAAGTACCGAAAATGCGTTTTAATTATTACACGAATTGTGGCGAAACAATGTTGCCTGTCGTTTGCTACGAAGTCGATGAAATAACTACAAAACTAAGTTCAAAGCAATAAAATATGCACAGTTATCATCAATCATTTCTTTGGCTCGCCATATTAACACTTCTATCTGAAGATTGAATTGTTCAATATTTAATTTTTTATTAGTTCAAAGACTCATACGCTTGAATCTATTATGTATCGTTCTATTGATTCAAGTATTGAGTATCAATATATGAATATATAACGATAAATATCTATGGTTTTCTTGGCTAGTATTTTTTTTTGAATGCGATGCCAAATCAAGGATTCCGGTTCAGTTTTAAACATTTATATCGGTAAAAATAACAGTGATTAATTATGTATATTGTAGTATGTATTTTTTACTTTTTTTTTAAGATACCCAAATTATCCTTCGCCAAAAATCTAACAGATCATTACTACAGGGGCTTGAAATATTATCCAATTTACTGTATGGTTTTATTTAAATCATTTTTAGGTATGAAAAATTATTGCCATTTCTAATCGTTCTACCCTCTCAAATCTAAATTTCCCATGTATAAAAGATTATATACAATTTGTTCGGTTGTGTATTTTTTTATATGCTTAGAAACTGGTATAAATCCGTTTCTGAACCATTGATTAGTAAGATTTTCTCTAGCACATGGGATCGTAGAAAAAATAAATTTACATCTAAATATCACACAGTGGGAAACCTATAAAATTGATTGAAACACCGTAAAAACTCTCTTTCAATTGAACTATCCGAGTATATTTTGTATTCTTTCAATAATAAATCTAAAGCGGTTTAGCCGTTGGCCACTATACAAATCTTCCGAACCGCCTTTGTGGCAAAGAAGTTGATAAATCTGCGGAAAATGGCAACATGACCAAAGAATTTGCCAGCAAAAATCTAGCACTTTCGTTGTAAAAAGATCAATTTGCAACTTTACGATAAAGCTTACCACAATACGCACAAAGGAGTTGCTTTCTTCAGATACTATTGAAATAAAATGTCGCATCAAATAAGCCGTGGTTTCTTATCGCTATCTCGCCATGAAAATAATTGACACGTGGATGCTGAACAAATTGAAGCTGAAGCATCATTTCCAGTTGTTGTACACTATTATTTTTTATGGAATTCTTATTATAAAAGAAGAAATAAAATGTTCTAAAATAAGTTTTTACTACAAATAAAAGCATTAGAAAATCATCCAGAACTGAACCGATTACCGTTTTTTTTTTCTGGAACAAAAACCGTAACTAAGCCTATATAAATGTTCAGAACTGAATACAAATAAAAAATAAGGGTTCGAAGCCCTAAATCCAACATATCCACCATAGAACGATTTCCATAAAATATTTTTATGCGATGGTTTTCTATATTATCTTCCACATGTGATCAAATTATGATTTATTTATTACAGAAAGTATGACTTTATTAAAATTTATTAATTATTTCAAATTCCGGAAATCAGATTAAACCTAATCGAAAATGATATACAAGTTTAAGATATTGATGCAAAAATATACATAGAAAATGCTCGGCACATCAGACGTCAACAACACCAGACCAGAACTTTCAGCAAACACAAACTCCAGTAAGATTTGTTAATATACTGAAATTATGTACAAAATCTTGATTTAAACTCGGATCTGTGGGTAAATACAATGAGGGGTAAAACGGCTATTCTGAGGAGGTAATGGCGCTATTATTTTTTGGTATGTAGATATAATAATAGAATGACAGATTAGCGTCATGTGGCTTGTACTCTCTTCCAAGAGATCTTAGAAAATTTTAAGTGAATTGACTTCTACTTCTGGAAAAAAGCGCTCGTATAAAGAAGCATTTCTACAATTGGGTTTCACGAATGTCGTTGACAAAAATATAGAAAAGCCTCAGTGTGTTATATGTAATAAAATTCTTGGTACTTAGTGAGGTCGGTACAGAGAGCATGAAACCGAGCAAACTAAAAGAACATTTCGAGAATGTTCATAAAGAGTTGGCAGCTAAATAATTTGATTTTTTAAGAGAAAAGAGAGTGTTCGCAATTTGATTCCACGGGAAATGCACAAAAAGTAGCTGGATCGTGTTTTCAAGCTTCATATTAAATTGCTTATCCCATTGCTATGAACAAAAAACGGCATACTATAGAAAAGGAACTCATCAAACGTTGTTTGTGTCTCTCGTTATTTTGTGAGCAACGCGTGTCTAAGATTAATCAAATCTCCAATAAAACAATTCAAAGTCGTATTTTAGAGTTTCTGAAATTAAATAAAGTTGTATGTTTGCGCTACAATTGGACAAGTTAACCGATGTTGCTTCGTGTTCGCAATTACTGGGATGAATCTGGTACATTAAAGATGACCGTGTAAAAGATGAATTCTTGTTCTGCAAGTCTTTTATCACTACTCGTGTTGAAGACTATTTGTGGAAAGAGGACTGGACTGATCAAAGTTAATTGGCGTTTGTACAGACGGACGCCTTCCATGATGGGAATACGTTCTGGATTTCGAGCAGTCGTGAAACAATTTGCTCCTCAAGATTTGTCTTATCACTGCATGATACGATTTGGCTGCTAAGAAGCTTCCTTCAGATTTACTGAACGCGCTGAGTGATGTAGTGAAAATTGTGAATCATATTCGCGGCAGCGCTACGAATTCCAGATTATTCAAAGTTTAGTGCGATGAAGTTGGAGCCAAATTTAATGGTCTTTTGTACCACACAGAGGTACCCTGGCTGTCGAGAGGGAGAATTTTAAACAAGGCTTATGAGCTCCGTGAATAAATAGGATTGTTTCTCGAAAGCCAGAGAACACAAAAAGAAATAAAGTTGTATTCAACAATAAAAGATAAATCATTCATCAATATGCTAACGTAACTTGCTGATTTTTTCGGCGAAATTGGCAGTCTGATAACAAGGAAATAAGATGAATATCTTGACAGCACAGGATAAAATTTCAAGGTTTCTGCATAAATTGTAACTTTACTAACGCAGAGATAAAATATTTATATTCAAAGCCGACCAAATGCACATACGATACCTTTGAACGATTGATACTGTAATTTCGATAACACAACGTGTGTACCTGGAAGATCGTTCACGTCCATTTAATACTTTCACTAATTGTCTATTGTACAGCAGGACATATTCAGTGCCGCGTATTTCATCAACTGTGGCTTTGTTAAATTCTTTAAAAAAAGTTTTCAGATCGAAACAATGTCGAAATTAAACATTTACTTATTAAGCATCATTGGTTTTGAAATGTCATAAACACGGCAATTTCAATAATGTATGCCTTAATATTGACAATCGATTTGCGTTTGACATCGTGTTAATATTGTGGCCGTTTATCGTCTGAAAAAATAATGTATGATTGATATCCGAGTCTTTTGAATCGAATGTAGCTTATATTTTTCGCATGTCAATTTGGCGGGTTTTCACAATTATTTAGCCTGTATCTAATATGCATAGATCGTGGATTTTAATTGCATTTAAATGCTTTCGAAAGAATTTCCCATTAGATTTTCTTAATGGCGCCACACATAATAGACTGCTTAATTGACTTCATCAAGACGCTAAATTGATATTCTCTCAAAGCTTTCCCCACAGTTGCCTACGATAAAACTGTGCAAATAAAGCAATGTTCCTTCTATTTTAAAACAAATAGGTACTTTAATGGATTAATTTACTTATGTGAAATTTTCATGGAGCTCTCTTATCCAAGGTTCGTCTACAAAGGTGAGGTCGGTTCTGTGAAACCCTCACGATGTCCCTAAAAGGGTAGAACCGAGGCATGTTGTTGTGTATTATGTGTTTATCTTTTTTGCATAATGTTTGTCTTGGAAAAGATGTAAATGAACGCTCATGTACACTTGTTTAGGAGATGATTTTATTACGGCACATTTGGGAAACAATTTTTGCCGCCAGCCTCAAATCTTTTTTTTCGGTCGGTTTAATTTCGGAAAATTGCTGTTTGCAATGGCTTTTTTTGCTTGTTTCATATTTTTGTCAGCTTAAAAGCACACGTGTAGCTTAAAACTATGTCGTGGATAAAGATTGGATCCGTATGAAAATTGCTTTTTGAACCTACCCATCAAAAAAAAGCTCAAAACTAAGCCTTAATCCAAAATATTGATAATGCTTTACATATTTTCTTTTCGTCATTATTTCCTACAAAAACAATTTAGCTTTTTTTCTTCTCCAATTTGTGACTCCAACATTTCCGCCTTCTATCCATTCTATACATAATGCCACAAAGCAACAAAATTATTACAAATATTTGCTAAAAATACAAGCTTTTTGGGGATTAATATTCTCATTGATGACATAAATGTTAACACATCAGTGCTTTTCTAACTTTTTTTTTTATTTTATTTTTATTAGTTTAAATGTATTAGGTTGTCCCATAAGTTTATTTCGCAAATGAACACAGATCTAATCATAGCCATGGTTGAAGAAAACCCGCGATATACTGTTCTTCTCCAGGGACATAATAGCCAATCTTTTTTGAAGAGACTTGTCACTGGAGATGAAAGTTGGATACTCTATGAGAATATCTAACGTAAACGGTCTTGGACTAAGGCTACAGAAGCTTTATCTGTAGCTAAACCTGGCTTACATCCAAAAAATGTTTTGTTATGCATTTGGTGGGGTTGGAAAGGGGTAGTTTATTATGAGCTACTTCAGCAAGGTGAAACGATCAATTCAACAAAATATGCTTCCAACTAGACAATTTAAAGGATGCAATTGCCAGAAAGCCTTGATAAATATTTTGCCAACAAACCTGGGAAATTTTGGCAAGAAGGCATTATGAGGCTTCCAGAGAAATTGAGAAAGGTAATAGAAAAGAATGGATCATATATTATTCAATAAATTTTGATGTAACACAAACTATGTTTGGAACTATACCGGAATCTTAATTGGACCAAAATGTGGAGTGTTTCAATTTTCCAGTGCTGTCAGAAATATTATAATAATTTATATTTTATAATGAATATTATAAAAAAACAAACACAGTTAGAGGTTCAACTTTCGCTAAATAAGACTGATGACTTGAAATTCTAAAGCATATTCCATTATTTTTTAAAACTGATCGTCTTTATTGTTTCTACTTTCGTTCCTTCTAAATAATAGAATACTTCTCTTCTGATTTCTTAATAGCTTTCTACCAATTCAAAATTAATTGTTCCAAGAATATCACACCCATACAAATAAATACATTTTTAATGGTATTTTAGGGATAAGAACAGGTTTTTGAGCTGAAAAAAGTATTTTTCGCATGGATTAATTTATCCAACCTTATTGCGAATATGAAACCTTGCAAATTCTACAAATTTTAAATTTATATTTCAAACTCAAAGCTTCAATCAGACATTGCATCTTTAGTTTTTATTAATATTTAAAGCTATAATCATATTAAAAAAAAAAAACAAATTGACCAGCAAAAATAAACATTATTAAAAACGTCAAGAATCTCCTGATTTTGTGCCCTTCCTCAGGATCGAAATCACATTACACTCAATGCAGAATTTATTAAGATGATAGCTTTGAACCAATTTGACAATTGGTTCAAAGAGATGACGCCGCAAGGTGGATGAAGATGGCCAAAATTCAAGACTCAAAAAATATACTTCATAAATTATTTATATATTTATTATATGTATACCTTTTTAGACTTTTGAGCAAATTTTATCACCATCTTTTTATATCATTATTACGATTTGTTTTAGTTGTTTCATATCGGAACGTAACACAATTTAAGATGTTAGAGCGAATCAGATTCATTGAGCTTATGGACCATTTTACCAAGCCTATGGCAGTGTTATTGCTGGGGTGTAAGGGTACATTTAGCCATCATATATAATACCTTATTCAAAGAATGTTCCCTCAACTACATCACGTATTAAAAAAGGAACAGTTTGAACATTCAGTGCCTTCTTCGCATACAAAATATAAAAGGACACCTTCAGACCATGAAGACATAATTTAAATAATGTGAGCGCAACTGCCTTTTACCTAAAATTTACAGCAGCAGCCCTAAGCTCCTCGTAAAACTAATTTGAAAAAATTTGAAACTGTCATGTTCTAAAACAATCTAGAAGAGTGCAGCTGTGTGAAATTTTTACGATGAGCTTTAGACGACGCCCAGAGATTGCTAAACCAACAATCGCGTAGAAAAGCAAATGATAATTTAAGAAAACGAAATTTTCTACGTCAACAGCGGGGCACTTCTGATCAAATGCTTCTATTCCCAATGGGCTCTATAAAATTTAAGAACTCAATTTTCAATACTAAAATAGTCGCACCGGTATGATTTGGATCGCATTTTTTTCATAAATTATTATCATGGGCTTAGCCCGACTTGTTTGAAACCCCGAACACGACTCAATCCACTCCGATATGATTACAGCTTTTCTACGAGGCAAAATTTCAGATATTAATAAGAAATACAAGAGAAAATATTAACTCACCAAAATATTCGCTTAGAATACATTTTTCAAAACGAGACTTTTATAAATTCAAAATATTTTTAATTTAACCCAACGTCATTGCTGCGGAATTTATAGTTTTCGATTCCGATCTCATAAAGTTAATGGGCCAAATACAAAATCAATTATGCGCGAATTTTAGCACCTCTGCTTTATTACTACTCATTTTTTCCAATAAATTTCAAATAAAATAACGCATTTTTTATTTAAAAAATATATCTTCATAAAAAAATTTATATAAAAATATTCATGTTATCTTGAGTTTGACCAAATTTGCAATGATAATTAAAATATTAGGGGGACCTGAAATTATTTTAATACTAAAAAAATTCAAATTTATTTATTACAAAAGTTTTATATGCAACACTAAAAAATATAATCAACTTGTTTATTCAACACATCTTCCCATTGCTTTGGAAGTCTCTCAATCCAATTTTGTAAACACTTTCGGACTCAAAAGCAAAAAACTATTTTAAATACATTCCAGTTGCCTTTTTGAATCGTTTTTCTCTCATGCTATGATCCATGGATCTAATAAAGCCAGGGCAAGATCCGATGAATAAGAAAGATGCGGTAATACTTCCTATTTTAGTTCCCGTATTTTATCCAGTGTCAATTTTGCTTTATGAGAGCGCATATACTCTAATTGTCCAAAATAAACGTACACAAAATTACCTTTTTTATAGTCAATGTTATAGTGTGATGTCGTCCGTTTTTGTTGTTTTTGATCAAGGCGTGTGCTATCCATCCTATCCCATAACACCCATCCTATTCGTTTTGCCGATGAGTTTTAAATGTATTTGATCCCTTTTTTTAGACTATATAATTTATCCAGCACAAAAATGCTTTATTGATTTGACGTACGATTTTACTTTTGATATTTTTATTTTATAAATACAAATTAAATTATATAACACTACATCGTTTGTGATAGAGTTTAAGCGCTTTTTTACTCCATTTTTATGCATGTTTCCTTAAAGTTTTCTGTCGTAGCGACTTTGTCTTATTAGCAATGCGCTTAGCATCCTTGGTTGGTTGTAAAAAATCCTCGAAGTTCCTTCGAAGATTCCATTTAGCCACTCTATGGAAGACGCTTGTTTCTTTTCAACTGTCATATTTTCCAGATGCCGACAGTTTATAAGCTATTGTTTCATTCGTGACACTTCACGAGACTTCTTACTGTCAACCACATTGAACATTGGCTGGAAACAAAGAAAAGTCATATTCCACATTAGATAAATTTCGACCATCTACGACATATTTATGAACGAATTAATTTTACACAGCGTTCAAACAATTTTAAAACCTAATTTCGTTGCTTAGACTTCTATGATATTCGATTCAATAATAGTAGATATTCCAACAAAACATCATCTTTTAATTTGAGTGAATTTGTATTTGAGTGGATTCCAATAATTAATAAACTATTCACCATGTCAAGACTGAATTTGATAGAGCTTTTACGATTCGCATTGTAAAAGCTCTATCGAACAAACCTAAAACGTGTGGCGATTATTTCCACTATTCATGCTAAATTAATAAACCAACATAAATAAAAGACAAAGTAAATTTGAATGGCATGATTTTCAAACAAAATATAGGGTTGACGCAATTCATGTTTGTATATTTTCAATTACGCTAACAAATGGTTGGCCGATCACATTAGGTAATTGTTTGAGAGATAGTAAATTAAACATTCATATTATAACTCTTTTCCGATTGTTCGAGCCTATTGAACGCGGTCCGATGATGGATGGACTCATAGACGCGGTCCAATGTTGGATGGAAACGTCGGCCGCGGAATGATCTTTTTTCGGGACTCTAATTGAAATTAGCTATCTATTTTATAATTTAGAGGTTGGAGAGCTTTCTTTTGGTACTTTTGCTTGGCGCATGTTACCCTTTCATAAAGCTCTATTGTTCATTTAATTTAAAACTAGCTGGTTTTTTTATAATTAAGACACGAATATCACTCTGAAAAAAAAATTAACATTGACTGGTGTTTATATGTCACCTCGTGTATTGTTCTGAAGTGGCGTCATTATCCGAGTTTTATCAGTCCTTTGCAAAATTTACCCTTCAAAAAGAAAATCAGAAAACTGACAGGCTTGCACGGCAATACCGATCTTCTATTTTTGCAAGACCGCTTGCGCTTTTCCTGTAAATTTCCCTCTACGTTATATTACCATTATCAAAACATTGACTTTATTTTTGTCTACGATAGAAATATTTTTTTTATTGCAAATATGATTTGCAACCCCCTTTATTTTATGCGCCCGCGTTATAAAAAGGTTGGAAAGCCCTAACCCAAGGTATGCATGCAACAATTCTCAAAACGAGATGATTATACACAATTGCCATCACATAATTCATTCTTGCTGTGAATCATTGATTTGGGACAATCTAGATATACAGATGCTTCCGTGTCGACTTGGAGTTGAAATTTTGGCATATGTAGCGATCGAGGCATGTATGAGTAACGCTGTATGGTGTTCTTAAAGCCATTAAATATTAAGGATTAGCGAGTAGCTTTGTAGTTGGCGGTCGTATTTGAATAGGAGTAGTACATTAAGAGTGGGTAGTTAGTTATATCGAGGCATGCGAGTGCTTAGAATTTTCAGAAGGTTTGCGGAGGCTTTATTCTTTCGGCGTAGGAAACCGGATGCTTTCGTACAAGCGTTTGGGGTTTCGTCGGATATGCGTCTAACGAGATTTTGATGCCTTTGTCTTGAATACTTGTAGCTCGGCAGTTGTGACACATGTTGCTCTATTCACCGGCAACCGGATCGACCGTGCCAATTGAAAATTCAAAACCTACTCAGAAGCCTAATCGCTACTACTTATTCGTAACCCGACTACTTAACTCGTACCAAAGAACCAAATTGTACGCGGCGGGTTCCTCCAAGGACGTGCGAGACACGCATGGCGGATCGAAACCGCCACCCCCTATTTTGGGGCTTTCAGCCCCGCGATTAATGATCGCAAGTGTAGATGTGTAATTTGCATGATGAATGCCGGTAGATCAGTCATCATTTAAGCACTCCAAGGAACATTTTTAATGGCACTTTAATAGCTTCCCGCGATTCGTGCATAATCTCTTTGGCTCGGCTTAAGTCGGTCTCAGTCTAATGCTTATAAAACGCTAACGTCTTCAGCTTCAAAAGAATCCACTCCAATGACAATTTATCAACGACGACTTATCGCTATGGTGTTCATGATTTAAAAAATTTCCAACGCTAATCAATTTAATTTAATACATAAGGAATTTTAAGCAAACCAGGCCCTCGTATAACAGTACACAACCAATAAATTGTAACAGACATAAGTAGAACCCAAAATGGTTTTCTTTTTATTGCTTGACCGTTTTTGGGGATTAGTTGCACTTAGGCTGCTGCATTTTCAAGTCATATTTTGTACTCTTTTGATGACTATACTCATCAAAAATATATTGTGATTTTTAAAATTCAAATTTAAAAACCCAATCTACAATGAATCGATTTTCACCCAGTGAAGAATTAATTCCAAATTTAATGCTTTATCATTTTCTCAATTTTTCAAAAGCGACTGCAACGCGCGCCACTAAAAATACTTGCGATCTACTGAGCAATATTTTAAATATTCACAAATGTCAAAATTGGTTCCAGAAATATCAACCTGGAAATTTGAATTTAAAAAATTGCCCTGGAATTGGAAAACTGCGTAAGGTGGATGCCACCAAACTGACTGCTGAAGTTGAAAATAATCCAACAGCAACTAAAAACATCGACCAATCTTAGATTTTCATGGTAGAGTTAAAAACTACCCTCTCTCGTGCATCGAATACAAGTATTATTACAGCATGATCTGCTCGATTTCATACGGTGAAAATAACGCAGGAAAAAATAAACAGCCTTGAATGGAAGACAATTCGACATCCTCTTTATTCTCCAGACATTGCTCCGTCGACTTTTCGTCGTTTTAGATTTATGCAGAATTATTTGGATGGAAAAAAATACAAAACAAACGATGAGGTCAAAAATGGATTTTAACAGCATTAAAATGTTACTATACAGGTGGAAAGAGGTTATACCTAACGATAAAAATTATATTTTGTTATAATATGTTAAAAAATATGAGCAATCAAATCTTTCATTTAAAAAAACGAAAATCTTTACGGGTACATTTTATATTACATACATCTTTATGGGTATGAGAGGCAGGGACATTATTTGTGTAATTATTCCTATGAATCTGATTCTTTCTCATTTTGTTGTTAGGATATTATAAGTAAATAAAACAGTAGTCTAGCACACAATTTAAGTTACCGACGTTTATAATAATTTTTGAGATATATACTTAATAAAGCAATCTTTTGGAAGTTGCAATATTTCAATCAAATTCTCGCGCTACATCTTTAGCCACATCTACCGAAGCCCAAGCCACCTTGTATCGAAAGCAGATAACTTTTATTCAACAATAATTAACGTAAACTACTTATAGACAAAAAAGAACAGCAAATATTCAAAAACAGCTTTGAAATAAGCTATAAGTGTTCAGCATACTAATTTCAAAAGGAAATAAGTCTGCGGGAGTATTACCTATTCCACAAATAGATAAATCAATGCTGTTTTAATCATCAAAATTTAATGTATTTAAATTAAATTAAAAATGAATGTTTGTTCTCATTTTTGAAAATGTTATTGATTATAAGGTACTTACCCTACAAAATAAACAAAGTGTTACGTCTTCTGGAAGCCCTGATTTAGATCCTAAACTATTTTTATAATGACTATGATTAAACAATGACTATTTGTATAATCACCGTACCAAGAAATTTAGTAAATTTTAATGATTTAGTAGATCCGATCAATATTCTCGTTCAAAATTTCACCTGATTACTTTAATCTGAAAAAATGCTTCCTTTTGGCTCAAAACAAATATCGGCCTATCCGAAATAGTCATTTCTTTAAAGGGTCAATTTTTTATTACTCATTATTCTAATTTATTGACTCATGCAAATTCATCATTCCTCAAGCTCTTTTGAGATTTTTCTGCACAAGTATATGTTTGAAAAACTGACGAAAAATTATAAGTTTTTATAACCAAAAAAAATTACTATTGCTGAAAACAATACTATATTGAGCGCTTTTATTATGTATATTTATTTATTCTAAGTATTCAGTTCAGTTGTGATATGTTAGAAAGCTCATATGAGAAAGATTAGGGAATGTTTATCCAAATTCTTTGAATTTAGCCGTGTTTTAAAATTCTAAAATCTAGTAATTTTGATGAATGATTATTAAATACTAGTAATGTTGATGAATGATAATAAATACTAGTAATGTTGATGAATGATCGATGTCATTGAAGCATTTTCTATTGTCATATTTGTTCCTTTCTGTTTTGCTAATTCAAAAAATATCCATAAGCATTTATATCTTTTTGAAACGCACATTTTCATTTAGTATGTACTTCGATTCTCGTTTACAGCAGATTTACATTGCCTGATTTTATCGTAGAACTATATAACGATACAATCCTTCCGTCCATCAACTTATTCCATCAACTTTTGATTGTTAACCAAAGCAAGTCATCAATGCTGCATCATCAATTTTACATCATTTTAAAAGCGCCTTCCACTATTATTTTTATACAACAATAGACATAATATGGAGAAAGATAGATTTGGGTTATGTGGTGATATTTTTTGGAACTCACATTAGCGAATGACGGCCTAAAATTTGGCAGACATGTGCACTGATGCGTTTTAATGCAAGAGATACGTTTTCTGGAGCTTTCCTCGCTTTTTCTCTTTAATGACCTCTCACAAAGACAAAATTACAAGACCCTTTTGTTATGTAAGTCTTCTATGGTATGATTTTTAAGAATAAAATCCTTTATCTTCCTAGAAACTATTTTCTATGACCATTGTAGCAGATAGTACTCTTTGATTATTTTTAGTTGTGAAGGAAATCTTAATTTTTTCCAGCATGGAATCCATTTAAAATTCTAGATCTCCATGATAGCGTCATCCTTTGTCTTCTGCCTAATTATATCTCTATATATATCTGCCTCATATTCTCTTGATAGTACTTTCGGAGGGTATCTTTTGAAAAGAAGTAAACAATCTTTGAACCAATCATAGACTTGTTCAAATATTCATGAACAATGTCCCAAAATATTAATCCCCTTTGAGAGACTTGAATCCTTTACATTTTGAAATATCTTTATTTTCATGTCTATCAAAATCAAGCTTATCTACTTTTTAATACAATTCTATAGAAATCGCTTTCATAAAACGTCCAGCATAAGATCCATCTTCAATCAGCCTTATTTCTAACTCTTGTAGCTTAATCAAACCGTTTCACGATATGTTGTAAATAGACAGATACTTTATAAACCAAACACAATGCAACTTCAACAAATACGATTTTTCCAATGACGATGTGCATTAACTTAATGAAAAATCATTTTTATCTTTGAAAAAGCTTTCATATTTTTCTTGTTTTATCAATCTATTATAATACTCCTTATAAAGATAGAAATGCTATTTTAAAGAGCTATCCTTTCAATTAATTTAAGTTAATATATTTGATCCCGTTCGAATTCCGTCCATCTGTCGTCGATAGTTTTTGAAAACTAGGTCGATCGCTAAGGGTTAAAAGATCAATTTTTATGCTCATTTGGTCACACAATATGATGAGTCGAAGGATTTTGATGAAAACTGATATCATTCAAGTTTTAAAATTGCATTTATACAAACTCAACACAGGAATAGAGACGTTCATTGCTTGAATCTTGAACCTAGCTATTACCATACGCACCGCTCCGTTTACTATTCAGAAATAAGCATCTATGAAGATTTCTCTTACATTTTAAGCTTCTTTCAGTGGAAATATATTTATTTCAAACGTATGAAAGTCCTCTGCATTTAGTATTATGTAAGGTTTTTCAGTCATCATCAGTATTTCTTGAATACTCGCTATATACACATCATTAAAACCATATATTTTTAGAGATTTTGAAAGAGACACGAAGATATTTAAACAAATATTGAAGAGATATATCATACAACCTTAAAATTGCGAAATCAAATATCATCAATAAAAATTAAAATTTATGAAAAATATTTTCTTAAAAATTTACTTACACGAAATTGATCAAAATTTTCATCTTCCATTAATTAAGTACCAAAACGGATATCATTTTCGAAATGACAAATTAATATATTCGTATGTACGTTCAATGGCTCTGTTTCAATTTGTATCGTATTTGCTCTCGTAGTTCAATTAGTTCTTAATTTGAGATAAGCCCTAAATGAGAATCCATAAACTCATTAGGATTTTCAATAATTGAAAGACACAAAGGATCATTTTTTCCGTCGATCTTCAATTTATCTCCCCATTGTATCCATAATTATATTATGTATTCTAATTGTTTTGACAAAAAATCATAGCGCAATCGATACAATTGAAATTAATTCAACACATTATATATTCTATACAATTTTAAGCTTTTAAGTCTAGTAAAAACTTAAAGTTAAATACATATACTCAAATATTTATTATGCTAATAGAATGAGGGGATCTTTCAACGAATTTTTGATAAATGTGTAGATTTATTCTATCCCATGGCTGATCCAAATAATTAGTGATTTTTGCTTTTATGATTTTTGATATAATTAATAAATTTTTGGGATAATAGCTTATCCAAGGAAGTTTGAAACTTTGTTTCGTGTTCCTAACTATGTGAGATAATGACAAATACTGAAGAGCACCACAATTAATTTACGATATTCGAATTTCAAAATACATGCATTTAACATAATATCATGTCCTTACAGCCAAATATAAACGACAGATGATCCATAATGCCTTTTTATTTATCTTATGAAATATTAATCAAATCTTTGGATATATTGATTTTTTTTTAATTTGGTTTAACTCTGGAAATAAATTTAAATATAGGAATCCCATTTTGGCTACAAAGCAAATATATAGGAAAATATTGCCTTAATAAAATACATAATAATGAACAATATTATCTGATGAAACCTGAAAAACAATATTATGGTATGAAAAAAAAACCTGATTTTTCGTTCAAATTCTTTGAAAAAGAAATCTGAGTCTGGCCAGACCACTTTTATTGACTCTATGTGTATAAATAGAAATAACCTTTTTTCTCGAAACACAAAGATCCCGAACTTTTCATTTTAACTCTTAATTCTGTAAAACCCTTCAATGAACAAAGTCAGCGAGATTTGGTAAGATCTATACATAGCTACTATTAAAAAAAACTCATCGCAAAAGCAAAATGGTCTGGCTAGACTTGATTATCAGATAAATTAATTTGAGGCTTAGGAAAAAAGACAAAAATAATTCGCAAATAAAAATATAACCAAGCATAGATAATATCATGGAAGTTATCAAATCAGTTGCTCCATAAAAATAAAATTTAAATCCATATTAGCTGTCTAAGAAAAGCCAAACAGTTCTTCGATCATATTATATTAACAGCCAACATTGTAAGAATTTAGTTGAAATAATTTATGATTGTAATTTAGCGGCATGGACAATGAAAACCATGTCAAAGTTATAAGCACTAGTTCCATAAAAGGACCTATAAAATTCCTGTTATAAGGATAATGGCTTAGATCATTGACTATTAAAACATTGATTTTGTTTAAACTGTTCTAAAAATGTTATTATTAAGATTTAAATCCAAATCTACATTGTGCGGTAAAAATCCCCATACAAAAAAATGGGAGAGTTTTTACCACCTGAAAATTCTTTATTCGTAAAAAATCGCATAAGGACTATTGATCTGCGTCGACTATCGTTATGGTACCATATGAAGATCATCCTTTTAATTTAATCTGCTACGAATAATCGATGATCGTAGAACAAAGGGAATGTGTTTTATTATTCAAATTTTAATTTTGAACGGCGAAAATTAAAAAATAACACCCTAATTACGCCAGAACAATGATTCATTGTGCTTTTGCGCCTAAATGATATTCAATTTGAGATTCGTCCGAGTACACATTTTTCTTTCAAATGATAATTTTGCAAAGCATTTTCACTTTGATGGCATCATTAAAGGCATATTTATGACAGGGAATTTCTTTGAAATCGTCTCAGATATGGTGAATGTTTATTTTTTGTCGCGGTTTTGACTCCGCGATGAAGAAAGGGGCTTTTCATAACTTCAAAGTCTTCCCTCTATTATATTGCAAAGTACTACTTTTTTGGGCAAAAATTTTTCCGTGGAAAAGAGTAAGCTACGAAATGAAAAAAATTGTAAGCCCGTTTGAGAAATTAAGTATAGCACGTGATCTAATTTTGTTTCGGAGAATCAAAAAGAGAATATATTTAGCAGGCAAGTTTTTCCTATGAAAATGAACGAGATACGTTTTGTAAACGAAACTGAAACAAAAATACTCTTATTTACACATCGATTATTTTATATCAGTACAGTGGAACCTCCAAAATTCCAAAAAAAAAACCATTCAGTAATAAACAATATTATTTAATAATACTATGATGATTTATTAAGGAGGTGGTGGGAGAATTAGTCACTGTTACTGTCTCCCTCAATCAGCTGTACCTCAGGATTCACTCCCGCAATCACTTTCTTTTGGATGATTTAGGCACACTTTCTTTTCTGTCTTTAACTTTTCTCTTAAAGAATTTTTCAATCGACACTTTTTGGAGACTTTTAAACATGCTGCTGAAATGAACCATAGCAACATCGTTAAATAAATGAATAGCCCTAATAGCTGCTGCTTTATCTGGATGATTTTCTTCCACTAATGCTTGTAATTTTAATGACGTATGATCTCTTCCTCCACTCCCGCTAGAGTCTCCTTTAGTTGACGGTGTTGTTGTTCATGCAATTTCTTCAACTCGTCGAGGTCCTCGCTATGTTCTGTAACGAGTTCTTCGATGTCAAATTCGTTTACCTCGAGAACTTTGAGAGATTTGAGACAAAAATTCATGGTAAAAGAGTCTCGGCTCGTAACCCAAAAAACTCGTAAGCAAGAGCACTCGTAAGCCGAGGTTCCATTGTATTGAATAAAACAAAAATAAATAGCGATATGATATTAAAGAACAATCCAAAATCAGAAAGAGATCGTCAGAACATTAACTTCGTAATGAATTTTATCCTTATTTAAAGACTTATCCTTATTACCCTGCTATTTATAACATTATAAATTAGTTTACATGATAATAACATGTTATTTTATCCCAAAAAGATAAAATTGAATATATAACTTATATTTAACAAATAATCATATTATTTGAACTTAAACGAAATTCGTTCTACCAAATAGTACCTGTATGTAAGATGCGATTAAGCAATCGAAAAAATAACTCAATCATCTTGGGTTCAAATCTACAGGATATGTGGCTGATGATCACATTTTTAGCAACATATGTTCGCTATGGAAAACCATGTCAATAAAAAGGTTGGCAATAAAAAGGAGTGCTTAAAGCCACCACCTCCAATAGGATATAGCAGCTACTTCCAATCAAGTGCAATAAATGTGTAATGGAGTGTGCTGAATAAGAAAGTAAATACTGTCGTCTTAAATCAGTGATTGCATTTTCTTTAATCTGAGCAAAGCATAGCTTATTTCAACTTAGCTCCTCTTCGAGGTAAATAAATTGCTTTGAAAATTAAATACTACTGCTTCATAAAATTAAATTAATATTAAAAAACGCGAAATAATTTTATCTTATTCTTTTGACAAGCTTTGAAGCTGTGTTATAATGAAACTCATCTCTTCCGGCTTAGTATTCTGAAATAGATCATGTAAATTTGCGTCCAATGTTTGAAATAAAAATAAACCCAAGAAAATCTTGAAAGAATTCCAATTGATCATAACGTATTTAAAGTACACCTCAACATACTGAAAACAATTTAAAATGTATAATATCTATACGATATGGAACTTACCCGACTATATTTAAGATCCATCTTAGGAATTGTCTACATTTTTGCGAGTAGTATTGATCAATCCCATCAAATACCCAAGAGGTTCAATTCTTCAACAACTAATTTTGAAGTCTCAAGAATAAAAGTTTTATTTTAAAACTTAAGCCAATTTCATATATTCAGATCAATGGACATATCTAAAAGGATGTTATACCTTTTTTTACAATCTTCAACCATCGATTTAATTACCTTTTATTTCATTGTGACTAATATAGTCCATTATATGACTTAAAATTTCACTATGACCTAAATGCAACACAATGATGCCTGGATTAATTTTACAAAATTCGGGTTCAAATTCAGATTTTATTTACAAACACTGAGAATCATAGATCCTCTCATACTCGCTCTTAAATATAGTTTTATCCCGTTTTAAACAATGTATGAAGAGACAATGAAAAATTCCACCCTCGGGAAAAAATCCTATAGAAAAATTCTTCGTCTTACGATGCCATATCTGTTATCATCGGATGTATGAAATTTCCATAGGAGACTTTTCTAAGCCAAGGATATATTGTGTGGTGGTTTTTCATTTCACTTCCACATGTTGTAAAGCAAGAATTATTCAAATATGAATTTTCGTATGCAGCTAAAAGACAATCTATGTGCGAATATTACCATAAACGATCTTGTTTATAAA
Organism: Stenopsyche tienmushanensis; assembly: GCA_008973525.1. Classification (NCBI taxonomy): domain Eukaryota; kingdom Metazoa; phylum Arthropoda; class Insecta; order Trichoptera; family Stenopsychidae; genus Stenopsyche; species Stenopsyche tienmushanensis. Next base: position 557,702 of record WACJ01000026.1, read on the forward strand.
TTGATCGAAAGTTCCCACAGACACACAAATAGCCGCCGCAATTAAGCTCTCATCTGACTATATTAAATTTATTTAAAATTGTAAATATCAATCTATGAATATTTTTATACTTGAGTAAATATTTGAGAGGGACATTAAGATTTTAAATGTACATCTTTTCGATATTTCGAGTCTCCTGTCGGACTCATAGACGCGAAATGCCTCTTGTGAGGATTCAAGGCATCGGGCATCCAGGCAAAAATGATTGTGCTAATATAAAAACCTTTTTGGATACACGCCCAAAAACTCACCAAAGTTTCATCGCAATCGGATGAACTATATAGGAGTGTATCTTTAACAAACCCCTCGCTCCAGGACACATTCATTTTTATATATTTAATAAATATATAGATAATCGTATCTTGACCAAAACACAAGCAAAAAACGTCATTTAATGGTGATTGTGACTCAAATTTAGACCTAAATGCATCCTTTACCTTATGTTTGACAAGAGATCACAATGTGTAGATTTTGGGTTTGACTATAAGTTAATATGTGAAGTTCACATTTGAAACTGAACCTAAAATTGATAAAACCGGTAAAACCGTTATTTTTGCCGGAATGAAAACCGAAATTGAACCGATTCAAAAATATCGTTTTTTGGTGTTGGTACACGACTGAAACGAAAAATATTAATCTTTGTGTTAGTATAATACATGATATTCATCTTTCTAATGTGAAATTTGTTTCATTGTATTTATCCGATTATACTGTAATATTTCCTCTTTGTTCATCCTGTAATTTGCCCTGTTAAATCAATACTTCAGATAATATTGTTATCAAACCAAATTACAGCTTTCAATCTTATGTTATAATTGTATATTTCGTTTAGTTAATTTCTTCCTATGTATTTGCTATGTACTCAGTCTGAGACAGATTTAAATTTGTTTTCTTGTGTTACGTACTCTGAGCTGGAACTTTCAAACTTCCACCAAATAAGCATCAAGCCAATATCCTTTATTCAATAAATTATAATATTATATACTTATATTTCTAGTTATTATACCTTCAATTAATAATTTATATTACATTAAATTTTCAGGAAGGAAACTTCAACAAATTAATTGTAAGCTCAGAAATGAAAGGGGTTATAATACGTTAACTATGTAATGTCAACTGACGTAACATTAATAATTAAAGAATGTATATTCTATTCATTTAGAATTCTTATTAGATTCTAAGTATTCTATAATAAAATCAATCACCTGGATTAAAACCAAACCCCGAAAACTTAAAAAACTGGATGAAAACCGTAACCGTTCATCAGTTGGCGGCGATGTACTCATATGAACATTGTACAAGTTCTGTACTTATTTAAAAATATTATTGTAATATATAAGAAAACGTAATGTTATTGAAATTTGCCTCTGTTATATACTCACCCGGGCTTAATATTGCAATAGACATCTAATTATGTGACAACTCCACGGTAAATTAACTACCCGAAAACACTCTATCGACCGGTTAATATAACGAACGCATGCTATCCTAATTTTAATTGTTCCATTTGACGTGAATCAAAGTCGGCGGTAGATAACATAAAAGCCAAAATATGAATGAATGGGTCGAGTTTGACCCCTAGAGCGAGTGACAACGGTCTACCCAGAACGAAGCTCAGTTAATCGGATATCCAACTATCCGATACTTCCTATTCCCGTGTTGTGCATATCGAAAACGCCTATCTTGGGTCGGCAAACCCCGAGGGATAATTTATGAATGTCGTATTCGTGGGTCGGGTCGAAAATGATTCTTCCCCCGAACCAAGAGTCAAATTTCACTATTTTATTTGATCGATAGCAACTTTTTACCGTCTCCCCCCGCTTTCGTGTATCATTACTTCAACGTTTCCTTCTTGCTTTTGGATAAATGTCACATTTGAAATTGTTAAAATAATTGCTTTTTCATCCAACATATCACACATCATGTTTTCTTCCCCGGCTCGCAAATCTGACAGCTACAACACGCATATCAAATCAGTTGTTTTCGCCATAGCGTTGGCGTCGAAACATGCCTACATAATAAAACGTTAAGGGAAACGAGACAATGCCCGAATACATCCGAACGAACGTTAGGGTTAACTACGAAATATCTCTTATTAGAATAGTCCGTGATAATGCCTTCTGCTTAGAGCCCTATCAATTTTTAAGCAAATGTGCATATAAAAGACACTAGGAATACATTATTTCACTCCTCCCGATTCGGTGTTTCCTTGAGAGCGGAAAAACAAAGGGTTGGAAATACGACCCTTGGGACGACTGAAATTTTCGGTACGGCACTAACGACGGGAGAAAATCGAACCCCGAAAACTATTTTATTTATATATGTAGCAGCAGCACTAAATAATTAAAGGCGCAAAATCTCATCTCGTGCAAAAATAAAAAGCAAAATTCTGATCTGCTTTACACAATATGAAGCATATCATATTTTGTAGATAAATATCAATCCAAAAATTTCGATTGCAAATTAATAATGTATCAAAGGTCGAAAATTTATCTATTGTCACCACTCACTCGAGCGAAGCTCTTTAACATAAACGAAAGCTTAGTAAAGATTAATTTAAAATTTCACCGTATCAAATATGCAAATATTAGGTAAAGCGGAAAGAAATGTCATTTTTTTGTGTTTTGGAGAATTTTTTTTTAATAAAAGCTATACAATATTACTCAATTAAATAATTTACAATGTTATTTATAATCGCCCTCCATTAAATAGGTGGCTTTTTAATGCACCTTTTCATAAAATTGGGCCGGTTTTCCACTAAAGTAAAAATCCAAATGATTTTTCACTTGTTCCATAGAAGTGATTATTTCATCGCGAAGCGAATGTTCTAATTACTTGAAAAGATGATAATCTGAAGTTGCAATACCAGGAGAATATGATGGATGTTGCAGCATATCCAAATCCAGCTCCCTTGTTTTGTTCTGCGTAATCCTTTATGCGTATAGTCTTGCATTATTATGCTGTAATATTCTTCTTTGGTTGTTAACTAGCACTGATCGCTTTTTGAGCATTTCCGCTCTTAGCCTATCTAATTGTGCACAGTATAGTTCTGCTGTAACAGTTTGGCCAGGTTTTAATAATTCTTTGTGAAATGCGCTAAAAAAATCCCACCAAACATAAAGGAGGAACTGTTTCAAGGATAATGACGGTCGATGGGTAGAAATAGGTACTTGATTTGAAGAAAGCCATTGTTTTTTTCTTCTCAGACTGTTGTAGAGGACCCACTTCTCATACCCAGTAACGATCCTTTTTAAAAATTAATCGGTTTCATACCTGGACAATTCTTCTAAACTTCGTACCCAAATTCCCTGTCTATGTTTTTTCTCGAGTCTTTTCAAATGGTCTTTTACTGTCGACCAGGGATAGCTGATGTCTAGCGATAATTCCTTTATTGTTGTTGAATTTAATGCGTCATTATCGATTTTTAGATGTTATTCTGATTTTGTTTTATTTTTCAAATCTCTGTGACCACTTTTGAATTTTTTGAACCATTTATGGCATTTTCGAATATTAAATATGTTGCCATACGTATCACAGTGCTCTGGGTAGCCTTATTTGCTTTTAATCCTTTATCGAATAAAAACAGTAAACAAGATCGCAAATGGGTCTCATCAATTACTAGTTTGGACATTTTCACTATGGATGAAAATATATAAAAATATTTGAAAAAGTAAGACAAACAACAGAGCTTCAAAATGACACCAATCTTGACGTATTCACTCGACGGCAACCTGAGGCAAATTGACGGCAAAGACGCAACCAAAAAATTGACATTTCTTTCCGCTTTATCTAATATATTTACTTTTTAAATTATAATTTTTTTTTATTGATTATCTATTTTTATTTCAAGCCAACGGATTCCAATCCAAAAACCAATTTAAAAAATAATTTTTTGAGAAAAATGCGTTTAAACATTCAAATACGACTAGCAACTCGCTCCAAAATCCGACCTGTTCAACGCTGTAACTTCTGAATGACTCCAAATATCATAAAATCACTTTACCCACAAATTCTATACTATATTTCGATACGATGTATGCATCAAATTTTCGAAGCTGTCACACAGAATGAGCACTGTGGGTGTGTTAAAAACCAATTATTATGCAATTTTTAGTTATGGTTTTATACAGGAATATTTTTGAAATTAATTTCTTCCCATACAGCGCACATATAAATTAAAAGCAATCAACTTGCAGATTTATTCATTTTAATGTGCTTGAATCTGCATCAATCCCATCAATGCAATAATGCTATTCATACGGGCTGTATAAAAATATGCAGTTAAATCAACGTTTTATCTTTCCTCAAAACTATAATTTTATATCGTACTTCCATCTTTAAGCCCCGTAACATGAAAAGCACACCCAAGGTAAATGATATGAATTCGATGAAGAAGCTCAAAGCAAGCAAAGAAACTGAAGTACTTTTTCTATTCCAAGAATATTTTTTCACCAAATACAAAATAAAATACTCAAGATATTTCAATTGATACTGTATGCTTGAAATCTCAGTTAAGTATTGCTGATATCTTAGAAAGCATACCGAGACGCTTGAAGAGAATTATAATGTAATAAAAATATATCAAATATAAGCTATCCTTAGAATTTCGTTGGAGTATATGCTTATTGTTTGAATGTCTTTGATGATAGATTATTCAGACAATGCAATCAGTTCTTAAATATTAATTCCAATCAAATAAACATATCATCGTCTGAACCTAAAATACAAAGGATACTTCATTGGATTAACTATGTTTGTATCAGATTTCCTTTGAGGGAATGCTTTAAACGATTTATTAACATATTTGGATCTTCAAACGTCTGAATGCATTGTAGCAATTACATTAATGCAATATAGGCAATTTAATGACGTTAATAATGGATTCCGATAATATTCAATAGATTTGATCGATTAATAATAGACTGTACTTCTATTAATTATTGGCTGAGTAAATTTAGGATGGAAGTTTGCTTTCTGTTTCTTGGGTATTGATCAAACATAATTGTAACATAAACATGACGATTTAAGACTTGTTAATAAAAATTTCGCTGATGTCAATTTCACCCTCATCTGTAATAAACGACATCGAAACATTACTCTAATTATTGTACCAATTAATTGTGTCATGATCTCAGTTGGATTTAAAACTCAATCATTCTTAATTTAAGCCTTTTGAATACATACTTAATAAGCAAATTTATAAAAACGTATATAAGCTACGAAAACCATATAAAAGTAGTTAATGATCATCCCTTTGGAGGTAATTCAAAAAGCGAAATTTTTTTTGGATTTGTAGCATTTTAAAATAACCATAGTATATTTTAATATTCCGTTCCGGTTTAGTTGCAAATATTTATATCGGTTCGGATACGCATTTCGTTCCGGGTAAAATAGCGGTTTTTCTAGAAGTATATAATTTATTAAACGAAAAGATATTGATTTGATGCTTTTGGTTAAAAATTTAGAAGTCTCAGCTTAGCTTACATGGCAAATATATAGAGATAATCTAAAAAAAATACAGAAGCTGGAATTTGAATTGATAACAATAATATCTAAAATATTTATTTATCAGAATGAACAAAGAATAAATATTACAGTATTATCAAATTAATATAATCAAACAAATTCTACATTTGTATGATGAATATTATTGGGTTGGAAACTATGAAACGGGCGTTAGGGCTAGTCTGTGTTCAGCTGCGACTGAGTGAGGTTCATTGTAAGTTTTAAAGATATTCTTTAAAAAAAAAGAAAAGATAAAAATACAATTAAAAAATAGATAAATAAAACACTAAATAATTCAAATATTATTTTGAAAATACGCCCGAAGTAACATTAAACATCGAGTGTTCCGTCATTTAGTCTGGATCTGATTTTCACGCTCAGCCTCCACACTCGTTGAAGGTATCGTCATCAGATATTTAAATGCTAGTTCGAGTTGATGATCGCGTGAGCCCTCATTTTTGTATAACACCATCAATCTGACTGACAAAATTCCTTTCCGCTGAGATACGAACTAAAACTCGCAAAATTCCCGATTTCCCGACAAATTATTTATTTCCGTCGCTGCAGATGAATCCATATATATTATAATACTTGGATGTGATTCGTGATTGTATTACGGAGGAATACAAAAAATTTGAACCCCGTATCTATTATATTTCATATCGATATTCCCATTATTAGAGTCGAGGTGTAGTAAATACATCACCGGAAAGGTTAATATAACAATTTGAAAAACATGATTTTATTTGCGCGTCGCTTAAATTTTTGCGATTTCCAATGAACCGCATGTGATCAAACAATGTGTGCAGTTTTAAAACATTCGCGAATGTGTTCGGAGCGATTTTTTTAAATGCGCCAATGCCAATATTCGTTTTATTACTTCCGGCGAATCGAAGTACTTACATTCTATCACAATGAGCATCGATGCTCAATATAGGGTAGCGGTGGCATAAACCACAATAGGAAATCGTAAAAAAAATGCATGCAATGGACGATATGACACTTTGAAAAGCTATTTATTTTACGTTTCAACTTTTTTTCAAAACTACACTAAAATACATTTCATTTATGACTCATCTCTGACGGGTCGTCTGAGAAAACATGTATAAAATCACGAAATATATATATATATATCATGTATTTATTATACTTTATTATAAAAAGCATTCCCATGGAAATACAGCCAAATTTCGCAGTTTGGTTTTGAGTGCTAAAATTAATAACAACACATCTGTATCTTCACCTAGATCACTTGTTTTCAATGTGCTTTCGTTCAGATAATAAGGGGCATTATCTAATAATAATACTGCTTTCTATAGCAATCTCTTTTTTTTAAATCTTACACTTCTAGTGATGCGTTTCCAGTTTCTTATCACCTCGGGTCCTTTTTCAAAATCTTAAACTCGTTGTGATATCTACCTCGTGTAACAAACTTTCTTAACCCCTTAAGTGGATATGACGTATATATCCGTCAAGACCAATGTCCATGCAAATTGGGTATGACGGATATATCCGCATTGTGAAAGTTAAGCAAACCTCAATAGAAACTGACGGATATGTCCAATTGCAGTGTTGTGTAGGTTAAATGTAAGAATGATTCATCTCGGGAACTGACTTGATCGAACTTGATAATATACTAATTTCGTAATTTCGCTTTGAAAAGTTTTATTTCTTTAATCTTCACCTGTGTATATAACACCTCTTGTATGTTGATCCCGGGATCCCGGACAATTTTAGGTACTTAAGAATCCCGAGATTAGAAAACGTAATCCCGAAAATTTCGGGACTGAAATTTTTATCTAACAGAAATCGTACACCTCACCATCACGATGAAGGCTACTAAATCGAGACATTCCCGCCGACATCTGGACGCTTGGAAACAGTGTCGTAACTACTAATTGGTGAGCTTAGGCGACGCCTAGGAGCAGTAACTGTCTAATCTATGTATACATATATACAGTACATATATGTTTTTCAAATTTTTATATTAACCTTTCCCTACCGGTGATGTATTTACTACACGTCGACTCTAATAATGAGAATATCGATATGAAATATAATAGTTACGGGGTTCAGAATTTTTGTATTCTTCCGTAATATAATTACGAATCACATCAAAGTATTTTAGCATACAAGTATTCATCTGCAGCGACGGAAATAAATAATTTGTCGGGAAATCGGGAATTTTGCGAGTTTTAGTCCGTGTCTCAGCAGAAAGGAAATTTATCAGTCACATTGATGGTGTTATACGAAAATGAACATCTACTGGAACTAGTGTTAAAATATCTGATGACGATACCTCCAACGAGTGTGGAAGCTGAGCGTGCATTTTCAGCAGCAAGTTGCCTGACTTTCAAAATCAGATCCAGACAAAATGACGTAACACTAATGTTTAAAACTAATGTTACTTCGGGCATATTTTCAAAATAATATTTGATTTTTTTAATGTTTTATTTATCTATTTTTGAATTGTATTTTTATCTTTTCTTAAATAAATAAAATTCTTTGGCCTTCAAGTGATTTTTTATATTGTACAAACGGACTTATTAGTAATTTTTGATCAAATTTATCAATGTAATTTCTTAAAATATTGAAAATCCCCATCCCGGGATCCCGGGACTGGTCCCGGGATTGTCTAATGAAATCCCGGGATCGAAATTTTGGCTCGGGATTGGATTCCCTACTTCTAGTTCTAAATATGTTCAATTAATTATTAATCTGTCGTGATAACTCTAAAATTCTAGACGGTTTCAAGAAATTTCTATAAAAAATTGTAAATTCAAAATCCCATAAAATAACATTTCAACTAATGAATCATTTAGGATTCTTATTATTATGAAATAATTGTTCTAAATTATACAAAAATAGTATGTGGAAGTTGAACTGAAAATCGGAATAATCGTTATTATTCCCGGAACCAAAACCGTAACCGAACCGATATAAATGCTTGGAACTGAATCGGAACGAAAACTGTATTTCAAAATTTAAACATTTATATAAAGAAATCGATCCTTCCAAGAATTGGCTCCCAATTATTCATCAGCATCGACAAGTGTTAGCCATTGAGTCGTTTATATAAACCACGCAAATCAAATAAGTCGCCCATTTACACACACGCTCCAATGATGATGATTAATGAAACGTAATGATACATAATGACACTCGTACAAATAAAAAGGAGGCAAATTCACCCCAACGGCGCGGCTCTCGCCCGAAGGGTGTATTAACCCCTTTGTGCTTCACACTTGATATACTCCAATTATTCCAATTTCTGGAATTGAAATTCTATTATGAAGCACTTCTCACTCTTTACGCCCCAGTACTATTAGTTACAACTGCGAATGTGTTTCTCGCGTAAATACGTGTTTAATAGGAGCACCTGTTGTGTACGCTCTCCTACAAAATTATTTTTGCGTCATAAAAAATATTTTTCGCCGAACGTAGAGCCTGAATGCTGCGAACTTAGGGCGAAATCTAAATTTAATCGCTCCGCTTATATAAAGCCGGGAGATGTGGAAACAACGATATGGTGCACGTGAGTGTTACACGTACCACATTAGGATTTCTTAATAGAGCGAAAGAATGATAATTCGTTTCGATCTAGATTCGCGCCGTTCTGCCTCATAAAAAAATCCATTGCCTCGAGATTTGAAAGCATTCTCAGTCCGGGAGGTATTTTTCGTCATTAAGATTGATTTGGGTTATTTAAACTTTTCTTTTTTACCCCCGCTGAGATCAATCTTGCGAAGAGGGTAATTCAGAAATTCGACTTTTAAATCATCGTGTTTCACGTTCGCAATTTGTGGCGTAGAACACTGTTCTTGAAATATTACATCCGTGTGGTGGATTCGCAAATAAAATGGGACTTCTCTCCGGAGAAAAGAAATAAGGCTTACGGCCTCACATTGAAATAACTATTATACAAGACTTCTATCTACGAGCGCTTCATATGAAAAAAAAATAATCAATAGATGTATGCAACATCGACACAAATATGTTTAATGCTTTAAATTTCATATAAATAACATACATCCAATCATCCTTTTGCACTAGAGATTGCAGTTTCGACGAAAAATAACGGTTTTACCGGCTTCGACTCAGTTCCGATTAGAAACCCTGATCATATCGATTTGTTCATCATCATCAATATAATACATTTATAGAAAAATATCTTAGATATTTTAAAATCAACGAAAACAAATACTATTGTGTGACAGTGAGGAAATACTTATTTCGTGCGGTAGTATTGTAGTATTCATCTGTCGTAATCTGAGTACTACACAGCTACGGCTGGCAAACATTAAGAATATATTGCTATGGAGAGAACAGTGCTTCCCAAAAGAGACAATGAATAACAGAACATTGTTAAATTATTTATATTGAAAACCTACTCAAACTAAATTGCGCAGATACGTACTTAAGCGATTTTTAAGACATACATTTATTACAAAATAAAAATCAGGATCCAAACAAATCTGAACAAATACATCAACAAATCATGCAAAAAAAAGGTTTTAGTATAGTTTACAACATTTATACACATAATCTTCCAAATCATGGATACTATGCAAATTCGCCAAATCAAGTGTTACTCCTTTTTTTTCATTGCTGATTGCATCGCACTAGTTATCAGTCAAAAATAAGTTCATTTTATAAGATGATAAATGCATTTAAGTTGTAATTGAAAAAATATGAAGATAATATATGAGGATAAGGTAAAACATCCCAGTCAAATGATAATAATTTATTTCTGATGAGCAAAGACACATGGGGCTTGGCGTTATCGTGATGAAAAACAAAGTCTCGTCTGTTCGCTAATTCTGGCTGTTTTCTGGCAATTGCATCCTTTAGATTGTCTAGTTGGAAACAATATTTAGTTGAATTGATCGTTTCACCTTGCTGAAGTAGCTCATAATAAATTACCCCCTTCCAGTCTCACCAAATGCATAGCAAAACTTTTTTTTAATGTATGCCAGGTTAAGCTACAGTTAAAGCTTCTGTACCCTTGGTCCGAGATCGTTTACGTTGGATATTCTTATAGAGTATCCAACTTTCATTTCCAGTAACAAGTCTCTTCAAAAAAGGTTGGCTTTTATGTCGTTGGAGAAGAAGATCGCATTTTGAAATGTGCTGAAGTTTATTTGATTCAGTCAGTTCATGAGGAAGCCACACATCTGAACAATTGATGTAGTCTAATTTTATCAGATTATTATGGACGGATGTTATTGGAATTTCTAATTTGTTAGCTATTTCGCGAACAGTATATCGCGGGTTTTCTTCAACCATGGCTATGATTAGATCTGTGTTCATTTGCGAAAGAAACTTATGGGACAACCTAATATAATAAAACTAGTTGTTTAGTGCTATTATGACCACATATTAAAAAGATATGACGATTTGAAGATGAGATTTTAAATAAGGGACAACCCCGACACTCAGGATATAGATCCAGTAATAAAATGGGTGCTTTTGAATGCCGATATTATTGATCGTTTTCTTTGTAATTTTCAATTGTAAATCGTAAAAAATAACAGAAAAGCATTTGAACCTTTACAATAATCTAAGAACTCACTCTCTGTGATTCGAACCATGCATCCTTGCTTTGTTCATTTTCAGCTCATAACAATGAATCCTCATTTGAATACAATCCATTTTATTTACAAGTAGGACATTAAGTCTCTTATTTCTCTCCGTCTATTATCCCAATTTTGCTTATACCAACTCAAAAACCGTCCTCATTAAAGCAATTTATTTTTTAATGCAGAGATGAGAACCGAATTTACTAGTATTTCATATTCTCGTTTTAATACTTGAGTGCTTTCGAGATGAAAATCTGCAAAAAAGTGTTCAAATTTAACAAAGCGGTTCTCGTGGCTAAAGCATCGCATTTTTAGATAGAAATCCTCGACGATAATTTTCTATCCTCAGTGGCGACTTGTAAAATAAAATAATAAAAAATCACAATACACAAAGGCACAACTCACTGTCTGATCCTTTGGAACAAATTGGGATTTCTGTATTGAAGCATGACAGGAATATTTCGACGGGAATGTGTTCATTAGACTTTGTACATAGTCATCTTCAATGACGCGTCCTTTTTTCGCCGGGTCAAGGACAACCTCAGCCTCTCCCAAATGTGGTCCAAATTCCCCGGTAATATTTATTTATTCCATCTTTTTTTATATTTTTGAACAAACGGTTCAACCCACAAGCCATCGACAGTATTATTTTTCCAAGAGGCTGGAATAATTTCATAAAAAACTTTTTTCCATTCTTAATCACATCGTTTGAACTGTATACATTTACATATTTCTGATTTAAAGAATAAAAGTTCCAATTCAGGAATCCAATCAACGGGAGCTTCCTCAGTTGTCGCGCCCAAATGCGCCCATTGCCATATAATATAGAACATCGTTATTATTTGTAAGTCTAATCATAAATATATTTAATTTAAAAAATATATTTATTTAGCTACATTTGTGCGCTCCTTGAAAACTTAGTATTAAAAGCAGGTTTTTTTTAGGCAAATTTACGTGCATGATTGTAAAATCAATCAGACGGGAATGATAATTAAACCATTAAGATAATTTTATTGGAATTAAAATGGTTATTCAAACATCAATGATAACCAAAGAGTTCCATCTCTAAAGTTTTGGTCTGGTCGAATTTTATACGGATTCCAAATTTTACTTCGCATAATAAATATTTTCCATCAAATTTATGCTCGAAAATGTGCAGAGGTTTCTTCGTGCAAAATTGACAATTTTTACAATAACTTTCATAACTGAATTTACGTTTATAAGATTCCCTCAAGGCACCTGCTGCTGTATTATTCAGTGATAATGCAAGAAGTCTGCAAATGCAATATCTTTTTTATAAAATGCAATAAAACCATTATTATGACGGAATATTTCTTGGAAAATATATTTGCGACGTTTGCATGGGAATATCACATAATCCGCCGTATCAAGTGTTGCCGATTTAAAATTATATTGCAGTCAAACAACATTAAAGAACATTTCTATTCTATGAATTTGAGGCTGCTGCAGCTAAATATTTGATATCAATTTTAAAATCTAATCTAAATAATAGATCTAATATAAGTTCCAAGCGTAAATCTTATACAATATGTTTATATTACATTATATATACATGTATGAAAAAATTTGCTTATTGAAACAATTATGATCTTCCATATAATTACGTTTTGGCCAAATATTCTAATTTTCGGAATTTTCATTTGCAAAATTTTGTGTTTTATGCTCAATTTATTGTCATATCTTTTATTTTACATTATCTTATTTCGCCTAAAAGATCTATATAAGTCGGCGAAAGGATCTTCTTTTCAAAGGCCCAATGTCCTAACAACTTCGTGCTATTCATCAAAACTATCGATATATATTATGTTAGATAAAGCGGAAAGAAATGTCATTTTTTTGGTTGCGTCTTTGCCGTCAATTTGTCTCAAGTGCAAGTCGAGTGAATACATCAAGATTGGTGTCATTTTGAAGCTCTGTAGTTTGTCTTACTTTTTCAAATATTTTTATATATTTTTATCCATAGTAAAAATGTCCAAGCCAGTAATTGATGAGACCATTTGTTAATTGCTATTGTCCAGGTATGAAACCGATACATTTTTAAAAAGAATCGTCACTGGGTATGAGAAGTGGGTCCTCTACAACTGTCCGAGAGGGAAAAAACAATGGCTTTCTTCAAATCAAGTACCTGTTTCTACCCCTCGACCGTCAATATCCTTGCAACGGTTCCTCCTTTGTGTTTGGTGGGATTTTTTTAACGTAATTCACTACGAATTATTAAAACCTGGCCAAACTGTCACAGCAGAGCTATACTGTGCACAATTAGATAGTTTAAAAGCGGAAATGCTCAAAAAGCGATCAGTGTTAGTTAACAACCAAAGAAGAATATTACAGCATGATAATGCAAGACCACACGCAGCAAGGATTACGCAGAACAAAACAAGGGAGCTGAATTTGGAAATGCTGTAAAATCCACCATATTCTCCTGATATTGCACCTTCAGACTATCATCTTTTCTAGTCATTAAAACATTTGCTTCGCGATAAAAAAAATCACTTCTGTGGAACAAGTGAAAAATCATTTAGATCTTACTTTAGTGGAAAACCGGCCGAATTTTACGAAAAAGGCATTAAAAATCTACCTAATCTCCGGAGAGCGATTATAAATAACAATGGAAATTATTTAATTGAATAATATTGTACAGCTTTTATTAAAAAAAAATTTCTCCAAACAACAAAAAATGACATTTCTTTCCGCTTTAACTAATATTATTTATGCCATTCCAACAATTCATTAAGATTATTTTTAGCAATGCCATGAAATAAAAGTATTGTCTTTATAAATAAAAAAAACATGATTGTATCAGCAATTTAATAACTATAATAGAATTAAGCTAGAAGCTACAATAGTAAGCTAGTAACATTTGGTTTGGTTCATCCTAAACAATTTGATTTTAATCCTATTTCATTTAATAATTTAATTATTGCTATCGCATATTTGATCTATAAAGTAAGTTATTTGTCAGTTAAATTATCATATCTCTTAAAGCAATTTTAACTAAAAAATATTGCTGAACTTATTCAACTATCGATTAAGATATACGAGTCTAAGTACATATATATTTTTATGGTCTTTATAAAGATGTACATTTTAAGGATCATATTGTAAAATATTGTGGCTGTTGTGTAACAACGTAATATTTTTCTATATTCGAAAATCTTCGAAGAACGACGTAAAATCATAAATCATCTAGAAAATGAACAGCTCTATTACATGTATGAGCGCCATTATTTGAAAAAAAAGACCTTGATAATCATCGTAATTGTCAGCTGTAAAAGTATCAGAAAGAAATTTGTTCCCGAAGAAAATAATCCACGTCCCCCGCCGAAATTCTGGATACGCGTGCGACACGGATTCCGCGTCCCCCGTAGCCAATGTGTCAACACCATTTGATTGAAGTCTCTATTGATTATAGCAATAAAATCATATCCAGCTAAGCGATTCATACGTTTCACTGCATTAATAATTTCGGCGCAAGCAATTTCAAACATTGTTTCACCCCGTCTTGAATAACAAATTACAGATGTTCCACAATATGGCAAGCGTATGCTGCCATTCATTATTTTGTTAACATTGCCAATTAAAAAGTTTATATCATACTTAAAATAATGTTGATAGTTTGTGTTGATGGCTTGATGATATTTAATAAATAGAATTGGTTCTAACAAGGGTTCAATGGTTGCTCCCTTAGCATAATACCGCCCCTTTTAACAAACGTGGCGTTCCGACGCTCGTTTCAATAAAGCAATCAGAATTTCATATTCATAAATAATATCAATTTTATTGCTCAATATCTTAAGCTTATTGCCATATTAATTTAATTTCAAACAATGAGCTATCCCAGATACAATCTAACATCGTTTGTCCAACATAGGATCCACAACCACCTTAAATGCTATCTATATCACCTGGGTGTAGTTTAATTAATATTAACATGGTTGCTCCCATGAGGAATACCTGTGCAGCTTTAGATTAATGGCCTAAATTAAATACATGATGTTTTTACGCTGAAAAATGTTCATGTAGTACACAGCCCCAAATTTAAAAACGGAATGATCACACATTTCACACATTAGAGTGCTTATAAATTTCATTTTAGCTTGAATCAGTTTTAAATTTACATTTCATTAATGTATTCGATGTTAAATATAAAATCCATGCATTTTTTTAAATGTTCATCAAATAATCAGGAGTATCGTTTGTTTAAATAAATCTGTTAAAGATAGTGATGAAAAAATATGTTAAAAATTGCTCTTATAATATAAATCTTCAGTTCTTGATGACAATTACAGATTCCATGTTGCTGCTTTATTGTAGCATAAATCAAACTGTATACACTTGCCTATTTTATTATATACTACACAAATACTGCAAAATACTTTAGCTAAGCTAAGAGTAATCTCACATTTATTTAATTAGGTTGTCCATTTATTAAATTCCAAGAACATTCGTCCATAATATTCTGACAAAATTGGGCTACATTGATCATTCAGATGTGTGGCTTCTTCGCGAACTGACTGACTCAAATAAACTTCAGCGTATTTCAACATGCGATCTTCTTCTCCAACGACATAATAGCCAACCTTTTTTGAAGAGACTTGTCACTGAAGGTGAAATTAGGATACTCTATGAGAATATCCAACGTAAACGGTCTTAGACCAAGGATACAAAAGCTTTAACTGTAGCTAAACCTGGCCTACATCCAAAAAAAAGTTTTGTTATGCATTTGGTGGGACTGGAAGGGGGTAATTTATTATGAGCTACTTCAGCAAGGTGAAATGATCAATTCAACAAAATATTGTTTCCAACTAGACAATCTAAAGGATGCAATTGCCAAAAAACGGTCAGAATTAGCGAACAGACAAGACTGTTTTTCATCACGATTTCATCAGGCCTCATATGTCTTTGCTCATCAGAAATAAATTATTATCATTTGACTGGGATATTTTATCTCATCCTCCATAATCTCCGGACATTGTCCAGATCACCAAATTAACACATCATTTGAGAAGTTCCATAAAGGCGATTTTATGTATATTATAAATGCATTATATCACATATTCACGCTCATTTCTAAAAAATATGAACAAAAACTATACACCAATTTAATTGTTTCTTAGTGTTTGAATATAAATTAAAGTCCTTTGAATAATTTTATTTAAAACACTGCAATATTTTGTCTTTGAAAACTCATATATACCCATTGTCCTAAATATAGGTCAACACGATTGTTTTTTTTTTTTTTTGTAATAAATGAATAAATGAAATGTAACATAGAAGGAAAAATGCAAATGCTCTTGTGAAAATACAAGGAGAAGAGTAAATCGTAATTAAGTCTTGAGATCCGACCGAACATCTTGGCCGCAGGAGGGTTGATAAACTATGTTGGGGGAATAATGAATATCTGAAGCCAATAAACGTATTTTATTTGCCTTTGTTTCTTTTCTATGCGGACTTTTTCTACGAATCGGTTTATTTGGAAATGCATGTTCCCGGGGTGGGATGCGGTTTTGGGGCTGCGTCTCTGCTCTCGCTAAAAATTTATTATATTCCAAATTTTTTTTTTGTTTGTTTTTCCAATTAAATAAGCATATCTGAGTTTCTTTTTTTTTGCAAAATTGTGATTTTTGACAGATTATTTAATATTCGCTCGAAATAAAGCCATTTCATAATGATTTCTCGACAATCATAATCTGTCAAAGTTTTGAATTGGATGTAGATCACGCCAAACAAAGAGCTCGATGGCGAAAATCCGTATCAGAAATCGACGAATAATGGACGCCCACACGCGCCCCCTTCGTGGGTGGGTGCCTTTCTAAAAAAGTCGAGACCCACATAAGGGTGAAAGCTCAATAAGCCACGTCTCGGACGAAGAAAACTTGTTTTCAGCCGAGGGTACATTATATTAGGTATGTTTTGTTTTCCTCCGATTGAACTACAACAATGATAAATGGCTGCGAGATTTGCTCTAATACACAATGAAAAAATCGACTGGCTCTTTTTTATTCCGGGTATAAACGTGTCCTCCTCCCCTGTTGCCCTTCTGTGTCCTTCATCCAGGCACAATATGGAATCTCTATTTGTATGGAGGTTTTTCCATCCTCTCCTTCGGACACAAAAGAAAGCGAAAATTTGGCTCTCGGGGGTACACAGGGAAACAAGCACCCGAAAAAAGATGGGGGCGGAAATATTTATTTTTTAATTTGTTAAATTAGACCAAAAACAAGGTCTTCTCCCAGAGGTCCAAATGATTGATTAAAAGGGATTAAGTGCGTATAATGTAATCCTGCCCGAACGAATGCCATTTATGTAATTTCCTATGTAATAGAGTAATTTAGCTACGGCACAAATTCGCAAGGATGGATGTCGCATACATCAGCGAACTTTTATCTGAAGATGTAATGCGATATTATATTTGAAAGGCGTCATTTTCGGCTCATGATGTGGAGGCAAATATTGCCCGTTGCAACTAAAGGACTTTCAGCAACGGTATCGGGTGTCATATTTTGACAGACCCATTTCCATGAATCCTGAACTACTTTGGTGTTGCGCCGACGTGCTTACGAAAGCACTTTATTTTTTTCCCGATGGATACTGCTGGAAATATTAGCGAAATCATACAATCGATCCTTTCATGATGACTACGTCAACCACAAAAGCGCCATTTACATAATAGACCAAACGCCTATTGTCCCGAAATCGACTGCGAAAAACCTATAAATATAGCCTTTATTATTTGACAGATTGAAGTGTTGCATTAAAACCTTCAGTATGCGTGACAGATAGCTTTTTTACAAAATGCAAAACAGCATAGTATTTTCATTTTTTAATCCCGCCATTGTTCGATGGCATTCCAAATCACCCATTCAAATTTAATCCCCAAAGCTTTTATCCAATTACAAAGAATCAAGTGCTTCGTCGCATTAACTACAGTGATTTTCTATTCAATGCAGATTAATAATTTGACTATAAATGGTGTTTTTAAATGCAACATAGTTCGAATGAAATGATTCAATTTATGCACCGGATCTGCTAACAAAACATAGCCTGTAAATAAATATTATATAAATACATACAAGACTGAAACCATGTTATTGCTTATAATAAATTTTATATGGACTTAACCCTTTGCGGTTCTTAAAAAAACGTTCCAATAGGTCCCTAAATATTTTAGACATTTTTAAGATAAAACATTTTTTTTTTCAATTTTTAAGTTTTTATTTAATAAAACACTATTATTTTTGACCAAAGTTGCATATTTTACTAATATATTATACCGAGGCATTATATTTTATAGTTTATAATTGGATAATGTATGGTATCTCTCAAAACATTGGCCTAAATGGAGACCAATAATGGAATCAATAATAATTCCGTAAGAAATATTTTGTGTTTCATCGACTTCTTTCCTTCTTTTATGGCATAATTTTTGTGCAAAATGTATGCATTGATTATGGATAAATCACTTGATTTTAAATCTGAGTTGAAAAAAAATGTAGTAAAAAATGTCGAGTCAGACTCGACATAGGACGCACCGGAATAAAAGCGATGTCGAGTCAGACTCGACATAGGACCGCAAAGAGTTAACATTTCAATGCTTTGAAAGTTGCAATAATTCAATCAAATTCCTGCGCTACAAATTTAGCCACATATATTCTAACTACCTTGTATCGAATGTGGACGACGTTTATTTACCAATCATTTGCGTAAACTACATGTAGGCAAAAAAAACAGCTTTTTGGACTTAAATTGAAAGGTAACCAATTCAAAAAAATTATCATCATCAAATTATCTTTAAATGGATGTTTATAATATTTTTACAAAACGGCGAAATAATTCTTTTTCAAATGCATCTAAACGATATATACGTATATTTTCCATAATCTGGATTTGAACCCATACTATTATAACAATGGTCCAAAAATAAATCCACTTTAATACACGGTATTAATAATATCAAAAGCTCCAAAGTCTTCAATGGCTTTTTCAAACTTGAAGTAATAATATTAAAATGAAATATTTTTATCCAAATTCCGATAGAGAATATCCAAATTCAAAATTTATAACCACTTGGTAATATGTTAGTATTATATACTGCATACTTTTTGCCATTAATTTTCACATTGTTGTGCATAATAGTAAAAAGTTCTATAGTTTCGGAGATAATATAAAATGCATTATCTCATCCAGTGGTGGATCATAAAAGTATTATAATGGGAAAACTTCATCGTTCCTGAACTGTATACATCATAATAATTATTTGACGATCGAAATGATAATTAACTGTTCTTTCGAAGTAAGTTTGAATATATATTAAATTTAAAATTACCCTCTCCAAGTATTTATTCTATAAATTATCAGGTTTGCTTGTGTATTGGTCCCGGTTTCGTTATTATGGATTAATTCAAAAATAACAAACCTTATTTTTTTATACTTTATATGCCCAAGGGTTGAATTTAAATTCGCATCCTCTTTTAAATGTCGTATTTCTTGTTATGTTACAAATCAAATTAAATATTAATATAGGTAGCCTGTTCCAAATGAGAAAAGTGACATCCATGTTATCTTTTTATCTTTGCTTGGATATTAATGATCTTTTTTGAAATTTTGACCGACTGAAACAATTCTGATGCTAAAGCCTTAAAAAATCTATTACATTGTATTAATCCCTTATTTTTCTATAGAGCACAATTTTTTTTATGCGAATGCGCATAAAAAAGTCATCTTGATTTAGAGCATCCAAATAGTAAAAATAATGTTTTTTCCACCCAAAATGACATGTTTAATTCAGCCACTAGATAAGGACATCATTTCTATTTTTAAAAAGTATTATATAATGAAACTAGAGAATGAGTCATTAAGTGTAGCTGAAGTTTGGAAAAAGTTTTCAATTTTGAACTGTGTAAATAATGTTTCATGTGCGGTATCTCAGATTACTCCACACATTTTGAATTCTTGTTGGAAAGCAGTTTGGCACGAATGTGTTACAGATGGCGAAATAATAAAAGCTTCGACATTGTCAGCTGAAATCATTATTTAGGCAAATCAACATGGAGAAGGCTTTGATACTTTTTATCAAAATGATGTCAATGAATTGCTTGAGGATTGAATGATATTATTGGTTTGATGTTATATGGCAGGAAATAAACAGAAGACGATATTGAAGTGGAAGAAACTCCTGCTCCTAAAAAAATATACAAGAAACTAGTCAATCCGTTTATTGTACATGACTCCAATTCTGAACGAGCTTTCAAATTACAGCGCGAGCTTAAAAATTGCATGTCTCTATATCACGTACTGCATAAAAAAAATATTGTTTAATCTTCGCAAAGTTTTTTTTATGCAATTTTTGCTACATTTCATCACATTGATTTGAAGTTATGCGGTTTTTAAAAATAATTTATCCCTCAGTTTTCTATGTAGTTCAAGTCTTTTATTAACGAACAGGAACGATTTTCCTTATTACCGACATTCAAAGGAAGGATTATTAAAAAATATACTTTAAAATCGCTAGTCCATATACAATGTAATATTTTTCATTCAAATGT
This sequence comes from Stenopsyche tienmushanensis, assembly GCA_008973525.1. NCBI lineage: Eukaryota > Metazoa > Arthropoda > Insecta > Trichoptera > Stenopsychidae > Stenopsyche > Stenopsyche tienmushanensis. The sequence continues at coordinate 578,391 of WACJ01000026.1, forward strand.
AAGATGGCATTCATAAAAGAGGCCACGTATATCCCAGGTTGATTATTTTTTGGATATAAATACGCGCAGAGGTTCATCGCCGAATTTATATCTCATTAAGTTTTTAAATATTGCCATGGGTCGTATTCCATGGAATTAACATAAAAACGTGGAGTACGTTCTCTGCCGCATAGTATTTAAGCCGCAAAAGTATGGGGTCTTTATTTAAAGCTTTATAGCTACCTTCACAGTGACAGAAGAGTCATTCGAAATGAAACATATTTTTCCGGTCTTACCGGGGCTTTGTTTGCTGAGATATAATTAATAACATCTTTCGCCTGAATCCAGATGGGAATGGCGCTCTGAGACGTCATTTTCTATTCATAGCCCATCCCCTGCAAATGTTCGCTGAATTTTTTTCAGATTGACCATAGCCGATCCGGAATCAATCTCTCGCAACGGGCGTAGTTACTTAAATTTTTAACATCGCTTATAAGGCACCGTGGACGAAACTAGGATTTGCGATTTGACGAAGTTCCTTATTATTCATCGGCGGTAAACTCTCAAACCCCAAAAATTCTGATATAACATTTCTTAATGTATAGTGCGAAATACTAGATTGAAAAGATTCGATGTGTATCGACACGGGCTTCTTCTTAATTAATAAATCCCTCCCTTACGCAAAAGGTACAACACATGTCTCTGAGGGAAACTTCTGCCCGGGGTCGCCTCTTATAAAAGCCTTTTTTGCTGGATATTCCCGATAAAAGGCCCTATCATGATTGATCCAGAAATGAATGGAAGAAAAAATATTGTATCATAGTATCGATATATAATGAATTAATCAAGTCTTTGTGTTTGTGTTTTTTTTTTCCATACAAGGGTGTATGTAACCATTTCCTTAATTCACGGAATGGCTGTCAAAATTATAGCTGCCTCAGTTAATGGATATATAATGGCTGCATATGGCTGACAACAAGCCTGTTACACTTCGACGATTTAAAAACGGCTTGTTTACTTTATATTAATAATAAATAAGATCATTTGATGATGCTCTTATTGGTCGTACTTTATTATTGCGTGATGCTATTTTCTTATTTAATTGACAGACTTTCTGGGAAACAATTCGAGTACTTTCAATCCAAACAAAGAAGCTCTTATCCTAAATGAACATGGTTAAATTGCTTGGCTGAATAGAAAGGATTTGATACTTCCAAATAGGATAACTTTGCTTAAAGCCTGCAATGAATATCAAATTTAATTTAATTAACGTGTTTGGGCATTCAATCTGAGACCTTTATAACATAACAAAAAACCTCTGATTAAATCAATAAGAGAATATTAGATAAAGCGGAAAGAAATGTCAATTTTTTTGGTTGTGTCCTTTGCCGTCAGTTTGCCTCGAGTTGCTATAGAACGAATACATCAAGATTGGTGTCAGTTTGAAGCTCTGTTGTTTGTCCACCTTTTTTAAATATTTTAATATATTTTTATCCATAGAGAAAATGTCCAAGCAAGGAATTGATGAGACTCATTTGCGATCATAGACAGGGAATTTGGGTACCGCACGAGTTGTCATCAACGGACTTGGAACAACGGATAACCATTTGTTCATCGCTATTGTCCAGATATGAAACTGATCCATTTTTAAAAAGAATCGTTACTGGCGATGATAAGTGGGTCTTCTACAACAGTCCGAGAAGGAAAAAACAGTGACTTTCCTCAAATCAAGTATCTGTTTCTACCCCTCAACCGTCATTATCCTTGAAAAAGGTCCTCCTTTGTATTTGGTGGGATTTTTTAGCGTAATTCTCTAAGAATTATTAAAACCTGGTCAAACTGTCACACTAAAGCTTTACTGTGCACAATTAGATAGGTTAAAAGCGGAAATGGTCAAAAAGCTCTTAATAAAATATTTTTTTCTCCAAATAACAAAAAAAATGACATTTCTTTCCGCTTTAACTAATATATTATATATATGTATGAATATGATTTAATGTATGTGAGATGTATTCTTCGACATGGAAAATACCTTTGATCGATTATGATAAGATGCCTTACTCTCTCATTAGCTCTCTCAATCTACCGTTTTTCTTCTTCTTTCGGCTATTATTAATTTCATCATAAACGGTTTGATCGAAGACTTTAACAAATCAAAAGGCGCATAAATGAAAACTGTTCATAAATTATTATAAATAATAATTTCGCTCAATACATTTCGCTCTTAATATGATTCATGTCCTATATATAGGATATCTTACTTGTTTGCCTTATATAATTGAATTCTGACATGGGAAAAAATATGTCCTTGTTAATGTAATATTGATGTTTGTTCTTATGGGCATGTTTGAGTTGATTGGAGTTTGGGTCGATAATTGGCTTAATTTTTAATATTCTGATTGATCCTTTTCGAAACATCCATTATAATGTCGAAATATTATTTTGGGACGCATTAATTACAAGGGAAATATTTTGGAATTCATTGATTGATACTTAATAGCTTTTGGTTTTGATAAAAATAGTATTGTACCATTTCTAATAAAAACTACAATTAGAATAGAAGACTAATTAATAAAATGTTAAACACGCCCATTTACTTTCGGTTTATATCGAGAGACGGTTCAAGAAACACATTTTTATGCAATCTTACATTGCGTTTTTTTTTCATTTGTTAAATTTTTAGCTATATGATGAAGCTATGTTTGTGTAATATATAATAAAACATCAAGCTACTAGTCTAATGGTATAAAAAAAAATCAGATAAAAAACCTATTTATACCCTTATCATACTAAAAAATACCCGCGCGCCACTATGATGTGTATTTGGTACACCATATGAAATTTTGAATAATTCTGAAGCCCGTATCTATTATATTTCATATCGATATTCCCATTATTAAAGCCGAGTTTTAATAAATACATCATGGTGAAGGAAAGGTTAAACACAAATAGGCTTTGAATAAATACATTTAAAGCTAATATATCGTTTTTTAATCTAAAGACAATAGTTTATATGTCAAAGTACACCATTAGGGTAAAAATTTAATACTATATAATTTATCGATAAACTTCATGACATAAGGAGTACAAAGTTACTTCAATAAACAGTTGGTGTTATAATATGACATTTCGTAGCGCAGACGATCCGTATTATGACTGATAATCATGTTGTTACTTAGTCGTTGCCGTAAGGCTTTTCTCACTTTGCATGCATTTACTTTAATTTGCTAAATGAGTTTTCAAACATATTCCATGTCAAATGAATGATCTAAAGGCGAATTTTCGCTAGTAAATTGGCAAAACAACTTCGGATGTTCATTCGTTTCTTTTATGCTTAGTATGCTCAAAGACCTTTTTTCTGTGAATTTCAAGACGTATCTTATCGCGAATTGCCAGATTTTGTAATTAAGGGCGGATGGATACAAAAATAATTAAGATTCGCATGCGGAATAAATAATCTTAATTATGTTTCATCATGTGAAATTATTTAGGACAAATTTATTTCGTTTCGTTTCGTTTTAATTACTTGCAATATTACATTTTATGCGAAACGAATCCTCAGCATTAAAAGATTCCTGCAATCATAATAATTTGTTAGACAAGCATTTTCAAATTATTTAAAGGACTCGTTTAACATTAAGCGTATTATCTGAAAAATAAATACTAGGGAGATTAATAAAGTCGGATAGGAACACTAATTTAAATAAAATGATAATATCGTCCCTAAAAAATCCAATTTAAATGATCTTATTAACTCATTCTAGTCCGCGCGAAAACGAAGAATTTGTAAATTAATGTTTCTTTTGTTAAAATCGCTATAGTTCTTAATTAAAGGAGGAGTTATAATCAATAATATTATTCACGCATAACGCTTATTATGAAAGTTGTAATAATTTCAAAATTAACTCAGTACTCAAAGGGTCAAGCAATGCAACATATATTTTGATGACAACTGAAAAATACATATTATTTTTGTCTAGATCTATTGATAAATTTGCAATGTTAAATCGTTGGCCAGTTGGAGAGCCAATATATGAAATTTACAGTAGCAAAGCTCTCATATATAAAAAATACTATTTTTTACGCCCTTGCTGCATGTCGTTCGTGTTTGACACATAATGTTTATCTGTATAAATATATTATATTTAATAGGCTCAAATGAATTCACCCTCACCCTCTTTCACCTCTGAATCATCAAATTTAACATCAAACATCTGGCCTTCGTCTATCATATGCATTTTTTGGAAATGACTAATTCGAAGGGTGGTCATCTAGCGTGACGACGATAAAACGCCATAGCGTCGTTAAATATAAAATATTTTAACTGCAAATTTTCGAACAATGTTAAAAAATGCTAATACTTCAATAAACGGATCGTTTAATTTAACCGCCTTCGGTTCAGATGGTAAAGACAATGAATCTGACGATAAAATTATCGCATGTTGCGCGATCATGAATCGTTGAAGATTCGCCGTTCCTTTTAAAAATATTCCAAATTGAGACTTTCACGGGATTTAGACCTTGTGTAGACCTTTTTCGAATGAAACCGGTTTCCACCGGTTTTCGGTGTTAATAAATATAAACTTAAATGTATCAATGTAATTTCTTAAAATATTGAAAATCCCAAGCTCGGGATCCCGGGACTGGTTGTTTGAAATGTTTGTTTTAAAAATTAAGACACAAGGGTTGGAATGGGGTCCACCAAAAAAAAAATTGTTCCAGAGGGGTTCCACGGACTATATAAATTTAAGAATTGCTGATATATACACTCTCCGTCTCTGTCAGCCTCCGAAATCCACGTATAAAAATTATCTTTCTGAATCACTGGAATTCGGACACAACTCTATGTCTTACCTCTTTAGCCCCTTCGAACAAGTCAGTTCCCGAGATGAATCATTCTTACATTTAACGTACACAACACTGCAATCGGACATATCCGTCATTTTCTATTGAGGTTTGCTTAACTTTCACAATGCGGATATATTCGTCATACCCACTTTGCATGGACTTTGGTCTTGACGGATATATACGTCATATCCACTTAAGGGGTTAAAGGGTTAATATGCTTTCATTCATTTTAATAATTCCATTTTTTTAAGCAAGTGCAATCATACTATTTTTGGATATATTGTTTGAATTTTGCAGTCTATTGTAAATATAAGAATTAATTCCGGGAAAGGTTCAAAATTATCTTCCGAGAAGAATCTTTTCTTACCTAAACCAACGTACGCATGCAACTGTTGTCAAGTGAACGATTTAGTTTTCTTAGATAATGAAAATATAATTTTTATATTCAAATCGGATTTTCCGAAGGACAAAAAACCGGTATTCGAATGTCAAACATTTTGCTTAAAAACCGGGTTTTCAAAACCGGTTTTTGAAAACCGACAAGCCCTAGTCTGAACCTATTATTTTTATGTGGTGGTTTCTCATTATCACAAGCGGATCCATTGTTAAAATAATCAAAAATAAAAATACTTCTAATGAAAAATATTAAAATACTAAAATTACTCAAAATTGAAAAGTTTTGGTCTAATTCACCATATATTAAGAGTGGAAATTTACATAAGATCGGATCGCTATATTTATATCATATATGTGAAATAGTGAAAACCTTTGTAGTCTGAAGGTTTTTCATCCACCGCGGCATGTTTCAGAATACCCGTCACGAGGATAATTTGTTTATGGAATTTTTCCAGAGCGTGTTGCAAAACACCATTCTTTTTAATTGCTTAAAATACAGGTAGAGTTCGAGCCTTGAAAAATAAATTTGTGTTGTTTATCAATTATTTAAAGAAGCGGCCATGCTTCCTAAAGGTGAAAGGTTCTCTTTTTCGGCGAGCAAAGAATCCCAAACTTTTTCAATTAAAATAATAGCTTCGGAGCTTATGTCACTTAATAAGCGTTTCGGTTTTCCGCAATACAGATAGCCGGGATTGTTTCGAAATCAGCTATTTGATCAGTTTTTCCCTGCTTGGGCACTAAAGAATCCCGGACTAATCACCCAAAATCCGGTTAAGAAACCCACCTTTATTTTTTGGACGTCATTAATCCCCGGAGTACAAAAAGGTTCCTGACGACGCGTTCGGTCTTGCTTAAATTCCTTAATTCACGTACATTATGAACATGCTTCCATGAAAAGACTAAATAAAATCGTTTTTACAGGGGACGTCACCAGGATACGTGCGCTGGAAGGAAGTAGAACAGTTCTTAATTGTGGGAAGCCGGGAAACGATGCAGTTCTCCTGGTCGTGTGGTACAAAGGAGACAATCCCATATACAGGTAAATATTATACTGCCATCCTGAAATTTTACATACATTTTATTTAAATTAAAATAAATAAATTTAAAATGTATTTCATATTGAAGTAACTCATACAACTTAGATTCAAATTTGCTGAAAATGAAACTATAATCATATTTAAATAAATTTCATTAATAAGCCATCGATTTAGAATTATTATCCTAAAAAAATTCTAAATATATACAAATATATACGATCATAACAATGTACAATATTTTCTTTCAAATTACTCAAGCTCCCGGTAATTATGTTTGGAGAAGACATATGTGGGCATTTTAATCGATTTTGTAATCATAATCAATTTCCTATTTTCATTTCGTGATAACACACAATGGTACCGTGGATACTCAAAAATATTTTTCCACGACATAATTATTACCAAAAATACGACATTTTACATCGGTTTTTTTTGACAATTTGTTAACAATTTTCGGATAATCAAAATCGATTTTATAATTAAGCTCAGTGAATTCAAAACTATTTGGTTTAGAGAAATTTGACTATCCATTGTGAAATTATTTCGGAGCAAAAAAATAATACCTATGTATAGATCTTACTCAAACTTCCTGAATTTGTTCATTGAAGACTTTAGAAAGACAGAATTTAGAAAAAAGTTGTGGGATTCTTGTGTTTCGAGAAAAAAGAACATTTCTATCCAGAGTCAATGAAAATGGTCTGGCCAAACACATAATTTTTTTTCGTAGAATTTATATAAAAAATTATGCTTTCCTTCATGTTCCATAAGGAAATTTTGATTCTTTCGCATCATATGTTTGGAAAAATCTATATTTATTAGGTTGTCCCATAAGTTTCTTTCGCAAATGAACACAGATCTAATCATAACCATGTTTGAAGAAAATCCACGATATACTGTACGCATGAAAGCTAACAAGTTAGAAATTCCAAGAACATTCGTCCATAATCATCTGACGAAATTGGGCTACATCAATCGTTCAGATGTGTGGCTTCCTCATGAACTGATAGACTCAAATAAACTTCAGCGTATTTCAAAATGGGATCTTCTTCTCCAACGACATAATAGCCAACCTTTTTTGAAGACACTTGTCACTGGAGATGAAAGTTGGATACTCTATGAGAATATGCATTTAATGGGACTGGAAAAAATATTGTTATTCAACAAAATATTGTTTTCAACTAGACAATCTAAAAGATGCAATTGCCAGAAAACGGCCAGAATCAGCGAACAGACGAGGCATTGTTTTTCATCACGATAACGCCAGTCCTCATGTGTCTACTCATCAGAAATAAATTATTATCATTTGACTGGGATGTTTTACCTCATCCTCCATAGTCTCCGGACATTGCCCCTTCAGATTATCATTTATTTCTTTTATTGAAAAATTATTTACATGGTAAAAATTTGAATTCAAAAAATGATATAAAAATGTTCCTTGATCAATATTTTGCCAACAGACCTGAGTAATTTTGGCAAAAAGGTATTATGAGGCTTCCGGAGAGATGGATAAAGGTAATAGAACAGAATGAAATATATATTGTTCAATAAATTTTGATTTAATACAAATTATTGGTTATTTTTTTCTTAATATGAAAACGAAAGAAACTTATGGGACACCCTAACATTTTAAAAACAATTTTCAAAGGTCATGCGTGATCCATAACCTTCTTAAAAGTCGAAAGGAATTCTTAAAAGTCATTTTGGCAAATATAAACTAAGATCACCAAATTAACACATCATTTGAGAAGTTCCATAAAGGCGATTTTATGTTTATGCATTATATCACATATTCACGCTCATTTCTAAAAAATATGAACAAAAATTATAGACCAATTTAATTGTTTCTTAATGTTTGAATATAAATGAAAGTCCTTTGAGTAATTTTATTTAAAACATTGTAATATTTTGTCTTTGAAAACTCATATATACCCATTGTCCTAAATATAGGTCAACTCGATTGATTTTTTTTTTGTTGTAATAAATGAATAAATGAAATGTAACATAGAAGGAAAAATGCAAATGCTCTTGCGAAAATACAAGGAGAAGAGTAAATCGTAATTAAGTCTTGAGATCCGACCGAACGTCTTGGCCGCAGGAGGGTTGATAAACTGCTGATGTTGGGGGAATAATGAATATCTGAAGCCAATAAACGTATTTTATTTGCCTTTGTCTCTAATAAACCTTGGGAAATTTTGGCAAGAAGGCATTATGAGGCTTCCGGAAAGATGGAGAAATGTTATAGAACAGAATGGATCATATATTATTCAATAAATGTTGATGTAATACAAATTCTTTTTTTTTTCTTGGGACACTAATAGTATATTTTTATTTTTCCTGTGCTACAGAAAATGTTTTTGCATAATATTTCTGTAAAAATCAGATTGTGGGTCTGTGATTTAGGAAGTGGATATCCTTGTAATGGTATCCTTTATAGTGCAAAATTAGAAGGAGACCAAAGAACAATCAATTTGGCAAGTACAAAAGAAGTGGGATGGCGGTTATTGCTGATAACTATTTCACAACTTTCTATGGGGTAGAAAAATTTCAGCAGGCAGGGCTTGCTTTTGTTGAGACCGCCGGATTAAAAAATGTATTCCGAAAAAAATGTTGCTACCACATTGTCGTCCAATATATTCATCCATGTTCGGATTTACAGACAATGTTGCTGATGTTTCATACGTTCCGAAAAAATCAAAAACAGTTATTCCAATCCATGGAAAAACAATGGACCCGATGGATGGTCTGAAGTATTGAAATGAAAAATAACTTAAACGCGATCGAATACCCGGTTTTTTCTGAATTAATATCTTAAATATGACTCGCGTAAATCTAAAAATATATAGGAAACAATGCATAGAAATATTAATCCCTATAAAAGTTACCTATGGAGATCACGTTTATCTGAATACGGATTTTGCATCTTAAAAAGGAAAAAAACATATATGAATTCTACTGAATTTTCATTTTGGCCCTTACGTGCCCACTTGAATAGTATATACATTTGTATTGTTTGTAATAAATTTAATATGACCATATTATACGCTTAATGGCCATAATATAATTGATTCATTTATAGATATGAAATATATTGCGGCTTATATTTCATCCTTGGAACTTTGAATTCGGTTGCCAGCGAATAAAATCTCGTGGGCATATCTGAAAATTATATATTAGGAAAACATCATTGTATCATTACGCTTGATAGAATTCATGTTCTACAAAGTTTTAGCACAGATCATTTTAATATTTCGAAAGTATAATCGTTTTAGCGTAAGTGTATTCAGAAATTGTGGATGCGTAAATAATGTGCCGCCATTACGATCAAATAAAAATAAATCAAAAGATGACACGGGATCGTCTCTGCTCTTCAAATTTTAACAAAAGACCAAGATTATATTGGCCATAAAACGAAAAATTCTAGACGCGACGAAGACTGTTGCCGCTGAGGAACGTTTGAATAAAATCGCAATGATTGAACACCTCGAATGGAATAAATTTTAAAAAGATGATCTCGTTTCCAGGGGGGTTGATTTTTGGGAATTAATCGAGATAAGCTTCTCTCGCAGAATCCAATTTTATTTTGAAGTGCGAGCGTGTCGTAATAGTGCCGAAAAGTTTCCAATGCATTATTCGCGCACACGTTAACGAAAACTGAGCACATCAAAATGATTTATTACGGTTGCCAGCTAATGTCAGCTCCTAGGCTAGATATTTGAGAAAGATAAACGCCATCTATTCCAGGGGGGGCCTTATTCCTCGGTAGATAGCATCATTGTCGCGTTCGATTGGCACCAATCGGGATGCTGCCGCTCTGGAAGAGTCCATCCGATAAGCGGGCCATCGAGCACATAAATTGTTTTCTATTATGATGAATATTAATTGGTACGTAAGAATCCGTTATTCATGGAGAAGAAGTACGCTGGCTTCGGATTTATGGCTCTCGCACCAGTGAAAATGTAATGAAACCCTAAAATCGGCCTAAACAATTTGAGACCTCACGGGATTCGTATTGCTTCCATTTACCTCGCAGAGTACGCACCGAGACCAAGTTCAATCCAACAACCAACAAACTCATATATAATAAAACAACGAAGCGAACTATTTTTTCATCCAACTACACAAAGGATACGATTCCTTAAAAATAGTTTAGCTTTTGTATTAAACTTGGATTGGTATTACCCATAGCCTGTAATACTATAATAAATTATTACATCATCTCTTATTATTTCCTCACATCTGAGGATTGTACTTGTGATATCTAAACCAACTTTAGTTTTACTCATGCTTACAAATCAACTTTTCTATTCATAAAATTGTGCCAGTAATAACTCCAAATATATCTTATAGATCAGAGATGCCCAACCAATTTTCACCGCCAACTTTTCAGCAAAATGACAAAATAATCATATCATTTAAAAAAATTGACATTATTTTACTACAAACTTAAAGTGGACCGATCAACCAATGATTCCAGGTGCATATAATAGATCTTCAGCTATCTCAAAAAGTTGATCATCTTCGACTAACTGTCATTTTCGCTACCTCGCTACGCGCGCTTCATCGGTATTTTCAGCAAAGACTTTTCAGTAGGTGCCAATAATTATATTTAATGTATTCATCATCTTCAAAATGAAACTTTAGTCATCATTAAATATCCCAACAGCAGTGTATGTTAATATTTCAATGACTTTTACATCAGAATTCAGGTGCTTTGGAGCCAGTCGCCAAACCGTCAAGCTAAAACATTCATTAGCATTTTGGATATAGCCTTCTAAACATCTTTGAAATAATTCATTGCTGGATAAATCTTTATAAATCAGTAAGAGATGCTATTTTATCTTTTGGCCAAGAAATGGAGTGAGATCTTCAAGCTTTGGATAGTTTTTCTGCCATTTGCAACAGCTTTTGACTCCGGTCGGCTTCCCATGATAATGTCTTTTTTTTTTTAAATTCCTCGAACTTCTTTACCTTTCGTTCCTTTATTAACCCTTTCAACGTTTTGATTCACTGTCAAAAGTGTCATCCGTAGTGACGCGATCTTTTCGCCTTTTCGATATTTTCGCGTCATATCCAGTATTCGAAAATAGTATATTATCAAGTTCGAACAAGTCAGTTCCCGATATGAATCATTCTTACATTTAACCTACAAAACACTGCAATTGGACATATCCGTCATTTTCTATTGAGGTTTGCTTAACTTTCACAATGCGGATATATCCGTCATACCCATTTTGCATGGAATTTGGTCTTGACGGATATATACGTCATATCCACTTAAGGGGTTAAGATATTTTGACATTCATGTCTTTATCGTCTTCATGAATATTATTGCTAATATATTCATATCGTATGTGTTACACTTATTTTAATATCTATTGTCCTTTTTGTTTGAGAAAGTGTATGTTTTGTTAATTAAGCCATAAGCATCGCTCTGAGGAATTTTGTTTATAACCTTGATTGGCGCTTTTATGACGCCTCGTGTACTATACTGAAGTGGCGTCATTATCCGAGTTTCACCACTCTTACGCAAAAACTACCCCTAGAAGAAAAATAGGAAACTGACAGGCTTGCACATCTTTCTATTTTCGCAAGACTGCTGTAATTTCTCCTCTACGTTACAACTACATATATAAATATATATATGTGTTACATATTCGGCTTGTTAACCATCGTTTAAATTTCATTGGGTTCATCATTCATCCAAAACAAATAAGTATAAAAATTATAAAGACGATATTTCTTTTTAAGAAAATAAGGATTTTCGCCATCTCTACTTTGGGTACCATGCTGATCATTTTAGCATGATGCTCATAGCATTTATATGTTCTTTAAAATGTAATTATCGATCACGCTCCCTTGAGATTTGAACCCAATATGATTGAATTACTAATCCGACCGCTGAATCACGAGACAGCCCACAGATTAATTCAAAGCATCGATCATTAGTATGCAGCAATTAATAATTGATTAATAATATATTATAATATATATATATATATTATAATAATATATATAACTAAAGCAATGCTTTCATTGGTAATGTGTTTCAAATAGTAGCGCTCCGTCGATTTAATTTAAATTTGGAGATTTTACTTGACAAAAATGTAATGGTAATGGGAAGGGTCTAAAATCGTTTAAATTACGGCATTTTAAATCCTCGGTTTTCCGTCGGGGTGCCTTTTTTGTCCCAATTCGCCACTTGACCGAATTCAGGCTTATTTGTGTCTCAGCAGACGTTCTTGAACGAATTGAATGGAAGATCCTGTCAGATTCAGATTTCCTCGAATTTAAGGCGTATTTTTATGTTATTGTGACATCTATTCGGTAATTCGTTTATTTCAATGACATGTATGCAAAATTTCTGCAAAGTCCTTCCCATTGTCACGAAACGGCGATCGAAACGTCGATATACCATTTCTTACACAAGGCATCTTTTTTATTGCTGAAATAATAACAGCGCCTGAAATGTATCCAGATATGCACTTTAAATAGTCCCATGGTGTCTTGATTTTCCCGGGATAAGACCGAAGACGCTCACTGTTGAAAAATCATATCACCTCAATAATTCTATACTTATTATACAAATAAAAACTATTGTATCTGACTATGCGAACTCTTTATGTAAATTATAATTTATATTATTTGTATGCACATTGAAAAAATATCTTACAAAATTACAATATAAACTAATTTATCCTAAAATCTTGCATTTGATACAAAAATAGTAGTTAAGTTAGACAGAACCTTCAATATAAAATATTCATTCCAATAAGCAATTTGAATATTAGACATATTTATTGCGTCATCATTCGTCTGTGACTTCGCCGAAATATTCTTTAACCTTTTAATCGAGTATAACGACATATTTCGTCATTCCAAAAAAATTGTAGCGAGTATGACGAAATATTCCGGCAGATTTTTTTTAGCGATTTTATTTTTATTTTAACATGGAAAGAATAAGTGGATTTTATTAAGCTTATTCGTTAGCATTACAAATGCTGAATTCCCATGATTGAATAAACCAAAAGCCGTAACCTTGATTACTTTTAGGCCAGAATATAGTTGTTTTGGAGCCAATCGCCAAACGATCGAGTTGAAACTATCGTTTACATTCTGCGTGTGATCACCTAAACATCTCATCAGTAATGCATCTTTTGGTACATTTTTATGCATTGGAAGAATTTATTTTCGAAGATCGAGGTGCAACGGAGAAGAGCTCCTTCAGGCTCCGTTCCAAGAGCTTTAGCTTTCTGTCACTTGCACCAGCTGTCATCTCCTTCTGTGTAGTTGTTGTATTGTGAATTCTTGTCTGTGAATATCTTATGTTGAAATATTCAATTACCAGTCTTTGATATCCTGTTTGTTGATTGTCCTTATGGATATGATGTCATTTTGACATTTAAAAAAAAACTGGTTTCCTTCGTTATAAGATATATAAATATGAAATTGAGAGAATCAAAGATCTGTGCGAGATTTATCGATTTGTTGTCGAAAATTTCGTTCAATACATTGTATTAAAAACATAATCAAAAGCTGCAACAGAGCGAACTTTTCTCCAACTTTATAATTATGAAATTTCGATTTAGCAAAGCCTTTTGGCAGTATTAGATGAAAGGAAGAAAATGATAAGGGCAACTTTAAATTTCAGTCGAATAATTTTGAATAAAATCAATCATGAATGCTCGCATTGATTTCGCTAGCCTGCTTCAAAGGCTTTAAGCGGCGATTTCATCAAAATATTTGGAAGTCAAATTGCGAAAAAACAGAAAAGTTTGCAACAAAATTACTGCGTTCGAAATAACATTCGTTATTTGCGTAATAAATACTCGCAGCGTTCTATTATGACAGGATTCAATGGCGACGGAATAAACAAGCCTCCGCCGAAGCCATTCTTGTTCAACACTTGTGGATTGAAAAAACACCAACTCCAAAGTTAGAATCCATCGATTCGACTGTTGAGAGAAGGCATTGTATCAAGTTTGGACGCTTTTCAAGTAGGTCGTTGACGTTTGACATTTTCCGAATTTATTATTCTTAAATATGCTCTTTAATGAAAACATTCACGAAAGTTTACCACTCACGGCGGCGGCGAATAACAAATATACCTGCGGAAATTTTTGTACATTCATTTCGCATAATTTGAATTTCTTTGGGAAGTATTCAATTATTCAAAACTTAAAGTTTATTGACGGTCACTTGAATGCTTTTTAAAACATCGATTAAAAATACCTCATGGTAAAATCATAGCATGACGTAGATAAATACGGATCCTCTCGAGACTATATATTATATAACCATCATGAAATTTAAATAATATTGGCAATAGACATTTATTTAATCCATTTGATATTATTTATCAGTAAATTTTTAAAAAGTCGCTTTAATAAGTTTGTAACGTGGGGTAAATAACATCTCCACTCTCTTAATGAATCTCTCTTACCGAAAAAAATTAAAATCTTGGACTTTATCTTCCTCTTTTTCATATTATACCTGATTTTCGGACTCTTCGCGATCGCAAATTCCTTAACCTGTTAAGTGTGCAGGACGTATATATACGTCCAACGTAAATTGCATCAAAATTGGTTAGGACGTATATATACGTCCTCGAAATATATGTTGAGTCCTAAAGCAGGCGGGACTTTTTTTTGTTTAACGAATGTGTGAGTTGTCGATACATGGTTTGACATAAATTCAAGATAAGATTCAAAGACAAATTTACAGTTTTAAAATGGAAGTACAAAAAAGAGGTATTGATGCTCAGCTCAGACAATATAGTAAAAAGCCAACCTATGCAATCAAAACACAGCATTACATCTAAATTCTCAAGCTTAGTTGAAAAGCATTTTCAAAGAACAAATAAAAGGGAACTAAAGCCAGAAAATGTTGAGTTTATTATAAAAATAGGGATTGAATCTACATACTGATGTCCGGATTGTTAGGTAGCACTACATTTCAACAACTGTTTTAAAATATATCATACAGAAGTTGTGTTATGAATTTATATATGGATATTAATAATATGAAATCACGTCAGGTGGGCGGGACGTATATATACGTCCTAGCGACACTGTATGTTGCGTTATTGAAAAGGAACTTCCCCGCTTAACAGAATAATAATGTTAGTATACACACGTTTATCGATATGTACGTAGGGCAATTGTTTACTCCAACTATACTTGATAAATAAATTAGTTGAAATTCTGACATTCATATACACTGCATTATAAATTTGTGCACAGTCGCTTGTCGTCTGCGTTTCCGTGGGAACACTTAAAATATGAAAATCTGTTAAAAGCTCTCTATATGCTTAAAAAATTGTAACAATACAATCCATTGATTAGTGTGTTATCATATTATATAATGAAAATAAAGTTTCTAGATATAAAAAAATGCATTATTAAGGGATGTTTCTACTTTGTTGGTTAGTTTTTTTTTCTTCGTGTATCGGAAAAATCCAATGTTGAAGAATACGTTCAGTAAATTCAAATGAAATTCGCGATAAAACGAAATGAGTCGATATAAATGAAATTCGCAAAGTTTTATAGGCTGACGAGAAGCTGCGCTTCGTGAATCTGATGAGAGGACAAACTTTTTCCAGGCTCATGGAAGTGATCCCACACGCTATAAATAAGTATTCTTTATGAAATTTGGTAGGCATATTTATAATAAACGTCTTCATCGTACAAACTACAATTATTTAAAAATGTTTATTTAATAAACAAAAAACTACAAAAAATGATGATAATAACGCAAATTTTTTTTCGATGGCATACTGTTATTTTATTTTTCAATATTTATTTTTGATCGTAGTTTAAGCTATACGCAATATTATATAAAATATAAATATGTTTAATTTTTTTGCTACAAATCATTTGTTCAGGACTTGAGACTTCCATGGTGAAGAATGTCAATGATCGCACACTGACATAAGTGACTCCCCCCTCCACTCCCATTACAATACTTTGTCAAACTTTTAAAAAATATTTTTATGTTCAATAATAATTGCCTAGTCGGCATACTAAATATCAACATTCTATATTTAATACTTTTTGCATAAAAAATGTTAAAAAATCGAACACTTTTAGGTTCAATAAGGTAGAAACGTCTCTTAAATGATATAAAATAGTTTTTATTGTACATTGTTTTCAATTATTAAATGAAGTTATTCTTAAAATATAAACTAATTTATCCTAAAATCTTGCATATGATACAAAAAAGTAGTTAAGTTCGGCAGAACCTTCAATATAAAATATTCATTCCAATAAGCAATTTGAATATTAAACATATTTATGGCATTATCAGTCGTCTGTGACTCCGCGGAAATGTTCCTTAACCTTTTAATCGAGTATGACGACATATTTCGTCATTTCAAAAAAAAAAGCAACTTTAGCGAGTATGACGAAATATTCCATCAAGACTTTTCAAAAATTACCCTCTAGTGTGCATAAAAAGATTACTAGTTTACTTAGTTTTACGTTTACTTAGTTACGCAAAACTTAATTCCCCGGTTAAGAAGTTAAGAGGAGAAACCGCTTTAGAAGGCAGATTTTTTAGGGTTTTTCATTTTTTTTTTCAATATTTCTTTTTAATCGTAGTTTAAGCTATACACAATATTATATAAAATATAAATATGCTTAACTTTTTTGCTACGAATCACTTATTCAGGACTTGAGACTTCCGGTTCATGAAGTTATTCTTAAAATGTTTGTTATAATATATTATATTGAAGACTCTGTGACGGAAAGCTACCTACTAACCGAGACGATCTTCACTCAATACTTTATTTAGCAGCTTTGGTTTCATCATAAATCCAAAACATTCAAGACAAAGCCTAATTTAATAACGATTCGTATTGAAATGCATGGAAACGAATGAAAATTGATCGTTTCTGTGTCTTTACAGCGCATAGAGGGATGCATCTTGAATCAGTCCAATAAAGAAGACGAATGCTCTTTAAAAGTGGATGCATAAGTGAATTTATGCACAAAGTAGAGCTTTTATACAAAATCACCCTTGCGATCCGATAAACATTCTTGAAGTTGTTCAAAATATATTTATAGAAATCATACAGTCGGTGGCTGTATGAACATATCTATAGTTTTCTTTCAAGTGATTGTATTGAAGGTTTTATATTAAATTCAAATTTTATAGCATCAAATACTTTTAGCAGTCTTCTAGTCTCTAGAGTACGCTCTTCACTATGCTACTTAAAAATGGCATTAAAGCATTCAAATTGATAATTTATATATACAGACAATAGCGTGATATTTTTGGGATGGTACAATAATTTTATTCATGAATATATTATATGTTATAAATATAAATGGTAGACGTATGTGCTTGAAAATTGCTATACATAAGTCGGCATATCGATAAAATATCAGGTTTATGTTATTACACATTATTATATATTTCGCTGAATATCTTTATTCTCAAATCCACCAATATAATGCCATTTATATTGAACTATAAAAAGAAAGTGAAAAAGCGGAGGTCATAGATTCGAAAGACGCAATTCACGGCGGAATCACTTATTTTGCTATCAATTTTCTATGGAGGGGAATAAAAAGTCGTCCTTAACAAAAAGGACCTTTGACGACAATGAGAAATCCCAACGCGTATCCTATCAAATATTCTAAGACAGTATTCGATGCTTATTTATGTACTTCCTCATCATCATAATCTTTGTTTTCTTTTATTCATTAGTCTCGAAAAGAATCCGGCGTAAAAGCGGGACGCGTTCCTTTTGTCTGGATCTCCTTATGGAAATTCTTAAATCTCCTCAGAGATGTTATATTGACTTTTAGAAGCTTTTTAAGGTAAAAATATACGTCAATAATACATTTTATAAATATTTTATTTTGCCCTTTTAATTCCTTTATATAGAACCCTTGCCAAACAAAAACAACCCTTAATTGAAAAACATCCAAGCGCCATGAATATTCATGAAATTCATACAACAGTTATTCCGCAAGAATTCTTCAGATGCAAACACCTATTATTCAAAAATTTATAAATGCTTAGATTTTGGCTATTAAAAAATAAGTCATTCTTATGCCGAGAGCTTTCCTTTCATTTTTACAATATAAGGACATATTATCATGATTAAATATGGATCCAATTTGAGCTTTTAACCAAGCCTTTGTAATTTATTAACCCATAGACTGCCAAGACACGATATATCGTAGATTGCAATCCGGTTGAATATAGCTATCGACGTCGACGATGACGTTATATTTCCTATACGCTACCTAGCTAAATCCAAATTTTGAATTTTTTTACGGATCAGATCCTGAATCCGTAAAAATGAACACTGTGATGATTAATAAAGTCATACAAATGCTTCAATTAGTGACTGAATTTGCAACAATAATCAAATTATGGTTTGAAAATTCAATTGTGTATTAATTATTAATGTATCTCCTGTTTACGAACACAAATGCATTGTCGCGTTAACAAATGGACTACAAACGCTGGCCAAATCCCAAATAAGAAGCTTATAAATGTAAGCTTTATACACACAAGGACATAATACATTCGTTCGCGTCTCAAGTTTCCTTCGGCGGATCCTTATATGTCTTCGCAAATTTGTTTCGTGTATTTTCTGCGAGAAATTCATCTGCGCCCGCACATTTTATTTCCTCGGCCGACTCATCAATTAAGTTCTGAAACTTCGTATTCGACGTTTTTGTCTTCCTTGGCTCAAACAATGGAAAGTTTAAAATTTTGTACGCTTCTTTCGATAAATTTTGCGAGAATGGGAAATTCAAATGGGAATCTTATACATGCGCTATGATTTACATCATTGATTAAAACATGATTTCTGTAATGCAGTGGTTCTAAACCGGCAGTGCGTACACCCACTATCGGTCCTTTAACCTGTTAAGCGGGAAGTTCCTTTTCAATAACGCAACATACAGTGGCGCGCACATTATCGCTAGGACGTATATATACGTCCCGCCCACCTGGCGTGATTTCATATCATTAATTTTTTTAACGATGCTTAGAATTTATAAAAAAATCAATAAAAACATATATTGTATGATTTATTATATATTTTAAAACATGTAATGCTACCTCACAATCCGGACACCAGTATGTAGATTCTTTCCTTTTTTTGTAATAAACTCGACATTTCCTGGCTTTAGTTCCCTTTTATTTGTTCTTTGAAAATGCCTTTCAACTAAGCATGAGGGTTTGTTTTGATGGCATAAGTTGGCTTTTTACTATGTTGTTTGGGCTGAACATCAATACGTCTTTTTTGTACTTCCATTTTAAAACTATAAGTTTGCCTTTGAATCTTACCTTAAATTCATATCAAAACATGTATCGACAAATCACACATTCGTTAAACAAAAAAAATCCCGCCTGCTTGAGGATTCAAAATATATTTCGAGGACGTATATATACGTCCTAACCAATTTCGATGCAGTTTACGTTGGACGTATATATACGTACAGTCAACTGATGTTGATAATTGCATTCCTCTTGGTATTTTTGCGATATATAATGGAAAAATAAATAATAGAAGAATATCTATTTTGTGAGCCATTGGATTTGACTTCGAGAAGAATTGATATCTTCAAACATATTATATCATATCAAGATTCTTCTTTATTCAAATTTTTTAACTTATTATTCCAATTTCTTGCCAATATTCGACTTTCACATTATTTAAGTCTCATTCAGCCTAATTTACCCTACCAAGCCATACATGTTTCACTTCACAAACTATTGAGTATTTCTTAACAAGTTGAACAAAATATGTATGTGTGACCCAACGAAGAATATTGCATTTATATTTGCAATTAATTACTAATTTTTTTTAATAAATTCATAGTCTGGATTTGAGCTTTTATAATAAATGGAAATGAATTAACCCACTGTATCAGCACTTATAAAAAAAGTTGTTAATGTTTTTAGTGCTGTTCTAATTTATTTGCACCTTTATCGTAGAATAGTTTTTTCGTTAGTCTCACGCTAATTTTGATTTACTATTGCTACAATTTGTAGTAAATAAGTATTAAGGAGTGAAACGCTTTATGATCCAATATAGTGCACAGAGAAAAGGGCAAATTTACATTTTGGTCTATTTGGTATAGCGTTTTGGTCGAACGGTTTAATGACATGAACGTAATAGGAAAGTTCTGGTTGTTTCGGTCCCGGCCTCCGTAATGGAACGAGACTTATTTGTAAAAGACTTAAGCAATGCGCCCTTGTAGCACCAACTCCAAATGGGAAATCGATTGTGAAAAGAAAACTGTTTTCAGTCAGCTTAAAAAGTGGACGTTTTCGAATGCAAACAGCATTTGCAACGACAACAACGATAGAACTCTTCGATGTATCCATTTTCATCAAGAATAAATTGTGTTATCCTAACTCTCATCAGAGCAACATGCAAATGCACCCCTATTTGCGCTATTCTGCTCGGGGGCTGCTGACCGGAGATAGGACTCAACCCCATTGGCGCTCTATTTTTGAGTCGATTAAGAACGGTCCCCTTTTTTGTGACCTCAGTGTGTCTGATTCAATCTGTCTTTTTCAAATGATAATAGTTGTATATGAAAAGAATAAGTTTCTTGGAAGGGTGGCACGCGAGCCCGACATTAGTCGAATCTGTGAATACGTCATAAAAAAAGTACCGATAGGGATCCATCCATAATTTAACTAAATTTACAGTAATCAGTTACTAAATCGACTCTTTTTTAATAAATAGTGTCACTTTATGGCAAATATTATATATAACATCAGTACACAGCGATTCATACATGCTCTTGAACAACCACGCTGTTGATTGATTGACGAATACTAAATTGCAACATGTAGCAGATTAAAGTGTTGTTACGTATACACAAAATCATAGATCATCATAACACATTACGGAACAGAGAATCACCACTATTAATACAAAGTGTTAATATTAAATTTCAACAAAATACTTACTAATAAAGCCATAGTTAGCCTGTATAAAGACGTTGAATCTGGTTGTAAACATTTCACAGGACGTGCTTATATTGTTACTAAAGACGTCAATTCAAAATGTCAATGATCAGCTCTTTTTAGTTAACACCGGCTATTACAGAGGTTTGCTTTCAGTTCCTGTTGACACAGAGGCTTTGTGACTCAAAGGCTTTTATTAAATTTACACCTCCGATGGATTTTTTTTTAATACCGTTTGACGCGATCGTCCATCTAAAACAGTCTAAACAGTGTGTTTATGGTCAAAGCTTAAACCACTCTTGCTCTCTTTATCCTTTGTGCGTCAAAAACAACCATGGATATTTTTAATCGCCTTTTTATTATTATTTATCATGACCCAACAAGTCATCGCTTACTAATGGCCGTCGTCGTAAATGACTCTATTCTCTATATAACTTTTTATTCGGCACGAGAGAGAGATCTGACTGCGAGAAGGACGTCTTCCCAAAGCCAAGGCCAACCACCGACTCTCACCGACGCATCGTTGCAATTTATGTTTAAATTGCACTATCTTCTACTAAAACAAAATGGATTAAATCATTTGAAAAAATGTCACGTGTAAACATTTGGATGACCTTATATTTTAATTAACACACGCGGAGCGAATGCGGGTTCATCATGTCCCTTTAATGTTTTATGTTATTTAGACTAAATTTTATTTGCAAATATTAGTTAAAGCGGAAAGAAATGTCATTTTTTTGTCATTTGGAGAAAAAACTGTTTTAATAAAAGCTGTACAATATTACTCAATCAAATAATTTCCATTGTTATTTATAATCGCTTTCCACAGATTAGGTAGCTTTTTAATGCCTCTTTCGTAAAATTCGGCCGGTTTTCCACTAAAGTAAGAATTCAAATGATTTTCCACTTGTTCCACAGAAGTAATTTTTTTATCGCGAAGCGAATGTTCTAATGACTTTAAAAGATAATAGTCTGAAGGTGCAATATCAGGAGAATATAGTGGAGTTGCAGCACTTCCAAATCCCTTGTTTTGTTCTGCGTAATCCTTGCTGCGTGTGATCTAGCATTATCATGCTGTAATATTCTTCTTTGATTGTTAGCTAGCACTGATTGCTTTTTGAGCATTTCCGCTTTTAACCTATCCGATTGGGCACAGTATAGCTCTGCTGTGACAGTTTGGCCAGGTTTTAATAACTCATAGTGAATTACGCTAAAAAAATCTCACCAAACACAAAGAAGGACCTTTTTCAAGCATAATGACGGTCGAGGGGTAGAAACGTGTACTTGATTTGAAGAAAGCCACTGTTTTCCCTTCTCGAGCTGTTGTAGAAGACCCATTTCTCATCCCCAGTAATGATCCTTTTTAAAAATGGATCGCTTTCATACCTGGACAATAGCGATGAACAAATTGTTATCCGTTGTTCCAAGGCCGTTGATGACAACTCGTGCGGTACCCAAATTCCCTATCTATGATCGCAAATAAGTCTCATCAATTCCTTGCTTGGACATTTTCTCTATGGATAAAAATATATTAAAATATTTGAAAAAGTTGGACAAACAACAGAGCTTCAAACTGACACCATTCATTCGATAGCAACTCGAGGCAAACTGACGGCATAGGACATAAACAAAAAAATTGACATTTCTTTCCGCTTTATCTAATATTTTAAATAGTATTATTTTAGGCAACCAAGATGCTATTCATATTTTTAATAATAATTGAAAAAAATTATATCGATTAATTAAATGTAAATTATATCACATTTGAGTGTAAGTTAAATGATAATTTGTGCTCAGTCTTTGTTTTAATCTATCCAAAGGGATTGAGAAAGGATAAGGCATCCTAAATTTTCCTCAAAGAAACCTACGATTGTCGGTTCGCCACATGATTGTCCTACGCATCTCATGGATGCTTGGTGTTGTTTCCTTTTACGATTTACACTGCTCTTAAATGTTGTTAATTCTACCCTAAAGCGCATTATAGTAGTATCCGCAAGACTAAAGTTAATTTATAGTCCTAAAAAAAATTCCAGTCGAAATATCGTATAATAGTTTTCACCTTTCATTAAGTATTGATAAAATCATTAGAGATGTGTTTTTTATTATTTTTTTAAATATTGATATGGGTTTTTTGTAAGTTTATGAGCAAAATATACTATGTAATAGTGAGAATCAGTGCATAAAATATACACACACGTTTTGTATTATATTGACCCCAAAACTTAATCTATGGACCCCCTGAGGATCCATGAACTCGCTGCTAAGAACCACCAGTTCACTAGCTTTATTGGTATAATTTATTTAAAAGCATGCCGTGATTAAATATTAAACATAATAGACGATTCCCATGAAAACATATACTTGCGAAAATATGAAAATTGGCGAACCCGAAAAGTCTCCGGCGAAAAGAAAATCTAGGATCAGAAAAAAGATAACAAAAAAATTACAGCCCACATTGGCCATTATCGAATAAACCGCTTGCCATTTTGACTCGATTGCTGTATTCAATAGCGATTAGTCCTTTGTTAACGTGCGCCGATAATATCGAATGAACGATTTTCAAATTGTATATGATGATACGTTGTTGTATAATATTATACATGACATGTTTTTGTAATGAAATTAATGTGCGATAAGCCAATTTATTCACGCCGATCGATGAAGGATGCCACATCAATCGCATATGTCAACGATTCAACTTTGAAAGCATTCAACACAATCAATCATCATCCGCCATTAATGGCACTAATAAATGTATAAATGCGCCATTGATGATGTCTGTCGTTCGACGCACGTCTTTGGTATATCCGTGGGAACGCTTGAATAATAAAAGCATTGCGTTAAATAATTAAAAAAAGTCATCTCAGGTCAAGTTTATGGTAGTGATGTGAAGAGTCGACAACGTGTCATGAAGTGAGTTAGGTTGTTCAGAGAAGGCTTTATCGATGAACGAAAGACCATCAGGGATTTCTAACAAACTTATACAAAAAATTGAAGAACAAGTGCGAATTGGCCGATAAGTGACGCTTGACGACCTTCACGAAGAATTTCCTGATATTTCCTGAAGTCTCCTTGGTGATATTGTGTCGGAAAAATTTGGTTACAAGAAGTCGTGTGCGAGATGAGTGCCCAGAAATTTCACACCGATTTCAAAAACGCATAGCTCATGAAATTTTGGATCATTTTACACATGAGAGAGAAGCTTTTCTGGATTCATAGGAAAAGTTTCCTATGAATATTACCTAAATCGTAAATATATTCTCTCACAGCTAATATTACATAGAATATTTAAATAGAATGGCCAGATATTGACTTGTAAACGCCCCATCATATTCAATTATTAAAGAACACTTAATATGTTCAGAATTGTGTGCAAATCGTCAAATACATTAAATGTATATTTGATTAATGAAAGATTGAAATGTCAAATTAAACACACTCGTAACAATTTAATTTAAATAAATAATTGCGTATGTCGACACAGGGCGCATTATATATTTTTTGGTAGCGCCCCTAGGGGGGATATTAAAAATGGGAAGGTTAAATCTGAGGC
This sequence comes from Stenopsyche tienmushanensis, assembly GCA_008973525.1. Classification (NCBI taxonomy): domain Eukaryota; kingdom Metazoa; phylum Arthropoda; class Insecta; order Trichoptera; family Stenopsychidae; genus Stenopsyche; species Stenopsyche tienmushanensis. The sequence goes on from WACJ01000026.1 coordinate 603,144, forward strand.
ATCCCGAGGCACTTGCATATTAATTTCAACTTCATTACAGCCATCTAGTTTAATAAGCATGATTTATTAAGTATAGCCCAGGGGATATTGTTTCGACCCCTGCGTAGAACGACAGTCAATAATTAACGTAAATCACCATCAAAGGACGTTTATTATCTCGACGTGTAGTTTATTCTCGTTATTTTCCTTCGGCAATCTTCGGAACCCGTCTGACGGCTCCGAATTTTAAGTTTACGTGTCGTTGTAGCCCAACATCTTCATTATTAATTAATGAGATGTACTAATTAATTTATATTTAATGCAAAAGTTTCGCTAATTAATTTAGCACCACTATGCACAGCCATCCGCCCTCAAGATGCCTCTTAAATGTTAAATGGCACGTAGTTTCGTTCTTCTTTATGATTACTTTATTATCATCATTTGATACTAATATACATGAATGTGACTTGCAACCATGAACATAGTATCAAAATTTGCAAAACGTTTACGGGCGTAAAACATAAACAATTATTCATGACTAAATAATAATTGCATTACTTTCGGAACGCAGCCTGTATCTTTCATTTCTTTCTCTTCCTTTTTCGTCAGTTTAAACTGATGTTTAAATAGGAAAATCTTCAAGTAATACATAGCTTTGGCCATCCATTTAGTACGGTGAAGACCAGCAGACCTCCTAAATGAAACTCTCTTTTCAGAAATTTCTCCCAAGTAAATTATGGAAAGACTCAAAATATTTTCTATATTTTTTGAAGATATGATATCATAAATTATTGTTTTATAATCACTTTGATCAATTTTGTCCCTTTAAAAAAAATTAGCTTCAATGCAATTTCACATCGCTATTTGTTCCTGGTCTGATTTATATATAATTTTTTATCTACTCAAATCATATTTTTTCCAAAAGGTTACAAGTTCAAGGATGTATGACAATATTTTAGTATTCGCCTAATTTATTTCTGATGTAGTTATCTACGTCGGTCGATACCCGAGTCCTTCGATAAAAATGCTAATTGCTAGTAAAAATGAGCTAATGGATTAATGGCTTAGGTAATTTCGCCAAAGCAGACCTCCGAAGATAACTTCGAGAGGACCATGAATCAAGATAAAATGTCATCTTCGGGACTCTACGCAAAGTGTACATTTTAAGATCTTGTAAAAATTATTTATGAGGACGTTAAGCTAATAGATGGGAGTTCTAAGTTGGTAACGCTAAGTTTTCCCGAACATTAAATATTAACCGAGTTCAAGAACAAATCGTCATATTTGCAAATGAACTATGCTTTCAAGTCATACCGAATGACGTGACTAAATTGCTGAATCGCAGAAGCAATATATTATCATAATTTCGGTGGATGCCTTTACCTGAAGAGACAACGAAATTGGCGCAAAATCCAGATTTAATGCTTGCGAATAATATCAAAATTGGAGTGCAATGTCACTTATTCCTTTAGTGTATATGTCAAAGGAGATGTTTTTTCTGGGAGTAAAAGCATGTCTTTCGAAAAAAGGTCACACTTAACTACATAAAAATGATAGTTTAGTTTATACAGGGGTAAGCATGCAATATGGCCTGCAAACTTTTGCAAAGCTACAGAATTTATAGAAGTTTTCATCATTGAGAAAATTCGTTTACTCTTACATTCCACGTCATACGTTTTTTGAAATACGCGTATTATAATAAAAAATAGCATTGTAAATATTTGGATAACTAAATATTTCTTGGAATATTTAGATAATATTTAATTAAATATCATAGTAAATGTTTCATTTGAAGAGCATATCTACACATTAAACTGTATTTATTTAATTATCTCTATTTATTTTACTAAATGGGATAAAACGGGTCTATGTTTGATATATAAATCCATATTAAACAACCCCATACTTTGCAAACTCCAATTTAACCACATTTCAACGGGTGCAATTCACCAAAAATATCTATAAAAACCCCAGTGGATACTCCTCGAGTATTTAACATAAAAATGAACAATTTTTGATTTGATAATCAATATGGAAAAATCGGATCCAAAAATTGTATGCAAGTGCAACAGCTTGAATCTTCATCTGCGTTTCGTAGCGCCCGAGAGTCTTCTCCTTGATATTAAATTTTTCAAATTCCACATATCGATGTCGATAAATTTGATGTGATTTTCTTTTTAAGTCAGCACAAATGCAAAGTGAACATTTTTGTAAATGTGCGAAATATGCTTTCCTCGAGCAAAAAATCCATAGGACTACGAACGATGCCTACAAAAAGCGCAATATCCCTTTTTGTATAAAATAATTCGCAAAATCAGCTTCAAATCCGGACTTCATTTAATATTACAGAATACTCTTGTAACGAGTGTTCGCAAGTCTTTTTGCTCAAAACTCTTCGAGTTCTCTTTTCGAAAAATTTCTCAAAGTAGAATTAAGTGCCCCGAGATATCTTCCCTTTTGGCGTATTCTCGTAACGAAGGAATTTCTCACTAAAAATTATTTTGACATCAAAGATTAATTTGGCGCTGAAAGTCATTTTTGCATACTAACTATCAACCATCGATGCCTTTAAAGCTTTCTTTTCAATTTGAAAATAAGCCCAGCGAAGCCTATGAAATTAATTCCCAAAGCTTGAAAAAATATTTCGTTAAGCAACACGTTTCCCCTTGCCTTATTTTTTATCGTAAAACATCGCACAATCAATAATTTATAATCGGTTTTGACCAAATTAAAATATTTTGCTTGTATTGATTATTTATTCAACCTCTAAGCTTCTAATTACTTTTCTTTATAAAACTATTTGATCAACAACTGCTAAAATCAAATCTGTCATTTACAATGTTTTACATTAAACTAGGACATGAATTCCTTAAGATAATAATTTATTTAGGGCAAACTCAGTGGATCAATATTGTTTTAAACTAAAATTTAATAAATGAACCCGGAGCTAAACCAAAAACCGAAAAAACGCTATATATCCTGGAACCTAAATGAAAAAATATCAATTCGAAGCCTCGATCAAATGTATCTATTTTACTGTGTAATTGAATATGGTTCGATTTATAAATATTTTCTATTTGGAAAATGATAAGAAAAAAAATCTCACAGTCATGCTTTCATGGAGAATAACCTAAGTTGACGGCATGCTTGATATCAGTGTGCTTCGGAGCAATTTCACTCTATTTTCTAACAGAATTTTAGTTGTCAAATTCTTCCCTGCAAATTCAGTATCCTTACAGACTTAGAAACTGTATGTATTTGACAATGAAAAACGATGGAACTATTCATGCATTTGACACGTCCACGTTCATTTCATACTCTGGATATTTTTTGTGGATAAAAAAGGTATCCAGACTATGTATTCTTATCAGATTTTTTTTATATTAAAACATTCTTTCGTTCGTGCATCCACAGCCATATACGGTCATGTAAAATTTTGCTATTTGAAACACGTACAGAATAAAGTACATGGAGATAAATGCAGATGTTTTGCAAGGGTAAAACGTTTGCCTGCCGATTTTCAGTCCGGATTATTTAAAATGTATACAAACAAATGCTTTTTGAGCTTATCAAATCGCTTTAAATGTTTTGCATTGTGATTTTGTTTCGATTTTTTGCAGCTATGACAGTCGAGACATGAGCAAGCCTCCAGCTCAATGGATCGACAAGGATGTGCTTGGAGACAGTGGCACGGCGGTTGGAGAAAGCAATGGAATCAATGGAGATCCAGGTCCAGCAGCCCTAATTTTAGATCCTTTGAGAACTGGACATGCTGGAGAATTCAGATGCCGTGTGGACTATAGAGCTGCACCAACTAGAAATTCAAGAATCTTTGTGACAGTTATAGGTAATAATTCTTACATATTAACACATCTTAGATCCATCAATATTTATCATAATTCAATTTCATACATAGTAACCCAAATATGTCTTTTCTTATATTTATAAATAAATTTCTAATTGAAAAACCTTATTACAATATTTGCAATCAGATAGGAATGTTTACCTACGATGACAGAACAACTCTTTTAGTGTTATTAAAAATAAGTAAACCACCATAATAAGTGTTACTAATTTCATTCCATTGTAAATGTCAAAAAAATGACATCTATTCGTATTTTTAATAAGTAAAAACATTTGCTCTCGAGCACACTATGATCCATGATTTAAAATTGCTAATGGCTATAAAATAGTATGGACCTTATCAGATCATGATTAAATCATCAATGAACACCCAGCATTTATATTATTTAGATCGGAATCGATAGTGTGAATGCTTTTCATGTCCAACGAGAATAGAAGCGTATTTGATATATATGAACGTTCGTTTGCGTGTGCTTCGTTCATCGCTTGATTCAACGCCATCATCTAGGTCAACAGTGCTCTATAAATTGATAGTAATCTAAAAACGCTTGATTTGATGGATCCTGTATGTATATTTTGATGTTTTATTATGATAATATTTCCATCCCACACAATGCTTATTTCATATCTCGACCGCGAATAAAATAATGGTGGAAATATAATATTTGATATCAAAATGTTTGCAACAATCCAAATGGAAAACACATCTAGACAGATGGATGACAGATGAGTTTTCGAAAAAATATTTTCATTTCCCTGACAGCAATACGGAAAACTACCTTATAACGTTGCGGGCAAAGAAAAAACACATCCGTTCCCGCAACAAAGCCCCTCAAAAACAATGAACATTCACAAGAATTATTTTTATGCATTTACTCTATAATTTTTAAATGGGGGAAACTCCCGTACAACTTTGACAGTATTCAAAAAAATGCAGTTGCATCAGCTGTTTGGTATCACATATTGAATTTATTGCGTCCGCCAGATACAATTCCCCAAAGATGAGATATATTCCAATATAAATATCAAACATAGTGATATCATCTAATTCATATTATAATTCTTTTAATGCTTTGATTATTAAAAAATGTTCATTTAAAAATTGGATTTTTCATTGCCTTCTACATATTTATTTGAAATGGTGATAAGACTATCATTGTTTATACGTGACATTTTAATAAAGTCACTCATAGATAACCCAGGCGACTTTTAAAAATAAATCAGGAGGTCGCCTATTGGATATTTTGGATAAAAAAATAAAATAAACCAACCAACACTAATCAAAATTTGGAAAAAAAATACAATTTTGAACTATTTAAATCATGTTGCATGTGCTATCACTGAAACACGCTTTACATATTCTAGTCTAAAATTTTGAAAAAATTGTGTTTTTCTAACAGGTTGACATATCTTAAGTTCTAATTAACTGATTTGCTTAAAATTGGGTATGAATCTTTTTTATATAAATATTTATTGTTTCTACCAGATTTATGCTAAAATTTAATTTTTAACTATTTAAAAAAAAATATGGCCAAAAAACGACATTTTTTTAACAATTGTCATTTTGCAAAAAAATTTTTTTTTGGGGTAAGGACTATTGCGTCATCTTGACTCATTAAGAATTATTTTGTTAGGAAAAGAAAATCTACATAGATGACATTGACATTTTTATTAACTTTTTTTTGTGCGAATTTGGGAGTATTTTTAAGGCTGTTTCAAAGTTATGCGGTATTTAAAATCCATGGAACGCATCTTCGCTTTTTCTATGTAAGTCATAGCTTTTTTGTGCGATTTTACGCGGAACGAATCTACCGCACAAAAAAAGGTTTAAGTGTATATAAATTTGGTTACGGTTTCCTGAAAATAAAACGGTTTTTTCGTTTTACGGTTTGAACGAAATAGTCCGGCTCCGGATTGATGCCCCGTTATTTTCAATAGAAAGATCGAGATCTGACTGCGAGAAGGACGTCCTCCCAAAGCCAAGGCCAACCACCGACTCTCACCACATATTTGAAGAAAAAAATGATTTTAATAAAAGCTGTACAATATTACTCAATCAAATAATTTCCATTGTTATTTATAATCGCCTTCCACAGATTACGTAGCTTTTTAATGCTTCTTTCGTAAAATTCGGCTGGTTTTCCACTAAAATAAGAATCCAAATAATTTTTCACTTGTTCCACAGAAGTAATTTTTTTATCGTGAAGCGAATGTTCTAATGACTTTAAAAGATGATAGTCTGAAGGTGCAATATCAGAAGAATATGATTGATGTTGCAGCACTTCCAAATCCCTTGTTTTGTTCTGCGTAATCCTTGATGCGTGTGGTTTTGCATTATCATGCTGTAATATTCTTCTTTGGTTGTTAACTAGCACTGATTGCTTTTTGAGCATTTCCGCTTTTAACCTATCTGATTGAGTACAATATAGCTCTGATGTGACAGTTTGGCCAGGTTTTGATAATTCATAGTGAATTTCGCTAAAAAATCCCACCAAACACAAAAGAGGACCTTTTTCAATCATAATTACGGACGAGGGGTAGAAACAGGTACTTAATTTGAAGAAAGCCACTGTTTTTCCTTCTCGAGCTGTTGTAGAAGACCCACTTATCATCCCCAGTAACGATCCTTTTTAAAAATGGATCGCTTTCATACCTGGACAATAGCGACGAACAAATTGTTGTCCGTTGTTCCAAGGCCGCTGATGACAACTCGCGCGGTACCCAAATTCCCTGTCTATGATCGCAAATGAGTCTCATCAATTCCTTGCTTGGACATTTTCTCTATGGATAAAAATATATTAAAATATTTGAAAAAGTTGGACAAACAACAGAGCTTCAAACTGACACCAATCTTGATGTATTCATTCGATAGCAACTCGAGGCAAACTGACGGCAAAGGACACAACCAAAAAAATTGACATTTCTTTCCGCTTTATCTAACATTCTCTTATTGATTTAATGAACGTTCCAGAGCATCATCTAGCTATTTGTCATTTGTCGTTTGCTATTTGTGTGGGATCGTGAGAATTCTCGCAAAACAAGAATTTGTCAAAGTTGGGTGCGATACGGAATACGGCGCTCCATTACATCAGCTACCTTAACCGCAAGACCGCAACAGATATTGAATAGCATTCCGAAATAGTTCGGAATATCGGACGATTTATCAAATCGATTTAAAATTCTGATGCGGCATCTATCTGTGGCGTCAGTGTGTATCGCGTGCTTCCGTGAGAACGCCCGTCTGAAAAAGCGAGCTTGATATTTTTTTGTTCGGATGTCGTTACAAGGGATGATGTGGCAAACTTGCGCCGGCACTATGCAGGTTTACGGATGTGGAATAATAAGAATTGAAGTTTGTCTCGTATTCCACCCCTAAGACTCGACTGTGCTCCTATTATTACAAAGTGCTGTTACCATTCACACGGCTCTCACACATGGCACTAATTACATACATCGCCATGAGGCGATCGTAGGACACTTGATGATTTATTAATTTATTAATATTGGACGAACGCGAAGAAGGAATACGCCCAACGTCTGTGTATATTTTTAGACGGGCGTTTTATTTTATAACTCAACCCCTCATTTATTTGCGCCATCGGGGTTTAATTACCTTGTGGTTTGTTTTTTTGCTTATATAAAATAACTTGCGAGCATCCAGTGTTCTGTAAAAAGCGTTCCGAATTAACAGTTTCGCTTTGAAATAAATACAAAAAAATATTTTAAGGCTCGGGGTAGCGTTCGTTAAATTATTATGTAATAAGAGTTATTTATTCCAACGAACATGGCGCCATTTCGCATGTACGAAATATGCTTTGAGCTTGTTTCGTGTATGCGTCACAAAAAGGTAATATAATGAAGAGAATATCTTACGCGGTATTAAATAAATTATAATTCAATAGGAAAAAGAAAGAAGGAATTCCTTTTATCATTTTCACTTGGTTGAGGGCGCTTAAAGAAGTAAAAAAAAAAAATAGAGGGCGCACCACCTGAAAAAGTACAACAAAGCCAATTTTCACCGGCTTGTATGGAATGATAACAAAGGGCGATTACAATGCGAATGATAAAAATAAAATTGAAGAGTCCTTCTTCGCAAATATGCTCTCCCGGAAAGAAAGAGTTCGACCACCGCGATGGCGTAGCAAATTGGCGCAAAAAAAGACGGCACCGGGACTCGACGAAAGTTGCGACATTTCATTACGCCAACGCGACATAAGAAAGAAAGGATCGCTGCAAATGGAAGAAAAGAATCGACACGTCACGGATAGAATTTTATGCGATACAATCGCAGTACGTTTGATTAAAAAAATTTACAGGACAGGTATGCGAAAGCTGGCGAAAGTTTTAAGTGCAAGCTGACATGAATGCCGCATCGACGTCCTCATCAAAACTTTCGCTTACCGAGCTTATAAAAGATATATCTCCAACTTTTAGTGATCTCCTCCAGAGAATATGTACGAAGTTTACCGTCGTAAATTTGTGCTCTAATTTTCTGGCGTTTTTGACAAAGAGTGCATGAAGCAATGTAAACACTCCCACTTTCAGCATCCAATGCTTCAGCCGACCAACTTTGCTGATTTCCCTCAAAAGCGTACATATATCGCTGAGTGGCCTGTTTACATTGCAAAAAGTCTACCAAATTTAATAAAAAAGATCATATCTACGGCAAATTTAATATATGAAAACCGCTATCAAATAAAAATCAACAAGTACGCTTTTTACCAGGGCTTCGAACTGGAACTGAATCGTAAACCGATAACGGACCAATTCGTTATACAGTAGACTCGATTATCCGGGCTCATGCTGAGGAAGACTGACACGGTTAACTGGAAAACGCGGATAATCCAAATCATCAAATTTCTACTTGGTTTCGAATATAATATCATATTTGCTATACAAATTGTTGCTTCGTGATTTTAATACTCAATTCAAATACAAAAATACAAATTCAAAAATAGATAAATAAAACACTAAACACTTGAAGGTATCGTCATCAAATATTTAAATGCTAGTTCGAGTTGATGACCGAGTGATTTTCGTATAATACCATCAATGCGACTGATAAAAATATTTTCTGCTGAAACACAGACTAAAATTCGCAAAATTTCCGATTTCCCGACAAATTATTTATTTCCGTCGCTGCGGATGAATACTTATATACTATAATACTTTGATGTGATTCGTAATTATATTACGGAGGAATAAAAAAATTCTGAAGCCCGTATCTATTATATTTCATATCGATATTACTATTATTAGAGTCGAGGTGTAGTAAATACATCACCGGTAGGGAAAGATTAATATAAAAATTTGAAAAACATATATGTATTGTATATATGTGTACATGGATTAGACATTGTTTCCGTAACTAAATACAATCGATCTTCAACTTGCACATAGGAGATGTATTAATAAAAAACAACACGTTTAAATGACATGGGATTCATATAAAATGTGGAGATGAGATCCATACAAAAATCAGTCAAAAATGTTTGCAAATATCCTTTGTGGTGAATTGAATTTTTAAACATAAAATAATATCCAATATTTTAGTACAAGCCTTATCTATTGTATGATGGGAATATTACGGCACCTTCTATTTCAAATAATTAATCTCTGCACCCGATCTTCTATATCCAGAGAAACGTGGTGGACAGCAAAATTGGTGGTCGTAGATATCCTTGTCGCGGTTCCGATTCATCCGAAACTTTGTCTCTGTTGGCCACAGTTAATATCAAATGTTCATATTGGGTTCAATGGTCGCTACATCCTTTGTCGATAGACCATTTTTATTCTATGGTAATTCATTAATAAAAAAAAATATTTTTACAAATCTATTAAGCTTTTAAATACTCATTTTTATTCTAAATCAATCCCACCTATTGTACTCCATCTTTATTTCGGAATTTGCATCTTTTTTTTTGACGAACAATTCTTGAATATTTACCCCCGAGCATAGATATTATCAAAACTTATCTAAGTATATTGACTTGAGCAATCAAGAAATGTTTTTGACAAAAACCAAAATTTCTAAATTGGAAGTTTGGACTAGTAACTTAATTTTGGGATCAAATCTACAGGTACATGTTAAAACATTAGGCTGTAATATTAAAGTTCTTCAAAACGTACTGCGTTAAAAACATCTATTTGCACACAAAATATGTAAGGATTTCTTATTCGGAAAACCCATCGATTGTCGCTCGATTCGCATAATAAAAAAGGATAAGATAATATATTTATATTTCATATAAAGGGATAAATACGATGTCCTATATTGGCATCCGATCGCGAGACGCTCATTCGTCATATCAGCGATTCGAAAAGCGGACCGATTGAGCATACAAACTTTATTAAGCCACTCCGTCCGCTTTCTTGGGATTTTTGCGGCATTTTCTATCATCTGTACGATCACGGAAGCAACGTAGCGTCAAGACACGTTCTATCATGGTATTTTAAACAACAGTAACCGCCATCTATGCGTTGGGTCGGGTACTTTTGGGACTATTTTTGTATATTATTTCAAAACATACATTATAATAGGCTTTGATATTCATATATTATAATTTGTCTCCAAAGACTATCATTAATGCCCCAATCAAGATTGTAACAAAATGCTATAATATTTTTCGTTTTACGAATAAATCATGATTTTTTATAAAATAATATTATTTTTGCAAAAATATATAGTTGGAATGGATGGATGTAATTTATTGCATTGATCATTTTGTGATTGAAACATAAAATATGTTATTTTCTTGCGTTGAAAATTAGCAAAAAATTAGATCGTTTGTCGGTTTTCTTCATGGCTTCCGCATCATTGAAAGAACCCCCCCAAACACATCCGTCGTCGGAGATTTTTAATCTCGGCTGTTATTTTCCTAACATGTTGGGGCTGCTCGCGTTCTACCCTCGCTATTGACGCTCGTGTGCGTTGTATGAGTTATGTTCGCCATTGTGATGATGGATGGCATACAACTTTTTCAATTTGGGCGTCTCGTGTCTGCAATGTAGATTAAAACCGATTGTTACGTCGATTTATGAAACATGGACGCCCGGTCGTCTTCTTCGCATGCCCTGGCCTCCCACAATTTTATTTATTGCACCGATTTTAGCAAAGGGCAGCCCCGGCAAGGCCATCGCGGGATTCTTTCAGTACTCCATATTTCTTGTTTTACGGCTTGCCGTGGTCGTTGCGCCCTTTCTTTCGCGGGGACAAGTTACTGTTAACCATATGGAGGCAATTTCTAAAAGTCGGCTATCAAGAGATCTTTTTACAAGGAAAAAATTCATTTTCGCATATATCACGCCGTGGATATAAATTACCGCAGCTCTGAGCGAGCATATAAGGTTCGATAGCTACGGGGTTGGTTTTATTCTTCCCCTTTGAAGTGTATAGGAAATTGTAATACCGGGAGACATAAAAGACAACAGTTTATTGAAACAATTTCATATTAAATACCTTTTAAGAGCATCGCATCGACCTCATCTTTTTCGGCATTTCAAAAATATGTGACAATCTAACATCAGAAATTGACAACTACCAACTCAAGATCATACCACATATTTTTTATACATATATGTGTTAAATCTTAAGCTCTTACTATGAAGATTGTAAGTATTGATATTTGTTGCTTCAATTTTTTTTAACAAACTATCGTTATATTAACCCTATAAATACCGTGCGCACATTATTGAGCGTTTCGTCGCTTTAAATTTATACAATATCATAACTTTATTTTTACTCAAAGATATTTGTTTAACAATTCAGCAATATTAATTTTATATAAAATATTATTAAAACACATATTATTCTATGCAAATATTTTTTATGCACACGAATGTCAGCCTACCTGAAATAGCTTTTTTAGAGCGTCTCTTTTTTATTTCCCATTATTCTCATTTCTTAACATCAACGTACACGTTCATCGATTCTCCATGTTTCCTAAGGTTTTGTCGCAGAAGTTTATATATACAATCTGTATAAATAAGCAAAAAAGTCGTATAATATACAGCTAGTATCTGGAATAGTAAAGAATCATCCAAATTCGACACCTATATTATATAAATGCCTTCAATTTTTTTCAAAAATCTTACTCTTACCACATCACTCTAAGTCCGTAGGACATTTTTAAAAGAACTGCCAAATGAAGAAGAAAAAAATAATAATCATGTTTTTCGATTAATATGCAAGCCCCGCCAAAATCTGGACATTTGGAAACAGTGGAGTAACTACTAATTGGAGAGCTTAGGTGACGTCTAGGAGCATATATAGAGTACATATATGTTTTTCAAATTGTTATATTAACCTTTCCCTACCGGTGATGTATTTACTACACCTCGACTCTAATAATGGTAATATCGATATGAAATATAATAGATACGGGCTTCAGAATTTTTGTATTTCTCTGTAATATAATTACAAATCATATCAAAGTATTATAGTATATAAGTATTCAACTGCAACGACGGAAATAAATAATTTGTCGGGAAATCGGGAATTTTGCGAGTTTTAGTTCGTGTCTCAGCAGAAAGAAATTTTATCAGTCGCATTGATGGTATTATACGAAAATCACTCAGTCATCAACTCGAACTAGCATTTAAATATTTGATGACGATACCTCTAAATGTTTAGTGTTTTATGTATGTATCTATTTTAGAATTATATTTTTATCTTTTCTTAAATAAAAATAATTAAATGAAAATAAAATTCTTTCGCCTTCAAATTATTTTTTATATTAAACAAATGGACATATTAGTATAATAATAAATCATATTTTTTGAGGCCACTTTTTAATGGGCCACATAAAAGAAAGGATTACAATTCAATCACATTGAATCACTAACAACATCCAACTACAATACCTTCCGCAGCTTATTGGAACACAATTCCTAGCTGCACAAATGTTAACAACGCCAATTTAGTAAAAGCAGTTCTGGCATAAATCTTTGATGTTGGCTTTTGCTCTCCGCAGATTTGACAAAACAATTTATAGCAAAATATATACAAAATGCTCGGAAATATTTAATAATCTCATATTACATTTAATATCGCATATTTTCTTTACATAAAAAGCTACGCTTTTAAGAACGCCTTATCTGTTCATTGAATGAAACGATCGTAATGCTTCAATGAGCATGCTATATATTTAAACTGAATGATAATAGATGAAATTCATCGCAAAACTTGATAAAATGCTCAGGATGCAATCATTGCTTACAATTCTTCTGCTTCAGGACTTCTGGATAATATAATTAAATTACAATTAAGCATACAACAAACAAACCGAACAAAATACGCCTAGTCAAAAACTTAAAAAATGAATCATTCGGAGCTGAACCGATAATCGAAAACCTTTTTTTCCTGGAATGAAAACCGAAATAAAAAATAGGTGACAGAAACATCATCGTTGATCACCGACTAATTTTTGTAAGCTCCTTTCAGCGTAAGACAATCTTCAATTCGAGGCAGATGATTCAATTGTAAATAAACACTGTTGATAGCATACAAGACCACGTCATTTTTTACATAAACAATACACAAAAAATCAATTCATTTGCTCCTGCTTTAGATGGAAATGATAATCGGACATTCAACTCATTCAAGAATTCAACATTCAACAAGCAACAGGAAGCAATTAAATAAATAAGCACTGTCGATAGCATACAATATTCGGTAATTTATTTGCGTAAACAAATAACAAACTTAAAATCGAAATCATTATTAGTCGCTAACGATCTATACAAACGTGCAATGTATGCGTGGAAGCTCTCCGTCTCTGTCTACCTTACTGCACTACGTTCTCTCTCTGCCTCTCTCTGTCTGCGAGATCAATGTACAAGAGTGCTCTTTCGAATCGATCCCAGGCTCTGGGATAGTACTCTTTTAGGGGTTAACAACGAGGAAAATATAATTCATCAGCATATATGAGATATAACATCATTTACAACAAAAATTGCTTCATTTAGACCCTTACAAGAAAATATATAAAATAAACGATGTGTCCTTCTCGGACTCTCCTTCTGTCCCTGTCATTCGGTCAGGTCGAAATCAAATCAACAATTGAGGATGTTTCCATTTCCGTGATGCTGTCCGCCTTCCCTGCCGCCTTCTCAGTGTGGGTGACGAATCGGAGATTGTCATCAATCTCCACCCCCAAATACCGAATAGATCTTGAGTATTTAATCTCGCAACCCCCGATCCTCAGGGGTAGGGGCGCAAGCTTCCTGCGTTTTGTTAAAAAGAGGGCCTCCGTTTTTTGAACAGCGAACTCCAGACCAGCCCATGTTAGCCACTTCTTGGCCTTCCTCAGCGCGTCCTCGCAGGTCGTTCGCAGGATCTCCGTGGATTTGGCTGTGACTAGGATGGCAACGTCATCAGCGAAATACAAGGGATCTAAGAAATTGTCAAAAAAATATGTTCATTTTTATGCGACGTGTGGATCTCAATCAATCGCAATTAAAATACCAAACTTTAATTTATAAAAAAAAACCTAGGTCTTTCCCTGCCCTGGAGCCGCGTAATAGGAAACCGCGTTTTTGAGGGCCGAATGGGTCCAGGGGTCTTTGAAAAATTCATTTCGATCCGTCTGATGGTTTGAGAATTTTACCGTTTTTCATAAGATATTAACTTGTAAATTCTTCCAAGCAGTCCGGAATGTGTTATAAAAACACCAAATAAATAGACTTTTAGCCCTTAAACTTCCAGGAGTGCTCATTTGACTGTATTTCAACACTGATCATAAAATTAATGCCTTTAAAAAATGCTCTAACTGTATTACATCAATTTAATTTATAAATCCACTAGATCACCTGAACATCAAAAGCAATTTTCACAATCGTCTTAACAAGGATTGTGGGAGGTTTCTAATGAAAATTTTCTTCACAAGATATATAATATTTATTAAATTAATTCACCCCTAAGCGTTCTTTGTAATTTGTAATTAGCTTAAGGTTAAGATTTATGCATGTTATTTTTTTGCTATCATTTTGAAAAAAAAGGAATGAGATTACATATTATTTATTTGCTAGCTCCCGGTTTTCTTCCCGAGAATTTTTGGTATTAAACGCTAACCTCCAGATCCGTGGGAGTTAGCAGGAAGGCGACACCTGCGAATGTTGAGGCCTCGCTCTACATTATTTTTTTCACCTTAGGCTGGAAAAGTTTTGATGTAAAATAAATAAACGAAATTTGACGACCCTTATAAAATCAAATAAAAAGAGATCCCCCAGGGGGGGCGTAATTTTGAGTTACGCAGTTCCACCACGGCGTTGGTCGTTGAAATATTACTTCGGAATTCGAGATACGCGCAGAAAATTCAGCTGCCTTATATCACAATAACGCTTTCAGTTTTTATCGTAAATGAAATATTATATTTCAGCGCAGAAAAATAAATTCTTTACAGTGTTCGGTCGCTTTTTTCACCCTTTAACGTTGAGCGTTGTCATTTGACAACATTAATCATAGTGCTACTTTACATCTTTTAATACACATTGAGCATTTTCTGGAGATTTTTTTTTTCGCCTGCGTATCGAAAATTGCGATGAAACTTGAAAATGATTTCAAGGATGCCTTTGTAACATGGATTGAAAAAAACTTCACATAAATCTACTTTGATTTGGACAAAGACATCCATATTCAACAGTCAGCTTAAATTTATAAAATACTAGCAATAGATCTCAGAAGCCCTCTGATTTTCGTTTTTCACTTTGTTCCTTTTGTTGGGTAGGAAAAATCTTATATTTTTTCCCGTCCCAAAGATCCCACAATATTTTTCTGTGTATGTAATGCATAACATCTGATAATAAATGAAAAGGAAATGAACAACCCACATTCAGCTATCCATGTGAGAAGCATGCACGCATACCCTGTGTGTCCCTGTGCTATATTGATGCTTGCATCGGAAACTGCACACGTTTCAATTCGAAAGATACATCAGTCGGAATTATTGGACATCTTATTTCCATTTCAAACTCGCAGCCGCGCTTCATTTCACCAAGGCATGGCATTATCGCCTCTTGGCATAGTTGATTAAAGGCTTATTTTACCTCAGCAAAACCTGATCAAATAGCCCGCATAACGATTCGAACCGTTATTTTTTTTTCATTTCGGTTAAATAACAAACATTTATATCGGTTCAGCTACGATTTTCATTCCGGTATAATAATTAGAACTGAAAGTATACAATAATTTTATTGGTTAATCGGAAGAATAACGACGCTTATTGATTGGAATTTTGAGAATCCCAACTTGAAGTTCATAACACTAGGAAATAGACTGAAATCTCAAATATATAGACAAAAGATACAAAAATTAAATATTACAGTTTTATTAGATGATTACGATAAAATTCTTCATAAGACTGGTGAGGGTCACTTATTATATCAACGCAAAATTCAATTCATTTGAGAAAGTGCAAACAATAAGTTAAAGGCAAAGTTTTATTGCAATCGAATGAACGGTATGGCAGCGCATCAAATACGGACAAACAAACATTGATTTTTATATATTAGACTATGCTTATATTACTCGCGGAATCTTTAACAATAAGTGGACGAAGTTTTATCGCAATCCGATGAACGGTATGGCAGTGCATTTCGTACGAACAAATTCTAAATCATTTTTTTATATTAGATTTATCCGATATACGAAGAAAAAAATATATAAGCAACAGGGCAGAAACGTCACTTAGTAGACGAACTGACCTAAATATATCATACAATCGACGGCCACGCCCCAAAGGATATTATAACATTTATTGATATAGTATTTCCAGTCTGCAAATCGCAGATGTAAAAATTGCTACATCTGTTATTTTCGGAGCAAATTTATTGTGATAGGAAATGCGCTGGGGCGCATAGGCCCGGTGGAACACCAGTAGAAATCTTGGCACGTCGATAAGTCTCAAATGCACGTGGTTCTAAATCTACCTTGACGTTTTCGACTTTATATTCTGAAATTTTAGAAAAATCCGAAATTATAGACATTTTCTTTTAAAATTGACCAATTTCGAAAATCGTCATCGCTTTGTCATTGCCACTAAGTGATCCAAATTGTTGATAATTGTTTGAAAACCTTACCTTTTTATGTTAAAAATATATTAGACATTGGACATATTTTTATTTCATAAATTATTATACCGCCTGTATTTATATCTTTGTATATTTTATTTCCAGAACCACCCCAAAAACCAGCTATATTTGACGATCGTGGAAAAGAAGTGGAGTTTGATCGTGCCGGACCATATCCAGAGGGTACAGACCTAAGACTGACTTGCATGGTTTCCGGAGGTGAACAATGAAAATTATTTTTCTCGCACAATGTAATTAGTTTATTTGTTGGGAGATATTTATCATCCCTTTTTTTAATCCTCCAGGTGTTCCCCCTCCGACGGTAGAGTGGTGGCGTGACGATATCCTCATTGATTCATCGGATACGTCGAGCGCCTTCCCTAGAGTAAAAGCCAATCTGCTTATTATTCAGAACCTCCAAAGGCATAACAGAGGAGTTACCTACGTTTGCAAAGCCTCAAATACCAATCTAGTCCCTCCTGTCGCAAGCATTGTCACCATAGATATGTACTGTAAGTATCTCTGCCATATTTATATTCTTATTAGCATATTTCCTATCAAAGTTTTGCTTAAGAACTAAAAAAAACTTAATAAAAATTCGAATGACAAATTAACAATCCAGATACAACCAATGTATCCTAGTTGAGCTTAAACCAACGACCTTTCACAGTCCGAATGCTCACTCTATTCGCTGAGCTAAAAACTCCATATATTTTATCGGAAATATATCTGTGTCGGAACATTTTATGAGGATATTGGATTCAGTATCATTTTTGCATACGTGGTGAACGATCTTTGTGTCAGTTTCCTCATGATTTTCACAAGATAATGTGTCTTATCGAGTTTTTACAACTTTATCTCCGTCAACCACGAATCGGTAACAATGTTCATATTGGTTAAATATTTATTACAAGGTATTAAAATAAAAATATAATTTTTTGATTGGCTTTAGCAAGTTTGAACCAGTCTGGTACTATCTTAACAAACAGTAAATAGTCTGGCAACAATTATAAATTATTGATTATTTTATTAATTTATAGAAAATGATAAAAAACTACTTTGAAAATATGACTTAATTATGCTGAATTTTCACTATATTTCGACTTGCTCCCCTCCCAAATCCAAAGGCACTCAGTCGCCAGACTGTCATAATGATAGTCCAGAAACACGAGTGTTCATAAATCATTTGGATTCAAATGTTCATATTAAAAATAATCACAAATCCGCATAAGTGTGTACAATATTCATGCGAAATATTGTATTTGTTCGAGTGGAAAATCCAAACAATATTAGAATAGAATAATCAGTGGCCGTGAGAAAGTAGTAACCTACTCAGATCGTGTCTTTTTTAACCTGTTAAATGGACATGACGTATATATACGTCCAACGTAAACAGCATAGAAATTGGTTAGGACGTATATATACGTCCTCGAAATATATTTTGAGTGCCAAAGCAGACGTGGAACAATAAACTTTAGGACTCGACGTATATTTCGAGGGCGTATATAATAGTGCATAATCATGCACAAATATATTATCAATGTTTTGCCTCCATTTTAGCTTGATTGCAATTCGAAATTCAAATCGTGAAAATTATAAAAGCCATTTAAACTAGTATTACAATATGATGGGTCCTGTATTTATGTATTGTCCATTAGAAAATTAAGTAATTCTCTTCGTGCTAGTTGTGGTTAAATCCAACAGTAAATTGATGTTAAATGTAAATTTGTAATGATTGAATGGAAAATTGAAATGATCTATAATCAATGATTGTTATTTATGAGCGGAAACACTTTGTACAACTCAAAGCTTTCTTCGACAGATTATTTGCAAGATCCGAAAAAATTAGGCCATGCGATAAATACTTTCTTTGAAAATGGATGAATTTAATAAAAAGCCATATATTTGATGTATATGTCTAATTTGCATGTTTTCATCTCGCAAAAGCGTTTTTTTTTTTGCTACAACCATTCAATTTACGATTCAAATGATTCCGTATGGCGCTTCCTATTATTTTAACGAATGAACTCTTAATAAACCAACTAAACGTGGGACATATTCATAGTAAGCCGAGTGGACGTGAATATTTAGATAATACTGGAAACCATGCATGCTTGCTTATTGTTCCCATCTCCATTTATCGGTTATAAACTATCTCCATGGAAAACCTTCCTGGGAATGGAAACTATTTAATGAAGTGGTTTTCTGTCGTCTTTCACATATGATGTAATTACGATAAAGCTATAGGGATAGGTGAATATAATACTAATATGTACCACACCAGTCGAAATTACTAGTTATACAATAGTATTTTTAACTCGGAGCTTTTCATACCAATACCAGTCGAAATTACTGGCTCTTTTCAAAATGTAATGTAAAAGGATTCTCATTCTCTTGTAATTTTCATCGACAAGAATTATGGAGAGCTTAATTTAAATATTTAAGCATCAAATGTGTGTCTGTTTGTTTGTCTGTCTGTTTAATTCACAGTTTTCGTTCATTCGACTGACTTAAATCAAGTTTTAATGCGTAGACTTTGAAATCTTGTGATATACAGAGTGTTTTGCACGTAAACCAACCTTTTTTTTAAATTTTTTTAAACCAACATTTTTTTTCCCAACATTTTGAAAAAATACCCAAAAGTTCACCTTTAAATCTTGATAATTTTTAATCTGTAGTCGTAATAGCACGAAATAACTGTCTTTGAGTCTTAATTTTTTTTTATCTAAATAAATTATTATTTTATGTAATTGGCTTCCAAAGTAACATAAAATTTACAAACGAATGAGAAATGTTAGCTTCTAATTTTTTTAAACAAAAAACTATTTTGAACTTGTTTAGTTACAAAAAATTACATTCCTAATCAAAGAAATCCAGCGGTGTCAGATCTAGAGTCCGTGCGAGCCACGGAACAGAGCACGTCCACAGGCAAAGAAATCCAGTGGTGTCAGGTCTGGAGGCCGTGCGAACCACGGAATAGGGCTGCCAAAAGTCCTACCGTCTAGCCTAGTCCGCCTTTCACCATATTAACAAATGGAAGAGTATAAAAAAAATCTAATCGATCGCATCTAATTGAGGTGATAAGTACAATATTTTATTATTTTTTCCCACTTGCTACAGAGCTCTGTTCATTTTCGGCATGACATCGATGCCACATTAATATTTTATGTAGTTTGAAATAAAAGCATGTTAATGAAGTTGAGCCGTTCCCAGCTGTCAATATTTCAAAAATCGTTCAAACTTCCAAATGCTAATTTGGAGAAAAGTTCCCCCAAAGCACGTAGCAAGTTCACCAAATCCTCGCCGACAATCGTTTCAACTTGGTAGAAGCCAACATGAGGATCTTACATCCCAAAAATTAATTATGGATCTACCTCGTAAGGACGCTCACTATTTCTAATAGAGAGCAAAGAAAGATCCTCGAATATAATATTTAAAGCCCCGGCAGAAAGCGTTGAGATATTATGATGCTTGCAGATGACGGATGAAAGAAAAGGCTTTGTGTACAAAGACAAAGTTTGATTGAGGTTTCAAATTTTCCAATTAAAAATGGAGTTATGTGACGTACATCGATAATTTCAACCTGAAGAAGCTTTTGTTCTTTTGGGCGCTCCCGGTTAAGTTCTTTGATTGCGGGAGGAATCTTCAATGGGTTATTCCCGGATCAATAACTAATTAGATCGTACAAATGATCCCGGGCCTCTGCGAATATTTATTGAGGTCGGATTGCTAAATTTTGTAATCGTCCTTAAATTTGCTCCGCAGCACCGCTCGCTATATATAGCTGCAGCTCGTTTGAAATGAACACTGCAAAAAATATGAGCCTTCAACAATCAATTCAATATCCTTTATCCTTAAATTATAATATTATACACTTCTTGCTTTAACAATCGTGCCTTAAATTAATTATTTAAGATATATATGTTGATATATATGTCACACGGTTTCCAGACCTGACACCACTGGGTTTCTTTGCCTTTTTTGCGAAGAAGGGGAATCTTCGTAAGACCCAATCTTTCTGGTGGTAGTGTGAGATTTTTACTTACTAAACCCTTCTTCCTCTTCGGCTGCCACCCGGCTACTAATTAAGTATTGCACAAGAGTGGCAGCGATGTGTCCCTCTCAGGATCTCTTTCTGTCCCTGTTATTCGGTCAGGTCTAAATCAAATCAGCAATTGAAGATGTTTCCACTTGTCTTCTTCTCCTTATTATTTTTGCTGCATAACGCACTCGATATACCTGCTCCACGCATTCCATGCCCTGGCTGGCTCGCACGATCTTCAGACCTGACACCACTGGATTTCTTGTCTGGGGACGTGCAAATGTGATGTGATTTCGTGTTGAAGAGAAGTTGAAGACAGTTATTTCGTGCTATTACGACTACAGATTAAAAAGTTATCACGATTTAAAGGTGAAAATTTGGGTATTTTTTCAGAATGTTGAAAAAATATATATTTTTGACAACCCTGATACATAGGTTATACGACCTATGTATGAAACGTGGCCAAAGACCCCCCTAAACTCCTAAACAATTTTATCGGTCCATATGCAAAGCACCCTGTATATAACTCATTATAAATAACTCATTTTCTGGAAAGACATTTCTAAAAATAAATTGTAAATTCATAACACCTACGTAGAAGCAGAAATGGAAAATGTCACATTAATTAACGAATCATCAATAATTATAGAGTAAATTCGATAAAATAATTTTCACGTAGAATACTTATTGTAAAGGTCATCTAATACATGGGAATAATTTAACAGTTGTGTTCTGGCCTATTTCTGGACTATCATTATGACAGTCAGGCGATTGAATGTCGTTAGATTCGGTTGGGGAATTTTTTTAGTTTTCTATAAATAAGTAAAATTAAAAATAATTTATAAATGTTCTAGGCAACACGTCTGGCGTTTTTATAAACGTAAACTATTTATTATAAGGTATTAAAAATAATTTATTCCAACTTTTTAAAATTGACATCATTTTCTGGTTAGTTTCAGCAAGTTTGAACCAGCCTAGTACTGTCTTTACAAGCTGGTAATAGTCTGGCAACCTCCTTCCCTTCCAAACTCAACGGCACTCAGTCGCTAGACTATCATAATGATATACAGACCTATCCAGAAACACGTCAGAATACAATTATTAAATTATTCACATGTGTTCGATGACCTCCAATTTATATTTATTAATTTTTGTAACCGAACCAATAAAAACATTTGGAACTGAACCGAAACACCCAAAAACTTTACATTGTGCGCAACTTATTCGAATAATCTATATTTTCCAGTGAGGCCTACATCTCTCAACATTATATCGGACAACATGCCTTTATCGGCCGGTCGGCGACACGAGATGAATTGCGAAGTTCTAGGCTCTGATCCTCCACCAAAAGTGGAATGGTGGCTCGGAGATATGGAACTGACTAACTTCTCCCAAAAGGTATAATTTTCAATCCATTAAATCTTATTTATAAGTTTCAATTTTGCAACAGCGCTGCCAGATTTACGTGTACATGAAAGTGTATATTTAAATCCGGCTGGATATGCAGCATCCCCATTCCATGTACCAGATCCTTTCTTTAGTCTCTCACACCGATTGTAACAATCTTATATTTCTTATAGCCTCCTTCGATATATTCTTTATTGGCAGCATCAACATCTCATTTTAGTGACGATTTTTAACTCTTTGTGTGGTACTTTAGAATGCTGTACCCGTTTTATTGATTGCATAACATTAAGATAAAATCTGTAAGGAAGTAAAATATAAATGTTCAAGTATATATCATATTCAGATTCACAAGATTAAAACCACACATACAATAATACCTATAAATGTTTATACAATTACTAATATTTATCATTTTTTATACGCATTAAGTTTCAAATATCATCACAATCTTCCTACGCGCACAATAATAATATGCAAATTATGCGATTTAATTGAACTATTTGTAATAATTTATAAATTATCATTGATTATTAATATATATTAACTGTTTGTTTCGCATTCAGTAACATGTTTAAATATAATGACAACTTTTAATATACACATGAACGGAGATGTAACGCCAAGTATCTCCTAGCGTTTACTTCATACAATATTTAATTGATTCTATTTGAAATACATCAATTTAATCATATTGAAATATTTTCATTTAATATCATCCTATAATTCTAAAATCATAGTTACTATTATAATATAATTTTATAGTCATTAATCAACTAATACATTCAAATTTTGAGGATTGATCCATGAATTTATAATGAAATTTGATGTCTTAAAACCTAATATAAATCAATACCTATTTACAGTGAAAAATTATGGACACTGATTATAAAATATAATTTGCTTCTATAACCCAGATAGAACTTTGAATTGAATCCAACAAATATATTCCAACAGCCGAGCTTCCGTATCGTATTTAATGTGCATGTTTTTCATTTATGCTCATTTATATTTCTTTACATCGAGAAAATCCCATTAATTAAGATAATTAAGAGGACATTTAAGAGTATTTAAAGTTTCGAAACATTTAATCTTAAAAGGATTATACGTTAAGCAAACTAGAGAACTTATTTCGTAATTCAAAATGTAAATATAAGAAGTTGTTTTACGCGAGCTTTAAAAACTTGATTTAATTTTCAATACAACTTAGAAATACCAGATATAAATACATGCATGTATTCAATGAGGATTATATTTCTATGAGGATATGTCCATTTAATTCCCTAATGTTATCTTAACGTACGTTTATAAATCGTATAAGAGCATTAAATGGATGTACAATGTTCGAATGTCTGAAATTAAAGCTTTGGTTAATAGCAATATTCAATTGGATTACAAAATATAATACTTATTCATGCGTTAATAAAAATATAACATAGTCTCATCTGCTTTTAGCGGCAAGCGATTAAACCATATTTCTTTCATATCGATTGCAATGCACGAAAACATGATAATAATTTACAATGACATTGTAAAATTAAATAAAAATGCTTAAGGCTTTCTATTATTCAAATCATAAAATAAATCTGAATCACTTAAGCGTGATGTAAATTACATATGATAAAAGTGTTTCAGCAATTAGCTTATTATAGTTTGAAACTACAATTGGGAGATTAGCTTTAATCCAAATGTATGTTAATGTTTACTTTAGACTGACTCGACTGAAACTACTTTGTCGCGTAAGCCTTTCCGCAATGAACAGTAACTGATCCTTAAATAAAAGGTCATCCAAATGTGATAACTAGATTTTTTTTGTAGTGTTCACGGTAACAGCATTTCCAATACCATATTTGATGAAATGTGGCCCAATTATTCCATTTACCCAAAATGCATACCAAACAATAACTTTTTTTGATGTAGACATCTTTCATTTTGGATGTAGGATTTTCATCGTCCTAGATATGATAATTTTGCTTATTGACGAATCCATCCATTGTGAAATTAACTCTCCTTTATTGTTCAATAATAATGTAAACGTGTTGTTTCAACGTATACCTGTCCATGATTGAAATTGTACTACCTTTTACTAAAATAAAATGACGTGTCATTTGAAAAGATGCCACGTGTAAACATTATACAGTGCTAACATCTAGATGTCACGCTTGGATGACTTTATCTATTTATATATCTTTTTACAGCTTATATATAATACAATAATAATTCATGATTACAATATTTAATATATACTGAGGATTTAAACTAATAAATTGTTTATATCATGGAATCAAATTTTTCTTACATTTATCAACGCCAATATCTATTGCATAGCACATAATATTGTAAAAATAATCAATTGTTTCTTATCTTTAAACATTAATTGATGCGATTTATCCTTCTTCGCCAGATAAAAACATTAATACATATTTAAATTTATAAAATATGAGAATGTGGAAATTAAGATATGCAAAAATACTTCATAAATTATAGACATACGCCATAATTGTTCATTATTAAAGATCAATTCTATATTCGCAATAGGAAAACATTAAATATGCAAGCTATGGAATTTAAATAGAAAAATAATAGATAGAAGAAGATAGATAGAAATATTTATTTTTTTATTGCATTTATATAATTGATTCTCGCTCTTTACTTTAAATAAATTTAGCGATTCTCAAAACTATTTTGGTATGTATATAAGATTTCCGCTTGTATCAAAGTATAAAATTTAAGAAACGATCTACTTCAATGAGTCTATTTAAGCATCATTAATACATTTATTTTTACTAAAGCATAGTAAAATATTCTGCTGAAAATGTTTATTGTCATCAAATGCTTTGCAACTTTGACTCTTTTATTAAATTCTGATTATATAATATTAAATGCATATTCAAAGGCATAATAGCATTCGCAATAATATGAGCAATCAGTTCTGCAGTTTAATTGCCAATTCGCTTATACATTTATTGAAAAATAAAAATTCTACAGCTATATTTACAAACTATATTTAAATTGCAGCGTTTATAAATGAAATGCAAAATAAAGGAAGAAAATCATAATGTATTTGAATGCGTTATAATGTTCAATATTTTCAAATGTATTTGCATGCTTATTAAATTTAATATCGCTTTTTGAAGAACAAAAGTTAATAGATTTATTAAAATATATTTCCAGTTATAATTAATGAGCCATTAAGATACATTTTTGTTTCTAGGACTTAGACGAAGGCAACTTCACAATATCAACAGTCCATTTCACTCCGACTCGTGAAGACAATGGTAAAATGCTCACATGTCGTGCTAGAAATATACACATCGAAGATGAACACATAGAAACATCAATACAGATAGACGTTAACTGTAAGTACGCATAGTGATAAATGTGAGAATAAAGCAATTAATGTAGTTTAAGGATTAAAGTGACTTAAATAGCAATGGATGATAAATATTTATCCTAATTTTATATTTAATAATCAAACGCTCGTATCAATCATATTACAGATCCTCCTAAAATTAAGCTTCATTTGGGAAGTAATCTCAACCCTGACGATATAGAAGAAGGCGACGATGTTTACTTTGAATGCAAAGTAAATGCAAATCCCACTGCTTATAAAGTTCTGTGGAAACATAATGTAAGATTTAATTCAATATTGGCGAGGATATCCACAATGAAAAATGTATCAGTAAATAATTGTTATAATATATAATTTCAGAATGAAATAATTCAACATAATACAAAAACGGGTGTTATAACGAGCTCAAGCCATTTGGCTTTGCAAAACGTTTTCAAAAGCCAAGCTGGAAATTATACATGCTTGGCGTCAAACGTCGAAGGCGACGGACAAAGCAACATTGTCGATTTGAAAGTCATGTGTGAGTACATTTGTTGAAATATGATCATCTTTTTAACGCCTGCTTATCAATATTCATTATTATATCTCCTGTTTAATCAATATTCATGCAAGCATATAAATTATTTTGATGAAGCAAACAAATATTACTGCATTTTTAACTACCTATTTGTCCACATGTTCATTTTTAGCATTTATATTCTGTAAATATTGCAAAACTACTTTAAATTACATAATTTATAACAATTTCTCAGCTCAAATATTCAATCAAATTTTAATGTGCTTAAAAATAAATTTGTTATGATTTTTTGTAGCTCTATTATATTGATTGCACGTATGAAAATATATTGATAACAATTATTCGATTGGGTTTATTTACTTTTAATTTGACGTTTGTACAGGAATACCAACATCAGCAACTTGATCAACCTATTTTTATAATCCACAAACGAAATAATCAAGGAATCGAGTATTTTAAAATTAAAAATACATTTACACATTTAGTTTTCGAATAAAAATAGGATTTCGATTTTTAATTTCTCAAGTCCCTCATTTTTTCACCTTTAATTTCTCAAAATTATATTATATTATTTTTCGAACCGTTAAAATAATTGCTTAAAATTTTTATCCGTTATAATAAATACACGCTTTGTTTTTATTCAAACGCTGAATTTCGATTTTATTAACGCTTGAATTAATTAAAACTCAATACACTATTTTATTATTGTTTAAATTTAAATTGGTTGATTAATAATTCAATACAATTACAAATATAACTCAAACATACTTTGACCCCAAAATGGCATAATATATAAAAATAAATAGCAGATGTGCATTATGGCGTCGCCAAAATATCCTGTTGTCTATGGTTTTACATTTGTTATGACAGTTCAAATGTATTGCACATTAAAAAATCTCTAAAATATTATTTTCTATTTTAACGATTGAGTTGCAAGCTCCATATTTTATCGTGTAATTATTAATCTCTTTTAATGCATTCAATAAAAATAGGCATGAAAAATTCCTCGTTGCCTTTTAGTAATACCGCACTTCATATTTAGATTTAAATAAATGTTTCAGATAAACCTCTTTGTCGCATTGATCAAAAGCGTCTTTACGGCTTGGCAAGGGGTGAACGTGCTAGTGTATTTTGTTCTGTGGAAGCATATCCTCCTCCAAAATCTTTCCGATGGGCTTTCAACAATACTGCAGAAACGCGAGAGCTACAAGAGGTATGTATATATGCATTTAAATATATGAACTGATGATTATTTTATTCTTTATTGCATTAATCACATGGGAAATATTTGTATGCTAATAGCCTCATCTAGAAGAAAGAGATGGACAATATACTTCCATGCTAAATTATACACCCATGTCCGAGATGGATTACGGCACAATTCTATGTTGGGCTTCAAATTTAGCAGGCCGGCAAGTAGAGCCGTGTGTTTTTCATGTTATAGCTGGCGGCAAACCTGACCCACCGTATAACTGCACTCTTGTGAACCAAACAACTGAATCGTTGGATGTCGATTGCTTAGGAGGTGATTTATTGTTTAATTCTTATTATGAATACTTGCGCAGTTTTATTTGACAGATATTGTACGTATTTACGTTTTGCCTGCGATTCAAATAAACAATTATGCATATTTATTAGCATTTAAATTTTAAGGCTACATGTTGAATTTAAATAAAAGTCGAATGAAAATCATAGTGTTTTTATTTTATTTTTAAACCATGCAAGCGATATTCTTACATACGTTTATGTGTTAAAAATGATGATGATTATAAAATCTGATGCTCTCATGAAATAAACCAATAGGTTTCAATTTATTTGACAGGTTTTGACGGAGGACAAATTCAGAATTTTATTCTTGAAGTCTATGACCAACAAACTGGAATTCTTCAAGCAAATGTTTCATCGCCCGTTTCTCACTTTATGGTTAACGGACTAAAAGCAGGAAAGAGTCTTTTTATGGCTATATATGCCGCTAACACACGAGGGCGCAGTGAATCTGCAAACCTAGAAGGATTCACTCTTAAAAAGGCTGAAAAACAAACTGGTACGTGTAACAATAATTTTTATATCAATACATAAAGTAACTTGCGTCTGTGTATTTGTTAATATTTTTTATAATTCCAGGCCAAGAATCATCTTTTGAATTAAAACCACTTATTGTGATATTTGTGGGTGTGACTATTACAATATTAGTTATAGCTATCGCAACATTTTTAATATTAAGATTACATATTAAATCCCATTCTTCTAATGAACCACTGCAGCCATCTATGAAAGATAAAAGGGATGTTCCTTTAAGTAGTGAAACAGAAAGTATATATGGAGATAAAAATCCAGATGTTATTCGATTTAATAAAGGTTAGATATTTTATTTTTAATGGCATATATAAGCATCCATACTTATAATTAATTTAGTATTATTAGTATTTATTTAGTACATAATGATAGTCCGGAAACACGCCAGAATACAACTATTAAATTATTCACATTTAGATGACCTTCAATTTATGCTGCCATCTCTCAGTCTATAATAGTACCAGTTTTCTTGGAATTCTATTTTTGTAATTTTGTTAAACACGCAATATTTTAACCCAGTTGTAATTAATATTTCTTTATAAATCTCATACATAAATAATGATTATTTTGTCTCATTATATCTTCTATTCTTTGTATTGTTTAATCATTTTATAATTTACTGTGTTTTTTCATTGTTTGATGTTGGCTTTTATTTTGACTAATTGTTTTATATTTTCTTTATTTTCGTTTACTTCTCCATCCATATGGGTACGATCATTATTACAAAACATCGGTGTCACCGCGTCTATGGCTGATGCATATTACCAACCATTGGCATGTGCCTTAATTATGGGCAGGCACATTTCATCGTGAACCTGGTTTTCCAGAGTCTGACTATCAGCTGGGTGGGTCTGCTGGAGAGCAACTGACTGAAAATGAATGGCCCCTTCCACAGATGGTCACAACTCCTGGTACACAGTGCTCAACTACTCATTCACCGAGCGTATCTCACGGCTCTCGGCTGGCACACATGCAACACTTGTGTACCAATAATGTAAATTCATTTTATTCCATATTCTGTGTAATATATAATTTGGGATGTATCTCAATACTTATCATTGCTTTATTATTGCAGGTAGATGAATTGCCGTTTGAAGATTTCAGTATGGCTCAACAAATGAATTATTTATTGGATTCTCAAAATATTAACGTAGGCATTTCATCACCTAACTATACAAGGCTGGACTATGGACGGAACATGAATTTTACTATGCCGATGAAACCAGTGAGAGAAATTGTTACAGTACGCACTCCGTTGATGTTAAATAATCAACAAGAGAGCTGCGTCTAAATGTTTTCTCATATTTCTATAGCTCATTGTGATTAAACATGTTAAAATATACTTGATCACATTTTCTGTCACTGTTTTATAGTGTTGATTACGTATAAATGTTTTTTATGGCTACATCTTATCGGAGCAATGTCCGAAACAATGTGAAATGTTCAATGTCCTATCATAGAAGAAATTATAAATTTAAATGGTGAAGTTTTCAATTAAGCGAGCACATATATTGTATAGACTTAAGATGTATTGTTTAATGGATCTTATGGTTTAATATAAATGTCCATATGATGGCTTTTTTCCCATGTAGAATACTATCAATATTGTTTATCACTGTAATTATTGCCAAGTAAAATGATATTGTAGCAAAATAAAAAATAGGTAAAATGATTTTGTTGAATAAAATAAAATTTCTTGCATATTTAAAAAAATATATATATACAGAGATTTTAATATTAAATTAAGGTTAAACCAAAGATACATAATGTTAAATATATTATGGAGCGAGAAGATAACTCTGTACTAGTTATTTTTAATGCTTTAAGTGCCACATTATTTTGATTGTAGTTCATCCACTTTGTCACATATTTCTAACGACAGTATCAAATAAACCTGAGATATGTTGACGTCTCATTATTTTAAGAAATCTTGTCTGTTGTCATTATTAACATTATTAAAAATAAATGTTGTGTCAATCTTAATAGCTACCATACGAAATATGTTTTATCTATTATGTGCAATTATCAGAAATTAATGATATGTTTACGATCTAATAAAGGACATGAATACCGTTTTTAATAATATCTACAAAAAAAATATATCACTCTTTATCTTCGAAAATGGAAAAAGTTTTTGAAACTTGTAATTTGTATAACTAAAAATTATCAATTTGCCACATGGTAACATTCTTGGGGATGTGCATTTTATGTCTGAGGTGCTTGAAGGATATCCAATATATGGAAGGATAAAATTATTGTATTATTTTCTTATTTGCTTCGTATTTTTTATACCAATATATCGTCTAAGATGCAAAAACCCATATCATAGTTTAAAAATATTATTCTACCAATTGTATACCAAATGTTCTATGGTTTTATCCACATAAAGACAGAATAATAACGATACGTTTCTGTTTTATAATCATACTAAATTATACCTGTCCTTTGAACATATCATAAGGTTTTTGTGAATAAAAAAAACTCCTTAACCTACCGAAAATATCACATATCAAATATAATTATATTTTTTTTCTTTAATTTAAAAATATGAGTTCCTTAAAAATAAATATTTAATTTATTAATAAAAATAGCTATTTTAATTAAATTAAATCGCTGTTATTTTCGTTGCTAATGAGCATCCACGAGGTGCTACAGGGATACTATCTTATTTAAAAAATGAATAACACCAACAGAATAGAAGATATCAGCTTAATTCTATTTTTCATGTAAAGAAAAATTCCCTGCCGCATCCTGTGTTATAATTTATATTTTCAATCGTGATTTTACTTTAAAATTAGAATATTTATTATATATTTAATGTCGGTTTCACCTAATTTTTATTGTAATTTATTTTAATATCGTCATTAAATTTGTCCTCATTTTAACATAAAATATGACAAAAATCTTAGAACTGCATTTACTGAATTACGTAAAACTACTTTTATAAAGATCACTCTCTCTTGCATAGACGTGTGAATGCGTAAACGCTGTTAATATCAATAATAAGAACCATCATGAATATTCTTATGATCATGAAATGTTAATATAATTATGTTAACCGCGTCGTATTAAATTAATAATATAAAATCGAACTCAAAATAGAATCCAGAACTTTATTTTGCATCACCTGCATTAACATTATAAATTCACTGCAAATTGTTTTCAATTTAAAATTTAGATTCAAAAAAGTAAACCTTTCATGGTTCAACGTATTTAGCGTTAGAATTGAAAATTGATAAACGATAATTCAAGAGAGAGAGAGATTTAGCCTGAAATGCAATCTTACATTGCGATTCAAAGGATTTTATGTTCCATTATAATACGCGACTCTGTCCTACATATCAATTTAGAATATCATTAACCAATTGTCCAATCGTAAATCCCAAATGAAAAATACTTTTTTTCCTTCCATATTAAATGGTTTCTAAAAACTCATTTTAAAAAGAAAGAACAAGGATATGTAATATTTGATATTTAAATAATTTCCATGTTATTGACTTGTTTATATAATCATTGTATTTGGCAAATTGGCCGGTCTCATTATGATCATTATGACTGAGTTCCACTATATTTACGCAAATATACGTGTGTGCCTACAATCATATTAGGTATCAAAAAAGGTTTAATATCTTTTTCGGCGGACCGCACATGCTCATTTCTTCTAAGGAATATTTTGATAATTAATTTCAAATACAGAGTTCCATCCAGTTACAATTTTCAATACAAATTCATTTTAATAATTTTGAATCTGCATTTTTGCAAGTTTTGATTATTAAAAAAACTATTGAATTTACTGCATTAACTCGTTTACTATAATATAAATATTAAAAATACCTTTTCTTGAATTCCTTTACGAGGAATAACATAGATGTGCCCCTTTTTCGAATACGGCCGAATAAGATCAATTACCTTAAATAAGGACACACGATATATTTGCAGAATTATTTTTGTAAGAAAATATCAATTAAACACTCAATAATCACACGGCTGGTTATTGTGATTTTTCATTACTACTCATTTGAAATTATCAAATTGAAATGGTGAATTGACTGTTTCAGCATAAAAAAAATTAATATAAAATAATTGAAATTGTAGATATGAAAAAACAGGGTTTTTTGAAGATATAAGAGAACACTTTAATAGATTAAATTTATATTGATATTATAGTGTTAATTAAAACTTCACACGCAGTGCATATGCAATGTGTATGTGTGTGGTTGTATGTATGTATATATGTTGTCACAATCTTTCAGATTACTAAGAGCGCCCTTCGCCTCTGACGAACATTTTATTTCATATTTATACAATAAATCGACAATTTTCATAATATCTTTGTACCCGGAAAAACACGCAAGTACCCGTGGTGTATTTGCGATTCAATCATTTCATTAGGGTAGTCTGAATCAAATTTATGAAATGTATACAGAAGTGAAGACTGTATGAAATATGTATTTGTATGCTTGATTTTC
Source organism: Stenopsyche tienmushanensis (assembly GCA_008973525.1). Classification (NCBI taxonomy): domain Eukaryota; kingdom Metazoa; phylum Arthropoda; class Insecta; order Trichoptera; family Stenopsychidae; genus Stenopsyche; species Stenopsyche tienmushanensis. Next base: position 635,915 of record WACJ01000026.1, read on the forward strand.
TTTCGTAAAAAGAAATAACTATATTTCTGAACACTTTCAGCATTCTATATTGATAAAAGCGATCTTTGTAATCATGTACGTGGGATCCTATAACGGAGAATCTAGTCGGACATGTAAAATATATTTGAATTGGATATCATATTTGTTTGGTTTTGCATATATGTATGTGTTATTGTCAAGATACAAAAGATTATCATGCATGAATTAAAGATCAGAAAGGAGATCTATCGTCATTATTCCACGAAAAGTGGAAAGGATGACATTATTTTATTAATCTCTTTTACAAATAACTTATAGACCTGTGTGAAATAGATGTTATAATTCAAAAAGGCCAATTGAAATAAATTAAATGTTGTACACGATACTAATATACCACTAAATCTGAAATAAATGACTCATAACTAAAATTCTTCGTTTTATTTATATCATTTAAGATGGAAATTTGCACATAATCCAATATTAAACCAAGATAAACGCCTCTCCAATTGGTTTCATTTAATGTTTCATGCGTATCCTTAGTTCCAAGTATTTTTGCATTGCACCTAAAACTTAAAAAATATTTATAACAGCTTTCCTTGTTTAAAAAAAACTATTAAAATATTCACTGTATAACATCATCATCATAGTGCAGCCACAAACAATCCATTGCAGAACTATGTTATATCATACATTCAACTCCTCATTCGCTCGATATTGAAGGTAGCATAACGCGAATTCAAGACTGAATGCTTTCCTATTTCAGGTTGACTCTCTCAGATCGGCGATTTCAAAACGATATAGAAGACAACGGAAGACAATGCTGTTAATGTTGCAAAGTGAAGTTTCTCATATGCATCTCCTCGAGGCCGTCTCTTTGATGTTCTTCTTGTCCTTGTTCTGTTCCTAAAGATTCTTGGTTCCAATCCGGTAAGGTTCATCATGCTCCATATTATTGGGTAGGGTCGACTATGTAAGAGATAGCGAGTGATCTCGTCAGCAAGCTCTCCAATATAACGGAACCTCTCCAATATAATATAATGGGCTATTATATAGCAAATTCATCTAAATAACATAAAAAATGTCAATCAACACGTGAAAATAATTTAAATACCATAGACTCCAAATAATCTTGCTTTTGAAAGTAATGTATTTCAAAACAGTTTTGCATTATTCATATTCTGCGCCGCATGTGAAGTAAAGAACTTTGCAGTAGCAATACCAAAAGTTAATTAATTATAGCTATATATTTAATGAATTAAGCTGATAGTCCTCATTATAAAATTACTTTGATAATGATGCTTCCAATCGCGTTTTCTATAATAAATTTAAAAACATAAAAATAACAAATATTTGTTACCATGGATGTAACGAAGCAAACTGTTTTATCAATACATGTGTTGAATCCATTTAGTGCTCAATAGCTTCATATTTTTTATCATGTCAGTTAAACATAAAGCAAATTATGAAGAATCAATTTATGATATTTTACGCAAATCACCCCCTCCTGAACCAAAGCCTCCAAGGTAATAAATACCCTTGAGATTTATAATTACTCTAAAAGTATGCTTGAATTGAAAATGCAGGCACACCCAATTGTGTTATATGACGAAGTCATTTTTCCAGGTTTCTAATTTTTGTTCAAATTCCTTGATAATACGAGCTTATAAAGAATTTTTTCAAAGTCATGAAATCAATTTTCATAAATGGTCATTAATATATGCTATTTTTCATAGATACATTTCTACCTATCACAATAAAAAACAGCCTACAATGTGCAAAATGTCTGCCACCATGGGAGTTGCCGATATTAGTTTGAATGATCCGACCCATTATCTCAAAAAGGGTGAGGGCATCAAGCATCCGTCTGCGGAACCACACCGCAGATGCTTGACAAACACCAGATTGCCCAGATTACCGGAAAAGGATGCGAAAGATTCAACGGAAAGAAAATCGACCAATTTTATTGCGCAGAATGTTAAATCAGCAAAACGCTTAAAACCCAAGTCTGCAGAAAAATACATCATCGATTCACCAAACGGTCATAAATTTCTGATGGACGACAGTAATTTAAAATACGTGTATGGAAAAAAATTTGGCTCATCACCGCACTATCTGACCAAACGAAAGCAAGACATTCAAAGAGCCGAAGACGATTATAAAAGATATTTGGAAACAAAAGAGCCCCTCTGCAAATTGATCAGCGAAGAAGAACGACAGCAGATATTAAATGTATGTGAAAATATAATTTTAATTCGGGTGTGCATCGTCAATTAAAACCGCATTGTTTTTATATTCAGCTTTTTTCTCAATGTTTCAGGGTTTGAAAGAGAATTGGGCTAAAGTACAGAAATCGTTACAATTATTGCCGTTGATGATTGATACGATTGTAAAAGTCAATAAAAAGAAGAAAATTGAAGACACTTTGAATGAATTGGAAAAGAATATAAGAACTCTAGAAAATAACCCTTACATATATGTCTACGACGATTAATAATCTTATCGAGTCTTTTTTACAAAAATATATTTAACGATGCAAAATTAATCATCATCATATTGCTTTATATTATATTCTGCATGTTTTTCATCATTTTATCTATTTTTACACAATGTAAATGCACAAAATAAATTAGTATGTTTATTATTATTGCTTTTTTTATTTAACAACATGATTTATTTACTTATTATTTGAAAAATGTATTGCAAATATTTCAGATTTTTACAAAAAAAATAAATTCATTGAAGAATAATATTTCAAAAAATGATAGCCTGGATGCAAATATTCTTAATTTATTTTTATTTATTGAATCATTTCGTTGCTTTGCTTTATAATCCAGTATAACGACATTATACAAGTCTTCTTAATGATTTTGCGAGAGTTACATGGTCTCATCGTTACAGATATTGTTTATATTCAGTGAGATTTACACCACAAGACTCAAGAAACTTTCTTCAATAAATCTGACCTTTATGCTTATTATAAATTTTCTACATTGTAAATGGCGAATTTATCATATTTAAATTGGCATACCATTCCCCATCTAATAGATACAATTTGCTTTCATATAACAATAACTACTAAGGATCCAATATGTAAATATTTCTCTTGATGGTCTTGATGGACTTCATTATCATAATAATGCAGCCACAAATAGTCCACTACAGGACTAGAACCTCTTCAATATCCATTCATAGGAAGGGGTTACATCCATACGTGACGCTCTCTTTCTCCCAAACTGTGCTACGTCTCTCTTTGTCTCCGAGCTCAATATACGAGAGAGCTCTTTCTGAAAAGTGGAGGGGGGAGCACAGGCCCCGGGCTCGTACTCCTTTAGGGGTTAAGTGCATCTCGGATTCGCTCCTACACCAACTGAGGGTGTCTCCCCGTCTTCGTACAACTTACCCAAACGAATTTGAAACTAGGTGGCTTCCTGTTTCAGGTTGACCCTCTCAGTTTGGCGATTCCAAAACGATATAGAAATCAACGGAAGACAGTGCTGTTTTCGTTACAAAGTGAAGTTCTTCATATGCATCTCCTCGAGGCCGTCTCTTTGATGTTCTTCTTGTCCTTGTTCTATTTCTAAAGATTCATCATGCTCCATATTGTTGGGTAGGGTCGACTATGTAAGAGATAGCGAGTGGCAAGCAAGGCATGATTTGTAAAAGTAGTAAAAAATAATAGATAAACTGAGTATCAGACTATGTATGTGAGTGCAAATAAGCTGGGGAGTTTGTGAAAGTAGTTACGATTAGTAGATTAACTCGATGTCTCATATTGTAAATCCATAAATAAAAATTAGGAATGATTACGGATTGCTTGTGGTGCAACGAGTGCTGAGACGCTTTCATTCGGGTGTCCGAATAAAACTCAACGATAGCAGTAAAAGTATGATGGACTCAAAGCAAACAGAAATCAAGTCTTAAATGCAGTGCCTGAAAAATTTTGCACAAACACAAGTTTCATTTATACAAATCATATGGATAAATTAAACAAAGCTTTTTTCAGTAAATTTATATTTATTCAAAGAAGCGGGTTCTACAATATTTGAGATAATTTTATCGATAACTTTCAAAACATTTTTATAATTATGTTTTTATATGGCACATTGAATGTATGTCTTATTTTAAAATTAAGAAATTACACGTAGGAAAAAAAATGTATATTCATGTTTGCTCAGCAATAAATTTGCCAAAGGAATATGTAATTCTAGGAACAAAAATCTCAATGCATAATGAAAATTTTGTCGAAATATTATAATATATATTTATATATATATATACACACAGATTTATGCATAAAAACTGCCGATAACGTATTTAATTTTTTGTCAAATACAATATTACCCGCCTTATGAATTTATGTATTAAATAAATTTATCAATTCTAGACCCGAATAAAATATTTCATTAAGCTCAACACTTTTTCTTGATAAGCATTTGTTATCGGATATGTAAACTTGAGTGATTACGGCATTTATACAGAAGCTGGCTTTCGAAAAGAAAGTAAGATGATTATACGGGACCAATTGATCCTGTTATACGAGGGTTTTATCGAGTGAAATGCGCCATTATTGAGTGATAATGAAATGTAACTTTTGGTCCCTTGGTTTCTTACCGCGCGGGTTTTATTGTATTTGACCAACGCGACTAAATATCGAGCAGTTTCAAACATGCACAATTCAAGACTGTATATAACATCAAAGTTTGCGTACACGTAAATTATAACAGTGCAAATATATGAAATAAAGGTTCCTCTTTATTGTCTCCGTTTCCAAACCAGTCAAATAGCATCATTCTAAGTTATACATTTAATTCAATACATTTTCACTCTTTTATCATAATGCTTTATGTTATCACCATTTATATTTCAATAAAACGTCTATTTGTCACGTATATTTGTCCATTTTAAATAGTATACAAATATTTAAATGAGCGATTTTCTGCTTTACAGAAGCGCGTTTATTTTCTCCGAATAGATTTTAAATTAACGATGCTCAAATAAATTATTTTACTGCCCACTTTTAGAGATCTAGTGTCATGGGAAAATTTAATGTGCATTTCAATCTTAATATACTAATTTCACAAGGCAGTAAACCTTAAATTCATAAAAAATATCAACATCATAAATTGATATTTTGGTGATAACGTTAAAATATAAATCTGAATGCACTTTAAAAATGATTTTAAATTTATATATATAGTTAAGTAATAGACTTTTAACCCTGAAATCCCGCTCAATAATCTCATAACAGGCACTCCAATTAAGACGAACTTTACAATCACAATTTACTTATCTTAGAGACAATTCAATATGTTCCATTAAATTATAATCGATTTAACACGAAAATTTTAATGCATTAGCAAACTTTTAATCCACATTTATATACGTTGATGTTTTAAGAATTAAATGCTCATAATTATGCACTTAATATGTACATATATTAAATAGTTACAAAATGTTCATTTATGTTCGCATTCCAGCCGCGTATTTTCATACCGCAGCAGTCAAGCCGCAACCAATGGATTTTGCGACCGGAATGTATTATAAAAAATACTCAATATATGAAAAGAATATCTACAGCAACATAAATCAGACAAAAATACATGTAGTTAGACATTTAACATTGATCACTAACATTAAATTATTGTAGGTATGCATAATATATGATTGCCAAAATTTTCAACCTAATTTATGACGATCAAAGTATTTGGCTGAATTGAATGTTTACGTTTAATTGATGCAAATATATCTTTATATTTCTGCAAAGCATCTCGGCTATATATAAAAAATTGCTACAAATTATTTCGGCGGATACATCCAGATAAATAAACACCCCGCGTACTCGGCTTTTAATATCGATTTATAAATGTATCAATAAGATTTGAATCAATGCGTTAATTTTTTACCCAATGCAACAACATATCCCGAATATTTCCCCAAAGTTTTGGAGTAAAATTCTAGGAGAGAAAGCCTTAGGAAATTCTGGGAGCATCACACTTTAATGTCTTTTTTTTAGTCAAAACTCTATTTTTGAATACCGTAGACATGATTTCTCAAAAATTAGTCTTACTGAAATTTAGCATATATCTTCTAGATAGGTTTGAATGAAAGATTTTTATTTTCTTTGAATACAACTTATTTTACAAGGCAATACATGTTGTAGATTTGATCGACAATTGTACTTTTTTGCCTAAAACTGTGCCAAAAATTCAAAGTTAATTGTTTTTTTAAATTCCTTCGTTTAATCATGACCTGTACTCATGTACTAATATAAAATATTTAGATTTTTAGTTTGATATAAAATTATCATGAGTTATCGTGTCCACCCCGAAGATAATTTTTTTTATTAGGGGTATCTAAAAACCAAGTCTCAACAGCTAAATTTTTCAACATTTTCAAATGAAAATTTTATAGAATATTGTTTAAATATAGCTCTATTATATGCTTTAAAGTTGCAAAAAAATATTTCTTTTTTTATACTAAAAAAAATAAAATAGAGAAAATATGCTTTTTTTATGCTTTAAAATTCAATATGATCCCTCAAAGAAAGCAAAAGTTTTATAATAATTTAATGAAAACCTAAATATCGCAATTCTTACATTGACTTGGAAGTATGATGGGTTTTTTTAGTTAAATAAATATAATGTTACATATGCATCAATCAATAAAAGCACCCAATTTTAATATTTTAGTTGTTTTTTACTCTATTGTAAATTATACGTTTCATAGAATTTAAATCTAAAACACAATATTTTATTACATAAATAGGTCTATGAATGTTGCTGCCTTGAATTTCAGATAATATTCATTATTTGTAACTGAATTTTACTTCCGAATAATCAATATCGGAACATTCTAGTCCAATAACTGTGTATAGTCAAGTCGTTAATCATTTTATACACATTACATATATGTGCTTAATCGTAAAATATTTTCATCATTCATAAACATGTAATAGATAAGAATATCTTAGTATGAATGCATCAAAAGTTTACTAAAGAAAATGATTTCATTCTGTTTTAATTTATTTTTTCGATACCACATGAAACATTCAAGAATTATACGTATTACTAATTGTAATATAAGAAAATTAGCAATATAAATAAAAAATAATGTACAGTTATATTTTTGAAGTGAATTAAGTCCATGATTATTTCACAGTTCTAAGAATATTTACAACATCAAGAGTTATTAAAATCCTCCAGTCTCAAGAGATAATGTATTAAATTTTATTATAATAAATTTCGCAGTGAAAATATTAATTTCATAAAAAACTGAGTCCAAATCAATCTGATAAATATATATATTTTTTTTAAATGCCAAATAATAAGCCTTATTACATCTTAAAAATCAACACAAACATTTAGTAAGATATATTGTTTCACGCTAGATATATTCTCAAATCAGTTTAAGATGCAGCTTTCAGAAATAATAAAAATAATCTTGCAGTTATCAGTTTACATCATAAATCGGTGCATATTTTTTGATGAAATTGTTTATGCAAAGGTGAGAAGTCTTCAACAAATGCTATATGTGTCCGATGAGAATTTAGGAAACAGGAAATTTGATATTCTCCAATGACGAAGAATGCAATAGGATAGATTTGAAGAGATCTCGACTTAAATCAAAACTGGCCTTGTGAAAAGCCTCATTTTTTTTTTCAATATGTTGCTGATAAAAATGCACTATAAAGGCAGCCAGTAGGAAAAAATTGAGGCCTTTGAGGCAGACACATCCTTGGCTATTAACAGAAGAGGTTACGATTCTCAACAGTGAGGGACCGATTTAAGAAGAAATTTATTAAAAGGAAAGAAAACAAGCAATACCTATATAAAATGTCTTCCAGTGATGAAAACATGAAATTAACGATTAAAAAACAATAATAAAGAGAGCTCATAGTGATAGCGATAAACATATAGTACTTAAATTTAAGCATACACGAGATGAGAAACTATTACGGTGATTGAACGATTACATTGAATAACGATAATATATTTGATTTTTAAAAAAAGTCTACAAAAATTAAGTACACGCTTCGTACTCAAGCTAATAAATTCGGATGCAAAATATGCAAAAATTTATGAAGAATTCTAATACACCACAAGTATAATGGGCATGTTTACAGAATAAGAGAATTACACAATAAATGAGAATAACATTCCAATATTAAACAGTATTTACAATGCATGTCCGTTATAATAATTGTACTGCAATAAAAGATAAAATAAAAACGTTTTTATCGCCTATTAGTATTTTTCATTTCTCAAACATGTATTTTACGTACAGGAACAATTTCTTTAAAACAAAGTCCTATCAAAAAATTGAAGTATTTATAAAAGTTAGCGATAAAAAATATATGGTAGTGATTACAAAAATTACAATTATTGTATAATGAACATTAAACTAATATCACAATAATAAATATAGTTATGAAACATGATTATCATAAATAACTTATTTGAATTTTACATCTTTTGTCGGCAAATAATGATAGACCTTATAAAGCCTCCAATTTCGTCGTACATACAATTTAACTTATGCAAATACATTCATCAAAAAAGCCGTTCAATGATTATGAATACATTTACATTTTACTTATGCTAAATGAAATAAGAACAAGTAAATAATAACATCCTTGGATGATGTTTACATCATAACAATGGGCCTTAAAATATAATATATATATATCGTTCATGCACGTTTTAGCATTGAAAGATCAAATTTTCCGACGGTAAATAGCGTATTTTGGACATCGAAACTTTCCTGAACATCTGAATAAATAAAAGCATGCAATTCAAATCCGTTTGTATAAAAATTTACCGAAATAATAAACACAATTATAGCAGATTGTATATAAACTATTTAAATTCCGTTATTTAAACGTACATTAATAGAATTTGTATCCAATGGATATTTAAATTCGCTATAAGAAGCATACATTTATTTTTGTCCATTTGTAAGGGCTTCTTATCCTTCCGCTGTATATTTATTGTGACATTACGGTGAAAATTTTTTGGTCATTAAGCGTTTTTGACCCTAGTGTGTGATAATTTGATTATAATGAATCGTACTCCATTCCATATCCTTTCTAATCAGATTGAAGAATCAATTTGGCATTAACATACGGACTTGCGCAACATTAATACGAGAAATAAAAATAAAAGCGCAATATCGGACCATTTCCGACAAGCACTACGTATTATGCGAACGAATCAAAAATAAATTCAACATCTAGTAACTTCACGTTGGATAATTTTAAAAAACGCCCTCGATTAATAAATATGCCTTTACATATATTTCGATCATTGGTATAAAATGAAAATAACGTGAATGAATTACAGTTTTATATTTCATACTATGAATATTTTATACACGGTTTGTATTTTTAATGTGTAAATAAATTAAAGCAAAGTTCTTAATTTTCTTTAAAACAATAATAGCACCTAGACCAGTATAAATAGTTCAAGTAACAAATATTTTTAGTTCTTAATTTTCTCAATATAGAATATTAATGTATTTTAATGCAATTTTTGTATTGATACTGCAGTCAGTTGTGTATTCTCACTACGCTTTGGTATAGGCGGAGGGGGCCTCTTTTTTATATTTGTTGTCGTTTGAATGGTACCTTCAGCTTCCTTTTGTGGGACGATTGAAGTTTTACCTGTATTTGCGTAAAGACTGGATCCGTATTCACTCACTTCACTAGACTGCTTAGCGATTATGTTTTCATACAGGTTAAGTGGTGCAGGGTTCGCATGACCATAATGTTCCTGTACCCAATTTGAAACGTTGGTTTCTTTATAATCATCATTCAGAATCGGATATTCTCTAAATCCCAAAACTTCATGTGGTGTAGTGGCGGGCTCAAGTTTGCATTTTTGTGCTACCTGCCATTTTTTACGCATTACTCTCTGTAAGTCTTTTAAAAACTCTTTGGGTGGATTACTGGATGAATCCGATAATTTCTTTGGTGAACTTAATTTAGTAGTTTCATTTCGTTTCGGCGGTAATGGCTTAGCAGAATTTTGAGGTGTATTAAAATGCTGAATATCATTATTTGGCGATACATACATAGAATTATTTTTACTACCCTTCTTCTGAGATTTTGCTAAATTAGGACTGGTATCTGTAAAACTGACCTGCTTTTTGCGTACAACTGGGGACTTAACTTCTGGTTCTTCATTGGCAATATCTGCAGGATTTACAACCCTGTTTGGTAATGAAACTGGTTTTTGTACTGCACCTGGACTGGATGTTTGTTTAAAGTCAAATCCTGATGAGACACATGTTTCATCATTAACAGTATTAATATTCATTGCATTCATTATTTGAGATATATCATTCGGTTGATAAATATTTTGATTATTATTAACTCCTATTTGATGGTTCTTATTATATTGCGAACCTGATGCTAGTATTATATTAGATTGATTATTAGTATTTACATTAATATTTTGAGATCTCGGATATTGATTAACGCTTGAACTTAAACAAGACATTTGGTTTTGCAAAGAATAATTCCCCGGTGCGTTAATTGGATTAAAAGAAATCTTTGGCTTTGGTAATATTTCCTGAGAATTATTTTCTGATGAAGGTTTTTTCCTTAATACTACATCATTCTCCGATAACTGTTGGTCTAATAGTGATAATTGTTGAGCCTGAAAAAAAATAAAAAGCATTTATATGAATACAGATTTGAAAAACTGTAAATAATCAACAAAATAAATTATAATTTCTTTCAAAAATAATGAGGGCTTCGAACCGTAATTTTTTTTTATTTCGATTCAATTTTCAATATTTATATCAGTTACGGTTTTCGTTCCAGGAAAAATAACGGTTTTTCCAGTTTTCGGTTGTCCAAAAGTTATCGTATAGGCGACAGATATAATATAAACAATTAAACATAACATTAATATAAATAAGGTCTGGATGCATAGCAAATATATAGGAAAATATCGGCTAAACAAAATAAATAGTAATTAAAAAAGCCTTGGCCTTAAAACTTAGTCCCGTCAGACTAAGTTACCAGGCCATAAGCCGATGAAAGACTGTCTGGCACTCCTTTTTTGTGCGAATGTGAGTGGCGGCAAGAAGATAAAGCCTCTTCTTTTTAACTCTTCAGAGAACCTGCGAGCATTCACAAGGTGCAAAGTGCGAATGCACCTGTTATGTGGAGGTCAAATAGTAGGGCATGGACCAACGAAGAGCTGTTTACCGAATGGATAGACCCTGCTGTTAGTCCTGATATTAAAAAAAATACCTACTGGATAATAATATTCCTCTGAAAGCCATGTTAATTATGGATAATGCTCCTGCCCACACCGAAAGTTCAGGATAATATTTTGGAGGAGTTTAGTTTTATAAAAATTGTCTTCCTTCCGCACAATACAACTCCTATTCTGCAGCCCATGAATCAGCAAGTTATCTCTAACTTCAATAAATTATATACAAATGGGCTTCTCAAACTCTGCTTCGACATCACTGAACGCACGCAGCTCACCCTACGAGAGTTTTGGAAAAACCACTTTGATATTGTAGGGTGCCTGAAACTCATTGATGCAGCATGACACGAAGATCATTGAAGCGTGGAGAAAGTTGTGGCCTGAGGTTGTTTTAGAACGAGACTTCGAGGAATTTATGAGAGAAAAGAAGCCTGTCGAAGAAATTGTGTCCCTGGGCAAATCTCTAGGCCTCGAGGTAAACAAATTTGACATTGAAGAACTCATTGCAGAACTTAACGAGGACTTCAGTGTCGACGAATTGAAGGAGTTGCATGAACAACAACACCGTCAACTAAAGGAGGCTCTGTCAGGAGCGAAGGAAGAGGAAAGCAGAGATTAGAGCTCATACTTCTGGAACGGTATTTTCGAATTGGTTCAGTTCCGGTTTTCGCTCTGGCAAAAATAACGATTTTATCGATTATTGGTTTTATCGGTTCCGGTTCGAAGCCCTGATAATAATACAAAAATTACTTACATTGTTATAAATTTCAGTCCTAGAAGAATTAAAAATAAGCCGTTCCTTCTCGGCACTCGTATTAATATCGCTCTTTTCATAGTTATTTCTTCCATCACAATGCATTGTTTCTATTTCGTTAAGTGCTGGGGGTGGCGGAAGACTCATGAGGCTCAATTGGGAATCGCTCAAATTGTAACCTATGGATACAAAGACTAAACGTAAATATTATTCAATAAAATTATTATCAAACTTCCAATATAAAATTGAGCTTACAACTTAATGATTGAAGCTCCGGCGGTGGCGGAGGTAAAGATTCCAAGCTCAGCGTAGAGCTAAACATCGGATCGTATGTAAATATTTCGTCGTTTGAGAAACTCGGCGGTGGAGGTAGTGGTAGATTTTGAATATTTTCATCGGTTAATGCATCATTGAAACCGTCGAAGTGCACATCGGCGGTCGTTTTCAAGACTACTTCTGATTCGTCAGCGAGTTTCGAATTTGCTTTCATATCTTTATTTTCTCTTTGAGATAGTAAATTCGCTGGTAAATATTCAATGTTTTCTATTCTATCGGATGAATTTGATTTATTCGAATCATTGTGAGTATTTAAATCATACGAAATATTTGTTTCCGGTAAAAATTGTCTGGTAATATTTTTTGCAACTACCGTTTGCTGTGTTAAATACCCTTTTAAAACTCCAGTAGTAGGAAGAATTTCACTTTTATCCACGTCATAATAATTTTCTTGTTCAATACTCCGAGGTAAAGAACCCCTTCCGTATATTGGAGACTGTTGGCCATTAGAGATAAATGGAATCAATTGTGAAGGGGTGTTACTACCGCTGTTTGAACTTTGAGATGATGACATAGATTCTGAAATTAAAATCATGTAATTAAACTCTGCAATATTTATTTCATTAAAATATATTCAAATTCAAATTACCAATTGAACCACGATTTGTTTTAATTTTGTGTCGCTTTAATGTTCCAGAACTTGAACTATTATCATCTGTATTATTTGATTGTACAGATTTTCGACGGTTGCTGTGCCTTGTTAATGTGCCTAAAATATTAACAATCATTTTAACATCTATTTTAAATTTAAAATGAATTAATATCAATTTTATTTGAATAAAGAAATACCAGTGTTGGTATATGCAGATGAATTTATCGAGCTGGTTGGAGTGATATCTCCGCTACTTGAATAAGATGAGCATGAGACTGAATCAACCATTTCTTTCAACTGTCTAGTCATTGATGTTAGTGGTATATTTGGTTTCATCGAAGGTTTTCGTTTTATCGTCCCTGAAAATAAAATTTGCAATGAGTTTTTTAAAATACATCATGGAAATTTACATGAAAAATAAATTATAATTAAACTTATACAGGGTGCGGCAAGAAAACTTCCTTATTTGAAACACGTGCCCTAAAGCAACATTTATTTTCAAAAGGATAGAGGCTAATTCGAACGAGCAGAACATAATGTGCGACTGTTTAGTGTGCATTGTGCAGAATAGGCATCATTGCTCCATAGTTTTTTGAAGAAAACGGTCAAACAGTTACGGTTCGTTATGTGTTCGGTACGTGTTTTTTACCAAAACTTGAAGAAATGGATGTGGGTGTCTGAAATGGGATATCTGGTTTGAGCAATATAACGCCATGTGACCCACATGGCGTGAATCTTTTTCGAGAACACTGCATCTTCAGTCAGTAATCCAATCTTCAGTGGTCAACGCTTTCGCCCGATTTGCCTTGACCATCTCATTGCCTTGACCAGAACGGAACCAGAACGAACTCACGACATAAAAGGCTATCAAATATTTATGGATAGGTTTTACACCATGAAATTCCTAATATACTTATTAAACACCCCAACACCCGGCTTGGAGTTGGTGAGAACTTTTATGAAAAAAATTGGAGCCTGAAGGATTAAAAGTAAAAATAATATATAATAAAAATACCGGTCGAAAATTCTGAATCAAATGCGTTTGATTCATTCCCTGATGGTCCGTCAGACATACAACCACTAGAACTACTTGATGATGTACAGGAATGCCTGAAAATTTGAAAATAGGAAAACATAATATAAATAATCATATAGTTTTTAATTAGGAAAATATATATGATATCTTTTCACATCATATTAAAAATTTAATTACTACTTATATTCTTTACTAACCTTCCAGAGCTAACGTCTGATGATCCTGTAATGCTACCTTCGCTGTAAATCGTTTTGTTTTGTATATCTATCCCAGGACTTTCAATAATTGAATGCTGTGCAGATCCTATGCTGGTTTGTGATATCGATATAACCTATAGTAAAAATATTTTATATCAATTATAGTTCACTATTATGTGTTGATAAATAAAAGCACATTTCAAAATTGTATCATATATATATTCAAACATACCGAACAAGATCTAGCATAAGCTAGTTGATCTAAATCTTCCTGCGCCAAGTCATCAGTGAGGGTGTGGTAGTTATAAACCAATTGCCTTCCGTACTAAATTTGAAGAAATATTAGTAGTGAATAAAAATTTAAAAAATAAAATATTGAATTCCCTCGTTGATATTTGAAAAATTTTACATTCGCGTTAAAAAATAGGAAATATAAATCCGGGCATTTTATGGCAGATGTGAGTCCCAACGCGACTAATAATTTTGTGGTCATTTAAAATTTGATACAAAATTGCCCTATGTTTTTCTCCAACATATGTTGATAAGTTGAGGCCAAGGGGATAAAATAATGCTTAATTTTATAGTCAATAGTACTTTAGATGTACTTCAGAAAGCCACGCAAGTTCCAGTCATATCGTTATTAGACCAAATTTATCAAAAAATCATAAATAAAACTATATAGTGAAGCGTATATATATCAAATTTTGAGGGAAATAAGTATTACAATTGTTTCATTAAAATTACCTTTGCAATTCTCATGGCGACAATCCATTTGTCTAGAGTTTGCTTGTCTTCAGCGCATAAAAACTTAATGTATTTAACGCACTTAGGTTGTTGAAGCCTGGGATGCTTTAAAGCAAAGCAAAAGTCTGTCGGGGCTTTGTGCTTCTTTTTCCAATTGAGTCCCACATATATTTCGTTTGCGCCAAAATTCGCTAAACAAACCATTTCTTTAACTTTGGCTTTCTCTTTAGGACAATAGAACAATCCTGTGGATCAAAATTAAGAGAATTGTTTTTATAGCAAGAGATTATTCCAGTGCGTGAGCACAAAAACACATACTGAAAGAATATCGCCCATCAAATAACGAATATCATTTTAAAATCCCAAATGTATATAGCATCGCTGATTCATATCACATATTTATATAAAATTCTATACAAGACAAAGATTTCATGTGCAAATAGAATAATAATATAAAAGTAATAATCATTTATCTTATTAGAGAAAATATCGCTTGGCAAAATATTAAAAATACAATTTGATAGTCGCTTGCTCTCCACATTTAAAAAAATACATTGCAAAAACACATTTATTTGAATGTGCGCACAATATTTGCATAAGCAACATATTGTCTTATCCAAATAAAATATTAACCGATGCAACACATTTAAATAATGGCATTTTTAACGTTATAAATACTAACCATTTGGTCCCATGGCAAAATGATGTTTTTTCCAACCCTTCTTTACATCGCTTTTCAGATATAAAGGTCCTTCTAGCATGGGTACGTTCTGGGCCACAATGCTCAGATTGTCGTTTTTATACATTCCGGGTGTATTTTGGGCACCCAAAGCCGACGTCTGATTAAAAAACTCGTCAATAAGCAGAGTACGAGAATGTTCATCGTAATCACTCTGACGATCTACAATTTAAGAACAATTTTAAGAATAAAAATTACAATCGTTATTAATAAAAAATGTATATTTTTTACCTCGATTGTTATCGTTGATAAGATACTTTTCTGGAAAGTGAAATAGTGACATCTTTTCGGGGCGTTCAACAAAAAATATTTTATTCTTTGAATCCCTCGCCCATAGCATCAAATTATCCACGAGAATTTCATGATCTTCGAATATTCGCTCTGAAAAGATAATATCGTGTAAAAATTTAAGCTAAACAATCCAAGCTCTTAAATGATTTCGCTTTATATCGTCTATTCATGATGCATATTTCGGCCAACACAAAATCAATCATATACTTTTAATGTATTATGGATAATTTATTGTAAGCGCTTAGTAGAAATTAATTAAATAATCCAAAATCATAATATTTCGCTTAATCTATTATTTATTTTTATATTTTAGACTTTCTATTATATGATATCTTAAATGAATTTCTATTAAGGCTTGACGTGAAATCAATTCATAGTACAGGAGGAACAAATAATCCAAAAAGAGACACTTTGAATTAGCAATTCACACATACGCAATACAAAATATCACAAAAGCATTTGTAAAACAATATAATTTTCCTTAACACGAGATGATAGAATTAAGATAATTCTCACCCATATGTAGCTCTGGCAGAAACTCGATCAATGCCCATTTGGGATCCATAGGTACATGATTTTTTTCAGCTAATAGCCTAGTAACGTAGGCGCAGGTCATTTTTTCGTCCACGAGAAGACTTTTAGATGAACCATCGATTGAAAATGCTTTAATGAAGAGTTTTTTTACGGACGCTTTCTTCATCTTTTCAAGCGCCAATCGTATTTTTTCAGCCTTTGCTAAAAATGCCGCATCCTGAAAAGCACACAATTTTTAATAAATATATTTGCTGATATACATTTATGAATTGAATTTTTAAAAATGTATACCTTCGGTTGGTGCAGGCTCGTTGAATGCACGTGGGATTTATTTGCAAAACTTGTCCCGCTGGAAGTTGACGACTCACTTGACAGCATTGATACCTAAAATAATCATTTTATTAATATATTTGCTAAATAAATTAATATCCATATGCAGTTAAATGGTCTTTATGTATGCTTACGGTGTCGCTAAATGCTGAATCGTTATCTGGCGAGTCTGTTCGCTGAAGAGGTACACCGTGATGTATTATATTTTGATGACCACAATTTGTATTTACTGCATCTGGAAATTAAAACAAATTAAATTAGATTTTATTGAGTATTTAATGCATTAACATTGATGATCATAGCGAATATTGTGCCGGATTTAAGACTATTTAAACGTCCAAAATGATAAACTATCCATTCACATATTAATATATATTTATTTGGAAAAATATTGTGGGATGATAAGCTCTTCCTTTTCAAAGTGGAGCAATTAAATATTGTTTTTGTCTGAGCGGTCATTACTGCTGTGCATAATATGGAGATAACATTTTGCAGTGTCACACAACAACCAATGTATCATCAATTATGCATAAATTTGCATTAGGGTTGTCTATTTTATATATTTAAATGCATTAATTTGATATCAATATAGCATTACTCTGGCATATTTAAAGTGAATTATGTTACCAATTTGAGGTGGTTTTCCGCTGTTTGAGATATTTAACGGGAATGAGTTTCTTCTTATTTCTTCGTTACACTTTGTTTCCAAGGCACACAGCTCAGTTAGAATCGCATCCAAATCGACTTCCTGGGAATCTTCGAGATTAGCCATAGAAAATCTATATGAATCAATTCTCGGGGTTGCAATTTCATTACAAAGAGGCTTCGACATCTCCGCATCACCTTCTTTAGTGTTTGGCATCGCATCCAATCCCTGAAACAAAATCAAATATACAATTAAAACCTAAATTTTTAAATCAAATTTATTCTAAATTATATCCTCAATATAATAAAAATCACATTTTAAAATATTATCATTTGCAGTTCTTGTGAAATTGACAATGTCTGTATGGGAAAACACATCCAATAAGTATAACAGAGAATGTATATCTTTAAAACAAGATCGTTTGTCGGCGTCTATTTCAATTTAACAGGCAATTTCAGTTGAGTCTTCGCCCGCATGTCCATTAATTAATGTTATTTAGTTAAGAATTAATATCAGTTATACAAAAGGGGGGGAAACTACCAATAGCTACATATATGGTCTTATTGCCAAATTAAAATGCTGCTGGTGTGTCGTATTTATAACAGTTATTTGATTTTTTTATCGTCAAGGGTAAAATATCCGGACCCAAAACTGACGAAGTCCACATCCAATATTGTAAGCAGCTTTTTTTTAAAATTTGGGTTGGAATGCCACAAAAACCAGTCAAAGAAGTCCATGGTGAAGATGGTCCAGATGTCAATATTGATTACAAAAATTTAAATCGGAATAGAAATAGAAGCTTAACTCTTTTCGGTCCTATGTCGAGTCTGGCTCGACATTTTGTTTCTACATTTGTTCTTTTGCGTATCGTGTTTAGGACAGTAGAAAGGAATATTGGTTTTTATGATCCTTCTTAGCGTTTCGCCTACCTGCTAAAGATACAAAGGAAAGGGGCTGTTGCCCGGATAAAATCCTAAAACGATACTTTTACGTAATCATATAATTTTCATAATATTTTTGTCCGAAACTAACGAATATACAAAATAAATTTTTAAAAAAAACTCAAACAAAGTCTCCATTTAGGCCAATTATTTTGAGAGATAACATACATTATCTAATTATAAACTATAACATATAATTCCTCTGTATAATATATTAGTAAAATATACAACTTTGGTAAAAAAAATAATAGCGTTTTATTGAATAATAACTTGAAAATTGAAAAAAAAACGTTTTATCTTAAAAATGTCTAAAATATTTAGGGACCGCAAAGGGTTAAGGGATGAAACGAGAACGGGAGGATCTTCGAATTTTTATAAAATCCCGAGTCAAATCCACAGCAAACAATCGAGTTATAGCGAAAACTGGGATCACTATGCAAACACATTTAAAACTCAACGGCAAAATGAATAGGATGGGTGCTTTGGGATAGGATGGGTACCGCAAGCCTTGGCATACGTAGCAGTGACGAAGCACATGCAAATACACCTTTTTAAAGAACAATTTAACTGGTGATTAGACGAAAATATCAATAGCTTTCTCGAAAAAAACCCTTAATATATAGATAAAAAAAGGGCATGGGATGAAATACGGGAATTAAACTAGGAAATGTTGCCGCATCCTCCTCATTCATGAATTCGATGGATTATCACCTTTTCGGGTCCATGGTGCAGAGCCGTAACAAGAGTATGAAGCGCCCGTGGCAAGTATCTAACTTCAGCTCCCCCCAAATCTAATTATTTTTTAAAGGTTAACTAATACTATTATGAATGCAATATATTAAATATTAATATAGTGTATTTTTTAAAATAAAATACAAAGTTAGTCCCAAAAGTACCCGACCTAACGTAAAGATGCCGGTTACTGTTTTAAAAAGAAAACTATGATAGAAAGCGTCTAGACACTACGTTAAATCCGTAGCTGTACAGATCATAAAAAATATCGCAAAGAGCCCTAAAAGAGGACGAAATGGCCACAAGGTCTGTATGTCCAATCGGTCCGCTTTTCGGATCGCCGATATGACGAATGAGCGCCTCGCGATCGGATGTCATTCTTGATCATGTCTACAAAACGATTAATATTAAAAATGTAAAACTAAAAATTTTCACTTCTATCGCACGATTCCAATGTTTCCAAAAATATTTAAATCACATGCAGGGAATATTTGTCAAAAACTGAAAACCTGGGTGTGAGCCGAGGTGATTGTAAGTCGAACATTGTCTGTATGCCTTCATAAAAAGCCACCCAACGCAGAATTAACCATCCAATAACATCAACGTCAACGTAAAACGCACATCTCGACATACGCTCGACATTACTGACACTTTATTAGCATTCACATCGTCCACCACCAGGACGAACGTACAGAAAACATTATCGATTGCACAAATAAATGTTTTTATATACTCGACCTATAACCAATTTGCCCTACAAATCCGCATATTATATGATCGAATATTCAAATGTGTACCTTATGTTAAGTGCATCTTCCAGCGTGCACGTCTTATTTGTTTCACTATTAATTGCCGACTGAAAGAGCGTGCTATTTTGCAAAAGATGTATCCTTAAAAACAGGAATGGAGCTGAATGATAACACGTCAAAATCACTCAACTATAAATAAATATGAGAAATGTCAACAAAGATACGTCCAACTATGATTAATGGCAATATTACATATTTGTAAACGAGAACAGAGGATATCATGGAGAGCAGCAGTTTGATCATCTTTGTCATCGCCAAAAATTTGCATCGTAATTTAAAAAAATGGAGCTAATCTCGATATTCCAGGCTTAAAAAATATGTGTCACGTACATTAAAAATATCTCCCATTCCAATGTATGCATCATGGAAAACAGATTTGTTTTAACGTACATATATTAAAACGCTTTGCAAGATCTTCGCGTTGTTATACCTACTTTTGATAACCTTGTAGGTAATGTTGATAAGCAGATGAACAAATACCGCCGAAGAAGACCATGAACTTCATATCGCAAGACAAGAGATAAGAAGGCGACGATCTTTTACACCCTGGAACATCGTTTTATAACCAAAATCAATATAAAATTTTTGATTTTGCCATATCCAAGGAGATGTCTATATTATACATTCAACTCCTTGTGCGTTCGATATTGAAGATTTGTGAACGCTCACCCCGCGGGCCACCTGGGTGAGCGTATCGAAGAGCGCTTTTACTCCCATCTCAATGCGGAATATAACGCTGGGACGTGGACCAACATGATGCTTTTCTAGACGGCCACCATCTTCTATCTCTCTTAACCCTTTGAGTAGTGAGCAAATTTAAAAATGATGAAGTCATTGATGCCATAATCGCTTTACACCGATTATGGTCTGTCAGCTCCGATCAGCGTGAGACAATCTTCAATTCGAGACAATTTTAAATAAACACCGTCGATAGCACTTAATTTCTTCGCATAAACTTTCTGAATCACTGGAATGCGCTCGCAACATTGCGATCATCCTCTCTCGCGGATTACAACTTCATTGAAAATTCCAATATAAAAATTAAAATGTTTGTATTGTATTAATAAAATGCGTCGCTGGGTCAATCATTTGTGTTTCCGCGATCGCAATCACACTAAACAAATATTTATACATCCTATCCTCTTTTTGCACGAGGGTTACACTTCAAAGACTACCATGCAAAAAAGTCCATGTAAAAATGGTGCACATGTTCAATTGCTTCAAATCTACTCAAAATTTGATATTCTTTAACATTTATATTTATTATTTACTAGCCGATACCTAGCGCGTTGCCAAAAATATCATTTGTTGTTTTTTTTATAAATATGAACAAACATACAGACATTGATTTTTATATATAAGATCTAATGTAAGTTAATTGTACTACAACTATATTATTTGAGAAAGTGCAAATAATAAATTGGCAAAGTTTTATCGCAATCGAATGAACGGTATGGCAGCGCATTAAATACGAACAAACAAACATTACTTTTTATATATTAGACTATGCCTATGTTACTCGCGGAATCTTTAGCAATAAGTGGACGAAGTTTTATCGCAATCCGATAAACGATATGGCAGCGAATTTCGAACGAACAAAATCCACTCAAAATTAGATATACACATAGAAATATTTTTATAGGTCATACAGAGTTGTGTCCGAATTCCAGCAAATCAGGAAGATCGTTCTTACACGTTGAGTTCGTCCAAATTTATCGACTAATAATGATATGTGAATGATATAATTATAATATTTCAAGTGCATTGTTAATGTTTACTCGAAGAAATGATCGAATATTGTGTGCTATCGATAGTGTTTATTTATTTATGCACAAGCTTCATACACGCCGCGACGGTCCTGATTGATAAGTGGATTTGTACGGATCGCAATACTCAAAGGGTTAGAGAAGTTGTAAATCGGATTGCAATGTATCATTTATGACACAATATAGTGGGTGCAAAATAAAGTATTTATATTATTTTTTAATTTTGTTGAAAGTCGAAATAAATGCATATTTTCTGGATCGTGTTATAACAAAACCGCGCACAAAGAGGATCAGATGTGCGTGTAAATTTGACTTTGTTGCTTTCCAATTCGGATAGTTGAAAGGATATAAAGAATCAATACAGAATTGATTGTATATTAGTAAAATTCAAATGATAACTACAACATTTTTATGCTCTTACCAGATGTAAATTTGTATGATGTCGTATGAGATATTTCCCTAGTATTAAGGGTGGCAACCCTCCCTTGTTTGTGTTGAAAATTTGAATACAAACAAGCAATTTATTAAAAGGGGACTGGACAGAGAGGTGTCCGGTTTGATACAAATTTGTATTGGACCGAATATGAAGGGATGAAAATTGTATTCATCGAAGCAAAACCAAGCGAATGATTGCAATTTTTATTCATCGAAATCAATTCCTATGCAGACATAATACTGAATCCATTTCAATGTATGGAATAGCCTTTATGGAATAATCCCCGCACACCATTCGACAAGCAGGAGTTTATACAGTTCGATATTTTTGCAACGACAACTCATAAAATGGTTTCAAATGTATTATAGTCGACAGCTCCTTACAAATGTTCCTATCGTCCAACTCTTAAGCCGCAGCTGGTCATAAAATATCAGGTCCTTGCTTAGTCAAACGTTGCGAACAGGACGCGTGCTTCGTTCCATTGAGTCCTGATTTTTTTGTCGCCAAACAAACACAGTCCTAAGTGCTTAGCATTAATGTTCACAAGTTGTTATGACTCGTCACATTTTGTGTCTATTTTCGACATTGCCATCCGCCACAGGGTGCACGATATAATCGAAATTCAAAGCGCTTCCATTTATGCCACTTTCGTATCGTTGGCTGTCGTTTTACAGCAGCGGAAATTGCAATATCACCATATCCGGACGTAAATATTAAGGCATCAGTCAAAGGATGATTGCCTAATGATGAGCAGGGAATAGCAACCATTTAAAATAGCCACACTTTGATAGTAAATATCAAGGAATTTAACCGAAAACCGTTATTTCGGAACGAAAACCGAACCGCTATAAATGTTTGGAGCTGAACTGAAATATACTGGTGTGAAACATTAACTCTTAATGTACATAAATCAAGCCACAATATACACGCAGAATATTTCGAAAATCTGGTTTACATACTTTTCGTGACATAAATCCAACCGGTTTGTTTCCTCCATGAGGGTCTATCATGTTTTGCATACCCTTAAGATTTTGCAAGCTAGCATCCAGCATCAAATTATTTAAACGTACCCAAAATGCCTATAAACATTCAAGAACTAGCGCTAATCGCGATAATCCGGCATGCATTGAAATGCCACACACATTTAGTAATTATTTGAAAATAAACGTATCAGCACAGTGATTTATTGCTTCAGGCCACGTGTAGCGCGAGCTGACGGGCTATCATCCAAAAGACAGACACGAGCGGAGCTTCCTCTAACCGTATCCACGATCTCGCTTCACTTCACCAGACCAATATCCGTTAAACATCTCGCAAAACAAATTATGCATACAAACAATGCTCGTAGTGATTCAAAAATATTCACGGAGGTGTGCACAACAACTCCTCAAAGTTTCATCGCATTCGGATGAATGGTATAGGAGCGTATACAACACATACATACAACATACAGACAGTAATTTGTATGCATATTGATCTAATCATAGTATAGCCATACACAGTCTACCGCAGAACTAAAGTATCTCTATCATACGCATCGATATTGATTGACTTTGTGAACACACACACAGAAAGCCACCTGGATGAACACATCACAAGACGCTCTAGCGGTTTTCCAGAGTACGATTTTATAAAGGGCCATATGATTTTATTAAATTTATATAGCGAACAGACAGACATACTATACACTTTATATAAATTCATTATATTTACGATAATTTACCATTATTATAAATGAAACAAAAGGGAATAAATTTATCCCATATCACTTCCGCTGGGAATTTCCTAAATTGATGAATCTCCAATTTATCGTTTTAGAATGGCATTATTTTTCCACTTTATTCGAACTGATATACAGTCGATCCTGCTATAATCAACATTTTATACAGACTTTTTCCTCATATAATCGCCGCTTTTTAGCGGCGGTCCCTCCTATAATCGATGATTATATTTTGGTCATAACATTCGAGAGATAAGATCGTACTTTTATAGCCGTCGAAGCATTTATTATCAGCAATCGATTCACACGATCTTTAATGTCTCGTGACTGTATGAGGGTAAATCTACAATGTTTTATAGTTTTTCGATTAAGTATTCGGTGGCTAAATTCGGAACAATAGTTACAGGATTCGTTTTAAACCCAAATTGTTACGGTTTAACTTTATGTAGAAGACAATAGGAAAGCACCACATAAGAACCCTATCCATGGGAATATCTCCCATAGAAATAATCCTAATCCTATTCTTCAATATCGTATAAAGAAAAAGAAGAAGAAAACACAAAATTAGTTTCTTAAAAAATATATACATATATGATTGAATTTCATTCCAGAAAAGAATCGGTAAGCCGATGAAGGGAGCGAACCCATTTCGCACGATTGCCAGAAAAACGAAAATAGTAATATTAAACTAGACCGAAACAGATAATATGAGATATCTTGCAGTCTGCAAAATCCGGCTTAACTTCATGATTTAAATAAAAATATATATCATATCTGCAAAATACAATAGGATCTGATTCCATTGTATGTACGTTCTATTCGACATCTGTTGCGACCCCGGAGCTATTCCAGTACGAGTAAATCCATTTATATTTATATAAGCCAGGACACATGGTGAGCACTTGAATCCCTGACAGATCACACAATTTAATTCCAGGAACCAACGGAATATAATGTTTTAAATTTGTCACAAGTCTGATTAATCAGGCAGCGGATGTTTACTGGCGCTAATGAAATTTGTCGAATTTACAAAAACAAATATATATATATAGATAAATTTCATGAATTTAATGTCAGATTATATTATTCAATCGTCACATGCGAGGCATTTCGGCGAATATCGATTCCGAGCAACATCTATCGGCTTTAGGGCAGGGCTACAACTATTGCTTTGCGATGCATTTATAGCTCCCTTTCATAATGTTGAACAACAGACTTTGTTTAAAGACGTTCAATGATCAAGTTCCGCGCTACAATTTTAACCACGTCTACCGAAGTCCTAGACACCTTGCATCGAAAGTAGACGACGTTTATTTAAAAATAATTAATGTAAACTACTTGTACACAAAAAAAGCAAATTTATATATTTTAATTTAATGCAGATATGTACAATTATTCAGGTTTCGAAAATTGTTATTAATGTCCGCAATGTTAAAAGCTTGGTAGACTGTAACATTCCTGATTTACATTACATAAACATTGACTGAAACAAAAATTAGCTTTATAGAAATGGATGCAAATTTTCGGTCGCTGCCTTCTGTGCCTTCAAGTACTTGGTATATTATGAATGGAGCTGTGTCCAAAGCAACTTGTGTAATTGATTGACCTAATTTTTTATTTCGTCAATTAATATCGACTCATGTCTAGTCTACAGATTTGTTTTAATCATTCCAAGATAATCGAGTGCCTTTAAGTTCAATTAAACGGCGACCGAATGACAAACTTGCAGATAAACTCGTCGTCTAATACTAAATATAATGTACGTAAAACTGCAATTCGATGGTGTCCACAATCAACGTTCGTTTATCAAGAAATTTTGATCAAAGCTTCTACACTGGAACCAGAAAGTGGAACAAGACTATTGATATATTGATATAGATAGCCGCAATTCCAAAGCCAGCAGAGTTTTTGGAAGATTGTGAAAATCCCACGTGTGTGGCATCAAAGAGCCAATCACATCTGATCAAACTCGCTTCTTTCATTGCATTCCAGAAATTTGCTTTGATTGATTGGGTTGTAAATCGCTACAAATGTCGATGCATGAAGATCCTGAGCGATTGAATCCATACCGACAAACTTGGGAGATCGAAAGTATTAATATTCCCGATTTAAGCTGATTTCCTAGATATGAAAAACTAAATAGTTATTCGACTATTAACTAACCCGTATGGTAGGATGATCGCCTATTTGCGAGCGAATTCCGGTGATTCAGAAAGATCATTCGAACACGTTAAGCTCGGAGACAATATCTTGCGTACATCGTACGATTCAATAAATCGTTAACCCAAATTTATCGACTAATTATGATATGTGAATGATTGAATTAGGGAATCCAATCCCGGGATCCCGGACAGTTTTATTCTCGCTTTTTTGCCATAACAGTAATTACAGCAACACATCCGCAGAATATGAATCAAGGACTTTTTAAAAATAATATACTATCGGATCACTTTGGCTATTATTTATTAAATATGAACTCAATAAATACGTTAGTAATTGAAGCAATTAACACATTCCCGCCGGGTTACGCACGACTTTGCCGTTTCGCCTGATACGGAGCGTATTTGCAAAAATTCCCCCTCTTGAGCAATTTTTTTTTTCGCGGACCCCCTTTTGAAATTGTTTCCATCCCAACCTTTGTGACTTTGTGAATTGTTTCAATCGGTCTTAATGTATGATAGTGGGATAAATGAAAAATAAAGCTGGGTTTTACAAAATATCATTGGGCAGGTCATGCGGCACAGCAAACGGACCGAAGATGAATTGGTACATTGACGACGTGAAACAATCTATCTAGTGATATTAAATCAGGGCAAAATATTTATATACATTTCTCGTTATTTCCTCCGCCCATACGCCGTCTGACAATTACGAAGCAGTTTTCTCGTACAATAATTTCACAACCATTTAGTCGCTATGAAGTTTAGCCAGCCAAAGTGGATCGTTTCGATCTCCCTAAAAATGCCGGTAGCGGTAATGAACATGAGCGATAAATCGCACAGCAAAAGCAACAAAACGTTGGCAACGGGTTCGAAGCCTTGAAGGCTTTCGAGCTTTCTTCGGCGGTTAACAATCATTTTATAACAACGAGATTGGCACAATCGCGAAAGTACATTGCGCCTGTTCTGCAATTCGGTATTAATCACAATGAAAGCATCGTTTCCTACGTCGAAATATCCTACAAAGCATACAATCAAGCATCTGCGCATGCGCAGATCGGATAGACGCCCGACCGATCAGATGATCATCGAATATCACAAAACAACATTTGCCCAATGAATACATACACGAAACATAGTTGGAACTTCATTACTAGGTCGAATTTTAGACTTCGTACGTAATGTGTTCCAGGAAGTTCAGCGGCTAAGGTATCTCTATTTGATTGACCGCTAGTTGTGACTTCGATTATGCCAATAACAAGCATGTTTGATGACCACATTTGGAGCATATACGCGCTCTGAAAACCGCAGCAAAAGAAGGAACAATTAGGCCATTGCCTGTTGTCAAAGTATTGCGATTTACTTCGAATCCCCAGCCTATCAACCGACATCAATTTAGGCATTGAAGATAAATTAGTATTTTCTTATTATACTCAATTTACGCTGTGATTTACGCTAATAATCTTCCATAGCTAGATTTGAAGTCCAGAAACCCACTATGTCACTTGGGCCTAGATTGGTATCAAATTATTAATATTGATGATAAATCTATGCATACTTTATCTTGACATTCGGGCTTGATCATGATTTGTAATTCTATAGGATATGGACTAAAGATTTGGCGTTTCAGTCATTATATTTGTATGGCGATAAAATTAAAAATACATATATTTATTTATTTTAACCATATACGCCTCCATTTCAAAGATTCGACAATGATTTATAAGTTTATTGCGGATGAACAATGGCCTCAACAATAGACATGTATGACGATCTTCTAGGAATTCTTGGAAAATAAAATTAGAGAGCCGTCCATATGATCGACAGAGACAATTTACAGCGACATAAATAGTCAAACTGTCAAAGCGACTTTACCTGGCATTGTGGTGGGGTCATAAATGGCATGAAATGCAAGCAAAGGCATAAAAAGTCATTTCGACTCGAACGAGCTTCGAAATTTATTTTATTTAGTGCACTACCACTTCGTACTGTTACTCCACCCTCACGCATTGCCCAATTTGCCAAATTACGAAAAATGAATTGATACGTTCGAGGAGACTCCATATGATGGGTTGTATTGTACTGGAAATACAAAGAGACATAAAGGAGGTTACTGATTGAAAGCAAAGCCGAAAATGCAGCTCAATGTAACACTATATTATACAGAAGTATTTCGAAACCCTTTCGGTATTATCTGAAATTGCGGACCTCCTGTGGAGTGAAACTTCTATAGGCACGGTAGGGCAAATTGGCTTGAACGTCACGGAAAGTGAAACTCCAAGCTACACTTAAATGAAAAAGAAAGGGAGAATCGTTTGTAGTATCTCCGTCTTTCAAAATTGTCCGTTAAAATTGTCCCTATCAATCTCGTAAATTACATGATTTGATCGCAGATTTAATAGCAGGACCCCATGCATGATAAATATGTGACATACTTAAGCATACAGTGATATTAATGGAAGCATCCGAATCGCAGCTCTTCTTAGCAGGCAAAGAAGCCACCATGCTTTATTTGGATCTCATCTGACCTAAAATCATGCAGAGTTCATCGTGAAGTTGCAATGAATCGTCGCCATTTTCCAGATTAAAAGCGATCCTCTCGGAGGCAAAGTCCCCGCACGGCTCCCCGCCCCCGCGTGCTCGTGGGGATGGCCGAGCTAGCGTACGGGTCCGTTCTTCTATCGGGCCGTGTTGTTGCTGGACGAATGGATGAGAAAAGACGGGCGTCGAATTCCACATGAGAGATCTGGCTGCAGGAGGGACGACCTCCCGCAGTCAAGGTTAATCGACGACTCTCGCCTCCTACGTGCCACTCCCCAACCGGCAACGGTGCACGCGCAAGAAGCGATCGGTCGGTACACAGGTGCAATGTCTCCGCAGGGCCACAAGAGATGGCGCTGTTAAAATAACACATTACACCTGAAGAGAGACGGAAGATGTCGCTGTTAATCTGGAGAATTAAATCTGCTCAGACCAACAGCGCTATTGCGTGGGGATGTTAAATCGCCCACGCTACAACCCTTTAAAAACCCTAGTCAATCCAGCATTATTTATTTTTGTTAAAGAATTTTATTATGCATATCGAAACAACATCACAATCAGTATATACATATGTGGTTCTAAATAACATTTGTAGTCTAGGGTTAAACTGCTTTAATCGGGTTATTGTTATCAATTTGGTTTGTATACATTGATTTTTTCCAAGAATGATGGACAGTTTAAGGTGTGGTTTAAGTAGCATACGACCCAAAAATGTTAATGTTACTTTTTGCAACAAAAGAAAAAATCATACCATAATGGATCAAACACGCAATGTATTTTTATTTTTCAAATCATTAGCATGGATTTTTTTTTGTGGGCCAAAAACAAAACTTGCTAAGAAAATTGGAAAATATTTACAATTCCATTGTCCTATCCCAGCTTACACATATATGGAAGAAAATGGGAAAAATCTTATAAAAAAATATTTCCGTAGAAGAATTTCTTGATACCTTTATCTGATAACAGACGTTGCTTCGCTGTCCGGAAGTGCACATTACATCGGAAATACAGATGTCGCCGGAAGTGTCATCTGCACTTCCGGATCCGCATTTTCACGCGATAATACGGAAACACGGTTAGTAGAGTTAAAAAGAAAAAAGCACAAGTGTATTTTTTTAAATCCAAATATCGTCATACAATTCCTATTTCTTTTGATAAGATGTCAATTAATTGACAAAATTATTTTCGTAGTTGAATCAAGATATACATGTCAATCTCTGTAATAAGGCAATCTCATATAAATGCAACATTAGTTGTCGATCAACAAAAAAGTGGGTGCTTCCTGGTAGCTTTCACGTCCATGGACATAATCTTTTGCTTGTCGATCATATGCAATGAGTTTTTATTTATTCACAGTGAAAATGTATTATTATGATGGTCAAATTTTGATGCATCGTTTAATCTATTCCTTCGCCTAATCGTGGACTGATTTGCTTAAAGAAGACCGTTAGTATTCAAACAAGAGACATGTTTTCACATATGGTTTTCGTCGTCTCTCAGTGCTTAAATTCAAATTACATCACAGACAAATAACGCCTGTGACATTCACCTGTTTTACGTCACAAGTTACCTCGAACGAATAAAGTACAGGTCAACTGCTTCGGTCCTATGGACCATTCGAGCGATCTTGCAATCCATCAACAGCAGGACGGAGTAAATAGTCACGACTATTATGCAATTTTCTAGCAAACTGGGACAAAAAGCAGCATAAAGTCTATTTAGCTTTCATTAAAATCACATAAGTGATTTCAAAACGTCTCCTCTAAATACAAATGATCCACGAACACGATTAAACTCTTGAAGATCGTCTTGGGCGCGCTCAACCATTAAAGCTTACGCTTCGAAGATTCCTAGTCCCCAAATATGAAAAAATGACAAAAATCCGACATTTGGCAGAGGTAGGTTTTCAAATATAACACCAGATGAATACCATCCTAGACGAGGCAAAAAAATTAACAATGCACGCCTACCTGCCAACATTGTACCCCGTAACGTTCGTCCCTATTTTATAACTCCATCCTCAAATTCTGCCCACACAAAAAATGGATGCGTACAATATGGCATCTTAAAACGAAATAAATAATATGATTGAATTCACGAACAAAATTTCATATAAAATATTGGTTTCGCCGAAACCACCCTTGCGAGAAAAGGGTCGATGGGGATGAGAGATGATAAATCAGATAATTATTCCATTGTTCGATATTCCCAGATAAATGCTCATCGATTTTAAAAGACGTTTATAACAGGTCTTCGAACAGGAACTGAACCGATTCGAAAATATCGGTTTTATTGGTTCGTTACACATTTAACACTAAATTTACCTAAACTGGTAAGATTTCAATCTGTTTATTTGTATGGTTTAGAAGAAATCTTCATCGACAAAATAGTTTAAAATGAACATGCTGACCATCAATGAAGATTGTATTAATTCATACGATTATAATTCAGACAATTCCAATGAATAATTTATAATGGTGTAGACTCGACATGCGAACATCGACTCTCAGATTTAAGCATATTTCGGGATAACCGTATAAAATACTTTGATAACGTGTTCTTTGCTCTCGAACGCATTGTTGATTTTTTCAACCCCTACTCTAAAGGAGGGTTGTGAATTTCAACCGAAACGATTCCCTATATCAAATTTCACCGATGTTTGATAGAATGAAAGCACGTTACATCCGAAAATAGAGCTCGATAGTGCATACGATTTTTTTTTTCTACGGGCGAACACTTTGTGAATGTTCAAATATTTGTATTCACTCCTTCCTGAGACTATCAAGAAACTATAAACAAAATGGAAATAGAATATCCAGTGTCTAAAATAGCACTTCGCATCGCGTCTTGCATTTACTTCATTTGGGTAGCTAAATTTTCTAACGCAATATGATTCAATAGAACACAGCTTCCCAAACTGCATTGCATATTTCAACCTATGAAAGCCATGCTTGGTTAGCCTCAAACGTTAAAAGACTCTATGAACGATAAACATTTGCTACTGATATTGGATCTGATTTATCAAATGATTCCTGATCAATAAATACTTCTTATCGAAAGAAAAATACAATTTCTAGACGGTACATTGCTTCCGTAATTGTACATATCATAGAAAATGCCGCAAAAAGCTCTAAAAGAGGACGTAGCGGCCACAAGGTTTATATGTCCAATCGGTCCGCTTTTCGGACCGCTGATATAACGAATAAGTAACTCGCCATTTAAATGTCATTTTTGGAGAATGTATGCAAAACGTTCGCATGTTGAGTATAAATTCGAGATTAAATCCAGATAATAGAAGATATGTTAACCGTGCCGTGAAAATAGTAAAAGATCGAAAGTATTAACACATTCCGGCCCGCTATCTTTCGCATTAAATATGTTATCTTTCGCAGCAACTATGTTACAAAGCACACAATTTAATTTGAACGGACCTACAAAAACGCAAATAAAAAAAAAATAAACATTTTCAATCGATAATTTTGACCCATATTTTTTCTGATTTTAGAAGTTGATATTGGCGAAAAATTAATAAAAATTGGCAGAGCCGCCTATAAGTGATCGGATGTACATGAAAAATTATTTCTCTAAAAATCTTCCAATGGAGAACGTCTACATTCAACACCTTTAGATGAACAATTTAAATTCATATTGTGACCAATCAAGCTGTTATAGAGTCATTGTTTAATCAAATGGATGCATTTATAACTTATTTTGCATTTAACCACATTCTTTTGCGGTTGCATAAATGCGCATTCTTCGGTCGTATTTTAAAGTTATCATTCAATTTTGTTGCCATTGCGATTATCGCAAAATATTTCCAATTTCATGGGCTTAAATTTACCAGGAAAGTGGAGGTATTTTGCGGTTTGAAATGTTCTCGCCCACTTAATTCCTTGTTAGCCTTTGCATAACAGAAACGGTCGACAATGCAGGATGAAATCTTTACATGACTGGGTCTCAATTGTTGGCCGGATTTTCCGCTTAGATGATTAAATATCTGAATCGTCTGCAAAATGACTCACCGAACAACCACATGTTGCCAATTTAATGTCGTAAAGCCGCAATATTATCAAAACAATTTAATACGGCGATTGTGCATAACTTAATAAGACCTAAACAACCAATCGGAGTGATACAAACTTGCCAAGCACTGACGAACACGAAGAACGCACTAAAATAATGTCCATTTTTAGCCAATCGACTTTCTAAAATCCCGCTTAATGCCACCGATTAACCCTTTCACCGCTAATGATGCGAGAATTACCGTCTGTAACAAACATTCGATTCTTCACACCTTTGTTGAATGTCAACAATTTGTATACAGAGACGTGTAGATGACCGGTCTACTTTATATACATAACGAATTGATCCAGATAAAATCTCGTCAAAGCGTATAGTAGTCGCTTTAGGCCTATTGAGATTACCATATCCAAACGATTAAGTCGTACAAAAAAACATTGAAAATTATATTTTTACATTTATACAAATATTAGCTCATTGCGTAAGTTATTTCTTTTATCTATGTAAAGTGTTAAAATACTGATGTGCGTTGATTAAAAATGAAATATGTTTAACCTTTTAACTGCCATAGCGTAATGAGCGAGCCGTGCGCCCCACGCCAGCGAAATTAGAGATATTAGAAATTGCATAAAAATGAGTTTGACTTGCATATTTTATTGCCGAAAGGTGACTTATGTGTCCTAGCATATGTATGTATACCACACGCCATCCTACGGGATCATTTACAGCTTTTGAGTGATTCTTGATTAGGGTTGCCACAACTCATAATGATTATATTTTTTCATCATATTTTCTGCTATTATTATATACACGTCATTCAAATTAATTGCTTATTTAGGGTTGTCTCAATTTATATATACAAATATTATTATTTTTGATATATTTTTAGATCATTTGAAAAATATTTTTTGAACCAATACATTTTATTTACATTGTTTTAAAAATTCAATTGTGTGTGATAAATATTATTATTGGCACATTACACTGTATACACACATATTTTGTATCCGTTCTCTTTTTTGAAGAAGAACAGACAATAAAAACAATTCTTCTTCTCAAATACGTTGATGAAGTTCCAGGTTTTGTTCCAATTGAAAAGGGTTTAGTACCAATAAAATGAGTATTGCCTCCTAACCGTGATGGTAGACTCGTGGATGTTATTTTGGCAGCTATCGGTATTTTATGTTTTTCAAATAATTGACCTATCACTGAATAAGCAAATTTAGATAATGACATCTGCTTTCCGGTTTTCAGCATATACAGTGCATGTGCATTGAACATTGTATGCATTAAGAGCTTCTTATACCATCTCGTGGTTTTTCTGATGCTTTTTACGGAGCTCCTCTATCTACACTTCCCATATTTTTACTATAATCAATAGCTACAGTAGGTTTTAGTACGGGCTCGCCAGTTTTGTAATTTGATTTTCCAGTTTCTACAAATTCAGGAGTGTGAATTGTCGACAACATGGTAACGTCCCTTTTGTCTTTCCGTGCTAGAGCCATGAAATGAACATGAATCCCCTTTCTTCATTTTTTTTTAATGCTGGCATTTCGAGACGATTTCTCTTCACAGTTCCGACTGCATTGGTTTTGCTTTCTTGCAATTTCTGGAATAGTTTTGGAGTCGCAAACCAGTTATCAAAATATAATGTATGACCGGCGCCTAAATATGGGGTAATGAGAGACATTACGACTTTAGCTCCAACTCCTATATCAGAATTATCAGTAAATTCTGTGGTTGATCCTGTATGTATGATTATATCTAACACATACCCTGTTTTACAGTGGCAGATTACAAATAATTTTATACCAAAACGACTGAATTTTGACGGTATACATTGTTTAAAAACCAGGCGTCCTTTAAATAATAATAGACTTTCGTCGATGCAAATTTTCCTATAAGGATAATATGCACTAGCAATTTTTTTTAAAATACGTTTAAAATGGGATTTATTTTATCCAAACTTCTAAAACTAAATTAAATATGTTCTTCATTGTTGTAACAATGTAACATGCGAAGTAATAATTGAAATCTATTTCGAGACATAGTTTCTGAATATATTGGTGAATATAATAATGGATCAGTTGACGAGTGATGGTCTATTGAATTTCTTGAATTTAATGGGAATAACAAACACAGACCCAAAAAACTTATATTTCATCCTTATTGGAATCAATCCACGATTTTAGGCGATTACTCAAAAATTTAGTAATTTAGAAGTTACATAATGATATTGACGGTTAGTCTCTGTAACTATTATGTTTACCATTTCGTCGTCCACAAAATATTTAAAAAAAACCCAATTCGCTTTCATTTTCATCACTGATATTTATTTTAATACCTGACGAAGTGTCATCAAATGGATGGATTATAGAACTAAAATCCCGCTCTTCCCAAATAAAAACGCCTGCACCTGTTAGTTCTTGAAAGATTGTTACATTATCCTCCCCATCTAAAGAAAATATGTCCTCCTCAAAAGGTAATTCACTAAAACTTTCATTATCAGAGTATTCACCTTCATCCGAAAAAGCTTTGAATTCCATTTTTATGGAATAATATTTTACACGACAAAAAAATATTATCAAGAAACAATTCACATCACAAAATCACGAAATAGTCTCAAGACAAAATCATGAAAAAGTTTCAGCACAAACTTAAAAATGATAATTTTTATAAATCACGGGAAAAAAATGAGAATTTTATATAAAAAATCGCGACAAGACGAGTATAAAACGATTCCTGTCAGAAGACAATTTATGAAGGATTGATGTTTTAGGAGATAAATGGTATTCCCCGGTATTGTGGTATTATCAGTCATATAAACAGATAAGGCAAATTTAAGTGACGACACTCTCCCGTTCCCAAATATGTACATACTTCTCACAATATAATCAGTTACGTAGCAAAGATCATTCAGTAGGCAGCCCTGATGACCTCTGTCAAATTCATTTAAAAATGAAACGGAAATACCGAGTTTTTTAAAAATGTGAAGGCATTTTTGGATTCATCAATATGTGTTCTTAGCATAGTAAAGTTTAAGTGTTAAAAAATATGTGTTTTTCTGTGATGAAACGTAGTTGCGCACCGGCGCGTCGTTGGCGTACGGGGCACGAACACGTCTGACGCACCGGCGCGTCGTTGGCATTTAACAGGTTAATATACGGAAAATTTCTTAATGTTCAGCTTGCATCTGCATTCTGTTGTTCAAAAATAAAAGGACAGGGTTACCATGCAAGCCTGTCAGTTTACTTTTGAAGGAGTAGATTTTGCAAAAGAGTGGTTATACTCGGCTAATGACACCACTCCAGAACAGTCAAGGGGGAATAACAAAATTGATCAACGATAAGAACGATGCGAGTATATTAATTATCAAAACAAACGCCTGCTTCCAAGACAACACGAACGAAAGTCGTCTTATCTTTGTTGAAATAGATTAATAGCTTATCCGACGATAGCGATTTCAGTTAATTATACGTAAATTTTATAACTATTAAAAGATTATCTCGAATACATTTTATTGTTGGATAGTAAGGTATATACATTAACGAGTTTCTATGCAAAACTTTCCACATAATAAAATTTAGAACATTTTTTTTAAATTTAGCAATATTAATATAGATTCACAGGCATGTAAGTGGCAGATTTGCAAAACACATCAGGACAGATGGGAAGAATTAACATCGCCGATCGATCGTTCATATCCAGGTTTAACCCGGTTTTTTCGTTATTAAAAAAAAGATGTTTAATAAAGTTGTACAGATCCGCTTCTGAATTATTTTAAAATTATAAAATCAACCATAATTTCACTAGAACTCCTATAATTACATGAGCCTATTCAGATAGCATTAGCTTATCCATATGTGGAATATAATGGAAAATCGTACATTAAATACGTCCAATAACCACACTATAGGTAGTTCTTTTTCTAAAATTCATCATTGAAATAAGCCAAAGGATCATATTTGCATTGCATACATAATAGCATTTCTTATCAACAACCTGCATGCGACAATACTCATAATTTATATCAGATAATCTTATGCATCTCGCAGAAAGCCTGGATTAAATATTACTGGTATATTGATGAATCATGAAATGGATTGCTTGGGCGTCAAGATGTTAAATTTCGCACAATTGTCAATGTTGCAGAATTGCGGATTTACAAAGACTTTGGTGCCAAAAAGAATTCGGTCTTTAAAATCATTATCGATTGATCAAAGAGAATGTCGAGTTCAAAAACCTTCAATACCAATTGAATGTACATACATATGTGTATGGGATGGTATCGCTGCGATTCTTTCCATAAATGGACTTTGAAAGGCCTTAATTCTTTATTGGACTGCTTGCGGTATTTATATGAACTTGACAGTTTAATCCTGTGCAACAATATCTAAACAATCTACCATAAAGTAGTCGAGGACTAAATCGAAGACTTGTTGAAGAACGAGGGTATGAAGCGCCCGTGGCAAGTATCCAATATTATGATAGACAGTGTCCCCATGAATTTTTAACGCCCTCAATGAATTTGTAAATGTGGAAAAAAATAGGTTATCGTTACGAGATACAATACTTTTATTTGAAAGATCACGAACCACCTATGTAAATTAGCCTCTGATGGGGCTTCTGAGGTCTTACAGATTATATAAGACTCTGGGTATGCATTTATTCCCGTAGACGCCGCAAAAAGCCCTAAAAGAGGACGGAGCGGTCTGTGTGTTCAACCGGTCCGCTTTTCGGATCGCTGATGTGACGAACAAGCACCTTGCGATCGGACGCCATACCTGAACGTGTCCACAGAATGATTACGAACTTTCGTTTCATTCGTATATATTATAAAATCGGACAGAGTCGATCAGAAAAAAAACGATATTTTCGAATCGATCCGATTTTTGTGCTGATAAAATGACCGTTTTACCGGTTATCGGTTTTCGGTTTCATTCCGGTTCGAATTCCTGCTTTTTGTGATCAATTTGTGATCTTGATATCATTAAGACTCGTTCAAATTCCTTGTGTAAATCGCATTTTCAGATTGTCGAAGCGCGGATGTGAAATGCACATAATGTTGCTCAAGCGCAGTCATACTTTATTTAGGGAAGCTCTTACATCATTGTTTGCATCACCGACTAGAACTATTTTCATGGAAATGTCCGACATCATTTAGCGTCCATGCTTCCGTTTATTCGATTGCATTACAAACAAACGAAGCATCTCGGGGATTGTTAACAGACCACTAATTTATGAGTGCGGTCCGTCGTGTCGCTGTATGTTTTAAACTGGTTCCGGTCAAAAATGTGGTGGTCGAAGGGTTAATAAGATCAAACTTAGGCGCGTATACGATCCAAAAGCGAAGCCGAGGGTGCATTTATTTATCAGGCAAAACCAGTTCTCTTTTCGTCCTCCTACGCTCCTCCTGGGAGACTATGGATTTTAAACTCGAGGGCCGCAGCAGACCACATGCCTCATTATTAAATGGCTTCTATTTAGGGCCATAAATGCCATCATAACAATTTCCGTAATGGAGTGGGTTCGTATGACACAAAGCATTTTGTTGCACGTAAAACATTTCGTGCTAGATTAATCCTTTGTTGGGTTGATCTCAGCCACATAGCCTCCTGTTTGTACGGTCACGAATTTTGGAGATTGAATCTTTTGATAGCATAAAAGCAACGAATATATGAGGAAGCAACCAAATTCCAATTCAAAAATGGTTTAAAATCAAATTACGTTCAGCTAAAAAATTTTAAAGATTGTTGAGCCCTGCGAACGTCTTTCATCTCTTTGTAGAGATTCCGGACCCGATTGCGTATCGATATCAATCCTACAAGCATAAAATAATACTGATACCCAAGAAAACTTTTACAATACAAAATTATATCGGTTAGGTTGCTTTATGAAGCTGACATAAATTGCCATCGTCAAATAAATAACCAAATTATCATCCATGCAATATTATGATAATTGAGCTAAAATGATCATCCATGATAATTAGAATTATTCCTGCTTTGAGAGTTTTTGTCCGCATTAATATCTTAAGAACTAACAAAGTAGCCATAATCAGACAAGCAGGTTTTTGAACCGTTATTTTTTCATTTCGGTTTTCATTCTGGTTTAGTTCCAAACATTCATATCGATTCAGTTACGGTTTTCTTTCCAAGAAATATAAAAGTTTTTCCGGTTTTCGATTCAACTCCGGGTGATAGAAAATTTTGACTATTAAACGCTAAAAAATATAATAACGATTTCAATTTACAAGTTGGAATTTAGCTTGGCAACAATATTATCTGAAGTATTGATTTGAGAAGACAATTAACAGGACAAACGGTAAAGAATAGAGTATTCTCAAATAACTACAATCAAACAAATTCTGCATAAGAATGATCAAGATCACATATTATATCAATAGAAACGTCAACCAAAATCTCTTTCGCTTTAAACGCGTACCGAACCGAAAAAAACCTGTAAATTAAAACCTCTTTTTGTGCGACTTTTTTTATGCGATTTCGAAGTTATGCGGTTTTTTAAAGCGTTTTTTTATTTCATAAAGAGTACGTATCGAGATATTTTGGATAAAATAGGAAATAAATCATCAGCACTAATGGAAATTTGGAAAAAAATATAATTCGGGACTGTGTAAATCATATTGCATCTGCTATCGCTGAATTACGACTGAAATTGATTTTTTGCATTTTTCCAAAATTTCAACATTTAGTGAGGCGGCAACTTAGCCGGTCCTACCATAATGAAATCATTTAACGCGTTTTAATTAATTAACTCCAAACTGGGTACGTTTTTTTTCTATATAACCCTACTATTATTCCTAACAGATTTATGTTAAAATTTATTTTTTAACTAAATAAAAAAAATAAAACTGAGAAAATAAGGTCAAAAAATGACTTGATTGAATTTTTTTTAAACAGTCGGAATTGTCGAGATGGTGCCAAATATCAGATATCCTTAATTTTTTACCAATATGTAATGCAAGACGTCCTTTAAATGTTAAAAAAATGTTATTTTCCTGTTTCCTTATTAACTTTTTTTATGCGATTTTGGATATATTTTATATAGCTTTTTCAAAGTTGTGCGGTTTTTAAAATCCATAGAACGCATCTTCACTTTTTTCTATGCAATTCATAACTTTTT
This sequence comes from Stenopsyche tienmushanensis, assembly GCA_008973525.1. NCBI lineage: Eukaryota > Metazoa > Arthropoda > Insecta > Trichoptera > Stenopsychidae > Stenopsyche > Stenopsyche tienmushanensis. The sequence goes on from WACJ01000026.1 coordinate 675,579, forward strand.
TTGTGCGATTTTCCGTAGAACGCATCTACCGCACAAAAAAAGTTTAAGCATATTTTCAAATCGGTTAATATCGAAATAACGGTTTTACCGGTTATCGGTTCAGCTCCAAGATTTGGGTTTTTGGATTTTATCGTTTACGAGCATCAAGCATTCAAATTGCAAAGAATGCGGCCACTTTTCAAAGCAACTACACTAATGACTTCCGACAAATTAACAATAAATCGGTAGATAAATACGTACGAATCTAAGCGTTTTGATGATTCATAGTTCAATATGAGTGCTGGGAATTATTCAAGTAGGAATGTTCTGATCAGGTCAGAGATTATAAATATTTAGTGGTGGAATTCTTCGACGTTTTGTGGAAAAATGATGAATTCCCCAATGGAAATAGGTCGGAATGATATTCCCGTCTTGCAGTCTCATAGACAATACTCAACTTGTGCAAATGAAAATGATGTTTGATTAAAAACGTTCCTATTGAGACCGTTGCACTCGCTGATCTTCTGGGTCATAAATGTCAGGCCATATAAAAGTTGAGGTCGATCTTTGTCCCCGCTTCTAGTTCGTGATAAATAGTTTATGCAAGATCACAGTTACACAAAATAGAATGGATTGTACTGAATTTACAACCATGGCTTCCCATACTAACATATATAGGCTGTATAATAATTTAACACAAACGTCGCGATTGGACTGTTGGAAATGCTTTAAAGATCTCATACGATGAAGAGCTGTAAAACATCGATTTTATGTTCGCTTTGATCAATATAGCATTCGATGACCTCTGACTGAAGATTGCATTAAAATTATATTGCGGTATTTGAACTGGTGCATTGATTTGGTGATCGGTTGCAGCATCGTTCAATTAAATTCTGATCCGAATCCAAATACGCACAGCATGAGATTTAAAAGACAGCTTGGCAAACAAGGCATCGAACATCAAAAAAGGACATTTAAAAGAGGTAAATATTTGCAACATGCTCGCATGATATGAGCCCATGCCCATGGGAATATCAATATTTATAGAGCACACGTCAATAAATTGTTTCAGAATGTGCTATTCATGGAGGGCGAAGTTTGTCTCTTTAATTATTCAACCCTTCATAACTGGCAGGGTGTATGCATGTTCAAATCGAAGGGCAGTCATGTGCATAATTGCGAAGCGAGATCAAAATGCCTCCCTGGGTTTTTTTCAAAAGTTTGTTATCAATTTTAAGCCCAAGTGGGCAATTAGGGCCTCCGACTTGAACACCCGAAATGAGGATGAAACGACCGATTTAAACAGAACCGATGCATGTTTTGATAATTCAATATACCAGCGATAGATTAGGCTGTTTAAATGCCATAATCAATGTGCCGCAAATCAAACAAACATTAATAGAGTGGTAACCAGCAGTTTGTAATATATATTAGGTTGTCACATAAGTCTCTTTCGCAAATGAACATAGATCTAATCATAGCCATGGTTGAAGAAAACCTGCGATATACTGTTTGCGAAATAGTCAACATGTTAGAAATTCCACGAACATTCGTCCATAATCATTTGACAAAATTGGGCTACATCAATCGTTCAGATGTGTGGCTTCCTCATGAACTGACTGAATCAAATAAACTTCAGCGTATTTCAAAATGCGATCTTCTTCTCCAACGATATAATAGCCAACCTTTTTTGAAGAGACTTGTCATCACTGGAGATGAAAGTTGGATACTTTATGAGAATATTTAGCGTAAACGGTCTTGGACCAAGGGCACAGAAGCTTTAACTGTAGCTAAACCTAACCTACTTCCAAAAAAAGTTTAGCTATGCATTTGATGGGACTGGAAGGGGGTAGTTTATTATGAGCTACTTCAGCGAAGTAAAACGATCAATTCAACAAAATATTGTTTCCAACTAGATAATCTAAAATAAGCAATTGCCAGAAAACCTGGGAAATTTTGGCAAGAAGGTTTTATGAGGCTTCCGGAGAAAGGTAATAGAACAGAATGGATCATATATTATTCAATAAATTTTGATGTAATACAAATTATTGTGTATTTTTTTCTTGAAATAAAAGCGAAAGAAACTTATGGGACACCCTAATATATAGACCAATGGGCACATATGGATGAAAGCGGAATTCGTGCAATTGCATTAAACCGTCACAATTTATATAATTATCGTACCCGTTCAAAGCTTAATTAATTGCCCAACCATCGAACATTCAACCCCATTTCAATATTCATAATGCTAAGGGATCACGCTCTATGTTTAGTATCATACAAACACACAGTGCTATATTTATTTTCCACCCCTTTGAATGACACCAGGATATAAAAGAAGATAAATTTGTGTATAAATTATTATTTTTTAATTTATGTACATATTTGTACATTAACACTTTACATTCGAGCGTTTCGCACTAAACAAGAAATTCATAAAATTATATTTCTTTCGTAAAATTGATATAATTCTTAAACCATCCAATAGATTGAAATGAAATTTCAGTGGTGCTCGACCGTACGACTTTTGTTCAAGCTAAAGTAACATCATCCTCATCGCGTTAACGTTAACGCAGACACGGACTGATTTAATATGATCCATATTTAGGTCAGTCTCGATGATTTAAAATTCATGTTGGAAAATTTCAAAATATCTTCCTAACACAAACAGGTAAGCTCATTTACCGGTTTGCCGGTAAATGACCCAAAATTACAACGCACGCAATTACCGATAATATCGTTAAACTACCAATAATTCGTGAGTGCCGTTATTTGTATTGGGCAGTTGATATCAACCGCGGAATAGGTCCTCTTCAATATCCAATGCGATTCAAATAATCCATGACATTGAAGGAATTTGATATATGCTTTTTTTGGTGGATTAACTAGATGAGCGTGCCACTTATCGGTTTTGCACATACATAAATATGGAATGATTCTGAAGAAATTATCATTGAGTTGAATTGCAATTTCTGTTTTCTTACTGCGTTTATTGATATCAAAATAAATACATAGCGTATCACTTTTAGTGATGATCGAAAAATCCGAGCTTGAGAAATAATTAACACATTCTGTACGGGAAGCATAGTAATGTCGGCTGATGGTTAGACACGGGAAACATATTTTAATGCTGTCTTTTAGTTAATATTTGCTTAAATATTTTTTTCCTATACTAAACAGTTCTATTTTCTAGTATTTTTTTGAAAAATCGACGGTAAACCTTAATAATTCTATATAAGTTATGGGTATTTTGTATTACAAAATTGGCATTTAATCTTATACGAACCAAAATATTAGATTGTCCCGTTAGGAATGTCGTTTTTTTCATATTTACTTTTTGACCATCAGTTGTGTGTCAGCCAACCCTTTGACGTCACGTATTTTATAATTTGATAGTCGCATACCGCACGACATTACTGATGAGTAGGGAATCCAATCCCGAGCCATAATTTCGATCCCGGGATTTCGAGGACCCGGGACGGGATCAGTCCCGGGATCGGGATTTTTAATAGTTTAAGAAATTACATTGATAAATTTGATCAAAAATTAATAATAAGTCCATTTGCTTAATATAAAAAATAATTTGAAGGAGAATTTATTTAAGAAAAGATAAAAATACAATTCAAAAATAGATAAATAAAACACTAAAAATTCAAATATTATTTTGAAAATATGCCTGAAGTAACATTAAACATCAACTGTTTCGTCATTTAATCTGTATCCCCGTATCTATTATATTTCATTTCGATATTCTCATTATTAGAGTCGAGGTGTAATAAATACATCACCGGGAGGAAAGGTTAAAATGTATAACAATTTGAAAAACATATATGTACTGTATATATGTATACATGGATTAGACAGTTACTGTCCCTAGGTGTCGCCTATGCTCACCGATTAGTAATTACGCCACTGTTTCCAAGCGTCCAAATTTCGGCGGGAATATCTCGATTTAGTAGCCTTCAACGTGCTGGCGAAGTGTACGATTTCTATTAGGTAAAAATTTCAATCCCGAATTTTTCGGTATTACGTTTACTAATCCCGGGATTCATGAGCACATAAAACTGTTCGGGATCCCGGGATTGGATTTCCTACTGATGAGATCAAAGTGTTGTGCGCGAGTAAGTGATTTAATGATTTAATCGATAAAGAGAAGAAACAACCGTTTTTAGACTGTCTTGTGATTGCAGATGAAAAGTGGGTGTTGTACTCAAATCAAAAACGCAAAAGATAATTGTTTCAGGGTGGCAGGTAATGAAACCAACCCCTCAACCGGGTCTAACAGTAAAAAATATCTTTTAATGTATAATGGGAATTCAGTGGGATAATCTACCATGAAGTCCTTTCATATGGTTAAACTATAACGAGGGAGATTTATTGTTCACAATTAGAAAGTTTAAGAGGCCAGGTGTAGTCAAACTTTACCAAATTTTATAATTACCGTGATCGAAAACAAATTAAAGAAAATCGATTGGCAAACGATTCCTCGTCAACCTTATTCTCCTCACCTTGCTCTTTCCAACTATCATTTAGATTGATGCAGCATTACTTATCATATTAAATAGATGGGAAAAGGTTGTATCTACTGAAGTAGAATACATTGTATCGATGAAATTAATTAATAACGTTTTTGCTTGAATTTAACTCTTTCATTTCAAAAACGAAATTCTTAACGGGACAATCTATTATTTAAACACTGGAAAGAATGGTCAAATACTTGCAAATAGCAGAATGCGAAACATTTGATGAGGCAAACGGATAAAAGACAGACAAGCACCAAAGAATTGTTTCCAAATACAAAAAAAAAATTAGTTAATCAAATGAATGAAATAATAAATGCATTGTGTGCTCAATACGCTGGCAACGAATAGAAGTTGACAATCTATCGATCAAACACCATGAAACCGCCATCATAATTGGATAGTTATTGATCCCTGAAGTCCTAGAGGACATATCATTTTTACTTCAGCGCCTAAGATTTGATGGCATCCGATATGCCATTACGTAACATGATCCCGTAACAAAAGCCGATTTGCATAAAGTATGCATGTCACGTAAATTGCTATATTGCGTATCCCATCGGGAGATCAAAATATCCCCACAAAGAAATGTAGACTGCCTGCTGTGTCCGTAATAAATATGTTATATCCGATTTACGAACATATGACTTGTGAAATAGTTCTCGGATGCAATGTCCGGAGCATTCCTATGAACCCTCCTTGCTCCACTGGGAATATCCCGCCTTTCTATTTATAATTCACTTTTTTATGAGTGTTCTGGAGATTTCAACTCTTCTCTTTACGAAGCATAAGTGGAGCGAGCATTCATCGGTCGGAGGATAACAATGGGGTCTCGGATAGAGTGGGTTTGGTGCGTGCTCCGGACTTAGTATTGTTTGAGAGCTATCCCCCATTTTTATAAATCCAATATTTCATTTGCTAGTCACAGTCCAGCGGCGATTAAACGATAGCACGTGGATCCTTTTATGACGTGTGCATTTTTTTATAAATGCGTTAAGTCCCTTTTTTAACCATAGATTTGGTCATCGACCGAAACGCTCCCTAATTATATATAATATTGGGCGTGATACTTAAATTGCCATTTCGCCAATCTCGTGAAAGCGTTCAATTAATGATAAAATACGAACGTGTAGCTATTAAATAACGAGACTGGGATTATATGAATCCGACCAGATCGAATATAATGAAAATAGATGAGCAACTTTTATCTAGGGTAAGCATACAAAAGTTTCAATCGTTCTAATAATTGGAAGTTTATCTCATGACTTGCAATAATCATCAGTTCTCATAGTGAGTCTTTTTGGATAGATCTCCTAGTTTGATCATAAAACAAAATCGCATGCATTAGAAAAACCATTTTCATCCAATCTGAAAAAAGCGCGTCTAAGTAAGTTCATATTCAAAACGAATATGTCGAAATAGATCAACATTATATAACATTTTTTTCCCATAAAATTAAATATGATCTCAAAAAAACACGTTATAAATCAATTTTTAGGCAAAGAAGACAAGTAGGACAATTTCCGCAAACCGCGAAAATTCTGTTCAAAAATAATAAAAACCGAAAAAATCGGTGACGAAATTAAGAAAGTCAGCGAAAGACAAGAAACCCTATGTTTAAAAGCACGTTTAAAAATCTTTACATTTCTGTGGAAGCTAAGTACATGTGTTTTCACACTGAAGTCAGATGGTAATCTAGGAGTAAAGTTTTATGTCGATTCATAAAACTTAAGAATGAATTATAGAATGAATTGAAAAAAAAGTAGATATGTTTCCTTTACTTAACGAAAACATTCCCGAGGGAATTATTTCCGAAATAATAGAAGCCAACAAGCTCAGGTATTACATTAATGGATTTTTGATTGATCATATAAATTCCATTGTATTAAGCAGGGATGTCATTTTGGGTGGACAAAGGGAGAAAAATGCCCCCCCCCCCCCCTCCTAGATTTGCCTCCTAAATAGAGCCTTCAAATATAAACCCTTTACGGTCCTATGTCGAATCTGATTCGACATCGATTTTATTCCAGTGGGTCCTTTGTCGACTCTTGACGCGCGCTCTCGTGAATATATCAGATAATACGATATTTTTTTCGCAATCATATAATATTTTTGTGTGAAACTAACGCATATACAAAATTATTTTATTCTTAAAAATTTCTTAAATATTTAGGGACGTACTGGAACTTTTTTTTTAGGATCGCAAAGGTTAATACAAATATTTTTAATAAAACCTGTATAAATATAAAATTGTTCCTAGAGAAATATTAACTGACTACATTTATTTTCAATATTAAAAATTTTTAACTTATTATTAAACAATTTAATTTTAAAAAAAATATGTAATAAAAATTGTCTACAAATTTTTTCAGCCTCTTAATTCTGGTGCATCGCCATTTTTTCGCATGATCAAAAGGTTGAGAGCCACTGATCTAGGAATTAACACAATATATCAACATTTGGTCGGCTTATTATTACCAAAACAATAAGAAGCTTATAACCCTCTTTTTAATATATATTTCCTAATCTTGATGTAAATTCGATCTGCATAGTGATTGTGAAACAAACTCCCCGCATAAATCGAGGCACAAATGTGTATGGATGAAAAAACAATTGATTAGATTTGCTCCGATGGATTAGTGTTGATGTTAAGCTGTTGGGAAGCATCGACATACATGTATGTCCGAATTCTCATGTCTCAAAAAGAGCACTCTTGCACATTGAAGCTCGGAGACAGACAGAGAAAGAGAGAACTTAGCGCAGTTCGGGAAACTGAGACGGATAGCTTCCTCACATGCATCGCATGATTGTATAGATCGTTAAGCCCAAATTTATCGACTTGATAATGATTTCGATTTCAAGTGTGTTATTTGTTTACGCAAAGACACGACCGAATGTTGTGTGTTATCGAGAGTGTTTGTTTATTTAACTGCTTGCCGTTCTTCTCTGCGTGTTGAATGAGTCTTTGTTCAATTATCATTTCCTTCTAAAGGAGGAGCAAATGAATCGATTTTTTGTGCATTGTTTATGTAAAGAAATGATGTGGTCTTGTATTCACTATCAAGTGTTCATTTACAATTGAAGATTGTCTTACGCTGATTAGGAGCTGACAGAAAGTAATCGGCGTAAAGCGATTATGACATCAACGACTTCATCGATTTTAAATTTGCTCGCTCCTCAACAGGTTAAACACATTCCCGTCGGGTTACGCAAAAGTGCGACTTACGGGTACTATCGGTAGACGCGGGAGACTAATTTCTATGTCTTTAGCTATGGGATTGGCATTAAGAAAAACGGTTTAACGCGATAAATATATCAATTTCTGGTAAAAGATGACGGGTACTATCGGTAGACACACAGATGCGTGCAGACACAAAGACGCACATTTGCGTAATTCATGCATGCATCAACGCATGCGTGCGTCTTTAACCATTATAAAATAATTCTATAAATTATATACACGATTTGTACGCACACCACAATTTATTTATATTCACACAGTGAAAATATGACGAATTTTCACAAACACGACCCGCGTCAGACGAAAGATAATGATACGCGTAGCCCGACAGAAATGTGTTAATCGATCTAAAATGACTGATAAAATCATTCTTGCACATGTCCTCATTATTTTTTCTTGAAGGAAGTCGGCATCACCGAGTCAGTGAAAACCGCCGCAATTTGTAAACATAAAAAAATCATCAATCCATGCGATAAGCATTGACCCATGAATAACTAAGTTGACAGTACGAAAAGAATACATCCATTATCAAAATGTTAACACCACCCACATTTAGCAATTTCGCGGGAATATTAAAAAAACCAATTACATAACAACTACAAAACCACACATATTTACATTATATATTGAGACATTGAGTTCATCATCATAATTATACCATGTAGCATACGTAGTGGTTTAGATTCCCAATTCTTCAAATTTGTCAGATTTCAATATGATTGAAAATATATTGACTTTTTTGCTGGTATAGTTAAATATTGAGTGCAGTTTTAAAGCTGTCATCAACAATGTGGACAGAGTTATGCTAATGCAATTTCACTCTTCGTTACTTCTTCAGAATCTAGAGATAATCGAGTCTGGCGGTTCATGGTACAGCAACACCTATTTGTGACAAAAACACACTAGGGATGAATCCAACCATTGAAAATAAACGAATAAAAATATCCACCCAACCGCAAAGCATCCGGCAATCTTACTGCGACCCATTCAATACCCATCGATTTGAGGACGCAAATTCACTATATATGTATATATATATTAAATGTATTATTTACATAAAAGCACAGTTCCAGATAAATATTTAATGTTTCTATTACAACACCCACAACGGTTTACATATTACACAATGAATAACTTTTTCGACTCCCACGCAGCCACCATCGAGCACCAAGATGTCTTCTCACAATTAACGACCTAATACCTCCATCTGGGGCTTAAATATAATGCCGATGGACTCTTCGACGGCAATATAACAGCAATATAAAAGCGACAATGCAAGAATTATTGAAGCAATACAATGCACAAATTGGAACATGGGCTTACATTCACTCAATGCAATCATTTTAACACATTCTGAACAGCGCGTCGACTGGAGTCTCGAAGGACGCAATTGTTTCGAAGGCAAACTTCGTTTGTAAAAATCGATATGATTCTTAAACCAGAAGATTCAGAGTGCCTTCACAAGGACTTAAATTGATTTAAATTTAAATATAACGGTGGTTTTCAATCAGTGTACACTAGGGTGATCCTTATTTTTCTATTCTATTATACGTCAAAGTTTCATAAAAAAAACGTTGAGGGGAGGAATTCCTGAAAGAGGAGTAAAGGAGGCCTGCTGGTTTAAACCGTGCTAAAAGGATGGCTAAATCTATGTGTTACTTGATTTTTTTTAAATATTTAAACATCAGTTTAAACTGATGAAAAAGGAAATGAAAACAGTGAAAGATATTTGTCTTTTCACAGTCGTAATATGTATAAAATGCTGGTTTCAATCCCCTGTCGGATAGTCAGAACCAAGAAACGATTTACAATTATCAAAAAATCTGGTATCATTTGAAAATATAAACCAAACAATGGTCAAAGTTGCCATAAAAAAACACCGGACCACTTATGTAACTTGTCGGAAGAGTTGGTGTCTTTTGCATTTTTTGACGATGAACTTTCAGTTAAAGATAAGCAAAATATGGTAGTTGCATTAAGAATCGAAGGTATAGAAGATTGTCCGAAAAATCACCGAAAAAGGCATAGAAGACTTTGTGACTAGCAACACTGAGATTTTTTTCAAATACTAGGTGATTAAGGCGTCTTCTCACTTTACAAATTTAAAAAAATCGATTTTTATTTTATTTTAAATTTTGAAAGTACATATCTTCAAAAATGTTATATCGAAATTTCATAAAGATCAGACGAGTCTAACTACATTTTTGGGCGACCGTTAGGTGACTACCTGAGAGCACCCGGCTGCATACGTATTGTTCAGACTCATGGTGCAAGTACAAGAAAGTGGTGAAAAACAATCAGATAGAAACTTTTAAACATCCTTCTGCTCTAGCTGAGGATGTTCACGAGGTTTTGAAACCGATTTATGAAGATCTTCGGAGGAAATACTCAAAATAACAACGAGTGTTTCAACTGTGTCTGGGCAATTTTTCTGCAACCAAAACTTTAAGCGCGTTTATCTCAAAACAAGGTTTTTCGGTGGCTTGTTGATGAAATTTCGGAAACTATCCGGCCGATTGTCATGAAATTTGAATGACATATTCTTCATAGTTATGGCTATAGCCCATATCATCAGATTTTTGAAATTTTGATTTTAAGTATTTTTTTTTTACAAAAAACTGCAAAAAAAACCGCGTTTTTTTTTACTTTTTCGTAAAACGTGCGCCATTTTGTTATTTTTGCAAATATCAAAAATCTGATGAAATGCGCTATAGCCACTGATATACTAAATCTAAAACTGTTTTATTTTTTTGTTTAAAATGACCCATCTCGGAGATACCATCAACAAGCCACGAACATAACATTTCTACACGGGTTTTTCGATGCTACTGTTTTATTATAATAATTGTTCAAAAAAATAAAAAAAATTTTTTTTCATGTACTTGAAAGATGTGTTTATTACATAAGAACCATTTTCTCATAATTTTTAGCGAAAATCCTCGAAAAAAAATCGTGAAAATAGCCTATTTTTGAGACGCCTAAAGTGAGAAGAAGCCTTAAGACAGTGGTTTAATTTTTTTAAATGAAAATTTAAACCCTGGTAGCGACCCCTAAATATTATTTTAATTTTTTTTAAAAAATACTGAAATAGCTTTTAGGATGGAAAAACAAATGCGGGTTTAACCGGTCTAATATACGGAAAAAAAAATTTTACTTAATAATTTTATAGTGAAAATATATATATGTAATTTACAAAATGTTTCAATGTGCATAACACCATCATTAGACCACCCTATAAAAAGATAAAGCATCTACGTGTTTTTATTTTTGCACCAAATGCTCAAACTATATAGCATGCGTTTTCGAGTGAGCGGACCGGAATAGGTTAAATAAATTAAATACAGAATCGAATTAAAATTTAATTGATTGAATACATTTAATAGCGTATTCTGTAGTTATTCGTAACCATTTATATCGCTGATTCACGATCAAAAAAGGAAATGCATTGATCATATTTTGGCAGTGCGAATTTGTCCTTATTATTCATAAGCATCTGTGATACATATTCTGTGTACATTGCAGAATAATCGAATCATACGGATTGAGTCGAAATGTAAATTTGCATAGCACAAACCAATGAATTCCAGTTTGCTCTTCGGTTTTAATTTAGAACGCATTCCCTTTTACACGCATACACACGTCGCGTATTCCTAGATTTTGTCATCACGTACATGCCCAAATTCAATTTTGGGACAACCAGCCGTTGGTCCTCTGGTACCATTGGCCAAATGCTGATTGCTTTTCGATTAATACATTCCAGTAACCCAGCTTGTTCTTGGTCTCTGCGGGGTTTCGGTCTTATCAGCGATATGGGGTAAGCACGTTCAGCAAGTTCCATGGTCAGTAGCTTTCAAAGAATTGCTCGAATGTTCTATTTGAAGCGATACAATCCACTTCGACGAACAATGCTTAACATTTGAGAGTCGCCACGAAAATCGGTCCGAAGCGCCGTATGAGGTCTTTTACAGTGAAGAATGACTATATTTATGTTGGTTAACGGATTTGTAGGAACGCAATGCTTCGGGGGACAGGTAGTCCAAGCACAATCCTATTTATACATTTCTAAATCCCTACGTAAGAGTATAAAGTATGCTGGTTAACCCAGCCCAAATTAAACGAACGCTTTGTGTACGCGTGCTCGCTTTAGACACGTCGAAAATGGAATATACGATGTACTTAGGATGAAACAGGAAACTTAATTCAAAATGTAGACACAAGCCATCCTTCAAAATTTAATATCTGGCATTATTTCCTTGTACGTGTGGTTTTGTAATAATTAAGGTATTTTGTAAGGACGTACGTAGGACGTACATGAAGCGAAGCAATATCAGAAGATATCTTCAGGAGACTTATTTTACTTTTGATATTTCGCATCAAAATATGCTACCAATATTACGTTTGTATGGAATTGAATGTATCTCTGCCTGTTCTTCATGCATTTATACACCAATTCATAGCCTTCTAGCTTGAGATCTAAAAATGCATTAAATTGAATAGCATTCATACATATTATATTATATTATGCTCAGCTGCACTTTAATAGAAATGAAATTTTCATCCATCTGTTATAAATTGAAAAAAAAATTTTATACAAAACGTTATAACGTATCAACTGTCCAAAAAAGTATCGATAAAGCAAACCAATCAATGATCGAATATAAATTAATTAACATATTTCAATAAAAATATTTTGTGCTAGACTGCTCTGCTCAAGAGCAGTCTAGCACAAAGATTTTTTTTTCGCGGACCCCCTCGTGAATATTTTTTTTTTTGGCTGACCCTTTTGACTAGGGAACCTAATCCCGATCCAAAATTTTGATTCCGAGAATTCGGGATTGCATTAGAACTTCCCGGGGTCCCGGGACTTGTTAGTTTAAGAAATTACATTGATAAATTTGATCAAAAAATACTAATAAGTCCATTTGTTTAATATAAAAAATAGCTTGAAGGCAAAAGAATTTTATTTATTTAAGAAAAGATAAATAAAATTGATAAAATTTCTTTCTGCCGAGACACGGAATAAAACTCGCAAAATTCCCGATTTCCCGACAAATTATTTATTTCCGTCGCTGCAGATGAATATTAATATACTATAATACTTTGATGTGATTCGTAATTATATTACGGAGGAATACAAAAATTATGAACCCCGTATCTATCATATTTCATATCGATATTCGCATTATTAGAGTCGAGGTGTAGTAAATACATCACCGGTAAGGAAATGTTAATATAACAAGTTATGAAGAAGAAATGTAAAGTTATTATTATTGCAGGCAGTGTTTGTACAAAGTGCATCGAAAAAGTTACAGTCTACCAAGCTCTTAACGTTGCGGACATTTATAAAAAAAAATCGTAACCTTAATAATTGTACATACAGGCATTAAATTAAAATCTATAAAAGTACTTTTATATTTACAAGTAGCTAACGTTAATTATTTTTAAATAAACGTCGTCTACTTTCGATACAAGGTGGTTGGAGCTTTGGTAGAAAGTTGTAGCGCGGGAATTTGATTGGAGTATTGCAACTTTATAAATTACAAAAAATATTTATTATAAGCAGCTACGACACAGTTTCAGTCTTGTAGGTATAAGACATTTGTATGATATTTATTCAAACGTGTCAAAAATTGTTATGAATGTCGGCAACAACATCAATCCGGTAGACTGCCGTTTGTTCACTTACAATATCAAAACAACCAAATAAGAATAAATCAGCTTTGTATGAATAATTACATAAATAATCGCTGCCTCCCATACTATAAACATTAGACATATCTATTCAGATATGATCCAGAATATCCATGGATTTAAAAGTAGAAAATAATACAAAGGAGATAAATCTACTTATGAAATCTTAAGCCAATGAATAAATAAACAAAGTTATTTATGTAAATGATACAAATTAAAAAAGAAGGCTATTACAACATACATATTTAACAACCTAATGATGCAATAAACGAACGTTATACTCATGCTTTCCACAAGTGAAACTTAACGTCAAACTTTCAATACAGATGAGAGCACAAATTGTTCCTCAAGCAATCCAAGTACATAAACGTGTCACACAGAAACGCTTTTTTTTAAATCGCGATAATATGTTGAGCAAAGTGCAGAATTAAAGGGGTGATGCTACAAACGTTATCGAATTGATCTTAACCGCTCGAGAAAGTGTTCAAGCCGCTAGAAACCACTCGTCCAATTCAATTGATCCTTCAAAAATGTACAAACGTCAATTTTTGCACTCCACTTTGCACTTGCGATTAAGTGCTCATTCGTCTAAAAATCGCTTTGATCCTGCACTTGCGCAAAGCTCCACCCCGTTCGTCCTTATCTACGTCGCTTCGTCGTTATCGGCCAGACGACTAAAGTACACACCGATCCTGTAGCTATCGATCCAAAGATTAAAACAATGCCAATATTTAGTTATTACACGTCGATTGCCAATGGTATTCAGAACGAACTTTAAAAAAATTGTATCGACCGACCATATGGTGTTATGCAACAAAGGGCGATGCTGAGGGGCTTCACAATGGCGGCACGAATTTTACGGCGAAGGGCCTATGATTAATATAAACACTGCCTCCGGTGTGCAACATTAACAGGCAATGGGTATTTTTCCACCCCGCTATTCAACTAAAATCATTTGCACATTCACTATCGATCGTTATGCAATCCGAAATTGTTAATTAAAACAAATTCGCCTCGGGTTACCCTGGAAATGACACCCTTTCAACGGGTTTGAATGGAATCGCTCCAGACAATATAAGCAAAGGGGCGAATGTAATGACTATTTCAAACACGTTATCCCATTCAGAGGGACAAATTGACCAGAAAAACATCATTAATGTATGAAAATACGCTTTAAAAAACTTGACAAGCGTTTGACTGTCCCTTTAAGATCTATAGAAGCGAGCGTGTCGAAAACTATTCTGAATTAAGCTTTTATAACATCTACTACAATCCAATAAAAGCGCCATATCTATAATCGAATATACGTGATCTTCATAGGGAAATAATTTATTGTATGATGATTTAGTATCTCATTAACTTCCACATATATTTGAATCATTATGACTATTTAACCCCATAGTGAACAAAATATGTTCATCTAAAAAAATTTATGAAATAAAAATTATATATATATATATATATATTTATTGATCCGATATAAAATATTAATAGGAATCTATGTATTCCAAAGAATTACCACTAGATCAGCGGTTTTAAGTGTATGTGGTCCGCGAATTGAGCAAAATTTCCTTCGCGGACCCCCTCTTGAGCAAAATTTTTTTCGCGGACCCCCTTTTGAACCAATTTTTTTTGTGGACCCCATCCCAACCCTTGTGATTTAATTTATCAAACAAAAAGAAACAAAAAGATCTTTTTACAATATTTTCTATATAAAAAAATCTTGTTTAAGTATAGACAAATATTTTTTTTATATTTTCGCGGACCTCCGATAAAATCTTCGCTAAAGTTTAAGAACCGCTACATTAGATCTTTGAATTCGAGTTTTCACAAAGATGTGCGGGACTTTTTTCAAACGCTACTTTCAAAATATTTGATCAAACGATCCCTTGTAAACATATTGGAATAAAATGGAATCCTGCTCATATTGTTTGTGGAACAATATTCAAACACATTTCCTAGCGCAACGTGCCATATCGATTCAAAGTTAGCTCAAGCGGAAGCGTGTGCGAAAATAATGGATTTCTTTCGGGAAAACCTAATATTTTATATTGGGAGCATATATGTACATTAATTGCTTGAGTATTCGATCGGAACAAATATGTTGGGAAAGCGAATTTTTTTCGATTTATAACCAGGATTTAAAGTCCAATATTTAGAATAAGAATCCTAGATCTAGCCCACTATACCAACAATACAAAGCCTTCAGATAAAAAAAAACCGCGTGATCTTGTGGTCACGCATTGTTTTTGCTTATAACAAATCATACAGATGTATTGGATTTTCATTTTTAATCGCAACTCGATCAAGCATTGTGAGTTTAACCCCTAAAGATGCACTATCCCAGGGCCTGCGACCCCCCACTTTTCAGAAAGAGCGCTCTTGTATATTGAGCTCGGAGACAGACAGAGACAGAGAGAGAAGGGTTTGTTTATGCAAAGAAATTACCGAATATTGTTTATTTATTTAATTGCTTCCTGTTGCTTATTGAATGAGTCTTTGTCCAATTATCATTTCCTTCTAAAGCAGGAACATACGAATTCGAAGAAATGACGTGGTCTTGTATGCTATCAACATTGTTTATTTACAATTGACTCTGCCTCGAATTGAAGATTGTCTCAAGCTGATAGGAGCCGAATGAAAGTAATCGGTGTAAAGCGATTATGGCATCAACGACTTCATCGAATAATTATTCATTCCAAGAGCGTTATAATGTGATCGTTTTGAAAGCATAAAACTTCATTGAGTGATAAAATAGAATGTACGCCGAATTTCAACATAGTATTTATGTTAATGTCTTCCACATGCACCATAATTTGAATGGCCGATAAAAAATTCAAGTCTGGAATCATTAAAACGACATTCACAAACAACATAGCCTGATGGAAAATCACACATTAGAAAATCTAAATATAATTTGACCCCTTAAAGAGGTGAAACACAATGATGTGTTCAAATTTCAATGACGGAGACAAACAGATAC
Source organism: Stenopsyche tienmushanensis (assembly GCA_008973525.1). NCBI lineage: Eukaryota > Metazoa > Arthropoda > Insecta > Trichoptera > Stenopsychidae > Stenopsyche > Stenopsyche tienmushanensis. Next base: position 691,993 of record WACJ01000026.1, read on the forward strand.
ATAGAGAGTATCTAGCGTACATCGTAAGATTGTATAGATCGTTAACTCAAATTTATTGAATAATGATATGTGAATGATATAATAAATCGATTTAAAGTGTATTGTTTATGTTTACTTATTTATGTACAAGCTTCATACACGCCGCGCGGTCCTGACAGATAAATGGATTTGTACGACGATAAGTGGCGGACAAGCAAATATAGCATCTAAGTTTATGATGATATTAATTTGGCTCACTACTCAAAGGGTTAAATAGGTAATATAATATTATATAAGATTTGTACATCACCATTAAATAAGGCCATATTATTACACTTTATTCTCGATTCACTGGTTTTTGTATTCAATATTATCCTTATCGAATAAGAGCATATTGAACTTGAAAAAGGGAGCCTGATGGCCACGAACGGTTAGTGAACTGAAGCGTCCTGGATAACAATTGCGAAATGACATAATGGACCGCAGGATGTCCACGGCTAGATTTATGAGGACGTATGTCGTTTAACAAGGCGGATATGATTTTTTAAAAAGATGGCGATGGTGGGTTAATCGAGCGCATTAAAATGATGCCAAATGGACACAACCAAAATGGCGCAATCGTACAAGTACACACGGCGCGCTCCTGGAACATCTACAATTGGTACCCTTCAAAATTATACGATAAGGATTCTGATTGATGATGAATTGATTTCGATCATGTGAAATATTTGATGCATCGCTATGTCACAGTGTGCATTGATAGAGTGGTGTACGTTGTTGAAATGCCTAGACGACTAGAAGCGGGGTTATAATTGACCCCTATTTGATATAACAAGGGTTTCAAATCTTTGCAATGCTATGCATGAGCCCCTATTTTCTTATAACACCATCGATGTGATTGATAAAATTCCTTTCTGCTGAGACACGGACTAAAACTCGCAAAATTCCCGATTTCCCAACAAATTATTTATTTCCGTCGCTGCAGATGAATACTTACATACTATAATACTTTGATGTGATTCGTAATTATATTACGGAGGAATACAAAAATTCTGAACCCCGTATCTATTATATTTCATATCGATATTCGCATTATTAGAGTCGAGGCGTAGTAAATACATCACCGGTAGGGAAAGGTTAATTGTATAAACATTTGAAAAACATATGTATACTGCATATATGTATACATAGATTAGACAGCTACTGCCCCTAGGCCTATTAAGTCGACATAAATATCAACCCTTTTTGAACCGGTTTTCACTCGTACAAAAATAGCTGTTTTACCAGAAGCTCTAAGCATAATGACAGATCGACTTTCATCAATCGAACATAATAAAATATTTGTCATCTTATCCCATTTCAATGCATTGCTTGCAAAATAACATCTTATGTTATGGAATACATCCCTGAATTTTAATAAAGCGCTCAAAAGCTGCAGCTATCCATTTGTAACAAGATATCATGGAAAAAATCCTCACATGTACGCACTCTGGTGATTTTATCAACTTCAGCTCTGACGCAAAACCTTCAACCGGAAGATTTATCTGACCAACCGATCTAGATAAACTTTATATTGCATTTTAATTATTTTTTTAAAATTACACTTCCTGCGCATTATGCGTACTTTATGAGATGAGTCATGTTTTAATTGTAAAAGTAACATTTTTCAAATCATAAGCTCCCCTAGGCTTATTCGCTGAACAATGGACGCATCCCTTCAATTCGGTCATGTGAACAATCAACCCTCCCTGCTCATATTAGCTTTTATGCTTGAATTCAAAGTATTGGGCTTTGCCACGTGGATTTTGAGTAGCAAAAAGTAATTATTTAATCTGCATTTAATGCTTACATTTTGGATGCACGCAGAAGACCATTTAAAAAAGACTCAGCCAAGCATAATAAATACGAATCTACAAAATTTTATCCCAGAAAATCATTACGTCCATCTTTACAAAAGTTTCATCATGACACGGGTGACTGTGATCCTGGTCTTTTTAATTTGACTAAATACATCTATTAACTCTTCAAAGAGGTAAGACATAATATTGTGTCCGAATTCCAGCGATTCGGAGACTGTACACACGTTGAGTTTGGATAGAAACAGAGACGAAGTGAGTATCTTCCAAATTTATCGACCAATAATAATGATAGCTCAAATAAAGCTCAACGTGTAAGAATGCTCTTTCTGAATCACTTCGAACGCAAATACGCGTCTTAACTCCACAAAAGGCTGACGTTTGTAGAATTCCAGACTTTTTGAATAACAAACATTGCGACGTTTTTAAATATAATCAAATAAAATCTATTGGTTTATGCAATCATGTCAATGTAAAAATAAATAAATATCCATGGTGCACTTGAAGTCAACTTCTTTTTAAAATACCATATCCAAGATCGAACGTAGGCGATCTCTATAAAGATTTTATGGGGTGGTTTCCCATTGTCTTCCACATATGGTTAAATTGGGATATGATTACTTTCCGAACCTAACCTGGATTGAGACAATTCATGATAGATATTAATACTTTCAACGTTGTATTTTTTTGGAATGCTAAATATATTAACCCCATCATGGATTTAACCCCAAAAGGAGTACTATCGGAGACCCTGCGATCCCCCTCCATTTATTCAGAAAGAGCACTCTTGTACATTGAGCTCGGAGACAGACAGAGACAGAGAAAGAACGTAGCGCAGTTCGGGAGACAGAGACGGAGAGTTTACCCGCATACATCGCACGATTGTATAGATCGTTAGCCCAAATTTATCGACTAATAATGATTTAGATTTCAGCTTTGTTATTTGTTTACGCAAAGAAATTACCGAATATTGTGTGCTATCGACTATTATATATATTGTTTATGTAAATAAATTACGTGGTATTATATGCTATCAACAGTGTTTATTTACAATTGACTCTGCCTCGCATTGAAGATTGTCTTACGCTGATAGGAGCTGACAGAAAGTAATCGGTGTAAAGCGATTATGGCATCAACGACTTCATCGATTTTAAATTTGCTCACTCCTCAAAAGGTTAAGCTCAAATCTTTATAATAAGATTTCAGCAACTAACTCAACTGTATTTGGCCTAAAATTATAGTGTTCTAGCTTCTAAGCAAAAATCTTAGAAAAAGCACCTTTTATAGACAAATGTGGTTACATATTGCATGCAATAATAAATCGTTTATATGTAGGCCATGCACTTTATATTCTCCAACGCAGTATTAATTTTACACAATGAATCATTTGGACATTATCTCACTTGTCCATTTTAGGACACTTGTCCGACTTACCTTCAATTAATAACCGATTTTTTTATCTTATTTTTTTCAAATTGCTGTTCTTCAGCACTGCCGACATTAACGAGTTTTTAATAGCTTCTCTTTTAAAAGCAATCATTGAATGAAATGAATATCACCTCGGAAACAATGCCGATTATCGTAACTTCATTAAAGATTAATCTTCTTACAGTTATGTTAACTGCTTCACATGCCAATTTGAGCTGATGTGTAGCTCAAAAATTCACATCGTCTTAAATCGCAACATTCTACAATTGAAACTTATTGGTCTGGTTCGAAATTAATACGGCTGACATAAGAGACACAACTTCAGTAGACCGGTATTGTTAAACTACATCATCCAAAGGATAAGAACATTATATAATGGATACTATAATACATAACATGGTGTCAAGTATTTATATATTAATAATAACAGTCACACTAATGATACAAAGCTAATTTTTGTTGCAGTCAGTGTTTATACAAAGTAAATCAGGAAAGTTACAGTCTACCAAGCTTTCAACGTTGCGAACATTAATAACAATATTCGAAACGTGAATGTACACACCGGCTTTAAATATACAAAGCTGCTTTTTTGTCCTCAAGTAGTTTACATTAATTATTGTTAAATAAACGTCGTTCGCTTTCCATACAAGGTGGCTATGGCTTCGGAAGACGTGGCTAAAGTTGCAGCGTCGCTGCCTCCCATACTATTATACTACTAAAAATATATTTAGTTTTCGCATATTTTTTTTTTCCAGCATAATTCTGTATGTATATGCGATATAACACTACTTCACTCTATAAATATCTTTCAATCAATATCATCATAGTGATGATATAATTTGCTATATTTTGCCAACGGATGACATTTACATACATTTTACACGATTAAAATATTGACACGTGTGTGTAATATCATTCCTAGAAATAAATTAAAATCTGTATCTTGTTCGTGCGACATTTTTTCGAGCTAAAGTTACATCTTTCTTATCACGCGTTAACGCGGGAACGGCCTGTAACGAGTTTAAACAATCAGACATTATCTGAATAAAAATAAATCAGGCATTTAAAATCATGCTTCATAACCGCAAGTCTATAAGGACTTGCGGTCTATGTGTTATAAAGCTTATCTGCCTCATTTGTATTCCAATGTTTTCGTGGGAACGCCTATAAAATAAGGATCTATAATCTATTGAATTGCATTCCAGATTATATCATAAATCGAAAATTGAGAGCCACCATTTCGTAATCAAAGCTGGCAATACGAGGCGATCGATTAGAAATACAACACGATAATTCGAAACAACAAAACGATAACGTTTCATAGCATTTTGTCATTTAAATAGGTGATTCACAGATTGATCAAATTCTATGATATTCCATTGTGAAGACAGACATTCATTATAAATCTCACCTAATGCTGAATGCATTAAAATAAGCAATCGCATGTCAGGTAAAAATTGTTAAAATTCAATGAATTCTTAATTAAAATCTGATATGGAATGGCATTCCGAGTATTCCATGTTTATTATATAGGCAGAATTGATTTTTGCTACTAGGCGGTTTTAATGTTTGATACTTGGGAATAAAGCATAGCGAAAATCAAATAATTTATAAGACTAAATGAGTTCGAATATGTATTATTCAAAGACTTCGTTCAGATAATTCAAATATGTACTTAGAGTCACGAAAGGCTTGGAACATGCGAATAATTTCGAAGTCTGCTAGGATTTCAAGTACATTTAAACCTTTTTTTGTGGGGAAAATCGCACAAAAAAAGCTATGACTTACATATAAAAGTGAAGATGCGTTCCATGGATTTTAAAAACCGCATAACTTCGACAGGCTCGTAACAAGGGGGTGGCAAAGCAGGCGCCCGCCACGGGCGCAACTGGACTTGGGGCGCAAAACACAGAACCAATGAACCAATACTGGTTGACTAACCGTTTTTATAATAATTTATCTAATCCCTATTTTCTTCGTTATCGCTCAAATATTGGGACGACCCAGCCGGCATTACTTCGCAATAAAATAAAGACTAAGACAAGAAAAATATTTTTGACCGTTTGTAAAATTTAAGTCAGTTAAGATCAGTCTTCTTCGCACAACTTCGTTTTATAATGAGAGTTCGTAATCACTTTGTAGGCATGTTCGAGTATGTCATCTGATCGCGAAGTGCTCATTCGTTATGTCAGTAGTCCGAAAAGTGGACCGGTTGGACACACAGACCTTATAGCCACTCCGTCCTCTTTCAGGACCTTTTGCGACATTTTCTATGATCGAAACGATAACGGATGATCCATCAGTGGCTAACTTTTTTAAATTGGAGGGTGGGGGGGGGGCGCAAGTTAGATACTTGCCATGGGCGCTTCATACCCTCGTTACGGCTCTGAACTTCGAAACAGCTACATAAAATATATGCAAAATCGCATAAAAAAAGTTAATAAAAAAACAGGAAAAAAATAAAAATTAAAAAATAACATTTTTAAATAGTTAAAAAATACATTTTGACATAAATCTGGTATGAATAATAGTGTGTTATATAGAAAAGATTCGTATCCAGTTTGAAGTAAATTAATTAATTAAAACTTGAGATATGATGTCAACCGTGTTGAAGAAAAAGTAGTTTCGAGAAAAACGCGTTAAAAGATTTCATTATGGTGGGGCCGGCTAAGTTGCCGCATCACTAAAATGGCTATAACTTTTAAGTAGTTAAAATTTTGGAAATTCCTTTGGAGAATGTATTTTTAAAAGTCAAAACATTGGAAAAATGCAAAAAAAAAATCGATTTAACTTCGAAATCGCACAAAAAAATTCGCACAAAAAGAGGTTTGAGTGTATATTGCAAAAAAATGGCCTGAAAGAAAACACAGATATTAAGAAATTAATAATACATCATTCAGCAATTGCAGAAGCACTTCAAATAAGCTACATTTGTTAATGTATTTAAAAGACTTAGAATTGTTTAAGCGAATTTTAACACCTAAGAATAGGGATTGGAATAGGTGTTATTCTATAAATAATTGGTATTAAGAAGGCTGTATATTACTGCATAACTGACGAGATAAACGTTTAAAATTCACTAAAAATTTATTTTAAATGCAATATTGAAAAGACGTAATATTTGCCGATGAAGGTTCAATATTTTTTTGAGAGTGACGATTTATCTAAACCTAAAAGTATCTTGCAAGGTAGAAATGAAACTTCTTAGCGATAACGGAAATTGTTAGCTAAAAGATGAAGCCGTTTGTGTAATATATAATAAAATAAGCACGCGCGTGGCGTCTATATGATGTATGCGACGGACGCTCTACAGACGATTCTCCATCACTTTCCGATCAATCGCCGCTTATAGTTTCACTTATCGAGACGTCAATTTGCCCTACAGCGTCTATATTATCGTGACGTCAATTTGCCCTACAGCGACATTCTTCAGATTTTCATGTAAATTCATTGGATAAATTAGCACATATTGACATTGTAACGAAAAATGTATGCTTATTGGAATTTTCTGGCGTTGTTCTTTGCTCATTGTATTCCAATGACGTTTGACTTTGCGCCATCTTTGGAAGCAATGAACCAAATATTGCCTCCGACGCCGTTCTGGTCTACTACTGGTTTATTTTATTTTCAACCTTGTTTCATTGGAGTAAAACGTCAATTATGTGGAGCCGAGCAGATATAGTCAATAAAAGTCGTTTGTCTAGATAAGTCGAAGTGCACGCCAGTAAAAACTACTCTATTTTAAAGTATTTTGTAACCAACACGCGGGAGGGCACATGTGTTAAGGCGTCACGCATGTGTCAATTTCTACACGTGACAATCTTATTTTTATCAAATTGTTTGCTCGCATTGATTGCTGGAATCAACATCAGGGTGGGGGTAGATAATTTTGTTGTAATAATGCTATATTATTGTTTGAATAACCTGGCTCGAGTACTGGTTTTGGAGATAAGACAAAGTTTTGCGGTGTCACAATAGATTGAGTTTGAAGACAATGCTGAATTCTAGGAAGATACAAATGACAAATAGTCGTTACCTTTCCGTTATTCTTAGAATCGTCCACATTGTCATACCATACGAAAATCTAAAGACATTCAAGGAACATTTGGGAAGCACGCACAATTGCGCACTTGGACAAGACGGTGTTAATTTAATTGAAAACCATAAGCAATTGTGAACATGGTTAGCTCTAGAATTATGTAAACTACTATGGACTAAAATAGTAATTGAAACGACCTTTAAAATGTTCACATGTTAAACGTTTGTCAATTTATTCTTTGGGACAATTGTACATAGACAATTTTAACATTGGTCGTTATTTCATCGTACAATACTAGAACCTTCCCAATATCCTTTCAAATCATCGCCATCAAACATTTATAAAATCATGATTGAAGCAAGCATATCCTTCTTATTCTTCTAAATGCTCCATAAGAAGGATAACCTGGATGAATTTATCAAAACGTCAACAATCCAAAAATGACCAAATATAACAAAAGTTCAATGAACATTAACCAAATACGAAAAATTATATCTGATAAAATGACACTGATAAAACTCCGAACGTCGCCTTATCAAAGAATGCCATTTGTTTGCCAATATTGTCGTGAATTTAGCGCACAGGAAGCAATATACAAAATTAAATAAAACCGCATAGCCTCCACGAAATTATGGCACCGTCTTGCTAAACTAATCATACGATAAACTACAAATTCTTCGTTGTCCTAGTTGTCTCGTCGTTGTCTTCCGCCTTGATTGTGCTCAATGAAACTTTTAAAATGCCAACATTTGGACAAGCCAACGGGATACAACGGCAGCCAAACAGAGAGAATTTAATAAAAAAGTTTCCAGTCGGGGAATTTGAACTGCTCAATGTGAACAAAGTCGGATTAAAAGCGGAGGTGATAAGCCCGTAAAAGCACCCTGGATTAAAGCCTCAATCCAAAGCCGAAAACAAATCTGAAAAATACCATTAAACTGATTTATTTGGAATTTTGGACTGTTCGATTGTTGGCTAGTATCGATTTTTTTCCAAACATTCCTTTTTGTAAAAAATATTAATTTAATATTAAACATCATATAGACGGTACAGTAGAAAAGCCAATTTTATGCATTGCTTTTTTTCATTCGTTAACTAAAAGATGAAGGTGTGTTTGTGTAATAAATAATAAAATAGTCAATAGTGGGCGGCACAACGCATGCGCATTTATGATGCATGCGACAAATACGGAGAGATTATAAACCGACCAACTGCGGTTGGAGTTTCACACTTCGTGCCGTACAATGTGCCAATTTGACCTACCACGCCTATATAAATTTCACTTAAAAAAAAGGGATAGTAAGAAAACCACTAATGGTAAATGAAAAACGCGGCATTGTGTGTGTGTGTCATCAGACAATAAACCTTGGCATTTTTATACGGATTGTTTCATATTAACCCTTAACGAACAAATTCTATTAAGCTAATAACGTTTTTATTTGCAATTTTACCTTGTAAAATTTTCTGAATAAAGCCTTTTGAATTTATTCTAGCGAAGTCTATTTTCTAACGGCATTTTGCCCATATTGAAAATTACAGGAAGAAAAGCCAAACTGGGATTTCAATCTGTTTCCTATTGATATGTATCTGGGACTTCCAAACTTCCAGTCAATATCCTTTCGTTTTATAAATGATTAAATACTAGATAACTATTATAAAGCTATTATTAAATACATCCAGTTCTAATTGTTATTCCTTGAATGAATTATTTATATTATATTTGAAGTCTACATGTTAACTTACAAATTCTAGACATTTTATAGAAATAAATGTATATAAATAAATTGTAAATTCATAGCCCGTAGCCATATTCAACAGGAATCATCAAAAATTAACCCCTAAAGGAGTACTATCCCAGGGTCTGGGACCCTCCCTCTACTATTCAAAAAGAGCACTCTTGTTCATTGAGCTCAGAGACAGAGAGAGAACGTAGCGCAGTTTAAAAGAGACAAAGCAGATTAATCGATTTCTGGTATATTGTTTATGTAAAAAAATGACGTGCTCTTGTATGCTATCAAAGGTGCTTATTTATAATTGACTCTGCCTCGAATTGAAGATTATCTTACGCTGATAGGAGCTGACAGAAAGTAATCAGTGTGAAGCGATTATGGCATCAACGACTTCATCGATTTTAAATTTGCTCACTTCTCAAAAGGTTAAAGAGAGCAAATTCGAGCAAAAACTAGGGAATCCAATCCCGTGATCCCGGACAGTTTTAGATAATTAAGAAACCCGGGATTGGTACATAATCCCGAAAAATTCGGGATTGAAATTTTTATCTAACAGAAATCGTACACCTCACCAAAACGATGAACGCTACTAAATCGAGACATTCCCGACGAAATCTGGACGCTTGGAAACAGTGGCGTAAATAATAATTGACGAACTTAGGCGAAGCCTAGGGGCAGTAACTGTCTAATCTATTTATACATATATGTTTTTAAAATTGTTACATCAACCTTTCCCTTCCGGTGATGTATTTACTACACCTCGACTCTAATAATGGGAATATCGATTTGAAATATAATAGATACGGGGTTCAAAATTTGTGTATTCCTCTGTAATATAATTACGAATCACATCGAAGTATTATAGTGTTTGAGTATTCATCTGCAGTGACGGAAATAAATAATTTGTCAGGAAATCGGGAATTTTGCGAGCGTGCATTTTCAGCAGCTGCCTACCAAAATTTGATCCAGACTAAATGACGAAACACTCAATGCTTTAATTCGTGCATATTTTCAAAATAATATTTGAACTTTTTGTGTTTTATTTATCTATTTTTGAATTGTACTTTTATCTTTTCTTAAATAAATAAAATTCTTTGGCCTTTAAGTTTTTTTTTATATTGAACAAATGGACAAATGGAATGAAAACCGAAATAAAACACATAACGTATCAAAGCTCTGATTTTTTATTTGACATGACAAGCCTTTATTTGATACTCGATCGAATCATTATTGTTTAATTTCATTGTTGGTTGGAGGGGTGAAATTGTCCCAACAAGTAAGGCCCCCAACTGGCTAAATACTTCCATTATTGAATGAGGTGGCACACAACAAATGTAGCCAATAATGACGCTATTGTTGTTAATTTTGTAGTCTTATCTTGTATTATCTACGCTTGTCTGGAATTTAGATAAATAGATCATTCGACACGTCTCAGTCAAACATGGCACGTTGGATTATTTTAAGACGAGTTGGGGGTCATTTTGCAGCAAAATATCCGACAGAAAATGGGTTAATATAAATGGTTGGAATAGCATGTGCAGAATCACTTTGCGTTTGGCTCCGACGTTCGAATATTTATAGAGTGCAATTTGCGCTCCATGATGACTTGTTGTTTCGCGTCAATCCCATACGCATTGCTTTATAGTTATATCCAGATTGAGATTAAGCATCTTTTGTCCTTTCGACTCGAAGCAGGAAGCTCGAATTAAGTCAATTGTCATTGGCGAAACCCGCAACATTGGCGACGTTTCGGGGTCTTGGCTCACCCCACTCCGGTCGAACTGCGTCAAAACTCAACCCCTATGTGTTCTAAAAACGCCTAAATCGACCGATAAAAATAGAAGTGGCATTCGATTTTTGCGGTTTGATGACCACCACGCTCCGCGGTCGATAGTCACTGTTAAACTGGACCGGAAATATAGGCCAATAATTATTCGACCTCGTGGTCGTTGATACAAATTATGCAGATGGAAGATCACATCGTGATGACGAGTAGGAGGAACGCGGGTCAGTGTTCTTTGCGATTGCTGCTATTTAGTGGAAGCGAGTGCTTCACCAACTTTCGACAGCTGCCGGGATATTTACATAATACAGATGGCGTGGCAACAAATGATTGTGTTAAATAGATCATGAACACGTGAACAATTATTTATAGTCGACGAGAATCGTCCGAAAAACGCTATTCGATGTCTTCAAACAGTGTTGCAAGAGTGGACAAAGTGCGATGGGGCAATCGAAACGCTCGACGGTCCAAGTAGCTGCTTACAATTACTTTTCCAGACCGTTCCGTTTTAATTATGACGTCTTACAATTAGCTTTAAACCAATAAGGCCATACCCTATGCGGAGGCGGCCAATTATCCCTTGAATCAATTCAAAACCTGAAATTTTGATCTGTAACGGGCTAGGAATATAACCGACCGAATAATGCACATTTCAATCGAAATTTTGAATTTGAGTAACCGAAACTTTGCACCCATTTCTACAAAGCTAATTTTGTTTCAATCAGTGTTTGTACAAAGTACATCGCGAAAGTTACAGTCTAATAAGCTTTCAATGCTGCGTATATTAATAACAATTTTCGAAAGTTGAATGATTGTACATATCGGTGCTAAAAACACCTGCGTTCTACCATGATATGTATTTAGTACACCACACGAAAGACGAGTTGTTCTAAATACATCATGGTGAAATAAAGGTTAAATTATAATCTGCAAATGCGGATCCCGGACAATTTTAGGAGTCCCGGGATTAGAAAACGCAATCCCGAAAATTTCGGGATTGAAATTTTTATCTAACAGAAATCGTATACCTCCAGCTCGATGAAGGCTACTAAATCGAGACATTCCCGCCAAAATCTAAACGCTTGGAAATAGTGGCGTAACTACTAATTGGTGAGCTTAGGCGACGCCTAGGGGCAGTAACTGTCTAATCTATGCATATATATTATATACGGTACATATAAATTTTTCAAATTGTTATATTGACCTTTCCCTACCGGTGATGTATTTACTACACCTCGACTCTAATAATGCGAATATCGATATGAAATATAATAGATACTGGGTTCAGAATTTTTGTGTTCCTCCGTAATATAATTACGAATTACATCAAAGTAATACAGTATATAAGTATTCATCTGCAGTGACGGAAATAAATAATTTGTCGGGAAATCGGGAATTTTGCGAGTTTTAGCCCAATGATGGTGTGTACGAAAATGGGGGCTCATGCGGTCATCAACTCGAACTAGCATTTAATTTCTCATGATGATACCTCCAACGAGTGTGGAAGCTGAACGTGCATTTTCAGCAGCAAGTTGCCTGACTTCCAAAATCAGATCCAGAGTAAATAACGAAACACTAAAGGTTAATGTTACTTCGGGCATATTTTCAAAATAATATTTGAATTTTTTAGTATTTTATTTATCTATTTTTGAATTGTATTTTTATCTTTTATTAAATAAATAAAATTCTTTGGCCTTCAAGTGATTTTTTTATATTGAACAAATGGACTTTTTAGTAATTTTTGATCAAATTTATCAATGTAATTTCTTAAAATATTGAAAATCCCAATCCCGGGATCCCGGGACTGGTCCCGGGATTGTTAAATGAAATCTCGAAATTCCGGGATCGAAATTTTGGCTCGGGATTGGATTCCCTAGTCCCTAGTTCCCCATCGCGGTAGACTACCGTTTTGTTTACATATAATATCAAAACAACAAAACGAGAAAGAATCAGCTTTGTAGGAATAATTACACAAAAAATGTCTAATTCCGCTTTTGCATAGATATCAAAGAAAAGTCGCAATAAAATACATTTAAAAGAGTTATCTTATAGAACAACGCTTCTTAAACTCATGTGGTCCGCGGACCTCTCGTTGAGCAATTTTTTTTTGCGGACCCCTACTTGAGCATTTTTTTTCGCGGACCCCTTCGTGAATTTTTTTTTTGTGGACCACAACATTTCTTGGTCAAAATAGAAATCTTCTTACAATGTTTTCTGTAAATAATTCGACAAAAATATATAGTGTAAGCATAAAGTGTAGATAAATGTTTTGTTTTTATTCTCGCGGACCCCTAATAATGTCTTCGCGGATCCCAGTTTAAGAACCGCTGCTGTAGACGACAAATACAATATAAATATATAACGAAAGAAGCAAATACGAATATTCACGGTTGAAGTATCCATGATTCTAATGTATATTTATTTATAAAGATGTTATCTATTATTATTAAAATATCTTCCAAAGTATTTCTATTGTCTCGTAGAATAAACCAAAGACCCAAGCATGTATTGCTTGAAATCCAATACAAAAATGAAACCAAAGCTAACCAAGCAAGAGGATTGCGAAAATTCGACGTATTCGATCCGTGGGTTGAGCGTTCATAAGCGACATTCAAAAGCCAAATTTCTTCAACATTGAGCTTATATCGAAGAGCTTTTAAATTGAACGAACATTGAAGAGGGTTTGTTAAGCCGATAAACAATTCAGTATCTCATGCTGGAAAACTCTTCATTTAATAATTTAAACATAGACTCGTTATTTATTTAGGGTCGCGCCACGCAAACGGCGTTGAATATGCTAAAAGTAAACGTGAATATTAACATTTTAAGACTTTCACATGGTGGTAAACGAACCATTTGCGGCGAAGAAATTAAGGTCCGTAGACAAATTTGAGCTTTCAGAAATTTCTCAGAGAAAGAGCGCATGCATAAAAATGTGAACAACCAATGAATAGTAAATGACAGTAGCTGATTTTCGGTCAAATGCATAAATTATTCTTACTCTAGGAAGGATGTATTCATTTTAGAGAGCAAATTTTTGCACTCCTTAAAATCTTCTAAATAAGACGCAGATGAATTCGATTGGACAGTTTCTTGAAATGGTCGTTAAGCATAGTTGTTGCTGATGAAATACACATTGTCGCTTAAATACTAATTATTAAAGCAGATAAAATTGTATACAATCATTAACAACGATCCATGCTGCTCCGACGTCATAACACAGTAAAAGTATACAAAAATTTACTGTGATTTATTCCGTCCTTCAATTTAGACTGTCAAAAATCGCAGTGCGGAACTGCATTCGAATGACCATGCACATACAATCATTCAAACCGATCGAAACTTGGACAAAAGTGTTAGTATGATGAACTAATTTCTGGACTCTGGAGATGCGAGAAATTTTTAACATAGAGACAAAGTGTTGACGTTTTTATACTTTGGTATGAAAATTTATAAAAAAAATAAGGGTCGTAAAGTTTGTAATTTATCTTTGCGCTTTGAAAAAGTGTTTGTACAATTTTGGATACAAAATGGAAAAAAAATCAAACTTATATACGACATTTACTCTAATTTTTAACGAAAAGAGATGATGAACCAGGTCGTGGAAGGCTTTCCATTGATGAATTATTAAGTGTATTTGTTGGCGATCAAACTCGTCCAGAACTCATCAATAACTCAACACATTCAGCGAGAAATGCCATCAAAAAATTTAAGAACTTTAATTGAGAGTTACTATTGCATCAACATTCCCCTGATCTTCCTCCTTCTGCTTTGTTTCCCGTATTAGAGTAACCCTTTTACGAATTTGAAGGATATAAAAAATTTGCTTACATCGTGTTTTGCTTCTAAATCAAAGAATTTCTGCAACAGGCGAATTCAAAAAACTGTACATATACACATATCAATATTTAAGATCGATGATTTCGATTTAGGTTTAGCCTGAATTCTTGGATCGGAAAGAGAAAACGCTGAGTAAATAAATGAATTCAAACGCGTTTAAAGATTTGACATTGTGAAGTTTATGTTCGCCATTTCGAAAACAAATCAACAGTAAGTTTTACGCATCCGTATTTAAAAATGAAATCAAAAACATCCATTGTGCACAATGGCACGGAGGTGACGTTTGGGCGATTAAATAACAAACGGATCGGCGGGTCGCAGCGTGTTAAATCTACAAAACAAACAATAAACTCAACCATTCCGATCCGAAGGAAGAAATACAATTATTCCGGGCAAATTCGGGGCGTCCGTTCGCTTCCATCAATACGGTATTTCGACGAAAACGTGACGAATCCGTCACACTGTGAATTTTTTCGCTAACATTCGAAAAATGTACCCAAACACACCGATTCGTTTGATCGAATGCACACCAGTGGACACCGACCATGTCGACAAATTTATTGCGAAATTGGGCGTTCCTCGGATATCGCGCCAACTTGTTTCATTTGGGGTTTTTTTTGCGCGCGCGGATTTGAAACATATCGCGAAGACATAAATCCGCAACTATTTTTTAATTATTTTGGAAGGCGACCAATTTGCTATGTTTTTTAGGAAGCTCGATGAAAAAAATTAGCACTTCTTCGCTCGCCACTGAAAGGGTTAAGAGCCGCAATTATTATGGATCTCAAATGTGAAAATCGCAAATTTGAGCGCCCGATTTCAATAGCGTTAAAATATAACATTCCCAATGATCAACGGATGAATTATCAAATAAAATCGCGTTGAGATTTTGCATGGATTTGATCAGTCAATCCAGATCTCAGAATTTTGGAACCTTGAACTTAACCGAACTATGTTGTACGAAACGGGACCCGAATCGGAAGAACAACGAGTGTTGCTTGTGATAGTGTTATCGTTTTTGAGCCAATTAAATATCGTAATCGCGCATGCCTGATCTAGATCAACACGCGTTGGTCCAAACATTTGGGTTATCAGATGTGTTCTAAGGTCGCTATGGTACTTACGTCGCTCCAGACTCTCTTGAGCAGATCGCTTCCGAGCGGCATTTCCGGTATCTTAACCAGACGGTGCTTTCTGTTGGCGTTGATGCTGTGGCATCTGCGGAAGTTGCCAAGCGCTTGATCGCCGGCCGAGTTATTCTTGAGGGGCTGTTCCATCATGACGAAGGTGGTCCTGGGATGGAAGTCGGAATCGTAGGCGGGTTGATGTATATCGCCATTGTGCGATAAGTCGAAGCTGTTGTCTAAGAAGTCGTAGTCTTCTTGGATGGTGTTTTCGGAGAGGCGCTTGGTCCTGTCCGCTGGGAAACTGGATTTGAGCCGAAAACTTCTGTTGAGGCTCGACAGGAATCCCGGTTTGAATGGCTTGGAGTTTTTTTCGAAATCTGCTTTGGACTGCATGTTGGCGCTTTTGTTAGTGGATCTCTTCGCTAAGGATTTGGAGCAGCATCGCGGAGCAGATGTTCAAAGCGGCAAGGGTCCGTTATTGAGCAGGTGATACTCCAGATTAAATTTGAGCATTCGCGATGCAAATGTTCTGTTGCCAGTGATGATTTATTCGCAGTGCATCCGATCGGCTTCCTTAACAATCGGAACTTGTGTCGTGATGCATCCTTTCAGTCCGAATTGCACTTCACTTCTGCAAAAGTTCACGGCCGACGGGGTCTAAAAGCACTGCAGCACATGGTGGAACATCGAGAGGATCCGCTCGTTCGATCACTGGGCATCCATGAATTTGTTAGTCATTAGGGGCGCCAAACTGGAATGTGGGAGGCGAAAGAAGCGGGAGCGCGGAATTTAAGGTACTCGTATCAAAATTCGGAACGAACAACGCCTCTGGTGGGATTTTGGGGAAGTTTCGAACACTCGATCACTCGGGAAGACGTTAGAGACCCCAAAGACGAGACTCGAATACCGACGATGTTGTTATGGAAGTACGGTAAATGTTGAGAACACGAAGACGAGCGACGCGTGCTTTAAGCAACGGGCTCCAAGCACGACTGAAGTCAGTAGGTACCAATGCACGAGGCCTCTATGCGCTCAGGCCCCTACCGCGACAACCGCACCAAAGGTTAACGTTTCGCTTCTGCCCAAAGCAGCCGATGTAAATCACTGCTGCTCTCCTCAACTCCTATAAATAAAAAGACCAACAATGGCTCGACTGAACCTGCAAGGCATGTGGACTACTGCCAAAAAATAGAAACCCTTATGTAGAATAATATATAGGCGGCAGATCGATGAAAAGCTCGACAGCCCAAAGCTTACCACAACAAAAAATCCACAAATATTTTATACAGCCAGTTCTCTACTTATAACGGGCTTCCATTCGCCTGGAACGTACGTCGAAATGATCGTAAGTCGAATTTCATACAAAAAAGAATTAGAAATAATAGACATCAACGACATGCAGCACTCATCAACAACATTGTTAATTCTTACGAAAAATGCCATGGAGGCTTACTATTCACTTAAAATAACTTTACAGACATTATATATGAAACTCTTGCTTAATATTTTGGTATACCATGAAAACCCAAAATGGTTTGCATAAAAGTGTATATATTATAGAAAAATGATAAAACAACCAAACTTAATGACAGAAACTTTAACCAAAGGGAGGATCTCTTCTTCGGAAGAAATAGTTAGCGCAGTGTCAATGTTCTATGTATTTTTTTTTTCTTTTTAACAATATAATTCTTAATTAGTAAAAATGTCGTTATAGTTCCTACCTCAAATTTTTTTTCACAAATTGGCAACTGTTTAAAAAAAAACATTTTTAGCCATATTTTTTCACAGTTTTAATTTATTTTTAAATGGTTAAAAATTAAATTTTTACATAAATCTGGTAGAAACAATAGAGAGTTATATTTAATATATTTCTATTCAATTTGAAGTGAATCAGTTGATTAGAGCTTAAGATATCGCGTCAACCGCGTCGAAAAAAGTAGTTTCGAGAAAAACGCATAACTAAAATAGCCATAACTCATATATATTTTCAAATGTAAATGGCTACTAAATTTATAATTAATGTTTGTTCTTAATATATAGTAATTACCCTATAAAATAGCAGATTGCAGAAAAAGTTTGCGAAATCCTGCTATATACGATAAACAAATTGGCTACACCCCTAACAATTAGCATTAAAATGTGCAATGATGATATTTGAAATCAATTAATAAAATTTGTACAATTAAGCATAAAATTATTATCTAATTTATTTTTGCAAAATTGAAGACCTTATAAAAATTTGATAAAGATTTTTTTTATTTATCTATTTCATCGTCGATTTCTGGATCTTAAGATACATCTATATCATCGACACTGTATTAATCATCAAAAAGAGACTCGATTATGTAAAAAAGTACACATTAGGCATTCCGTTTCCTTTAGATTTACATAAAATATACGCCTGAGGGCTATTTTATTTTACGATTTGTTCATTGCATTTTAATTGCATAATGGTTCTCCTTTACTCAAATGGTTAATATAGCATAAAAGCGACATTAAAAGATTTATTGGCTTAAAAATAGACCTCGCAAAACTTTCAGCAAGAGGCAAAAATCGATTGAAAGTATTAGGGTGTCCCATAAGTTTCTTTCGTTTTCATATTAAGAAAAAAATAAACAATAATTTGTAGTACATAAAAATTGATTGAATTATATATGACCCATTCTATTCAATTAACTTTCTCCATCCCTCCGGAAGCCTCATAATGCCTTCTTGCCAAAATTTCCCAGGTTTGTTGGCAAAATATTGATCAAGGTACATTTTTATATCATTTTTTGAATTAAAAGTTTCACCTTGCTAAAGTAGCTCATTATTAACTACCCCCTTCTAGTTCCACCAAATTTATAGCAAAACTTTTTTTGGATGTAGGCCAGGTTTAGCTACAGTTAAAGCTTCTGTACCCTTGGTCCAAGACCGTTTACGTTGGATATTCTCATAGAGTATCCAAATATCATATCCAGTGATAAGTCTCTTCAAAAAAGGTTGACTATTATGTCGTTGGAGAAGAAGATCGCATGTTGAAATACGCTGAAGTTTATTTGAGTCAGTCAGTTCATGAGGAAGCCACACATCTGAACGATTGATGTAGCCCAATTTTGTCAGATGATTATGGACGAATGTTCGTGGAATTACTAACTTGTTAGCTATATCGCGGGTTTTCTTCAACCATGGCTATGATTAGATTTGTGTTCATTTGCGAAAGAACTTACGGGACAACCTAATATATTAAACAGCACAAAATCGGCAGTATAAGCAAGGAAAGTAAATTAAATTCCAATCTGCACTATACTGATATCGAAATGCTAAAATCCGGGAACTTAAACGCGTATTATATCAAATGCCATCCCATTCGAATTATTCTCAGTCACAGTGTACCTGAAGAATTAATAGTCACCCCACCCGCCCTATTATCAAGCCCTCCCCTACCTTGAAATCAACATTCCAAGGGGTTCTTGTTAGCACAGGACTATACTCCCACGCACTCTTTTAACATCAGAAAATACGGCCCTGGTTGTTTCGTACTATGTCATTTTAATTCGAATGTGATGAAAGCATACATTTCCCTGTTCAATTTTGCGCGAAGTACTCCATTACCGTGCAAAAATGTTTACACGAGTCGACTTTAAACACACACACAGTATTTATTTTTTAAACACTTCCTTCTTACTTGGAAACGTAAACATGATATCTTCTGTTGATTCTTCGATTCGTCATCAACTTCGCTATTTATTGAAGCGGTTTCATAAACAACGGACATACTAAAGATCCTAAAATGGAACGAAATCATAATTTAATTTCAAAAGAACCCTATCAACATCGTTAAACTGTCTACATCAACAAATCCATAAGATAATCATCGAATCACAAATATATAAAATGCATGATAAATTGCGCGTGTTACATTTGTCCACAAGATACCCTCGATGTTGAAGGCTTTCGAAATATTTAATTTTTAATCGTTTGATATTGATAACAAAATAATCCTTGGAGGGGTTGTAAATAACGCTCCATAGCATCAAAGAAGATTGAATATAAAGATAGTGTTCTATTCAATATTTTGCTGCGAGATGCTAGAGTGCTTCTTGGCAAAATGAAACCTTTTCAGTCGAAAAGTTTTTGAAATGTAATGAAAATTATAGCATCATGGGAGTAAATCTGCACCAGATGTGATATTCAAATAAAATTCCTTTCGGAAAATGTTCATATTTTAATCATTGAAATGTGTAAGTTTTCGAATATATCAAGAGTCCAATGACTTACACGGTCCCCTTTCACATATTGGAGAAGATTGGATGCTGCATGCCTTGGATGGGTTCACGGTGTATTTATACATTCAGTACCATATTTCTAATCTGTTATTTTGGTCCTGTATTTTTTTAATATGTTCGCGTGATATTAATAGAATTTGCCTTAATGAATCGCTGCTGTTTATTTAATTTTATTATGAATAATTGCATCGGAATTGATAGTTGCATCCTTGCATCTCTTCGCGCAACAGCTCAAGAATTGCATATGTGGGTTCCGAAACAATATTGATGCTTTAGAAAGCGTATTCTGAAGCAATGATATTGTTTAAGCTTCATATATATGCATATATTTTAACAGTGGCAATCGTAAACGGTACAAACATGATAGACAAAAATATTTTCACAGTATACTTTAAGAACTATTGTAATTTATACAATTTAACGCCGTTAACCTAAGAGAACCTGTCTCAAAAATGCTTCATTAATCTTGTCAGGATATAAGTGCATCCTCACGTTTATCTTTTTTATTTCACTGCAGTCTGTTCTCATTTCAGCACATTCAGCTAAGTTTCTTCCTGCGATAAAGATAGTGCTTGCCAAAACTGCATGCAGTAAAATGTCTTGGTAATTGCGTTGGAAAATAGTGATTTTTAGCCAATGATTGAATTTATTTTTCGCAAAATGTATGAATTGATTGCGAGCACAATGCAATAAACAGCATCAAAATGTATTTTCAACGTGTCGTTAATGACGAGTTTCTCTTTTGCAGAGTGTTAACTCGTTCATATCGGGTTACGCAAAATCCACAATGTAAGTCGTAACTTTCGACAACACAATATTATATATGACATGAAAATTATCATCACACATTTCAGAAGTCGTTTCAAAGCACTATGTGCAATAAAACCATTGCGATTAGAAACATCGTTCATAGTCAAGATATGAAAGTTAAACGGGGTGTATGAAATGGATCTGACGTTTCATCGAATTTATTCTACAAATCAAGTCTTTCATATAATGTCCTTTTGGGTATTGTCGTTGTTATTGTTGTTTTGAAGACAACATATTGCAAGTGGTATTCCGAATATGGCAGTCAATTATGCCACTTGAAATGACTATAAAAAGTAACAAGTCAATTCTTAATATGGCAAAATCTCGGAGGATATTCCACACATGATTACTCGATTGGTATCCGGAGATGGTACCCGGAACAGCATCACAATCGGGATTTAAGTTCAAGGATATAATTAGGAAGTACTTACTGATGTTTTAAATAATACAACTGAACCTAAATATTTGAATGGATTAGATATTGGCCTTTTAATAAAAAGAGCTGCGAATCTTCTCCGATCAAGACACAGAGTTGTATACAAATTCCTGTGATTCAGAAAGAGCATTCTTACATGAGCTCGGAGATAGACAGAAACCGGGTTGGACGTATATATACGTCCAACCCGATTAACAGGTATGACGTATATATACGTCCAACCAAACGTCCTAGTATGTGAAGATTTTTTATATAATTATATATTTAAAAATTATATATGTGTCTATTAATTAATCATAAGTACGGATAAGGAAATTTGAATAACTATAAAATAAATACATCGGACTTGACGCACGAAGAGGACGCAGCATACATCGTTCGATCGTATAGACGTTAACCCAAATTTATCAACCAATAATGATGTGTGAATGATACAATAAATCGATTTTAAGTGCATTGTAATCAACAGTGTTTATTTATTTATGTACAAATTTCATACACGCCGCGACGGTCCTGACAGATAAGTGGATTTGTACGGATGATAAGTGGGTGGACAAGCAAATATGGCAATCGTCAATTAAAAAAATAAATACCGTTGATATATTCGGACAAGGCATCGTATCCAGGGCCGTAACAAGGGCGTGGCAAAGCAGACGCTCACCACGGGCGCAACTGGACTTGGTGCGCAAAACGCAGAATACCGACCCGGTCGAAAGTTGTACAGGGTTTTTATCAGTCTTCTTTGATTTATAATAAGAGTTCTCAATCGCAAGCGTCCGATTGTACGGCACTCATTTGTCACATCGGCAGTCCGAAAAACGGACCGATTGGACATACAAACATTATGGCCACTCCGTCCTCTTTTAGGGCTTTTTGCGACGTTTCCCTATGATGATCCTCGATGGAATTCGCTCATGTCTATTCTAATCAATCGATTTATAAACAAAGCGCAAAGTATTGCCGTCACACAGTTTGAAGAACGGATTGAGACAGTACGCTATTTAACCAATGCATAAAAACAATAGGTTCCAGTTGCAAGGTCGCAGTTTTATTGCCGGTTGCGTGAGTGTTCCGGTTGGTCAGATGTCGACTGTTTAACAGCACTTACATTGATTTGCAAGGAATTACAATAAAATCTGAAGCATTTAAAGCACTAATTGTGTGGCTGCCAGTAGCTGGCACGTGTAAGCGCGGATTTACCACGTGCTCGTTAAGCCCCTGCAGGAATATAGGGGATTGGACTGTCTTGCAGCTGCACACATTTGCAGGCTAAATGCGCACTCAAACCCGATGAACACCGTGATGAGGGTATTCATCTTGTCAGAAAAATGACGAAAAAAAGACCACGCCATTATACGCGACACATAAAACGACGTACAAATGTTGGGCCAAAATGAAATTCGATCATTAGCCCTTCTAATTGAGACGTAGTTTTGAAGCCTCAGATGAAATCGTCGTACGTTTAAACACTGACATCTGACATCTCTGAGACGCCCTTTTGAGGAACTTTCGCAATGATAACTTCGTCCGAATAGGGTCAATATTTTATGTTAATTTATTCCATGCTTCTGCCATTTGTATTCATTCGTTGCTGCGTTTGTATCGCTATCTATGTAGATTGGCGGTTTTGCTACCACCAGAGGACACACAAAGAATATTGAGTCCTTAGACACAAAAATATTTTTATCAATGTTGCAACACTATTTCAATCCATGTAACATGATTTAATAATAAAAATGTATGACAAGTAAATAACATCAATTTGAATTTTTGCTAAGTTCGGAGTGCGAGCAATGACATTGTTCACCACGGAAGTTCTAAATCCTGGACAGATGATTTGCAGTAAAAAAATTTAACATATTTTTACTTTATACAATATTGTATATAGCTTAGACTATAATTAAGAAGAAATATTGGAAAACAAAAAAAATAGTGAGCGATCAAAGAAAACTGTATGTTTTTACCAACATTCGTTGTAGTTTTTTATTCGTTAAATTTAAATGTTTAAATATTTTTAGGTAATTTTAGGTCAAACGATGAAGACGTTTATTGTACATGTGCCAACCAAATTTAATAAATAATGTTCATCTAGGAAGTGTGGGAGCATTTCCGTGAGCTTAGAAAAAGTAGTTTAAAGTTTTAAAGTTTCTCCTCTCCTCAGCTTCGCGCAGCGCAGCTTATCCTCATCGGCCTATAACTTTGCGAACTTAATTTATATTGACTTGTCATGACCACGTCTTTTTTTTGGAATTCGAAATCATTATTAGTCGATAAATTTGGGCTAACGATCTATACAATCGTGCGATGTTTGCGGGGAAGCTCTCCGTCTCTGTCTCCCGAGCTGCGCTACGTTCTCTCTCTGTCTCTGTCTGTCTCCGAGCTCAATATACAAGACTGCTCCTTCTGAAAAGTGGAAGGGGGATGCCAGGCCCTGGCACTGTACAAAATTTCGATAATTTAAAAAAAAAAACGCGTTGTATATTGTAAGTATAAATGAATGAATTAATAAACATGTTTGTAGTCCTTGCCGTGGGATGGGCATCAATGAAGCCAACGTGATTTATCGAACATTTATATGATATCACACAACCAGTTATTATATTTCTGGTTCGGATTTTGAGATTTTCAACAGTGGCGAGGAAAATTATTATGATAACAATGGTCGAAACTTCCAGATGAGAAATAGCAACAATACATAAAACATGTTGCGGTTTGGTTTATTTTTGTTCGAAGTCAAAGAGGACATGAATCACATGACTTTGTTCTAGTCTATGATTAATGTATTGCTTAATAATAAATGTAATTTTCCACTTATAATATAAATATTTTTGTTATCTCATATAGTCAAGAAAGTCAATGATATGGAAATAACTCATGTTGTTAATATAACACCATTTGACAATGGAAATTGTTGGCTAAAAGATAAAGCTGTATTTTGTATAATATATAATAAAATAGGCAAGCTACTGGTCTAGTGATTTATGCTACGCATAGACACAACAGTAGATGCTGCGCAGTGCATGCGCGTAGTGTGTCTATGATGTATGCGATAGATTATAGAACGTTACTAACTTCAATAAATACAAGAAATTGTATTTGCTGATAGATAGATGAGAGACTAGGTTTTTTGAATTTAAGATTGTAAGAAAATATGATCTAATGTCGTGTGGCAGCCCTTAGCAAAAGGACAAGATCAGTATCTGAATACTTCATTTGATGAAAGTATACCGAGTAACGCTCTTTCTAACATTCAGAGATAACTTTATTCACCTCTATATCATGGTTTATTGTTGAGATAAAATCTTCTAGAAGGAACTTTGACAGCGGTCACATATTTCTCTCTTAACCGTGCCCATGGATGAACTATAAAAGGGCATCTTAAATCATTTGGATATTATATGAACTTTTTTTATCTTCCAACGTGATACATAGGGCTAACAATCAACGAAATAATGACATTAAAAATACAAATAATTTTATTTATTTAAGTTCTGTCCCTTGAATAAATAATGCAATAAATATCAATCTAATCAATATGCAGTTAAATTTATGCGTATTTTTTGACATGAAACTTATAAAGGGTAAATTGGTTCCAATATCACGAGAAATGAAACTACAGGCGGCATTTGATCGACAGAGAACAAGAATCGTTTATATGACAGACACGCTACGCGCATGCGTCGCGCCGTCACTGTTGTGTCTATGCGTAGCATAAATCACTGGACCAGTAGCTTGCCTATATTATTATATATTACACAAACACAGCTACGTCTTTAAGCTTACAATTTCCGTCGACAAATGATAAAATATCAATGCATAAAATCAACTTTTCATAGAAACTAAGAAGTTAAAGAAGAAGTATAATTTTTATTATTTTGTAGTATCTTTCTATTGAAAAAATAATTTTATTACGTTCGATTTTCTTTGCAAATTGTGCATTTCAAATGGTGAACAGCACTTATTGCCGATATATTCTCACTGCAATAAATATTGAGTTAAAGGCAGTCTGCTTCAATTAGGAGTGTTTCGAAAAACACAAAGGAAATTTCTATAACTACATTAACGTCAGTAATGGGAAGTGTATTTGAAAAGAGCGCAAATTTGCAAAAGCTTTTGCGGACGGCATCACAAAGGAATTTAATTTGGAATACATTTAGAAAATAGTGTTTGATTTTAAGGGGGTATTCCAATGTGAACGCTTAAAAAAAGCATATTTTCAATATTTTTTTATCTGAAACTATGGCTTATAATTAAACAATTTCATTTTTATTTTAAAGGAATGTTCAAGAAGAAGGAAAAAAATTTGATGATCAAAAATATTTATTTTTTTATTTATAAAAAAAATCAAGCGAATAAATTTTTTTTTATGCTGGCGCAGGTACTTTTAGCGTTCCTGGTGATCTGAAACAGAAAATCGACAAGTTTATTAATCTATGTGACTGCCCCTATCGTCTGAACCTCCACTTTTTTAATTCATTGAAAATTAACAAAATGGCGGCGTTTTTTGTAAAAAAGAGAGAAAAAAACACACATTTTTTGCACCATAAATGAGGTGAAATTATAAGTTAAGATCAAAATATCAATAACTTGGAGACTTCGACGATAGCTATGATAGTGTTGATTATCATATTAAAATTTGAAGTCGATGCCATTTTTTAAAAATCATCTGCGCCAGGTGCAAAAATGTCGTTTTGAGAAAAACGCGTTTAAAGTTTTTTAAGATGAAAGATCGTAAAAAATTTACCTTTTCGATTAATCAGCAATGCCCGGATCATACATGGCATCTTCTTCTTCGTCTTAGACCTCTTCTTTGGCCGCTCTAGCTTCTCTCCTCGCGATTCGGGCGGCTTTTGAAGCAAAGGAGCTGCGTTGATCTGCGCGTTGTACGCGCGCTTTGTCGCGTCCTTGGCGAAACTCAAGCTTTCAGGGCCAAGTGAACAGCCCATGACTTTCAAGATCTTAAGTATTGGTTTTTGGTCTTCATTAAATATGCAAGCTGCAGTATAGGTGCCAATTTCTAAAAAAAATGCCGCAAAAAACATGTTTAGGTGCCAAACGCAAGCGTTGAAACTTTTGTTGTCATTTTGCATGTTGGATCCTTAACCGTTTCGTGAGTACTCACGGTAATAACCGATATGACCTTCACTATTCAGAAAGAGCACTCTTGTGCATTGAAGCTCCGAGGCGGACAGAGACAGAGAGAACTTAGCGCAGTTCGGGAGACTGAGACGGATAGTTCCTCGCATGATTGTATAGATCGTTAAGCCCAAATTTATCGACTTATAATCATTTCGATTTCAAGTGTGTTATTTGTTTACGCAAAGAAATGATCGAAAATTGCGAGCTATCGACAATGCTTGTTTTTTTAACTTCGCTGCGTGTTGAATGAGTCTTTGTTCAATTATCATTTCCTTCTAAAGGAGGAGCAAATGAATCGATTTTTTGTGCATTGTTTATGTAAAGAAATGACGCGATCTTGTATGTTATCAAATGTTTATTTACAATTGACTCTGCCTCGAATTGAAGATTGTCTTACGCTGATTAGGAGCTGACAGAAAGTAATCGGTGTAAAGCGATTATGATATCAACGACTTCATCGATTTTAAATTTGCTCACTAACGAAAAGGTTAATATCTATCTAAAAGTTAATTTTGGCTCATCTCTTCATAAATAGCAAAATGTCTTGCGTTTCTTTATCAAGAGCTGGTGGGTGGGAAAATGGAATTTCGTGGCTTTTTTGCCTTGACTTTCAACTTCTTTACGCGTTTTTTTGAGTTGCGTGAGCTGTTTTTTAGCTTCTTTGGCTCTCATATACATCATTTTGTTTACATGCAACACGCACTTTTTTTTCTTCACAACAAAGTCATCACCGTACGGAGCAGCTTCAAGTAGATGTTTAAAAGTTTTGGTATCTCCATCGCTGATGTAATAAGCATATTTTATGTTGTGATTTTTGTATCGACCGTTGAAACATTTCAATAATGCCATCTACCTCCTTCTTACCAGCAACACCATGGTGATTTGCTTGACATTCTGGCTCGTGAGTTTCGTACCAAGCATCATATTCATCTGTATCTTCTTTGCCATTCCACACATTGCATGCTTTACAGAAACTCGATTTTATGATGGTATCTAAGATTTTATCGGAATATTTTCCAATCAGTGATACAATGCCTAGAAGAGAAGAAAATCCTTTCTTGGACCACGAACCATCGCCAGAAACTGAGAGCTCATTTTCTGGAAACTCTTTTTCTTCTCGAACGGCTTTACGAATCACAACGTCGTACACAGCGTTTATGCTTTCAGAGATAGATTTTATAATATTTTAGTATAAATTTACGTTAAAAATCTTGCCAATATCCATATATCTACAAAAATAGTTTATATTTTGCAAAATAGCGCCAATCAATCGCATAATATACAAGAAACGGCGGTATCTGCTTCGAAACCCGAGCGCCCGCAGATAGATGCTCTCCGTTGGAGCGTTATAATTAGTCAACAAGGTAGGAAACACCAAAACCGATTATAGGATATCAATTCAAAGGGTAAAAACTATCGAAAAATGCAAAAAAAAAAAAAACATTTTTCCAACCCGTCACATTAGAATAACCCCCTTAAATCCTATTTGAATTTATTGAAATATTTTTTTTAAATGATGTTTGATCGAAAAAAAAAACATAAAATGAGACTTTTGGCCCATTTGTTTTGCAGAAGTACAAACAACCAACGAACGGGAAATAAATAAATCAGTCTGTATGTCCAGTGAGAACGCTCAATAAATACAGAATCTGGCAGATTTTGATATATAGTCGGTGGTCGGCGCTTTTTTATAGATCTATATAAGGCACAAAAATTAAGTAATTTTAGTAATAAAAGTCAATTTTTATTCGTTTATCTATCCGTGTGTCCAGTAGGAACGCATAAAAATATATTTATGCTGCAATATCCTTTTAATTTGCATCATATTGCTTTAATTATTAAAGTTATTATATTTGTCAAATGGAAAAGAACAAAATAGAAGTTTGATTTCAAAAATATATCAAGCTGTCTACGAAAGGATTATTATACATGTTTTTTTGTAGAATTAATGTTGATTTAACATATGATAATCATTGGTATACAAATATAACAGATCCGGCATATTGTCGGGTCTGTTCGACCAATTCCTCAAATTGACAGATTATCAGGCCCTTTGCAAATGAGCTGTGCGTGTTCACTAGGGAGTTCTTCGGGCCCTATTAGCCGCTTAAGGCAGGGCAGGTCAATTTTTCTAAGCACGTCCGCATTTTTCTCGCTCGCCAGCCTTTAATTACACTCGCATCTTATCGTGCGAAAAAAATACGCCGAACTCTTTTGGGAGCAACATCTGGAGCGTAAAATCCTTTGATTAGGAAATTTAGCAACGGTCCATTGGGCTTTAGCCCAACTCGAAAATAATAATCGCAATTTCAGACCCCGACCAAGTGGCCTTCGGAGGAATCGTCATCATGTCGTGCAGATAATTGCTTCGTTCTTCGGACGGAAAACGCTCGCCAGAGGCTCGATGATGAATGAGTATGAGTTTGTTAGCTGTTGAATTCTTCGTGTCATGAAACAATTGGTTAATGTGATGCAATTGGTTAAATAATAATGTGTGCTTTCTGAGCCAGGGATACTGGAACGCTTTTTTGCCGTCGTTTGATCGGCCCGCTTTGGGAAAGTCAAGGATCTGTCAAACACTAGGAAGTGAACGATTTAAGGTGAAACATTTTGACAATCCGAAGGTCGATATGCCGTCAAAAACATATGTTAATATCCACGAATAAAAAAAGTTCAAATTACAATAACATACAAAGCGTTTTAACGACTCATGACACCAGCTTTGGGTTCAATTTTGTAATTACTTCGTAAGAATTGGATTTTTAATTTAAACGTGAAATTGCACAATGGATGCATACCATAAATATTATTTTCGAAAAGTAACAAATATACTTGCCCAGTTCAACATGAGCAAGCATCTGAAAGAATGGATCATAATAGAGATAATTCCAAGTAAATTAATTAATATGACATTTACTTATCCATAATAACAATGTGTTAATGACGTAATAAGCTTTGGCTGTATGTACTTAAAAAATCATTAGAAATTTAGAACGGTGACCATTTTGACACTATAATAGCCTGATGGCACAACATGTGTGCTATAGCCGGATTCGACAACGGTTACTATCCGCCAAAAGGGACATAAGTAGGGAATCCAATCCCGGGATCCCGGACAGTTTTAGGTGCTCATGAATCCCGGGATTAGTAAACGTAATGCCGATAAAATCGGGATTAAAATTTTTATCTAATGGAAATCGTATACCTCACCAGCAGCTCGTTGAAGGCTACTAAATTGAGACATTCTCGCCGAAATCTGAACGTTTGGAAACAGTGGCATAACTACTAATTGGTGAGCTTAGGCGACGCCTAGGGGTAGTAAATATCTAATCTATATGTATACGTATATGTTTTTCAAATGGTTTTACAATTAACCATTTCCCACCGGTGATGTATTTACTACACCTCGGCTCTAATAATGGGAATATAGATATGAAATATAATAGATGCGGAGTTCATAATTTTTGTATTCCTCCGTAATATAATTACGTATAACATCAAAGTATTATTTTATATAAGTATTGATCTGAAGCAACAGAAATAAATAATTTATCGGGAATTCGGGAATTTTGCGAGATTTAGTCCGTGCCTCAGCAGAAAGAAATTTTATCAGTCACATTGATGGTGTTGTACAAAAATGGGGGCTCACGCGATCATCAACTCGAACTAATATTTAAATATCTAATGACGATACCTCCAACGAGTGTGGAGGCTGAGCGTGCATTTTCAGCAGCAGGTTGCTTGGCTATCAAAATGGTTTAACGTTTATACAATCGTAAGATATACGCAAGATACTCTCTCCTTCTTTGTCTCCCATTCACAATCTCCGACCTACAAGATACTCTTTCCGTCTCTGTTTCTCTCCAAACTCAACGTGCAAAACACCCTACATCTCTGTTTCTCTCAGAGGCTTAACGTGCAAGAATGCTCTTTCTGATTTTACTTTCATAACTATTTTTGAAGTGAAACTTCTAAAATCGCGGAAGGGCAAATTGGGCTGAATGAGACGAAAAGACAAACTTCAAGCGGCAATTGGTCGAAAAGAGAGGAATAATCATTTCTACTCTTTCCATCGCGCACACGCACGTACACAGACGCTACGCGCAAGCGCCGCGCCGCTTATGTTTTAGAAGCAACCAGCAACACGTTTTTATATATTACACAAACACAGCCTAATATTTTGGCTAATAATTAACAACCAGGCGAAAGATATAAGTTTAAAAATACCTCGATCAATCGCAAATAATTTTGTTGATTTTTATCGGTGGAAAATTGATTTTTTTCGGGTTTTAAACGTTCTTATAGAAACATAAACGACAAACATGCATTTAATTTCTCCGATATTTAAAACGTTACCCACCACTCTAAATTTCGTCGATTAAATTCGTGCTCTCGTTTGAATTGGGTTTCCCGAGCACCTGAATCAACTATAGGGAATTGTTGATCTCTGTTTGAATGATCGCTGACATCCATCGGGAATTAATGAGGATTTATAGTCAACATAAATTTGGTATTTGATTGTTTTACTTAATCTGCTTCCACTGCTTTCTCGCAAGCAGTCGGATATCGTTGATGGTTGATAATTGTTGATGGTTTTGCAACGTTCAACCTAATGTTTGTTTGGGGCAGTGGCTCTCAACCTTTTTGAAGCTACGGTGCACTTTGACCCAAAATGACGTCCTAGCTTAACATAATGGAATTTATATGGCCAATTAAAAATAAATTAATGTGATACCTGAGCTTGTTAGCCTAGTTGCTGAACCTGAGCTACCCTCAGTTCTTCATCTAAATTCGTAAGTCTTTCTCGTTTTTTAGCTTTCATATTAGTTATTGTTGAGAAACCAAGCTCACACAAATATTATATGAAAACCTGGATATTCCTCTTAGACAGATATCCAAAAGTCCTCCATGGTCATTTCGGAAAAATTAATTATTAGAGTATGGTCAGTCGACAATAAGGCTAATTCTTCTTCTTCGGCGTATAAAAATTCACAATACAATGTATCGATCGTAGCAAATGGATTTCGTATCCAGTCAAGGAAAATAATGTGCAATATTTTCTTCCAATAAAGTTAAATGTTATATTATTGCGGAAATAATTCCCTCGGGAATGTTTTCGTCAAGGGAAGGAAACATATCTACTTTTTTTTTCTATTATTCGATTTTTCCAAAGAGTTACTTTTTTCCTAAATTCTGTCATTCTGACAATGGATGTCAATTTTTTTTCGTTTTTCTTTAATTTTTGTGTTAACTTTATTTAAGTAATTAAAAATATCTGCTAAATATGCCACTTTGGCACACCAATCATTATTCTGAAGACGTTTTACAAAATCATACATACCTTCATTTCGAAAAAATATTAACAATTCCTTCTTAAGTTTTATTAATCTACATATTTACAACTTGATCTAGTACAGGTTTTAGTGCTGCTGGTGATGTTTTCGAAACTAAAGATTCTCTATGCAAAAAACAGTGCGTAGTTATAATATTAGAGTTTTTTGACTTTGCAAAGGTAATAGATCCTTTGATTGAGCCTACCATTCAAGGAGCATCATCTATACAAATTCCTACACATAACTCCCATGATATTTTAAATTGTTCTAAATATGAAGAAATATAATCAAAAACACCTTGTCCTATAGCAGGGGTCGGCAACCTGCGGCTCGCGAGCCACATGCGGCTCTTTGGACGTGAAGCTGCGGCTCTTTATCACAGTTTTACTCCAAGCATGGCATCTACTCAAAAAAGGAGAAGAACTGAAGAAGAGCATCGAGAATTCAATCGGGATTGGACGAAGTCGTTCGCTTTCATATTCAACTCAGATGGCCTCCCATCTTGTCTCATTTGCCACAAAAAAATTTGCACACAATACGAAATCAAATTTAGAGAGAAACTTCACTACAAACCAGAAATCTTGAAAAAAAAACCAAAGATTTGCCAATATCCGCTAAAACAGTATAAGATAGAATAGCTAAAATGTCTTCAAATGTAACATATTTGCAGGTGGAAGACATTCAACTGGCTTCTGCTTTATCACTTGCTATAAATGAGTATTGCGACATAAAAGACACAGCAAACGTGGCTCTTTTTGTCAGGTAAAAAGAAAAACTTCTAGGATTGCTACCGCTCTCGGGACAAACTAGAGGGGAAGATATAGAGAATAACGTGCAAAAATGGCTCGAAGATAATAAGATCAATTTAAATAAAATCTTTTCGATAGCAACTGATGGAGCCAGAAGTATGACAGGAAATATAGAGACAATAACGATTCTTCAGAGCAAAATAAACTACGAAATACTTAGGTTTCACTGCATAATACACCAAGAAGCGCTTTGTGCCCAAAAATTTCCGGCCAAAATAGTTCAGGTCATAACTTTGGTAATCTAGATTGTTAACAGCATCTTGTCAAAAGCACTCTACCATCGTCAGTTTAAAGAATTCTAGAACGAAATGAATACTCAGTATTCCGACCTCCTTCTTCAGAATAAAGTGCGATGGCTTTCCAAAGGTAAGGTGTTGAAACGTTTTACTTTGTGCTTGGATGAAATAAACACATTCCTCAAAGAAAAATATATTAATCACCCTGAATTAGAGAACGACAAATGGTTGCACATTTTTTTCTTTATAGTAGATATCACGGCGAAATTAAATGATCTGAATCTAAAACTGCAAGGAAAGGAAAACGCAACCTATGTTTTAATAGAAGAGTTGAGTTGTTTTGATGAAAAAATAATTATTTTTGAAGAAGATATTCAGAGCGGTTAATTACTTCATTTTCATTTTCTAAAGCAATATCGCACTAAAACCAGTGCGATTGTTGACACAAATTACTTCAGCACAGCTATAAAAAAAATTAAAGATGAATTTTCTGACAGATTTCAGCAATTCAAAACCAACAAAGCAATTCTAGCATTCATAGTAAGTCCTCTCAACACAAATAGTAACGAAATCTACATTGAGCTATTTGGAGTTGATACTGAATCTCTAGAAACGCAATTGATCGATTTAAAAAGTCAAGCTTTGTGGAGTGGAAAATTTACAGAGTTGAAAAGCAAGTTGGAAGAGTTGGAGGTCTAGAAATGTATGTACGTAACGCAATAAAAGTGGACAGCTTTAAAAGAAATGCCGCGAGTTGAGGCACTTATATTCGACGCATGGAATAGTCTTCCAGATTGCTACAGTGAGGTGAAGAATTTGGCATTTGGAGTCCTGACTATCTTCGGATCGACATATTTGCAAGAGTAAGGCCCATTTCACACCACGGTGCCGCTAACGGCTCGATCCCGCTCTCGGTCTCGGTCCGGTCAAACATTTTCACACAAGAAACGGAATCGGAACGATCCGATAATGTGAATACTCTGACTGTTTCCTGTGTAAGAACATTAGATCGGACCGGGATCGGAGCGAGATCGAACCGTCAACGGCACCACAGTGTGGATCGGGCCTAAGCGTTCTCTTGCATGAATATAATTAAAAGTAAAGTAAGAAGCCAACTAACAAATGAAAATTTAGAGTCGTGTTCGAAACTTAAAACAACAAGTTATGAGCCAAATTTATCCAAACTTTCTAAAACCATGCAAAACCATCGCTCCCGTTAAATTTATTTGCTCAAATGTATGTTATTGTTTTATTTATTTCTAAGTACAAATTACATTGCTTAAAAAAATTCTACTTGAATAACCATGCAAAACCATCGCTTCCATTGAATTTGTTTGTTATTGAAGTACAAGTTAGTGTTGTAAGTAAATGTTTAATTATTTTGATTTTTTAACTTAATAGGTGTATAATAGGTGATTATCTAATAATACCATATACATATTATCTAATAATACTATATATATATATATAATCTAATTTGTTGTTAAAAAATACTACTTATATATGAATAAATAGATTATTTTTACCAAAAAACTTTATTTATGCGAGTACTATTTATTGTTGGCAAGAAAAAAAAATTGTGGCTCTTTAAACACTTGAAATTTGTAAATTGTAATTTTTGGCTCTTCTGACTCAAAAGGTTGCCGACCCCTGTCCTATAGTATGCTCGGTAAGTTCTTTGCAGCATAGGTATTTATTAACTCTTTGGTTGACTTTTATAATTTCGTCAACGACTTTTTCGCTTTTCACTATTTGTTCGCGGTGAACTTGCAATAAGCTCGCGTTCCCCCGGTTGAGAACCACTGGTTTAGGGAATTGAATACAATTGCATTTATTTTCGACCCTTTGAACGCCTAACTGACGACAGGTTTACCAAACATCTGTCTATGCAATGGAAGCGGCGCAATATCGTCATGATTTGATTTTGTCGTGTTAGTTTTCCGACGGGCGCGTTCATAGCAAGGAGTACTCTATTTTAGTCGATCAACATATGCACCGTTCCTCGACTACTTAGTGCCAAATGAAATTAGTAGATCCGGAGGAAATGGCTAACCACGTGCTTGTGGAATCGTCGGAAATTGGAAATCAAATTTTCCGGTCAAACGAGCCGTTGAGCATACAGGAAGTTGCAATATGGCTTTATGGCCTCAGACGAGGAAACGCTTTTAGTGCGATGCTCTTGCCTGAATACATTAGGACCTTTTAGTGCTCCTTGCTGGTGTTAGAAGTGGGTGGTCTAACTGAACCAGTGTCAATCTACAATGTTTCTTCAACATGGCGAGCAGAAAGTCGACCATTAAAATTGGAAAGAAGCTACTCACGCTCATGGGATAAATCCCGGAACTGTCAATCTACATTTTTTGGCTGTTTCATACGACAATTTTGAGCAATCAACGAGTAGCGTTCTCCGTTTATACAGGACTATTAGTCAAAAATTTTACATCACTACCATGGACAGTTTTAGGTGCTCATGAATCCCGGGATTAGTAAACGTAATGCCGATAAAATCGGGATTGAAATTTTTATCTAATGGAAATCGTACACCTCACCAGCAGCACGTTGAAGGCTACTAAATTGAGATATTCTCGCCGAAATCTGGACGTTTGGAAACAGTGGCGTAACTACTAATTAGTGAGCTTAGGCGACGCCTAGGGGTAGTAACTGTCGAATCTATGTATACATATATACAGTACATATATGTTTTTCAAATTGTTATATTAACCATTCCCTTCCGGTGATGTATTTACTACACCTCGACACTAATAATGGGAATATCGATATGAAATATAATAGATACGCGGTTCAGACTTTTTGTATTCCTCCGTAATATAATTACGTATAACATCAAAGTATTATTTTATATAAGTATTGATCTGAAGCAACAGAAATAAATAATTTATCGGGAAATCGGGAATTGTGCGAGTTTTACTCCGTGTCTCAGCAGAAAGGAATTTTATCAGCCACATTGATGATATTAAATGAAAATGGGGGCTCAAGCGGTCATCAACTCGAACTAGTAATGTATAAAAAATAAAAATGATTTTGCTGTATTATGCCTTAAGTCAAATTACATAGTTTCTTTCCTCAAATGAGTTGTACGGACGCAACAAAAAAATCTGCAAAACAAAAATTCTGTCATTCAGAAATGCAGTCACAATGTGAGCTTTGCCTGATTTCAAAAGCCAGGGAAACGAGTTCCTAAGTAAATTTATGCAAAATTTACCATAATGCTTCACGATTACATACGCATTGGACCTTCGAGAAACGGTAGAGAAGATAAAGCTTCGGAAAAGGGCACTCTAAGTCGGATCTTAATTAGCACTTAAAAGCAAAGTAATTTTTATATTCTTAAGGCTTCGTCAAATAACCATAAGCTTAAAGTTTTGTAATACCAGACCAGTTTGGCTTTGAGTGTTCTTGGGCAATATTGACTCTCAAATATGGAAAAATAATGTACATTTTACCCCATCGACGATGACTTTCAAATATAATTTGGCTTTAAAGAGGTCATATTTTGGTAATTACCCAATACCTCATGATGAGATATATCATTAGTTATTTTGTCATTTTTTTTTGTATGATTGATTGTAAAATCAATACAAACGGGGACTGGGTTCTAAAATATGAATAATGCGAAGGGAACTACCCTTAATTTTAATACAATTTGTGTACGTCCAATCCATAAATTTCCATCCAGGGGCGTTGTCGTAAAATTGTATTTAAATAAGAATTCAAAGCCTACTCTTGAAGACATCAACGATATTTTGATGGATTATTGTTTTGAAGAATATACAGTGAAACCTCGATTTTACGTTTTCCAAGGGACCCTGAAAAAAAAACGGTAGTTGCGGGAAACGGTGAATGCGGGAAAGCTTCAAATAATAATAGTTTGACGGGACTATAAAAAATAAACGGTCCATCCGGGAAAACGTATTATGCGGGAACGGTTTATCGAGGTTCCACTGTATCTACATATTTATCATGATCTATTTAATACAGTACTGGATAATGGCACAAGCATTTAGCTGCGACATGTCCTTTGCTACTAAAATCAATTTTGTATATTATTTTTTGATTTAAACCACGTCTTAAAAACGACAAACGTAATGATTTTTAAGCCAAGTTTAAAATAACGGTATGCGATTTAAGCGAATTGTTAATATTCGTGAGACTCCGAAATTGACCTAAGCTTTTATCCGTTACCAGGAACCAGGATAGCTGGATTAGGATTTGTAAAAGAGAAATTTTAAAAATCATTTAGTACTATCGTAACATTTTGATGATTGAGATGAAAAGACCGCCAACTGAAGCATAAGAAGATTTTTTTTAAAATTCTTCTAATTCTTTATTATAAAAAAACCATCAAGCAACCGTAAATATGATAACGGTGAATAATTTAAACATTTTTGACAGGTAGATGATTCTTCAAAGTAAAATATCTGCCTTTTCATTCTCATTCGTAGCATGCAACACATCTTTACCAACTCAATAATAAAATATCGGTTATTATTGGTTTATGATTACATATATATATTTTTTTAATGTAAAAATAATATAAGTTTCACCAAAGACTGATAACCGGTAAAACCGTTATATTTGCCGGAATGAAAACCGAAACCAAACCTATTTGAAAATATCGGTTTTACGGTTTGGTACATATTTTTTTCAAAAAACGAAACGAAAATCATTGTCGAACCGATATACATAAATGGTTGGAACTGAACCGGAACGAAAACCAAAATGAAAAACATGACGGTTTAAAGTCGTGGTCTTACGACCGCCATATCAAGTGTTCCCAATTTCAATTATTTATAGCTATCAACTTTTAAATAATATCGTGCTCTTTTCTTATTAAACGTCATCATGTTTATTTAAAAAAAACCGTACCAATAGATAATCTCGTGGTTAAACAGTTGGACTCATAATTTAATAATTTACCCCTTAAGTGGATATGACGTATATATCCGTCAAGACCAAAGTCCTTGTAAAGTGGGTATGACGGATATATCCGCATTGTGAAAGTTAAGCAAACCTCAATAGAAAATGACAGATATGTCCGATTGCAGTGTTGTATGCTTTAGTGATACGTAACGTTGAAGGGGTTAAAAGCAGCGATTGATGTTGAAATAATAAGAACGTGTTGGGGTCGTATTGTGCCGCAACAACAACTGTAAATTACTATTCACTCGTGTTTTTGACATAAAGTGTAAAAACAATGTATGCATAATGTTATACTGATGGATAGATAAATATAATAGACTAAAAACTGACAGCATATATTGAATGTCATCTAACACATGTGAATAATTTAATAGTTATGTTCTGGCGTATTTCTGAACTATCATTATGACAGTCTGGCGACTGAGTGCCGTTGGGTTTGAGAGGGTAGGGGGTTGCCAGACTATTACCAGCTTGTTAAGTTAGCACCAGACTGGTTCAAACTTGTTGAAGTTAGCCAGAAAATGATGTCAATTTTAAAAAGTTGGATTTATAGAAATTTAAAAAAAAATACGCTCTTGGTATAAAGTGCCTTGAACAGAACAGAAAGCTCTGTTCCTGCCACTCATCATATGCCTTTTCATTAGCTTAATAGTCGATTGTTTGTGCAGATTTTGCAAGCTTTGTCTCATCACACAAAACACGATACAATATGTTCGCATAAAAGCCACCAGGCAAATTCACCATAAATATTTGAAATGTAATATATTGTGTGTGTAAACTGGGAATGAATCCCCATTGTGCATGGAAATGGAAGCTAATGGAAATTGTACATCGTTCAAAAGGAATTATACTCACAGACGGCGCTATTATGGCAATCGTTTAGCACTAAAACAAACTCACCTGTAACAAAGTAAAAAATAAATATAATTAATACAATATTGATTCAATCAATTAAAAATTAACATGATTCAATAAAAAAATAAATGGTGAAATAGGGTGCTGATCGAACTAGAGCCCTCGATCAATTATATCGTGCATTTTTTGTTAAATTCATAAATGTAATTATTTCATCGCAACAGCAGTTCACAATAAAGATCTATCATTTAGCAATCATTCTCCATTATTCGCAAATATACGTCAACAATAATAAAATATATCTATTTAGCAGTGTTTGACAAAATAACGACCGATATCATATGATTTCATCAATCATTATCATAAATATTTCCACATTAATAATATCATATGTAGATATTGCCAATGTAATCATCGTCATTTTGTAAGCACTTATTAAAAATGATCGACCATAAAATAATTTTACAATTGTATTGCTAAATAGGCTTTTAAATCAAAGGATAATTTAATTGCGCATCGCCTATCTGTTGTTTATGTTTATATGGGAACGCTTTGTAGGCAAAACAAAGACGGAACCGAATGCATAAAATCCGATTTTTTTCTATAGTTTAATAATTGTAACAACGAAAATTTAATTAACATTTCCTCTTAATATGCGATTTCTATAGATTCACACAAGTCACGTGACCGAATCGTGCGATAATGGCGGACTCATTGTTCGTAGCTTTATATATAAATGTATAAGTTCTTTGGGGGAGGTTCATGCATTAAGAAGTAACAAATCGCAACTAAACATCCAAAATTGGGCTGAATGAGACGAAAAGTGAAACTCCTAGCGACAATTGATCAGAAAGAGAGGGAGAAACGTTTGCACTTTTATATATTACACACAGCAGCTTAATTCTTTTAAAAAAAGCTGAGTTTACTCGACGAGTAAATGTAGATGTAATGTTCTCGAGAGAGCGATCGAGAAAGAAAATCATATAAACAAAAAAACACCGTGGAGCTTTGGCTTCACTCTATCCTACCCTAAACATTAAAAGCTTAAAAATTTTCCTAAAAAAATAAACTGTTAATCCATCCGATCATTACCTATGCCTCTCCTGTTTGGGGATACAAACAGAGCGACAACCCCAAACCGCAAACCACCCAAAACGGATATTAGCAGAGAATTTGGGGCGCCTTTTGGTTTCTCAGCTCCCAACTCCGCTTCGAAGCCGATATTCCTCTCTTAAATGACCACATAGTACAACTCTCCACCAATTTTTTCAATTCTCTTTCCAAAGTTCAAAATCCTATCATTAAATCCCTTTCCTCGTACTCGAGTAGCTGGATAATGAGACCCAGAACCATACTATCCCGCATATTCAACAAAAATATTAGACGCCTCCGATATACCAAAAAAGGGATCGGATAACCTCTTTCTTTCGGACTTCTCTTTCAAAGATCAAAGAAAAGTTTGTCCAGGACCAGGACCTTTAAGAAAAAAACAAGATCCAGTTAATCCTTTAGCTAACAATTTCCATTGTGTGAAAAATGAAATGTACAGTAGAACTTCGATTATCCGGACTAATTGAGGATAAAGTAGACCGGACAACGAAAATCCGGATTATCGAAAATAGTCATAATTGATAGGGAAAGTATGAATAATTTTTATTTATCAACAAATAATATATATTTTTTAAATAAAATAATCAATCAAAGATTTTGGCTTTAAGCTAAGCTCTAAGCGCTTTAAGCTCTTCTTTTAGAAGCTGCCAAATCGCGAATATTATTAAGATATATATTGCAGAAGCAATGTATCCTATATCAGGTTCTATCGCGTTACTGGAATTTACTAAAGATCTTTTCAAAATTATAGACGAGTGGGACATTGTATTATCTAGTAATAATAATGTTTTTCCTCTTTTATCTATGGAATTTTGATATATTTTTACTTTAAAAACTTCACCATTCATCCAGGCTTTTTTCGGACGATCATATTCAACTGGAATACATTTTGATATTTTTAAAACACATGGATTTCCTTAATTTTCCAATTAAAAGCAGTAACAGTCTGTGTCTGCCTGCTGCATTTGCACACACTATTATAGTGACACGTTATTTACTAGTTTTGTACCCAGGGGAATTATTTTCTCGTCTTGATACTAAAGATTTATTGGGTAGTTTTTTACAGTTAGCATTGTATATAAATTCTTCATCAAATCCTTCCTTCTCCACAAATTGCTTCATTGTATCAATGAATGTGTTTATTTTTATTTTTATTATTCACAACTAGGTTGATATAAGTATGTATGTAGTATCTGTCCAAGGCGCATTTGGCTCCGAAACTATGGCAGAAAGCCTTGAACGCCGAAAAGGCACCGGGGCTGGCCAACAAGTCCCTGTGGCCAAGAGGTCCAGAAAAAGGACCTCTGATACGGCACAGGAGAGCCTCTCTATCGGCCGACATGCCCAAACACGACCACAGAATGTAATCCGCGCCCATGAAAGGATCCCCGCATACACAATCCGAACTATCTTTCAGTTTCATTTTTACCAGGTATGCCGCAAAACTACAGTGCCCCGCCAAGAACTGGGAAGTCCAGTGATCGGTGTCAACTCATTTTAGCTTGAGGCGAGATGAGACTGAGCCAAATAAATTCCGCATGTAGCCACCTTGAGGCGACTCAGACCAGCTGCGTTCCCAACCAACAATTGCTGCGTTTCTAGCTCACCTTTTGATGGCAATAGGATCCGTAAGAATTCCATCTGCTTCCTGAGCTGATAGATTGAAGTTACCAACTTTAATTATTCTACGTGCTTTTTTAAGGAGCCTCACTGCCTTTATTTGCACTTTTAGGTCTAGTGGCATGATCCCTGCAAGGACAGGGAGGCTGTCTGTAGCAGTTGTTCTGTACGCTCCAGTGATTCTTAGTAGTGGCTGCCGTTGTGCAATATTTAGGCTTTGTCTCGCCGTCTTGTCACGTCCACGATGTCCAAGCCTGTCCACCCATGCTCCTGCTCCGTATGTGGCAATACTCTCGTAGATAGCTTCATAGGCAATCCTGAGGTGTCTGCCCCCAAGACTCCAATCAGCACCTGCCAGTCTGGACATTTTGCCAAAACCCTTGGCCGCTTTGCCGGTTGCAATTTTAATGTTTTCTCTGAATCTGCATCCCTCAGTATTAGACCAGATATTGGATGTCCAGTTGATCGTCTTTGTATGAACCACATAAAAATACAATTTTCAACTTCTGTATTTTCTGATTTTTTCATCTTGATATTCAATCTATTACATATGTAGCAAATTATATATTTTTTGTTTTACTTTGAACAATCCGGAAAATAAAAAAATCCAGATAATCGAGATCCAGATAATCAAGGTTTTACTGTACTACAATCTCTTTTACCTTGGAAAGAAGTAAAGTACAGATTAAAGTAAAAGAAGTAAAGTTCGGTGCTGAAAATAAAATATTGTGATCAATCACTTCGTGAGTACAGCAAGCTTTCATTATGTATCCATATGGATCTTCGAGCACTCCCACCTATATGGGGGCAATGCAATGTTTCCACTTAAACTGCCGACAAGGCTTATTTTATTGTCGTATTTGAAAGCAAACGCGCGGAAGCCATGA
Organism: Stenopsyche tienmushanensis; assembly: GCA_008973525.1. NCBI lineage: Eukaryota > Metazoa > Arthropoda > Insecta > Trichoptera > Stenopsychidae > Stenopsyche > Stenopsyche tienmushanensis. The sequence goes on from WACJ01000026.1 coordinate 734,219, forward strand.
ATGACTGCTCGGATGAAGGAGTGCACATTGTTTTGCTTGTGTTGATCTCGGTGCTTTGAAATATGAGACAGACTATTGAATTTATGGAGCAAGCGGCTTTCATAATCGAATATAGCTGCAATAACTTTTGAGATACTCTTACCTCAAAGCCATCGAATTTACGCCCTCCCCGAAGACATCGAAGTGGACGTTGACTCGTACCAATGACGATGTTATATTTCTAATCCGCGTGATAAAGGACAATCTTATGTTGATTTCTGGTCGCGTGCCACTGTTACTTTCTGCGCTTATATATTCTGATGGATGATCGTGTTCTTGTCGAAGACTTAGAGAAGAATTATTATATATCCACACCACCCGGTGGTCGGGACGATCAATACCCAAATATTGCGGGTTCAACATCCTAATATTTCCCTTTGACAATGTTTAACAATATCCCTCCAGTCACGTCACAACTCGCAGACAAATAAATGAATGGCCCAATCCATGGTTTTATAAGAAAATATAAGATTCTTACAGTGGAAGCAGAATCATGGTAATGTTCAAAGAGCACTGCCCACACACAAACATTAACCCAGATATGCCCACGAGATTCAATTCTTCAACGAGTAAATTTAAATTTCCAAGGACTAGAAATCAGGGACGGCTCTTTTAGTATTCATCGACAAGGGCTCCCCATTTTTAAAAACGCATTTAATAATATCAAAAACATGTTGATCTTTTTGTTGCGTGGACCAAAATATTCTGCCGTTCTGATCAGTTTAAAGCTGGCCTTATATTTTGTTAAGAAGCAGTTGAATCCATTAGATTAGAATATTGTTTGAAAGTTATTTGGTACATGAATTGATTTCCACCTTGTATGGATGCTGTGTACCTCGTAATCATCGTCGATATCAAAGAGGGTAATAAAATGATATACACTTGGGTCTGTTTTTGTGCGAATTTGAAGTTATGCGGTTTGCAAAAATGTTGGAACCTAACCCTGATTTTTCTGTAGAGGACAAATCTTTTTTATACGAATGCGCATAACGGATGGGCGAACGAATTTTTATTTTAATCTGGCAACTATTCTCAAGAGCTTTTTTTATGCGAATTTTGATGCATCCTATCACATTGATTTGAAGTTATGCGGTTTTTAAAAATAATGGAACCTATCCCTCAGTTTTCTATGTAGTTCAAGTCTTTTTTATGCATTTTTTTGGCGGACCCATCAAACAAAACTTCTATTGGTTCGTTCACCGTGACATCTATTTTCGTCCCTGAAACTGAACTCCGTCTTGTATTGACTGAAACTGAAACTGAATTCCCTTGTCTCACGATCATTGCCTAGTATCGCTAAATGGGTAAATAAATGATATTTTAAAGAATTTAAACTTTTGTCTCTCTTTTTTTGGGTCGCTTATTTTGAAAACGTCCACGGAAGATAAACAACGGTAGAAGATAAGAGACAACGGAGCCCAAGATATCGCTTTTGTAAAATAATCACAATCAATTGGAAAAAATGACTTTGATTCACAAACAAGTCTTGTGATTAAATGAAACTAAATGAACGGTATGAGTTTCACACCCCTGCAAGAAACAACCATCAACCGACGTAAAAAGTTTTTGTTGTTATTCAAAATGCATCAATGAATCACTCACGAAGAGGCCATCGACTTTTAGGTGTGTGTAAATTAACCACGGTTCATTTATTGCTGATAATATAAACCAAAAAGATATCCTACATATAGGTCGAGGAGCGCATCTGAGCCAATCAAAATATTTAAGCGATGAAAATTTTACATCGACCTCAGCAGACGTAGGTAGCGAATGATTGAAAGATGTACCGAGACGTCATTAAAATTATAAATCTTAAGATCTTAAGCCATCACCATTAAAATGCTAAAATTATATTATTTTATATGCTTCAAGCTAAGTAATATCTATCCTGTGTTATTGGGTCAGTGATATTTTAGTTTTGAAGTAATCTTTTTTGGTGAAAAACTTGAAGAAACGAGAGTTTTCCGGTTTTCGGTTCAGCTCCGGGTGATTCCTTTGATTAATTTTCTTAATGTTTTTATTTGTATTAAAAACTAATTTTCTAGCATAAGTTAAAACATTTTATTCCTTCTTTTATAATAAGCATTCTACAGGAATATTATTAGCAAATTTACTCTCTTTAATTATTAATGATTCGTTAGTTAACGTATTAGTTTCTATTTCTACTTCTACGTAAGAATTTATCATACAACTTTTTTATAGAAATTTCCTTATTTTTCTTAAGATTTTAACATAAACAATTAATATCTATATATAAGTATATAATTTATCAAACGAAAAGATATTGCCTTGATGCTTATTGACTGGAAATCTGGGAGTCTGGGTACATAACAAAGGATTTATGCCGTACTCTGTATATATAGAAGGAAATAGGTTAACAATTAACAGGATAAACAAAGAGTGAAGATTGAAAGATCAATTGAATACAATCACACAAATTCTGCATATGAATTCTGAAGGAAAATGTTGACAGGTCAAATAAAGTTTTAAGACTTCCTATTATAATCGATATAATGGATCATTGCTATTTTTGGTCTAAATTATTAATTAAAAAAGCATCTAAACATAATTATTATAACATATTTATTATAGTGAAGAGCCTTGAATAGGGTACACGAAAAGCTAGTTACGGCTCTGATATTAATTAGGTTAATCCGAGACAAGATCGCAGTGTGGCTTTCTCAATCAAGCGAAAATTAAACCCAAAATTCAAATTAAACTGTATTAAGTTCTATATGAACCATTTAAGCCATTAATTTATGATTAAATATAGAAAAATTATAAGTTTAAAACATATATTTTAGCATTAACAGCACATCGAAACATATTGTCAGTTCATTGCACTTTTTAAAATATATTTGTCAAATCTTCATATAATAATATGAATGATTTGAATTCAATAAAAAAAATCTGAATTATTTTTCACTTTAACCTGTATGGTAGTACGGTCGCCTATTTGCGAGCGAATTCCAGTGATTTAGATAGAGCATTTTTACACGTTGAACTCGGAGACACAAACGGAGAGTGTCTTGCACGTTGAATTTAGAGAGAAACGAAAGAGACAAAGAGATTAAATTGCAGGTCGGAGATTCTGAATGGGAGACAGAGACGCAGCGTGTATCTTGTGTGCATCGTATTATTGCATAGATCGTTAACCCAAATTTATCAAATAATAATGATAAATGTTCTTAAACATTAATTCTTTCCGATATTCGAAGAAGAAAAAATGTTTTTTTTTAACCAACAAGGCAAAAATGTCCCTTGAATTAATTGATTAAAATTGTGTTGTTTCTAATCCGCCTATAAAACGGCATGAATTTTTGGCATATCTATAGCTGCTTGCTATATGCGTCAGTTGAATTAATACTTCTTCAAAATGTAATTTTTTCACAAATTTAAATAATTTATACCTCCAGAAGTATACACACCTAATACTATAGTTTCGATTGGAATACAATTCAATTCGAATAATTAAAACAGCATAGCTGTATCTATTAGACTTGTGGAATAGGCAATATTCCCATCCCATCACCATCAATGTGACTGATAAAATTCCTTTCTACTGAGACACGGACTATAACTCGCAAATTTCCCGATTTCCCGACAAATTATTTATTTCCGTCGCTGCAGATTAATACATATATACTATAATACTTTGTTGTAATTTGTAATTATATTACGGAGGAATGTGAAAATTTTGAACCCCGTATCTATTATATTTCATATCGATATTCCCATTATTAGAGTCGAGGTGTAGTAAATACATCACCGGAAGGGAATGGTTAATATAAAAATTTGAAAATCATATATGTACTGTATATATGTATACATAGATTAGGCAGTTACTACCCCTAGGCATCACCAATTAGTAGTTACGCCACTGTTTCCAAGCGTGCAAATTTCGGCGAGAATGTCTGGATTTAGTAGCCTTTATCGTGGTGGTGAGGTGTACGATATCTGTTAGATAAAAATTTCAATTCCGAATTTTTCTGGATTACGTTTACTAATCCCGAAATTCAAGAGAACCTAAAACTGTCCGGGATCCCGAGATTGGATTCCCTACGTGTGACCCATTCTAACTTTTCACGGAACACCTATTAACTTTCCGCGGAACATTGTTTGGAAAACCCCATTATTTTGTTTCGACTAATTCCTGATTCACCCGAAATGATGATAAATCTTTGCCTATGATGATCCACCAAGCTAAATGCTACAAACTTGTCTCCATTATAGCTGTCAGATCGTTGATAACATCGCGTCTACTTTTGGCTAGGTCAAAGCAATATCAGCATGGAAAGGAAGCCACAAATAAATATGCAGCATATTTAAAGCTCTGATCCTTCGGCGCCGTCCAACGTGCAGACTGGAATTGTGATGAATGTTTCTTCATGGAAGTCCATGTGGTTTAAAGGTGGTAAAATGCCGGTACTTGAATGCACGTGATGACAATTGTGCAAGTTGCACAAAGGGATACATCTAGCGTTTCAATTAACTCTTTATTTATGACGCCACCACAAAACGTGACCAACCTTAAAGAACGCGGCAAGATAAAGATTTATTGCTCTTCTCTTCATTGTTCAATAATTCCTCACGTTCGACTCCCTTTGTGGGCACTCTCCGGTCTATATCTATTTTCATCACATCATCACGCAGACATCAAAACCGTGAAGCGAGACATTCGAATCAGTCAGGTCATGTCTTCGTCATTTTCAGTAAAAAATCGGTTATGCAAAGAATAGCGGTTGTAATATTGATAACTGTCCGCGTGCGTGCCTGGCGTCCAAATGATGACTCTCTTTTTTTGACTGCACCATGAGCCTCCTAGTAGATTGAGCTTGACTCTATCTGCGTATAATATATTTAATTTATTCATTAAAAATCATGATGAGAATCCAATCCCGGGATCCCGGACAGTTTTAGGTGCTCATGAATCCCGGGATTAGGAAACGTAATCCTGAAAAATTCGGGATTGAAATTTTTGTCTAACAGAAATCGTACACTTCACCAGAACGATGAAGGATACTAAATGGAGACATTCCCGCCGAAATCTGGACGCTTGGAAATAGTGGCGTAAATACTAATTAGCGAGCTTAGGTGACGCCTAGGGGCCGTAATTGTCTGTACAGTATATATATGTTTTTCAAATTGTTATATTAACCTTTCCCTACCGGTGATGTATTTACTACACCTCAACTCTAATAATGGGAATATCGACATGAAATATAATAGATACGGAATTCAGAATTTTTGTATTCCTCCGTAATATAATTACGAATCACATTAAAGTATTGTAGTATATAAGTATTCATCTGCAGCGACGGAAATAAATAATTTGTCGGGAAATCGGGAATTTTGCGAATTTTAGTCCGTGTCTTAGCAGAAAGGAATTTTATCAATCTTCCAACTCATATCACTTTTATAACCTCAAACAAGTGTGAAGGCTGAGCGTGCATTTTCAGCAGCAGGTTCCTGGCTACTTAGCAATTTTATTATATATTAGCAATTTTTGATCAATGTAATATCTTAAACTATTGAAAGTCCCGATCCCGAAATTTTGGCTCGAGATTGGATTCCCTAGTTATGATGGTACCGAGTGATCGGGTATCGAATAGAAATACTCTCGTCTTAGCTGTTTTCTTTGTTAGGACGAGAAAGATATATCTGGCCTCGGGAAGGATGTCTTCTCGCAGACAAGGTTATCCGACGATTCCCACCTCCTGTGCGTCATCACCAGTTCGACAAAGGTGCCGCGTAAGAAGCGATAGATGTCGTTGTGTTAAATTGACACACTTCATCTGGAGAAATGCAAGATTTCACTGTTAAGCTAGCAAATTGAATCTGCATATAATAACAGGGCCATTGGGTGGAAATGCCATTTCGCCCACGCTACAGTAGCCTAAATGTTTCCAATTTAAATCTACAGAAAATATGGTTAAAAACCACATTTCCAAAACATTGAAGTGCTTAAAACACCACTCCAAATTGATAGGCACCGCTATTGAAACCGCAAAGCTATTATCATTTCCTTAATAATTATTTAAAAAATATCGATAATTTAAATGAACACTTCCTATAGATTGATTATTTAACATCAGCTTACTATTGCGGATGTTATAAATATTATAATATAGAAAACGACTATGATTTTTTAAAAAAAATAACATTATAAGTAAAATTTAACATGGAATCAAATGCCATGCGTAACACGATGGAAATGTGTTAAAATGAAATGACATGGGGATTATATAATATTTACTACCATCTGGGTTTGAATTCAAGCATTTAAAATCAACCAATCCAAGAACTAACCCACTTTATCAACACTTATTCATAAATCAGCAATAACTATAAAATGGCAACACATCATAGAATTAACTATGATAAATATTTAATTTAACTTTTAATTGCCAATAAAGAAATACCATTGTATTATAATATGCCCTTGTTTTAACGAATTTTATAGTATAATAATCTTCATGCTCGACAAAGACTTTTACAAGCAATTTTATTATCTCTCAGACAAAAAAACCACTTCGATATTGCCGAGCATCGTGTTAAATATTTGCACAAACTACAGTCTTTTAACAAGTCCAAGCCCAACGATAATATTTTTTCAACGTCATATATCAATCGTTAAATTATAATAAACGAAATACAATTTCAAACATGATAAAATCCGGAAATTATATTAAAATACGAACGTGATTAATGCACTCAACAAAGTGTGACTCACTGGTGTGTCATACGACCCCTAAAGATTTATACCGTGATGTATTCAACTTAATGTAACTTGCATGACATGTTATCAAAGTCAACCCCATATTGTAATGTAAATATCCCGTATAATAACTCATTTCGGTCCACTCACTATAAAATGCGTGTTTTGAGCGGCGCTTTTGTAGGTCCGTTCACGCGAGAACGCACGTTTTGTAGTTTGAGCTTTTGGCGCACAAAAAATAATATAAAAATGCCATATGTTTTTCTAGTTTCGTTGAAGTGTAGTTATACTATTCAGAATGTTGCCACATAACTGTAATTATAAAACGTGTTTTTCGTCTCATATAAGTTACAAGTTCAAAGATATCAATATAATTGTTAATAAAAAAAGTAGGACCTAACGAGACATTCAGAAATTCAACCCGCGTCAAGCAGGACAATACTATGCATAGTCCGGCGGGAATGTGTTAATTGAACTTTCAACATGTTCCTAAGCATACCCAAGATCGATTTGATGTATGAAACTTTATATATAAATCGATTTCTATAGATCTAGAAGCCCTGATAAATATATTTTTTAAATCATATATGCAATTAATCATATTAAACCCTAAATGAGTACTGTGCCAGGACCTGTTATCCCCCCTACACTTTTCAGAAAGAGCACTCTTGTACATTGAACTCGGAGACAGACAGAGACATAAAGTAGCGCAGTTTGGGAGACAGAGACGGAGATCTTCCCCGCATACATCGCACGATTGTATAAATCGTCAGCCCAAATTTATCGACTAATAATGATTTCGTTTTTAAGTTTGTTATTTGTTTACGCAAAGAAATGACCGAATATTGTGTGTTGTTTTCATTCCCCTGCATGATATTTATAAATCATGCTTAATTTGCGGACGCCGAAAAATGTTCCGAATGAATAAATTATGTCTTTGAATCACAAATGTATAAATTTGAGAATGCGATCCGACCATTTTAGCCGAGTATAAAATTTCCATCCATCAATTTGACAGCCGTATTTCTTAAATATGAAATTATGAAGTCTTTAAATTGCTACGAACGGAAACTCCAATGCTGTACATTAAAAGTTTTTTTAAAAATATATTTGTGTATTTAATGATTAACATAACATCCGGCATATTTGATATTTTCCTATGAAATATCATTTGTCTTTTAAATATCAAAATAGCGTTAACTAATGCATGACGGTTATCATCGATGGTTGATCGATAAGCGGAGAGTCTCATTTTGGCGATCACGAAGATCATATCATATTTTCATCTAGGAGTTGTTTCATCTATCAAAAAAATGGGATACATTCTGCTGCGCCTCATATTTGCATTTGTTTATGCTATGCCAATCAAAAACGATTAAACAGATAAAATTCACCACTTAAGTAAGTTTTCTCTTGTCCGATTGTGCACAACGAGGTTCGAACACGCGGGTGACGTTTTTGTGTAATCTGGGTGAGCCGAAACGGGAGTACCACGTTTGTAAAATCTAATCTGAATGACATAGCGATCTTTCATTGGGTATTCTTCAGTAAATGTTTCAGAAAAATATCACAATCAGTTTAAACATCGGGGAAAAAAGTTTTCAAGTGCAGTCGTAAAGGAGGGATACTAATTTGATCTCAAATGAATTCCCTGTTGAATTTATTTAAAAATTAAATGGAAACACCCAGATCCATTAAAACGTAAAGAATTTTTTGATTCCCCAATGTGTCCATATATTAGGTTGTCCCATAAGTTTCTTTCGCAAATGAACACAGATCAAATCATAGCCATGGTTCAAGAAAATCCGCGATATACTGTTCGCGAAATAGCTAACAAGTTAGAAATTCCACGAACATCCGTCCATAATCATCTAACAAAATTGGGCTACATCAATCGTTCAGATGTGGGGCTTCCTCGTGAACTGACTGACTCAAATAAACTTCAGCGTATTTCAACATGCGATCTTCTTCTCCAACGACATAATAGCCAACCTTTTTTGAAGAGACTTATCACTGGAGATGATATTTGGATACTCTATGAGAATATCCAACGTAAACGGTCTTGGACCAAGGGTACAGAAGATTTAACTGTAGCTAAACCTAGCCTAAATCCAAAAAAAGTTTTGCTATAAATTTGATGGGACTAGAAGGGGGTAGGATCTTGATTAATATTTTGCCAACAAACCTGAGAATTTTTGGCAAGAAGGCATTATGAGGCTTCCGGTAAAATGGAGAAAGGTAATAGAACAGAATGGACTATTTATTTTTCAATAAATTTTGATGCAATACAAATTATTGTTTATTTTTTTCATAATATGAAAACGAAAGAAACTTATGGGACACCCTAATATTTTTTAGTATTAAAAAATATTTATTTTTTAGAATAGAATTAAAAAATAGTGACTCACCGGTGAGTCGCTGGCGGTTGTGTGATTAAAAATCATTATAATTTCGCCACTCATTAATAACAAATCACTCAATAAGTTCTTAGTATTTTTTCACTTGAAACTTTTTTCTTCTACATTTGAGGTTGTTTTTTCTCTTTATTATTAAAAAAAAAACTAGAAATTAATTTAGCGATATATAAGATCCTTTCTAGAAAAGAAGAAAAATGTTGAATTATATAAAATCTCCTCTTAAAATTAGCTCCCAGCGATTGTGATACATAAAGCTCATCGTTAAATTTATATGTTGTTCGGTTCGAAAGAGACTCCAATGCAATATTCAGACATGCAAAAAAATGATTTTATCTACAAGACTAGATACTGAATATGTAAAGCACGAACGAAACGAATAAACAGCACAATCAAAAGGGAATACAAAAGTTCTTCCTCTAGCCGCATTAAAAATTAAAGCGAATCTCTCTTAATACTCGGGGATTCCAAAAAAGCGAAGAAAGACGAAGTTTGACTGTTATAAAAGCATCCAAAATTATTTTTATGCCCATTTTTCCTCCTAAGCAATTCCACGCATTCTATGGAAAACGCTCGCCTTTATCGCCTCTTTTCCACCCTCTTATTCCCGCAAGAACAATAAAATAAACCCAATTGTTCACAAACCGATGCGGCATCATTTTAGAATGGAATCACAGTACGTACAAAATAAAATATACCTTCATACATTTCTTTACGTTCCCGTCAAGGAAGAGTTGAAAGTTTGGTTGTTGTTGTTGTTGTTTTTTTCTGTTGAATAAATCAACAGAAAAGCCCGGGCTTGAAAAAATGGTAAAATCACAAAGAGTGACGATTAAAGACGACTCTACCCGTGAAGTTTCCAAAAAGTTTCCCCCAAACATCTGTTCCCTACACAATTTATACAAAATAGACATTTTTTGACAGGCTATTTAAAATTTAATGTCAAACTGTCAGTGATGTCAACCATTATGAAATGTCCATAAAATGCTCAGAAATATCAATTCGATGACATCGATTGCGTTCAAAGAATTCAAACGCATCGATTGGGCAATATTCATATGAATATCATTAGCGTCTCGTATATCTACATTTATTTATGCCACAAATCCATAATAGTTTCCTACTCTAACAGATTAAATTCAATTAATTACTCTCACCGTCGCTGAATAGTGAAGAATGAAATTGGATTAGTTTGGCGCAAATAGTGTTAGCTGGGATGCAGTTTAAATCGATTTGGCTCGCTTAATTATTTCTGGAAACATGACTTTTGGTATTAATTTTGAGTTTCAAATCCCAATTAATTAAGCGAATAGGGGGATGAAATCCACATTGATGATCAAAATAAGTAGCCAAATAAAAAATACAGAGTGCGACAGGGAAACTTCTTTATTTGAAATACGTATTCTGAGTCGTAAATAATTTCTAGAAGGATAAAATAATGCTCATTCGAAGGAACAGAATTTAACGTTTTTTATTATAAAGGTTTGATAAAGGCCATATAAGCGCCACCCCACACTTATGGGGAAAACTGTCACATAGGGGCTCGCGTTTCAAATAAGATAGTTTCCCTGCCGCACCTTGTGCATCTCAGATCTAATGAATTTAAATCACGCGGGTCAATGATGTGAACAAGATGAAAATTATGAAGGTAATCATCATGACTTGCATATCAATGGAAAGCCTTTACAAACGACTTGCATCCACAGGCAAACAATTTTGCATTTCAAGCAAACCACCAGAATACCTTGAATTAATAAGCAATTAGCTATTTAAATATACGGCAAGATCTTTAACATCCATTATAAAACACAAGTTTGACACGCATCTATAATAACTTTTTATTATGATCATTCATTCCGAAGTTAGGCTGAATTTGCACAAAATCAATTCCAAAAGCAACAGCTTTCGTAGATGATTTTATTGAAAGTGATGAATATTCACGATTCTCGTTAGATTTACTATAAATCCTAAATTTATTTGGCACATTTATATTTATATAATAGTTATATTGGGTTATCCCGAAAGAAATCTCGTCTTGAGTGATACTCGGATAATGGCGCCATTCCCGACCGCCATGAGTCATCACTAGGGAATCCAATCCCGAAATCCCAGACAGTTTTAGGTGCTCATGAATCCCGGGATTAGTTAACGTAATCCCGAAAAATTCGGGTTTGAAATTTTTATCTAACAGATATCGTACACCTCACCACCACGATGAAGGCTACTAAATCGAGACATTCCCACCGAAATTTGTACGCTTGGAAACAGTGGCGTAACTACTAATTGGCGAGCTTAGGCGACACCTGGGATTAGTAATTGTCTAATCTATGTGTTGTTTTTCAAATTGTTATACAATTAATCTTACCCTACCGGTGATGTATTTACTACACCTCGACTCTAATAATGGGAATATCGATATGAAAAATAATAGATACGGGGTTCAAAATTTTTGCATTCCTCCGTAATATAATTACGAATCACATCAAAGTATCATAGTTTGTAAGTATTCATCTGCACCGACGGAAATAAATAATTTGTCGGGAAATCGGGATTTTTGCGAGTTTTAGTCCGGGTATCAGCAGAAAGGAATTTTATCATCATACGAAAATAGGGGCTCATGCATAGCATTTAAATATCTGATGATGATATCTCCAACGAGTGTGGTCAAACAAATGGACTTGATAATTTTTGATCAAATTTATCAATGTAATTTCTTAAACTATTGAAAATCCCGATCCCGGGATTGAAATTTTGGCTCGGGATTGGATTCCCTAATCATCACATCAGCGGCGAATTGAACTCAATAATCGAGAAGAAGAGTAACTTCGAGTTAAAGAAGATGGTTCGACAAAGCATCTACCCTCGGGTGGATAATCACCCACTTGTTCCGTATCAAGCACGTTTACTTGCTTACCACTGGTTCTCCTATTGGGCGTTAAAAGAATAAATACGTTGTGCCGATTGTTCGACATTTTATTTATCATATGCGGTACCTGCGTCATTTCGACCTCTATCACAGAACGAATGAAATTATAAATGTGTTCCGTCGTTCATCGCAGCCGACTCGCGAGGCAAGACCATTGTAACCAGTCGCAACGACAATGGTAGCGATGTCAGGCGGGACATCGAACTAGCGTGTTTGTTACACATATATTATTTCAGCAAAAAAAAAATCATTGTGTGAAAATTAAAATTAAGAAAACGTTTGCGAACGAAAGAAAGCAAATTAATGATTATGTCTATTAAATAAAAAATAAAATAAAACTCAGCCAATAAGACCATATTATTGATCATTTCAAAATATTACGCGTATCCCATGATTTTTAATAGTCACTTAATCTATTATAGCAGTCATTTTGTTCATCAATGTATTGAATACATTTAGTACTGTCTATTCGGCCAATCCATTGGCTTTTATTAAAGCGATCGCCCATTTCGGTTGGAGAAATCAGTTCGTGTCTGGAATTCGTCAAAATTGATGTCCTTCCTTTTTCGGATAATTCGAGGAGCATTGTCTTCCGCCGACTATGCAGCATGTGTTCACGGCTTTCATACCAATCTATAGAGAAGTGAGGCGCGACGTGCAATGACCCTAGTAGTTGGTCCTCAAACAAAGACTTAATTGTGGAATATCCCAAATAATGCATCGGACACATCCTCGCCCAATTTTATACATCCGGAGGCGCAGTCCTGTTTACTTGTGGAGGCGCATGCAGCTGGAGGTGCGTGAATCAATTCCACTGTTTACCAACCAATCTTCGCACTCGGCAAAGTATTAACATGGGGCTGGCGACTACATGCCATGCCAGTAGAATTCCAGAAGCACACAAATCCATGGCAAACAAGGCCGCCTGGCATCATTTAATTTTAATGTACACGTACTATGGTACAAGCGACGCCTGTGGTATATGGACAAGGGCAATGGCTCTTCATAATCTTAATTATGTATAGACAGACAGTCAAATACAATAAAAAATGTCTTAATATCTGTATGTGTGTGCGTTAATAATAATCATTACTATCATCGATAGAAATTCTACAACGTTCAGCATACGTAAAAACGCAAAGCAAAGGGCTGATGCATCGATATGTTCTCATATAAAAGGATTTTATCGTCGATGTCAAGTACAAATTGAAATATTTATACCGGTTTTCATTTTTTGAGTCTTTGTGTTTACATAGAAATAATTTTACGATCCTTCACAATATCAGTATTAAGTCAAGAAATAAAATATCCTGGTTTGTTTAACAAAATGTTAAACTGGAACGTTCTTCCACATCTTCCATATTCCCTAGATTTTAATATCTGTAAATTAATTTTTCTTTAGATCCATGAATCATATAAAATAAGAAAAACTTTTTCGAAATATAATTGAGTGAAGTGTAAAGTATATCTGAATCAGAACCAAAAAAATCTAATAATGATGTAATTTGATACAAGTATTTAAAAGAAATATAAAGAAAAGAAGAAAAAATACGTGATTTCTCTCTGGACCTGCTGGATTTTATAGAGATGAAAGATAAATTGGCATTTTATTAAAACAATAAATTTATTTCAGTCTCAATAATTCAGGATTCATCATCATCATCATAGTGCAGCCACAAACAGTCCATTGCAGAACTATGGACCTCTTCAATATCCATTCACAGGAAGGGGTTACATCCATCTCATCTGTATCATACATTCACCTCCTCATTCACTCGATATTGAAGAGTTTCATTTAGAACCCTCACCCAACGGGTATTCTGAATGAACGTATTGACGAACGCTTTCGTTACCGTCTCGATATCGATAGGGAGTGTGGGAGGTTTGTAAAGACTAGGGAATCCAATCCCGGGATCCCGAACAGTTTTAGGTACTTAAAAATCCCGGGATTATAAAACGTAATCCCGAAAATTTCGGGATTGAAATTTTTATATAACAGAAATCGTACACCTCACCAACACGATGAAGGCTACTAAATCGAGACATTCTCGACGAAATCTGGACGCTTGGAAACAGTGGCGTAATTACTAATTGGCGAACTTAGGCGACGCCCAGGGGCAGTGACTATCTAATCTATGTATACATATATAGCGTACATGTATGTTTTTCAAATTGTTATAGTAATCTTTCCCTACCGGTGATGTATTTACTACACCTCGACGAATAATGGGAATATCGATATGAAATATAATAGATACGGGGTTCAGAATTTTTGTATTCCTCCGTAATATAATTACGAATCACATTAAAGTATTATAGTATATAAGTATTCATCTGCAGCGACGGAAAAAAATAATTGGTCGGGAAATCGGGAATTTTACGAGTTTTAGTCCATGTCTCCAACGAGCGTGGAAGCTGAGCGTGCATTTTCAGTAGAATGTTGCCTGACATCCAAAATCAGATCCAGACTAAATGACGAAACACTAATGTTTAATCTTAGTGTTACTTCGGGCATATTTTCAAAATAAAATGATTGATTTTTTTTAGTGTTTTATTTAGTTATTTTTGAATTGTATTTTTATCTTTTCTTAAATAAATAAAATTATTTGGCCTTCAAGTGATTTTTTATATTGAACAAATGGACTTGTTTGTAATTTTTAATCAAATTTGTCAATGTACTTTCTTAAAATATTGAAAATCCCAATGCCGAGATCCCGGGACTAGTCCCGGGATTGTCTAATGAAATCCCGGGATCGAAATTTTGGCTCGGGATTGGATTCCCTAGTAAATACAGTCGTTTTTTTTAGAGACAGTGGAAAACTACTCTAGACGACCTTTTTGACTCTGTGATAGGGTTTTCTGGAGTTCAAGGCGTCCAGTCCCCCCTTTCTTCGCTAGGGTGTTGCCGGGGTAGGGTGAAGACATACATGACGCTTAAGTGCGTCTCAGATTCGCTCCTACACCAATTGAGGGTATCTCCCCGTCACCATACAACTTACCCGAGCGATTCGAGACAGTGGCATCCTGTTTCAGGTTGGCTTTCTCAGTTCGGCAATTCCAAAACGATATAGAAGTCAACGGAAGACAATACTGTTTTCGTTGCAAAGTGACTATCTGATGTTCTTCTTGTCCTTGTTCTGTTCCTAAAGATTCTTGGTTCCGAACAGGTAAGGTTCATATGTAAGAGATAGCGAGTGACAAGCAAGCCATGATTTGTAAAAGTAGTAGTGAATAGTAGACAGACTAAGTATCAGCTTGCTGCTAAATTGGTCAGACTGGGAGCATTCCATCAATCTTAAATTTGAAAGGAGCAAAAAGATTTCAGGGTCCATTCAAAATCGTTTCATCAACGAATTCGATGAATTTATGAGCTTAAAAAACGTTTCCAGAAGAGTAAACTCTAAGTCCATGTTCATAAAAGTACGGTTTATATATAATCTTATTAAATATTAAAAGCATTTGAATGTGTATTATCGTAGAAGCATGTAAATGATAGCACGATCAATAAATCAGTTTTGACATTTTTTTAAATCTGACTGAGCGTTTCTATGGAAACATATGGATGACAAATATACAATACAAAGGGTTTTCCTTGTGTTAATAAAGCATTTAAGCATTTAAAAGTTAAAGCCAATTTATAAGCGACTCAATTCTTTGTACTTGGCAATTTTAAGAATCATTTTTCACAATCAAGAACTCAATCGATCATAAGTTAATTTCCACAGCCTGCATTTGATCAAATAACGTATTATCTAATTGAAATACTTTCCAGCATATAATTGTACAGAGCGTTTCTACGGAAACACGGGCAACAGATGGATGACACAATAGACGATAGCAAAATATTTTATTAAATGCACAAAGATATTGTTAAAAGTTCGTTTCCAACGCTTTACAAACAGATTTGTAAGCACAAAATAAATGTCTCCCAAGAAAATTTTTAGCCTGTACTCGGACCAGTTTGAAATCATCTAAGCGCATCAGTCGTTCGAGATGCTTTCATGAAAGTCACTTCAAAATTTTACTTTAAAGTTTAAAAGCGAGTTTCTCGAAAGCACGAGCAAATAAAGCGAATACAAAGTGCAAGCGAATCCTCAAGAAACACAAACATAATACCGCGAATTCTAGGAAGAAATACGGAAAACCTGTATTTTAATGTTTTGTACAAGCATCGAGATTGCGTTCATGTAAATAGAACATTTCATGATAAGTACGTACAGCAAAAAATATGAAAAATCAAACAATTCATAAGATTAATTAATAAGCTGTAAATTTGTATGCTTGCATCTTACGAATAGGAGTTGTGCACTTAAACATTCAGCATGATGATCCATGCAATTTTAAAATTACTCATTGATTTAATAAACCCAAAGCTGAAAATATTGCGTTATCTCATCATAAAATCTATGTTAAAATAAAGTTTGTTCAATATAGATTTTAAAAAAAAGCAGGGCTTCGAAGCAAAACTGAACGCCGATAAACCATAAAACCGATATTTTAATCGGAATGAAAACCAGAACCGAACTGATCCAAAAATATCGCTTGTTACATGTCTTAAGCGAAAGAGAGTGTGGTTGATTTTTAATTGTCATGTTAAATCAAGACTTCAGATAATGTTGTCAACCTAAATTACTGCCTTCCTGCCAAATTCCTGATTCAACTCACTTTATCGCGTCAAAAAAAATCGTTTTTTTTTAAATTTCATTTTTCAAAAATACATATTTCTAAGAATGTCGTCTATAATTTTTGTCTATAAGAAATTCGGATTATTTCAATGCTTTGCTTTACAATTTGCGAAATGAGCTCGAGGCAATCACTCCGTTCAGTTTGCGCCCCAGCGGCTCTGATATCGCTGTGGTCGCAGACTTGCCCCTATACTTGCTTTTGTTTGCAATCCAGAAGTCCCTGTTGGAAACCTTACTTATTTTTGTTTGTAATAAGGGAACAAGTAAATATATTTTAGCACAGATTTAAAAAGGCGAATAAGTAAGTGGGCAGTAAGGGCACAAAAAGAAAGAGCTTCGAAAATTGAACAGCTAACTAATAGAGCTTCGACGCGTGCGTATGGTTTCTGATACCGAAACATTTGTGGCAAAAAAATACTGAAAATCGCGACCAATACTGCAGCTTGCATTTTTAACGAAGGGTTTGAACCTATTTTAAGAATAATGTTCGTCATGGGAATATGTTTTTTTGTTTGCAAAGGAGGGGAATCTTCTTAAGATACCAACCATTCTGCCACCCGGCTACTACAATATTTAAGTATTGCACAAGAGTGGCAGCCATGTGTCCATCGGGCTCTCCTTCTGTCCCTGTCATTCGGTCAGGTCGAAATCAAATCAGCAATTGAGGATGTTTCCATTTGCCTTCTTCTCCTTATTCGTTCAGCGTCTTCTTTTTGCCGCATAACGCACTTGATATACCTGCTCCATGCATTCCATGCCCTGGCATCCTTGAGCATTGAAGGGATCATATTGTTCGGCGAAAGCGGATCCCAGCTCATCGCGGTCATTGTCCTTTTCAATATGTCATGCCGGACAGCCGAAAGTCGTATATTTGGCATCGTCGTTATTTTCTTCACAGTGATGGCACTCCGGGCCTGTTTCCTGCCTATTCTCTTTAGGTAGCTCCCGAAGCATCCATGCCCGGTGAGGACCTGAGTTAGGTGGTAGTTCATTTGACCATGTTTCCTGGCAGTCCACGCTTTCAAGTCTGGTATTAATCCATCTGTCCACCGTCCCATTGGGACTGCTACGCCACTATAGTCCTTTACTTGGCGTTTTTCCTGTCTTCAAATTTCTGTATTGCCTGTTTCTCGTAGGCAAGCAGGTCGATTGGCGATATGGCAGTCAGTGCCAGGACGTCGTATTTCAACACTATGCGATATGCAGCAACCACCCTGATCGCACTCCTTCTCTGGACTCTGGATATGTTAAGCCTGGCCCTTTCAATTTGTAGCGCCTCAGCCCATATTGGCGCGCCGTACAACAGTATTGAGTGCACTACCTCGTTGTAGAGTCGCCTCCTGCTTATTTTTGGGCCACCAATGTTGGGCATCAACCTAGATTCTCCGCGATGCTGGCCGCCTTCGCTGCCTCCTTCTTCGTGTGGGTGACGAATCGGAGCTTGTCATCAATCTCCACCCCCAAATAGCGAATGGATCTTGAGTATTTAATCTCGCAACCCCCGCTCCTCAGGGGTGAGGGCGCAAGCTTCCTGCGTCTTGTGAAAAAGAGGGCCTCCGTTTTTTGAACAACGAACTCCAGACCAGCTCCTGTCAGCGACTTCTTGGCCTTCTTCAGCACGTCCTCGCAAGTCTTTCGCAGGATCTCGGTGAATTTGGCGGTGACTAGGATGGTAACGTCATCAGCGAATGTAACCTCTGTGGAACGCCTGCCGACACTGGTTTTTCTCTTCTCTCCCTGGCGGCGTCTTCGTAGATAAAGGTTCTCCCGTGCAGGTAGCTCTCTACCATTCTGATGAGATATGGTGGGATGCCAATTTTCTTCAAGACCCTAGGGATCAAGAGTTGGAAGGCGCAATCATTATAGTGTGTCTCGTCATGGGAATCACAATCGGTTCAGATGCCTTATACGCCTTGCCAACCCTCGAGGTTCCGAATATTTTAAAGAAGCTAGCACAGCTCACAGAGACATATAAATGTTTGGCACTGAACCGGAACGAAAATAACGGTTCAAAGCCATAAAAAAGGCGCTGTTAAATCTTTTCGCTTTGTAAAAAAAATGCATTCCATTCTAATGCACGCATATTTAAACAATATCAAATTTTGGAATAAATTGAAAATATGTCGGTATTTCTGAATGAGTATTGGACGATTAATCATGCACGAGTAATAATATGCCTTGGATGCTTCGTTCATTATAAATCCGGATCGGTCTTTGGGATTCATTTGCAAATTTGTTTTCATCATCGTCCGCGAAAGCACTAAGTCATCTAAAGCGCATTAAAAACACAATCGTATACATATTTACCACAATGGGATGTAATTGAATTTTTTGATGATCCATTGTTGTCCGAAAAAAAAATAGTTTGTCCCTTATAGCTGTACGCCTTTTGGTCGTGCAGAAAAAAAGGAGCGTTCTCCATTGAGGGGGCTTTAATTATTTCGAAGGACAGCCGCGTTCACACTTTAAAAATATACCTCTAATTTTAGCCAGGGCCGAAGAAAGAGCTTAAATATTTATGACCTATCAAATTTTGAAAGAGTAATGTTCGGCTCGTGTTTCTGGCAGGAAGACCTTCTTAAAATGCACGTCTTATTTTGGTATTCCACCGGAAGCGTCCTAATCAAAATTGACGTGACAATTGGTGCCGGGCTTCGAAACGACGTACTCAGAAGTTCGATTTTATCGACACGCGGTCATTATAGTTCGAATCTCTATCTGGATTGTCGTTGAAATGTGACGTGTTTTACAATCACAAAAGTGTGGATTTTATCATAAGGAAGCTCTCTTTACTCATGTTCGGAACGACATTTTCTCTCGCTCGAATGGTATAAACTTTTATGTATTTTTTTAGTACGCCCTTTCGCAGTTTTCTTTCTTCATTAAAAAGAACCTCAAAGCACTTGAATACATAATGAAGCTTCTCTAGTTCATTAACATCTCCCCTTGAAGACGATTCTTTGTGACCTAAAACAATCTCAACTATAATTAAGACATCGATACCCATTTCCATAGTGAACATTTTCATACTTCGAAAAAATCATCTTTATTAACCTCTAGAGGAGTACTATCCCAGGGCCTGGGACCCCTCCTCCACTATTCAGAAAGAACACTTTTGTACATGTCCAACAAAAGCAGTTATTTATATATTTTTAAAATTAATTTAATTTTTAAAGACACAATCTATACAATATAAAATCCATTTTTTAAATTTAATATAGACAGGGACGTGCCCTGTTCCGTGGCTTTCGCGGTCTCCAGATCTGACCCCACTGGATTTCTTTGTCTAGGGACGTGCAAAATAATTTACACGACATATTGAATGATTTTTATGACATGTAGCATATCATTGGAAATGGTATCATCTAGAGAACTTTTTAAAACTAAACTGAGTTCAAAATAGTGTTTATTTTTTTTAACCAATTGCATAACATAATAATTTATTTAGATCAAAAATATATTGCAAAATTCAAAAATAGTTATTTCGTGCTATTACGAACACAGGTTAGGTTAGATTAGGTTTAAAGTTATGACGATTTTAAAAGTGATTCACAGCCCTGACACTTAGGACATAAGGCATGTGCAAAGATATGTAAAAATCATGATTCCGCAAATATAACTGAATGCGATGCAGGTATCATTAATTTTACTAATACAATAAATAGAGATAGTTTAGGGGGATCTCGTATTTGTGTTTTTAACACATCTTTTGTGGGAAATTTGAAAGCGGATGATCTGCGTGCAATTCATTGTATTTAAGGAACCAATCCCGGGATCCCGAACAATTTTATGTGCTCATGAATCCCGGGATTAGTAAACGTAATCTCGAAAAATTCAGGATTGAAATTTTTATCTAACAGAAATCGTATATCTCACCAGCACGATGAAGGCTACTAAATCGAGACATTCTCGCCGAAATCTGGACGCTTGGAAACAGTGGCGTAACTACTAATTGGTGAGCTTAGGCGACGCCTAGGGACAGTAACTGTCTAATCAATATATAGAGTGCATATATGCTTTTCAAAATGTTATATTAACCTTTCCCTACCGGTGATGTATTTACTACACCTCGACTCTAATAATGGAAATATTGATATGAAATATAATTGATACGGGGTTCAGAATTTTTGTATTCCTCCGTAATATAATTACGAATCACATCAAACTATTATAGTGCATAAGTATTCATCTGCAGCGAAGGAAATCGGGAATTTTGCGAGTTTTAGTCAGAAAGGAATTTTGGTATGCTTTCAAAATAATATTTGAATTGTTTAGTGTTTTGTTTATCTTGTTTGAATTGTATTTTTATTTTTTCTTAAATACAATCGGGATCCCGGGATTCCGGGACTGATCCTGGGATGGTCTAATGCAATTCCGAAATCTCGGGATCGAAATTTTGGCTCGGGATTGGATTCCCTAATTGCATACAAAAGACTGTAATAGAACGGAAGGCAGCGACATTATTTGTGTAATTACTTCTACAAAGCGGATTCTTTTTCATTTTGTTTCTTTGATATCGTAAGTAAACAAAATGATAATCTACGACGATTATGTTGTTGCCGACGTTTATAACAATTTTTGAGAACTGTGAATAAATCTATATATATAAAAATCAATGTCTCATGTCTGTCCGGCGTCCGATCCGCTTTGCCAAAGTAAACAAAGCCTTTTGTTAACTATGCCGAGAGGCGATAATGTCATGACCGGTTTGGTAAGATATACGCCTTTAGTCAACTATGCCGTGAGTCGTTGACGCGGGTCGACAGTCGCTTTTCGAGATAAGGGAAAGCGCACGCATGCGTTAACTACTTGTAAATGAAAAAGTGGTTTTGTAAATTTTATTTTAATGCCAATGTTGTGTTAATAAATTTCATAAAAATCTCTATATAAAAAGCATGATTGATCTTCTCGGAGAAAATAACCAAAATCTGATAAATGCATGCGGCATCATGATGAATGCATGGTTGTGTGCGCGCGTGTGCGAGCGTGCATGAATCAGTTGATACGACCGACCCAGATATACGGCGGTGTATACAAATCGCGCCAAAATTCATACGCTGCATCCATCTTATCGCCCATTACATCGTTTTGAAATACGTCATTCTGACACTGGATATCCGTAGATTTCCGTTATTGAGACGTACATAAAAAGCACTTTGAACTTTAGACACTTCTCTTATGACACTCGATATGACACCACGGAATTGTGCATGCATATAAATCAAATAAATTTTCGATTGAAAGCACAGATTTTGTAAGAGAGTAGGTGTAACCAGTGGGCGTCTATGGTTAGCGTTATCAGACAGTTAGTGAGATTCGATGTCGCAACGATTGCACGCTGTACAAGTTCTTGCAGTGGGTAGCTGAATCGCCCGTGCACTGGTCCAATAGAGCGATTAATGCGTCAAGACAATCATCGATTGCTTTTATTACGGGTTTCGACTTTTACCAACACTGCCTGCGATAGGATATGATGGAAAAAACTGTCCGGAGCAGATGGTTAGACCCCTCGATGTTGGGATTGGACTCTATAGACGCAGGTGCGTCCGATCCGTATAAATGTTAGTAGGCAGGTAACTTTTTTATGTACGAAATTTGAATTGCAAATCTTAAGCTTTTACGAGAGGTGCATTACTGGTTGGATCACGCGGAAGCGTTTATCCTGCGATAAAAACCCATAAAACATCCAGGATACAACATTAACATACAAAAAGGTTCGAACGATGTCTAGCCGACTGACGGCTATTTATGATAATTTTGATATACTTTTAAACAATGGAATATGGCGTGCCTCAAAATAATTAATAGAAATGCATCAATAATCAATTCTGCTGAAAAGGCTTTATGTGGCCATCTATTAACCCATTAAAGAGGTAAGACACAGAGTTGTGTTCGAATTCCAGTAATTCAGAAAGAGCATTCTTATACGTTGAGCTCGGAGACAGACAGAGACGGAGAGTGTCTTGCACGTTGAGTTTGAAGAGAAACCGAGACGGAGAACTTATCTTGCAAGCCAGAGATTCTGAATGGGATACAGAGACGGAGAGAATATCTTGCGTACATCGTACGATTATATAGATCGTTAACCCAAATGTATCAACTAATAATGATATGGGAAAGATATAATGAATCGATTTCAAGTGTGTTGTTCATGTTTACTTGAAGAAATAGTTTAACTTGAATATTGACTTGATGCCTGTTGTCTGGAAGCTTGGAAATCCCAGCTTGGAGTACATCCCAACTAGGCGACAAATTGAAAACTGGGAAACCCAGTTTAGGTACATATCAGATATATAGAAAAAGACTAGCACAAACAAAATACATAATAAGGACAATTGTGAACAAGAATTACGAGATTACAGTATTTTCATATGAATACAATCAAACAAATTCTGCATAAGAATGGCAAAAATCACATACTATATGATATACGAAATAATCAAACTTACTCAATTACTAAAAATTAAAATTTATTTTAATATATTATCATTGAAGCGTGTCATCGAATAAAGATAAGACGACTTTCGTTCGCGTTGTCTTGAGAGCAGGCGTTTGTTTTGAAAATTAAGATATTCGCATCATTCTTATCGTTGACCAATTTTGTTATTACACCTTAACTGTTCTAGAATGGCGTCGTTAGTCGAGTATCACCACTCCTTTGCAAAATCTACTCCTTCGAGAACATAGCGTGTATGTTCTCCGGTTTGAAAGGCGTTTATTAAAATATCAACGTATTTATCGATAGGATTTTCAAATAAAATCAATTACTCATAAGTACTCATCCCGGACATTTTTAGGTGCTTATGAATCCCAGGATTAATAAACGTAATCCCGAAAAATTCGGGATTGAAATTTTTATCTAACAGATATCATAAACCTCACTACCACGATAAAGACTACTAAATCGAGACATTTCCCACCGAAATTTGTACGCTTGGAAACAGTGGCGTAACTAGTAATTAGCGAGTTTAGGCGACGCCTAGGGGCAGTAACTGTCTAATATATGTGTACATATATACAGTACACATATGTTTTTCAAATTGTTATACAATTAACCTTTTCCTACCGGTGATGTATTTACTACACCTCGACTCTAATAATGGGAATAGCGATATGAAATATAATAGACACGTGGTTCAGAATTTTTTTATTCCTCCGTAATATAATTACGAATCACATCAAAGTATTATAGCGTATAAGTATTCATCTGCAGCGAAGGAAATAAATAATTTGTCGGGAAATCGGGAATTTTGCGAATTTTAGTCCGTGTCTCGGCAGAAAGGAATTTTATCAGTCCCATTAATGGTATTATACGAAAATGCAATTAAATATCTGATGAAAATACCCCCATTTTCTCTTTTCTTAAACAAATAAAATTCTTTCACATTCAAGTTATTTTTTATATTCAACAAATGGACTTATTAGTAATTTTTATCAAATGTATCAATGTAATTCTTTAATCTATTGAAAATCCCGATCCTGGCATCCCGGGACTGGTCCCGGGATGGTCTAATGCAATCCCGAAATCCCGGGATCGAAATTTTGGCTCGGGAAGTATTCCCATGGAAATATATGGACAACGAAAGGACAATACAAAGGACTTTCATTGATATACTTAAATATTCAAGCAATACTGTATTCGAACCGCTCTAAGTAGAATCCAGGATCCCTCATATGAATCATTTTATCAATATTTGGTTGCATAAAAACGTATGTATGACTTAGTATCTATGCTTTTTAAATATAATTAAAAGCAAACGACTCTTTGATGAATAAAAGACGTTAACCGAAGATAAGTTTTGGCGGCGTTTAAGTAGCGCCAATATTATTGGCGACAAGCTTATCGTTTCCTCCATTATTTGTGTGCATACAGCCGGACGCCATATTTAGAGGAGATTCACGGAGGTCTTCCATATTTATTTTATTAATAGTATATATGTTTTAGATAAGAACGACGACTGTGACTTATGTTATTGAATAAGATCAGCTCAAAAGGATGTACACATATAAATAATTGACTGCTCCTTACGCGTATCGCTGCCCACCACTTTATCCAAGCTCATTTACTTCGCCAAACATATTCTGTGTAATTATACAGTTTCTTTTGAGACACCCTGTAAGTATCCCCCGGGTGGATAATAGAGGCACATGATTGAGACACCTGTTATACCTGCAATCTTTAAACCCCACGGCCCTATAGTGCATCTTTTCAAAAGCAACAGATGTTCCTTAATAATTTTTTTGAGAGCAGAAATCGGGGTTGATAATAACAGGGTCGAATAGGAAGATCCTTTGAATCGGTACGCAAAATCTTTTACATATTGAATCGTATTGAATCCCGCCTGGATACCATTCCATGCCAGATTGAAAGATGAACATTTTTAGCTTTGATTTTCTGTCAATATTTGATAATCTCGAGTCAATACTCGAAGATGATTTTCAAAGAGGCATTCAATGGTAAATACAATATTATGATAAGACGATGCAATAAGGCTTGCAGTAATAAAGGATCGTCTATGAATATTTCAAAAACCATAAAGATATGCTCAATTACATCAAAAGTCTTTCAATTCCAATTTTAATCGATTTAAGCTAAATTATTTTATTACATTGGATTTGGATTCTCTATGAGAATATCCAACGTAAACAGTCTTTGCCCAAGGATACAGAAGCTTTAACTGTAGCTAAACCTGGCTTACATCCCAAAAAAGTTTTGTTATGCATTTGGTGGGAATGGAAGGGGGTAGTTTATTATGAACTACTTCAGCAAGGGGAAACGATCAATTCAACAAAATATTTTTTCCAACTAGACAATCTTAAGGATGCAATTACCAGAAAACGGCCAGAATTAGCAAACAGACGAGGCATTGTTTTTCATTACGATAACGCTAGGCCTCATGTGTCTTTGCTCGTCAGAAATAAATTATTATCATTTTCTCCAGTCATCTTCTAAGACGTGCTGGAAGAATTAAATGCATATTTCAAAGCGACGTTTTGATGGAGCTTTAACGAGAGTTATGTTTATAAAAGTGTGCATATAAAAGTTCCAAAGGCCATAACAAGAGAGTTTTCTATGAACAAGGCACTTAAAAAATATAACAAGACTTCGATAAAAAAGGCACTTGCCTACTAGGAAATATAGCATAATTGACAACATGCTTTGTATAAGGAGTGTTATTGAACTGCTACGTGGAGTATTTTGCAATTTATATTTTCCCTTGGATTTTCGCAGAAACTTCTTTTACGATGCTGAAATATTCTATAGTCGAGATTAAATTTCATCGTACTATGAAAAAGCTTATTCTATACAAGAGCTTCATTAGGGCAATTTAGCATCTAATTTCAACACAATTACGCTGCAAGAAGGCAACCGTAAATATCAATAATATTATAAGCGGCTTGCTTTTAAAATCCGTGACTTGGACCGAATGCAATTTAGAAGAGCGGCAATATTTCTTGGACGTCTATTGCAGGACCTCCGTGCAGATTGGCTCATAATTTCAAATCGTTAAAATCTCCAACGGCTCACTCCAGGGACCTTAATGTAAATGTTATTAAGAGCAATGGTGTGACGATAAACATAAGCTTACCACAGGGTACTCTCGCGGAACAATGTTTAAATTCATTTGCAAAGGATCATAAACTAAGATTGCCAACTAAGTAAGGAATGGTGGAAAAACAGAATGCCCGGAGTCTGTATATTTGCATACATAAATGCTTTCAAAACAGTCTCTCGAAAGACGCGCGTATGAAGCAAACATCGGAAGAGCTAAGAAGCTTACAGCACACCCTTTGTTCCCTTTTTAATGGGTTTGCCAATTTGTAGTGATTTTGAATTGAGCCGTATACAATGTTGTCCTCCATTAGCGCAGAAATACGTTTCAGTGTTGATTCCAAGAAAAATCGCCATTTAAATGCGAAATAGTCGAGAGACATACTATAAATTTAGCATCTTTATCTAATTGAATCGATTGTATTGACACTTTAATACATTTTAAATTCATAAAATGTGCAGCATACTTTTTAATACATAAGGCTCGAACAACTTTGCTTCTTGATTATTATCGATAATTTGTAATAATTCAATGAAATGATTGCACACAGGCGACGTTTATCGTCTGTAAAATCGCACATGTTAACGCATAGCCATGGGGAAATTGCAACAGATTAGCATATGCTTTTCAGCGATATAAAAATGATACATTTTTAGCTAATGATACATATTAACATTTTTAAATAGTCGACAAATTGAAACACTCTATGGAGAAACGCATAATAAAGACGTTTGCAGATCTAATTTTTGCAAAATTCAAGCCGTATAGTTAATTTTATATTGATAGAAATGTCGAAAGATAAGAATGATGTATTCCATTGAATTCTAAGATTTATTGATCTCAATGAACTGTGTCATATGTATCTTCTTAGATATCATTGTCTCATATATATCTTAGAATAATTGACCAATTATATATGTATAGTAGCTCCTGAATCTATATTATTTAAGCTTGGATTCGAAATTTGGGAGTGTTGAAGTATTAATATTTACGATCAATTGACATTGGCATAAAAAAATAAGGGTCGTATGTTATGTAATGGAATTTTTGCTATGTGCCTTGAAACAGTCATTGCTCAGTTTATTCTGATCAGTCTTGCCTTTTGGATTTGTTCGATTTTTGCAGAATGGTACAGATGATTCAGATCGTGGGAGGCCTAAAATACTGAATAATAACCTGGATCAACTCACTCAACAGTAACAACATCATCTTGCACCACAACTCGACATCCCATTCTGCGACAAATACCATTAAAAAAATTAGGGACTTTAAATAAGATTTACTATTGCATCCACCTTATCATTCTGATCTTGCTCCTTGAAATTTTCATTTGATTCCCGACTTAGATCAGTTTTTGAACACAAATACTTTTACGAATTTGGAGGATATAAAAAACTGTTTTTCGTCGTCTTTTGCTACAAAATCGAAGAATTTCTACAACAATGGAATTCAAAAGCGGTTAACCAGATGGCAGAATCCAATCTCGGATTAGTAAACGCCCAGTAAAATCCCGAAAAATGCGGGATTGAAATTTTTATCTAACAGAAATTGTATACCTCACCACCGCGCTTAGAAACAGTGGCGTAACTACTAATTGGCAAGCTTATGCGACGCTTAGGGCAGTAACTGTCTAATCTATGTATACATATATACAGTACACATATGTTTTTCAAATTGTTATACAATTAACCTTTCCCTACCGGTGATGTATTTACTACACCTCGACTCTAACAATGGGAATATCGATATGAAATATAATAGATACGGGGTTCAGAATTTTTGTATTCCTCCGTAATATAATTACAAATCACATCAAAGTATTATAGTATATAAGTGTTCATCTGCAGCGAAGGAAATAAATAATTTGTCGGGAAATCGGGATTTTTGCGAGTTTTAGTCCGTGTCTCAGCAGATAGGAATTTTATCAGTCACATTGATGGTGTTATATGAAAATGAGGGCTCACGCGGTCATCATCTTGAACTAGCATTTATAAATAAATTTAAAAAAATGCCTTCAAGCTATTTTTTATATTAAACAAATGGATATAATAGTAATTTTTGATCAAATTTATCAATGTAATTTCTTAAAATATTGAAAATCCCGGTCCCGGGATTGAAATTTTGGCTCGGGATTGGATTCCCTAGTCATCATATCAGCGGTGAATTGACCTCAACAATCGAGAGGGAGAGTAAATTCGAGTTCAAGAAGATGGTTCGACAAAGCATCTACCCTCGGGTGGATCATCACCCACTTGTTCCGTATCAAGCACGTTTACTTGCTTGCCACTGGTTCTCCTATTGGGCGTTAAAAGAATAAATACGTTGTGCCGATTGTTCGACATTTTATTGATCACCTGCGGTATCTGCGTCATTTCGACCTCTATTACAGAACGAATGAAATTATAAACGTGTTCCGTCGTTCATCGCAGCCGACTCGTGAGTCAAGACCATTGTAACGAATCATGCGAACAACGGGACCTTCAAGTCGCAACGACGACGATAGGTGCTCTTGAATCCCGGGATTAGTAAACGTAATCCCGAAATATTCGGAATTTTTTTTCTAACAGAAATCGTCACCAGCACGATGAAAGCTACTAAATCGAGACATTCTCGCCAAAATCTGGACGCTTGAAAATAGTGGCGTAACTAATAATTGGCGAGCTTAGGCGACGTCTAGGGGCAGTAACTGTCTAATCTATGTATACATATATGTTTTTCAATTTGTTATATTAAACTATCCCTACCGGTGATGTATTTACTACACCTCGACTCTAATAATGGGAGTATCGATATGAAATATAATAGATACGGGGTTCAGAATTTTTGTATTCCTCCGTAATATAATTACGAATCACATCAAACTATTATAGTGTATAAGCATTCATCTGCAGCAACAGAAATAAATAATTTGTCGGGAAATCGGGAATTTTGCGAGTTTCAGTCCGTGTCTCAGCAGAAAAGAATTTTATATGAAAATGAAGGCTCACGCGGTCATCAAATCGGACTAGCATTTAAATATCTGATGACGATAACTCCAACGAGTGTGGAGGCTGAGCGTACATTTTCAGCAGCAAGTTCCCAAGCGTTCCCACGGAAGCATAAACGGTGTGTTCATGCATTTATTATTTGAAAAATTATATTTTTTCGTTTTAATCTGCCCTTTATGTAATGGCATGAGTATTTTGCAATTGTTGGCTTAGTTATTGGATTGATTTCGCAAGCATATCGTGTTAGAAGCGCGAAGAAATATCTAAGCACCGCTCAGGGGGGTCTGCGAATACATTCCCTCATTATGGCGTTCAACGCAATAATTTTACCAGTGGCTCTGGTAGTTTCCATATTTTCTAGAAGCACATCTCCAAATGCAACGTAGAGCTGTATAATTAAATAAATCATGTTATGCGTAAGTGATGGACGCCGACTTGTCAATTATTTTTTGCAGTCCTCTCGGAGCGTGTCGCCAGTTGCATACTTCTCGATGCATGAAATGGGTGGACTGTGTTATAATGATCATGTCCACTGGTTTCCTCCTCGTCTCGTCCTTAATAATAATAATAATAGGGAAGGTGCTTTTGGAGAATCAGGGTAGAGGAGCACCTGGCGCAGGTGGAAATCGGCCCGGGCGTTCAGTGAATTGGCTCCACGTGTACCAGAATACCTTTTTTTTTCGACACAATCTCCATCTCTTCGGCATTGATTACAAAACATTAACATTCGAGATGTTGACGGTGTCACATTACAATATGAACCACGAATTCAAAAAAATACACGTCGAGGAAGCCTATATATTTTGGCAGCAAAGCAGGCCTTATATTAAATATACATATAGGAATTTAGCAAAAGAAATCCATTATGATTTTTTTCAATTCAAAACGTGTGAGTGCATACTCATCAAAGGATTAAAAACTTGATAATTTCGACTAAAAATAAAAATTATTTTTGAGTAAATTCTCATTGACTGGAAAAAATCCTTATCGCCTTATTTAAAGCGTCTAAATCAGGGGTGGCCAACCCAAATGATCTTGCGGGCCACTTTGGCAATGCATTATAACTCCGCGGGCATTGGGTTTACTATTATTCTTAAATGTAAATATAGATAATATAATAATAATGATACTCATAGTCAGAGCCGTAACGATGGTATGAAGCGCCCGTGGCAAGTATCTAACTTGCGCACCGCCCCTCCCTCCAATTTAAAAAAGTTACCCACTGAGGGATCATCCGTTATCGCGTCGATCATAGAAAATGTCGCAAAAAGTCCTGAAAGAGGACGGAGTGGCCATAAGGTCTGTGTGTCCAACCGGTCCGCTTTTCGGACCACCGACATGACGAATAAGCACCTCGCGATCAGATGCCATACTCGAACATACCTACAAAGTGATTACGAACTCTCATTACAAAACTAAGTTGTGCGAAGCAGAGCCGTAACTAGGGTATGAAGCGCCCGTGGCAAATATCTAACTTAACGCCCCCCTCTCCCCCACCCCGAAATCCAAATTATTTTTTAAAGTTAACTCATACTATTATAATGAATGTTTTAAAAGAATATACAAAGACAGTCCAAAAAACCCAACCTAACGTATAGATGGCGGTTACTGTTGTAAAAAATACTGTGATAGAAAGTGTCTAGAAGCATGTTGAAGCATGTAGAAGAATGTTGCTTCCGTGATCGTACAGATCATAGAAAATGCTGCAAAAGGCCCTAAAAGAGGACGGAGTGGCCATAAGGTTTGTATGCTCAATCGGTCCGCTTTTCGGGCCGCTGATATAACAAGTGAGCGGCTCGTGATCGGATGCCATACACGAACATAGTGATAATGAAGAAAAGAAGATTAGACAACTTAGCATATATTATAAAAACGGACAGAGTCAATCAGTGTTGATTCATGTAAAATAGAAAGGTTGAGTAAAATAAAAACAATGCACAACTCTCGACCGGGTTGGTAGTCTGCGTTTTGCGCCCCACGCCCTAGTTACGACCCTGGTGCGAAGAATACTGATCAGATGCGTTGTTTAAATTTTACAAACGGTCAAAAACATTTTTGCCTTTATTTTATTGCCAATTAATGCCGGCTGGGTCGTCCCAATATTTGAGCGATAACGAAGAAAATAGGGATTAGATAACATAGTATATATTATAAAAACGATCGGTCAATCAGTATTGGTTCATTGGTTCTGTGTTTTGCGCCCGTGGCGGGCGCCTGCTGTACCACCCCCTTGTTACGGGCCTGCTTAACGTACATTGTAAAGAAATATATAACACTAAAAATGAAATATAAGAAATACATAAATATAAATAAAATTATTAAAAAATACTTTACTAGTGCGATAATTGTTTCTCCACTCACTTAGCTTTTGCAAATCGATTTTAGTTAGGGTATTTGAGTTTATTTTTGGGTGGTGGTCAACCAGTTCTATTTGGAGATATTCTGGGGTCGATTCGAATTCAATATGAACAGGAGATGAACATATTTCAAAAAAGTTGTTGTGTCTAACCGTAGATTACTGAATTGGCTTTCAGCAGCAGTAAGTTTTCTTGTATCTTTAGCATATTTGATGTAATTGTTACATTTTGATTTCTTAAATTCTTTCAACAATGGAAAGTGCTGAGTGTAATTCAATTCAATTGCGATTTCTTTGGCCATTATAAAATAAATATATTTTCTAAAAGAGTGATGAAGCCATTATCTCTCATTTGAAAGTTATAATACAATATCTAGAACAAAGAAGTAGATTTCGCCGCCTCTTCTCCGACAAATCGATGGATTTTAATAACGTTATAATAGATTTTGATATCACACTCTACATTAAATAATATAATATTGATTTAGGACAGAGCTGGTGGTTTAATGTAGAAATTTCTAATACAGAGATGTCTAATACAAAAAAATTAAATCGTTTTTCTTGAAATAGCAATGTCTTTTACCTTCTGCTATATTAAACCGATTTGATACATATTATTGAGGAATATGCCCTCTCGGAATGCCATAATTAAATGATGTCCAATTGTCTGGTGCTCCTAATTGTACCATCATGATTTTCGAGATAATCCAAACGCTCATATTAGCATCGAATTAACCAACCGCCATCAGCGTACGAAGAACGATCGTATTAAATAAAGCCTCCATTTAATTGAACAACAAAAGGAGTGATTAATGTGCCATCCATCGAACTAATTAAAAACCAGACGTCTGCTGATAGCATCTACGATAACTCCCAACAATATGAAAACTATTACAACAGGTTCAATACCCCTAATATGTGTTGAATTTCATCGACTTCAATAGCCGAATAATGCAATAAATATTCAAATTACGCATGTCGCTTGGGGGGGAAAATAAATTACTCAAAATCCCGGTTGTATTCGGTTCTGGATTATATTTCATATGTGATATCCCCGAATATGTGCCAATCTATTGCCTAATTTGAATAATTTGTATTATATTATAATGTTTCGATTTAAAAGCATCAATTCATCATTCAGTATATTTTTTAATATGGTTTTGATTTAAAAAAAATTTGGATAGATCAAATATTTCATAGAATGCCGAAGAAAATATTCTTAGACGATAAATAAATTCTGTCATGAGCTGCATACAATTTATTTCTATTTACACTGAAGAGATGACCTTATAAGCCAAACAATTTGTTGAAGAAAACTGTAACCAGAAGTGGTTTCAAGTATATAATATCATGTCCTCAGTGAATAATAAATATGAGCAACGTTGTTCATACCGTCGGCGGAGAAGGTTTCAAAGACATGGATTGACGTTGTAATAAAAATATTACAGAGCTGAAGGTTGACATCATAATTCAGGGCGACATCAAAGATTGAAACCTTATAACGCTATTAAAGAATTAAGCGAAATTTTCTTATAATCAATAACATACCAATAAAAATAATTTAGAACATACCATAACAAACTAATGGATCCATACAAAGCGCAGTGATAAACGCTGGAGTGGAGGGGGGATTATTTTCTTAATTTCTTTTAAAGATGATCGTGATTATTCCTAATATAGTTGTTTGTTGTTTCAACCGAAAATCGTTATTTTTGTTGAAATGAATGATTATTATGTTCACATAATATGTGACCTTCACCATTCATATGCAAAATTTCTTTGATTGTATTCATCTGATAATAATGTAATTGTATATATATTTATTGTTCGTCCTGTTAACTAGTATTGTTAGTCTTGTTAAATCAAAATTTCAGATCAAAACCAAAAAAAAAAAAAATATGTTATTATCTCAGAAAAACAACAGTAACCTAACTAATATACATTTAATTTTTTTTGTGCGGTAGATTCATTCCGCGGAAAATTGCACAAAGAGGCTATAACTTACATAGAAAAAGCAAAGATACGTTCCGCGGATTTTAAAAATCGCATAACTTTGAAACAGCCATATAAAATATACCCAAAATCGCACAAAAAAAGTTAATAAAAAATCAAGAAAATAATGAGGCAATCTAAAATTAACATTTTTTTTTTACAAACTATTTCGCTGTTTGATAATTTTCGATGACCCAAAATCGCTTTCTTCTTTGGAAGAAATAGTATGCACAGTGTCAATGTCATCATTGTTCAGTGTAGATGTTATCTTTCTAACGTCGCTATAGTCCCTACCTCAAAAAAATAAATATTTTTTCACAAAATCGCGACTAATTTAAAAGAAATCATTTTTTGAACTTTTTTTTTAAATACTTAAAAAATTATTTTCACATAAATCTGGCAGGAACAATAGAGGGTTGCATATAAAAGGTTTGTAACCAATTTGAAATCAACCGCGTTAAAAAAAAATTGTTTCGAGAAAGACGCGTTTTAAGATTTCATTCTGATAGAACCGGCTTAGTTGCCCCGCCACTAAAATAGCTATAACTCTGTAAGTAATTGAAATTTTGGAAATTTCTTTGGAGGATATATTTTTAAAAGTCTGAACTTTAAAACAATGCAAAAAAAACAAAATCATTTTTTTAAAATTCTAATCAGAATTAGTAGATGCAATACGATTTATACAGTCATTTTTTTTTTTTTCAAATTTTGGTTAGCGTTGATGATTTATTTTCTGCTTTATCCAAAATATCTCGATACGTGCTCTTTATGAAATAAAAAAATGCTTTAAAGAAAAATCGCATAACTTTGAAATCGCACAAAAAGAGGTGTGAAATAAGACGCACTTTAAGGAGCTTTCAAAGAATGGTCGTATCGTATTGGTAAGTGCCACTATTTTGATAATATTAATATAATACACATCACTTCGACGTATGATTTGTATTTCTATAGCAAAAGCTCTGAATGAAAATAAAAATACTCGACAAAATTACTTTAGGTAGAGGCTTATATAAAGGACAATTTCATCATCCCGGCAACTAAATCCCTTTGATATCGAGAATATTTTACAAAATGAAGATTATTATACTCCAGAAGATTATTATAGTGCTTCGGTGGATGAGGTATTCGAAGAGGATATTCAGAGCGATTTGGAGAATGAATATGTCGATGAAACCCAAACAGTACATGCTTATGGTAACTCCTTTTACTGTCAAAATATGATTGAAAAGGATTAAAAAACAATAATTAGAAAAAAATACAGGATTAAGTTGAGTTCTGTATTATCATTACTTGGATGAAAAAGATATTTGAAGTGTAATTTACGCTAAAATATAATGGATTTGTTATCAAAAACCCACCGAAAAATATTCTGGAAGTATAGTATGTAAAATACAGTATGTAAATGCATTTGAACAGGAATGAAAATCGTATTTTCATTATAATATAATATTCTTCATTGTTGTATTTAATCAATAAAAGGATCTCAATAAGGTCCATACAGCTTATTGACTAAATCAAAACAAAGCAAATAATACAATGGAAGCTCTCTTTGTATAGTACAATGGAGTAGTTTTATCGTGGATGCATTTCACCGATCCAATTTCCAGCGCATAATTTTTGCTCGGATTTTACTATCAAGTCAAGTGTATCATTCCGAACTGCACGAAAGTCCGGAAATATCGCGAATAGTTAATTAAGATTATTAAATGTAATCATGTTACCTGCTTGACCACAAACGTGTACTCGTTGCGGTCGTAAGTGATAGTGTTCGATAAGACACGTTCGTAGAAAGAGTGTGAAAATTGACAGCATGCTAAGTATAATTGGGATCCGATGATGATGTAAACTGCTTATGCAATGACAATTTTCTCATTGCTTTATTGAAAGACTCTCCGTAATTAGCTTTCGTGTATACAAAAGAGCTGAAGATGCTATGAATCGACGCAGAGATAGACAAATACGAGGAAAATTGAGTATGCGACTTATTGATGACAAATGCGCAATAAGATAATTTTGCTACCATTTGAATTAATTTGTATTGAAAATGTTGGTAGGGAGAGATTTAAAATAAATTCGCGTAATTAATTACTTAAAAAAAAAAATCTTAATTGCGATTTTTTTTTGCGTGTTTAAGAGCTTTGCAATTTGTACGACAGATGGCTCTAAGTTAAAATAGTAAATCTTTTATTTTTAAACAATAAATTTATTATAACAATAAATGTAAACTGTAGTAAATTTTGATTAATAATAAAATAAATATTTTTTATATGTTAATTAATTATTTTATACATTTTTGATGATGGGATAAATAAATCAGTGTTCTCCAACCTTTTTACACCTGCGGACCGATAAAAAAAGATAAAATTGCAGACGAATAATACCGATATGAAAATGGTTATTTATGTAAAACTAAAAAAAATCAAATGTTATTTTGAAAATATGCCCGTAATAACATTAAAGCATCGAGTGTTTCGTCATTTAGTCTGGATCTGATTTTGGAAGCCAGGCAACTTGTTGCTGAAAATGCACGCTCAGCCTCCACACTCTTTAGAGGTATCGTCTTTATTTAAATGCTAGTTCGATTTGATGACCGAGTGAGCCTCCATTTTCATATAACACCATCAATTTTACTGATAAAATTCCTTTCTTCTGAGACACGGACTAAAATTCGCAAAATTCCCGATTTCCCGACAAATTATTTATTTCCATTGCTGCAGATGAATACTTATATACTATAATAGTTTGATGCGATTCGTAATTATAATACGGAGGAACACAAAAATTCTGAGCCCCGTATCTATTATATTTCATATCGATATTCCCATTAATAGAGTCGAGGTGTAGTAAATACATCACCGGTAGAGAAAGGTTAATATAACAATTGAAAAACATATATGTGTTGTGCATATGTATACATACAAATTCGTACAAAAGTGGAAACATTTCTAAATCCTTCTCTTGTACGCATCAATCCCAAATAAATAACCTAAAAATTTAAAAGTAAGGCCATTAAGTAGATTAAATATGTTCGTCATATATGCGAGTTTACTCATCCATTCCTCGCCCAAAAAAAAAAAATTCTAGTAGTTTCAAATTAGACCGTGGGAACGTTTTGGAATGAGTCATTTAGCTGAGTAA
Source organism: Stenopsyche tienmushanensis (assembly GCA_008973525.1). Lineage (NCBI taxonomy): Eukaryota > Metazoa > Arthropoda > Insecta > Trichoptera > Stenopsychidae > Stenopsyche > Stenopsyche tienmushanensis. The sequence continues at coordinate 771,028 of WACJ01000026.1, forward strand.
CACTCCTTTGCAAAATATTCTCTTTAAGAAGGAAACTGAATGAATTTCTTGAAATTCGGCATACTGTTTTGGGGCCGCGGACCGCGGACGACTGTTTGGAATCACTGAAATAAATATAAACACTTAACAGTCCGTGCCCGCGTTAATATCACTTTTTGTAACTTATCACGTTGAAAACAGTGATGTAGTGCTAAATAAAAAAAGTCTGGGAGCGCTGATTAATTATAATATTTCAGTACCCCCTCCCCTACCAGCAGTGATACAATTTTCGCACCAAGTTTCCAACCAAACGTTTTTCAATTTAACTAATTTAAGTTCAAATACATTTTAAAAAATTACAATATATATTATGCAAAATTTCCAAATCGTTTAGAAAAAAGTGTGGGAGCGCCGACCCCACGCGCCCCCGCCCCACTACACCACTGGTTGAAAACCACTATTATCCACTATTGCATGAGCATTAAGTATTGTAAAGGGAAAAAATGATGCACAATAATGAAATCTAAACGGGGCTAGATGAATCATATCTCTATTATCTTCGTCCATATCTCCATTCCACGAGTCGTGAGATCATATTTCGCGTTTTAATGCCAACGAGACGAAAAAAGTTAGAAGATCAACAAATAATTGGGGTGGATGGTCAGCATCTGGTTTGGAGCGGAAGTTTGTATAGGATTTGCAGAAAAAAACCTGACGGTAAAACATGTGTTATGAGAACGGCGTGTTTTAGGCAAGCTTATTAAGAATATACAAAAAGAATCGACGATACATTAGCATCGCATGTAATTACCCGTTCAACCCTCTCAAAATGGATTTATCAACCCGTTTGAACTTAGTGAAACATCAAACTGTTTCTATGAAGTGAAGAAACAATACGATGTATACTCGAGACAGAATGTCTTAAATGGGGATACGAACTGTTATGTTTTTCATTTCAGTTTTCGTCCCGGTTGTATTCTAAACATTTATATTAGCTCGGTTACGATTGTAGCTCCAGGTTATTAGTTTCTGATTTTTAAAAATTTATATTAAAAATACATGAAAACTATTCTCCAATATACTCTATTTATTATGGAGGCTTTGAATTTACAGTTCATTTATATAAATTTCTTTCTTGACAATGTTTAAAATTTTAGAGAAGTAATCATGTAGACCAGCAGTTCTTAAACAGGGGTCTTTAAACAACAAACTTACAATTATTTTAAACTTAGTTTAGTTTTATACAGGTTCTCTAGATTATATACTTTCCAAGGATATTTTACAGGTCATACGAATCATTCAATAAGTCGTTAAACTTGAAGAGGTACCAGTTTGTTAGGGTCAAGCTTAAGAAAATACTTGTGATTTATAATGCCCTGTACCCTGTTATATTGGATAAAGCGGAAAGAAATGTCATTTTTTTGGTTGCGTCTTTGCCGTCAGCTTGCCTCGGGTTGCTGTCAATTGAATACGCCAAGATTGGTGTCATTTTGAAGCTCTGTTATTTGTCTTACTTTTTCAAATATTTTTATATTTTTTTAGCCACAGTGAGCCAATGTCCAAGCCAGAAATTGATTAAAGGCAATAGAAGCTACCCAGAGCATCTGTGATACAAATGGCAACATATTGAATATTCGAAAATGCCATAGATGGTTCAAAAAATTCAAAAGTGGCGACACAGATTTGAAAAATAAACCAAAATCAAAACGACCTCCAATAATCGATGATGATGCATTAAATTCTCTGGTAGAATCTGATCCTCGAAAAACAATAAAAGAATAATCGCTAAACATTCGCTAACCCTGGTCGACAGTAAAAGACCATTTAAAAAGACTCGGAAAAAAACATAGACAGGGAATTTGGGTACCGCACGAGCTGTCATCAACGGTCTTGGAACAACGGATAATCATTTGTTCATCGCCATTGTCCAGGTATGATCCATTTTTAAAAAGGATCGTTACTGGGGATGAGAAGTGGGTCCTCTACAACAGTTCGAGAAGGAAAAACAGTGGCTTTCTTCAAATCAAGTACCTGTTTCTATCCCTCGACCATCATTACCCTTGATTAAGGTCCTCTTTTATGTTTGGTGGGATTTTTTAGCACAATTCACAACGAATTATTAAAACCTGGCCAAATTGTCACAGCAGAGCTATGCTGTGCACAATTAGATAGGTTAAAAGCAGAAATGCCCAAAAAGCGATCAGTGCTAGTTAACAACCAAAGAAGAATATTACAGCATGATAATGCAAGACCACACGCAGCAAGGATCACGCAGAACCAAATAAGAGAACTGGATTTGGAAGCTTTGCAACATCCACCATATTCTCCTGACATTGCACCTTCAGACTATCATCTTTTCAAGTCATTAGAACATTCGCTTGGCAATAAAAAAATTACTTCTGTTGAACAAGGGAGAAATCATTTGGATTCTTACTTTAGTGGAAAACCGGCCGAATTTTACGAAAGAGGCATTAAAAAGCTACCTAATCTGTGGATGACGATTATAAATAACAATGAAAATTATTTAATTGGGTAATATTGTACAGCTTTTATTAAAATACACTTTTTCTCCAAATAACAAAAAAATGACATTTCTTTCCGCTTTACCTAATATTACAAAAACCCCATGTTGATATGTTGGGAGTTAGATCCTGTATTCTTATTATGATTTGCAAAAATAATGAAAATCATTTCAACGATAAATGTATACATTTTCATACTATTTATAACATAATACAAAAAAAAACTTGAAGGAACCATCGAAAACTACTTGCTTTCACACTATATTTGCGTGCCATCTGTTCAACTCCACACCAAATTTTGTTTTATTTTAAAAAGTAATGGTTTGTGGAACTCGTTTATAATTGCCTTTTAATTGTATACCTGTATGTTTGGTGCTTAGAAAGAGAACAGGCATATATAAATCCCATAAAACTACATCTACTAAAACTTAGCAACTGTGATTGTCCAGTATTTTTTCAAAACTCGATGCGCCGCAGTTTCAGTGCAATGCTTTATGTGTTCCATTGTGTGTCTCTCAATTATCAATTTGAAAGCACTAGTTACACAACCCGATGTAATATTTCCCATAGCAGAGCCTGTAGGCCCTGTGATATCCATGAATATCATACGAACGGGCGTCCTACACTTAGATTCGCCTACTTTCCATTTTATCCACTGTTTGCCGTCAACTACAATTTCATTATCACCAATTACATTTTGGGATGTGCTTGGGATGCTCGTCCACTTCTATCCTTCTATCTCTCCACTTTAAATGTATTAAGAACTTCACTGTCATCTTCGCATTGACCTAATGCATCCTTCGGAGGTTTCTTCAGAACAGAGCCGTAATAAGGGTATCTTTAAAACAATGCTAGCCAAGATAACAGCATAAATCAGTAAAATAAATTTAAAAAACAATCACCTATGTAAAATAGCCTCTGAGGGATCTTCCGTGATCGTACAGATTATAGAAAATGCCACAAAATGCCCTCTAAAAGAGGACGGAGTGGCCACAAGGTTTGTGTGTCCAATCGGTCCATTTTTCGGATCGCTGATATGACGAATGAGCGCCTCGTGTCATTGAAAGCATCTCAGTAAAGACTTTTGTATTTATTAATGAAGGAATGATTATACGAACGGAGTAAACAGATAAGGATTGTTTATAAAATCAGCTAGCCCGTCAATTTGAAGGGTTTCGTAGAGATACAAATTTCATAAAATAGGGAGCTTAGGAATACATGATTTTCGATGCAAAATTGTTAAAATTAATTATTGTATGTATTTCATTTCGAAGTTTTAAATCCGTCAAATTGGTCTGCCCCGTAAACCTAGTGTTAAAAGCATGATGAGATTGTGGATTCGTTTCTGAAAACTCATTATAAAATGTTGGGGAATTCAGCCTTGTGTTCCCAATGAGGATATTAATCGATTGAATCGACAAGTTTGCCAAAATACTGACTCAATAACGTTTGCTTATGCTTGAAAATCGATGAGTAAATTCACAATGAATAAAAATAAGAATACGTTGCCAGTTTAGACAATTTAATGCCATATTATTCGTAGGGATAGCAACAGGTTTGAGAATCTTAATAGTAGTCATTTAATATCCCCGGTTGTTGATTCTCAACGAGATTCAAATTAAAGTGTAAATAACATCATAAGATAGTTTTCTTTTCTTGGGAGTAATTTATTTCTGCTCGAACTTATGATCAGATTAAATCATTGCAAACTTATAGACGATGATTTCAAAATCTGTAAGAAATATAGTTGTGAATCTTTTATCAATGCAACCTTAAAGCTTTTTTAAATTTCATGTTTAGCTCTTAATATATAATACTTTATGCACATTAATAAATTTGTGAATATTTCTTATAATTTATACAGTGTGTTGATATTGAGGCTAAAAGTAGGTCACATGTATTAGTTAGGTTACAAGTGCATTAGTGACCTACTTTTAATAGTCCTTACAGCATACAAATAAATAGTACTGGGTGAATTGCAGAGGACGCAGTAGTGGAAGTGATCTCACCAGGTGCACGGCTCCAGGATTTCCCGCTCTGGACTTTGAAAAGTTTGGGACGATTGAGGCGCATTTCTGGATAACTGTGAGATTATTTTCATATTGGCTAATAGTTTTAAGGATAGATAATTGCGCTCGCATCCAAATAATGCATTCAATGAAAACTCCCCCCTATTCAATTATTACGCTAATCGATATTATAAAGTCTACTTCAATGCAATCAATTGTGTATAAAATTAATTAAGCAATCTACATATCATTGTGCAAAATTAATAAACCTTATGGAATAATACAATACGATATATTAGCACTTTATAATAATGATACCTCATAGTTATTACATTTGCATGATTTCTGCTTTAATATCTTAACATACTAATCAATTAGCATATGGTATATTAATTGATCCATACAAATATTTTACATGATGAAATACAATACAAATTACAATATACCTTGCAGTGTGCTTAATAACGTATCATTATTTTTATAAATCTCAATGCAAATCGTCAGAAATTCGCACAAAAATTAATAATGAAACAATTTCTAAATTCGAAAATATGCTGTCGTTGTAATATTTCCATTTTAATTTATAGTTTGTAGAAAAGTTCCATACAACAAAAACCGCACGACAAAAATTTCAAGCGAAAGCTGAGCCCTGAAAATAAGTGTAAAATATTTTTTCAGACCGATTCGCACGTAGTTCGAAAAACATCAAAAACACACTTCGTTCGATAGTTTTTTTTTTTAATTTTACATTTGTAAATAAACTTCGATACAATGCAAAATCGCGTATTGGATTAATCAAGAGAAACGATATTTAGATTTAAAAATCGATGCACCGATGTATCGAATGCACAAAAACTTATATACGTTACCATATGGTCATCATCGTCTTTGCCGGAAGCGTGCATTATAAAATAACTATGTATTAATTTTAAAATGACTTAAACATCAATGCTATATTTGTATGCTCGCCACTTCATCCGTGTCGCCGTCCGTACAAATCCTCTCACTTATCTTTCAGAACCGCGCAGCGTGTATGAAAATTGTACATGAATAAATAAACACCGTTGATTGCAAACAATATTCGTTCATTTATTCGCGCTTGCAATCGATTAATTTGGGTTATCGTTATTAGTTGATAAATTTGGGTTATCGATCTATTTTTTTCCAAAGTTATATATTTTACTAATATATTATACAGAGGCATTTTATTTTATAGTTTATAATTGGATAATGTATGGTATATCTCAAAATTATTTATTTTTTATTTATTTATTTATTTAAATCTGAGTGGGGAAAAAATGTAGAAACAAAATGTCGAGCCAGACTCGACATATGACCGCAGAGTTAAAAACACGAAATAGTTGATTTTATTATCTAAAATTAATAAAGATGGTCTTGAAATTTTGTTAAAAAAATTAATAAACGAACTATTTTAAAAGAAAAACGTGCCGTTGGTTTAGAAATTTAATATTTTAGAAAATTTCGATTTGATTTGTTTGAAATTTAATTGTACTATACCTATATTATTTGAGAAAGTGCAAAGAATAAGTTGGCAAGGTTTTATCGTGATCGAATGAACGGTATGGCTGCGCATTAAATACGGACAAACAAACATTGATTTTTATTTATTAGACTATGCTTATGTTACTCGCGGAATCCTTAGCAATAAGTGGATGAAGTTTCATTGCAATCTGATGAACGGTATGGCAGCGCATTTCGAACGAACAAAACCCAAATCATTTTTATATATTAGAAGAAGATATAAAGACGTCGACAAATCGTTCATTCGATAATAGTGCATATTTAATAAATCATTCGAATTAATTATCATATAAGATTGAATGCATTTAAGTCTGTGATCATTGCTGGGCTTCGTTGTTTTTTATGTCGGTTTTTGTTCCGGTTCAGTTCCGAGCATTTATATCGGTTCGCTTACGAATTTTGTTCCAGCAAAAATAACGGTTTTCAATTCAGCTCTGATTTGTATAAAACGCATAGCAAATGTTTGTTAGATATTTACATAATATTTACACTAGATTGGCCAAAATCAAATTATCGGAATATTCGAATTTAATTTAAATAATGTGGCGATAAATAAAGTCTGTCAGGGTCGTTTATGATCCCGTTCGACCTAATTCATTATTCATGTAACCTGATTAATGTAACACCTTTCCCTATTTACAACCAGTGTTTTCTCCCGTGCAAATATTTTTCCAGAGAAATCTTCGATCTCACAAAGGATAGGAAAATGTTTGCATGAACTCATTTTATAAATATGATTTGAAAACAGAGCCCGTTTGAAAAGGATGCATGCATCTAATCAAATATACGTTTCATCGCAAGGTTTGATTATTCAAGGCAATTAAAGTTTACGATGACTGTCTTTATGTGCAAGATTTTCTTTCACAACTCACTCAAGCATTACATACGATCCAATTCAAGTATCACAGCATCCTTATTCTAGGGCCAATATGTATGAAAGGTATCATATTGAAATTTCTCCGCTTTCTCAAGAAAACTTTCTGTGCAAGTAACAAACAAAAATATGTAAAATCAACTCAAAGGATAGTCTTATATCTTTAAAATTAATTTTTGCATCAGTAAATATGGAGCAACTATGAATGCATAGAAATCTCATTAAAAGAAAATATCTGAGATCTTTGAATGCAATATTCGACAATAACAAGGGGAAACGCTGAGAAAATTAATCTCAACAGAAAACTGCACTCGCTTTATACAGTGCGCCAGACCAAATGATTCCAAATTAAATGCATACATTTTCAAATATTTGTATATTATCCGCGCTGATATTCAACGTCGTCGATGTAAGCATGCAATTTTGCTGCTCTTTTGCTATATGTCATCATGAATAGATAACATATCACAATAGAGCCTTCGCAATAAAATATATATGAAGCATGAAAATTGAATTTTATCATTTGTAATACGGGTATTGGTTTTTCAGAATTTAGACAGAATTTACTTTATCAAACGTTTTTTATAGAAATGTCTTAAATGATTAAGTTAATATATTTTCAAAACGTGCTTTCTTTTAATACAAAACCATGATTTTGCTGGAATATTCCATTTCCCAAATTTGCTTATCCGCAACTTATAATCATACAAATACACTTATCTATCAAGACCGCCACAACATGTATGAAACTTGTATATAAATAAATAAACACTATCGATAGCACCGTCTCTGTCTCCGAGCTCAATGTGTAAGAATGCTCTCTCTCTGAATCACTGGAATTCGCTCGCAAATATGCGATCATCCTACCATACAGGTCAATGATGGCATATATTAAGAGCACTATTATATTGAAAAATTAGTTTTAAATTGTTTATATCGGCGATTTGACGGCTGCAATTGAACAAAGCAGCATTTGATCTTGCGGAACGTCCATAATTGGAATAATATTTTTCGCTCAAATGGGGTAAGGTGTCGCTCTTTATGTGGGGTCTGGGTGAATTCAATTGAAGGCCTACGAAACATGTGGCAAAAAAAATCTTAACAATCGTTAAAGGATGCAAAAAATGGTCCTTGAACTCCATAAAATATTCAAGCCATCCTTTCTCTCCCGTGCTTTTATAATAATTTCTATATTGATTATATTTAATTAAAGCTTTCTGTTATTTACATATATAATTATAGATAATTATATTGTATAGTGGCTTCTATAATACAACTTGTCACCCTTCTCAAGCCAGCGGCTTAAGATGATATACGGATATTCCCTGTGAGTCATCACGAAGAGCGCTTCTAAAACTGTGAGGTCATTTCAGTTATTTTCGATTTGTCACCCATATCGAATAAAATATTTTTAAAAAATTAATCTAGTATGCAATGTGAACATTGGCCGTTGATATCTTTCATACACGTTCTCTATTAACACATTCCCGTCGGGCTACGCAAATGTGCGATTTTCGGGTGCTATCGGTAGACACTAAAGACGCATCTATGCGTCTTTAGCCTTGTAATTCATTAGCTTTAACCCTTCGCACTCCATGCGATTTTTAGTGAATTTGATTAGGATTATGTTTATACATTGGGAAAAAAATGATATTGTAACGTAGACCCCTCGCTGACACAAGGCGGTCCGTTATCTACGTCGCTGCGATTATGTTATCGCGTTATTCAGACGCGAGATCCGCACCGGAGAGACGCTCAAAACCGCGAGGGATCGCTTCGAAAAGCGACCACAGTACGGAGATGTAATGGGTGGCTCCGAATGTCGTTCTGGCGCTGATCAACGACGGTCAGGATTCTGTAACTCGTTCGGTGACGGGATTCCAGGAACAGGAGCTCCGCAGGGATATATAATGGATACACAATATGTTGGCTCAACGCATGTATTTATTCAAAATACGGAGCGCAACAGTCGTGGATGGCAATGGCGTATACTATGAACAATCAGGCGACGTGTACGTGGAGGCTTCTACAGACCAAGTCCCCGAAGAGATGTTGGTCGGGCAAGGACTAGGAATCAACTAACTTCTCTGTAATGTTTCTACAGAGCGTCACATTTATACCTGGCAATTGAAGCCAGGCCACCCTTTCTTATCTATGTAACCGACGCCAGCGTCCTTATCTACATGGAGCGCGTCGATCCAGCCCTTATAGCGATACTTCTTGTTTCTTGACCACGTGTTTCTTGACCGTAAGGACTGGCAACGGCGAAATCCCATGGATTTCGCCGCATATACACTATTTTTAATTATTTAATTATGCCTCCACGCTACAATATATTTATTATAAATGAAGCTTCCATAATATGATATAAATTGTACGTAAAACGTCCAGGATGTGAATAAATTGTTGTAAAATGAGAAAGTTATCTATCCTAGAACGATTGCTCCGATGATTAAAAAAATATCAGAATAGTTCTAAATAATTGTAATCTAGGCAACTTTTTGCAAATTTAAAAAAAAAACAATTTCATGTGTAACCCGACGGGAATGTGTTAATAAAACGAAATACATTTGTTAATGACACAAAGGCGTCATTGACGCAAAACCTTAAATACAATGGATCACAACAAACCAATTGTATTAATTGAATCTGTTTTTGTTCGCTTTCCAAGAACATACCCACAGAAACATATATAAATATCGATCATTACTCTATAACAAATCATTCAATAAATTTGTAGGATTTTTTTTTGAAAAAACGACCCCAAATAAAGAAGAAAAAGGTTTATAGGGAAAAATCCTATGAACTTATTGAGTGTGTTTTTCTTTTGTGTCAAATTCAATTATAAACGTTTTATTAAATAGAATAATATGTTTTATTTTCCTATTTAATAATGAGATTGCAAATTATTTTAAGCATTAAGATATTGGTTAATCTATTGCAAATTTAATTAATATTTTAATACGCACATTCGCAAACAGGACATGTGCTATCGCCATTGAAACTAGAATACGTGATTATTGTTTTAAATCATTAAAATGGTTTTATTCATAGTCTTTATTTTATTAATCATGTACATTTGGGAAGTTCCTTTTCAATAACGCAACATACAGTGGGCGCGCACACTTTCGTCAGGACGTATATATACGTCCCGCCCACCTGGCGTGAGTTCTTATTATAAATTTTTTTGATGATGCTTAGAATTTATAAAAAAATCATTGAAACATATATTTTTTTAATTTATTTAAATACATAAACATATAGAGAAGTTAAAAAATACAAAACCATAAAAAAACACAAAGAAAATGGAAATGTAGTTTAAAAATATAATATATAACCATACATAAATTCAAAACTCAACTTCTGTGTGATATATTTTAAAACAGTTATTGACACGTAGTGCTATCTCACAATCCGGACACCAGTATGTAGATTCTTTCCCTTTTTTTTGTAATAAAGTCGATATTTCCTGACATTAGTTCCCTTTAATTTGTTCTTTGACAATGCCTTTCAAATAAGCGTGAGAGTTTAGGTGTAATGCTCTTTTTTGATGGCATATGTTAGCTTTTTACTATGTTGTCTGAACTAAGCATCAATACGTCTTTTTTGTCCTTCTATTTTAAGACTATAAATTTGCCTTTGAATCTTACCTTATGCTACTACTCACCGTTTATTAAGTACACATCCACTCCAATACAATAGCGAAGTGCAACCAATTTGCTACCTATCTTAAATTCATGTCTAAATATGTATCGACAACTCACACATTCGATAAACAAACAAAAAAACAGTTCCATCTGCTTTGGAACCCAACATATATTTCGAGGACGTATATATACGTCCTAACCAATTTCGATGCAGTTTACGTTAGACGTATATATACGTCCCGCCCACTCAACAGGTTAATATTTCTCACCCCCTCCCCTCAAATATTTTATTACACGGTCAGATCTTCTAATACATCTCTCCAAGTGTATATTTTAGTTCAACGTTCAATTAAAAGAGCATCCATCCATACCCAAATTGATCCTGAAATGTTTAATTTTTTGAATGGCGTTACAGTTTAACATTCACTGCTGCTAAAAAACAGGGCTAAAATACCTACTACCGAAATTTATTCTTCGGAGAGCAATGAACCATTACCAAGCAGCACGAACCCACCACAACAATCGCGAAGGTTTCGCACTTCATATACTTGTTTGGATCATAATTTTCAATCCTGTTGCATTATTAAATACAATATAAAAACCCTACGATTTTATGTTTGGTTTTAGCATAGCAAAATATTTTTCTAGAAATCATACCTTATAAAAATCTACCAAATATTGAGTATTCCTCCGTTTTTTTTTTTGTATGACAGTCCTTAATTTTCGTCATATATCATCAAGCCTCCATAAATCAACAGCATTTTTAATAAATATATATAGTCATTCTAGAAGAAAGACACAATGTCGCCATAATTTCACAATAAATCCTTTATTCCGTTTTTAAATATCTTTATTGTGAGGCTTTTTCGCATTCATAAATCAACCCCAATTCGCATTTTTTTTCGAATAATATTCGTACTTATTATTAACATATTCTATGAAATAATCATTTAAATGGGTCCGATGGAATTTTGGCTAATTTACTCATCCCTTTTGGCTTCAGACCTGGGAAGTCCACCATTGACGCTATTTCTAGTGTGCTATCTATCACAGAATCAACCACCAAACGTTATGCGATTGCGGTTCTGTTGGATTTCTCGGGCACTTTTGACAATTCCTGGTGGGCAATGATTATCGTCAAACTGGGTAAATGCTAGATCCCTAATAATATAATTAAATAATAAGAAGCTACTTTGACAATAGGATTGTTTTTGCACCGGCTAGAGATGAGCTTATCACTCGCTCTCTGACGATGGGATGTCCACAGGTATCTGTTCTGGGGCCCATGCTTTGGAACATCTTGCGTGTTGATGCCCTTGATCTGGTACTCCCGCAGAATTGCTTACTAACAGCATATGTCCGGCAAAGCGGCCAAGACTTTTGGCAAAATGTCCAGACTGGCGGGTACTGATTGGGGTCTTGGGGACAGACACCTCAGGATTGCCTATGAAGCCATCTACGAGAGTATTGCCACATACGGAGCAGGAGCATGGGCGCATAGACTTGGATAACGTGGACGTGACAAGACGGTGAGACAAGCCTAAATATTGCACAACGAATTTAGGCTTAATTTACTAAGAATCACTGGAGCGTACAGAACATCTGCTACAGACAGCCTCCCTGTCCTTGCAGGGATCATGCCACTAGACCTAAAATTGCAATAAAGGCAGTGAGGCACCTTAAAAAAGCACGTAGAATAATTAAAGTTGGTAACTCCAATCTATCAGCTGAGGAAGCAGATGGAATTCTTACGGATCCTATTGGCATCAAAAGATAAGCTAGAAACGAAGCAAATGTTGGTTGGGAACGCAGCTGGTCTGAGTCGCCTCACGGTGGCTACATGCGAAATTTCTTTGGCTCAGTCTCATCTCGCCTCAAGCTAAAATGCGTTGACACCGATCACTGGACTTCCCAGTTCCTGACGAAGCACTGCCGTTTTGCGGCATACCTGGCAAGAATGAAAATAAAAGATAATTCGGACTGTTATGTCGGCTGAAAGAGAGGCGCTCCTGTGCCGTATCAGAGGTCCTTTTTCTGGACCTCTTAGCCACAGGGACTTGGTGGCCAGCCCTGGTGTCTTCTCACCGTTCACGGCCTTTTGCCATAGTTTCGGAGCCAAATGCGCCGTGGATGGCTACTATTTTTATTATCTGTCCTCTACCATGACATGCTATTTATACTATTTTTATATACTACTATTTTTCATTTATGTGACCTAAAAAATCAAAGCTTTCGCGTATTATTACAACGATTGGGTATTAAAACTGAATATGGCTTTTGTGCGCTTTATTTGAATGCAAATGCATCAAATGAATGAAGCCGATATAAAATATTTTTTTCTCTATTATTCAAGATAAATAGTCATTGTGAAACCTTGTAAAATGATCGTTGTGGAGATTTTCCGAGTTATTATTTCCCTTCTCGATATTATGTGCCTTCATATTGGTTCTTTATAATCCCGCTATATAAATGATAAAGACAATACAGTCGTAGGAAAAAAATACTTTTGTTTGAGGATTTGCAATATTTAGACATATTTTATCACACGCCAAAGGATACATGGTCGTAATTTAATTGTCTACTCTATATATTTTATATAAACATCGGTATAATCAAAATAATTGCGAATTTGTCTGCCGTATTTGAGATTGATTTAAAGAAATATGTATTTTTTTAAGTGGCAACCAAATAAAATCATAATTTTTAAATTACTAACATATTTATTTGAGACTGCATAAAATATGTATATATTTTACTTCATCCATTGAACATATTGAACACCATCCGATGTCAATTTTCTTCAGGTGCTCTCAAAATCCATCAAGATATACATTCTAGACATCCTATCATTTTCTTCTACCTGGACCAATATTTGCCTAAACGATCACTCATAGAGTTTATATAAAAAGGCCAAGTAAATCCAATCCAATTAAATTTCGATGAAATAAAAATATTTTTTATGTACCCAAATTATATACGCTTAAACCTTTTTTTGTGCAATAGATGCATTCCGCAGAAAATCGCACAAAAAAAGCTATGATTTACATAGAAAAAGTGAAGATGCGTTTCATGGATTTTTAAAAATTGCATAACTTTGAAACAGCTATATAAAATGTATCCAAAATCGCATTAAAAAAATAACATTTAAAGGACGTCTTGCATCATTGGTAAAATTTTAAAGATGTCTGACATCTGGTATCTCAAATGCGGATCCATCCACTAGAGAAATACTAATTATTTTAATTACAAACTATCATCGCTGTATGATAATTTTCATTGCGATTTTCGCTATGACTCAAAATCGCTCTCTTCTTCGGAAGAAATAAGAAGAAAGAAACAGAGAAGAAAAAGTGACATTTTTTCCACAATCTGGATTTTTATAATAAGAATCCGTCATATAACAACGTCCAAAGACACAATTCATTCGCCGCTACCCTAAACACTTATGGTTATTATTATCCCACGTAATTAATAATTTATTATAACATTGATAGATAGCTTTATTTTACATTGATTTCTATTATTTTTTATCTGCACATATTGCAGTTTACAAAATATTCCGGCATAGAATGTATGCAATCGCCATAGAAGAATATTCTAGAGAAACGATTTTTCGTATAGTCGTTAACCATTTGTCTTCCACATACGATTATGTTATAGTCGGAATTGGCATCTAATTTGTCTACAATTAATTCAAATGTATGGCGTATATAATACGATTTAAAAGCTTTGATTATACCTTGATCTAATGGCTGAATTAACGATGTGGTGATTTTCCAAATTGAGTTCTTTAATCGCATGTGGTTTTAATTAACGGTTAATAACTAATAGTTTAGTCAAAAAATCTACTGAAGCATTACTACAAAGGAGTAACGTAATTCGATCTTTTGAAACATCGAAGTCAGGAGCAGATTTTTCTGCTTTAGATATGAACGTTCGTTTTTGGCATCTTTTTCCAATTTAGACCCGTCTCATTAGCGTTAAATACTTGGTCTTCTGTAAAACCTTCCGTTGGTATAATTGTCTTAAATTGATTTATAAAAATATTAGCAGCATCCACGTCGGCTGAAAGAAAATCGTCTTTTAAATCCTTCAAACCATCCATTACTAGCGGTAAATGTTTTCTTAGAGTCACGATCTTTTTCTTTTAAATACTCAAATAATTTGATTTATTTTCTTTTAATCAGATGTCCATCCAGGGGTGTATTTTTTTGACGACAATCTTCAATCCATATTATTAAATAGGCTTCAGTTCTAGCTAGTAAATTATTTTTACACGAGCAATTTGATTTATAATGATTGATGATCCAATGTTAATCCTTTTTTTTATTTTATATTCCCTTTTTTGAATCCTATCTTATCTCTCCAGTCTTATCTCTCGAATGACTAAAACATGATTGTCCGTTATAGGGGGAACCACCGCGAGAAAACATCCATTATGCACTAAATTTGGCAACATTTAGCCTGATGGATTCTGTATATTAATTAAATAAATATGCATCATATAAAAATAACTTTAGATTTTGAATTTTATTCGCAAAATTTATTATAAAAGACTCACACCAACATAGACTCAAATCACAAAAAGACATTAATATATCTGAAATAAAGTGTACTATAATTCTCCACATCTTGATATAAAATAAAGTTTTTACGGTCTGCAAGATTCTCACAACGTTAACGAGCAGCTTCCGTGAAAACGACTAGCTGTCACCCCTACCACCGATAAACATTCTACAGTTGGTTATCTTGTTAGTTTGAACACTTCCCGCTTTACTCCATGAGCTAATAATCTAAGCATCCATATAATGGCTAATAATCTAAGAATCTTCAGAGGGAGATTGAATCAAAATTCTCAAATTATCGGGTGCAAGTTTCCCTGGAAAATAATAGGCAATGCTGCAAATATCACAAGTTTCCTTTAATCTAGAACCCAGAGTATATTGGATATAACACGATGCAACAGATTGGCGATAATTGTTTCAGAGTTTTACGGCGATATAAGCGGTGATGGTCGGATGGCACCGTCTTATCATATCAGCATTGGTCCACTGCAGAATTAGGTCATAAATACACTCAACGTTGAAAATGATTTGTTCCTGACAGTCCTTAATTATCTTCTAACCATTCAATAGAGTGCTGAATGTGTTGTCTTTCAAATCTGAACAATAGTTTATATAGAATATGAAACATTCTATAATTGAGGATAAATTTAGATGAAGTGCAAAATTTTTAATTGCTTTACATAGAACACTTGTGCATATGTAAGTCGCACATAAATCGGCTGTAATTAATTGATCAAGGCGCTGTAACGCATTTTACGGCTTCAGATCACATTATCCCTAAGGAATGATCCTTTTGATGGCATTATCATGGTTCAGACGATGTCTCCGTCAACGGCCAACATTTAAATACATCAAATTTTCCATCGACTCATATTAACGTCCGTCGGGTTTTAAAATGTTACACAACCAAAAAACATCAAATCTGTTGGCGGCAATTAAAAATTGATGGTTTTTATTTTACATTCAATTTTAATTAATTGAAGCCATTGAAATTGTAACGGAAGGTAGCTTTCGGGGACCATTTTTTCTTATGTAAAGAGTTTTTGATTGATCATTTGGAATAGGGTTTCTACCCTTAAAAATATTAATTTGCCGTGTTGCGTATTTGGCTTTAGTTGTTTCCCCATTATTAAGTAGATTTTTATAATGATTTACATAAGCATTACAGTGTGTTTATGACAATTTTCCTCAATACTTGTTATAAATCACTGAATAAATTCATAGGATTTTTTATTTAGGATTATTTTGCTATTTCGTCAAAAAACCCATACAAACTTATTGAGTGAAGTATTATGCATTCAATGCATTTCTAATGGACGAAATACTTAGACCCAGATTCTATGATAAAGGCACTATCCCAAGTCCCAGACAAATTGTAAGGGTTTTGATCGATTTTCTATAGAAACTTACTTGCTGGTGTTATCATGCTAAAACTTTAATAACTCGATTCCGCAATCTCCTAGTAATTATTTGCCTTATCAACTATGAGCGATTTGTATTGAAACGAGTGATTAAATTTGTTAAGAGCAAACCCTCGCCTAGATTGCATTTGAATCCAACGAAATTGTCCCCTTTATTATTATGAAATTATTCAATAAACTTATTGGGGGTCTTAAATATAATTTCTCATAAATAACTATTTTCCATGGCAGAAAGCTTTCACGCAAATGCGGTATTGTCGGTTTTTTGCAATGGAAATATTTGTCACAATTGATGAATTTAAATTAAAAATCATCCATTCTATCCAAAATCTGACTATAGAAATATGTAATTAAAAACGTCGAATGTGATGGGTGAATTTTCAACATGTCATACCGTAAATTTTATTTATCAGAGGTGGAAAATCACAATGTATTTTCATTTAGTAAAAAAACATTTTCAAACGAACCATAACACAGGATGATCAGGAAGGCGCTCAAAGTCTAAGCTTATTGATGAGCCAAAGCTTATTTTTTAAGCACAAAATCGCATAATTTTAAACAATTTGCAATGTTCACAACAGCTCAATGTCGTATTTTGACTTTGAAATTACATGCATATCTTAACTGATATCGAATGAAGGCAATGTCCATAAGAGACTATCCCAAGGAAACGATTTTACATGTTGTCACTGCGAATTTGTCTTTCACGCACGACTAAACTGTGTTCAAATTATTTAAATGTAGGATATGATCTATAAATGAGCTGCGAAATTGATGCAAACTTAGTCACTCATTGGCGTCTTTACTTCAGTATTTATATTTTGAAATCAAGGCAATACGTAAAAAAAAGAGTCCAGCATCTAAACCAGAATTTCGAAACGATTTTGCAGCATTAAGGGACGTTTCTGCTTTGTTGGTTCAAATTTTTTTCTTCGTATATCGGAAAGAACCAATGTTTAAGTATACGTTCAATAAATTTCAAGTCGATATAAATGAAATTCGAGGAGAGGAGATTAAAGAGAGTAGAAACTTTAAACGCGTTTTTCTCGATACTACTTTTTCCAAGCTCATGGAAGTGCTCTTAAGCGCCTTAGATGAGCATTCTTTATGAAATTTAGCAAATACGTGTATAATAAACGTTTTCATCGTATAGACTACGATTATCGAAAAATATTTAAAAGTATTTATTTAATAAACAAAAAACTACAAAAAATGTTGGTAAAAATACAAACTTTTATTCGATCGCTCATTATTTTTTTATTTTCCAATATTTCTTTTTAATTATAGTATAAGCTATAAACAATATTATATAAAGTAAAAATATGTTTAACTTTTTGCTGCAAATCACATGGTTTAGGACTTAGGACTTCCATGGTGAAGAATGTCATCGCTCGCGCACCGACATACGTGGCTCCCCCCACTCCCAGCTAGATTTTGATTTTGAATATTATTCGCAAAAATTATCATAGAAGACCTATACCAACATGGACCATGTTGGTATAGGTCATTTATACTACTAAACATGGTCATCAATAAATATCAATACATTTGATTTTTTTCCGTTTTGGTTTTCGTTCCCGAAAAATTATCGGTTTATTTTTGGAGTGATTCATTTTTAAATGTTTTTATTTGCATTATAAACTGATTTTCTAGCATAATTTAGAGCATTTTATTCCTTCTTTTTTAACAAACATTCTCCATGATTAATATTGTCGTATTTACTCTCCTTTATTATCCGGATGTCATGCAGGGGGTTGGTTGACACTCCGTATGCTCTCTCTTAGTTGCCACTCCAACACTTTTCTTCCACATCGATCGTCGTCTCTTCAGCAGACGTGTCCTATCTATTGCGATACGCTTTTAGCTACGCGATGTATTGCTGTGGGGCTGAGAGGTTAGGATGCGTGCGCTCTCCCTCACTTTGTATAGCGACTGGCGAGCCGCCGAGCACAAAATTCGCCGGACAACAAACAAACGAACGAACGAACAAATATCCGGACGCGAGACATTGATTTTTATATATATAGATTTGAGCTACGTATGTTTTTATGCATTAATACAACCCCATTGTAGCAAATAAGGCTTCAAATCTTGTCTGTACTGATGATTCTCTTTTTCATTCATGGCTTTCGATCAGCATTTTAAACATAGTATATTACATTTTAACTTACACAACTAGGCTCGCGATCCGATCGCCAAAGGGCTGTTTCGATTACTCCCTTACTAAAATTTTGACTATGGAACCATTTGATCTTATTGATATGAACCTGACTAGTTGATGACTAGCTGACTTTCACCTATTTGTACCAGTTATGTCTATGTTTTTCTGTTTGCTCCCAGTCTGACCAATTAGATATTATTTTATTGTACCCGGTCGACACTAAAAGTTCGGCCTAACCACATTTGACTACTCCTAACTACTATGCTTATACGATTTTATGTATTTTAATTATTGACCACTTGACTAATACTTCTCTGTCTTCCATTGACTTCACCATATCCCAGCAACACCATATCCCAGCAACACCCTAGCGAGGAAAGGGAGGACTCCTTGCACTCCAGAAAACCCTTTCCAGTAGAGTCAAAAAGGTCGTCTAGAGTAGTTTTCCACTATCTCCCTAAAAAAAATTACTCAGTCGTTGTGTCAGCTCATTCAGGATACTCGTTGAGTGAGCTTTCTAAATAAAACTGGATGGTAATGCTACTTTCAATGTCGAGCGAATAAGGAGGTGAATGTATGATACAGACGAGATGGATGTTCCTGTGAATGGATATTGAAGAAGCCCATAGTTCTGCAGTGGACTGTTTGTAGCTGCATTATGATGATATTTTAATCGATATGATTGGTTAATTCCCAGACTTGTATTCCAAAATTCGCTACAACAATTTTAGCATAATTTAAAAACAATGATAACTTCACCAATCGTTCTTAGAACATCCCATATTTGAAGATCAATATTTAAATAAATTTATAAATATGTTAATTATTAATGATTTTTTTTTTCGTATCGAAAGCTAGAGTAAATTACTTTTTATTCACCCGTTAATACGCGATGCAACGGCGTGCAATCTGCTCTGCGATGTAAGGTGAGTCGGGAACAGATCGTCCAAGGGGTAGGAGTCTCAACAATTTTTAGACTTGATCTGTGGACTTGTCATTTCGAACATTAATTGGGACTTGTATTTAATAGATAAATCTTGACAAGGGAAATTTCGATAATTGAATAATTCCCCAGTGCGAAAAAACGTTGTTTTCCTCCACTTCCGGACTTGGTGCCCGCTATTAATCCTGATTGACCAATTGGCTTTTCTTTAACCGTAAGTATTTATTAAAATTGCTTATTAATATCTGTTATTTGAATTAAAAATCAGGTGATCTTTATCTAAATTTTAATTAAATACGATGGAATTTTGTCGAATTTAGGGGGATAAAATCCTTAAATATTTTCGCTTGCTTCAAATCTCAATTAAAATTATCAGATTATTGCGTAGTATTGTCCTTAATTGTACATATGTTAATAATTTAGCATTATTCCATTTGCTTTTTTTAAATAAATATTTGGAAAAATAAAAATATTCTTAAATTATTTTTGATTATGTATTAATTTTTAATTTTATCAAGCAAAATATAATATCTATAGAATTTATGACGACTATGCATATATTATAATCATTAGACTTGATTAAAATATTTTGGATTCTACAAGATAAGTGGTATAAAAAAAATGCAAACGCTATGAAAATCATGATAAAATGATATGCAATTTCTTTGCTGCAGAATTATTTCTCTCGTTGTCAATATGAAAAAAATTAAAATAATATACAATATTATTTTTGGTGGATTTAACACAATAAAATCATAAGGGATGAATTTAAAAGATCATTTTTAATTTTATGTCACATAACTTTAATAATTTATATGACAAAAGCTGAACTCTAATCAATATTTGTTACCTGTTGCGCAACTACCCCTTCGGCTAAATTCTATTTCTTTCAAGTATACCTTATTAAAATCACAAGATTTAAAACGTGATGCATAATAGAATCTATGACAAATATTTATTAATATAAAATAAAATATAAAATCTTAGATTAAATCTAATTAATACGTCTAGTCAAGTGTTACCAACATTCGATTAAATCGTCAAAAACCGCCGGAATCGTTTTGAAATTTTTAATTGGTAACATATACTTGACAATTCCCATATGTTTAACCGAATGTCAATCGATCGATTTTCTATACAAATCCTTTGTTTGATCCCAATTAAATTTTGCATATTATTAATATTTCTGCTCTAAATATTTATGCCAGATTTTCATCCCAATCCTACAAACGGTCGAATTGACTTTATTAAACCATTATATTTTATGCGACGCATTTCACACAATATCTAACGGGGTGCTCAGTAAAAAATTCAAATGCTGTAAAAACCAACATGAGCTCAAATATGCTAAATTGAAACCGAACATAAGCCATTTGCGATGCTATTGTATCGATCATATTAAATCTGCGATCGAAGGACACTGTGTAAAGGAAATGCACTTTTCCTACGGCATGAGAGTATAATATCGAGAAATTGCTCCATAATCCAAGGTCCTGGAAAAATATAATATAATGGCAAAATATAAAGCATTTGATCCGCATTTAAAAATATTAATCTTTTACCATTAATACATAAAATACATGATAGCGCATTGTGATCAAACGATAATCTTTATTTCAAATTTATAAATTGGAATACTTATTAAATAGGATTATATGATTGTTTTTCCATGCCATATATACTAATTGATCAATCATTTCACATAATTATATCTAAGTTGTTTCATGAAGAATAATGTAAAATAATAATGTTTTATTGACTTTAACGCTATTTTTCCAAATTTAAGATTTGAGCTCAGATCTCATTCAATTATTTGGTAGGATTTTTTTTTAGGAATTGCAAAAAAACAACCGGTATTAAATCGGTCGTGCTCTTTAATTAAAAATATTTTTTTGGCCAATTTTCGATGCGTATTTTTAATAAAGGCATTAGATTTCCTGCAAATATTCCTACCTGCACGGTCATGTCAAATGAAAAACTCATCAATAACATCGCACCATCGAGTTGTTCCAGTTCTAGAAACGTCTCTCAAGCTCATGCGATACCATATTTTCTTCCATTTAGGTCAACATCTACGGAAGATCTTTTCGTGTTATATTTTTAACACTTAAGATACGTCCTATAAACTCCCAAATCAATGATTAAATTCGGATCAATACATCGAAATCGAAATAACACTAATTAATTAGCACTCGAGGAGCGCCTAGTCTTGCTCTAAGACACAAACTATTTTGTGCTTGAATATAGTTTACAATCTTGGATGCTGCATCTAAAAATAGTCTAAAGATACCTTGTTGAACACTTGCAAGAAAAACACTCAAAGTTTGAATTTCTTAAGAGCTGTTAAATTTTCTCCTCTTTGAATTTTCACCTTCCGGGAACAAAAACTGAACAGCTACTTTTTCACAAGTATTTTGCGATCACAAGGCTTCTAATCAATACGTATCATCTAAATTTGGAGATCTAAATAATTAAGACAATCCATGTCTTATTTTATACAATGTTCATTGAAGTTTTATCACAGAAACCAAATTGACAGACGACAGAGTGAACCTGCTTAAATCCACTGAAATATATATACGGGATGTTTGGCACATGGAACGACAGGGTTATTACGGGATTAAAGTTGTCTTTTGCTATTTTTCACACATAAGCACTATGTTCTCGTATATCAGGGTTATCAAAATATATATTTTTTCCAAATTTTCACCTTTAAATAGTCATAACATTTCAATCTGTGGTAATAGCACTAAATATATTTGAATTTGCAATGTATTTTTAATCTAAATATATCATTATTTTATGCAATTGGTTTAAATAAAATGACTTCTGAGCTTCCAAAGTCATTAAATTTGACAGATGTTGCTTTAACAACATAGCTTCTATAACATAACAAATTTTGTATCTGAAATTGAAAAACCCTTTCTATAATAGTAGTTCCTAAACTTTTTAGTCTCGTTACCCCTATAGCCTATTAGGGAATGATGGGGGATTAATGATGGTTAATGTGAAAGTTCAAGCTTTTTTTATGTTAGAGCTATAATAGGATATTCAGCAACTACTTTTCGCCATAATATACAGAGGTCATTGTTTTGAAATTCCACTTCTCTGAAAGTGCTATTCTTGAGTAATCCGAGAAATTCTATTTTGGTTGACACATCTTCGTCTTTAAAAATTTTCTCATCAGTAGAAAATGGTCTAATATCCAAGAATTGAACTAACGATTGTCCATGTCCGGGAAATATTGCTTCAGTGAGTTTATTACTGCAGATAAATGGTGAATCGCAGCATTTTCAAACGTTTGTGTTTGTGAAAAATTGTTCATACAGTTGTATAAACATCGATATATCGCCAACTTGAACTTTGCATTAGTTATGTTCCAATGTATGCAGAAACCTTGCAACTTTATCCTGTGCTGTCAAGATATTCATCATATTTCCTTGTTACAATTTCACTGAAAAAATCATAAAGACACGTCAGCATTTTGATGAATGATTTATCTTTTATTTTTGATTGCAGCTTTATTTCTTTTTGTGCTCTCTGGTCTTTGAGGAACAATCCTATTTCTTCACGGAGCTCATAAACCCTGTTTAAAATTCTCCTTCTCGACAACCAGGATACCTCTATGTCATACAAAAGACCATTCAATTTGGATCCAACTTCATCGCACAAAACTTTGAATAATCTGGAACTCGTAGCGCTGCAACGAATATGATTCTCAATGTTTATTACAACACTCAAAACGCTCAGTAAATCTGAAGGAAGCTTTTTAACAGCCAAATCGTATCTTGCAAGGATAAGACAAAACTTGAGGAGCAAATTGTTTCACGATTCCTCGAAATCCAGAACGTATTCCCATCATGGAAGGCGCCCTTCTGTACAAACGCCAATTAGCTTTAACCAGTCAATTCCTTTATCCACAAATAATTGTTTTAGCGTTTTGAATAGGTTTTCACCGCGAGTAGTGGTGGGAAAAGACTTGAAGAAATTTGAGGTTTTACCCCATTACCATAGCGCCATAGCCCCCGCAGTTTTATCCCTTGGGAGGTAATACCCCCAGGTTAGGAACCGCTGCTCTATAACGATCCTTGAATACAATTATAACGTTATTTTGTCATATCTCCATAAACAGGAAAGACTGAGCGTATAAATATATAAAGTATTAGATATCTACGCATAATTACGACAAATGCGGAAAAATAATAAATGCAGGAACACATAAAAATATCTCAGTTTAGATTAAAATATTTCCTGGACTAATTAATATTAACCTTATTTTATTCAAACACAAGTACAGCTTTTCTCGGAAACTTATTCTAAACCCCACTTGGGGTAACATGATCGATATTTGCATCGATTTTATAGGCAATATGGAAATCACCGACATCCTCAATAAATTTATAGGTTTTTTTAATTTAGACTTTTTACTTCCTCATTTGGAGTCGTTTTTTCGCAATATCTTAAAAAAATCCTATAAACTTATTGAGATATGTCTTATTATTGTAATTGGTAAACATTTCCATTGGATAGGATCTGCAATTGATTTCAGAATTTATATTAATGCAAAAAAGGCATCAAATCAAGAATATTTATATTCAAGCTGATTGTTCCAATTGCATGTTCAATTTTTTCATCGCGTTCTTGAACTTAAATCTTTGCAATAAGTAACTAGTTCACTTTGCAAATAGTTTGTTATAGTTCACAATTTTCCGATGAACAATAAATCAATATTCCAAATCAAATACACGCTTATTCATCATTACACTTCGCCTACAATTTATTAGTCCAATTATATATACTCCAAAAATCGAGCATTCATCACGTCCATTGAATTATATGAACGACCTTCACTTCTAATTTTCCTCGTATCATAAGTTGAGAGATCACATCTTAAATTTATACCATGGACCAATTCCGACGGCGCACGCCATAAATAATAATTAGATATGATTCAGTATGCATAATAAATAATATTTTTTCGTTTGGAATACGTTGGACTTACGTCGGTTAATAGTTGGAGTTCCCCGAGCCACTCGTTCAGCTTGCTTTCAGGATTTTCATCCTCATCGTCGGAAGACTGCGCCATGCTCTCGACCACTTTGGACAAAGCTCCAGATGCGGATGAGTTCATGCGTTTTCTGCAATATACATTTCGTATTATTTTTTTATAGCAACTAATTTCAACATCCTCACATAACATTAATGTTCGACGAACATATCAATTCCATTAATAAATATTAAATCGATTATTTGCTAATTGCACGCCAATGGGATGCAATCAATATATATAAAAATCAATGTGTGTCCGATCCAAATTTGCTGAGGTAAACAAAGCCTTTTATCAACTATGCCGAGAAGTGATAATGCCGTCAATCAAATGTCTGTCCGAAGTCCGATGTTTGTCCGATCCGCTTTGCTAAGGCAAACAAAGCCTTTTGTCAACTATGCCGAGAGGCGGTAATGACATGCCCGGTTTTGCTAAGGTAAAAGAAGTAATACCATGCGTGGTGGTTTTATTTCTAGTTAATATACTCCCGCCACTGTTTGTGGACGCCATAATAAGTTGTGTAAATAAATAAAACGCGTCTTCATTTTTTTAGGGCAGAAAATCATATGAAGGAGTGACCACCCAATTTTTTAAAAAGTCGAAGAATAAGGACCACCCTAATATTCATATATACCACATGTTATCCTGCGGGATCATTTACGGCTTTTGAGCATTAATTGTTCAGAATTGTTACATAATACATAATTCTGTCTTTCACCTATTTGTTCCAATTGTGTCTATTTTTTCCAGTTTGATCACGGTAATACTTCGAATACTAACTATCATGCTTATACGATTTTATGTATTTTAACTATTGACTACTTCTCTGTCTTCCGTTGACTTCTATATCGTTTTGGAATCGCCGAACTGAGAGGGTCAACCTGAAACAGGAAGACACTCAGTCTCGAATTCGCTCGAGTAAGTTGTACTGTGACGGGGAGACACCCTTAGTTGATGTAGGAGCGAATCCGAGATGCACTTAAGCGTCACGTATGTCTTCACCCTACCCCGGCAACGTCCTAGCGAGGAAAGGGAGGACTCATTTCACTCCAGAAAGCCCTTTCCAGTAGAGTAAAAAAGGTCGTCTAGAGTAGTTTTCCACCGTCTCCATAAGAACCCGTGGGTGGGCGTTCGAAATAAAACTCGGCGGTAATGCTACCTTTAATATCGAGCAAATGAGGAGGTGAATGTATGATACAGACGAGATGGATGTAACCTCTTCCTGTGAATGGATATTGAAGAGGCCCATAGTTACGCAGTGAACTGTTTGTGGCTGCACTATGATGATGATGATGATGATATACGCGCCATTAAAATTGATTATATATTTAGGGTTGTATCAATTTACTAATAATACTCCAATGATGAGTGCTGTTATCGGTGGTTTGTTTGATGCAATGGATTTAAATTTGAAAAACACTTGATCTGGCGAATCGATTTATTATCACTGCCTATATTGTATGTATTGTATTTTTACATGGTACACGTTCCACAATCTAAAGCAGAATCTAATTTTTCTTTTTTTTTGCAGGTCCGGAAAGGCGTAATAATTTGTTTTAGTATCTTCTCTAAATTATTTATACACGCAAGTATAAAGCATTCTAATCGAATTTGCGATGATTTTAGGTTTGAGACATCGGCAAGATGAACAACGTACCATCGCTGGAAAGCATTCACAGCGTCGTAGGCAATTGGGTGGACAACAACAATTCCACCTTCTTGGAACAATGGAATTCTGCTACAAACGACGCGGAAAAGGTTTATTGCATGACCGAGGTGCTGGAAAACCTCGGGCTTTTTATGCCGTCAGTTCCACCACCAATGAAATCCAGCTATAAATCGTTTTTCTACAGGCTCGAAGGGGATGAGTCCTTAAAGAACCAAAAGCAGCATAAGGCGCTAAATTTGTACAATAAGGCAATAATGTTCGCTCCTATGAACTCGCTGGAGTTGGCCTTAGGCTATGCGGCACGTTCTGCCGCTCTGTTTGCTCTGAAAAAATATGATAAATGCGTTGAAGATATAATGAGATCCATCACGATTGGGTCCCTCGATAGGTCCTACATTAATTTACTCATGAAGAGACGCATGGATTGCCATAATTTCTTAAGAAACCAGCTACCGATGAACCATGCACAGGGGGGGAGCAGACGCATTTTTAAGCGTCCAGCCAGGATTAATCCTGAAATTCCTTGCGCTGATTATGGTATTGAAATAGCCAATTACTTGGGATTCGGACTCGCAAATGGACGCAGGGTGATTGCAAACAGAGATATCAAGGCAGGAACCATCTTGGCTTATGAAGAGCCTAATTGTGTCGTATTGAAGAAAGAATTTACCACGATGCGTTGCAATTACTGCTTGAAACGCTGCGAAGCCATGATCCCGTGCGAAAATTGTTCATTTGTTCTCTACTGCAATGATTCCTGCAAGCTTCTAGCTTCCAGGAAATACCATTTGCTGGAGTGCCCTATCATGCACTTGCTCACATCGATGGAATTCAGCCCGAATGTGCTGTTGGCTATACGAATTGTGCTTCAAGCTAAAAGTAACATTCGCTCTTGGTATCAGATGAGTCAACTGGTGGAGGAGGCTGAATCCAAATCAGTTCACTCCAAGAGAGGCTTCATTAAATTGGATTCAACGAGACACGTATATGATTCAAGGACATATACGTCCGTTCACATGCTGGAGGTTAAAGATCGTATAAAATATTTCACGGATAAGATCAGAAATGCAACGGCTGCTGCTATTGTGGTCCACTTGTTCAAGACGCTAACACCCATCTTTACCGAAACCATGGAAGACTGTGAAGTTGAATTCCGAACCAGACCTCTCACAGTAAATAATAATGCATATATTGCTGGCGGTCTTTTTTACCATAATGCAATGATATCAGTCCAAAAGATAATAAATTTGGAAGCAGTAACAGAAGACACGCAAGGATACTTTATAAAAGGAACCGCATATGCAGTGGGGATGTATCCTTTATCATACCTAATTAGCCATTCATGCTCTCCAAATGTATACAGAGTCAATATAGGAACATCTCAAGCACTCGTATCTACAAAAACCATTAAAAAGGGATGCCAGCTGTCAATGAGCTATGGGTAAGAATAATCATTTAATACATTCATTTTCGGGGTGCTCACAAGTCATGTGGTTTTTTATTCAATTCAAATAAAAATATATATTTTTAACCTGTTAAATGGGCATGACGTCTATATACGTCATATGGGCATGACGTATATATACGTCATATGGCATGACGTATATATACGTCATACCCACTTTATTCATTATTGAACATTGCATATACAAAATAATTTTCTACATAATCTATAACCTTTATTTTAAATCGCCCATGGCTGCAACAAGATGACCCATCCAAGATCCATGTGTTTTTCACGCGTCAATTTCACAACATTATAATCTATCGACCACTTTTAATACGATGTTGCATTCAATCTATCCAATTGATAGTACATTACTGCCGGCAGTCACTCTCCTTACGCCAACACTTCTAAAAACATGATTCCTTTATTTTTAATGCAATTATCGTTTAGCGGTTGAAATAGCCTTTAGTACAGGGTTTAGTCATTGTTTTTGTTTCGACACGATTGATTAAAAAATCCATTTCTCATATAACTGACGGAGACTATTTTTAAGATGGGACATCGAAAAAACGACATTACTTATGGATACCCCTAATAACTCGAAATAATTTTATTTAACAGCATTATTGGTTTTTTTACGATAAAAATAGCAATAAACGCAATATAAATCAATTAAAATGAAACGGTTACCACTTTATATAGGATCGAAAAATGCTTATGTTTAATTGAAATTCACAGGATACTTTACAAATATATTAAATTATTTTTCAGCCATTTCTGTAGTACGACGGCACGGAAATTTTCAGGTCATATTCAGATATTTTCAGGCATATCGAAGTGCAAAGCATTGAAATATATGCAAACAGAGTATGGACAATTTGATATTCAACGTGATTGAATGCAAATTCTAGAAAACCACTCTTACTAATAATATCGAATTGGTAACATTGGTAACAATGATAATTTAAGATAAGACCAAAAGGTTTTCAATATCCACTGATATAATTATCTTTAGATCATTAGATTAAATTGCCGAACATAAAAAAATAGCACATTTTTACAGAAAAGTTATCTGAGAGAAGGGGGACATTTGCTGAATATTTTATCTAGTCCATCTCATATTTTCTCTTATTATGAAAAACTTGTAAATCCTGTATTTCAAAGATTTTCCAACTAATATTATGTTCAATTAATTCCAGATACGAATTTGCCACCCAAAACCTTACGATACGACAATACAATTTGAAATGTTTGAACTTACTTTGTAGATGTGAAGCCTGCAAACAAAATTGGCCTCTATATCAACATTTGCCAGTCTCCCTGACAAGCCAAAGGTATCCAGGCTTGTCGTATGAGAACGTTATCTCCGTGGATTTCATCGATGAGATTATGAAAGGTAACGTGGATAACAAATTAGCGTTAATGGATAGACTATTGAAAAAAGTCGATAGGCTGGATTCGGAAATCCCTTGCAAGGACGTAGTTGCTTATCAGAGCGTGATCAAGCAAATTTGGAGACTCCACGGAACTATCATCAAACTGGATGAGCTATACGATGAAGATACATATCCAAGGGCGTAAATTATACATTATTCCTCTATATCATTTATTACATATTCATTTCGTAAATCTGTTTATAAAATGGAGTGAAAATTGAAACTTTTCCTCTAACCTCCGATTGATGATCACTTTTACAATATTACCAATGAGCTTAATAAATTGGCTTTAAAATTCAAAAAATTAAAAATATTTTTTAACAAGTTTGACGTAATTCAAAATCCAGAAATTCACTCTATTTTATTATAAATATTTGAATTTTTATCAAATTCAATCCACCTTCATCAATCATAGATTTAATTCGCATTTATCATATAAATCTTAATCTAAAATGTACTGTTAGTCCCGTTAAATATTATTATATATGATGGCATTTAAAATTTGCACAGTTTTATGAATACAATCACAATTGGCAATTATTATAGACTTTACAGAAAGCGTGCTGCATAGCAGAATAGCATCATATTAACACACTTTAGTCGGGCACCGTGTACACCGCGTGCGACATAAAAATAAAAATCACAAATTACAATACGAAATTTGAACAAATAATTGCCACATATAACTGCATCCCTCAATTAACATAACAGAAGGAAAATTATTTACTTGTAAACTTATACTTAAACTATGCACAATACATATTATTCATTCTTAAAACTACTGGAGAACGATTGTATTAACGATTCAATAATTTATTTAATAAAAG
Organism: Stenopsyche tienmushanensis; assembly: GCA_008973525.1. NCBI lineage: Eukaryota > Metazoa > Arthropoda > Insecta > Trichoptera > Stenopsychidae > Stenopsyche > Stenopsyche tienmushanensis. Next base: position 801,117 of record WACJ01000026.1, read on the forward strand.
AGAAATTTGCATCATGTCTTGAAGTGTTGGCTGAAGGTATTTTTGTCATCACTTCTTAAAAGCTTAGATTCTGTTTTATTAACGACAATATAATCATCTGTATATAACTACAACCATACTACGTCAAATTTAATATGACACAGTAATTTGTGCACAGCATTACTTTAAATATCACGAAATGTCCAATACAAGGCGTTCCGCATAAAGTGTGTTAATAATCATCATATAAATATATTTTGTAATCATGTAACACAATTTTGAATAGGTTTATTTTTTACAAAATTATTCTATGTGTGAATTATTATTTTTGGAATACAATTTTTTAACAAATGTATTTATACTGCGCTGTTTCAGATTTTTTTAAAGAATATTTTGGCACTTGTATTGGAATATATATATTTTTAGAAGATTTATGAATGTATTTTAAGCAAAATCTATGTGTATATTTGTGGTCTATGTGTATATTTGTAGTACTAGAGTAATTTATCATCCATCATAAGATATGACTCTGGCTCTGTTGAAACCTTTTCCATCCATTTTTTTTGAGCATGCGTCTATGCGAGTGCCATAAATTTATGATTCCATATTTTTAATACAAGTTTTATAGAAATTTCACCTATTGTGTGCATTTTCTGCATATAGTCAAATTTTGATTGGGATCAATACAATGCAGCTTAGGCTAATTAGCTTGCGTCACTCATATCCTGATTATATTTTATTACTAACTACATATTTGGCGATTAAACAATATTTATCTGTATAATCATTGATCCAAATTTTTACAGGCGGATCCCTTTCAAATTTTCTTAACACATTCCTTCGGTTTCATACAATTAAAAATTCGCTGGAAGATGGCTTTCAATTAACAACTCATGCAAGACATCTAAGGCTTATTTATATTATCTACTAATGATGGATTTTTGCTCTTCAAAATTATGATCTGTCCCCCGACCCCTCATATATACATATAAATATATATATATATAATTATCTTTAATATTAAGATTTCAGAAAATCGTATTTATCCATTGTTGTCGATGTTCTTAAAAAAATATATAAATGTATTTAGAGATTTGTTGAAGTAGAATAGCGTAGAAAAATACAAAAATATTCCATATTTTTAATAGAATGAGTTTTCAAGAATATCCATAGGATATATTATCTAGTCCTCTATTCTAGTCTTAGTTAGTTTGGTCTCAAATATATTCTATTTGTAAGCAAATTAAATATGATAAACATCAAATTAGTCGAATCCAAACTCGAACGTCTTCTGGAAATTCAAAATAAATTCTTATTATCTTTTTGCATATGCAAATATATTCTTCGTATTTTGCCTGTGAAGACATTGGTTATTTTTTTGAAATATACAATTTTTTGTTACATTTCAAATATTCCCCTATATAATACAGTATAATTTATAAATTATGGCAAAATACAATTTTAACTTTATTGATAAAATCAATCAAATGAAATTCTCTAAGAATAATACTTTTATTATAAATATTTGGTGTTTTAGAGCATAATATAAATCAATGGTTATCAAAGTAGTATTTAGTATAGAATTATATTATATCCAAATGGAGATAGTTAATAATCAAAGTACTTTTTATGGTACCAATATACGTTGCAAAAAAAACCTATTTTAACAGTGAAACGAAAAATTACGTTTGATCCATCCCAAAATTTGTTCTGGAAATGCATAATATTATTAAAAAAATACATATATATCCTGAAAAATCATGATTGTTCGTTGTCAAAAATATATGTGTAGTCAATAGTTATAGAATATACATTTAAAAAAAATATATTCATGTTAAAAAATATATTGGTGTGAAATTAGAGTTTCTTGAAAATGTTCTTTGATCCCAAAAAATTTGAAAAAATGTTATATCTTGTATTTGGAACAAAGAAATTTGTTTCAAAATCACAATTTTAACCAATAAAAATTATTGTATAAAATATATTTCAGAATGTCTGTTATATTTTATTTTTCACAATAATGAAGGAGTATACGTTCCTGTATAACCTGGAAGCAAGTCCTGGAGGAATCACGAAAATTACCCCAATAATCAACACATATTAGGCGATCATCGCTGTTTCGATTCAGACTATCCAAAAAATATCAAAATTTGATAATATAACATCAATGAAAGCTTAAACTCTTAAATACAATCAAAGCAAAAAGATCATTTTTATAATACTTAATTATGAACATTTCTTCATTGAAATATTTTACATACAATTGTGTCATTATACAAGTTTGCTGATTTAATAACACACTTTATAGTCATCTGAATTTGCATTGATATGAAGCTAATAATTCCATAGTAAATTCTTATTCTAAGAGAAGAGATTCCAACTATTAGCTCTCTTTAAGACCTTATCAAGAATTCAAATTTGATAACTATTTAATGACGACCCAATATGAAACTTTCAATGAAATTTCATATTTAGAATGGCAATATTAACATTTTTAATTTTATATTCTGCATCGTATATCCACAACTGCTTTTCAAGCAAATATTATAGGAACAGAATCAACGGCTTGCATTATTTGTATTCAAGCACGTTGAAGTGCAATTTTCTTCATAAGCTATGAATTATTTATATCCATTTTGAACAAAGATAAGTATGTTTTTATTTTTATTTTCAGGGACCATTTTAAATAGCTTTATAATGGATACCATTTTTTGATATTGATATCCAAAATAGTTCATTAGCAATAGTTTTTGTCATTTTCAATTTATTTTGCTCAATTTTATCATCATCTTCCATGTCTTCCATAGTCCAAAGCTTTATATGACTGGATTACAAATACACATTAAATAGAATATTAATAACATCCAAAGAAAAAAATTAAATCAAATTGTATAAGAGAAAAAGAGCATTTTTCAGACAAATGATTTATTTCATATACAAACATACATATTACAATAAATAAGTCATGCGAAACATGATTTTTTAAATTTGGATTCAATCAATAGATTACATCCCAAAGAGAGATCTTCCATTCATTTAGTACATTTGATATTACATAAAATCAACATTTTTCAGACTTATTCCTATCGAAGTCTTCTATTTTTAAAATAAAATTTGGTTTGGTGTCATATTACACAAATATTTCAAATCTTGATTTGCTTCAGTGTATCAATCATTACTAGTGTGGAAACAAACTGATTTTTTTTTTTGGGAATGATTGAACCCTCGCCCAATATTAAAGACAAAATTTCCACCACTGTGCCAAATTAAATCATGAAATGTATTCCACAAAAGTACATTAGGACCTCAAAGACGGTACATTTTTCGAATTTACATTCAAACAACGGTTAACAGATGGAGAATGGTTGTGGTATATGATAAATGATGTATAATTAATACAAATTTATGCATTTTATTTATTGCCCTACAAATTTTCATTCCATATTATGCTAAAAATACAGACATTTATGTTAACTATATGCAATTAATTAATACGATCCATTTTTAAAATGATCAAAGTCTAGAACCAATTCCTCAACCTAAATTTATTTCGATAATATCGATCATAATCAACTTGCATTAGATAGTTTGAAAATAAAAATTGCATTTACATCAGTAGTTGGATTTTTTGTGCAAATGTTATTTTGAGTGTATTCTCAACAACAACAAAAAATAATAAAACCCCTAATTTACAAATTTTACAATATTATTCAAAGGAAAACATCCCTCTATCGACCAAAAAAGTAGATATAGTGACTTTTATAAATTTTTAAACTAAATTTTTTTCAAGGTACACTTTCCAAGGTAGCAAATCAATTAAATAAATGGGTTTAATTGAAAGAGTAAATAAAATTGTAATTTGGAGCAACGATTGGTCATGAAAATGTGAAGATCAGCTTAGGTCATAATCCAAGCTAAAGTTTTTACTCAAATGATTAATTCATAATGCACACACATTAAAAAATGAGGTAGTCTTAAAAACCAAGACTTCAAACCAGAACTGAACCAAAAACAGATAATCGATAAAACCGTTATCTCTACCGAAACGAAAACTGGAACTGAAACATGTATTTATAGAATATAATATATATTTAAAAAAAAAAAATGTTTGTTTGTCCGTATTTTATGCGCTGCCATACCGTTCATCCGGTTGCGATAAAATTTTGTCGACTTATTGTGTGCATTTGCGCAAATAACATAAGCATAGTACAAGTATTGTTTGTGTACGCATTTTGTTATACGAGACGTTTAGCGGATGCACCATGTTGGCGCATATTGATCTGATGATTGATAAAGTGAATAAAGCATAACAGCCGTCGATTTGTTATGTACTTGTCAAGCGTTCGGTCTTCAGTGGACTATGCCGCAAGGCGGATCGATACAAACGACCTACATCACATCGTTTATAATTGCGAGTTTATGTCAAGCATGATTTGCTATCATGATCTGAAAAATATATCAGGGAAGAAATGACTATTGGCGATAATGAAGATTAACATTTTACACTCCGAGTGCTCCAGGCTAAACTTCGCCCAAAATCCGGGCCATTTCGCATAAAATCCATGAAACTCTATTTCTTTCCTAATATTATATGTGCTTAATATAGTGTTTATAATGGTGCTTTTCAACATGTGGTGCGTGCATTAGCGTGATAAAATGCAAAAAGTGATTTTTTGATTTGAATTATATAAACAGGCATTGATTAAATGACACTAACAAAGCACAAGTGTAACATTCAGTTAGTTCATAGAAAAATATATTAGAATTGTTTGTGAACTGAAAATTGGCATGTCTATAAATCTTCTTCGAAATATAAATCCACCACAACATGTAGCAACGTGACAAAGATACAAATTAAATCCTTAAAGCAGATAGCATCCGGACAGTGGGAGGTTATTGGTTTGCGTCCATTTGAGATTATATGATATTTTTAAGTAAGTATCTAGTTTGTAATTATAATTAAATTATACTCGCACACATACCTAACCCATCACTCAATATGTTCGTAAGATTTTTTTTAAGAAGTTTAGTGATACAGAATCATAATCAGCCAAAACGATTTATAGCGAATATAATTGCCACACGTTGAGTTAAACAAAATATTTCAAATAGTACATGACTTGTAGGTAGCCCCGTGATTAAGCAGTAGTATTAGAAGCTCAATCATGGGTTTAAATCTACATGATGTGTGGCTGGCGAGCATATTTTTAAAACATACATTCGCAATGAAAAACCATATCCAAATGGTTGGCAATGGGGAATATAAAAATAAAAGGGATTGCTAAAAAACATAAGCGGGGCTTCGAACCGTTTTTTTCATTTCAGTTTTTATTCCTGTTCAGTTTCAAGCATTTATATGGTTTCGATTAGGTATTCGTACCTGGAAAAATAATTAGCGTATTATTTTCCATTTCTGTTTCTATGTAGGGGCATGAATAATAAAAAAATGTCTAGAGTTTTAGCGTTTTCATCTTGGTCAAAAAACATAATATAATTATATTTGTCGCTTCATATTTTAATAGACATATTTTTTTAAAGATATAATAATTAGAATTAAAATTATATGATATTATCATTTATTAAACGAAAGGACTTGACGTTTATTGGCTGGATGTTTGTGGAAGTCTAGGAAACAAATTGATATCTGGAAGTCCCAGTCAACATGAGGAGAACCTAAGCAAAATACAAAGTAATTTTATTTTTATTTTATTTATAAACCTTTATTCAAAAAATATAATATAACAAGGTAAAATGGTGTATCAATATACACAATTACATAAAAAATGGATTAACAATTTAAGTCTTAGATTACTATCCTTATCTTAATTACAAGTATATATTTTAGTTACAATAAATTTTACATAATAAGAGTTAATTTAATTTTTGTATATATAGGGGGAAAAATAGGAGACTTAAAACCCCTTTGCGACATTCCTTAAAAACTATCTTACAAACTAAACAAAATAAATAATTTAATCAATCAATCATATATCCTTCATACGTCGCGCATTCATGACTATCAACTATAGTAAAATATGTTTAGGCATTTTGTGAACGTATCTAAAATTATTGTTTTGAGTGGTATATTCGCCGAGTGTAGATATGAGATGATTGGTGTGATTTGGAATTTTTGAGTAAAAATTGAGTGTTAGCTTATGAAAAAAATTCTTTATAAAAGGAAGCTTAATTTTATTGTGAAAACGTTTAAGATATACATAAATACAAAGTAATGACTCAAGCTTAAGAGTATTGATATATCAGGAATTAACAGTTTTCTCGGTAAGTTCTTTGCAGAATAGATATTGGTTAAATCTTTAATCAATATATGATAGTTTGTCGTTTGCAGTTAAATTTTTGATGCAAAAATGTCAAAATATCTTAATAAAGGAACGAAAAGTTCGAGGAATTTAAAAAAAAGACATTGTCATGGGAACCTGACTGGAGTTAAAAGCTGGTGCAGATGGCAGAAAACTATCGCTTTAAAAAATCCAAAGCTTGAAGACCTAGCTCCATTTCTTGGCTTCGAGATAAAACCAGCATCTCCTGCCAATTTGTCCAGGCACAAATTACTTACCCAAAATACTAATGAAAGTTTTAACTCAACGGTTTAGCGATTGGCTCCAAAAACACCTGCATTCTGATGTAAAACTCATTGAAATCTCAACGTACATTGCTTTTTTGGGATATTTAACGAAGGTTACAGCTTCATTTTGAAGGTGATGAATACATTAAATATAATTATTGACAACTTCTGTAAAGTCTTTGCTGAAAACACCGATGAGACGCGGGTAACGAGGCAAAACCCGAAGAGTCTTTCTGAGATAAAAGCAGCTCGCATAGTTTGAAAACAACAGCTACTCGAAGATAATCAGCTTGTTGAGGAAGCTGAAGATCTATTATATGCACCTGGAATCGCTGATTGATCGGTAAGTCGCTAAAATTGATAGCTTTAACGTATTGAAACTTTAAACGAGATTATCTGCATTTTCAAAATGCTAATTATCCAGTTAATTATCCATTGCCCAAACCAGCTAAAGACGCCAACAATTCGATAAATTATCGCCCGGTTAGTTTACTTTCTGCACTAAGCAAAATATTTGAAAAACTTATTCTAAATAGACTGGATTAACTTAGTATAAATGTTATTAACAATGTGCAATTCTATTTTCGTAAGAATCACTCTACGGCCCATCAGTGGACCAGACTGACTGAACGCATTACTAGAAACTTTAACATGATGAGAAGTATCGGTATGGTACTATTCGACATCGAAAAAGCGTTCGACACTGTCTGGCACCGCGGTCTGATCCACAAAATGATATGCCTTAATTTTCCTATTTACCTTATGAAAATGATCCAATCCTATCTGTGCAAAAGATCATTTTCAGTAATCTTAAACAGAGCAACATCAACTCCCCAGCCTGTTTCAGCGGGAGTTCCTCAAGGTAGTATTTTAGGGCCTCGCCTGTTCAACATTTACTTACATGATTTAGCGACACCATCCCCATCTAACGTAGCACTCTACGCCGACGACACGGCATATTATACCAGCTCTCGGAGCAACAAGCTAATAGTCGGAAATCTTCAACGATCTCTAAAAGCTGCATTCAAATATTTCGATCGTTGGAAACTCAAACTAAACAAAGACAAAACCGAAGCTATTTTGTTCTCCATGAAACGGAAAAATCTTCAAATTGATCCAATAATTGTCGGGTCCAACTCCATCGAATGGAAACCCCAAGTGAAATACTTGGGGGTGACTTTGGACAGAAGATTGAGGTGGGGAGCACAGGTGTCGGTGGCTCGCGCCCGCTGATTAACAGCTATGGGGGCGCTGCACTCCATATTTCGTCGACGCAGTGCTCTTTCGGCGCTATTATACAAAACGCTGATTCGACCTACACTCACATTGATTGATTAATTTATTTATTTTTTAGTTAGTAAGATAGTTTTTAAGGAATGTCGCAAAGGGGTTTTAAGTTTCCTATTTTTCCCCTATATATACAAAAAAATAAATTAACTCTTATTGTGTAAAATTTATTAACAACTAAAATTCATATTTGTAATTAAGATAAGGATAGTAATCTAAGACTTAAATTGTTAAACCATTTTTATATAATTGTGTATATTGATACACCATTTTACCTTGTAATATTATATTTTTCTGAATAAAGGTTTATAAATAATAAAATGCTTTCCAGTTATAGCTTAAAAAATTGTTTAATATTTCATTTTAAATTTTTATAGCTTAGAACCTAAACCTTTATAATAAGGGTCCAAGATCTAACTCACTTTACCAATATTTTGTTAATCTGAGTATTCAGGAAAATCATTGTACTTTGTTTATAACCGTAGTAGACAGTATGAGGTCGTTGGTGAATTTCCTCATTTTATGAAGATTCAACCTAATCAAAAATAATGTTTCTTGCATTCGATTGTGACTGTTGAAATATTCGCTAACAAGAGGTGATAAATGAAAATTAAAATTTTTTTTAGAAAAAAATTCAAACTTTCAAGAAGCTTTCACAAAAAGCCTACCCGACCCTATTTGCATTCCACGGTTTATATTTACATCTAATTCGAGTTTAACACACGTGTTTATCGAAGCTTTGTGTGCAGCAGAAGCAATCGGAAGTTTGGGCACGCGTCTAGAATGACGCAACTATACGTGCCGTAAAACGAGCGGGCAGGATACGTTTCAAAGCGTATGTATTAAAGCCGCCTATGATTTATAGCCAACTCAAAATACATATGCAATGTCCAATATTTACCTATCTACTTTACGCCTAAGCCACAGAAGTGGGCTATGGGATCCGAAATACACCGCATCGTATATTTGTTTAGCAACATTCGTAGTTTACGCAGCCTCGGATTAACACTTTGCACTCGAATGCAGCTCTAGAAAATGGAGAGTCGGCAATGTGCCAGCAAACACAACGGCATCGCTTTAATATTAGTCATAGTAACAATCATAGGACTTCTTGTAATTTGACAGATATAAATTTTGACTTCTTTATTTTCCGCCCTTTCCGAAAACAAGTATTAGTTAAAGCGGAAAGAAATGTCATTTTTTTTTTTTTTTTGGTGGAAAAATGTAATTTAATAAAAGCTGTACAATATTACTCAATTAAATAATTTCCATTGTTATTTATAATCACCCTCCACAGATTAGGTAGCTTTTAGCAGGTTTTAATGATTCATAGTGAATTACTCTAAAAAAATCCCACCAAACACAAAGAATGATCTTTTTCAAGCATAATGACGGTTGAGGGGTAAGAAATAGGTACTTGGTTTGAAGAAAGCCACTGTTTTTCCTTCTCAGGCTGTTGTAGAGGACCCACTTCTCATCACCAGTAACGATCCTTCTTAAAAATGGATCGGTTTCATACCTGGACAATAGCGATGAACAAATGTTTATGTTGTTGTTGTTGTTGTTCCAAGTCCATTGATGACAACTCGTGCGGTACCCAAATTCCCTGTTTATATTTTTAGATTCTATCAAATAATGCGTCATCATCGATTTTTAGAAGTTGTCCTGATTTTGGTTTATTTTTCAAATCTGTGTCGTCACTTTTGAATTTTTTGAAACATCTTTGGCATTTTCGAATATTTAATATGTTGCCATATGTATCATATATACTCTGGGTAGCTTTTTTTGCTTTTAATCCTTTGTCGAATAAAAACAGTAAACAAGATCGCAAATGGGTCTCATCAATTTCTGGCTTGGACATTTTCACTATGGCTTAAATAATATAAAAATATTTAAAAAGATAAGACAAACAACAGAGTTTTAAAATTACATCAATCTTGATGTATTTACTCGACAGCAACTCGAGGTAAACTGACGGCAAAGGACGCAGCCAAAAAAAATGACATTTCTTTCCGCTTTATCTAATATACAGGGCATAAAAAATGCAACACGTCTGCGCCCAACTGATATTGTATGAGATTCCATCAAAAGAATTCCAAGAACAATGGAACGGAGTAAATGAAAGATCATTATAAATACAATATTAGTTTGTCTCCTAGCTTCGAGCTAGTTCGTGCTGTTCTTGTGCCTGTTCTCTGACGGGTGGCTAACGGATTTAATATAAAAAATTCCAATCAATTTTTCAAAGGTTATTATAAATTATTTTATATATCTCTTATTAAAAAAAAGTAGTATCGTTTTGTTATATATATTTTATCATTATTGTAGTCCATAATAGAAAGAAGTCAATCGGAAGTATGGAAACATTACAAAATAACTACAAAAAAGAAGATTGGGGAAGACAAGGCCTTCCCGCGGCCGAGACTGTTGGTCGGATCCCAAGACTCAACTGGTTCTACGAATACTCGCTAGCGAAGCTTTCGTACCGATATCGCTCTTATGACCCTTGTGTTCTTATCGCGCTTTCATAAAGCCCTATTGTTCGTGTTGTTTTGAGACCAGACGTTTGTTTTGGTATTAACGCCACATTTTTTGTTTTTTAACCTCGACGAATGTTTATTTAACGCCTTTTGTGCTGGAATGGCGTCATTGTTTTAGTTTCACCCTTCCATTGCAAAATCCGTCTCTTAAAAAATAATTAAATTAACAGGCTTCAATGGCAACCCCGTTCTTTTATTTTCGCGAGACTGCTTGCGTTTTTCATGTATTTTTTCTTTTTGAGTTACGATTACAAAATTACTTTAAAAACTGAATGGGGAATCCATGTGATTGCTCGGGCGCTATGTAGACTCACGCCATAACACTTCAATATGTTCTAGAAAGTCGTAATTACAATGTGGAGTAATTTTTCACTATCTTCCAAAGAAATTTGATCTGTTTTTAAAAAAACACCCAAACTCCCTCACCCATCCAGAAAATAGTGTAAACACACCTATTATACCTATTATAATTTATTTTGTTTGAAAGGGTAGGGGGGGGGGGGCTATTGTTGAACCGATTTATACTTTATTATCGACATTTGAAAAATGATTCGGATGGAAATATTAAATAGAAGGTTTAATGACTTTTACGCTACCATATGGTCACGGCGTTGAATCGATTTGTGCCTTTGAATATATTCACAATTTAATTAGAATAATGAATCGTGTCTAGTGTTTTTCCATAGAATTTTTTATTGGGTTTTCAACATCTTTGGATCTAGGTAAATTCACAAATTGATCACTTATTTTATATAATATGTATCAGAATTAATATTTAAATTCAAATAAAATACATATTGTGTAAATTCTCATTAAACTCTTTTACGTGCCTAGAAGGCCGGCAAAGCATATTTCCATTTGCACTCCGGCCTCATAAACGATCCTACTTTTATTTTGATCACGACTAGTACGTGATGCTGCAATGATGCTAAGGATTTGCTCCGATTGGAAATATCGAAACTATGTATATAAGAACTCGAAAAATAAATTTCTACGTTGTCGAACAGATGATGTGTCATACCGCAAATGAATGGAGGACGTCCTGTTTGCTTTGATAGACATCCTAGACTTTCGCTGGATCGGATATTTCTGGCACGTAGCAAATTTTGTCGTTTCATCCCGAATTCAATGCATTGCGTGCTAGAACGTGCCCAGTTTTACCAGGTCTAAAAAATATTGTCATGATAGACACACATTGAAAATTCAGTCGAGGAGTAAATCACTTCCACCCTGAGGATTCCATCCGGTCATTATAATTCGAAGCGGGACTCAAGTAACACAAGTTTGCTAAGGATAGTATAACTTCTTAAGTTTCCATTGAAAAACAAACACAGTTGTTTAAAGAAAGGTTCTTGATAAACATTTGGTAAATTGAAATATTCTCCAACCAAAAAAAAACAAGTTTAAGTAATCCCATAGCATTCATTTGGTGGTAAACTAAACAAAACCATATATTATTATACTTTTTAAGCACAGGATGTTTTTCAAATGTCTAATTCTTTATTTAAATATCGACATATTTTAGTATGACAGGATCCAGTGCAGAACCTGATTTTGATCCTGGACTATTTAATAGAATTTCGGAGTTAAATTCAGAATATTGGGAAAAAAAATGACGAAGATCGGAAGTAATAATGTAATTTTGTTCCAGACTTCCTGAATCTGAAAAAGTAAACCAGGATTTTGAACCGTTAATTTTCTCGTGATTACGGTTTTCGATCCAGGAAAGATAACGGTTTTTCCGGTTTTCGATTATTAATTTTTGTTTTTTTTTAAATATTTTTATTTGTATTTAAAACTTATTTTCTAATACAATTCAAAATATTTTCCAATTTAATTATTCATGATTCTTTAGTTAACGTATTATTTTCCATTTCGGCTTTTACGTACGTAATTCTAGTATTTAGGAATATCGCGTAGACGACAAATATAATATAAATAATTAATTAAAGGTATAATATTTATAACTAGAATTTATTTAATGTAAGAATATTGACTTGGCTCAAAGTTTGAGTCCAAGGTTGGAGTACATAACACTTGGAAACAAATTTAAATCTGGAAGTCCAGTCAAGCTACATAGCAAATATATAGAAAGAGATAACATAAACAAAATACAATCAACCCTCCTATAATGACAAGATAGGGACCGCAGTATAGAAAAAAATGCTAAAGAAAATTAGCCCCCCATACAGAATTTACAATAATTTGTTTACAAGCGCACTGATTACTTTTTCAGCAATTTGCATTATTTTAGAACACATTAATATAAAATAAAAATATGCAAATTTAAACCTTTTTTGTGCGATAGATGCGTTCCGCAAAAAATCGCACAAAAAAAGCTATGTCTTACATAGAAAAAGTGAAGATGCGTTCCATGGATTTTAAAAACCGCATAACTTTGAAATAGCTGTATAAAATGTATCCAAAATCGCATTAAAAAAATAATAAAAAACAAGTAACAATAAGGTAATAAAAAAACATTTTTGGTAACATTAAAAGGACGTCTTGCATCATTGGTAAAATTTTAAAGATCAAATGCCATACCTCCTCTTGAGCAAAATTTCTTTCGCGAACCCTTGAGCAATTTTCGCGGATACCCTCGTGAATCATTATTTTTTTCGGACCCACCCGAATCCTTGAGTTAATTTTTCAACAATCAAACATCGCTCTCTTCTTCGGAAGAAATAGTATACCCAGTGTCAATGTCATCATTGTTCTGTGTAGATTTTCTATTTCCAACAATATAATTCATAACTAGTAAATATATCACTATTTACTAGTTAATAAACAAATAAATCACAAAATGGCGACTGTTTAAAAAAAATACGTAAAGTCATTTTTTGGCCTTATTTTACCAGTTTTTTTTTAATAGTCAAAAAATAAATTTTGACATAAATCTGGTAGAAATAATAGAAGGTTATAAAGAAAAGATTCATTCCCAGTTTGAAGTAAATTAATGAATTAAAACTTGGGATATGACGTCAACCGCGTTGAAAAAAGTAGTTTCGAGAAAAACGCGTTAAAAGATTTGATTATGGTAGGACCGGCCAAGTTGCCGCATCACTTAAATTGATATAACTCCGTAAGTAGTTTCGGAATTTCGGAAATTCAAAGAAACGAAATCATTTTTTTCAAAAATCTAAACCGGAATAAAGGGCGTGGTCGTAATTCAGCGATAGAGATTCAATATGATTTACACAGTCCCAAATTATAATTTTTTTTCCAAATTTCGGTTAGTATTAATTTCTTATTTTATCCAAAATATCCCGATACGTACTCTTTATGAAATTAAAAATTTCTTTAAAAAAACCCGCATAACTTCGAAATCGCACAAAAAAAAGTCGCACAAAAAGAGGTTTGAGTGAACTTTTTAATTAACTAAACAAACTAATTCAAAGCTATGCGGTTTTTAAAATCCATGGAGCGCATCTTCACTTTTTCTATGTTAGTCATAGCTTTTTTTGTGCGATTCTACCGCACAAAAAAAGTTTTAAGTGTATACAGAAATACGAAAAAAATCACATTATGAAACAAATATGCCATTTCTTTCTGCCCTTTTTAAAATGTATTTTTGATTGAACCGGAACAAAAACCAAAACGATCGGTATTTCAAACACAATTTGTACATTCCGCATAAAAGTGATATCGCGCATTTCAAAAGATGAACATGTTCTTAGAGCATTTTCTTAGATCTCCTTGAATTACGCAGTAAATCAAAAACTTTTTGAGGCACTTTTTGAAATAAAGATGAAGTCGTTAATACAAAAAACATGTATTTTCCTTGAACATTAATTTACCAAATACAGAATAACTACGCAAAAATATCCGTCGCGCGACTTTTGATGTAAGTTATACAATGGATTGAATAAGATTATTTGATAAGCCACAAAAACGTCAATATCCTTCGTCCAATTTAATATTAATAAATAGCAAAGTGTGGACACATTGAAAATGAATCTTCCACGAGAATCGAAGCGTATTCCAGAGATGGCAGGAATTAACCCAATTAGCAGAAGCGTTATCTCATGCATTAGGTTAAGCCTCCAGATTAACGTAGAATACCATTGCCAGGACCTCCATTAGTCCTTTGATGGACACGTGCGCCGAGATCGAGGCAGATTGAATCGGTTCATTCACAGAATAAGTCTATTGTTATATGATTAATATGTATCATCAAGTGTCTATCAGCAGCTAAGGCATTTGAATTGGACCAATTATTGCGATAGATGTGTTGTGCCATTAAGCCCCAGATACAAGGGATAAATGGACGTGACAACATAAATTCATTCGAGTTTGTCCACAATTAAAACATGGCGCCATCAATCTTTTCGGCAGGAGTTTGGGCGCCTCTCACAAATTGCATAATTCAATTGCCATCATCAATTTTCGATGCTAATCAATTCTGCATAAATTATAAATACAATGCGACCGACGCGTGTTAAAAATTTAATTCAAACAATCATATAATTGCCGTTATTATGGGCGCGTTTTTAGCTTGAAATAGATTTGAATTGCTTAAAAATTTGCATATTTATACAAGATCGTCCTGTGAGTATTTTTGCATTTCGTTCAAAAATGTCAATAACACGAATACTTAAATGTATCTTATTTTTGGCATGCGCAGTCGAACAATATCGTGGTATAAAATTACTTGTTTATTCGCCGTTGCGTGTATTTTTATTGCCGAGGCTTCTTTTAACACATTCGTCGCCAACCGTGAATCGGTGTTGTTTCTCACGGGGCTCAAATTCGATAGTCGGAGCATAAACAGAAGGATAACGATGCGATATTATAACGCATGGAATAAACACAGGTTTTTTTAAAATCTTAGATCGATAAGCTTGACTATGTCATTATTCAAATTAACAAAAACAAAGTGAAGATAAGCAAGTGCGAACAAACAAGGGAAAGAATGCAAATTCTGAGGTCGATCTTTAAAGATATTTAGACAGTTGTCATCTGGAAGACATTATAGAAAGACGTTCGTAAAGCTAAAATTTGTAAGTCATTATAGAAATACGTAATAGTGAGACGCTGGATTCGCTTTTCGGAAACTGTTTAAGATTTCACTGCATTTAACCCAGAACCTGCATATACTTTTATACTCGTATCAGAAAATTCCTGGAACTTCTAGCGAAAAAAGCGTTTCACGGTATAGAAATTTATAAAAATCCGCAGGACAAATATATTAGAAGGAATTGCACTCTTTATTACAAATTATCGATTGCCAGGATGCGAAAAACAATATAAAGTCGCAACATATTGTCCTAATTGTCCAAAATATCTTCATATGTGTTTAAATTGTTTTAATGAATACCATGCTACATATTTTACTTTAAACATAATTTTATATATAGTTTATCCACCGAAATTACCCATGTGGGGGAACGCCCATCCACCATATAAGTTGGACGCAGCGACGAACGAGTTAAGCGTTCAAGTTGTCCTGTTGTAATTTTTTGCACATTAAATAACGCCCTTATTTTCCGACAATATACAAGATATTTTTATGTGCAATTCTGCCATTGGGGTAGGAAATGAGCCTTCGTTAGTACTCAGTCAACGCCTCCCGTAACATCGTTATGACCAGTGATTAAATGATAAGTTTGTATTCACTAGCACGAATTCCTCCATTTTTAAAAAGTAATTTAAGCACGAAATATATAATAAAATGTACTCTAAGAACCGAATCTATAATTAAAACCATTTCAGCACACTGCCAATATTAGAATCTCGCCTATATACATTTATCCTGTCATGGATTATACCATAGATTTATCCTGTTAGTTTTTATTATAACGTGTCATATTAACACTCTGTATGCGGCGTTGTCGACACTTTATATGGAGTATCAAGGTCACGCAATGTAATTTTTATGAAGTATAACGCGTAATCGATTACATGTTTTCTTAAATACTTATACATTTGTACAAAATGTCCAAATACAATAAATATCACCAAGTACAGGATGCGGCAGGGAAACTACCTTATTTAAAAAAATAATAACATAAATATTAGAGGAGATATCAGTTTAGCTATTTATTTTATTTTACAGGTAAATTGTTAAAGTTTTTATTTATATTTTTTTAAAAATTATATCATCAATGTGGTCTCTATTCTGGTCAATATGCTCGACACATTCGAGCATATTTAGTAGCAAAATTTAAATTTAGTAGTGCAGATAAATAAAATGATTCCTAAAAACACATTAAACCATTCGAGAAGTGACGCAAAATGATTACGCATTGGAATATTCTTGGAAATGTTTTCAAACATTTTCCTTCATTATTTCAATTGTGTTTATTCAAACAATTACTCGAATATTCTGTTTTGTGACTATAATTTTTTATTCATACTAAAATAAGCTCCAGGTTTTATTCATCCGAATCAAATATAATGTATTATATTTTCAGTTTCATTCGAAATGAAAATTAGCGTGTGCCGCACGGCTTGGTCTTATATTTTTAAATTATATTACACAACAATAATTTTCCACAGTCACAATAAATTGACATTGAAACAGAAACACACAGGGTATGCGTGCATGCTTCTCACATGGACAGCTGTGTATGGGCTGCTCACGCCCAAATCATTTGTTACCAGACTAAGTGAAAAACGAAATTCAGGGAGCTTACGTGATTTAATGCTCAGCCTGCATCATATCGTACATTGAACAAACCAATAGATATATCACCCACAGGGTGACAGAGCATCAGAACGTAGTCTTGCAATTGGATTATAAATCCGCAGTACTTGAAAATGTTACGAAGAACGATTATCATATTATCAATTTTGATGGTAGAAGAACTCAGAATTGCAAGAAAAGCAATATAGCATAACTTGGCTACCAAATTTTATCGAAAATTAAAGCACCAATAACCAAGCAAAAAGATCTGAAAGATCATATATAAAAATAAAAGTATCAAACAAGACTCACTCAACTCTAATATACAAGTCGTATTTTAGCGAGTCTTCTTTAGCGAACTCTCTTATACTTCGCTTATATTACTAGGAGCATTAATTAATTAATCCTTAAAAATTATCTGAACCAATTAAATCCTATTTAGACAGAATAAAAAGCATCAGCACATAAAAACAGGACATTCCACAAGTGTACTGCTTATGCATTATTATTCAAAACAAATAGTATATCAATAAAATAAAAAACTGCAACATGCAAATGGCAAGGGAAAAAATTGTACTATTTTACTTCGATAAGTCTTTATAAATATCAGAAATGTTGACTTTATGCTTTGCATTTTTTCATGTAATAAAAATTGTTAGTTTAAAGATGAAGATGTTTGTGTAATATATAATAAAATAAGCAAGCTACTGCTCTAGTGGTTGATTTATGCTACGTATAGACGCGACGCATGCGCATAGCATGTTTATGACATAAGCGATAAACACGGAGAGAATACAAACGTTTCTCTCTCTCTTTCCTACCAACCGTTGTTTGAAGTGTCACTTTTAGTGTCGTTCAGCAAATTTATAAATAACATAAATATAAACACGTAATGCTAAATTGAATTGGTTTATAATTTTATCTGAAGTGAAAAATTTAGAACGTTGAAAAAAATGGTTATTTTATCAACAAATTTGGAAGGCTTAGTAAAATTTACTATGAATTTTTGATTTGCAAAAATAATTCAAATCACGCATAGATTGTGAATCCTATTCAAACAACCCCAACCGGCAAAGTTCTCCGGGCCGCAACGTGTTAGTATTTCAGATCGATCGTCTTGAACCACGCTAAGGGGGTCATCCCGTTTAACTGTTTTGCCTTTTTTCGCGCATAAATTTCATCCAAATGTAGTGTAGAATATGTGGATAAAGTGATTTTCCGATTTAAAAAGATCCCAAATCGGAAAATCCCCCAAAAATGTGCCTTCAGACGGGATGACCCTCTTAAGCTTGATTTGCTCACACTGAAAATATAAACATTGAGATGATAATTAGAGTTCTGGATTACAAAATTGATCAGTTATCTATACCTTATTAATAAAAAGTAATTGAAGTTAATTCTCAGATGAATATTTCGTTGTTTTGAGTTATGAAATTTTGATAAAATGGATAAAATAACAGCGCCCAATCGTTCAAGACTGATAAAAATGATACTTTATTTCAGACGATATTACCGACGGTTTCTCACAAATCCCGCGTGCACGCAGGTATACACGTTCATAAATTTGGATTTGCACATCCTTATGTGTATATTTTGGCAGCAATCTTTATGAAAACTTCGCTACGCCCCCGCCAACAATAGCTCCAAATGCTTTACAGCACTATGATTCAGATTTTGTTAACGATTTTATTTGCTCCTGAGTCATTCGAGATTTCCAAGATATTTAAATATAGAACGATGGCTGAGATATCGAGCGGCGATTGCGGACGCCAGCTGATATTTGCGATGAAAATGGGAACAAAGAAGTCCATTGGCCCGTGAAGGAGATGTTGATAGACCGAGCTGAAAGCCGGGAGCTAAATTTTACTTATTGGGAACATTTAGTACTTCAGACGGAGTGCATCTGTATTAAAAAGAAACGACTAAACACATCATAAAACAGATGTCGACGAAAGATCAAGGATGTGGATGGTGTGAAATATAAAAAAATAAAATGAGATCGTTGGCCATGAAATCGAAAGAACGCTCCAGAGTTCCTTGTATAAAGAATTATGATCTAATTTGCATATTTTTCCGATTCTAAATTATATAAAATATGAAACACACTATGAAGAATTATTGGAATGATCTCTTAAAAAATCATTATTTGAAATGACATAAATCCGGTTTTGTGTGCTAAATCCACAAGCGCGCTAAAACTATTAGAACAAAATTTAAATTAATACATTGATCTATATTTTGAATGACATATTTAATACTAAAATCTAGCATACAATAAAAATTGAGGGAAATTCTTCAGAAATATGATGCTAAGATCATATTCAGCACTTTTTTTTTCGAAAAAAGAAAACGATGAAGAAACCAATGATGACTGTGATTCAATGCGGTGATAAAAACAAGGGACAAAAAAAAACTTGAATTAGATGTTTTTCTTAACCTGTATGGGGGTACTATCGGAAATATCCGTTTTGACCTTCACTATTCAGAAAGAGCACTCTTGTGCATTGAAGCTCCGAGGCGGACAGAGACAAAGAGAACTTAGCGCAGTTCGGGAGACTGAGACGGAGAGCTTCTTCATATGCATCGCATGATTGTATAGATCGTTAAGCCCAAATTTATCCACTTATAATGATTTCGATTTCAAGTGTGTTATTTGTTTACGCAAAAAAATGACCGGATGTTGTGTGCTATCGACGATGTTTTTTTTTTAACTGCCTGCCGTTCTTCGCTGCGTGTTGAATGAGTCTTTGTCCAATTATCATTTCCTTCTAAAGGAGGAGCAAATTTTTTGTGCATTGTTTATGTAAAGAAAGGAAGTGCTCTTGTATGTATGTAGTGTTCATTTACAATTGACTCTGCCTCGAATTGAAGATTGTCTTACGCTGATTAGGAGCTGACAGAAAGTAATCGGTGTAAAGCGATTATGACAACAACAACTTCATCGATTTTAAATTTGCTCACTAACGAAAAGGTTAATATTGTAGATTGAACTTTTGAAGATCATCTCCGGGTCCGTCACCGTACAGACTGCTGTGCATGCTGGATGGGTTGGGGAAGCTGCTGGAGAGACTTATCCTCCAGCGACTTCAACAGCACATTGAAACGGGACTACTACTACCCACAGCAGTATGGCTTCCGTATAGGCCACTCCACAGTCGACGCCATCACTCAAGTTGTAGACATGGTGAAACAGGCGTGGTGTGGCAGTGTAAAAGCCAGCAGATACACTATAATGATTGCGCTAAACGTCAAGAATATCTTCAACTCAGCGAGATGGCACCTGATCCTCAGGGCATCGAAGAAAATCGACACCCCACCATATCTCATCAGAATGGTAGAGAGCTACCTGCTCGGAAGAACACTTATCTACGAAGATTCGGACGGGGAGAGAAAAGAAAAACCAGTGACTGCAGACGTTCCACAGGAGTCGGTGCCCCTTCTCCTGAGGATCGGGGGTTGCGAGATTAAATACTCAAGATCCATTCGCTATTTGGGGGTGAAGATTTATGACAAGCTCCGATTCGTCACCCACACGGAGAAGGCGGCAGCGAAGGCGACCAGCATCGCAGAGAATCTGGCCAAGTTGATACCCAACATTGGTGACCCAAAAACAAGTAGGAAGCGACTCTACAGCTAGGTAGTGCACTCGGTACTGTTGTACAGCGCGCCGATATGGGCTGAGGCACTACAAATTTAAAGGGCCAGAACATGGCCAGAGTCCAGAGAAGGAGCGCGATCAGAGTGGCTGCAACATATCGCACTGTGTCGGAAGACGACGTCCTGGCACTGACTGCCATACCGCCAATCGACCTGCTCACCTACGAGAGACAGGCAATACAGAAAGAGGAAGACAGGAAAAATGCTAAGCAAAAGACCATGGCGGCGTGGCAGTCCCGATGGGACAATTCCACTAAAGGTCGGTGGTGCTATCACTTGACCCAGGTTCTCACCGAGCACGGCTGTTTTGGCAGCTACCTACACAAAATAGGCAAAGAGACCGACCCGGAGTACCACCACTGCGAAGCGGAGTACGAAGATGCTGCACACACGACATCTGTCTACCCAGCACGGAGCACTGAAAGAGACATCCTACGCGGGGAGCTGGAAATCAGCTCATTCTTCCCTAGCAACATGGTACCTTCAATATTTACGGATGCTAGGGCATGGAATGCGTGGTGCAAATACACGACGTGTGCTATGCGACGGAAGAAGGATATTGAACGCGAGGCGCTCATTCCTCATATCAGTGATCTGAAAAGCGGACCGATTGGACATACAAACCTTGTGGCCTTTACTATATGTATGATCACGGAAGAAACGTAGTATTTTATTTAAATAATACATTTATAATAGTATTAGATTCGTTTGCATTGATATTTTGCACTGATATTTTTGCACCAGAAAAATACAGTCTGTTTTGCAATTTAAAAAAATATATAACCGCGATGAGGAATATATGATTTGAACAGCCGTTGTTATTTGCCAGCTTATATCTCAAGAGCAAGTGCATCATAATTAAATGACTTTTACACAATGGTCTCACGGTTTGAGCACCCTTTTTCGATTCTGAATGGGAAAAATCCATATCAGCTCGAATAAAGCTCCCAGGATTCCGACCACGATTATTTAGTCCCATCGGGATTGCTAGCATGCAAATTGCAATTTCTGTCTAACCGCATATTAGATTTTTCTGTAAGGAAGCAAAAATATTACTTCGAAAGCGGAAATGGAAAACTATTGTCTAGAGTCTAGCGATTCTTAAACTTGTGTAGTCCGCGGAACCCCTCTTGAGCGAGTTTTTTTCACGGACTCCATCCCCTCGTGACTTAATTTTTCAAACGAACAAACATTTATTAGTCAAAATAGATCTTCTTATAAATTTTCTGTAAATAATTCCACGAAAATGTCTTGTTCGAGTATAAATAA
The DNA here is from genome assembly GCA_008973525.1 of Stenopsyche tienmushanensis. Taxonomy (NCBI): domain Eukaryota; kingdom Metazoa; phylum Arthropoda; class Insecta; order Trichoptera; family Stenopsychidae; genus Stenopsyche; species Stenopsyche tienmushanensis. Next base: position 823,057 of record WACJ01000026.1, read on the forward strand.
ATGTTTTTCATATTTTCGCGAACCCTTGGTAATGGCTTCGCGGATCCCCAGGGGTCCGCGATTCCGCGGGTTCCAGTTTGAGAACCGCCGGTCTAGACATGAATAAACCGAAGAAATTAAAAAAATAATATGAAAAAACAGAAGCCTCTGACTTGCACCAATTACAAATTGACATAGCGAACAATCAAACAACATTTTATAGCTAGAGAAGAAAAATTTGCATAGAATAACAATAGTTGGTCATAGTTTATTTTTAACCAAAATTCTACATGTAAAAATATGACCTAATCGACTAACCGCATAGCAACATTTTTATTGGTAATATTTTGCAAAAATGTATTTTTATTGGCAAACTATCAACAAATATTTGATTTAATACTCACAGGCATTGTTGAAACGATCGAGTTGCAGTTGATAAATTAATAAATTATTTCAAAGCGAGTATCAATATCAATATTTCATAAAATTACCATTTATATACTATTTATTTCATTAAATCCTAAATGTTTATAACATTTTTAAGATAGATATTTGCTTCAGTTGCAAGTTTTTTGATCACTTCTTCGATAAAAAAAAATAATTGAAAAAAAAAAATGTAATGGTCCAATACATGTTCGTGGAATTTGAGCTCCTATTGAATTTTGACCGATGAAAAAATGTATATTTGGACTATAATCATCATTATTGGTAGCATATACCCATATTAGACTACTATTGGCAATTGGATCAGATATTCAAACGCTAAGTAAGCCCCATTTTCGTATAACACCATCAATGTGACTGATAAAATTCCTTTCTGCTGAGATACGGACTAAAACTCGCAAAATTCCCGATTTTCCGACAAATTATTTATTTCCGTCGCTGCAGATGAATACTTATATACTATAATAGTTTGATGTGATTCTTAATTATATTACGGAAGAATACAAAAATTCTGAATCCCGTATCTATTATATTTCATATCGATATTCCCATTATTAGAGTCGAGGTGTAGTAAATACATCACCGGTAGGGAAAGTTTAATACAACAATTTGAAAAACATATATGTACTGTATATATGTATACATAGATTAGACAGTTACTGCCCCTACTTTCAAAAGATTTCTGGGCCTAGGATGGTTTAGTGCTGCATTTTTCGAATTATTTCAAAGATCATGATTTCCAAAAGTTTTTGTGAATATAGAATCCATTTATCAACAATGTATATGATAAATTTGAGTCGACAACCATTGGAATGGTAAATACTATAAGAATAGTAATAAATAAATAGGAATTTTGCTATTCAAATGTATTAATAATGAGTATCTTATTTTTAGCAGGTATAGTAGCATAAAGGTTGGAAACCTCTGGGTTAGGTCGTTATAAATAAATTTATGATATAAATACTTAATAGGAAAATTATTTTAAAGGTTATAACCTAAATAGTTTAGTGCAAAATATATTTTTGAAATATGGTATCCCAATGATTTTAGTATGCATTTAGTGCAAGAGGCTGTCATTCGAGTCAAATATGGTACAATTCTTATTCGTCATTCGCAAAAGTTAATTACCTTTCGAAGGTTGACAGGTGTTTCAAAAACAATTGCAGCACACTTTGTCAAGTCACAATGCTTCGTCACTTCGTCACAACAAATCGTCAAATACTACTTTAGAGTACTATCGAAACACAATCCCGATGTCAATTTGACACATGATATTTAGCGTTCACCACCGGCCACAAGACGACGCGCAGAATCTGAGATCAGCATCAGGAGCCGATGACCAACTGAACCAATGACGAAGTCTACAGCCCGTCTCTCCCACCATAACGTCCCCCTTCTTTGCAGACAATTTACTATTTGCTTTCGCGAACACATGTTTTCCGAGTCATCGTCATCTTAGTCAACCGCACTCGTGCATACAAAATTTTCGGTGCCGATAACTGGTGCACCTTGAACCTGACCTCAATGTGTGACAACTCTCAGAACCAGCTGACATCCGAAACCAGAATACCAAACAAACAGACTTTAGTAACAAAAGTTACGACAATCCTACAGTCCATCGACCGTGAAGAATGCTCACTGACACCAGAACGATCCATATTGATTACGCCCTTTTTTAAGTTTTCCAATATGTATGACATAATAACAACAGATTAGTCTTATAAATACGAACACATCACCATCATCAGTTCGATCCACTGTACAATAATATCAATTTTTATATGTAGTATCAATGCCAGACATCAATATATCATCGTGTACCCCTTGTTTATTTTGTATTAATTCAATTTTTAAAAAATCCTGCTTCATTTATGCGATGGTGTTGTTGCCAAAATGTATATGTACTTAATATTGCAATACTTTGAAAATTGAAATACTTCAATCAAGTCCCCGCGGTACAAATTTAGCCACGTCTATTAAAGCCCTAGCCACCTTGTATCGATAATAGACGATGTTTATATAACAATAATTAATATAACCTACTTGTAGACAAAAAATAAACTTTGTAGATTTTAACCCAATGACGGCATGTACAATTATTCATCTTTCGTGCATTTAACCATTTGACGCACACGCTTATAATACCGATTTTCGCAATTTATGAACGTAAAAATGGAGTTAAACCAGTAGCGTAATCTGCCTCATATCAATTCTCAGAGTAATGGGGGCTCTCAACCTTTTTATTGTTGCAGAAGATTTTATTCAATTATTATTGTATTATATTCAGCTTGTGTATTTCGAGGTTTACAAATTTGTGAAAAATACACAAATATTTAGCCACAATTTACAAAAAAGAGCACATTTACAAAATTATACAAAAAGAGTTTATGTTGTGTGCGTCCTTTTTCCTAATAATTTATTACATAACGAAATATTATTATAAAAATTGTCCGAAAAAATATGATAACCTCCTAATATGATTGTGGATGTATCCATTTGGGGAACAAAATTCATTAAATTTGAAGCCATACTTGGCTTTCTTCCCTTTCATGTATTGCCGTAACTACAATCACCCTCAATGAAGAAGAGTTTCATCTAAAGAAATTTCTTCCAATGAGGAATACACTTAGGTCTGTTTTTATGCGATAATACGTTCCACGGAGAGTCGCATATAAAAAATTCGCATAAAAAAAGACTTGAACTATACAGAAAAATGAGGGATAGATTCCATTATTTTTGAAAATCGCATAACTTCAAAATCGCATAAAAAAGATCCGCATAAAAACAGACCCAAGTGTACATAATTTGAAAATTCGAAACGATGATTTCAACAAGTGGTCTTATAATTCAAACATCTCAATATTTTTTTGGAATCTTCTACCTGACATTACATAAGAATATATTGTATGATAATTTATAAACCTCGGAATCGTTTTACGCATATGTGAATTGAATATACATAATATGGTGATTTTGAATAAAACTTTTACTGCTTTAGTAGTTGATGTTTATAATATGTATGTACTACAAGTCAGCGTATTGCAAAAATCGTATTATTATTTACCAAAATTAATTTATCTTGTTTAGAGAAATTTGAGAGTCTTTGAGCCACTTAAGTTTGTTTTCATTTTGATTAGTTTCGTCGATGTAAGAAAATATCTGAAATGTCCACGAAGACGGTATGCATAGACTTAGACTAAGTAAGTATTATCTAATGACACATGACGGTATTTGACGGTAACTGTGCGTCAATGGGTTAAAAGCTAGATAGATTGTAACTTTCCTAATTTACATAATATAAACACTGACTGAAATGGATGCAAAATTTCGACTGCTGCCTCCCGTACTATGAATGTTCTAATTATTACGTAGTTTATCATTTTTACTACTTCATCCATAGCATATTTTATATTTGTAAATTATTTTGTCACTATGCAAAATACAATGAATGTTGGTGGCTCCTATGGCTATTTGCTATCGATTAGCACCTCTTACATTTATTATATTAAAGTTCCTGTCTTTAACCAAAAATTCATGGATAATTTTTGAATAATATTTAAATGATGTAAAACCAAATGCATTTTTTTTAAAATAACATTTTTACGCAAATTTAGAAAAAATGCATATTATTTCATTAACTTTTCGCGAAGCATAGTTTGGGAAACCCTGGTGTACAGAATAGCCTCTTACTATTTACATCGTAAGACTATCTCATAATAAGTTCATAGACCGTTTTATGAAACTTTGATTTAATAGATAAGTTTATTTTGAAGCAGTAGTAATTTAATTCACAATTGCGACAGGGATCTAAGAGTTGTCTCAAGAGGCGTATTAAAAAGATCTTAAATAGGATAATTAACTGGATTGGAAATAAAAAAGGTAGCATAAAAAGCTTTAAAAGTAATAAATATGTAAATAACTCAGTGATATTTTAGCATTTACTAGCATAATATATCGATTTGACATTTTTACGAGGGTGGAAAAAAATAAGGATTTGGACGGCCTGGATGAATGGATATGTGGCTACAATGTGAATAGGATGATGATGATGATCGTTAATAAATATGATTAGTAATATATGCACACAATAATAGTTTAAGTACGATAATACTAGATTTACGATGTTATGCTAACCACAAGAATCGCTTTGTTTTGTAGCATCATGCGATTGTTGTTGACTTCTGTCAAATTATTTAATTTCAACATTCATTGTGCTACAAATTCTTTAAAATGATTTATACTACATGTTCTATATCAAATTATGATCAAACGATCATTTTTCTTATTTGCAAATACGGTGTGATAAAATGAAAATTGATTACTCTACTACAAATATTAAAATACCATTGGCGTTAATTTATTATCCTTACGCCAAATTGGATAGACGTTCTTTGTTTGGGTACAGTTTTTCTCGTCAAGATTAAAAGGGATGTGTATGGATTTTCAGTTTTTCGTCCATTCTTCTTGCCAACTGATCTATTCTCTGCTTTTAAATACGATAAAAAACAACAAAAACATATTATAGAATACAATGGATAAGAATAACCGTGGTCAGTGATTAATGATAACAAGTTGAAGATGCCTTTATCTTGTGGTGGACTGAACCAATACGATAAAAACACCAAAACGCATTGTCGGATTGGTTTGAATTTTATCTATTATATAAACTTCAAAACAAATTTAGCTATAGTCAAAAATGTTGTTTGTCTTTTAAGTTTCCACCGGAACGCTCGTTTCTCCATTGATCGTAGAAAGTCCATTTGTTTAATATATTAAATAATTTTAAAGGCGAAAGAATTGTATTTATTTAAGAAAAGATAAATATACATTTCAAAAACAGATAAATAAAACCCCGAATGCCCGAAGTAATATTAAAGCATCGAGTGTTTCGTCATTTAGTCTGGATATGATTTTGGAAGCCAGGCAACCTGCTGCTGAAAATGCACGCTCAGCCTCCACACTCGTTGGAGGTATCGTCATCAGATATTTAAATTCTAGTTCGAGTTGATCACCGCCTGAGCCCCCATTTTCGTATAACACCATCAATGTGACTGATAAATTATTTATTCCCGATTTCCCGATAAATTATTTATTTCTGTTGCTTCAGATCAATACTTATATAAAATAATACTTTGATGTTGTACGTAATTATATTACGGAGGAATACAAAAATTATGAACCCCGTATCTATTATATTTCATATCGATATTCCCATTATTAGAGTCGAGGTGTAGTAAATACATCACCGGTAGGGAAAGGTTGATTGTATAACAATTTGAAAAACATATGTGTACTGTATATATGTACACATAGATCAGACAGTTACTGCCCCTAGGCGTCGCCTAAGCTCGCCAATTAATAGTTACGCCACTGTTTCTAAGCGTAGAGATTTTGGCGAAAATGTCTCAGATTTAGTAGCCTTCAACATACTGGTGAGGTGTACGATTTCTGCTAGATAAAAATTTCAATCCCGATTTTTTCGGGATTGCGTTTATTAATCCCGGGATTCATGAGCACCTAAAACTGTCCGGGATCCCGGGATTGGATTCCCTAGTTATGTCAGTCGAATCGAATAATATTTGGATTATAAAATCCTAAACCTAAAATCTAATAATCGAAATTTCTTAAGTATAAAATTTTCTTATGTGAATGAACCTAAGGGTTTTAGATTCGGTACCAAGTAGCAAGAGACCCGTCGGAAAATCTAGTCTACGCCAAGATGAACAAAGATCCTGGGCAATTGAAGGGAGGAATCCGAGGACAGAGGAACATGGCAAAATGCGTTATCGATCGATCGCAAAATAAACGTATTCAAAATAGGTATTTGAGAAAAATCTATTGCAAAAAAATAGCATTGCATTCCATGTACATGAATATTTTTATCAAATTTGAAATTATACAAAATTAATATTAAAATTGAAATCCAGTAACAATAACAACGATAAAAATACCGAAAGGTCATTGGGGATATTTTTCAAGCGTACATATTTTTTTGATATCATATTTTTCTCCAACAACCACAAAAAATACCTATTTAGAGCGATGTCCCAAACATGTTATTCCCTCAGATGGTAGATAAAATTAAATCGACATATATATATATATATATATATATGACCGATTTTGATATTCAGGGCGATAACAGCCGTTCACATACATTTCTAAATAAATTGTATAATGCAAGAGCTACACCGTCTGAATAATGCATACGATCGGGTGCATGTCCACATGCATGTGTGCACTCAAGTCACGTTGAATGGACACAATATATTCAAGTCGGATACGGAACACAATGGCGTCTTAATGTAGGTTGATCATTAATACCCAGCACGGGAGGACCCCATGATCCATGATTTTGGATGTTCCAGTAGGTGGACTACAAATCGGCGTAAATAGAAACATGTTTTCGTTCGGGGGTGCGTGGGAGTGAGGTATTTCTACGAAAGATCCTAGTATGTTCCATTGTATCGAAATAGGAGTTGCTCGTTCCGACCCGAAAATAGACGGACGCTAATTTGATGAATGAAGCTTTGCAACACATTGATTGACGGAGCGCGAAATATGAACTCCCTTCATGAGGAGTATGTGTTTTCTCAATTAAGTCAACGGCGGAATGATTTCATTCTTGGCGATGGAAGCAGTCTTAGTCATGGATACTGAGAAAATGGAATCTTGTTGGTGGCACAGATTTATGCGGTTTCGTCATTTTGAATTCAACATTCATAGTGCGGAAGATGCAACGATGCCAAGGATGAACAGCGCAACAGAGATGGTCCTGGCGCCAAAGAGTCCACCAAATCTTTTATTTTTTGGCATACGATAATATCAAGACTATATATGGAAGACCGTTAGCTATTCCCAATCAAATGATTTTTTGGGTTAAATATTTGTGTGCCGCACAAACTGTCCGCAGACAACAAAATACAATGTACGAACCTTTGATGACAAGAACCAAATCACGATTACGAGACAGCGGATTTGAATGACGCTGATGATCGATACTTTGCTTCGCATGTCCAAGATCCCCAAGGAATGATCATTACAGATATTGCTTATCAATAATTGATTAGATTTAAATAGAATCTGATCAAAACGCTCAGATTCATTTAACCATATAATAGCGATTCTATCACACCATCCATTTTCCCCAGACACGTCCTCAGACAATGAAATCCAGTGGTGTCAGGTCTGGAGACCGTGCGAGCCATGGAATAGGGCCGCCAAAAGAATTAATTTACATGATAGGGGTGCCCACAAAAGAAATCCTAATTGAAGGAATAAACGCCGCTTTTGAAAAAATTAAAGAGGAAATGCTACTTTTGACAACTACAGTTGAAATAAGGGAATTATGTTGATCGTGTATACGAAGCAGAGGTGGCCAGTTTGAACAATTTTTATAAATAAATTTAATAAAAACATCTAAGCAAAAAAATATTTTTTTAACCCTGACCCCACCAAACTTCTAACTCTTCATGTTTAACGACTTATTGATTGATTTATTTAACATGTACCATATCGTTGGAAAGGATATAATCTAGAGCAGCGCTTCTTAAACTTATGTAGTCCGCGGACCCCTTCTTGAGCAAAATTTCTTTCGCGAACCCCCTCTTGAGCATTTTTTTTTTGCGGACCTATAAAATATTGGGTCTGTTTTTATGCGGATCTTTTTTATGCGATTTTGAAGTTATGCGGTTTTCAAAAATAATGGAACGCGAATGCGCATAAAATTATATATAAAAAATTATATATGTAATTAAATATTCTTGATAAGAAACTGGCAATTTTGGATTACTTGGCGAATGGACAAAATCCTATCATGGTAGGGAAAACTCAACCTAGGACAATCGACCATAGGAGAAATCAAGAAAAATAAAGTCGCCATCGGAAAATCAGTAATCGAGCATAAAAATTAGATGTTTCCAAATCACGAAGTTTAATTACCGATAACATTTAAAAAAGACGATTTCAACAAAGAAAAGGATGACCAATTATATTGTGTTTTTATTCATATTATTTTTTTTTATAAATCTTTTTTATGCAATTTCTGGTTGACTCTATCACATTTATTTGAAGTTATGCGGTTTTTAAAAATGATGAAACCTATTTCTTAGTTTTTTATGTAGTTCAAATATTTTTATGCGATTTTTTATATGCGAATCCCCGTGGAACGTATCTATCGCATAAAAACAGACCGACAGAGAAGTGTATAGACAGATGTTTTGTTTATATTCTCGCGGACCCCCAGTAATGTCTTCGCGGACCCCTGGGGGTCCGCGGATTTAAGAACCGCCGATCTAGAGAACTATTTAAAACTTAACTAAAACCAAAATAGTTGTTCGTTTTTTGTTTAATTAAAGAATTTAGAAGTTGAAATTCCTTATTCGTTTGCACATTTTATGTGATTACGTGAATTTGGTAGCACAGATATAATTATCTTTAAACCAATTGCATAAAATAATATTTTTTAGATCAAAAATACATTTCAAAATACAAAAACAGTTATTTAGTGCTATTACAACCACAGATTAAAAATTTATATCGGTTTAAAGTTGACATTTTGGGTATTTTTAAAAATGTTGAAAAAAAATCTTTTTCGACAACCCTGACACTTAGGACATAGGGGCTATCTGTGAAATGTAGCAAAAGACCCTCCTAACCCAAAAAAAAAATGTCGGTCCATGTTCCAAACATCAGAATTGCGCTTTTCTTCTTAATCTTGCAGAAAAGGGCAGGGAAGTCATTTTGAGCAATCTTCGTCTCTCTGATGTCCTGACTGGTTTCGGTCTCGATCTCGGATGTTTATTTGCAAATTTGCAATGAGATTTAAATTGATAATATTTACGTCTACATAATGGTCAACAATCATACTGCACTTTATGTTCCCACTTATCAATCATTCAAGATCTCGTTACTGACGAGGGATAACACTGATACGCTCCATAATGATCTATTTACTGTGTAATAATCAATTGTAAAGTGGATCGAATGAGCCGACACAAGGATGACACAATCTCAAGCAATCAATTTAGTTACTGATGCAATTACTATATTCGGACGAAACTAGTACACTTTTTCTAAGCAGGTCTTAGACTTATGGTCACGACTGCATCATTAAAAGTGTTATGTATTTCTAAAAAGGTTAGGTCTATTTTTGTCTTGTAATATTGTAGTTCTAGTAATAAGCTATAATAGGCCAAAATTGACTGGTTGAAAATAGGGAAATATTAACGAAGATCATCTTGAAATAGGGTAAAAAAAACCATGGCTAAATGAAAGGATGCAATCAGATGAATGTCGTAGTTGGTTTAAATTATACAGGTAGTCCTCGATTTACGACGGTTTGATTTATGAATATTCGCACTTACGACCAAAAACACTCTTGTTTGTATACAGAGGAAAAAATAACAAACAATGATGAGCCAATGGATTGTACTTATACAAGTACAGACGACGAAAGATTTTAAATATCAATTAAATAAATATTTTATATTAATAAAATGTTTTATTTTAACACAAATTAAATTACATATTTTGTATGAAATTACGACCAATTTGACTTGCGACCAAAGTCCAAGAACGTATCTCAGTCGTAAATCTAAGACAACCTGTAATTGTAAAGACTAGGGAATTTCTTTTACAAAATAAATAAATAATATAATTGAAACGACTTCATAAACACATAAATTCATCTCAAAATCAAATGTTTAGTACCATTAAAAGACACGATGATGTTTACATGGGCCCTCTCTGTTTATAACTCCTCGATGTCAACGGCCGATGCGCTTGGCAGTTTTCATCTGAGCTATAAGCACTGCACCTGCTGCGTATGTGGTTCTATTTTTTGCGACCATTGAAAATAAATCTAAACGAAACGCAATAGACGTCCTTTAATTTTTTTTTTTGAGGTGGCTTTTAGCGATCCCTTTTTTTATGGTATCATTACCAACCATTTTGACATGGTTTTTCATGGCATATATATGTTTTTAAAAATGTGATTGCCAGCCACATCTCCTGTGGGATTCGAACCCAATATGATTGGGTTACGAGTCCAACCGGTTAAAGATTTATCCATGCCATGCTATCGCGATAATCACGCTGTTTCATTGTAAATAACAAGAGTGCTCGATATTTCGACATTCTTAAAAAAATATAGACAGAATCGGTACTGTTAAAAAATGTATATAATTATTATGCATTTCTATGTTTGTAGCAATTTTGCAAGAAATATTGGGAGCCGTGCACTAAGCACCGGATACTGTTTCAAAGGGGAAGCTTTTATATTCGATAAGCGCAAATCAATTTGGGGGGATAGCAGCATCCTGCAATATCCCCGGCAAATTAGGGAACATAGTTCCCTTGCCGAAATTGGTACGATGGGCACAAGCAAAGTGAATTGGCTGACTTATCAGGTGAGTTTGCTTTTTTTGTTTGTTCATATTGAAGGTATACCCGGATGAATTTAGTCGGCGGGGTAAATTTGTAGAGTGTGGATTCCCCCCTCTTAAGCTTTTAAAGCCTTTGAGGGTCATTTTGCTAGTCAAAACATAATTTTTTTTTCAGATCTCATTCAACGTGGTTCTTTTCTTTTTTCTAGAAAGATACCCGGTATGCGTTGCAATGCCATACTTAAAGAAATAAAGTGTATGTATTTTAATTCAGTTTATTGGAATGATTTTATATATTTTTAATTTAACACTGAAAAACGGGTATACGGCCGCGCTTAGTAATTATTTGAGAGATTAAAATTTCATTTAGAGATTAAAAGTTTTATCTTTCCGATATTTCGAATCTCCTGTCGGACTCATGGACGCGGAATAGCTGCCGGCGCTTTGGTGATGCTCCTTGTAAGCATCCTCCGTCCAGTGTTATGTTGGGCTATGCATTTCAGATTGCACTTTCAGATTTTTTTGCTTGGTTATTGATGCCTTAATGAAGGTACTCGCTTTTAGAACACATGAATGATTGATTTGTTAATTTTAAACATAAAGATAAGCATATATAGGATGTGGTTGCAATGCAACACGCGCTTAGTAATAATTTGAAAAGAAAGACTGAGAGGTTAGGATTGATATGCGCATGCGTACACTCTCCCTTGCCTCGAAAAGCGACTGTCGTCTTCACCGTATCCCGCGGCCCTGCCACACCACGTGGTTAAGCTCCGCCCCGTGAGCCCCCCACTACGCACGGCATTACTTCTTTTACCTTAGCAAAACCGGGCATGCCATTATCACCTCTCGGCATTGTTGACAAAAGGCTTTGTTTACCTTAGCAAATATGGATCGGACACACATTGATTTTTATATATATAGAAGATAAATGTGACATTGTCTTCGGTTGCAAGGTAAGGAAAAAATGGAATCCATATACTCCGGAATGTTCTTTTCTGTAAAATTAACATAGTTGTCTTTAAAAGCTTTACACTGCTTTACAAAGAAAACTGCCAAGTTTTACAAACGAGATGCCCGCGATTCCGATCCTGCATATTTTTATACAAGATGTTTGGTATATGGACCGACAAATTTTTTTTTTGAGGGTTAGAATGATCTTTTGATAAGTCTCACACATAGGCCTTATTTCTTAAGAGTCATTGTTGTGGAAATAGGTTTTTTTTAACATTATAAAAAATTACCCAAAATTTCATCTTTCAACCGTCGTAACTTTTTATGCATCTTGCAATGTATTTTTGTTCAAAAAATTACCCCACCTAACGTATAAATACTGATTGTTTTTAAATCAAATAACATCAAATCCGAGCTAGATTCTACCCTCGGAGAGTCTACTTCTTCGTTTACGATAGTAAGATGTTGGGTAGCAGAGTTTAATAGAGGCCGTATAAGCTGTCATGATGAACAGCGCAGTGGTCGATCAAATGAGGTAACCACCTCAGAAATGGTGAAGAAAATCCACAAAATGATATTGGATGACCATCGATTTTAATTGCATGAGCTAGCAAACATGTTAGACCTTTAAAAAATGCCGTACATTACATACTAACTAAAATTTTGTACATGAGAAAGCTGTGTGCAAGATGGGTGCTGTGTTTGCTCACAATGCGATGACGATGTTTCTGATGACCCTCGATTGACCTGAGCTGTTTATTGGTCCAGCTATTTGGAACTCAACAAAAAGTGCAACATCGCAACATCAACTTAAAACTAAAAAACTAGCGTTCGTAACCTCATTTGGCGAGAGCCACTTATATAAATGAATCTCTGAGGGGGCTTCCATGATCGTACAGATTTCCGTAAATGCCGCCGATATATGTGTTCAACCGGTCCACTTTTCGGAACGCTGACTTGATGAATGAGCACCTCGTGATCGAACGCCATACTCGAACATGTCTATAGAATCTCATTACAAAACAAAGTTGTCTAAAGAATGTTTATCGGGTGTGTTGTTTAAATTTTACAATCGGTCGAAAAATTTACAATAGATTCTTATTGGTTGGAAATTTGCAAATCTCAGGTAGGTGGAGTACATAATACAATGCTAGGAAAAGACTGAATTCTGAGAGATCAAAATAAAAATCAACCAAATTCTCTTTCGCATAAGACGTGTACCGAAACTGGTGGCAAAACTTATGGTTTTGCTGGTTATCGGTTTTCGATACATTACCGGTTTGAAGTACTGATGAAAATAAAAGCGTTTGAGAGCACCACCCCACAACTCTCTATCAATGGATGGTTAGAATATTGCGCTGTTCCCCTCTATATAGTTAAATCACAGCATGGTTATAAACCGTCAAATTAGATTGGAAACTGATTGAAAACGGATATTGAATGGAAATTTTTGTACGCTACCGGAAAGAGTTATAAAATCTTGCTGAGTTGGAAATGCTTCTGGAATTGATAAAAGCGCGCTCTTCTGGAAAAAATTAATATGCCGATGGCTTAAGCCAATTTTCTTCGTCAGCTACGCGACATCGCCGCTCATTTGCATCGGACTAGCTAAGTCTGATCTCGTTAAAAGACATTCATTGCTAGCGCCACGGCGGCGGCAGAGCAGGCCGTGTCTGATGAAATATTTATATGTGCCAATTGATGATGCGTGCATTGATGCCGAAGATGGTGGCCGGATGCCATGTCCAAAACCCAAATGCTGTTTCACTTCCTTCCTGCCATTTACCGTCCTAACCCTCAATGCTTAAGGCGACACGTGAAGCTCAAATAAAAGACCTCCACACAATGCTGTCCTGCTAGCCATAAAATATTTAGCGCAGTGCTCTCGATGTGCCTCACATACCAAAGTAAATCGATACAACGATGAAAACGCTTTTTGTGCTTCCCACTTATTCCGCATACTTAAATCTCTTCACTGTACCATAGGCAAAAATACGGAAAAAAAGTCGTACATGGTGGAAAAATAAATGGTTCAGAAGTACCATATATCATAGAAATATATAAATGTACAATCACATACAGCTTAACTTATTTTTTTACTATGGATCTATTTAAAATTATTCCGCTTTAGAGTCATTTGAACCAATTATTTTCACCTGCTCTTATTTTGGGTTTTGACAAAAATATCAAGTTAATTTATTGACATACAGTCGACCCTGCTATAATGAACATTTTTATACTGAGTTTTTCCCTATATAATTGCCGATTTTTGGCGGCGGTCCCTCCTATAATGGATAATTATGTTTTGGTCATAACTTTCGAGAGATAAGACCGTACTTTTATAGCCGTTCGATTCACACGATTTTAATGCGCCGTTCAGGGATTTTCAACCATTGTATTTTTTTATAATAAAACTATTTAATTATGGAATATTAATAAAATATTTGAAGAATTTAATATAAGTAGATATATAATTTCTTGGATTCAAAAAAGGGAATATAAAATACGAAAAAGGATTTACATTGGATCATCAGTCAGTATAAATCAAATTGCTCGTGTAAAAATAATTTATTAGCTAGAATGCAAAACTATTTAATAATATGGATTGAAGATTGTCTTAAAAAAATGTACCCCTGGATGGACATCTGATTAAAAGAAAATAAATCAAATTAATTGAGTATTTAAAAGAAAAATAACGTGACTTTAAAGAAAAAATTTACCGCTTGTAATGGATGGTTTGAAGGATTTAAAAGATGATTTTCTTTAAATAACATCAAAATACAAGTTGAACGTTCTTCAGCCGACGTAGATATTGCTAATATTTTTATAAATCAATTTAAGACAATTATACAAACGGAAGATTATACAGCAGACCAAGTGTTTAACGCTAATGAGACGGGTCTAAATTAGAAAAAAAGTTGCTAGAACGAACGTTCATATCTAAAACAGAGAAATCTGCTCCCGGCTTCCAAGTTTCAAAAGATCGAATTACGTTGCTCCTTTTTATTACTAAAAAGGAGATTTTTTGACAAAACCATTAGTTATTAATCGTTATATAAAACCACATGCGATGAAAGGACTCAATTTGGAAAATCTTTCTGTGTATTGAAGGGCTAATAGAAAAGCATGGGTGACACAAGTTATATTTAAAGATTATTATCTTTATTATTTAACTTAAAGTGTCGCGTTGAAGTCCCCTGACTGCTGCACCCGGGCGAGATACGTAATCAGTCCGCTTGTAAACAATATTTTTATGCGCGCGCTTTCTTAGTCATCTTATACTCTGGTCCCTATCCCGCCGTTATAGGAGGGTCGACTGTAAGAAAAATGGGTTTGCATAAACATACACCAGGTATATCCTCGTACGGGACATGTTAACCCTCTGGATGCTAAGCAACGATATATCGCCGATCAGACGAGGACTGCAAACAACGATCACTTTTGGTATATAAATGACTTCAAAATGCTGGAATATAAATAGTTTCTGTGTTTAACCTTGTAATACATCTTGCTAACACATTAGTGCGATTAAACAAGAAAGACGATAGCAAACAAACTTGCCAGATGATTAATCATTAGTAATTAGCCAACAATTTTGTATATAAAGATCACGCCGGAAAAAAATACATGGCGAAAAAGTTTAAAATGGTTTTAAGCCACCTGTTGCTAATTTCTAAATTAATTTCTAAAGAATAAATTAATTTAGGAAATAGGAAAATATGTGGAATATTTGAGCTTTGGCATACAATTTAATTTTGATCCGAACCGTGCTGTTAAGAGCAACCACCAGTCCAATTGAAAGATACGGTTTTGAAATTTGACTGAAATTAGCATGGAATATTAATAAGGTCATTTTGAACGCTATGGCGCGCTCGTGCTGTTAAATGGTCAACTCATAGATCATTATATGTTCCTCGTTTTATTACTCTGTCTGATATTAAAAAGGCCACAGATTCTTCGTGGCGAGCACGTTTTGATATAAAATAGCCATCAAATTTATTGGCTTATAAAAAATTTCAATTAAGGACATGGCGAAGCAAAATATATTTTTTATAGTCAAAGCATGGCCATCGAACGTGCAAAATTAACCACCTATGAAGCGTCATATAATACATCTTCGTACCGAAGAAAATGCATCAACAGTAAGTTAAACCATCTTAATAAAAAATTATTATCCATGGTGAAATTTTCCATTTTCCACAATTTCCAAGGCAAATTTTATTAAAACGATGATACTGGTTTCCCTTGGAACGCGGCCCTATGTCAGTTGTTGAAATAGATTATTTTTTTCAACATTTTGAATACCCAAGATTTGACATTTGTATAATGTACCCCCCCACCCCAATAGTTCTCCCAAAATAAAGATCATGACAATGACAAGCCGGTCGGGGGAAGATAAGGCCTTCCGCGGCCGAGACTATTGGTCGGATCTTAGTGTCAGGGTTGTCGAAATAGATATTTTTGAAAAATTACCCAAAATTATACCTTTAAACCGTCATAACTTTATAATATTATATGTAGTCGTAATAGCAAGCGTAGCATAAACTGGCTACCTTTGCTTCGTATGCACAACCAACATATTTTCCTTATTTCAACTGTAGTTGTCTGAAGTAGCAAATCCTCTTTCATTTTTGCAAAAGCGGCACCTATTCCTTCAATTATAATTTATTTTGTGGGCACCTTTGTCGTGTAAATTAATTCTTTTGCAGGTTAGAAAAAAAATCCAGTGGTGTCAGATCTGGAGACTGTGCGAGCCACGGAATAGGGCACGGCACAAATGTTGATAAAATACAATAGTTTTCGGTTCTTGTATTGAAGATTTTGATGCAGGTCTAAGAAATTCATTGAAAAAAATCGTATTCGTACTCTCACATGGTAGAACTGAAACTTTTTAGCCTCTGAGAAAGTTGATTTGATCTGATTTCTTGGATCAGATGAAGTCGCTGATAATAATAAAAAAATACCGCTCATCAAACCAACTCAATCAAAGCTTCGCTGCTTAACAAAAAATCCCATTTAAATAGTCCTATCCGATCTTAAACGTTTGTGCATGATCATGGGGAAATCGCCACATTAAAAATCCTTTTCCTAAAAATTTCGCGATTAGAGCCCTAATGCAATATAAGTAGTTACGTGTGTCATATTCATTTAACATAGTTAAGTAGTGCCTCTTCACACAAATAGTTTTATTAAAAATATTACATTGGTTATATTCAAACCTCTTTTTGTGCGACTTTTTTTTGTGCGATTTCGAAGTTATGCGGTTTTTTTTAAAGAAATTTTCAATTTCATAAAGAGTACGTTTCGGAATATTTTGGATAAAATAGGAAATTAATCATCAATACCAACCGAAATTTGGATTCTCGAACCGAAACCGAATTCTCGAAGCTACTTTTTTTCAACACGGTTGACATCATTTCTCAAGTTTAAATTAATTAAATTACTTCAAACTGGGTACGAATCTTTTCTATTTAACCCTCTATTATTCCTACCAAATTTATGTTAAAATTTATTTTTTAACTATTTAAAAATGTTACCAAAAATGTTATATTTTAATTGTCTTATTGTTTTCCTGTTTTTTTTTATTAACTTTTTTTATGCGATTTTGGATATATTTTATATATCTGTTTCAAAGTTATGCGGTTTTTAAAATCCATGAATCGCATGGATATAATACGAGCTTATAAGAAGTAATGACAAAAAACCTTACCTAAAACCCGTGGCGGATGTGTGCGGCCCAAAAAATTACCCAAATATTATCTTAATTTTTGAATATCATTCATAAATAAGGTATTGAACTAATATTAGGGAGACCTATGAATGACACATGAAAAACTACAAAAATGCTTCCGTCCTTGTATCTGGACACAAACTGAGTTCAAACATAATGTCTCAAAATACGCGAATATTTTTGGGTCGCGCATAAAAGTTTTAAAGGAGCCATATTTGTGGCAAGTTCGCGCGCATCAGCACCCGACTAAAGCGTGTTAAGAAGAAGAAAGCAACTAGAATTATCAAATAGATTTAATCAGCATTGTGAACAACAATTCCTGACCAGTCATATTGTTGAAGCGACTTTGATCCAGTCGTGATCTCGTGACTTCCACGCCCTGGGTGACTTTTTTATCCGTCCCAGCGGAGAACAAAACTTATCGGCTGTCATGTCTTCCTGTTGTGCGATTTAAATGGGCCCAATTAATAATATCTCGTTGTCTTCCTGTACAGTTTCATTTGACGAAACTAATTAAACACATCTGGTTGCGTATTGCGTGCACGATTAGGCCATGTGCATATACGTATCTTTTTTGTTCCATCCATGATCACGACTATAACCGTGACAAAATGGATCCTGCCTTTCACGACCACGGTTCGTAAATATTTGCCCCGAGTCATAACGTTGTCGTGGTCTTGCATTTTATCAGCCATTTAACACTGACTATTCCTTATAAAATATATTATCATTTGAACAACTTGCAAAAATTAATTAAGATAAATTTTAATAACTAGGTGAACCTTTTTTAACTTGTTTATCCGACCATTTGAAATACGCCCTATCATTTGTCATTTGCAATTGTGCTAAAATCTACGCAGAAAAAAACTTCTCACCTCTTTTTGGTATTTCGGACATGATTATCTGCCCATGGTCACGAAACGACTACCGATGCTATCGCCATTGCTTTATACACGCACAAGAAAATGACGGTAGCAACGACTTTATATATGCGAACATGAGTAAATCAAAATATCAGGAGCTCACCAAAGACAAAATCTTTAATGTGGAATCTATTAGGTTGTCCCATAAGTTTCTTTCGCAGATGAACACAGATCTAATCATAACCATGGCTGAAGAAAACCCGCGATATACTGTTCGCAAAATAGCTAACAAGCTAGAAATTCTACAAAAATCCATCCATAATCATCTGACAAAATTGGACTACATCAATCGTTCAGATGTGTGGCTTCCTCATGAACCGACTGACTCAGATAAGCTTCAGCGTATTTCAACATGCGATCTTCTTCTTCAACGACATAATAGCCAACTTTTTTTGAAGATATTTGTCACTGGAGATGAAAGTTGGATACTCTATGAGAATATCCAACGTAAACGGTCTTGGACCAAGGGTACAGAAGCTTTAACTATAGCTAAACCTGGCCTACATCCAAAAAAAATTTTGCTATGCATTCGGTGGGACTGGAAGGGGGTAGTTTATTATGAGCTACTTCAGCAAGGTGAAACGATCAATTCAACAAAATATTGCTTCCAAGTAGATAATCTAAAGGATCCAATTGCCAGAAAACGGCCAGAATTAGCGAACAGACGAGGCGTTGTTTTTCATCTCGATAACACCAGGCCTCATGTGTCTTTGCTCGTCAGAAATAAATTATTATCATTTGACTGGGATATTTTACCTCATCCTCCATACTCACAAGACTGGTAACGCACTTATTTTATTGTATATTACACAAACATAGCTTCATCTTTTAGCTAACTATTTCCATTCCGCTATCAATTAGTTTCACTTCTACATTAATGAAACTAACACTTCTACAGTTGAAATGATGATTATATCCGCGACTGAAACAATCCATTGAAGAAAATGATCAGCACTGATTAACAGAAAAGTAATCGTTTAACTGTTCCGAACTTTTTCAAAACCACATTAAGGGGTGTAAACTCTTTACAACATTCAAAAAATACCTTTGTTAAAACCTTTTGTATCTTTAGTTTTATTAGAGAATTTGTCCCTAAAAATATTTTAAGCAAAATTATCATTATATTGCACTCATATATTTGTAACTGTAGGTATGTGAAATGAACGTTGCCCGAAGTCAGTTTAATTCGATAGTTTGTTGTATGTGGTTGAATTTTCGATGACAAAAAGACCAAAATATCTTAATAAAGGAAGAAAGGGCAGAAAAGTTTGAGGAATTTAAAAAAAACGCTATAATGGGAACCCGACTGGAGTTAAAAGCTGGTGCAAATTGCAGGAAACTATAGCTTTAAAAAAATCCAAAGCTTGAAGACCTGACTCCATTTCTTGGCCACGAGATAAAACAACATCTTTTGCCAATTTAAAAAGATTTGTCCAATTACAAATTACTTTAAAGATACTTGTGTGGCCATATCCAAAATGCTAATGAAAGTTTTAATTCAACGGTTTGGCGATTGGCTCCAAAACATCTGCATACTGATGTAAAAATCATTGAAATTTTAACTTACATTGCTGCTGGGATATTTAACGAAGGCTAAAGCTTAATTTTGAAGATGATGAATGCAATAAATATAATTATTGGCATCTGCGGTAAAGTCTTTGCTGAAAACACCGATGAAGCGCGGGTAACGAGGCAAAACCGTAAGTCTTTCTGAGACAAAAGAAGCTAGCATAGTTCGCAAACAACAGCCACTCGAAGATAATCAGCTTGTTGAGGAAGCTGAACATCTATTATATGCGCCTGAAATCGCTGATTAATCGGTAAGTCACTAAAATTGATAGCTTTATCGTATTGAAACTTTAAACGAGATTATCTCTAAACTGCATTTTCAAAAAGTTATAACTTAAAAAGTTGTTAAACGATCTGGCTGAAATTTTGGAAAATTTCACACTATAATATTATTTAGTTAATTAAGCTAAAGTTTTCGCGTAAATAAATTATTTTTTAGGGTAAAAATTATCAAGAAAATGGTAAAAAAATATGAAAGTTTAACTAAAAAGTTTACTATTTTTTAAAATTTTATTTACATATTTTATTTCATATCTACACTTAAATACCCGCATTATTTATGGGATGACATAAAAAATGAATTTTTAGACAGTATACAATAGTACCACTATGATTTTATTGCATTAGTAATTGTATTCGCAAGATAACGAAGTAGTGTGGTTTGAAATAGATTTAACACACATGTGGAAAATATTAATTGAAATCCTGAATAAATTCTGCTGAGGGTCAACTTAAACGTTGATTCGGAACGTAAACAAAATTTAGAAGGCTTTGTCTGGCCATCCCAAAGCCCAAAAGAAGTACCTGGACAACATCGAACACAAAAAAGCAGTCCATTGTCAACCGAGACACAAAATTGGACTCATTGTTGCGCTCATCCGAAACGCACATATATATATCTAAATAACCAGAGACGCCTTGTAAATGTTTGCACAGTCTGCATCCCATAACATAAAGTCCGTTTGTTCAAAACGTCCTATCTCAAGGCACCTGTGATTTTCCAGATAAAGCACGTCTGAGACTCCTTTATGCGCCATATTTGTGCATGTATCTAATACGAGGAAAAAATGAAAAAAAGTATATATCCAACCGTCTATTCCACGTGCTGATAAAACGGCACGTGTACTATTCAAAAGAACATGGAGAGCAATTTTTAAGAACATGGAGAGATTTTGCGCGATCTGATCATACAATAGTCTATCCAAGACATGGTGAGGCATAAGCAGTACCTGAAGCAAATATCCTCGTACAACGAGAAGGATACAACCCTAAGCCTCTGATCACAAATGCGGTAGAGTGTAAATCAAACACATCGACCATTCACCAAATAATGAACAATGAAGTGTTGTGTTCAACAATGTTAAAGGACGATGTATAAATAGTAGTTAATGGATCCATCAACCATATCATTTAATCTGCTTTATTTTCTTCCATACAGTCTCTCAACAGGGGAGAACTATAAACGAGGGGATGAATTCGATCCTAAAAATAATGCATCTGTTGCTGTATACAAGTCAAATATATCCATACCAGTGGCCTTTCAACCGGAAAAAAATTATAAGGCATAAAATACTTTCTACAAGCGCAAATATATTAGTTTATTGATTGGAAGAATATGTAAATACACCATCCGTATATGTCAATATCGGTTCCAGAAATTTAAATCGAGCAATAGAAGCTAATGGGACGAACCAAAAACACCTTCGAATTTCGATAACGATGCACTAAAATCCGATCAGATTCACGACAAACGATAGAGTTATCGCAAAGACTGCGATCCTCATGGACCACTGTACGAACGCATTTTTAAAAAGTCATCGGAAAAACGAATAGGATGGATATTATGGGGTAAGATGGGTACCGTATGCCAAAAACGAGTGACCAAACAAGTACTACACCTTTTTGACTGCATAAAAATAGTCCTTTTTTGAATAGTATTGTAACTGGTTATTAAAAATGGCTCATTTACTTCTATATTATAAAAAATATTATTTTGTGCATGTGGTGGGATATGCGCAGAATAATTCATTATGAATTAATGAAATCGTCAAAAATTAAATGAGAAACGTCGCCCATATAAAGCAAAATTGACACTGGATGAAATACAGGAATTGAACTGAAAAGTGTTATCGCATCATTCTTATTCACCGAACTTCGCCCTGATGGATTTACACCTTTTCAGGTCCATGGAGCACAGCTTGAGAGAAAAACGATTCAAAAATACAGCTGAAGTGGAAATGCATTTAAAGTCGCTTTTGCTTCTAAGCCGGATTTTTTTTACAAAAAGGGAATCAAAGGACTACCATATGGAATAATGAATTATATATGATGATGATGATGATATGTATTTTTTTTTTAAATGCAGTAAATGTATTTCATAAACCTCCGTCTTATACGTTCCTATTTTGGTCAATAATTTAATTAAAATACGTAAAAAATGTTTTCAACCATTAATGCCCTGGTGCATAAAAAGTATGACGCCGATAGCAATCCTCGACTGGCTTGCAATCTATGATATATCGTATCTTAGCAGTCTATGGGTTAAATAATCCTACCTCGATTCTACCATATGTGGAAATAAAGGAAACCATTACATGATAAAATAATTTTCGCGGAAAAGTCTTCTATGGAGATCGCCTACTACTGATTTGCACGTGGACAATTGTATCCACTTTTGCTCACTTTACAAAATTTACTATTTATTTAATATCAGAAGATGAAAGCTCGAAGCGAAAAGTTAAAAAAAAAATCAGGAAATATAAGGACGACATGGCATTAGGGAACTTGAAATTCATGGGGAAAAGCTTTCTGCTGAATATACATTCACCAAACACATTAATTCCTGGAAGGAAAAAAACTATAGCGTATAGGATGAATACTGCTCTTGAGGCAGACTATCCACTATCCGGAAAACAATTTGGCTTCAGACCTGGGAAGTCCACCATTGACGCTATTTCTAGTGTGCTATCTATCACAGAATCAACCACCAAACGCTACGCGATTGCGGTTCTGTTGGATTTCTCGGGCGCTTTTGACAATGCCTGGTGTGCAATGATTATCGTCAAACTGGGTAAATGCTAGATCCCTAATAATATAATTAAATAATAAGAAGCTACTTTGACAATAGGATTGTTTTTGCACCGGCTGGAGGTGAGCGTATCACTCGCTCTCTGACGATGGGATGTCCACAGGTATCTGTTCTGGGGTCCATGCTCTGGAACATCTTGCTTGTTGATGCCCTTGATCTGGTACTCCCGCAGGATTGCTTACTAACAGCATATGCCCGGCAAAGCGGCCAAGTCTTTTGGCAAAATGTCCAGATTGGCGGGTGCTGATTGTGGTCTTGGGGGCAGACACCTCAGGATTCCCTATGAAGCCATCTACGAGAGTATCGCCACATACGGAGCAGGAGCATGGGCGCACAGGTTTGGATACCGTGGACATGACGAGACGGCGAGACGAAGCCTAAGCATTGCACAACGGCAGCCACTACTAAGAATCACTGGAGCGTACAGAACAACTGCTACAAACAGCCTCCCTGTATTTGCAGGGATCATGCCACTAGATCTAAAAGTGCAAATAAAGGCAGTGAGGCACCTTAAAAAAGCACGTAGAATAATTAAAGTTGGTAACTCCACTCAATCAGCTGAGGAAGCAGATGGAATTCATATGGATCCTATTGCCATCAAAAGGTGAGCTAGAAACGCAGCAATTGTTGGTTGGGAACGCAGTTGGTCTGAGTCACCTCACGGTGGCTACATGCGGAATTTCTTTGGCTCAGTCTCATCTCGCCTTAAGCTAAAGTGGATTGAATCCGATCACTGGACTTCCCAATACCTGACGAAGCACGACCGTTTTGCGGCATACCTGGCAAGAATGAAAATAAAAGATAGTTCGGACTGTGTGTGCGGGGATACTTTCATGGACGCGGATCACTTTCTGTGGTCATGTTTGGGCATGTCAACCGAGAGAGAAGCGCACCTATGCCGTATCAGAGGTCCTTTTTCTGGACCTCTTGGCCACAAGGACTTGGTGGTCAGCCCCGGTGTCTTCTCCAATAGTTTCGGAGCCAAATGCGCCTTGGACGGATACTATTTTAAGTATCCGTTCTCTACCATAACATGTTACTACAGGTTGACCATATACTTGTTTCAACCTAGGTGTGAATAATAATAAACAAACATTCATTGTTGCATTGAAGCTATTTGTGGAGAAGGATGGATTCGAGGAAGAATTTATATACAAAGCTGATGAGACTGGGTGAAATTGAAAAAAAAACTACCCAACAATTATTTAACATCAAGACGACACAGACTACCTTATTTTTAAACGTTCATATAGAAATCAGATGCTTCGACAATTATTTCTAGCAGACGAAAAGTTCCAGTAATCCGGTAGAACCTGATATAGGAGACATTGCAGAAACAATAGGACAAATTTCTATGAGTGCTGAATGCGACAAAGAAGATGCAATCTAGTGGTTAAACTGCGATGCAAACGATCCTGGATTCTTAATTTTGAATGATTAGGAAATAATTAAAGAAATATCTGCCTAAGAAGAACAAGGTCGAAAATACGAAGAAAAAATTTGTAAAGGAAGAGATATTTATCCTACACATTCTGGAGCTTTTAATTGTTTAGATGTCACCATGAAATGACTTGAGAAACAATAAAAGTGTAATTCAGGATAACTTATATATCTTATTCGCGATTTTGCAGCTTCCAAAAGAGGAGCTTTTTATATGTGTATGTAAATCTAGACAAATAAAAATTATTCATACTTTCCCTGTTAATTATGATTATTTTTGATTATCCGGATTCTGCTGTATATTTACCTAGCGCTACCTATATGCAATGATGACGAAATTATTTAGGAATTCCAGGTATCGAGGCGAAAAACTGATGCATTTACAGTGGGTATTTAATGTCATCATTAAATTTCTATATTGTGATGAATATTTATAAATACAATGTACCGTTACATACTTCGTGTAAGCGGCAAATACGAATCACGAATCGGAGAGCAAACAGTCTTGTTCAAAGAAGCGGAAGGGATTAGTGTTAAGCGCTGGATGAAGCAGTACGGAGATCATGACGCTAATTGATGGCAATTCGGTCCATTTCTGCATCGCACATCCTATTACGTCCATCATGCACTTATCATACGAGAGACTTATGTCGAATGACGACGAATTTGTTTGACAGAATGAATGTAAACATCCATTGTCTTACGCCAAAACAATTGAAAAATATGATAGCATTTAAGTCGCCCAGATGAGTGAATATGCATGAATATGATGACATTTTTTAAATTTTGCCCGCGGCGTGCTATTTAATATTTAGACGGCGAATCAACAGACGGCCAAATCTGAAGGTCTCTTATGTTTTTCAGCATTTCGTGGTTGAAAAAGAATTTGGTTAATACTGGGTGCGACTCGACAACCTCGCATGCTGCCCGGTGGAGTCATCAGCTCAAGGCGGCATAAGAATCTATTAAAGGCGCATTAATTGTGAATATATGGTATCCACATATGCTTATGTCGTTTTGTCACGTCATTCACCAACTACGCCCTGAGTACGTGCCTAAACAATTCTACCCCATTTTTGGGGTGTGTTGGACGGCCACATGTTCGATCTTTATTGTCGCGGCCGCACCCAGGCGGCGTTATGGGGTTTGAGGGACCGAAGTCGCAGGGGAGGATGAGCATAGTACAGCTTCGGGACCCACTAAAATGCAAACGAACCGCTCAAATTATTAATATGACCCTCGAATGTCTCGACGTGATGTTTAAATTAATAGTCGCCTGTCACCAGAATATAATAAAAAGAAAAATATATGCGTGTCCTCAATCGCCAGCTAATATTATACATTAAATACCAAGTGTTGTTACAGTAGGCTAGTTGCTGGACCGTTTTATTACATGGCAACCAATTCTAGGGAATCGAAAATGCTAATATTTCCAATTGCTCGAGAGAGAATCCTAATTAGGGGTCTCAAATATTCGTAAAATCAATTATTCGAATAACGTATATGAAATTGGTACCAAATATTGTGTACTATCGACAGTGTTTATTTATTTAAATACAAGCTTCATACACGCTGATGCGGTCCTGACAGATAAGTGGATTTGTACGAAGATAAGTGGCGGATAAGCAAATATAGCGTCTAAGCTAATTATGATTTTAAAGTAGCTCACTACTCAAAGGGTTGGAATACAGACGCGCAGGATAGAAGAATGAAAAATCGACCGATAACCTTGGCCACGGGAAGATGTTCTTGCCGCAAGCTAGCTTGTAGTCTCGTAGCGGATCAATCAACGAGCTAAAAATATACTAGTTAAGACGAATACAGTTTTGTCACTAATTGATTGATTGATTATTTGTGCCCAAACGATTTGGCTAGGTCGTTTTGGATTCAACACCACAAGGACCTACAAATCCTAAATAGCTCTAATTCTAAAAATGATCAACGTTCAAAAAGTTGTTTTAAGGTCGATTATATAACTAAAAAGGTTTTTGTATAAAAAAACAAATCGTAAAATGCCAACGATTTCCGCATCACGTTTTCAATCGATTTTACAACTTCCAAGTTTCAACAAAAGGTTGTAATACTATACTGTTCGCATAATCGAATCCGCAACCACAGAGCGTGAAAGAAACGCGATACGGGCAAACAGAATCGTTTACAATGTATTGTAGATAATAATTTAAATAAATCCAACACTGCAAAATGTGGCAATATGCATTGGGGTCACATCATAAATGACTCCCGAGTTTATTTTCCGCTGAAACGACGAAAACTATTGTAAGGCCGAAGACAAAGGGTGTCGAAAATTTCAAGTTTGGAATTTAACGACGTCTCTCATGGAGGCGGAAAGAAATTCTTCGTCGCCCGGAATGCCAAAATTAGTACAAAGGATTTAGGTGTCTGCGTTAGCGAATTTCAAGCTGTGAAATGAGCGAATATAGAAATATGCAGGCTGAAATTCGGTTCAGAATAGTAAAATCGTTCGAAGAAAATACTGTTCTGATATTTTCATCGAGATCATTTAAAAATAGTCAATCGCAATCTCTTCAATAAAGTATTTGAAATTATCAATTATCTAATGAGCTTGTTATAGCACATCCCATCGTTATTTATTTAAATTGGGGTTGTGTTCATTAATCCATTGACGACATTATATTATCTTCTTATATACTATAATACTTTGATGTGATTCGTATTTATATTACGGAGGAATACAAAAAATCTGAACCCCGTATCTATTATATTTCATATCGACATTCCCATTATTAGAGTCGATGTGTAGTAAATACACCACCGGTAGGCAAAGGTTAATATAACAAATTGAAAAACATATATGTACTGTATACATATATTAGGAAGTTACTGCCCCTAGGCGTCGCCTAAGCTCGCCAATTATTAGTTACGCCACTATTTTCAAGCGTCCAGATTTTGGCGAGAATGTCTCGATTTAGTAGATTACGTTTACTAATCCCGAGATTCAAGAGCACCTAAAATCGTCCAGGATCCCGGAATTGGATTCCCTACGTACGGTGCGTAAAAAAGCGGGTGGTGAAGAGCACGTCTTTCCGCGGCCAAGACTCTCGGACGATCCTTGTCTTCTTCGCTGCAAAAAACGACGCTATGCTACCCACTTATATTGCAATTTTTTTTAATAACTCACAACTATAAATTGCCGAGCAATTTAATACATACGATTCATTTTAGAGCAGGGCCGTAACAAGAGCGCGGCAATTGCTTAAAATTTAAACAACCCATCCGATCAATCTTCTTCAGACAATTTCGTTTTGCAATGAAAGTTCGTAATCGTTCTGTAGATATTTTCAGACATGGGGTTCGATCGCGAGGCACTTATTCGTCATATCAGCGGTCTGAAAAGCGGACCGGTTGAACATACAATCCAATCCGTCCTCTTTTAGGGCTTTTTGCGACATTTACGAGAATAAATATGTATCCAGTGCCTTCTATGATAACGACGGTATGGTCGTTACGGCTCTGTTTTAGAGCATACAATTAATGCTGTGTTGTAATCAAAATAAACACTAATTCATTTTATAAAGTGACACAGAATGAAATGATATTTTTTGTTATTCATTCCTATAATATTGCTGCATTATAGGCATTCAATAAAAATTATATGAGCATAATTTCATGCATAATTGATCATGCATATTTATCATATAAACTTTATACGATATGTGTTAATAGTTATAAATTTATATTGAAATAATAATGTATTTCATTTGTCAAATCTCAAAAGATTCGCCGTCACTCTTTCCGAATTTCATCCTAATTAACGAAATCTTTTCAGCATCCAGCAGTGAAGTTGGAAACTAATTGCGATCTTTTCATTTTGCAGTAAGCAAATTGAGATACGTCTGAGTTAACCCTCTTCGTTTAATAAAAAGTACTACATTCTCATTATGTTTCTTGTGTTTGTATAAACAAAAAGGCCCCAGAAAAATACTTTGCAAAGTTTTAATTGGATTAATCCCCTCTGCGCTCCTCGAGTTGATAGCAACAGGAAGATGTAGCTTCCAGACCTTTAAAAGGCTAATTGAAGCATTAAGTGATGTATGTACAACTATTTGTTTCCAGGTCTAGATCAATTGATGGCGGATCGTTTGAAGACACAGGAGCTATCACTGAATACATTTAATCTCCTCTGTAAATCTGTGCCAAAGAAAATCCTGTCACAAATTTGTATACAAAAAGCAAAGCAGAACGTTGATTGAACATCCTTGAAAAGGCCGCAGGCATAAAAGAAACAATAAGCGCGTAAGAGATGAAAAGTCACATTGCGAAATTCGGCTAGGATAACATGAATCATGTATCCTTTCATTCTATATCAAAGGATCCTTTACATATGATGTCTTTGAAACATCAGTGTAAGCGATCAATGAAATGATCAATCTTTAGGGACATGTTTTATTATTTGCTATATCTAATCTTGCTATATATTGTATAAGCTCAATAGAGTAAAAATATGTAGATGCCAATTCGCAAACGTCGCAAAAGTATAAAACTAAGCTAAAATTGCGACGAAAATAAATTACAAACTTAAATCCAATACAATATGAATCATTAACTGGAAGATTTGTTGTTGAAATATCCCATGTGATAATGAGGAGTAGGTTGTTTAAATATGATTTGAAAGCTGCCCGACGGATACAAAACAGACATTTATATCAGCAATGAAAGCGTAAACTCGATTAAATCCAACAAAAAATCTGCATATTGCTTTTTTCCCCATTTGTTAACAGAAATTGATTGCCGAAAGATTAAGCCGTGTTTGTGTTATACATAATAAAATATGATGGAGTACACGACGAAGATGTAGACTGGATTCACCCTCTCCTTTCCTCCAGCTCTTGGTGATTCATTTTGCGTCTCGTTTAGCCCAATTTACTCTACCACGTCTATACAAGTTCCACTTCAAAAAAAAATTTTTTGTGTGAAAATGGGAAGGCTTATATTTTCATCGCATAGATTCAATTCTGGATTTCAATACATTTTATGCTGTGTATGCCAAATTTAGTCATCGATCATAGGGTCAATCTTCAATCGAATCTTCCGCACTAAGAATACTAAAAACATTTAATTTTTTTGTATGCACTTAAGTATTTCCTTATCAGTATAAAACATCCATGCTCCAAATTAAAAATTCTTTTTTAGATTCCTCAAAGACACGCTTACTTGAAACGCGATCACTCCGACGGTTTTAATTGCATTTAAATAAGGTTGCTTATATAACATACCAAAGCGTGAAGTGTTATGAAAAACTGCACATTTTGAAAGACTGAAGCAAAATTTTAGAAAAATGCTTTTAACGCAAGTAAATAAATTGTTTCCGAATGGAGAACTTTTTTATGCGTGATGGACAGCTTGTTATAAAACCAAGAGTGCATTGCAAAATCTGAAAGAAGACAACCGAAAGTCTTGTTCTGGTCACGCAAAAAGCCTCGACAAATTCGAAGATATTTGGTATCATGGCGATGAAATCCAAGACATGCGAAAATTTGCTAAATAAGATGAAAAATACGCATAAAAGGACTTGAAGTCGTGCATTTGTTAAACAAAATTTTTGTGTAGGGCTTAGCACTTATCTTTTATCAGAAATTCAGCTTGCAGCTATTTCACTGATGAGAAAAAATACAAAAGCAATTATCAGTCGATTTTTTTGTTAACTTTAGCCAAACAGGAAATAAACAATGTGTGCAATTATCTCATCATGCACAGTATTCTCGCCCAAAAAAATTTTTCGATATTAACTAGAAATAATTCGCGCATTTTTTAATGGTGTATGTATTTTTAAACTTTTTTTTTTTGAAAATACTTTTCGTGTAACCCAAAAAAATCGATATTTTCGAATCAGTTCAGTTCGAAGCCCTGCAAAATGCTCATTGAAATTGTTATATTTTTTCCAAATACTCATTCAATTTTTCAATGTATGGATCATTCGTTTAACTCCTAAATTTTTACACGGGTCATTTTTGCATTATACGGAAAAGCCAGTAATTGATACAATTTTCTTACCCAGTTACAATTTGATGTAAAAAAAGTAGTTCTTTTCTCGACACCATTTTTTTTTTATCTTTAAATATTTCATGCAATATTCAAATTCCCCTTTCTATCTGTTTTTGCAATGTGTCGTAAATGTAACTACAGTAGAACCTCCATTATCCGGACCTCGGTTATCCGGATTTTCGATTATCCGGATTGTTCAAAATAAACAAAAAGAATCGAATTGGAAAAAAAAATACAATTTATTAATTTGCACGTGGAGAATTGTGTTCACTTTTGCTCACATATGTAATGGATTGCAATATATTTTTTTTGATTCATTGTATGGCGCATTTGTACCAATATCATCGAGTGTATAGTAATAAAAATAATCCTTTATAAAAATAATTTTACATGAGTACATTAATCCATACTTAAGTCTAGAAATTCATATATTGAAGTCTTAGTTTTAAGCTATAGATACAGAGTTTAATTAAGTCCGGACAGTAGACAAATCGGTCTATAGTTTTCGGGATGGATCATTTTTTTTACTAATTTTGGAATCAGAATTACCTTTGCAAATTTCTATAAAGTGGGATAATAACCGATTACCAGGCAAGCATTGAAAACTTTCGTGGGAAGTTTTTAATGATTGTATTATCAATTTCGCCGAACCTGTGTATTTTTTTGTTTTTAATCTTTATTTTTTCTTAATAATAATTACTAACGGAGTGATTATTTTAGTATTTGTTAAGGATTTAGGATAATTTTTGAAGAATTATTTTAATGATTTCGAAATCGTCTGTTTAGTGCTGGGAATCCTGGTGATTAGTCCAAAGTTTTGGATAATAGGTTTACCTTATCTTCACTATCGTCGTTTATTCGGAGATCATCACTTAAAGAAGGAAAACCTATCGTCTTTTGTTTGACTGATTTGACGAACATCGGGTGTACAATATCATGCATTTTGTGTACAATAAAAATTAGATCACTAGTCTTTAATACGCAATCGAGTGTAATCGAGTGATTAAATTACGATGCAAACGATCCTGGATTTCAAGTTTTGAATGATGAGGAAATAGTTAAGGAAATATCTGCCTCAGAAAAACAAGATCCAGAATACGAAGAAGAGATTTGCGAAGGAGGATATATTAATCCTTACACATTCTGAAGCTTTTCATTGTTTAGATGTCGCCATAAAATGGCTTGAGAAGCAAAAATAATGTAAATCAGGACATCATATATATCTTAATAATATTCGCGACTTGGCTGCTATTATATGTGTATATGTATGTAAAATTTCTTCATACTTTCCCTGTCTTTTTCTGTCAATTATGATTTTTTTCTATTATCCGGATTTTTCGTTATCCGGACTACTTCCATCCCCAATTAGTCCGGATAATCGAGGTTCTACTGTATATGCAGTGGACTATAGATTTGCCCTCATATTTCTTAACTCTTTTTGGTCCTATATCGAGCCTGACTCGACATTTTGTTTCTACATTTTTCCCCCCACTCAGATTAAAAATCATGTAATTTTATTTTGTGTAAAGAAATATTGGTTTTTATGATCCTTCATAGTGTTTCGCCTACCTGCTAGAGATACAAAAGAAAGGGGCCCAGATAAAATCCTAAAACACAAGCAGTGACTTTATTATATTATACTTCTTCAATCATATAATATTCATAATATTTTTGTCCGAAACTAACGAATATGCAAAATAAAATTTTAAAAATCCTGGTCTCCATTTAGGCCAATATTTTGAGAGATACCATACATTATCTAATTATAAATGCGCGAGCGATGACATTCTTCATCATGGAAGTCCTAAACAAGTGATTCGCAGCAAAAAAATTAAACATATTTTTACTTTATATAATATTGTGTATAGTTTGGACTACAATTAAAAAGAAATATTAAAAAATAAAAAAATAGTGAGTGATCGAAGAAAAGTTTGTGTTTTTACCAACATTTTTTGTAGTTTTTTGTTTATTTAATAAACATTTTTGAATATTTTTGAATAATTGTAGTCTATACGATGAAGACGTTTATTATACACATGTTTGTCAATTTTTATAGAGAATACTCATCTAGGGCGTGTGGGAGCACTTCCATAAGCTTGGAAAAAGTAGTTTCGAGAAAAACGCTTTAAAGTTCCTTATCCTTTATTTAATTTATATCGACTTGAAATTTACTGAACGTATTCTTAAACATTGGTCCTTTCTGATACACGAAGAAAAAAATATATTTTTAACCAACAAGATAGAAACGTCCATTATTGGTCAATCAATGATCAGACTCGACCAGTGATTTCAATATGTCTTCATCAAAATTTAAGGATTTCTGTTTCAGATTTCTGCTAAGGATATTTTATTCATATCATTAGCTTTAAACTCAGAAATTTTACTAAATAATAGTTTTAACTAAAAAAGCTCACAAACGTGCTTATTTTATCTGGATAAAAACCGCGCTCGAACTGAAGCTCATAAAATGTATGATATCTTTTTAGCCCCCCCTAATATTTCATATCCACTAGACATATTCATCATCTCGGATTATAACACGCAAATATAATATTGCTAGCTCTTATTTCCACGCCATTTATCAAATTGATTATGACTCATTTCCACTGATTAGAGCAATGACGACCAATAGGAGAAAATTTATCAATTGCTCGACGGATATTGAAAGATGAGCGGTTATAGCACTGATGCAGCGATCCAGATTTCTTGGAACTCAAGATAATTCCGATCCATCTACGCTTATATGTATCTCAATTGACAGGAACTGTAAATTAGTTTATAATGACAAAAGAGCGAACGTGTACATACATTTTTGTAAATACAAACTTCAGATAGAAGACGTAAGTCTGAACTGCTATTACTGTGTCAGCTTGTTTTTATTGTTGTCTGATATATTTGGAACTGATATATTTGATGATGATATCGAAAATGAGACCCAAGCATAGCCTAAAACTATGATAAACAAAGAACAATTTAGAGCCATGTCAAAAATTTGTTATAAATACTTCAATAATATGCGATACATGTCGTATGAATATGTAACATAGTGTTTTCACCGCTGATTATAAAAATAGCTTTGCTAATGCTACGTATATATGAAGTGGGGATGCACAAAGCAGCTCCGTAACTTCACCCCGCTCCAACGATTACGCTTCCAAACAGATGGCCCACTAGGGTGCGTTCACAATCGGATCGCAGAGGAGGGAGATGGCGGCAACGAAAACACGACCTTTATTAATATTTTTCAAATTGTTCTCAAAGCAAAACATCAACCACGACAATCCAACACGTTGAATTGTCGTGGTCTACATCTAAAGTTTCCATTCGGTATCGATCATAGAAATTAAGTTGATGTTTCAGACACTAAGGCGATGTATAAAGTAATGCATTGCCCCCTATGATATAATTTTAAAATCACCCATAAATCTTACCTAATATTTCTAATTTAAAAAGAAAAATATAGTAAAATAGATATTTGACAGTGGAATTGAATAACAACAATCATAATTACAAAATTGTCTATTATCAAATGCGAAATTTCATGGTAAAAATACAAATTTTGTGTTTGTCGCGTATTTTTCAATCTATGCTACCATTACCATGCTCTCAAAGTTATTAGATCATTTTGGTACGGACATTGAGATAATTACGTCAGTAGTTTGTGGGCATTCAAGACCAACACCAAAGGCTATTAGTAGATAAATGTCATCATAATTGCTCACACAATCTGCTTACATATTGTTTACGCCGTTTTTATACGTCGGATGCGATGTGCGTCGTGTGTTTAATGTCAATTCGCGTGTGGTATAACGATATAATACCCGCTTTTTTGAGGGTCACAGATCATCACAGAAAATAACTGGAGTTGAGCTTGACGATGAATGAAATTGCAGTCGGTGCGAGGGTCTAGTACAGAGACTTCCAATCTTGTGCCAGCGGGCACACACGCGCCCGCAGCAAAGTGTTGGACTAATAAAAATAAGAAATCACAAAAATCATTTGAAATAGGACCTATTAAGGTCACTGTCAATGCAAAATCTAACAAGAAATATTTATAATATTTTTAAAAAATATTCTTTTTGTATTATCACCGCATAATGAATCAATAATCAATAAGTACCAAAACATTATTGGGATTAAGACATTAATACATGCAAATCTTTTATTACAGGGATTGTGTAAAACCTCTTTAAGAAAGGATGAATCTTCTAAAAGATGCTTAACCCTTAAAGGAGTACTGTGCCAGGGTCTGGTATCCCCCCCTCCACTTTTCAGAAAGAGCACTCTTGTACATTGAGCTCGGAGACAGACAGAGACATCATTTCTTTCTAAAGCAGGAGCAAATGAATCGATTTCTTGTGTGTTGTTTATGTAAATGACGTGGTCTTGTATGCTATCAACAGTGTTTATTTACAATTTACTCAGTCTCAAATTGAAGGTTGTCTTACGCCGATAGGAGCTGACAGAATGTAATCGGTGTAAAGCGATTATGGCATCAACGACTTCATCGATTTTAAATTTGCTCACTCCTCAAAAGGTTAAATTGGCCCACTTTTTGATCCTTTAGAATCTATAGAAGATTTGAAAAATCTGTATTTCGTAAGGTCAAACGCTTTAAAAATAAGGTAACGTACAATGAAAAATTGAAGAAAAGAAACAGGGCTATCACTTTCAGTTCCAAATATGTATACCGTCACTATTTTTGCAATCTCCAATGCACCCGCGTCATAGAAAGGTTGGGAGCCCCTGGTCAAGTGCTATCGTTAAACACAAGGAAATGATGTAACAATCGATGAGTGTCTATTGAAGATAAATGAGGAGAACCGCAAAAGAGAGAGTGTCGGTTGTTCGAATTGTGCAATTATGATGGATGAATGGGTGTAGTTTACCATCGGCCGTTTATTGGCTTTTAATTGTCTACTAATCGAAAAAGTTTCGACGACTGAGTCTTCCCATTAGGTCCAAATGGCCTGGAGTTAATGTTGCGATTCATAGTTAACTCCAACAAAGAAAAACGCGCGCTTAGCGAAATGAAATCAAAAGCAAGTGTTTAAATGTGTATAT
Organism: Stenopsyche tienmushanensis; assembly: GCA_008973525.1. NCBI lineage: Eukaryota > Metazoa > Arthropoda > Insecta > Trichoptera > Stenopsychidae > Stenopsyche > Stenopsyche tienmushanensis. Next base: position 858,658 of record WACJ01000026.1, read on the forward strand.
AGTGGTTGAGATCCTGGACCCTATAAAGTTTGTGATTCAAATCCAGATTATGCTAAAAATTCAACGTACTACAACTATTTCCAATCGATCATCTCAATCCAGGTTTATCCCGATTTCCTGGGTTTGAAAAAATAAATACTGAGGCGATTAATGAAGTCGCGCATCGCGTGCGCAGTCGCGCATTTCAATAGAAACGCTCTAATTTTATTAGATTATAACATCCATGTTATTAAAGCAACATCTGCCAAATTTATTGTGAATTATTTGATAGTGTATGGCAAATTATCTTGGAAGGTAAATTGTACATCATCAAATTTTATTTTCCAAATCAGTACGCCACAACCATCCTGCCGAGTCGACTATTCGATTTGTATCGAAATTCAAGTCAACTAGTTCAATAAACAATCAGCCAACTCCCATACATCACCAAAACATAAGATCTGCTGAAAACATTGTTTTTCTTCTCTCCTTCCCTATAATCCTCTTTTAGATAAAATTTCCATTCAAATCCATCCTGACGCAATCATGCATGGAAGCCAATGGGAAACTACCTAGAAAAGTTTTATATGAAAATAGCCTACATCCGATAACGGATATTGTACCTTAAGAAGAAGAAGAAATGCAATTTGAAGTCCAAACCTTGTCTCTTAAGTTTCAATAACTTTAAAATAACTCAATTTAAGGTCTTACGTTTTATGCGAAGACTGCTATGGGAATTTTCAGTCCGCTTGTATGAACTGAGCGCCATACAGACCATAAAACATTTCGCCGATAACCGCTCGTATTACTCAGTCCCTGGAGGGCATGAAATGATCAGCCATAAAAAGACATGCGATGAAATGTTGTAGCTTTAGATTTAAGATGAAATATCACACTCATCTTCATCTGCTCGACGGAATCCATTGCGCCCGATTTTTTTCCTATTTAACCCATCCGTCTAGCAACAAGCGTTTGATTCTTGACGAATTCCATGATGACTACACTTTCGAAATAAAGTGTCTCGAAATTATTTTTTATATATTACTAGCGAATATCACATGAGCTTAGTAATTATTTAAAAAAAACTGCAATATGTGGTTTATTGCTTCATGTGCAGACACGCTTTCGCCTCGAAGACTCCATGTCTCCCTCTCTCTCGTGAGTAGAGCTTAACCACGCGGTTCATGCATCATTTCACCAGGCCAATATTCGCCAACATGGTACATCAGCTAAACCCTTTGCATAACAAATTGAGCACATAAACAATACTTGTACTAATTCTATAACATTTACAAAGGTATGCATAATAACTCCCCAAAGTTTCATTGCAATAGGATGAGCGATATGGCAACGCATAAAACATGAACAAAGAAACACTATTTTTTATATATAATACTAATGTTTACCCGAAAGAAAGTTTTTATTAATTATTCATATATTTTATTAATATTCAATTATTTGAGAGATAATTAAGAATTCAAATAAACCTCTTTGCGCTCTAATTTACTGTCACCTTGTGGGCGATCTATCTATTGGTTTGTTCAATATACAATATGATGCAGACTGTGCATTTGATTTCGTGATTCCTCTGATTTTCTTTTTTCACTTTATTCTTTTTGTTGAGCTACATTTTTTCCCGTTCAAAAAAATATGCTTATGCCATGCTAATTAAATGCCTTTGGAAACTAAATATTTTTCCGTGTGGTATGTACTATCTGGTAATAAAAGGGAAGGACGCGTGCAGCCCATATACAGCTATCCATGTGAGAAGCATGCACGCATACCCTGTGTGTTCCTGTGCTTTGTTACATTTCAACTACACACATTTCAATTCCAATTAATCCATATCAATAGGAATCATTGAGACACAATATCTTCTCCTAGATATTTTTCATTTCAAAATGTAGTTTCGATGGTACCGTTGCTACATGTCGTATTGGATTTACATTCCGAAGAAAAATTATAGGCACGCCAATTTTAGGTTTTAGGTGTTTATAAATCCCGGGATTAGTAAACGTAATCCCGAATAATTCTGAATCGAATTTTTTATCTAACAGAAATCGTACACCTTACCAGTAAGATGAAGGCTACTAAATCGAGACATTTCTGCCGAAATCTGGACGCTTGGAAACACTGGCGTAACTACTAATTGGCGAGGTTAGGCAACGCCTAGGGGTAGTAACTGTCTAATCTATTTATACAGTTTTTATATGCTTTTTTAAATTGTTATATTAACCTTTCCCCACCGGTGATGTATTTAATACACCTCGACTCTAATAATGGGGATATCGATATGAAATACATTAGATACGGGGCTTAGAATTTTTGTATTCTTTCGTAATATAATCACGAATCACATAAAAGTATTATAGTATATAAGTATTCATCTGCAGCGACGGAAACAAATAATTTGTCGGGAAATCTTAATGGTGTTATACGAAAAAGGGGGCTCACTCAGTCATCAAATCGAACTAGCATTTAAATATCCGATATTTTTGTATTGTATTTTTATTTTTTCTTAAATATATAAAACTCTTTGACCTTCGAGTTATTTTTTTATATTAAACAAATTGACTTATTAGTAATTTTTGAACAAATTTATCATGGTAATTTTTTAAACTATTGAAAATCCCGATCCCGGGATCCCGGGACTGATCCCGGGATGATCTAATGCAATCCCGGGATCGAAATTTTGGTTCGGGATTGGATTCCCAAGCGGTTACCTGTATTGATAGACGTAACATGACCTTCAAACATACTTCTTAGGATTGATTCATTGAACGTATGTAATACGATATTGTAACTCATGCGGCTAATTACGATTGACATTGCTATGGTATGGTACGTTTTATCATTTGATATTTATATGTATATATTAATTTGACGCATTACATAGACTTAATACAATATATAATGCAAGTATTTTCGTTTTTTGAATAATTTATAAAATTCATGGAACCGGTTAAGTTATAATGTCACATATTTTAAATAAAACTTGAAAGCCTCTGAATATCAAAAATAAAAAGCTGCTGCTCCTCCTTAAATTTTCGCTTGGGTAGACATTTTTCTGTATATCATGAGACTTATTCGGTCTATATAGACTTTAAATTTATTACAGTAGACACATTTCGTGACATTTAATTGTAGTCGCTTTCACGACAAAATATTTAATGGATTACAAATTATTTTGATTCAGGAAAAACAGCAGCGATGACTATTCATTATTTACTCTTAAGAAAAGTCGCACAAAACCCTCGTCCACCCCATTAAAAGCGAAGTGGTCCTAAACAGCATCTGACGAGGGCTAAATTTAAATTCGAACATTCATCGGAAGCGTAGCGAATCTCCTCCATGGACGCAAATAATTTGTCGTAGCCGACTTTGGGCAGACTGTAAAATAACTTGGACTACGCAAGTTCAATGTCTTCTGGGGTGGCTATTTATGGATTTAGTTCAACGCACGCCCCGTAAATTTTACTGAGTCTTGTTTTAAAGCCCAACATTTTCGGAATGCAGCAAGACGCCTACTTGGTGTGACTGAAGGCGCGAACATTAAGCAAATAGTGCGAATCAAAGACATTGCGGCTTTTAGAGCTGAGCAACAAGCTTCCGTTTGATCTCGATGCTAATCATAAAAAGTGGCATTGCATAATATCTAATTGAACTTTCTGGCTTTCAAATAACATACACTTATTTGAGAACCGACATATTGCTAAAAATATCGCCCTAAAAATACATTTTCAAACTGTTCGACACGAAAACACTGGAATGATTATTTGCTTTTAGTTTTATTTGCACTTGTGGATAAAACCAAATAATATCCTAAGCAATTGATTAACCTTTTGAGGAGTGAGCAAATATAAAATCGATGAAGTCGTTGATGCCATAATAGCTTTACACTGATGATTGTCTGTCAACCCCTATCAACGTAAAACAATCATCAATTCGAGGCAGAGTCAATTATAAATAAGCAGTGTTGATAACATACAAGACCACGGCATTTCTTTACATAAACAATACACAAAAAATCGATTCATTTGCTCCTGCTTTAGAAAGAAATGATAATCGGACAAAGACTCATTCAACAAGGAGCGATAACACTGTCGATAGCACAAAATATTCGGTCATTTCTTTGCGTAAACAAATAATAAAACACTTGAAATCGAAATCATTATTAGTCGATAAATTTGGGCTAACGATATATGCGGGGAAGCTCTCCGTCTCTGTCTCCCGAACTGAGCTACGTTCTCTCTCTGTCTGTCTCCGAGCTCAATATACAAGAGTGCTATTTCTGAAAAGTGGAGAGGTGATCCCAGGCCCTGGGATAGTACTCCTTTATGGGTTAAAAAGACAAGATATTTAAGAAATGTATAATAACTTAAGCTTAATACAGTGGATTTTATCTCAGAAGCTTATTATAAAGGCACATATTCAAATACAGATTGTGTAAAAAAAATCATCATAGTAAAATTTGATTGATTGGAAGTATAAATATTTCTGATCGATCGTCTTGATACAAGTTTAGACTGATATTCTTGTTCTAAAAATGTAAATTTTGACCCCTATATGAAAAACAATGATAAACCACTACATGAAAAAATGTTTTCTAGAAAAATCTGCTTTGAAGATTACCTTCTTCTGATAATGGATTTGATAATGTTGGGTTGATCGACGTTAATAGTTTGGTTGTCTCAAATTGGCCGGATTCCCTCATGACATCTCCATTATCGAAAGTTTAATAAAATGATATACAGTAGAACCTCGATTATCCGGACAAAATTGGGGATAGAAGTAGTTCGGATAACGAAAAATCCTAATAATCGAAAAAAATCATAATTGACAGGGAAAGTGTGAATATTTTTTACTCATTTAGATTTACATACACATATAATAAATTATTTTTTATTAAAAAAATCAATGATCGATTTTTGCTTAAAGCTTGCTCTTCTTTTAGAAGCTGCCAAATCGCGAATTTTCTTATGATATAAAAGTTGTTCTTATTTACATTCTTCTTGCTTCTTAAGCCATTTCACCAATATCTCCTCTCTCGCAGATCTCTTCTTCGTCTTCTGGATCTTGTTCTTCTGATGCAGATATTTCTTCAATTATTTCCTCACCATTTAAAATTTGAAATCCAGAACCGTTTGCATCGCAATTTAACCAGTCGGTTACATCTTCTTTGTCGCATTCAGCACTTACGGAAATTTGTGCTATTGCTTCCACAATGTCTTCCATATTAGGTTCTACCGCTTTACTGGAACTTACTAATGATCTTTTCAAGATTTTGTTCCATGAATTTTTCAAAGTTGACACTTGAACTTGACTAATGAACTCCAACTATCTGCTGCGATGTAGCAACAATCTTTTTAATTTATTTTCGTGTGGAAACTGATAAATAAATTAATATTTATAATTTTGTGAGTGTATTTGTATACGCGAGCAAAAGTGAACACAATTCTCCAATTCTTCAGCAAATTGTATTTTTTTATTTTGAACAATCCGGATAATCGAGGTCCGGATAATGGAGGTTTTACTGTACTAGATAAATCAATTTTTTAATTATTTCTCCTTTCCTTCTTTTGAGCCCTCCTTTTCGACATCGCACTATAAAGACTGATCGCCGACGAGGATCGAGAACTGCGCCCCTCGTTTGAAAGAGGGTACATCAGCACTCCAAGCGACCCTTGAATGCGATCCCGCGACCGGACAAGATGACGAACGGGGATTGTCGCAGCGGCGAAGATAACGAAATGGGAGAGTGTGACGTTAGCAAGATTTGAATACTAATCTTACCATCGATGTAAGATTCATACCAAGCTCATAATCAGTTTTTGTCTGATTAAACCACTAAGAATTTTTGGGTTTCCAAAACAAAATTGCAAATAAACAAATTTGTCCACGTTATATTTGTTAAATTTGTCCATGTTTTCAAAAATCAAATAAGGTGAACGTGCAGTATTTAATAATTTATACAAAGACGATTACGTAAACCAATGTATAGATTCAAAATATCAACTTTTAGAAAGAGATTCTGATCGACATCTGAACGCTCATAGGTCACTTCTGGCATATCTCCGAATAAAAATCATTTTAGCGATGTGCTTTACGACAACCCAGAAAGATTCCAGGTAGATAATTCAAGGTTCATTGGCAAAAGCATTTTATTGTATGTCTTTCAGATTCCGAAAACAACTATTTATTGCGAAAAATCGAGAAATCATATTTTGGACGCGTCACCCCAAACGATTCAATATAAATCCACGTCAAATAAGTCGCAAATTAAGGATAACTCTCTTCCCAAATTTAATACACGAAAATGCGATCTTAAATCGAGACCGAACTTCAATACTCATTAAGGCCGTATATAGTACGTATTAAGCACTCAGCTGAGTTTTATTGATTTTAGGACGTTGTTTGTTTTGTAAAAATTCTCAGAGATCCCCTCAAAATATTTACGAGAACGCTGATCAATGGCGACGGAATTCCATCTTTTCCCCGATTAGTCATAGGATGAAAATCCACCCCGACTTTCAGCCCCCTTTCCAACTGAAGACAAGTCATTCTGATTGAGTAAACACAGAGCAGATGCAATCAACTCTCCAAAAGATCTCATCTCGATCCGAAAAGTAGAGTGGTTATTTATAGTACAAAGACATTTAAAACAATGGCGGATTTAATTATAGACATTATTGTCCTTTGTAGAATGACTTTGTTTTCGGTAAGGGGCCGATCGATTGCGGTTGATGTTCCTGCATTACATTTTCTATAAATAAGCTTTAAGGTTTATCGCAATATTTTTAGATACCAATTTGGGTTTCGGGATCAATCACGGTCGATTGGTCCAACTTTTTGCATGCTGGGTCTCTATTTCCACGACGGGGTGCTCGGGGTGATTGATTATTGAGTCTGCAGCCCCTGTCTATGTGTGACTCATCAATCGCACCCTCGAAAAGAAAGCGACCCCAGAATAGACAGCATATATGCACATAAACATGCGAGATTTTTAATAGCAAGTCTGGCGGATTTCTTTCGCGAACGCGTGCGCGTATTTAAATCGCGAGGAACTTGTCTGGGTTCTGTCTATCGTATTTGGTTACAGAGCTATAAAATAACATCTCGAGAAATATGCGAGAACCGATATCCTTACAACTATTCAATTATTTACGATATATGATTTCTTTCCGTAGAATCGAAAATAACTCATACCTTCATTGACGTCTGCTTCATATGCCTTGCCTTTGTCAATCAATTATTAGACATTGACCGGATTACATCCTAATATCTCCAGTATCGAAAGAGTAATAAAATGATATATAATACTAGATCATTTAATATTTTAATTGTTTGGCCTTTTTTTAATTTGAGCCCTAATTTTTGACGTCGCTCTGTAAAGACAGATCGCTGACGAGGGTCGAAAACTGCGCCCTTTGCAGAACAGGAATCATCATCGAGGATAATAGTATGGAGCGCCCCGGCACTCTAAGCGACCCCTGGGCGCGGTCTCCGCGGCCAAACAAGGTGGCGAACGGGGATTGTCGCAGCAGTGAAGACAACGCAATGGGAGAATGTGACTTTTTCATTGCTATGGCTATTGATTAGCGATTTTATGACCGCGTGAGCCCCCATTTTCATATAACACTATCAATTTGACTGATAAAATTCCTTTCTGCTGGGACACGGACTAAAACTCGCAAAATTCCCGATTTCCAAACAAATTATTTGTTTCCGTCGCTGCAGATGAATACTTATATACTATAATACTTTGATGTGATTCGTAATTATATTACGGAAGAATACCAAAATTCTGAGCCCCGTATCTATTATATTTCATATTGATATTCCCATTATTAGAATCGAGGTGTAGTAAATACATCACCGGTAGAGAAAGGTTAATATAACATATGGAAAAACAAACATATGTAATGTATATATATTTTTTCAGGATTACGTTTACTAATCCCGGGATTCATGAGCACCTAAAACTGTTCGGGATCCCGGGATTGGATTCTCTAATTACGACACTCTTCCTATTTGTTAATTTTAATGCGATTCTGTCTCCAATTTAGCAACCATTTTGACCATCGTTTGTCACTTTAACGAAAAAAATAGTTTTATTCGATCCAATATTCAAATTTATTATATTTATCCACCGATCCCCCTGGATGACGTTTATTTTATTGAAAAGCGTTCTTGTATGATGTTTTCGCAAGGGTTACGCTGAGCTTAGACGACGGTACACAAAGGTAATGCTGTGATACATCCCACGATCGCTTCTGTACTTTTCAAACTTTTTCAAATATTTATATATTATATCAAAATTAACTCATGACGCAATAATGGCGAGAATCATACGAAAATATCTGCTGCCATGTGGTTTACATGCATTGATCTAAAATATGGTAAATATTAGATTACGCTGTATAAAATTAATGTGTTTGAATCTGATAAATTCCGAAAATTTCACCATATTTTTTCATGACGAACTTCAAAGAGATTTATTTCAAGATGTATTTCATATATATGGAATTTCGTATCATTCCAGATGTCGGGGAATGCGTGGATGCCATTTATAATATAACTATAAACATAGTTTCTTTGTGCGTAAATATTAAATTTTGACCAAAAAAATAAATAAAAAAAAGGTCATCAGTTAAATCTGTAATATTTTATAGTTGCAGTTGCATATGCATTATTGCAGTTAATCCCTTGTAAGAACTTGGCGACCAAAACGTCTTTATGGAAGTAATACATGCAGCTTTATTATAGCGGGATTAAATAATCCATTAACTCTTTAAGAAAACGAGCATAATCCAAAAGAAACTCAAAGAAAACTTCCCCATAAAAAGCTTGATTGATATTTTGTGGAAAATATTTTCTAGTGTTGGTTCTTGATAAAAATTATTATTCATTTTTATTACAAAAGACATTCTTGATTCATTGAGACCATCATGAAATGCGATCAGGCTAATTACATTTGGCACGGCATGTAAAATATATTTATTAGCTTAATTATAATTAAGGCTTTGCTCTTCTGTAAATGTACGTAATATACGTACATAGTACGTAAGTACGCCAGAACAAGTGTTGCCAGAACAACTTTTCTGGAGGAAGTATAAAAAGTCTTCAGAGAAATTCATTCACAACGAGTTGTAGAGAATTTGACTATTATTCGGAATATTGATTCATTTTATTTCAAATTTTTCATAAACGATTCGAATAAATTATTGGAAATCGTGAGACAGAGACGGGTGTCTTGCGTCTCATCATACACTCGTGCATCGATGGAAAAATCGCGCCATAAAGGTAACCCTACACGTCTAAACATTCTCAATATATTTTTAATTTTAAATGTTCATGCTTACTATTCAACAAAAATCGTATTTTAAAGAATCTTAACCATCATAAAATTTAGGTATAATTAACTGAAATCGCTATCGTCGGATAAACTATTACTTTTTCAACAAAGATAAGACAACTTTCGTTCGTGTTGTCTTGAAAGTAGGCGTTTGTTTTGATAATTAAGATACTCGCATCATTTTTATCGTTGATCCATTTTGTTATTCCCTCTTGACTGCTCTGGAGTAACGTCATTAGCCGAGTATCACTACTCCTTTACAAAATCTACTCCTTCAAAAGTAAACTGGCAGGCTTGCACGGTAATTCGAAACACATTAATAGGCAAAAATAGTTGAACAACAGAAATCAGATACCATGGGAGTTTAACATTAAGAAATATTCCGAAGAAATGAATGAACATCGTGTTCTATTTTTGTTACGCGCTGCGGTGGAGCTGAAAAAAAATGGATTTACATTAGAGCATAGCGTGTATGTTCTCCGATTTGAAAGGGTTAAAAGGTAAAGATGAAATAAACAAATAAACCTACCTACGAAATTACTGTAATTACTTTCTGTAGGACTAGCAACTCAATCATCTTGGGTTTAAATCGATAAAAGATGTGACTGACGATCTCATTTTTAAAAACATAACTCCAGCGCAACGGCCTTCCTAAGATGATGCCCTCGTTGGCGCCTACTATGGCAGTTTAACTCCTCTTCTTCTCTTAATCTTAAGCTGTCAGGGAGCTTCGACGTACATGTACGTCCTAATTCTTATGCCCCAGAAAGAGCAATCTTGCACATTGAAGCTCGGAGACAGACAGAGACAGAGAGAACTTAGCGCAATTCGGGAGACTGAGACGGATAGTTCCTCGCATGATTGTATAGATCGTTAAGCCCAAATTTATCGACTTATAATGATTTCGATTTCAAGTGTGTTATTTGTTTACGCAAAGAAACGACCGAATATTGTGTGTTATCTATTTAACTGCTTGCCGTTCTTCGCTGCGTGTTGAATGAGTCTTTGTTCAATTATCATTTCCTTCTAAAGCAGGAGCAAATTAATCGATTTTTTGTGCATTGTTTATGTAAAGAAATGACGCGATCTTGTATGTTATCAAATGTTTATTTACAGTTGACTCTGCCTCGAATTGAAGATTGTCTTAGGCTCATTAGGAGCTGACAGAAAGTAATCGGCGTAAAGCGATTATGACATCTATAAATTCATCGATTTTAAATTTGCTCGCTCCTCAACAGGTTAATGGCCCGTCATGTCTGACACCAGTGTAACGTGGAGGACAGACAAGTTGCGGGAATATTCTCGCGTCAGCACAAGACGGGAAGCGTCAAAATCTAGTTAGATATCGTAGTATTGGACAAGTTAGATATCGATGTCCAATACTATTAATTATGTAGAGGACAATAAAATGATCAATGAATATTGCAATAACGATTATATTGAAGGAACCACATTACATGCAAATTTTTACACGGTTATATTAAAACGCCCCCAACAATTTTATATAACCAGCGTCATTTTTGGTTGGTTTCATTGGTTTCTTTTTCATCCAATCGCACTTTTAAATCGACTGGCACACGATTTATTGTACAAAAAGCGTTTGAGGATATCCCATGGATGCATATTTTCGAACTATTTCTGGTACGTGTGCCGGCTTTCCCTGGTTAAAACATTATAGACGAAAACCCTTTGAACATTCTATGTTTGCTTTTTGTAAATTAAAATTATGACTCAAAGGCTTTTATGCTGTGTTTTTATAAAAAAAAAAAACCACTTAAACGTGGTTTTTCCAGCTTTTGTTTGGTTCAAAAATGTAGTCGTCAATCCGACTTCTTGCACATTTACTTAAAGTTTTAACAGAAAAAATTAAAGCTTTTCATCTTATTTGAGTCTAAGCACCATAGAAAATGTATGCATATTTATTTTATTAAAGATGTAAGCAATTACTTCAAGAACATTGTAAACAGAATGATCGGTCTATATTTTTTTGTTTCTTATTTATCAAACTTCACGATGCCATAGCTCTTTCCATACATTCCATTTCCGTAATACATTTTCTAATATAGAAATATAATCTAGAATATACGGGTCGTAGATTCCCACGCAATGCCTTATGTAAACACGTTTCCATCAAAGTATTTTATCCAATATCGTGCCAACGCGTGATTCACATAGTACGCTTTTGTTGAATCACATGACGATCATTCTTGGACAAATTGTTCACTTTTGTATTTTAATTGAGTTTTGACACATATTTATATGATGTTTTGCTATATTTTAACAATACAATACTAAGGGGATCGAGCCAATTATCAAGTTGTGTAAATTCAATTTGTATTTCATCATCATAGTGCAACCACAAACGGTCCACTGCAGAACTATGGGCCTCTTCAACATCCATTCACAGGAAGGGGTTACGTCCATCTCGTCTGTATCATACATTCACCTCCTCATTCGCTCGATATTGAAGGTAGCATTACCATTGGGTTTTATTTCGAACGCACACCCAACGGGTATCCTGAATGAACGTTTTGACGAATGCTTTCCCGACCGTTTCGATAGAGAGTGTGGGAGGTTTGTAACCCCCCACACTCCCTATGGTGTACTGATTCACACAATCCACAGATAAAAGAAAAACTTATCGAAGTTTAATAATGCCTGGGATAATAGAAAATTTTTGGATTGACTGTAAATAGGCCTTTCATCGATATACTGACAGTTGAAAAACAAAGAGATAGTTGTCAATGAGGCTGTCAACCTCCTATTATGCATCCTCAAATGCTTGGATATGAACCAGAAGTGATTTCGTAAAGGCATATTTATTATACAAGCTTATGTATTATAAAACATTCAAAAAATAGATTATCTCACCAAACGAATGCATTTGGTAATTGAATGTCATTATCATATTGCAGCCATAAACAGTCCACTGCAGAATTAGGGCCTCTTTAATATCCAATAACTAGCTGGTACCCGGCGCGTTGCTGCCACAGAAGCAATATTTCTAAAAATATCATTTGAAATTTGAAATAGGTATCTTGTTTAATTAGGAATGATAGTTATATTATAAATATGAATAAACATACAAACATTGAATTTTATATATAAGATCTACTGTAAGTTAATTGTACTATGCTTATATTATTTGAGAAAGTGCAAACAATAAGTTGGCTAAGTTTTATCGCAATCGAATAAACGGTATGGTAGCGCATTAAATACAGACAAACAAACATTCATTTTTATAAATTAAACAATGCTTATGTTACTTGCGAAATTCTTAGCAATAGGTGGACGAAGTTTTATTGCAATCCAATGAACGGTATGACAGCGCATTTCAAACGAACAAAACCCAAAGAATTTTTATATATTAGAAATATAAATAAAAGTTCATTATATATTGAAGATATATAAGCATAACCTTTGAGTTTAATTTACATGATCTTTCAATAGAGACGCTCAAAATTTGGTATGGTAAGTAGTAAATCATCAAATTTTATTTAACCGAGTCGACTATTCGACATTTGATACCCAAATTTGAGTCAACCGCTTCCATAATCACCTTTGGATGTTCCAAAGGTGACCAAAACGCAACGTCTGATGAAAACATGACTGCTGTGCGTGAGAATGTACGGGACAACCTGAGGCAATCAATTTCGCTTCGACAAAAAGAAGAATTTGGCCTTGTTGCAACTTCAACTTATAACGACCATAGAAAACGCCGTGTGCTTGTTTGTTAGGCTCTGAAATAGTTTGAAATTGACCCAAAATTCGCCAAAAAACCCTATTTGGATAAAAATATGTTTCGAATACAGATCATTCGAAGCAGAATCGTAAATCGGCAAAACCGTTATTTTTCCCGAAACCAAAACCATAACCGAATCGATATAAATGCCTGGAACTGAATCAAAATGAAAAAATAACGGCTCGATACTCTTATAAATAAGACTTATTACGAGGCATATCCCGAAAGTAAGTGTACTGTGACAATAACGACCTGTGGTCTTTTACTTTTTTTAGGATGGTAATTATGTTGAAAAATAGTTGTACAAATGTATCAACAATATCCTGCATATTTTTTCGAATACACTTTTTCTAAAAAAAAAAAATATAAAAATTCAGTACACTTACTTTCGGGATTTTCTCGTATGTAATTTCCTAGGATACACAATTCGATGAGTACCTGTAGAGCTTTTAACTGCAATTAATTGAGATGTCAATTGCAGGTTTGTGCTTACTTGGACTATATTCAGTTAGTGGATTACGTGTGTATTCTAGCTCCTACGGCGAAAGCACAATTATTCTGATCACGAGCAGATTTACATCATGGTCTGGTTGCGATTCATTTTTATCTTTTAGCAATTCAAAGTGCTCTTCGAGATAGCCATTTAAAATTAACATTCAAACGGGGAAAAAACATACATTCCGCACATTGTGCAGCTAATAGCGAAAGCTTCAAAGAAACACATAACTGAAAAATAATGCGCATAAAATAATTTAATAAAAATATTAGCTTGGCAAATGAAAAACCACCCTCGAGTATGTTATGTCATGGTATTTCACTTAGCCTAATTAAAAACATGCTGTTGCTTTAGATGACACTTACTTTAATAGGAAAAAAGCCGTTTTAAATTATTATCATTTATATGCACCCCAACCAAAGTACTAAAATACTATTGAAAGTTGGAAGGGCATTTGTTCTGCATTGGTTTACATCCGGCTAACTGACAATGATGACCCAATAAATCGGCTTTTGATAATATCCAAACATCTAGACGCGTTCCCTTTTCATCGGTTGATTCCACGATTTACGTATCAATCGAATTGTCTTATTAATCGACACGAAAGGGTCGAATCGGTGCTTGAATCTAACGCGGACGTCACTATAAGAGCATTCCACAGAAGATCGGACAAGGAATTTGCTTTTTTTTGTTCGTTCCCATCAACAGACAGAACATTTGTCTGATAAAGGTTTTCCTGGCATTTTTTGATCGTAATTAAAACATCTTTTTCAACGACCATGTGTTAAACTGACGTACCATTCGTGTATTATTATTTTGTGATGATATAAATTTATCAAGCGTTCGTCGGAACCGTTTATCGCTTCCGAATGATAATTTTCAGAATGAAAACCACAATCAATTTAATTGTGCATTCAATTAGTGCATTTATAGATAAGAATGAATTATATGAATAATCTTTATCATAGTTAAAAATAAATGCGCAATGGATTTGGTCCAGAACACTTTTTTCAAGTCACAAATTAGATTGCGACGATCGTCGCATATTAATCTAGTTAGGACTAGGGAATCCAATCCCGAGCCAAAATTTCGATCCCGGGATTTCGGGATTTCATTAGACAATCCCGGGATCAGTCAAATATTAATTTGAAAATATGCCCGAAGTAACATTAAACCATCGAGTTTCGTATAACACCATCGATGTGATTGATAAAATTCCTTTCTGCTGAGACACGGACTAAAACTCGCAAAAATCCCGATTTCCCGACAAATTATTTATTTCCGTCGCTGCAGATGAATACTTATATACTATAATACTTTGATGTGATTCGTAATTATATTACGGAGGAATACAAAAATTCCGAGCCCCTTATCTATTATATTTCATATCGATATTCCCATTATTAGAGTCGATGTGTAGTAAATACATCACCGGTAGGGAAAGGTTACTATAACGATTTGAAAAACATACATGTACGCTATATCGGGATTGCGTTTACTAATCCCGGGGTTCTTAAGTGCCTAAAACTGTCCGGGATCCCGGGATTGGATTCCCTAGTTAGGACCACATTTTGCATATATCTATACGAATATTTCAATAAGTGCATTACATTCAGTATTGGATAGGCGTAATTTTCGTTCTATAAAGTGGAAGAAATGGAAGAAGTCCATAAAGATACATATATGCATTCGATTGTTGTTGTTTGGACTTACATTTTGCCTGAACAGCCTTCTTAGAATTGCAACATATGAGCGTGCACGAGTAAACAATAATCTGGTTACCTCAAACAAAATATTGAAACTAAACAGATCTTAACCCCTAAAGGAGTACTGTGCCAGGGTCTGGCATCCCCGCTCCCTTTTTCAGTAAGAGCACTCTTGTACATTGAGCTCGGAGATAGACAGAGACTTATCATTTCTTTCTAAAGCAGGAGCAAATGAATCGATTTATTGTGTATTGTTTATGTAAAGAAATGACGTGGTCTTGTATGCTATCAACAGTGCTTATTTACAATTGAATCTGCCTCGAATTCAATACTGTCTTACGCTGATAGGAGTTGACAGAAAGTAATCAGTGTAAAGCGATTATGGCATCAACGACTTCATCGATTTTAAATTTGCTGAATTGAATGAATTTTTGAAAAAAATACATGAGCAAATTTATCTTTTTAAAAATATTTTTTTTCGTGCTAATAAAGTGATTGTATTAGTAAACGGCCAAAATTTCATCAACTGTCTGTATGTCTGTGGGAACCCTCATATATAACAGATTTATCAAAGACACTTTCTATAGATCCATGCAAAAATATATTTGTGTGACAATATTGACTCGATATTGCAAAACATGATGAGATTTAATCTTTTCATTCCTCGTTTCATTTACTATGTGTATTTTTATTAATAAATTCGCTATTTCGGACGGGATTGGGTTGAGAGCCAGTGCCCCACTTGTTAGGTGTCAAATATGATTTGTTCATGAATAACAAAAACGTTCACGGTAGAAATTGGATTTTGATGTATGTAAATGGGGAATAAGAATCGTAGTACGGTTAAGCATTTTGTATCGCTGTCAAAGGCAAGTTGTGGGTGTAAGGCTTGATCCTCTTACCACCCCCTTGTAACCCCCCTCTAAGCTATCGAAATATCTACTATAATACAAACTTCGAGTGAGATATTCAAATACGGTAAACGTTTTATTTGACACTCTCTGTACGCAAATTCTATGGCAGTTATATCACTGCGGTGTTTATTGCCATAAGTGTATAGATTGCTTATGTTATTGAATTCCATTACGTGCAAAAATTCAATTGTGCGACATGTGTTTTATTTAAGAAGTATGTGTACGTTTGGGTGGCATTTTATTTAAAAACAATCCAAAGATCATGGACAACTTGTCGTAAGAATGACTCTTTTTGCTGGGATATTTTCTAAATTCATAATCAATTGCCATTTTCCGATTGCGCATCGACTTTAGCGTCAATTATTAAATCAAGAAATGTCTGTAGAAAATCGATTGGGCAATCGATTTTGATTTAAATTTGAAACGCGATCATTCAAATGGATCTGAAACTCGGCACTGAACACAAGATATTCAATCAATTATAAAGTCGTGGTCATAAATTTGAGACCACCTTAAAAAAATTGTGCTCATTCCTTCTAAATACAGTTATTGCATCAGCAATTAAATTGATTGCATGAGATTGTGTCATCCAATGCCAGTCTATTATAGTCACATTTCAATTGATCATCGCACAGTAAGCATTTCATTGCGTGCTATTTCACTATCTCGTGTCATTTTTAAAATATATAAAAAGAGACATTCGAAGAAGAGGGCAAAAGTTCCTTTGAGTAGTGAGCTAATTTAAAATCTGCTATATATGTTTGTCCGCCACTTACCGTCGTACAAATCCATTTATCTGTCAGGACCGCTGCAGCGTGTATGAAGCTTGTATTTAAATAAATAAACACTGTCGTGTAAGGATTCTCTTTATGAGTCACTGGAATTCGGATACAACATTGTGTCTTATCTATTTGAGGGGTTAAGCGGGTCGATCTTTTAGTGATATGGTAAAATATCATAAGACTGGTGTTCACAAGGCAAGACGTTGGATCGAAAGACTCGTTTGGACACAAAGCGATTTGGACATTTATGAAAGACCACACCGAGGATCGGTCATGCCATGATAAGAATAGCTATTTGGCCTAAAATAAGCTTCTAAAATACGATTCTTAACCTTTTGATGAAGTCGTTGATGCCATAATCGCTTTACAACGATTTTCTGTCAGCTAAATATATAAGAGTGCTCTTTCGAACAAGTGGAGGGGGGGTCCCAGACCCTGGGATAGTACTCCTTTGGGAGTTAAAAATCGATTCAAAACTGCAAATTATCACCTTATCTAGCTATCGGTTGTTTGAAGAAGTACATCATTCATAATTAAATTTCACTGATGCCTTTAAAATAGCTATCAATCTGTGGCCGGTGCAAAAAATAATATTTTATAATTTCAATTATAAGCTCCGTTGTACTTAATATTTATTTGAATCATAATATACATGTTTAGCTAAAAATAAATAAGAACTAAGTGGACCAAGAGTGCTCATTTTTTGTTCATAAATATTCTTTTTAAGCCATTTATGATATAACTTTTTTTCTCTTCAAATATAAGATGTTTTACGTTCTAAAACTTTCTGGTTTGAAATTAAAATCGTACAGCGCTGTAAGGTCCTCGCTCTCAAATGTATGTCTCCCATTCCATACATGTAATAGGGTTTTTTTTAATGTTTGCATATCAATGGTTTTTCTTAACGAGTATTGTTTGAGTACTTTATCAAACTTGAACATACACGAGACAGCGAAATTATTTCTACAAAGCTGATTCTCTCTCTTTTGGTTGTTTTGATATTTATAACAATTTTTGAGACCTGTAGATAAATATTGTATAAATGTCCTATACATATATAACCCTTCCGGTCCTATGTCGAGTCTCATTCGACATCCATTTCTACCGCGTGGGTCCCATGTCGAATGTCATTCGACATATTTTTTCATCGTTAGTATTATTGAATTAAAACGCAACGCAACATTTTTTTTTCACTCGTATCTATTAGAACTGTATGTTGACCATAGAAAGAAATCCGCCTCTCCGAGAGAACGCCTGGGCTTTGCATTGGTGAATGCTTTGAGCTGTATCACACTTTGGAAAATTTCAAGATATAGCTATTAATGCATTTAGTATGTATATTTGATAAATAATATTAATTTTTATTTAAAAAAAATTAAAATACTACTTTCTCCTAATATTTTGAAAATCTATTATGGACCTGGTGGGAACAAAAAAGATCTTTTGATAATATTTCAGTGGTCAGTTGGACGCTGTTGTAAAAATTATCAGCATATATGTAATGCCACTTTTCTAGATCATTTATATGTATCCAGTATTTGAATCACAGCATGATTCACAAAAAGGCCTGAACCACTTTTAAAAACTTAAGTAATAACAAAACACACAATGTATAATAAGTCCAGAGTTTGGACAGTGACTCGAAGTCGTGCAAACATGTTTATAAAATATTTTATAAATATATATCACTATATTTATAGAAAATACTATAATTGAAACATATTTTATGACGTATTTGTAAAAAAATGTATGAAATATTTGTAATTTTTTTTTGCCGACGGTTGATTAAAATATTGACATGTGTATATAGTGTCATCCCCAGGGGAAAGAAATTAAATCTATATCAAGTTCGTACGACATTTTTTTCAAGCTAAAGTTACGACATTCATATCACGCGTTAACGCGAGTAAAGTGTTAAAAAGCATGCAAAGTCTATTATAATTTTTTTTTCTACAACAGTCTTTGAATGTTGATTCTAATTAAACTGCATACCATTGTTGGAATGCGTATCAAATTGCATCGCCACAAGCTTTCAATTTCTATGGTAATACATGTATGAGCATCGCAATCCAATTTCACATATGCAACCCAAGTATTGTAATATGCAGGGTGTAGTATTTCAATACGCACGCAATAATGGAGGGTGGAAAGTTTGATGCCAAGGGATGATACATTGATGATGAGCAGGAAAATTTTAATTAAATCATGCAGCGTTTAAAAATCGGATTTAACAGCGCGTTCCTAGGAAAACACAAACGATACTTGATCTGCATTGCTATCCTTGTTCATAAAAATATGCCCTAAAAATTTAAATTGCACGTCTATTGCCCCACAGAGATTGCTCAGGTCACTCATAATACATTAAGACGTAACTATTTTAAACTCAGCTTAAACTTTCATTCGTTCCATGAAGAGAATTGCGGAAATGTACGAAGCGACAGGATGGGCGAATCTTAGATTATACGTTTTTTTACAAATTGCTTCTGGCGTTTTTAATATTTCATATCCATCATCAAATGATACCCTCGTGCATGATGACGATATTTTAATATTAATGTGTGTGTAAACATTACAAATTTGTATTGATACTAAAACGCTTTGATCTCCGGGCTTGTGAACGCTCACCCTCCAAATCACCAGGAAACGACATCCCAATTTGTGTTGTAGAATTCGAAGGAATACTTTTAATGACTCATAACGATCATTAAAATTATATTGAAAAGGACTATTTGGAGTACAAGATATCAAATCAATGTATATAAAGATAGCATATCTGACACCAATGGATCAATAACGATGCTGTCAAACCATCCTAATTGCGCTTATGCTTAAGGTTTTTGGATTAGATCGTATGTTTAAAAGCGCAAAGAGTCCACTGTCATCAATGCGGAAGAAATTATAATATTTCCTATAGTTGATAAGTCGCAGCTTACAATATAATCCATACTATGGTTTCTGTGCAGTTAAGACCCGTTCATATCCGTGCAAACAGACCATATCTATACGATAATGTGATACATTGTAATTTCATAGAATTCGATTGATTTTTATTTATTCAAATGCAATATTTCAGATAAGGAACATACAACTAGAACGATCCAGACAGAAAATGCATTCACATTGAATTTTTAGACTGTTTGAAATATTAAAATGAGATAAAATCTTCATAATAGCCGCACAGCTGAAATGCCATGCATATAAAAATTAAATGAGGCCATATCCTGCAGGTTTGCAACAAAAGACATAAAACTGAAAGTTTGGCCCGTTGGGTTTTATGGTCGGGGAGAAAAAGGTGCAGTGGATGGAAACGATTATCTTTGTATACTTTTATTAAATTTTTGAATCATCGTTAAGCTACAATCAGCATCAATGCGAATTTGTATCATTCATCAGAACTCCATATTTCTATAATTCAATCAATAAATTGTAATATGAATATTGACATTCTAAACTCCCGTATTTAATATATTTCATATCAATATTCGATCATACTTTTGATAATTAAGACCCGCCCGGGATGAAGCGGAAGGCGGACAAAATAAATTTTGGTCCCGCGACAGATCGCCACCTCGGATGGAGGCCACGTGCCTCGCGATCGTCGTCAGTTTGCGACATAGAAGGCTATAATTTGGTATCCCTAAACTTCCTTGGAGCTGACCTTTTGTCGTCGCCCGACATATCCTGACCGTCGTCGTAGAGGATTAAAGAACCCGCCCCCTCCCGTTGTTGTGGGGGCGCATCCTCCATCGATCGGTCTCCGAGACCAGCGTTGCATCTAGTGCGTAGCGCTCCGGCGCTGCGCGCGATCCGTGGTGCGGTCTTCGAGACCGGAATCACGTCACGGTTGGCAGCCGTGACAACGGCGAAGGCGACAGCACAGATATAAGATATCTCGATATGGATAGTATATCGAGATTCTATGTAGTAATGTTATAAAAAATCCCATTATTTTTATAACTTTACTACAACTCGACAGTGTAGTAAATACATCATAGTAAAGGAAAAGTTAATGTAGTTCTATGTGATCTATTATAAGACGATGATCAGTCTCACAATTTTTGCTGCTGAAATTAAAACAATTAATGCCGCAATAAAAGCAGAGCTTCCACTGGAATTGAACCGAAAATCGATAGCTGCTAAAATCGTTATTTTTGTCGGAACGAAAACCGCAACTCAATCGATTCGAAAATATCGGTTTTTTCGGTTCTATACACGTCTTGTGCGAAAGAGAATTTGATGGATGCAAAATACAGAATTTGTTTGATTGTATTCATCTGATAATACTGTAATATTAACTCATTGTTCATCCTGTTAATTGTCCTAAGAAATCAATACTTTAAAATTGTTTCCTAGTGTTACCTAACCTAACATAATCTAAAACTCCCAAACTTCGAGTAAATATGCGTCAAATCAATATCCTTTCGTACAATAAATTATAATATTATACAGGGTGTTTGCACATGGACCGATGTCTTAAGTGTTAGGGTTGTCGAAATAGATTTTTTTTCGACGTTTAAAAAAATCCCGTTTAAATCGTCATAACTTTTTGATCTGTGATCTGTTAGCTTCCAAAGTCACATTGTTAAACTACCCGACACGACAGGCTACAAATCTGCAAATATTGCTGATTAACACATTTTTTACGGGCGTTGGCACGCGCGAATAACTTCAAAACCACCACATATCTTACATAAACACTTACCGCAAATAAGTGCGTCAGTCTATTGACGCTATGGGAAAAATAGATGTTTACTAATTTTAAGCTACGCATAATAATTATTATTGATTGTTATCCTTAAATGATTGGGGAACAATTATATTATTGTTTTATATATATATAAATTATTTAAAAATAAATGCAGTGGTATAGTTAAAGGGCTAGGATCCAAAAGGATGCGCGCAAGCGGAGCTCAATCGTCCTTTCCATCTCCCCGCCCTGTTTCACTTCACCAGACAAATATGCGCAAACATGGTGCATCCGTTAAACGTCTTGAAATACAAAATCCGCACACGAATAATGGTTATGCTAATTAAAAAAACCTTCTTAGATACACGCCCAATGATTCTCCAAAGTTTCATTGTAATCGGATGAACGGTATAGGAATACATCTGGAACAAACATACTACCCACATCCTGACACACATTCATTATATATATATATAATGATATATAGATTCAAATTTAATGTTTAAGCAGTGATATGGTAGCTTAAGAAGGTGTCGTTCATAAAAAAAGGATGATATTATTCAATATTTGTATCCCTTCTTATCAAATAAGTTTTCTTCCTCCATGCACATGGATAGGTGGCAGGTAGTTGCTACAGTCATACTCGGAATCCTCGAATAAATTATTAAAAGCGACATAAGTGGGATACTGGATGTACGAGAAAGAAATGGTTCGCGTTGAAACTCGTTCGCCCCCGAAGGTACTGTGTACCACGAACTTATAAATAGGACGCCTCAGTGATAAAACCCACACAATGCTAGTGGAATGAATGGTTTCCAAACTTTGTCTTACGACCCCCTTTTAGTTTGGTACGTAGACACCCTGCACTACATACAAATTATGACAGCGGTGCATAACGCATGGTGGGCGTGTCATTTCAAACATCTTTTTTTTAAAGGAATTACCATCAACGACCTACGACAACTTTTATACAATTGGCATTTAAATTTTTCGCACGAAATATGTGCAAATTAGTTGGATATCAAATGGCGTAATTGAAGTCTTACCGGTCGTTGGGAAAAAATCGACATGCCGGAAGAACAGGCGTTAATATGTTGCAAATGAAACAAGTTCTTCTTGAAGATCCAGTCTCTCTATATTTTAATAGCAAACGTCAGATCATTTCATTTCATGGCATAAATTCAAAATATTAAATTTTTCACATTTCCATCATGCTTAATAATTTTTTTTTAAAAAAATAAAATTAAAATAAAATCATGTGATTGAATCGAATTGCATAGATTATTAATATTTTTTTGATTTTTTTAATATACATATTAAATATATAATTAATAATGTATTAATTTTTTTAATTGATAAATTTATCAAAGAATAAAATTGAATTATTATTCCGTCGTAAGTATGAAGCATTTTCGGCGATTTAATTCAGAGTCCCGCAAGTCAATGAAATGTCATACATTTTTTCAAAACACTGTTTTCTATTATCACTTCCTCTCGTGGTCGGAAGAATCTTGTTTATCACACAAAGTATGAACGGAATTAATTTATTTGATATGCCATCGCATGCACTAACCTCTCCTCTAAGCGTCCTGATCCTCCAGGATGACAGCCAGGATCCTCGACGTAAAAATAAGGAAGTGAACAAATTCACTCAGCTGAGCGCACAAAAGACAGTGCACTTTGTATAAGGCTCAAAACACTCACTGAACCAACGCCGGTTCGCCGTGGGGAAATTGATTTTGTCCGAAATTATTAGAGACATCTCACAGCCATATATATTATTACTATCGAGAATTTGCGCATAAACTGGTTTGAATCCTAGCTTAACTCTTAAATATCCATAAACGACGCCATCTATTATAGATGTGGCGTAAAATTGGTGGATTATATGTACAGTATTAATTTTTTTTAATAAAATAATTTGGTATAATAAAAAGAAAAGTCTGGACAAAAATCGTCCAAAGAAAAAATAAATATTTTGCAGAATCTCAAAACATGCGACTTTTAGTGATCGGGGAAAGCAAAAGAATTTTAGGCGAGCTGAAATATCTACCTGTCTATTATTATAGCCAAAAAGTGACATGCAGATTTTTAAAGTTCTGGATTTATGATTACAAAATTTTTGCCCCACCAACATCAATGAAATGAAATTTGATCAATTCCCGGAAAAAATAATAATATCGGATGCTTATTAATTTGCGAGCTTAGGCGACGCCTAGTAACTGTCTAATCTATGTATACATATATACCAGTACATATGTGTTTTTCAAATTTTTATATTAACCTTTCCCTACCGGTGATGTATTTACTACACATCGACTCTAATAATGGGAATATCGATATGAAATATAATAGATACGGGCTTCAGAATTTTTGTATTCCTCCGTAATATAATTACGAATCACATCAAAGTATTATAGTATATAAGTATTCATCTGCAGCGACGGAAATAAATAATTTGTCGAGAAATCGGGAATTTTGCGAGTTTGCGAGAATCACATCGATGGTATTATACGAAAATATGGGGCTCACTCGGTCATCAACTCGGACTAGCATTTAAATATCTGATGACGATACCTCCAACGAGTGTGGAGACTTTTTTTTTTTTTTTTTTTTTTTTTCTGTGGGCGAGAAAATCTTCGCAAGACGCCCAGTGAAGCTGGGCAGTGTAGGATTCACGATTGTTCGGTCGTGCCTGCCCACTAAACCCGCCCTTGTCCTTCTCTGTCCTCCTGGTATTGTTTTCCACATTGCTTCGGGAGGACAGGTAGTCTGGCCTTAGGTGATTGGCCCTATTCTATTGTTGGAGAGGCTGTTGCGCTCTGCGTCTCTCTCTTTCACTGCCCTCTTTGGCGCTCAGAATCTCTTCCACGTATTCGCGCCAAAGGTCCCAGTTCTTCTTGCTCTCCATCATGCTGTGGATCATGTTGTTGGCGTTGAGCTCGGCTACCCTGAGTGCTTGTTTCAGCAATTTCCTCTGGGGTGCCCAAGCCTCACAGCTAATGATGGTGTGCTCTGCATCATCGACCTCCGCTTGGCAGTGGTGGCAATTGGCAGATGTTTCCTTGCCAATCCGCTTTAGGTACGCTCCGAAACATCCATGTCCGGTGAGCGCCTGAGTTAAGCGGTAGGTCGTTTCGCCGTATTTTCTGGCCCTCCACCGACTTACGACCGGTATAAGTCGGTGGGTCCATCTTCCTTTTGTGGACTGATCCCATCTCTGTTGCCAGGCTTCCTTCAGTTTCTGTTCATGTTTGTTGCGGTTTTTGGGATTTTCATAGTCCAAGGCCCTCTTTTTTGCTAGGAGGTCCAGCGGCGGGATTCCTGCAATCACGAGCACCGCTTCTTCTGATACTGTTCTATATGCTGTGGTGACTCGGAGCGCTCCCTGTCGCTGGACCCCAGCCAGTTTTTTCCTATAGCTCTCGTGACGGAGTGACTCGTACCATATCGGGGCACCGTACAGAAGTATTGAATGGATAACCTCATTTATGATTTTCCTTCTGCACGGCTTTGGCCCTCCGACATTGGGCATGAGCCGTCCGAGCTCACTGGCCACCTTCTGCGCCTTCTGCGCAGTTGCTTCAATGTGTCTTCTGAAGGTCAGCTTGTTGTCCAAGAGGATCCCGAGGTATCTCAGCGATTTGCTGTATTCCACCTCGTGACCGTTCACAACAAGCTTTTTAACCCTCGGTCTCCTTCTCCTGCTGCATATCATTGCCTTCGTTTTCTCCACCGCTAGCTGCAGGCGATTCTCACGCATCCACGCGTTTATCCTAGCGAGGGCTTCGTTGCCCTTCGCTTCCATGTCCCACGGATGTTGGGCTGTCACCAGCAGCGCGACGTCGTCTGCGAAGGCAATGAGTTGTGCTCCTACTGGCATCTTGACCTCTAGTAGGCTATTGTACAGGACATTCCACAGGGTGGGTCCCAGGACGGACCCCTGTGGAACACCCATCTCCAGTTTCCTTTCTGTGTCGGTTTCATCGTGATGAACACGTCGGTTTCTGAGATAATCGCTGACGAGCTCCTCGGTGTACTCAGGAACTTCGAAGTTTCTTCTGAGCGCATCAGCGATTAGTTCCCAGCTGGCAGTGTTAAACGCAAAAACGAGTGTGGAGACTGAGCGTGCATTTCCAGCAGTAAGTTGCTTGACTACCCTGGCTGAAAATCCCGATCCCGGGATCCCAGGACTGATCACGGGATGGTCTACTGCAATCCTGAAATCTCAGGATCGGAATTTTGCACAGCAAGGTGCAAAATCTGAATTTAATATCCATGTTCGCGAGGACACGCTCATTTTCAACTTTCCCACGCGCTCTGATCGCGGGGGAAAAACTAGGTAAACTTTGTAAATTAAAACAACAAAAAAACCAATTTAGATATATATATTATGAATTAATCCTAGATAAAATAAATAAATATATACATTTTATGGGTGAGGGGAAGTTCAGTCCCGCTCGCGACCTCATTTGGTGCGAGCCGCCAGTGTAAATTAGCCTCTGGGGGGTTTTTAAAAGGCCTTAAATGCCCTAAAATATGAGGGAGTGGCCACAAGGTTTGTGTGTCCAACCGGTCCGCATTTCAGATCGCTCAGTGTCAACGATTGGAAGGAGTTGCATGAACAACAATACCATCAACTAAATGAGGCTCTGTCGGGAGCGGAGGAAGAGGAGAGGGAGAAAAAAAAACTGTCGACAGCAGAGATTGGAGCTCATACTTTAATATAGTTAAAGTTACAAACATTTGTGGAAGAAAAACATCCAGATAAAGCAGCAGCTATTAAGGCTATCGATATACAGTTGATCGAGAGACACAGCAACAGCGACTAATCCTTCCACCACCTTCGATTTCGTCAAGGTAAAGTACCATGAATAAATTATTGTTTTAATATTTTATATTTATATTAACATTATTATAGGTATTATTAAATAATATTATTTATTATTAAATTAATTTTTTCCTAGTAATGTTTTTGGAGATCCGGAACGAATTAACCGCATTTCCATTATTTCTTATGTGATAAATCGTTTCGGGTTACGAGGTACAGCGAATAAACAGAAAACGATATTGAAGTGGAAGAAACTTCTGCCCCCCTTTCTGTAAAGATCATACAAAAAGCCAGTCGACTTTGCAATAAATCAGAAATAATTTAATCTATTTATTGTACACGACTCAAATTCTGAACGAACTTTCTAATTCCAACGCGAGCTTAAAAGAATTGCATATCTGCATAACATAAACTGCGTAAAAAAATATGGTTAAATCGTCGCAAAGTTTTTTTTAATGCGATTTTTGATACATTCTATGACATTGATTTGAAGTTATGCGATTTTTAAAATAATGGAAACTATCCCTCAGTTTTCTATGTAGTTCAAGTCTTTTTTATGCGATTTTTTTATGTGCGACTCCCCGTGCAACGTATCTATTGCATAAAAACAGACACGAGTGTATTAATATAATAGCTTTAAGAAAACTTCAACGTAAAATTTAAATCGAGTCTCATATTAGTTCTTCTTAACACATTAATTGCGCGTAATAAAAACATATATTATCGATGTTTTTTGCTTGTTTGCTAATATTGCTATTTTTAAATTACAGTAATCTTGATTATCCGGGCTAATGCTAGGGAGAAAAATCACGGATAATTGAAAATCCGAATCATCAACAAAGATGATTGGCATTGTTGTCAGAATTTATTCTTCGTCAGTCGTTCAAACTGTTTCTAAAGCGAATTCTACTAAACTTTGATAGCTTGAATACCTTTTCAATACAAATTTATTGAGTGAGTGTAAGAAATATTACAAAACAGTACATGAAAACCGAAACCTTTCTTAGATGTCCGTCGAATGTTTATTTATTGTCATATTCCTCAGCATCATTGAGCTTAAGCGATAACCCTGCCCTCGAGCAGGTATAAGCATAAAAACGTTTGTATCCTAGTAATAATGTATGAATAAACTTTATATGGATGCAATTCAATCGTAAATACTAACGTCATCATATAAAGTTGATATGCAATTTAATATCGTAGCTGTTGCATATCTACCACTTGCATAAATGTACTAAAAAAGGACCTTCGTATTTGCTCGTTGAATCACGAACGGAACAAATTCTTCGATTTGCCAATGATAAGAAGCATTCTACCCCTTAAAGTTAGCTCTTCCTTTCCTTAATGCTATGATGATGTATGCCCAAATAAAGACGAACGTGATCATACCGTCACGTTCCAATTTATCTCGATAGCTATTAGTCACATCATATACTTTTAATGGACAGCTTAAAACCATAAAATTACATTCTATAAATTTGATCAGCACATGGGAATTGAATGTCAAAGTCCATCAAACATTAACTTCCAAGAAAAACGTGGATATTCATACACATGCTAAATTCAATCGCAGTTCGCAATTATAAGTGTTACGTCGATATTCAATGTCAAAACTGCAATTTCCATAAATCACTGAAGATGCTTCATGAATATATATTTCTGGTTATCGCTAATTATGCAAATGATAACCAGTAATATTGTTACATCGTTTGGACAGTGCAAATATATGCATAATTATGTCGATAAATACTAATATACGTGTTAAACTCTTATATCAGGTTTATGTTGTTTTTTTTATTAAATACGCTTTGGAACAAATCAAATGATACTTGATCTATTTGAGTATATTGTCTAAATTTAATACAAAATTTAAAATTAAATGTTTATATTTAGTAAAATAATGTATTTGTTTATTAGATGCTGTGGAAACTACAGTGGAACTACAGTGGAACTACAGTGGAACTACAGTGGAACTACAGTGGAACTACAGTGGAACTACAGTGGAACCTCGGCTTACGAGTGTTCTCTCGATACCGTTTTCGAACCGTTTAGGACGAATTCTAAAAATTTTAACATTTTCCTGGTTTTCTCAGTTAGTAAATTTCTCAGAAATTAGCCGATTGGAAGAAATTCTAGGAATGTGTGCCGCGTTTTCCAATTAGTCAAAGATCGACCGTGATTAATAGCGGTATATTATAAGTTCGATTCTAAATTGAAAAAGGTAATGTATATGTTCTTTAATTGCTTTTTAATATTGAGTCACTTTGCGCTATTTCTATTGTTTTCAATGACTTTCAAAAGAATGGCGTCAACAAAAAACCTGCTAGCCTTTTGTATGAATTCAAATTGGGGCACAATGCAGTGAAAACAGGGGGAAATATTAACTGAGCATTCGGATCGGAAAGGGCAAAAATAATGTCGAAATAAGGAAGATAAAAATACTGGACAAAAAAGTGGGTGCCACACGAACTGTCAAAAGGCTAAAACTGATTCGATTGGAAGTGTTTTCTTCGCTAATAAATTCAAATACTTAGCAATAGTAGTTATTGACACTAAAATAAGTAGAAGAAATTGACACGACAGTTTCTTCCCAAATCTCCGATGACTTGTTTAAAAACAAAAATGCATCCAAGATTTGAAATAAGTTATATTTACTTGAGATTTATTACGAATAAACTTTCTAGTTGCTTGAGAGAAACAGAGACGGAGAATGCATCTTGCGTACATCATACGATTGTGTAGATCGCTAACTCAAATTTATCGACTAAAAATGATGTATGAATGATATAATGAATCGATTTCAAGTGTATTATTTATGTTTACTTAAAGAAACTACCAAATATTGTGTACTAACGACAGTGTTTGTTTATTTAAATACAAACTACATACACGCTGATGCGGTCCTGATAGATAAGTGGGCTAATTATGATTTTAAATTAGCTCACTACTCAAAGGATTGGAATACTGGATTGGATAAAAGAATGAAAAATCGACCGATAACCTTGGCCGCGGGAAGATATGTTCTTCCCGCAAGCTTGTAGTCTCGTAGCGGATCAATCACCGAGTTAAAAATATACTAGTTAAGACTGATACCTTTTTGTCACTAATTGATTGATTGATTATTTGTGGCCAAACGATTTGGTCAGGTCGTTTTGGATTCAAATCTACAAGGAGTGAAGTCGAAACGTAAACGACCAAGTTATACGAGGCATAAATCGTTTATGATAAATATATCGATTCTCTAGAGAGCTGAGGAAGAGGAGATGGAGAAAAATAAGCTATCGACAGCAGAGATTAGAGCTCATACTTCGATGTGGTTAAAATCATCCAGACAAAGCAGCAGCTATTAGGGCTATTTATTTATGGCTCATTTCAGCAGCGTGTTGAAAAGATAGTGAAAAAAGTGAGCCAAAATTGTCTAAAAAAGCAAAACTCAGTGATTGCGAGATTGAATCTGTCGAGAGTTCTCCCAAGATACAGCTGATCGAAGACAGCAACAGCGACTAATCCAAGCCATGCCAAGGCTTAACTGATGAAACGACTTCGGCTAATTTCCTTGTTTGTTAGAATCATTTGAATGGTGACGTCTGGAAAAAAATTGAATGGTGACAGCTGTTGAAAAATATTGAACAGTGAAGGTTGAAAACTTTAAAAATTAATTTACTAATTATATTATGTTTGAAACCTTTTTATTTGTTCCACAGATGTCTCTACTTTTTAAAATTATAATCGGCTTTAAATTATAAAATAAGAAAAAACTTATTTGTTAAGAATCGGTATGCATTAAAAGAAGCTTAGAATATAATAAGTAATAAAATAAATATAATTGCACTGGGAGAAATGAAGTATTAGGGTGTCCCATAAGTTTCTTTCGTTTTCGTATTAAGCAAAAAAATAAACAATAATTTGCATTACATCAAAATTTATTGAATAATATACGATCCATTCTGTTCTATTACCTTTTTCCATCTCTCTGGAAGCCTCATAATGTCTTCTTGCCAAAATTTCCCATCCCAGGCAAAATATTGATTAAGGTACATTTTTGAATTAAAATTTTTACCACGTAAAGAATTTTTCAATGGAAGAAATAAATAATAATTGGAAGGGGCAATGTTTGGAGAGTATGAAGGATGAGGTAAAACATCCCAGTCAAATGATAATAAATTATTTCTGACGAGCAAAGACACATGAGGTCTGTCGTTATCGTCATGAAAAACAACGCCAACTTTCATCTCCAGTGACAAGTCTCTTCAAAAAAGGATGGCTATTATGTCGTTGTAAAAGAAGATCGCATGCTGAAATACGTTGAATTTTATTTGAGTCAGTCGGTTCATAAGGAAGCCACACATCTGAACGATTGATGTAGCCCAATTTTGTCAGATGATTATGGTTTTATATTTGTGGAATTTCTAGCTTGTTAGCTATTTCGCGAACAGTATATCTCGGGTTTTCTTCAACCATGGCTATGATTAGATCTGTGTTCATCTGCGAAAGAAACTTATGGGACAACCTAATATTTTATTGGAATAATTAAAGAATTTTACGAAAATTATTAAAAACTTTGATTACTATGCCAGGCATAAATGAATGCTTTCTCAATATCGAAAAATTCCATGCTGATACTTATATTCGTATCAAAAATTTTCAAAGTATGTTCGATCAGTCTGATCAATTGTGGGAATGTAAAGCGATTTTGCAAAAAAAATATTTGACCGGAAAGTATACTAATCGATGTATAATGTACGCGGTTGACATTGTCTTGGCAAGGTTTAACTGATAAAATGGCTTCTGATAATTTCCTTGTGCCTAAGAAATTCCTGACACATGACCGAGCATTTTCTAGTATTTTATATTGATTTAAATTTATAAAGCACATTTACTATGTGAATTCACATCCTTATCGTTTACATTTATTAAATGGATGTCGGCATTTTTCTGTTGCACCATTGCAATGGATTTTAAATAAGGTCGACGATGAAACTTTAAAATGCTGTGCAATTTTGGTATATATTATTCTCATAGCTTCGTACATAAATGACGGTAAGATCTTCAACATTGAATGTGTGCTGGAATAATTTAAGGCTAGGTTTGTAATGCTTTTGACCATAATTATTTCAATAATCATAGTTTTCTTAAATGTAAAATGAACATGTTTCCCTTGCACTTACTTACATTACTTTCGTATGATAAGACTTTTTTGTGAAACCTATAGGCTACATAACAATTTCTGCAATTTTTGATGGCCATTCCCAATGAAACGCGCTGGCATTATTCAAACCAGCGCAGATATTGCATGCCATTTTATCATGACGACTCAAATAGATGTAGGACATATCGTCTTGATTAATATTAAGTGCCGATTTTATTGTTTGTCTTGCCCAATATAATTTCTATTTTGATGCAATTGTATCAATTTGTTTTGATTTGTTACGTGGTTATTTTAAATACACATCATATCGTCGCATACTATACTGCCAAAACAGATAGTATGGGAGGCAGCGATATTATTTATGTAATTATTACTACAAAAATGATTCTTTATAATTTGGTTATTTTTATATTGTAAGTAAACAAAACGTTAGTCTACTGCTATGATGTTATTGGAGACATTTATAACAATTTTTGAAACCTTAACCGAATTGGTTCCTGAAAATGTGTGTATCCATTGGGATCACATGCTTCCATAATATTAAAAAATGTCTCGAGATGCGTAAAAGCTTCGTTCATGGTTTTTATTGTTAAGGTCTTGATGATTTATTTTGGTTCTTCTTCCTCTTTTTCAATTTGTATACTATTTTCGTTCTCTTGTCGGTCCATTAGAAATTCATTAGTCAAGGGTTCAGAATGAGATTCAATCATCTCATTATCATCTTTACTGTTAACATCTAGGTTTAGTTCGTTCATTAGGTGAACTATTTCAAGTGTTATGGTTTCTGGAGTTTCATCAAAATTTATGAAATCACTGAATCACGAAAAATAGATGACGTTTATTTAACAATAATTAACGTAAACTATTTGTAGACAAAAAAACAAATTTGTAGATTTTAATTTAATGCTGATGTGTACAATTATTTAGGTTTCGACAATTGTTATTAGCTGCAAAATTCCTGATTCACATTATTCAAACACTGATTGAAACAAGCATTGGATTTGTAGAAATACGTTCAAAATTTCGAAGCAGACATTGGACAATTGCGAAAAAATAGTTTTTTTTGCTTATCTTTCCTAACCAATGACATCATTGCATATTTAAATATCATAATATATATAAATATATTATGCCACACGTTTATTTTATATTGATCCAAAAGAACAATAGTAAAATATTAACATACCCATTGTGTTCTTCAGCAAGAAACCATAAAGTTCCGAATATTAAACTTCGTTAACAGTTATTGATATTTAATACAAACACATAACCTGTTTCGTTCGTTTCAATATTTTTCATGCATTACTTTTTTTTACAGCCATGTCAAATACAGAACATTTTTCCTCAATCTCAATTTGAGTTTAATTCCATTAATTATAATAAAATGCCTTTATCTACGATCTATTTGTGATAATTTTGCTTAATTATTGCTTTTATAATATGCAGTTACCTAACATAATTCGCCCATTTCATCTCAATAAATGTTAGATATTTCGCAACATTTTAGGCATTTAATCTTTGAAGCGACTTTTTTTAAAAATTGAAATTTCTATAGCCGCGGTTGATTAAAATGATTTGAAGATCGCTAAAAGTCGAAATTCTTCTTCTCGACAAGTGAAAAAACCTTCCACGTGAAGAATCTTCAAGCAGGATTTGATTAAAGACCTTGAGGCAGAAAGAAAACGTCTTCCCTCCGTTGTTTTCGTGCTATAAAAATAAATATCTTGAACATCATTTAATCAAAAATTACTAATTAGTCCATTTGTTTAATATAAAAAATAATTTGAAGGCGAAAGAATTTTATTTGTGAGTCTGGATCTGATTTTGTTAGCCAAGCAACTTGCTGCTGAAAACGCACGCTCAGCCTCCACACTCCTTGGAGGTATCGTCATCAGATATTTAAATGCTAGTCCGAGTTGATGACCACGTGAGCCCCCCATTTTCGTATAACACCATCAATGTGACTGATAAAATTCTTTTCTGTTGAGACACGGACTAAAACTCGTAAAATTCCCGATTTGCCGACAAATTATTTATTTCCGTCGCTGCAGATGAATACTTATATACTATAATACTTCGATGTGATTCGTAATTATATTACGGAGGAATACAAAAATTCTGAGCCCCGTATCTGTTATATTTCATATCGATATTCCCATTATTAGAATTAAGGTGTAGTAAATACATCATCGGTAGGGAAAGGTTAATATAACATTTTGAAAAAAGCATATAAGTGTTGTATATATGTATACATAGAATAGACAGTTACTGCTCCTAGGCATCGCCTAAGCTTGCCAATTAGTAGTTAGGCCACTGTTTCCAAGCGTACATATTTCGGTGGGAATGTCTCAATTTAGAGCACCTAAAACTATCCGGGATCCCGGGATTGGATTCCCTACTTTAGATATGAGGTTTTTTGACGTCACCGTTATAAAATGTCAATTTGTTTCTTCAAAATCAAAAACTGCAATATTCATCGATATTTAGATATCGAAAATGTCTTTGTTATGCATTGCCCTATTTCAGGAAAGAAATTAAGATAAGGCTGAAACAAGGTTAATTTATAATCATCTTAATATGACGTTTGCATGTAAATGATATTATTTTATCACATGATTGGCTAAACTGCATACTTAATGACCCATAATGACTATATTGAATTACCGCGGTTTTGCCATTAGTACGTGTATCGATTTTGTTAGATTGAAAGACAGATAAAATACATTTATTATAAGAACCTTGTATGGTCTGTATGCTTAAAATTTAATGTATGTCCGTATGTTCTTTATATAGGCCCACAACCGTGTGATGTATGTATTTAAGATGAATCTACCATTGGTTTATTATACAGTCAATCCTGCTATAAAGCGCATTTCTATATCGTATTTTTCCATATGTTGACGAGAATTTTAAAATTCAACCCTGTATTTTAAAACATTATATACATTTGAAATAGATTCAAAACTTATCGCATTTTGTTATTCAAAACAATCACAGATCTTCGAATAGCTATGATCTTTGCCCAAACGACGAATTGTGTTAGTTGTTGTATATAAAAATATTAGAAAAAATTAATAACTTTAAAATTAATTTATAAAGTCTTAATAATAGATTTTGGAAATACCCAAAATAATAACGCTTAAATTTGTCAATTTGGACTTGTGCGCAATAATATTTGCGATTTACATTTTTAATGATGAAATTTACGACTTCCAATGAACTTATTTATGGTGCAAATGATGGACGTGAAAATTGGATCAGAAATCTATTCATTTTTACATAACAAACATATGCATAGTTCTGAACGTCACAAATTGTCTGTTTTCAATGAGACAAATATATAAAAAAATATATATTTTGATCGCAAAAACTTGGAAATGGATGGAAATGCTGATTGATGAAGCATTTTAAAAAATAGCATTCATCATATCAAAAACATGACCGACAACTTTCAACGTGATTTCCTCAGTACTACGTTAGTGAAGCTGATTGTCTTGATATCATGTAGTACTTTTTCAATAATTCATGAAGTTAAATTTAAAAAAAATGCAATTGTTCGAAAGGTTTTTTTTTTAATGTAGTGATTACAGAGTAATCCGATGAGATAAATTTGGATCATATAGTGGATTGTTTAGTTGTTGGAACCCATATTGGTGAATACTTTGAACCTTAAAACCGTTTTTTGCCTTTGCTTTGCAAGAACAGCTCGATTTTTGCTCTTTCCTCCTTAATGACCTCCTTAATATTAGCATCTTCTATAATGAAATTCTATAGAAGTTTCGACAGCAAAAGTCATTTGTCATGTCAGAAAATAGTTCTCATGACTATTCAAGTAGATTTTTTAACTTTATATTTTAGGCATGGGGAAAATATTGTGTCCATCGCATGGTTCGAGTTTTATCTTCTATCCCCATGATGAATTTCACTAATCTCTAGCATCTCCAAGTTTCCTTGAGGGCACTTAGCGTTCTTTTGGAAATAGCTCTTGTCGATGAAAACGTCTTTTCTACACTATTCTCAAGCTGACTTTTGGTATCAACCGATAAAATGGTACCTAGTGTTTCTTCTCGATAATTTTTAAAAATCAATTTTTATTGTATAAAATATAATTTGTACGAATATTTCGCTATCATCCTCTTTGAATTTTCGCAGCTAGGGTTTTTTCCTCTACACTTGGAACACTTTGAATTAAACAGCTGTTCGCCATCATCATTATCGTCCAGCCTTTCGTCGCGTCTCCTCCAATTCCTTTGAGCTAATATCCTCTGAAGATTCCACCTGAGATCGACACCTTTATTCGCCTATCAGCAAAAATCAAGCGTTCCACTCTCAGACACATTTCTACATCATGTCGCATGTTCCATATGATACTCGAGTCGATCCATCATCGTTCAACTTTCTTCTCCACTAAAATTGCTCATTCCAATATTTATAACCCTCGCATTAAAACTGATCTACACTCAACGGCATCCTTGTCTGATGTAGATTAATCGGCGATACTGGAAAAAAGGGTGATGCGATCATGCGTCCCATTTTCAGGTAGCTTATCCCTTTTTTGTGATGCCTAATAGCGAGATATGCTCATGCGCAATGTGAGAATACTCATACGATTTAAATAATATATATATTTCAACACATTTTCCATGTTGTATTGTACTTCATGATACATAATAAAATGCACCTTATTTTTGTATTAATCCAATAAAGCCCACGTTGTTCTATTGTTTTTCTTCTGTGGCGCTGCATATTCCACTTGGAATTACCGATTGATCGCTTCTGGCGCGTGCACCGTTGTCGGTTGGCCTTGGCT
Source organism: Stenopsyche tienmushanensis (assembly GCA_008973525.1). Taxonomy (NCBI): domain Eukaryota; kingdom Metazoa; phylum Arthropoda; class Insecta; order Trichoptera; family Stenopsychidae; genus Stenopsyche; species Stenopsyche tienmushanensis. The sequence continues at coordinate 895,109 of WACJ01000026.1, forward strand.
GCGGGAGGACGTCCTTCGTGCAGCCAAATCTTTCTCTCTCTCTATCGCACCGAATAAAAAGCTACCTAGAGATAAAAAACTATTTATTACTATTTTTATACATGATCCAAAAGAAGAATCCCCGCTCCTACGTAACAATAATTATTATTTTTTTTATTTGAGCAATGTCCATACTATCGTCACAGGCATTGGAAAATCCTTCGAAACTTAAATTGACGCTTGACTCAATAACTCTTCCTTCAACTATATTTAGAGACATTGATATTGCTTGACCTGGCAAACAATTTCTACAGTTTCAATTAGTTCACTGGGCCGTATAAATATAAACCGCGGACCGCAAGTTTATCACACTTGTTACAGATCAAACTGTAACAGCTTTCATTAGCAATTATACGTTCAAGATGATACTTTTCTATGGCAAATATCATTTTTAAATATTTGTGAGGGAATCAATCTCTTATCAGTTATCATCTTGAGTTGGAACACTATTTGAATTTTATGCGTTTCTATCGAGTTTCTCTCGAAGGTTTGAACGTGTCGGTCAAGTTCATTCGCTCAGTGGAAACAGGATTAAGTTTCATTGAACTCGGTGTGCGCAGTTGTATAAGACTTGTTTATATATTGGGAGCGTAGTTACCCACATCAGAGTTGTGGGTTGACAGGTTGTCTCCTTGACATAGGTCCGTGGAATCATGCATTACTGTGATAAGGAAGCGCGCTGATAAACAAACAAGATTCCACCATTCCTCGATTCATTATACTGAACGTGGTGCTGCTGCGACCCTAAACCACAAAAACCAACTTTTCGCTCCAAATTTGTAACATGTTGATAATAAGTAGGCTAGCAGATACATTTTGACCTAATTTTGAATGGATTAATAGTCCAGATCGCTTGTAAAGAAATTGATATGGCAACCACTGTATTGAAAGTAAAAGTATTAGGGTGTCCCATAAGTTTCTTTCTTTGGATTGTCTAGTTGGAAACAATATTCTATTGAATTGATTGTTTCACCTTGCTGAAGTAGCTCATAATAAACTACCCCCTTTCAGTCCCACCAAATGCATAGCCTAACTTTTTTTGGATATAGGCCAGGTTTAGCTACAGTTAAAGCTTCTGTACCCTTGGTCCAATACCGTTTACATTAGATATTCTCATAGAGTATCCAACTTTCATCTCCAGTGACAATTCTCTTCAAAAAAGGTTGGCTATTATGTCGTTGGAGAAGAAGATCGCATGTTGAAATACGCTGAAGTTTATTTGGGACAACCTAATACTTCACATCGCAAACAAATTTGTTCCATTATCATGGATCACAAGATACAACCACAAATAAAAACTTGCTTAATAGTCCAATTTGACGAATGCAATAAAATTAGAACTATAGAAGTCTTCGATATGTGACGGGAGTCCATAAATAAGCGACCACTTTATTCCATGACGGTAGACCATCAGGCCAACATTTTATCAATTTCACTCCATCATACCTGTCAAACCGAGCTCAAATATCTAAACATGCTTTGAAAATATCAACGAATTACATTCGCATCCAAATATTGAAAAATCAAATCCCTATCGGATCAAATTGAGCAAAATAACTATTTTTATAGATTTTTTTTTCTTAAAAAATATTTATAAATTTAGAATTAAGATGACAATTATAATATAAATAGTTAATTGAAGGTATAATATTTAGAATTTATTAAACGAAAGTATATTGTATTGACATTAGTTGGAATTGTGGGAGTCTCATGTTGGAGTATATAGCAAATTTATAGAAAGAGATAAGCTAAACCAATTATATTTAATAATGACTTTAGATAAAAAGCTGGGATTTGGGTCGACAACAATATAATACGGCATTTCACTATAACGACCTTTTTTCAATTATGACACATCCGATTTGCGGCCCACAATGTTTCGTTATACGGCCAAAAATGCTGTATTGTCTGCGACCTTTTCCTTTATACGGCTTTTCGGCCAACTTTTCCGGGACGTATATAGGCCGTTAAGTGAGGTATGGATATATTAATTTAATTTAACAATAGGATGAATAAAAAATAAATATTTTCGAAGTAATTAAGTTTCGGCAAAGATAACAGGTTTATTCATTTAATGCATAATTTCTTCTCCGCGTTTTTGGTTTTTTGTAGTTTGCAGAACTATGGGCCTCTTCAATATCCATTCGCAGGAAGGGGTTACATCCATCGCTGAAATCAGACCTTTGGTTATGGTGGAATACGTTTTTAATTATTTTTTTTACACGTCTTGATCGACCGACTATGACACACATGTTGTTTCATCGCTCATTGTATTTTTAAGAACGTGCCTTATTCAGATGTGGTATTACGTATATTCAGCTTCTGAAAATATATCACTAAATCTGTTTTCGCTATCTTATCTTCCATGTGTTTATCTTAAATATTTTGCAGTCTATTTCTATTTCTCTTGTTCTTCTTGCGAGTCTGTGTATAATTTAGTGAAAATAGTCCATATTTTTGTTCCCGATGTTGCCCTTTATATTTACAATTGATCATTTTTATCTGTCCATTTGGGTAAGTAACATTGTCTTAAAAATAATTTCTGATAAGAGAATGGCAGAAATATTGGGTGCAATATTATAAGTCTGGTCGAATTAAATAGATGTCACTGCTTGGTATTTGATTTGCTGTTTCGCCAATGACATTTTTTAAATATTGAATATAAATACACTTATTTTGATATTTTTTGGAAACCACATATTTAAAAAAAAAATCGAAAAAAGGAATTTTGCTGTAATATATATATAAATGGAGTATCTTATTTTTCAACATAGTTCCCTTCTTACGGGAATCCATAACATAGTTCCCTTCTTCTTCTACTGAAGAAAGAAGAATCCTCTGTTGCGCAACGCGTAATTATTCGTTTTTTTTTTATAAACGAAGCCGTTTGTACGACTTATAAATATATTTCTAATGAAGGGAACTATAAATTTGTACAGCAAAATTCTGGTTTATATTTACATCCCCCTCTTACACTTAAATTTTTTTTATAGCTATATAAAATATACCCAAAATAGCACAAAAAAATCAAGGAAAACAATAAGGCAAATAAAAAATGACATTTTTGGCAATATTTTAAGGGTGTCTTGCATTATTGGTAAACTTTTAAGTAACTTTTAGCATCTGGCATCTCTAATGCTAAACATCTACTGGAGAAATAAAAATTGTATTAATTACAAACTATCATCGCTGTATGATAATTTTTGCTACGATTTTCGATATGACTTAAAATTGCTTTCTTCTTCAGAAGAAATAGTATACCCAGTGTCAACGACCACATTGTTCTGTGTAGATATTTTTCTTTCTTACAAGATAACTCTTAACCTGTATGGGAGTACTTACGGAAATATCCGTTTTAACCTTCAATATTCAGAAAGAGCACTCTTGTGCATTGAAGCTCCGAGGCGGACAGAGACAGAGAGAACTTAGCGCAGTTCGGGAGACTGAGACGGAGAGCTTCTTCATATGCATCGCATGATTGTATAGATCGTTAAGCCCAAATTTATCGACTTAAAATGATTTCGATTTCAAGTGTGTTATTTGTTTACGCAAAGAAATGACCGAATATTGTGTGTTATCGAGGGTGTTTGTTTATTTAACTGCTTGCCGTTCTTCGCTGCGTGTTGAATGAGTCTTTGTTCAATTATCATTTCCTTCTAAAGGAGGAGCAAATGAATCGATTTTTTGTGCATTGTTTATGTAAAGAAATGACGTGGTCTTGTATTCACTATCAAGTGTTCATTTACAATTGACTCTGCCTCGAATTGAAGATTGTCTTACGCTGATTAGGAGCTGACAGAAAGTAATCGATGTAAAGCGATTATGACAACAACGACTTCATCGATTTTAAATTTGCTCACTAACGAAAAGGTTAATTAGTAAAGATGTTGCTGTAGTTCCTACCTTTAAAAAAATATTTTCATAAAATAGCGACTGTTTTTAAAAAAAAAGTCATTATTTGGCCTTATTTTTTCAGTTTTAATATTTTTTAAAACAGTTAAAAATTAATCTTTAACATAAATCTGGTAGAAACAATAGAGGGTTATATATAAAAGGGTCGTACTCAATTTAAAGTAAATCGGTTAATTAAAACTTAAGATATCTTGTCATTGAAAAAAGTAAATTTCATTCTGGTAGAATTGGCTTAGTTGTTGCCTCACTAAAATAGCTATAACTCCGTAAGTAATGGGAATTTTGGATTTTTTTTAGAGGGTATATTTTTAAAAGTCTAAACATTGAAAAAAAAATTAAACTAGGTTCAATTTTCAAAATTCATAATACTTCAACCAACATAATTTAAACAGTCCAAAATTGTATTTTTTTCCAAATTTCGGTTAATATTGATGATTTATTTTCTCGAAACGTACTCTTCTACGAAAAGTGAAACTCCAAGTGAAAGTTGATCGGAAAGAGAGGGAGAAATATTTATACATTATTTTTCGTATATACATATATATATATACATATATATATATATATATATATATATATGTACATACACACGCTATGCGCATGCGCTACACTGCCTCTACCGTGTGTGTATGTGTTCAAACGTAGCATAATGCGTCCAGTAGACGCTTGCCTATTTTATCATATATTACACAATCACAAAAATTTACAGATTTATTGTGAGTCTTTAGAGAACGGAAGAAAGCAATGCATAAAATCAAATTCTCCCAGGAGCTAAGAAGTTTCACTTCTGCCGCGCTCATTTTTAATTTTTAATCATTAAATTCTTAACATAAAATCCATCACCCAAATGGCATACGCACAAATCCAAATCCCGCAGACGTGTGTTATTTGACGAATTGGAACAATCGGGGGGAAAAAAGAGTATAATTAATTACAATGGTGTTCGAAATGGCCTGTAATGAGATTTTTTCATAGCGATAGCAGAAAAATATAATACCGCAGCAAATCGGCTTGCCACCACCAACAATGAATCGGCATTTAAGACCTGATTGCATGACGCAGGAGGATCTAAAAGCTAAACGAGCGTTTAATTATATGTGGCAATATCCGCAGATAATGCATCTTCTTCGCAAAAGTGGAGGACCAATTCCATTAATGACCATGTCAAGATCGCCATAAACGACATCTGTGTCATCGGATCGGTCCGATTATGGCGGTGTAATTATTTTTTTGCTCCCCCCTCAAAAGATTTATGGGCATCCACTCTGGCTCCGTTTGGGACTCGTATTTTGGGGCTTATTCGCATTCCAGAACGTTTCGGCACAACAAGAGCATAAATTTGTCTAGACGTAAGCCTTCGACATGCGCAAATTATATTCTGTCGTGCTGCTAGTAAAATGAAACCTTAAATATTTGTGTTGAAAGCCTTAAAATATGTCGACCGATTTAGTTCGAGGGCTTAACGTCGTGTACTTTGCGATTTGCAGATAAAAGTGCAGTCTATCGACTGCACTTTTATCTGCTTCAATATCATCTTAAAGAGGGCCGAATAATATATATATATTTTATCATCTTAAATCTAAAATCAAGAGCATTTATAATATATTGGTATGTAATCGAGCATCAAACTTATACATTCCTATTGTCTTGCAATCGATATTGGGTGTGTTGATCTTCAATTAAGTTTAATCCTTGTGCAAAACGTAGTAAGAGTTATTTAATGCTTTTTCCATATGAAAGATCATCCAAAATTAGCGCTTAGATGTTAGCACTATATAATTTTTACATGTGATATATTTTTAAATGATATAAGCCATTTTATCATAGTAAAAGATAGTACAATTTTAACCATGGGCTATTGGATGTAAACAATCATTATATTACGCTTCTTTAATAATAAACGATATTTATGTTGCGATATCCTATTGTCTGATCTTCCCACATTTAAGCTGCGATAAAATTAATTTTATACAATAGAGGATCTATGAATAAATGGCGAGATTATCATTGCTTTAATGATTGTTACAAATCAGTCAATCTGAGGCTGCCCTGTCCGACTTTATTAATCGTCTAACGAATTCATTGGATCGAAAAATTCGATTAAATTGCATTTGAATAGCACAATCTGGATTTGAAGCCAAACTTTTTTAATAATAAGAGTTCAAGATCAATGCACTCAATATTGAGTGGTTTTGGAGCTGCAACAAGCGAGCCACCAAAGTGAGCGTGTCAAAAGTTACTTCTTTACAGTTCAACAAGGAGTAACGCAGTGGATTTGTTTTATATTATGGCACTTTTGCTTGTAAGCATTTATATGAACGCGGACATATTTTAAGAGCCATTCAAGCATTTTGATCTCGTCTATTTAATTCGTTGTCTGGTCACATTGCGTTATAAGACAATTGGAAAATACGCATTTAATTACGCAATTCCGCGAATCGCATAATTGATACTATACCTTTGAGGCTCTTAGGCAGTGCTTAATAAAAATTAGCACTAGCTTTAACATTTTTACCAGAATTTCATAACCAAACAATGCCTTTAAGCGAGTAATTTCGTCAAAAGTATGTATCGCCCATCGTTTTAGCACTTAATTACGGACAAGCGAATTTGCGCAATCATCAGTTTGGGGTCAATATGAACCCATAGAAAATAAGATAAGAAAAAATATGAGATTTGCATATTTCTTTAAATTACCTCAAAATCAATTATCATGGTCAACTTGAGATTTTTGTTGGAAGGTTCTTCAATTTTCAATAAGATCGTTTAACGAATTGAATGATGTAAGCATTCAATATACAATTTTTTGTGGTAAAGATTTTTTTAAATGAAGATTACAACTATATCCCCATTTGAAATCAAATAATTGATTTTAAAAGTTTATCCTATATTTCATATTATTTTATATTTATATCATGGACCTAAGCAATCTTCATAGGAGTTTTAAATAGGGAAAGCGGGGGAGTTTTCGATAGTGGTTCCCCGATATTGCACATAAATAGCTATAGTACGGGAGGAAGCGACCAATATTTTTTACCTATTTCTACAAACGCTAATTTTTGTTTCAATCAATGTATATACGATGTAAATGAGGAAAACGCCAGTCTATCTGACTTTCAGCGTTGCGAACATTAATAACAATTTTCGAAGTCTGAATAATTGTACATACCGGCATTAAATTACTAACATTAAATCTACAGACTTGTTTTTTTGTCTACAAGTAGTTTACGTTGTTTATTGTTAAATAAACGTCGTCTACTTACGATACAAAGTGGCTAGAGATTCGATAAACACGGCTAAAGTTGTAGCGCGAAAACTTGATTGAAGTATTATTACTAGCTCGCAATGCGAATGATTCCTATTATTATATTACCAATTTGAGTTATGACAGTCTTATATTATTCAATGTAATATCAAGACACAATATATGAAAAAATAATATGCATAGACGCCAAAATTGAGAGCACAGGTTTCAAAAGATCTAACACAATTAGAAAAATATAATGTCAAGCGGTTAAGCTATGGGTAAAATTATATTTAATATCCATAATGATCACTCATAATGCTAATGATGCATTTAAAAAATCTGCATCCGTTGTATGACATTTGAATTTTGTCGTATTAAACATTTCATTAAATCATTTTTTTGCAAAACGGATTAATAATAGTTGTGATATGACGCAAATTAACAACTTAACACGTTGTTTGTGGGCCTTAGCGCCTATAAATTCTCGCCCGGCGCCGATAAAAAACGATTTTTTTTTTTGATTTTCATACTCACCATATACACGTAAACCTTTTTTGTGCGGTGGATGCGTTCCGTGGAAAATCGCACAAAAAAAAGCTATGACTCACATAGAAAAAATGCGAGATGCGTTCCATGGATTGTAAAAACCGCATAACTTTGAAACAGCTATATAAAATATATCCAAAATCGCATAAAAAAAGTGAATAAAAAAACAGGAAAACAACAAGGCAATTAAAAATAGCATTTTTGGTAATATCTAAAGGACGTCTTGCATCATTGTTAAAGTTTTAAAGATGTCCGACATCCGGCATCTCAAATGCCAGACATTCATATTATAGTAAAGATGTCACTATAGTCCCTAACTCAAAAAAATCACAAAATAGCGACTGTGTAAAAAAAAATCAGTCACGTCATACATTGACCTTATTTTGTCAGTTTTATTTTTTTTTTAGTTTTGCCGCGTCACTAAAATAGCTAAAAAAAGGACGTGTTCATAATTCAGCGATAGCAGATGCAATATGATTTACATAGTCCTTTTTTTACACCCTCCATTTATTTCCTATTTTATTCAAAATATCTCGAAACGTACTCATTATGAAATTAAAGAAAAAATGCTTTAAAAGGAACCGCATAACTTCGAAATCGCACAAAAAGAGGTTTGAATGTATTCTGTTATTTTATTTCAAACATCTATCGAAGAAGGTCTTTCGCTAACACACGTAATACTAGCACAATATAAGTTTGTTACACTGATAATAGTACAAATTTGAACGGTATTTTATACACATATTTACAATACACAAACCCATGAAGGTTATCAGTAATGTTTTTTTTAGAGTGTGATACTTTTCTAAACATATACCCCTGTGTAGCAAATTTCACTTCTCTTTTTTTTGTAGCGTACACTCGTCATTGTCTTTGCCTACAAATAAGTATAGCTTGAACTACAATTAAGAAGACATATTAAAAAATAGTGAGTGATCGAAGAAAAGTTTGTGTTTTTACAAACATTTTTTTGTTAATTTAATTAACACTTTTGAATATTTTTGGATAATTGAAGTATATACCATGAAGACACTTATTATACACGTGCCTACCAAGTTTAACAAAGAATGCTCATCTAGGGCGTTTGGCAGTACTTCCATGAGCTTGTAAAAGGTAGTTTCGAGAAAAACGCGTTTTAAGTTATTCCACTCCTCCATGTCTCTTTCTCCCGAACTGCGCTAAGTCTCTCTGTCTCTGTCTGTCTCCGAGCTTCGATGTACAAGAGTGCTCTTTCTGAATAGTGGAGGGGATTACGGAGGGTCTCCGATAGTACTCCCGTATGGGTTAAAGTGTCTAAAAAATTCAACTTATTACATTACTAATCTGATTTCTACTTCTCATGCGCCCGCTTCAAACCATCCCAATCATAGCATTGTTTAATGGTTTTTTTTATGACAAATACCATTCAATGATATAAAATACCAATGTAAATAAATAACAATGCAGAACTTTGTATGCCACGCGCTTATGTTAAATAAATTCTTCCATCGAACACGCGCTCCTGAGGTTCAATAACCATTCCCGATTTTTTTTTTACGTTGATTTACAAAACGTGCTTTAAATTTTAACACACATATGGAATATTTTATCAATCGAAGCTCTTGGATTTGTAATCATCTTAGATGCCGGCGAAAATAAAATGTCAGACAATGCACATCGTATAATGGTACTTAAAAGATACGAGGTATATCCCGAAAATAAGTGTACTAAATTTTAATATTTTTTTTTAGAAAAAGTGTATTTGAAAAAATACAAGATATTGTTACGGCGCTCTTTTTCGACCACTCCTCTTTTGTCCGCCTTCCGGTTAATCTCGGCGGGTCTTAATTATCAAAATTATGGTCAGCTTAAACCCGATCAAACTGTCGACGACAGAACATTTTAGTCCGCGCAACAGTATTATTGATATAATTGTTAACTATCTTTCAACAGGTAAGGTAAGCCGTGGCACGAGCTTCTTCATGCCCTCCATGAAGAACTCTCCCGCCAGTTCCTTCCCCCATTTCAGAGCCTCTTTCTGTACTTGCTTGAAAGAAAAATATGATAATCTAAAGGCGTCAAGTCAAGGAATGCGGGGTATGTTTCAAAAAATCCACCCCAAAATCACCTTGGTGTCTTGGTGGCATGCAACAAGCCCACTTTTCTTGTCAGCATTCTCCTCCTTTTGAGATTTTTAGGGTCTCACAATATCGTTATGCATTGATGGTCTTCCGCTGAGGAAGAAATTTGACCAAAATGATGCCTTTTCAGTTCCAAAACACTGAGACCATGATTTTCTTTTGCCTGAAATTGTGGTTTTAGATTTTTTTACGTACTATCGTATTCCTGCTATGCCCACTTTGTCAGGAGATCCTCCTCTACCACTTAATATGGCTAACCATTAAAAAAAACACAGTATGTTATTGTCACAGTACACTTACTTTCGGGATATTCTTCGTCTTTCACTTAACTGTCATAAAGAAAATTTAAAAATTAGAATCTCATTACACTTTGCACTTAGTTTGAAATTGGATTTAAATATCGAAGCCGGCAGAGTAAAAATGCATTTAATGTTTAAAATATCAGTTTGATTTTATTTGACTTTTTTTCAGTGCAGTGTTTGAAAATCTCTACGACGATGTAATCACTAAGGATATCCATTACACTTATGATGTTCTCAATTATTATATTAGAGGGTCCTAAGATTGGTCGCGTATTTTGAAACTTTAGACTTGAAATCCGAAAACAGTAATAGAAACATGTTTATAAGTTATTTTTCTTGTAGGCTTGTTGTTAAATATTATTTTTATTGTTAAGAGTGCAATGTCCAAAACCTAAACTAACGAAGTCCACATTCGACATTAAATGCTGTTTTTTTTAATATTTGGGTTTTATTTTCTTTAATATTTGTCCAGGGCAAAATTGACACTGGATGAAATACAAGAAATAAACTAAGAAGTGTTAACACATTCTCCTTATTCACCGAACCTCTCCCTGACGGATTTCCGCCTTTTCGGGTCCACGAAGCATAGCCTGATAAGAAAAACGATTCAATGTGCAACTGAAGTGGAAATGCATTTAAAATCGAATTTTACTTCTAAAATGATTATACATCTTATAAAGAATTATATTTTATAATGTTGTTACTAATTTTCGTTATTAATAAATTTAAACTTGTTTGCTAAATACGCAAATATACTCAGATTTATAAATTTGCTTTCGACCCTAGACATCAATCAATCTAAAATTTCCAATCCTTAAAATATAAAAATATATTTTAGTCCTGGTTAATCAGCAATTCGCCGCACAATATTAAAAAACTATTTCCTCTTTGATGTTTGCATTTTAGTATTAGGATGTTCATAGCTCCGGACGTTAAAGCCTATGGTATGTAATTTATGCACAAATAATTGGATTTCCAATAAAATTGCAACAATCATCATTTGAATCATATATAAATCAGTTGGGAGCTTTTAGTGAAATTACAAATAATGAGATGAATTGTGATTTATCGCTAGATTTCCTCTTAAATTTGCGAAATTATGCATACATATACCAAATATCTCCCTTTAATATATAAGATCAACAACGATCATATTAATGTCACATGGCTAAAGACCAACAGGTACACGGCAGGATTGTGTTAATATCGAGGAGTAGTTTTTGGATCGTCTCGATCCAAATTTAATGTAATTTTCTGAACCTAAGCGAATAAATATTGAGACAATTAGTAGCACTGGACCCATAATGGACCGATTTGTAACACTCATTAAAATATAATGATAATCTCCCCACTTATTCGTATTCTAATATTTTTGTTATAGCTTAACAATGGGATATCACCACATAAAAATCAATTATTATCTGAGTTGTATTTTTAAGTCCGATAACGAATAAGACATCATAATAAGACGAAATCCAAAACAGTAACCTATGATCATGAACCTTCATATCGTGTATGTTTTCAAAGCCTTTTTCAAGATACTTTAATGATAGTGTTTCAGAAAGGCTATGAATAGGGAATCCAATCCCGAGCCAAAATTTCAATCCCGGGATTTTGGGATTGCATTAGACCATCCCGGGACCGGGATTTTCAATAGTTTAATCAATTACATTGATAAATTTGATCATAAATTACTGATAAGTCCATTTGTTTAATATAAAAAATAATTTGAAGGCGAAAGAATTTTATTTGTGAGTCTGGATCTGATTTTGGTAGCCAAGCAATTTGCTGCTGAAAATGCACGCTCAGCCTCCACACTCGTTGGAGGTATCGTCATCAGATATTTAAATACTAGTTCGAATTGATGACCGCGTGAGTCCCCATTTTCGTATAACACCATCGATGTGATTGATAAAATTCATTTCTGCTGAGACACGGACTAAAACTCGCAAAAATCCCGATTTCCCGACAAATTATTTATTTCCGTCGCTACAGATGAATACTTATATACTATGATACTTTGATGTTTTTCGTAATTATATTACAGAGGAATGCCAAAATTTTGAACGCCGTATCTATTATATTTCATATCGATATTCCCATTATTAGAGTCGAGGTGTAGTAAATACATCACCGGTAGGGAAAGGTTAATATAACAATTTGAAAACCATATATGTAGCGTCCAGATTTCGGCTTGTATGTCTCGATTTAGTAACCTTCATCATGCTGTTGAGATGTACAATTTCTGTTTGATAAAAAATTCAATCCCGATTCATGATTCGAATTGTCATCCGGTTTGCTTCTAATTGCAATGATTGTCATTGGTTCGTAATCAAGTGTGATTAAACGATCGCCGACTGATTTAAAATCGACAATGTCATTTTGCTCTAAGAGCACATAGTTAATGTATTCAACATCTTCAATGTCATATGAAATTTATATTTAGCATCCCCGATGTGACATCATTTTCGAAATTATTTCGTGGATTTATTTTATTATCAGGGTTGATATATTAAGGGTACCAAAAACGTCGCGCATTTTATGACCAACTGGCGTTGGCATAACGTTTGAGGCGGGGGCGCTCTCGGGGGCAGAGTCCCCGGGCGGCTCCCCGCCTCCACGTGCTCATCGGGATGAGCACGTGGAGTCCGTTCTTCTATCGGGCTGTGATATTTCTGGACGAATGGATGGGAATACGAAGGGCGTCAAATGTAAAAACTCTCATACAGAGACAGATAGAGAGAGAGAGGTCTGGCTGCAGGAGGGACAACCTCCCGCAGCCAAGGCCAACCGACGACTCTCTCGACTCCCGCTTCCTGCGCGTCACTACCCAACCGGTAACGATGCACGCCCAAGAAGCGATCGGTCGGTAAGCAGGTGCAATGTCTCCGCAGGGCCACAAGAGATGGCGCTGTTAAAATAACACATTGCACTTAAAGAGAAATGGAAGATATCGCTAAGTCGCGGATGTCGCAGAGTTAAACCATCGCTAAAACACACAATTATTATTGCTTTGAATCAATGACATTGATTTTTGACAATAGCGTTATTTGCCTCATTTCAATTTTCAGAGAAGCTTGAGAGTTTTTGAGCCGCTTAAGTTTGTTTTCGTTTTGATGAGTTTCGTCCATGTGAGATAAGATATGAAGTGTCCACGAAGACGGTATACATAGAAAAAGCAAATATTATTGGCTGACGCATGACGGGATTTGACGGCTGTGTACGCCAAAGCGTTAACGCTTTTAACCCTTAAAGGAGTACTATCCCAGGGCGTGTGTCCCCTCCCCCTCCAGTTATCTGAAAGATCACTCTTATACATTGAGCTCAGAGAGAGACAGAGACAGAGAGAGGCGTAGCGCAGTTCGGGAGACAGAGACGGAGAGCTCCCTGCATGAATGAAATGACCGAATATGGTATGCTATCAACAGTGTTTATTTATTTCATTGCTTCAAGTTCGTCGCTGCTTGTTGAATGAGTCTTTGTCCGATTATTTTTTTATATTCTGTTTATTTCACATTTGCATGTGCTAATTCCATTAAATAGAAAATAAATAACTTGTTAAATCGTATTCAAATGGAGGAAGAAAACGTCCACCGTATACGGTGGACGGGGCGGGGAACGCGTTAATTCGCAGGTCTATGCGTCTCAATCGCGAATATTTGATGCCCTAAAAGTCAACATAACTAACGTCATCCAGCAAATTCAGACAGATTTATGTGATCGTGTAAAATTGGATTCTATATAATGCAAAGCGTATTTTTGTCAAATTGGTGCAAGTGAATTAACGAGTTTTAGCTTTTCGGTCGATCTCATATCACACAGGTGTACAGAAATCGGGTACATAAATTTGAAATATGTCTGAGATAATCATTTTGCTGGAACGTGAAAATTCGCCCAAATTGTCGAAAGCCTGAAGGTTAGCATTTCAGAGCCGTAACTAGGGTATGAAGCGCCCGTGGCAAGTATCTAACTTAACGCCCCCACCCCCGGAAATCCAATTTATTTTTTAAAGTCAACTAATACCATTCTAAATGCAATATATTAAATACTGTTCTAATGTGCGCTTTAAAATGATAAACAAATACAGTCCCAAAAGTACCCGACCTAACGTATAGATGGTGGCTACTGTTGTAAAAAAAATACTTTGATAGAAAGTGTTTAGATGCTACGTCACTTCGGCGATCGTACAGAACATAGAAAATGCCGCAAAAAGCCCTAAAAAGAGACGAAATGGCCATAGGGTTTGTATGCTCAATCTGTCCGCTTTTCAGACCGCTGATATGGCGAATGAGCGGTTCGCGATCCAAGAAAAAGTTGATTTAATCATCTACGTAAAATCTACATAATTATATTAGATGATCGTCAATCAAAAGCGCGCGAGCTAGCATATATGGTAGACATTTAAAAAAGTGCTGTACATGATAAAGCTGTGCACAAGATGGGTGCCGCGTTTGCTCACAATTAAACAAAAACAACGTCGTGAATATATTTTAATCGAGCGTTTGGTAAAGTTTCACAGCAATATAGCATAGTTTTTGAGTCGATTTATAACAATGGATGAAACGTCGGGTTCTTGACTTCACACATGAGATAAAGGAATATGGGGATCCTTCACCGCCTCGAGCTGTTTATTGGTCTCGCTAATCAGGATAATGCTAGTTTACTCAACAAAAGTGCACAGCAAGGTGTAAAACCGATTTTAATAACCATGTCCTCGAGAACACGCTCATTCTCAACTTTGAGTGTCCTGTAAGTAAGTTTTATGGATAGGGAGAAGTCTAGTCTCGCTTACGACTTCATTTGGCGCAAGCCATCTATGTAAATTAGCCTTCTGCGATTGTACAGATCATATGGGATAAGCATTTAAAAATGAAAATGTCGCAAAACGCCCTAAAGTGGACGAAGTGACCATAAGGTTCGTATGATCAATCGGTCCGCTTTTCGGATTGCTGAATGAGCGGTTTGCAATCGGATGCCTGAACATAACGATAACAAAGAAAAGAAGGATTAGACAATTAATTGTATATTATAGAAATGGACAGAGTCAATTAGTGTTGATGCATGTAAAGTAGAATGGCTGAGTAAAATAAAAATCATGTGCAACTCTTGACCGGGACGTCTGCTTTGCCAAGCCCTTGTTACGATCCTGCTGCATTTTCTTTGAGTTTCTTCATTCCATTTTCAGTCGATTTAATCAAGTTGATGCATTGAAATATGATATCATTTATGGATGCTCCTAAAAATGTTTACATTAGTGACGTTTTCCCAGAAAATTGATTAAATCTTTACGGCGAAGGTTTGGTCGAATTGTGTCGATGTTCAATGTTAAAGTGGAAGTGTACAGCTGTAAATCGACTTGCAGATATCAATCATAGATGGCGTTTTAGTTAAACAAATATGGTTTTTCACGTGGTCTATAGTCATGGTCAGAACGAGTACGGCCTAGCGATGTAGCAGGTTATTTAGAAGTTGGTTTCGTTTGCGGTAGTGGTCGGTGAAAGTTGGGCATTGTGTGTTTGTAGGTACCACCGACAAGAATATATAAAAGGAAGGTGTTGATGTCGAGGCGGCCAGTGGTTCCGCCGATCTCTTCGCGGCTCGACGCCATAGCAGTGAACCATCCCACCTTTATAGCACATTTCACCGGTATAAACAACTTGACTGGATGGAGCCATAGTCATTTGGTCCAGAACATCGGAACAGCATCCGATCCCCGGACGATCCATCCCTGTTTGTGTTTACATCGCGAAGAAAATCAGAGGTAGGTGGCACACTTTTCTTGGCGGTTTGGTTGTCAATCAAACATGTAGATGTACCATCTTGAATCTTCAAGGTTGTCTGAACAACCATCGAAACTGATGTTTATCATAAAAATAAAAATAAATCACGAAATACCATGACATACCATGATACATGGAGTTTGTGTCATATATCAAATGGGGCTAAAATTTGAGTCGAATACAATAAAAGCATCTAATTTAGATCACTTTCGCATGCCAAAACAAATCATTAAAGTCGCTAAAACAAGATATTTTCATTGATTTTTTCTTGATGCATTTAATACAAATTAAATTTTGCGTGAACATATACAAACAATCATATCCGTAAATGTCAATAAGCTATCCAATATTTGACGATAATTTGAAGATAAAATTTCTCACATTTTTATTGATCATTAACAAAACTATAAACATATTTATGATTTTGCCTGAATTGATAAATATTATCAAATTTATTAATAACTTTGTAATATAATGTCATATCAACGGGCATTTTTTTCCTTCGTATTGGCGATCATATGCAAAAATTAAGCGCATTCAAAACGCATCGCAGAGTTTCGATGATGCATTAAAATCGCGACGCTAAAAGCTTTCGATCGTTAAATTGCATCGATGTTTTAAAATCGAATTGGCCTACTTTGTGTCCTTTTCGTTGAATTGAGCGAATTGTCTCTCGTAAATTGCGTTATAAAAAGCATATTCTTGCCCCTTTGAATTTGCGCAGAAAAGCCTATCATATTAATTTTCGTTTAAATTTAATTAAAAAACCATACACAATAACGTCATCGAAATTCGAAGAATCTTCATGGCTACATCTTGATGATGATAAAAGTGCTTAGCCTTGATCGTTTTAAAATCGCATGAGTTTCGTAATTGTTTATTTTATATTTTGAAAGGGTTTTACAAACGCTCTTATTAACTTATACTTGAAAGCCTCAGTGCATTTTAACACATTCCCGTCCGGTTACGCATACGTGCATCTTTGGGCAACTATCGATAGACATTTCAATTTCTGGTAACAAATGCAAAGCACACATAGCCCGTACGATAATTTGACTAAATCACAATAGATAAATATATGCACGCTGTTGATCTCGTAGTTCAGGGGCGTCAAACTCAAAGGTCATCATGGACCAAAATAAAAGATGAGCCTCAAAAAAACACAACTTTCATAAAAACGTATGATTCTTCCTGATGTTCGGCATTTTACAGTCGACGCCCGTGGCAAGCATTTAACTTCCGCTCTCCCTCCCCTTTTTCTGAAAATCCAATTCATTTTTTAAAGTTAACAAATACTATCATAAATATATAAATATTTAATGTTTTAAAATAATATACAAAGATTGTCCCAAAAGTAGCGGTTACTGTTTTAAAAATATACTATGATAGAAAGTGTTTAGATGCTACGTTGTTTCCTTAATCATACAGGCCATAGAAAATACCGCAAAAGGCCCTAAAAGAGGACGGAGTGTCCATAATGTTTGTATGTCCAATCGGTCAGCTTTTCGAACCGCCGATATGACGAATGAGCGCCTCGCGATCGGATGTAATACCTGAACACGTCTCATTATAATGAAACGATGTTGTCCGAAGACGACTGATCGGGTGGGTTGTTTAAATTTTTCAATGCTTGAGCGATTACGAAGAAAAGAGGAATTAGACAACTTAGTATGTATTTTAAAAACGGATAGAATCAATCAGCGTTGGTTCATGTAAATTAAAATGGTCGAATAAAATAAAAACCATGTGCAACTCGCGATCGGCTACAGTAGGCGTGGGCCCATGAGAGGAACTATTAAAGAACCCCTAAAAAAAGGACGAAAATTAGCAGCCAAATATAATTCGCGACAAAATAATTTATTTGAAAATGCGTCATATTTCCTGGGAAAATAATATCTGTAGTTTTAATTAAGCGTTCTTGTTTGTTTGGCACCCTTCTTGTAGATCAATACCATTATGTAGAAAAATGGTGAAGTGGCCGAAAAGGATTTTATTTTTTACATATTTTCGCAAATACAGTGTCAGGCAATAGACAATATAATACGTAACCCGAAGGGAATGTGTTATAATGTGAAAAATTACGTATGCAAAATTATTGATAAAAGCGTCTACATCTAAATTATTGGACGTATTATGCCTCCACCGTATACCAGATATTTAATATGATTTTAACATGCATAATTAAATATATATAAAAATGAATTGGGTTTTGTTCGTTCGAAATGCGCTGCCATATCGTTCATCGGATTGCAATAAAACTTCGTTCACTTATTACTAAGGATTCTGCGAGTAACATAAGCATAGTCTAATATATAAAAAATAATATTTGTTTGTATGTATTTAATGCGCTGCCATACCGTTCATTCGATTGCAATAAAACATTTCCAACTTATTGTTTATACTTTCTCAAATAATATAGGTATAGTAGACTTGACTTACAGCAGATCTTATATATGAAAATTGATAAATTTCATTTTTTCTATCAAAAATCGGCGGAAATTATTTTTTTAAAAAATCAGATGTACTTCAAAATATTATTAAAATATTTTCTAGGTTTAAACAAATTCTAATAATTCTTTCCCTGTTAAAAAAATTACGAAAAACACTAAAAAGTCTGCTTCCTAAACCGGTTCCCCCCTTAAGTCAAACACGTGTACTAATTGTTAATAGATTTTCATTATGGGAAGATGTCACCAATAATAATTATTATAGTCTTGTATATTTATAAAATTAGACATATCAACGCAATGCGTGGATAATCGAATTGAAAAATCTACAGACAACAGCGAAGAATGTTCAAACATTATGATTTTGGGCCACCGTTTCGCATCTATGGACTTGTACAGGAAAACATTAAAAGAGCATAAAACTACACGTTTTTTACATTTTATGTATATAATAATAAACATTCACTAGCGATTTTCATGACGAATAAAAACACGTAAGTAAACTGTAACAGCAGAAATAAAATTGTTGGCATCGCTATTGATTATTTTCGCACGCAAAAATATGATGCTGGGCAATTTAGCGCGTTTTTATCGATAAATTTGGTTGCGATTTATCATTCGATCGTAAATATAATCAAAATATCCCAATCTATACATCCGTCTATTGACATTTAGAAATCACATTGCATTTTTGCATTGAGCCTCATCGCCATTAGAAGCATATTTCATTGCCGGGAGGCACTTAATTAAGTCCTAATAGATCGCGTCTACCTGTATATAAATATGTGTATTTAATTACTGAGTGTACTTTAAATGCTCGTTTGCTATATGGAGGCATTAACGAGTCCCAAAGAACAGCAGAGGGTTAACTCGAGAGTTATGTGTGACTCAATTTCGTAATTTTATCGACAAATCAATGGCCCGTACAACGAAGGTATCTAAATGGCTTCATTAACATGTGCGCTATTAAATCCCCGACTTGATTCTATGGTTGACAACACCTGATGGCACTAATACATTTTTAATTGTCAAATTTATAAAAATCGATCTTAAATCGAGGTCCCAATTTGATATTAAAGCACAAATGATGTCTTCTTTTATACATATCAGTGATATGAAGATACTATTTTATAATAAGGATAGATTCGTTTGGGTAGATCGACCATATAATTAGAAGAAACACAAATGATTGATTTGATCGAAAGTTATTAAAGATTCGGGTTCAAATTCAGCATGATTTCCCGGATCTAAATAAGTATTAGGGTGTCCCATAAGTTTCTTTCGTTTTCATATTAAGAAAAAAATAGGCAATAATTTGTATTACATCAAATTTTATTGAATAATATATTATTCATTCTGTTCTATTACCTTTCTCCATCTCTCAGGGAACCTCATAATACCTTCTTGCCTAAAATTTTCCATCCCAGGCAAAATATTGATCAAGGTACATTTTTATATCATTTTTTGAATTAAAATTTTTACCACGTAAAAAAATATTCAATGGAAGAAATAAATAATAATCTGAAGGGGCAATGTCCAAAGAGTATAGAGGATGAGTTAAAACATCCCAATCAAATGATAATAATTTGTTTCTGACGAGCAAAAACACATGAGGCCTGGGATTATCGTGATGAAAAACAACGCCTTGTCTGTTCGCTTAATCTGGCCGTTTTCTGGCAATTGCATCCTTTAGATTGTCTATTTGGAAACAACATTTTGTTGAATTGATCGATTCACCTTGCTGAAGTAGATCATAAGAAACTACCCCCTCCCAGTCCTACTAAATGCATAAAAAATCTTTTTTTGGATGTAGACCAGGTTTAGCTACAGTTAAAGCTTCTGTACCCTTGGTCCAAGACCGTTTATTGTCAGTAAGTTTGAGTCAGTTAGTTCATGAGGAAGCCACACCTCTGAACGATTGATGTAGCCCAATTTTATCAGATGATTATGGACGGATTTTCGTGGAATTTCTATCTTTTTAGCTATTTGGCGAACAGTATATCGCGGTTTTTCTTCAACCATGGCTATGATTAGATCTGTGTTCATTCGCGAAAGAGACTTATGGGACAACCTAATATTATATCTATCCTACCTCACAACGTCCATCCTATTCGTTTTGCCGATGATTTTTAAATGGGATCCCAATCTTTGCCATTACTCCTCGATTGTTTGCCGTGGATTGATTAGGGATTTTAGTGCATCGTTATCAAATGACGAAGGTCTTCCCGTTCTCAATTCATCCCTTAAGCTTCTATTGCCCGATTTAAATGTTGGAATTAATATTGACATCTGCGGATTATGATCGAGTGTGAGCAAACGCGGTACCCGCTTCGAATAAAGCTTTATCATGGACCAATGTTGAAATGCAAAATTGTGATTTACATTCTGATATCTTTAAGTGTCAGCTATTTCGTGCAGCTTCAATTTACTATAGCCATAACTATTTTGTGGACTTTTTTGTTAATGTTTTCTGAAACAAAGGTGTTTTTCATCATCGGTGTTTATACACTTTTCTCCCATTTATCTCTGAGTCAGAGTAACATGCTATTTTTTCCCATTAGAAATCAATGCATTATCAAAACGCGAAATTCATATTTTTCATTGTGGCGTCACTGAAACCACTGTAACTTGTGAATTAAAACGTCCTAAAAAATCATATGAATTTGTCAATAGTTGCGTCAACTATATATCATCCTACAACCTTATTGAGTGATGTATTATGATAATCATTGTAGAAAAAAAGTCATTGAATAAATCAATTCCGAAAATATTGATTGCGTTTTGCATAAATTCTGCATCAGAATATTAGTTTTCCTCAATGCTGTTTACTAATAAATTTGATTATATTCTTATATCGTTCCTCAAAATAGAAATATACACCATACACTGCATATACCGTATCAAAAACAAATCACAAACAGTCAGTTTGATATTTATTCGCGCTAATGACCCATATACATACATATATCTGGTTTTATAATCGTTAACAATGTCAAATCAATTCAATCGATGTTCAAAATGCACTGACGAACCTAAGGAACATTTTGAAATTGATACAGAACGCTCCCATCGATATCTATCATATGTAATCAAATTTAATTGCTCGCTCGATTGAGACCAGGATTCTATCAATAGGCATGCCAATTTTTTAGTTGGCGATCATTTTAATCGACACCGAAACTGTATGATATTATTCGATAAATTAATTACATGCACACAGTGCTTCTCAATCGTCAGCATCCAAAATCTCTTAACATTTGGCGAACGAATGCCCTTCCTTCGATAATTTTCAATATGGGTACAAAACCGTTGGAAAATAGGTTTAAATATTGATCCGCAAATAAAATTAGTAGAATTTAATTTTGTTCAGATACATCCATAATATTTTATATCGGAATCCTCATAATATTTTAGTAAATATTCAATAATCGACAGATTTAATATTTTTTAGGGGATATTCTAGATCAGGAGCACAATTTTTCACCGTTTTTTATATATTTTTTTTTAATAGTTTAAAACATTTTTTTCGCATAAATCTGGTAGGGGCGATAGAAAGATGTTTATAAATGATTCCAACCAATTTAAATAAATTGGTTAATTAGAACTTGAGATAACATGTCAACCGTATTGAAAAAAGTAGTTTCGAGAAAAACACGTTTAAAGATTTCATTCTGGTAGGATTCCGTAACTCCGTAAATAATTGGAATTTTTGAAATTCCTTTGAAGCATATGTTCTAAAAGGTTAAAACTATAATATGAATCGACAATAGTCCGTATTTCGTATAATAAATATCGCAAAATGACGACTAATTAAAAAAAAGTCATTTTTTGACCTTATTTTTGTTACAGTTTTAAATTTTTTTAAATAGTTTTTAAAAGATCAATTGACATAAATTTGGTATGAACGTTATAAGATGATATAAACAAGTTTTTTATTAAATTTGAAGTAAATCGGATGATTAGAACTTGAGATATCATGTCAATCTTGTTGTAAAAAGTATTGAAGTTATGAGGGAAAAGTAATGAGGGAAGAAATTCAAGAGGAAATTATAAAATATTTTGGTACATTATCTCTAAAAAAAACATAGCGACTCACCGGTGAGTCACTGGCGCTTAAGTGGTTAACAAACTTCGACATTTTTTGGAATGCAAAGACCATTTTTGTATGAATATTCTATTATTAGTACCCCAGAAGAGAGTATAATGTCGATAGGACAACGATCATATGTATTATGATTCAAAAGGGTGTGTCCCAAAAGTCATGAAATATTTTTTTTAATGCTATACGTGCAATACATTATACAAATCAATGGTTTTTCAGTTAGTGTGTGTCTGTCTGTTCGCTGTTTATAATAGGGAAACGTCTAATTCTAAAATTAATGCATCAAATCTTTAGCAAAGCACATCCTTGTATAAAAAATGGTTTAACTTGCCTGGCTTAGATTAATCAACGCCTCGCCTGAATCAAACTGGTTTATGAAAACTAGAATATGCATACAACGGGAATGCCTGGTTTTTGAAAAAAAAATGAACAAACGTTAGAAGTTCTATCAGGTCGAATGATTTAATACGGAAAGAATATGAATGGGTAAAAAATGACCTGAATATTGAATTAATCCATCGCGATAACACCCATCGAATATTACGCCATACGATTAAAAGGGCGATCAAAATCGTTAGAGTAAATATTTTGCACGCCTGGTTAGAATAAGTTTTATCGGACGTAAAATATCCATATAATCATTACAACATCTTTGATTTTTTTAGAGAAAAACTTGTTTTTATCGCACAACTTTAATGAGCGAAATCCTCGAGCGTCATCGCTTAATGTGATATACAAATTCCTGTTTGAAATTTAGCATTAAAACGTGGCTTTACGGCAATGGCGAAAAATATGAGGATATCAATTTTTTAATCATTTTCGACTTTTTTCCGTGAAAGTGTTAATACACGAGTAGAGTAGAATCACCATTTTTTCTTTGATAAAATCCAAAATCTTAAAAATATTTAAATGATTATAACATTCAGCTCGGTTCAGTTCCGATTTATATCATATATATATAGTCTGTATTGGTCTATATAATCCATATCAAGGCATTTTATATAATTGAGCATGATTTTTCCAAGCACAGTCAAATGCGCGCGCAGCTAAATTTACAAGCAAACGCGTACATATTTGATTGTATGGAAGCAACTGAAATATTGGTTCGTTTGCAAATTGCCTTTAAAGATTGATGAATATGGGATCATGAGTAGTCTTGACCACAAATGTGAGAATAACAACAACGACGAGAAGACGTGGCTCTTAACAATGTTGTTCTTTCCTTGTGCTAAAATTCGATGGAATTATTCAAATTAGTTGCCGATAAAAAAAATATAACAACGATTTGCTTTGGATGATGTGTTTCAAAGCGATTTCGCAATACTATTCGAGATGCATACGAGGACTTGCAGAGTAAATCGATGTAAAAACCTTGACATTGCGTTGTAAAAATTTTACATATGTATACAGGTAGATATCCAGTTTGGATTTGGAACCGGTTTACGAATGTATCCCAGAGCAGAGCTGAAACCCAATTGATATTTCTAATGTTATAATTGTGAAAGTCGAAACCGGTATGGAAAAAATATATGCCGAGGTTCGTTGGCCCGTGTTTTACCGTTACACAGGAGACATGTGACAAACTACACTTTGGGAAGCGCTGTCTCTCATCCCGGATTTTTGTCCATTTTCGAGTTGCTTTCCCGTCGATGTTTGCACACTTGTATCGAACAAATTCACTAGCAAACATTGGGAATAGAAATCTTTTCTTCTGAAGCTCGAAGAAAATACTGTCAGTGAAAAAATTGGAGCCGCATATACGAAATATGAAACAAAGAGAACAGAATTTGCAGAAATGGCCGACCTTATTCAATGTAAATAAAATGGCATTGATTTGTTATCAATACTACAACATAAAATATTTACCTCAAACACTTAGCGTCCATTCAAATCTTTGTATGTACACACCTTCTGATTATCCGATCTTCCACCTTTTTTCAGAAAAAATCAATATTTTTATATCTAAATATGTCAATATCATATTATAAATTAAGTTTGTTCAACGATACAGCAACGCTTTCTTCTTTAAAAATGTCGCTCCAAACCCAATGTTTTTACAGAGCTCAAAAATGGAACCAAAACGACTCAAAGACTGCATGCTTCGCCAAAATAAATACTCAACAAGAACGAAGCTTGAACGTATTGAGAATCGCAGATCTCACTTTACGTTGCAAAATTGCAAAAAAAAAACACAACAAAATGCTATTTACAAATCTGAAAGCGATGAAAATTCGAGGCAACAATAATGCACTGTCCCTGCTTGAAATAATGTTTTTATATTTAATCGTTCTAAAAAGTGCAAAAGCGTGCTCAATGGTGTAATTAAATATCGGCTACTTTTACTATCATACATTGCGACCAAATTGCCGCTTGTGCTTCGGTGTGAACGCTCAAACGTACAATGGATCATTGATTCGTATTATAAAGGCTCAAATTTTAGCTTAGATTAAATTTAGCGTACCTATAAATTTGGTGGGGGGATCTAAAATTCTAGCTCTAATAATATTATCATACTATCAATCATGGATGTGGCATCATAAAATGAATATATTAAAGCGTGTGATAAAATTTATTTAGTACACCGGTTGCACTTTTCTTCCCAACAGGTGAAGAAATCCTGCGGGGAGGGAGGATTTTAGCGAGGACACCTTCGGGAGCTAGAGATTTAAAAAAATCAACCCTCTGCCGTCTTCGAATTGGTCTCGAGCATGCATGATAAAGAGGTTCGTCGCTGTAAAGTCTCGCAGTTGGGCCCTCAAATTCAATCAAATTTCAATGTGATCTATCAAATATAAGCATTTGGCTGAATACAATAATGGTTCTATAATTGAAAAAGGGAATAAGGAGCGATTTTTATACCATTATACATTTTTTTATAGTGTTTCGATAATGAATCCAATGCATGTATGGATTATCTACAAATCCATATACACCTCAAAATTATTTTTGTGCGATTTCGAAGCTTTTTTTCATTTCATAAAGAGTATGTATCGAAATATTTTGGATAAAATAGAAAATAAATCAACGAAACTAACCGAAATTTGGAAAAAAAATTACAATTCTTTGTCTCTTCAAAATTACAAATCTGTTATAATTCTTATAATTCTAGTCTAAAATTTTGAAAAAAAAATTTTTTTTGGCATTTTTTCAATGTTTCGACTTTTAAAAATACATCTTCCAAAATTATTTCCTAATTACTTAAAGAGTGTGGTTGCTATTTTAGTGACATTCATACAAAAATAGTCTCTGCATTTCAAAAAATGTCAAAGTTTGTTAACCACTTAAGCGCCAGTGACTCACCGGTGAGTCGCTATATTTCTTTAGAGATAAGGTACCAAAATAATTTATAATTTCCTCTTGAATTTCTTCCCTCATTATAAATATATCCTTCAAAGGAATTTCCCAAGTTTAAATAATTTGAAATCTAACCGAACGCGTTTTTTTCGAAACTACTTTTTACAACAAGGTTGACATGATATCTCAAGTTCTAATTATCCGATTTACTTCAAATTTAATAAAAAACTTTTTTATATCATCTTATATCGCTCCTACCAAATTTATGTAAATTATTTTTTTAAAAACTATTAAAACTAATTTTTAACTATTTTAAAAAAAATAAAACTGAAAACATAAGTTAAAAAAATTAAGATTTTTTTTTTTTAGGTAGGATGATAGTTTGTAATTAAAATAATAATTATTTATCTACTGCAGCAGTTCTTAAAATGGGGTCCGCGAAGACATTTCTGGGGATCCACGAGAATATAAACAAAACATTTATCTATACATTTGGGTCTGTTTTTATGCGATTCTCGAATAAAAATCGCATAAAAATAGACTCAAACTACATAGAAAACTGAAAAATAGGTTCCATTATTTTTAAAAACAGCATAACTTCAAATCAATATGATAGAATATACTAAAAATCGCATAAAAAAACATTTATAATTTTTACAGTAAGGGGGACTGTAGTTTCTTTCACTTCAATATTGTCTTCTGTTTCTTTGCTGCCATATAGCGTCAATCCAATAATATCTTTAATACATTCGGACCTTGTTCATAATATAATACTTTTTAAAAGTGGAATTATGCCCTGATCTAGTGGCTGAATTAAGCACGTCGTATTGGGTGGAAGAAACACTATTTTCACATTTGGTTGTTTTAAATATGGATGACTTGAACTTGCACTAGTGTTAATTTTAGTTTTTTTTTATGCGCATTCGCATAAAAAAAAGCTTTGTCCCAAAAATGAGGGATACGTTCCATTATTTTTGAAAACCGCATAACTTCAAAATCGCATTAAAAAGATTCGCGTTTTTTGTGTGCGATTTTGGGTATATTTTAAATAGCTGTTTCAAAGTTATGCGATTTTTAAAATCCACGGAACGCATCTTCATTTTTTCCTATACAAGTCCTGAGGCCGCATAAAAGTGAAATCATAATATGAAAACCATGCATATCGAAGGACAAATGTCAAAATTAGTCCTCAAACTTAAATTAAATTGCGCCAAGAACCTTTCAAGTGCTAAATCCGCCACTGGCTATGATAATTCAAATATAAAAATTTTCCTCGAATGTCTTTCCTCGAATTTTTGGTATCAATCTTTCCGTTTAATGGTAATCTGCGAATGTTTTTTGCAGACTCACGCATGCATCATGCATTTTAGCATAAGGTCTTCGAATATATGCTAATTTCAAGAATGCACTCCAAATATTTTCAGCGATTAGCATAGTATTCAAATTTCGATCATCCGAACAATCGTTGAAGACCTTAGCCCCGATGAGGAATCGCATCAAGATTCAAAATATATACGAATGTGGCAAGGAAGGCACGGTGAGTACAAATTCGTGACTTATCCAATCGAAATGACGTCATTTCAAGCAGCCCGGGGCTAGATGATTTATTTCGAATCGTATCGAGATTGCTCATTTCAGGGCCGGTTCAGGGGTCGTTGGAAACCCGCACGTCTTCGGCGCTGAGCAAAAAGCACGCCTCAATGCACGCCGACAGGTGCCGAAAATTATGTCATGATTTTTTCCGATTTTCCGGATCCGCGTTTGTGCGATCCAGCGGAAAACATGTGCCAATATTCCGATGTTGGGAGTTTTTATGATTCTCCAGGCTAAATAAATATATATAAAATGCGGCAGAACTCTTTTATGGGCCGTATAATATATTGCTTATAACGTGTTTTAATGTTCGCCTTCTATCGTCTTAACGCAATCATAAATACCGTAAACTTCGAATTGTAATTAAAAAATAAACCGATTCGATCCTTAGAGTTGGCTCAACATTCATGTGTGGTCCCATGGACCATCGTATGTGAAATATTTATATAGCGCAACACCTGAGATTTGCCATCGATGTGTCGTCATTTAATTAAAATGAACTTAAAGCATATGGCCGATGACACAACATATGTGTCATAGCTTAAAAGACCATCCACAGCCCATTAGTATGCCAATTATTATTGTTCAATGATACAGACCCTGTGCTAAATTTTTATCAACCAATAACGACTTTCCTAGATTCTTAACTCTTATCGGTACGCGTTTGAGACACTGATTTTTCCTATGTTTAGTGTAAATTGATATTTATATTTAGCATAGATTTACAATGATTAAATGCTACGTCAAATTTCGAAAATTCTTATCAAAAATTTGACACAAAAAAGATAAACAATAACAAGCAAATTTAGTAATATGCAAAATAAAAAATCTTCTTAGAAACAATTGTATGCAGACACGATGCAAAATGTGCCACAATTTCTGGCTGTGGTTACACGTCTATTTTAGATATAATTTTTTTATAAAGGCTAAAAGCCAGCAGATGAATGCCAAACCAATGGTACGCTTAGAGCGACAATGGGCAGGTCATATGGCGAGACGAATGAATGAAACATGAACAAATATTATCATACCTTGACATGTCGAACAGACAATCGATTGTACAA
Source organism: Stenopsyche tienmushanensis (assembly GCA_008973525.1). Taxonomy (NCBI): domain Eukaryota; kingdom Metazoa; phylum Arthropoda; class Insecta; order Trichoptera; family Stenopsychidae; genus Stenopsyche; species Stenopsyche tienmushanensis. The sequence continues at coordinate 923,555 of WACJ01000026.1, forward strand.
TTGGTAGACAAACGGATCTGATAACCCGAGATGAGTTTTCATACAATCTGAGATATTTATCAAATGGGATCAAATGTCATCCAAATCGCAACAATGGAAGTCAAATATATTTTGTAGACCATTTTTTCATCTGTGTTCCGCATAATGTATAATACAAACAATATGAATGATTTAAATTGGTAAATTGAACAAAGCATTCGCCAGACTAGATGTTACATATTCAATATTGATATTTCAGATACAAACTGAGATCGCATTTAGGCGGATTAGCGTGAACAAAGACATGACCTGTACATGTCCTTGCTTTTTCGTGACCACTTGTTGCTTCAAAATATTCATAGAATCCACCTTCAGCCGAACGCTTTTTCATTGTTCAACAAAAGGCTGATCATTTCGATCGATATGATATTTCAATGTATTTGCTCTTTTATGAACACTTCTATTTTTTACAAAGGCTAAAAGGCAGCAGATAAAGCAGATGAACGCCAAACCAATGGTGCGCTTAGAGCGACAATGAGCAGGTCATATGGCGAGACGAATGAATGAAACATGAATAAATATGATCATACCTTGACATGTCGAACAGACAATCGATTGTACAATTGGTAGACAAACGGATCTGATAACCCGAGATGAATTTTCATACAATCTGAGATATTTATCAAACGGGATCAAAACGAATGTCATCCAAATCGCGACAAGGGAAGACAAATATATTTTGTAAACCATTTTTTTCTCTATGTTCCGCATAACGTATAATACAAACAATATGAATTATTTAAATTGGTAAATTAAACAAAGCATCCGCCAGACTAGGTGTTAAATATTCAATATTGATATTTCAGATACAAACTGAGATTGCTTTTAGGCGGATTAGCGTGAACAAAAACATGACCTGTACATGTCCTTGCTTTTTCATGACCACTTGTTGCTTCAAAATATTCATAGAAACCACCTTCAGCCGAACGCTTTTTCATTGTTCAACAAAAAGCTGATAATTTCGATCGATATGATATTTTAATGTATTTGCTCTTTTATGAACACTTCTATTTTTTTATAAAGACAAAAATCCAACAGATAAAGAAGATGAATGCCAAACCAATGGTGCGCTTAAAGCGACAATGGGCAGGTCATATGGCGAGACGAATGAATGAAACATGAACAAATATTATCATACCTTGACATGTCGAACAGACAATCGATTGTACAATTGGTAGACAAACGGATCTGCTAACCCGGGATGAGTTTTCATACAATCTGAGATATTTATCAAACGGGATCAAAACGAATGTCATCCAAATCGAGACAATGGAAGACAAATATATTTTGTAGACCATTTTTTTTTCTATGTTCCGCATAACGTATAATACAAATAGTATGAATTATTTAAATTGGTAAATTAAACAAAGTATCCCCCAGACTAGGTGTTAAATATTCAGTATTGATATTTCAGATACGAACTGAGATTGCTTTTAGGCGGATTAGCGTGAACAAAGACATGACCTGTACATGTCCTTGCTTTTTCATGAGCACTTGTTGCTTCAAAATATTCATAGAATCCACCTTAAGCCGAACGCGTTTTCATTGTTCAACAAAAAGCTGATCATTTCGTTCGATATGATATTTTAATGTATTTACTCTTTTATGAACACTTCTATTTTTTATAAAGGCTAAAAGTCAGCAGATAAAGCAGATTAATGCCAAACCAATGGTGCGCTTAAAGCGACAATGGGCAGGTCATATGGCGAGACGAATGAATGAAACATGAATAAATATTATCATACCTTGACATGTCGAACAGACAATCGATTGTACAATTGGTAGACAAACGGATCTGGTAACCCGAGATGAATTTTCATACAATCTGAGATACTTATCAAACGGGATCAAAAATAATGTCATCCAAATCGCGACAATGGAAGACAAATATATTTTGAAGACCATTTTTTTCATCTGTGTTCCGCATAATGTATCATCATCATCATAGCGCAGCCACTAACAGTCCACTACAGAACTATGGGCCTCTTCAATATCCATTCATAGGAAAGGGGTTACATCCATTTCGTCTGTATCATACATTCACCTCCTCATTCGCTCGATATTGAAGGTAGCATTACCACCGAGTTTTGTTTTGAACGCTCACCCAACGGGTATCCTGAGTGAACGTATTGACGAACACTTGCATAATGTATAATACAAATAATATGAATTATTTGAATTGGTAAATTGAACAAAGCATCCGCCAGACTAGGTGTTACATATTCAATATTGATATTTCAGATACAAACTGAGATTGCTTTTAGGCGGATTTGCGTGAACAAAGACATGACCTGTACATGTCCTTGCTTTTTCATGACCACTTGTTGCTTCAAAATATTCATAGAATCCACCTTCAGCCGAACGCTTTTTCATTGTTCAACAAAAAGCTGATCATTTCGTTCGATATGATATTTTAATGTATTTGCTCTTTTATGAACACTTCCATTTTTTTATTAAGGCTAAAAGCCAGCAGATTAAGGAGATGAATGCCAAACCAATGGTGCGCTTAGAGCGACAATGGGCAGGTCATATGGCGAGACGAATGAATGAAACATGAACAAATATTATCATACCTTGACATGTCGAACAGACAATCGATTGTACAATTGGTAGACAAACGGATCTGGTAACCCGAGATGAGTTTTCATACAATCTGAGATATTTATCAAACGGGATCAAAACGAATGTCATCCAAATCGCGACAATGGAAGACAAATATATTTTGTAGACCATTTTTTTTATCTGTGTTCCGCATAATGTATAATACAAACAATATGAATTATTTAAATTGGTAAATTGAACAAAGCATCCGCCAGACTAGGTGTTAAATATTCAATATTGATATTTTAGATATAAACTGAGATTGCATTCAGGCGGATTAGCGTATACAAAGACATGACCTGTACATGTCCTTGCTTTTTCATGAGCACTTGTTGTTTCAAAATATTCATAGAATCCACCTTCAGCCGAACGCTTTTTCATTGTTCAACCAAAAGCTGATCATTTCGATCGATATGATATTTTAATGTATTTGCTCTTTTATGAACACTTCTATTTTTTTACAAAGACTAAAAGCCTGCAGATAAAGCAGATGAATGCCAAACCAATGGTGCGCTTAAAGCGACAATGGGCAGGTCATATGGCGAGACGAATGAATGAAACATGAACAAATATTATCATACCTTGACATGTCGAACAGACAATCGATTGTACAATTGGTAGACAAACGGATCTGGTAACCCGAGATGAATTTTCATACAATCTGAAATATTTATCAAACGGGATCAAAACGAATGTCATCCAAATCGCAACAATGGAAGACAAATATATTTTGTAGACCATTTTTTTCTCTGTGTTCCGCATAACGTATAATACAAACAATATGAATTATTTGAATTGGTAAATTAAACAAAGCATCCCCCAGACTAGGTGTTACATATTCAATATTGATATTTCAGATACAAACTGAGATTGCTTTCAGGTGGATTAGCGTAAACAAAGACATGACCTGTACATGTCCTTGCTTTTTCATGAGCACTTGTTGCTTCAAAATATTCATAGAATCCTTCTTCAGCCAAACGCTTTTTTATTGTTCAACAAAAGGTTGATCATTTCGATCGATATGATATTTTAATGTATTTACTCTTTTATGAACACTTCTATTTTTTATAAAGGCTAAAAGTCAGCAGATAAAGCAGATGAATGCCAAACCAATGGTGCGCTTAGAGCGACAATGGGCAGGTCATATGGCGAGACGAATGAATGAAACATGAACAAATATTATCATACCTTGACATGTCGAACAGACAATCGATTGTACAATTGGTAGACAAACGGATCTGGTAACCCGAGATGAGTTTTCATACAATCTGAGATATTTATCAAACGGGATCAAAACGAATGTCATCCAAATCGCGACAACGGAAGACAAATATATTTTGTAGACCATTTTTTTTATCTGTGTTCCGCATAACGTATAATACAAACAATATGAATTATTTAAATTGGTAAATTGAACAAAGCATTCGCCAGACTAGATGTTACATATTCAATATTGATATTTCAGATACAAACTGAGATTGCTTTTAGGCGGATTAGCGTGTACAAAGACATGACCTGTACATGTCCTTGCTTTTTCATGAGCACTTGTTGTTTCAAAATATTCATAGAATCCACCTTAAGCCGAACGCTTTTTTATTGTTCAACAAAAAGCTGATCATTTCGATCGATATGATATTTCAATGTATTTGCTCTTTTATGAACACTTCTATTCAATAATGTACTGATAATTCCTCCAAATGTACTGAAACTGGGAACTTTTTTCCACATTCTGGTATTTGGATCTAAATCTTATAAATACGAGTCTAAGATCTAAGCCACAATGCCAACATTTGGTTACGAAAAATATCTTTGCTATGGATACATTGCCAAATAAACAATCTGCATAAAATGCACATAAATTTGAATGCATTTTTTTTGCACCGATTATCGACGCTGTAAATATTATATTTGAGATTACAAATTGAATTTATAAGGCTCAACTCACAAAAACCCTTTATAAATATATTAATATTTGAATTTAAAAAGGTTTAATATATGCAAATAAATTACGACCAAAAATATGCAAAGGGTTATTATACTCTGAAGCGGAATCATGAGTCATTGTATCCCATAAAAAGTCATTTTTTTATGAGCAAACGAGCATATTAGGACAATAAGCTAAAGTTGATATATAAATACAGACCGGTTTCAAGTATGGCCATTGACTGGTCGTTCCTCGTTCTGCAAAATATTGTTCGCGAGATTCTTTCAGTGGATGTCTCATCTGAATTTTTCGAAGAAATAATGTCAATCGCTGTTGAATAAAATAAAAACGATTTTCAGTATCTACGTTTTACTGGGGATCGAAAGATAATTGTTCTTGCGCGTGCTAAAAATTAACATACGTGCCAAGACGTAAATTGGATTAAAGCATTGTAATTGGAGCGTTTATCAATGAATGCATTTCATTAATGATAATGAGGAAAAAATGCATTCGTTTGTTAATGTATTGGCAATAAAGAGCTGTTAAGATCAATAGCTCTAAACATTGCCTACTGCAACTTTAACCAACAACGGCGCTATTTCATATGCAAATATTTCCAATTGTGTCACTTTTGAATGGATTTTGAAATCGAAAATCGTCACCGAATCGCCCAATAAATTATTGACATTTCCTTCGTGGAATCGTAGAGAAAAATAATATATATGACTGCAATAATAATGCATCACTGGATGATATCGATCGTTTCTCAACAATGCAACTGCAATTGCATAAAAATGTTATTATTAACGATACGGACGTAGTTTTTCTCGACCAGTTCCATTATATGTTATTCGATTCTAACCGCACAATTTGATTGAATTGCGTGTCATTTCACGTGATCAATAAACACCATTATTGCCAATCGTAAGCAAATTAAGTCGAACTAAAAAATCACTTCTCTCCGACTGAAAGAACTTTGAATGAAGAACGGCATTGAAACATTAATAAAAATGTCTATAAAATACTCTACAATAGTCTTCTTCTATTGCGCGACTATGCGAAATTATTTGTACAATTGTTCCTATAAAGCAGAAACTATGTTGTAGCTGCTTAAAATAAATATTATTTAGAAAAATCATGTATTGAACACATTTGTGCAATTAATCAAAAATCTTCGAAATAGTCGCTAGACCTACAAAGTCTCCTACATGATGTCTTTTAGAGTCGATCTAATATGAGCTTGGATGGTTTCAATCGGGTCTAGGGAATCCAATCCCGAACCAAAATTTCGATCCTGGGATTGCAATGTGACTGATAAAATTCCTTTCTGCTGAAACACGGACTAAAACTCGCAAAATTCCCGATTTCCCGACAAATTATTTTTTTCCGTCGCTGCAGATGAATACTTATATAATATTATACTTTGATGTGATTCGTAATTATATTACGGAGGAATACAAAAATTCTGAGCCCCGTATCTATTATATTTTATATCGATATTCCCATCATTAGAGTCAAGGTGTAGTAAATACATCACCGGTAGGTAAAGGTTAATATAACAATTTGAAAAACATATGTACTCTACATATGTATACAAAGATTAGACAGTTACTGCCACTAGGCGTCGCTTAAGATTACGTTTACTAATCCCGGGGTTCATGAGCACCCAAAACTGTCCGGGATCCCGGAATTGGATTCCCTAGTCGTGTCCCAACGTTTCTCTTTCGGAACTTCTTTTAAATGAGAAAACAAAAAAAAAGCTTTGAAACCTTGATAGAATGTTACTATCCTTATTTGCATGACTGAAACAAAAATTAGCTTTGTAGAAATAGGTGCCAAATTTCCGACGCTAGCTCCCGTTCTTAGGGACGTTTCTACCCTGTTGCTTCAAAAAAATTTTTTTTTCGTGTATCGGAAAGAATCAATATTTAAGAATACGTTCAATAAATTTCAAGTCGATATAAATTCAATTCGCAAAGTTTGACGGGGAACTTAAAACTTGTTTTTCTCGAAACTACTTTTTTCAAGATCATGGAAGTGTTCCCACATGCCTTAGATGAGCATTCTTCATGAAATTTAGCAAGCACGTGTGTAATAAATGTCTTCATCGTATAGACTACGATTATTTAAAAATATTCAAAAGTGTTTATTTAATGACTAAAAAACTACAAAAAATGTAAGTAAAAACACAATTTTTTTTTCGATTGTTCACTATTTTTTTATTTTTCAATATTTTTTCTTAACTTTAGTCTAAGCTATGAACAATATTATAATAAATAAAAATATGTTTAATTTATATGCTGAAAATCATCTATTCAGGACTTGGGACTTCCATGGTAAACATTAACACACAACATCCCCTCAACATTCTATATTTAATACTTTTTGCATAAAAAAATGTTAAAAAATCGATCGCTTTTAGACATAACAAGGTAGAAACATCCCTTAACATGAAAATTTTAGAGTCCCACCTTGAAATATATAATACTATTGGAAACTGGGAGTACCAGTCTGAGTACTTAGCAAATACAATATATGGGAAGAAGTAAGTTAAATAAAATAGCACACATAATGATGAGATTGCAAGTCGGAATTTTGGTTGATAACAATATTATATGAATAATTGATTTAACAGGATGAAAAAAGAAATTCTGTGTAAGCTCTTTCGCGAAAAAAGCGTTTATTTTCGAACCTGTTCAGTTCCGGTTCAAAGTCTTGGTTAAAAATGTCGTTTTAACGTTAATTCCGCCGACACGCAATGACGCGGCTCCGGACTGTAAAGTGTTAATATGTAATTTCATATTTGAGCATCGTAAAAGCAGATTCAATGAAGTAATCGTGCCGCCAGTCGATGAGTCAGGTTACGTGACGCGACCAGGAAACGGAACCCTCTAAATACAAAGATGTTTATACAAATTTTAAAAAATCTGAGCATCCATTCTCACGATGTACGTGCGAGGGTCAAAATCAACGCTCAAGACCTTCACCCAGAAAAAGAGTGAAGATCATCATCGCAATTTGCATAAATGTCGTAATGTGCATTTCGATCTGCCTAAAATAAACCACCGATCGAAAGGCATCAGAACACAAACGAACGTGCCGTAAAATATGACACCCGTCAAAGCAAATACGCCATTGCAACAAATCGCATTTCCCCGGTTGTAATTAATTTTACACGTGTAAAATTAAATCAACTTTTTTGCGTTCTAGCTCATGTGATTCTCGATCGTTAATGTGATTTTTAATCAATCGTTCAAGCTTACCATAATCGATCGTCATAGTATTTTCATACGCAATCCTTCCCTGGTGTTGCACGTGGACTATGGAAATAACGAATCAAAATCTACCCACGCTTATTATTTGAGATATAATAGAATTACATATAGGAATTCAGACTTAAAATCGCACGAAAAATAATTAAGACTGTTAAACCCTCATACGAAGCTGGATCGCATGAGTTAATAAATATAATATCGCATAAAATTCCTTTCTGATGAGACACGGACTGTCTCGCAAAAATCCCGATTTTCCGACAAATTATTTATTTCCGTCGCTGCAGATGAATACTTAAATACCATAATACTTTGACGCGATTCGCAATTATATTACGGAGGAATGCAAAAATTCTGAAGCCCGTATCTATTATATTTCATATCGATATTCCCATTATTAGAGTCGAGGTGTAGTAAATACATCACCGGTAGGGAAAGATTAATATGTATAACAATTTGAAAAACATATATGTACTGTATATATGTATACATAAATTAGATAATTACTGCTCCTAGGCGTCGCCTAAGCTTGCCAATTAATAGTTACGCCACTGTTTCCAAGCGACCAGATTTCGGCGGAAATGTCTCGATTTATTAGCCTTCATTTTGCTTGTGAGGTGTACGATTTCTGTTAGAGAAAAATTTAAATCCCGAATTTTTCGGGATTACGTTTACTAATCCCGGGATTCATGATCACCTAAAATTGTCCGGGATCCGGGAACGCTTAGTATCAGGGCCATAACTAGAGCGTGGCAAAGCAGGCGCTTGCCACGGGCGCAACTGTGCTTGGGGCGCAAAACATAAGATACCGAGCCGATTGAGAGAGTTGCACTTGGTTTTTATTTTACTTGACCATTCTACTCTAAATGCATTAACGCGTTAATTGACATAGCAGTATTATGGAGTCATTTTCGGTATCTTGCATGGGGTTCCCCTGCGTCGTCAGATAATACTTTCTTATTGCGCCAGATAAGTCTGCATGTCGTCTTCACAAGAAAAATTGAACAGGATCCTCTGTCAAAATAAAAAGGTTGAAAACAAGTACTTCTCTTTCTTATTACTCTGAAAATTGATTCGAGGTAAATAACGCCGCTGAACAAATAATCGATGTCATTGATTAAAAAAAAAATTATAATTGGTTAGCGATGCTTTATCTCCACTTTTACGGATAATTAGTGTTCCCGACGAGCCGCAAAAAAACCCGATTAGTCTTCTTCGGGCACCCGAAAGAAAGTGTCTCGGTGCTCGGTGTCGTCTCTTACATTACTTCTCTTGATGTGAAGAACTATCTTGAATTCTTTCAGACCGTTATATATCCAGGCGGATAAGGTGGACGGACGTGTAACAGAAAGACTGCTTTGATAACCTTTTTATTATACGCGAGAGAAAGATTTGGCTGCGGGAAGGACGCCCTCCCGCAGTCAAGGCTATCCGACGACTCCCGCAACCCAACCGGCAACGGTGCACACACAAGAAGCGATCCTGTCGTTTATACAGATGCAATTTACTCGCAGCGCCACAGAAGATGGCGCTGTTAAAATTAACACATTGCGCCTGAGGGAGACGGAAGATGTCGCTGAAAATCTGATGAATTAAATCTATCCAGATTAACAGCGCTATTGCATGGGGGTGATAATTCGCCCATTCTACAGATGCAATGCAGGTGGGGGGGGGCGCAATTTAGATTATTGCCACGGGCGCATCATACCCTAGTTACGGCCCTACTTAGTATTAACTACTAACGGCCACTTGCTTAAATATGAGCGTTTTTCTTAATAAATAATAAGTATTAAAATTATGTAACAAAAATTTGCATTCTAAATATGATCGAAATCTAAAGTAAAAATATGTAGAAATTTGATGATCAGTATTATCCATCCATAATCGAGAGTCTAATGTAGTTTTATTTTTTTGCTGAAGATGAATGAATCAATATATGTGATAATGTCCTCCAAATATAAAATAATTGAATTGAGGTTTTCGTCTAATTTTAGAACGTGTTTTATCGTGGATGGAATTGAATGGACGGGTTTCAGACGATAGTTTTACATCATTTGCAGTGATAGGTGAATTTCAAGCAAGCTCCCAGGTAGGCGATGGCATTAGAGTCAAAACCCAGCATTTCATCGACACCAACGCAGCGCTGTCCCATTTGGAAGCAAGATGACATACCAGATTGTTTTATTCATGGGAAAAGTACGATATTCATCGGGTCAGACCTAGTCTCCAGACTCCCATATAATTCATATGATCGTTCGATCCCAGGTGACCGAAAGTCATGTTTCCATACACACGTATAGATTGCGTCACCTTTGTTTATTCATTATTCATTGGAGTCCCGCTTCTACATCCTTCGTTCGAAAAAAAACTGAGCCATGTCGTATAATTGAACGCCTGGAATTTAAATTGCTTTATTAAAACACTTCACCTCGTTCTGTGCTATCGTCGTTCTTGTGCGACATTCGTATCGTCGGAGGATCTGCTGAAAGCGAACGCATTCCATTATTAAGACGTTCACATCCGAAGACGATGATTAGATCCGATCTATCGTACACTATAAGAGGTAACAGTAGGAAATGTAGTCTTGTTTTATCACGTAATTGTAACAATTTCCTGGTTCGCTTTTATCTTCGAGTGGTGCAAGTGAAAGCTATTATGTGAATCAGCTTCCGAGATGTGCCTCAACTTGCAAATCGACTTCTGCTCCGATAGTCTATTTTGTTGATAATACCTCTTACGAGAGAGAAGGTGGTCATCGACGCATTATGAAGCAGTTCATTGATATGTGATGTTGAAATAATGTTGATAAAAGGGAGCTTTGCGTGTGGATTGTGGTAAGGGAATACTGTTGTGTCATCCATCAGAATTAGATTAGATTGTCCAGTTAGAAATGCCGTTTTTTTTCATACCATCAGTTGCATCTCAGCTAAGGAATCCAATCCCAAGCCAAAATGTCGATCCCGGGATTTCGGGATCGAAATTTTGTACTATAATACTTTGATGTGATTCGTAATTATGTTATGGAGGAATACAAAAATTCTAAACCCCGTATCTATTATATTTCATATCGATATTCCCATTATTAGAGTCGATGTGTAGTAAATACATCACCGGTAGGGAAAGGTTAATATAACAATTTAAAAAACATATATGTACTGAATATATGTATATATAGATTAGACAGTTAGTGTCCTTACGTATCGCCAATTAGTAGTTACGTCACTGTTTCCAAGCGTCAAGATTTCGGCAAAAATGTCTCGATTTAGTAGCTTTCAACGTGCTGGTGAGGTGTACGATTTTTGTTAGATAAAAATTTCAATCTCGAATTTTTCGGGATTACGTTTACTAATCCCGGGATTCTTGAGCACCTAAAACTGTCCGGGATCCCGGGATTGGATTCCCTAATCTCAACCATCCCTTTGAAAACACTTAATGTATATACACAAAGAGAATCTCTAACTGTTTGTCAATGCCGGTAATGGTTTAAACAAGTTAAAAGTGAAAATACTAGTTTAGAAAATAAGATCCAAAGTGAGAGAAAGATTAAAGTGGTTGACGATATCCTGCTTGCTGAAATTGAATCGAATCCAACAAAGACTATATTAGAACTAAGAGACAAGCTCGGATACTAGAAGGATAGAAGAAACAACCGTTTTTATACTATCCTGTGACTGTAGATAAAAGTAGGTGTTGTACTCAAATCAAAAACGCAAAATACAATGGCTTTCAAACGGGCAGGTAAAGAAACCAACCCTTCGACCGGATCTTACAATAAAAAAGCTCTTTTAAATGTATAGTGGGGACTCCAAAGGAATAATCTACCATGAAATCCTTCCATACGGTCAAATCATAACGAAGGAGATTTATGGTTCACAATTAGAAAGTTTAAAAGTTGAATACGAAGAGACCAGGTGCTGTCAACCGTCGCCGAATTCTTCAGCAACATGAAAATGCGCGACCCCATAAATCAAAGATGACTGATGAAAGACGATTCTGCATCCAAGGCTATTTTGAAGAGTTCGACGGTTTTCACTATGAATATATCTTTCCAATTTTTTTATATTAGGGGGACCCATAAGTAATCAATTATTTTGAGAGCGTGTCTGCTTTTGGTTGTATCTTATTGAGTAGACTCTAAACATCATTTATTCACCAACAGATAAAAATAAACTCGTTATCTACATCATGTCAGACACACAGTCTTCAGAAGAACATATTCGTCGTCTTATGATCTTCCACTTTAAAATGGGTTGTAACGCAACACAGTCATCTAAGAAAATTTGTGATGTTTACGGAAAAATTCTTTAAGTCAACAAGTGTCAACGATGGTTTCGAAGATTCTTTAGTGGCAATTTTAGCCTAGTTGATGACTACCGAAGTGGGAGACCTACTGAATTCGATACCAAGCTGCTGAAATCGCTAGTGGATTCAGATCCAAAATTGAGTGTGATAGAAATATCGCCAAGACTCGGAGCTACTTGGTCAACAGTGCAAAGACAAAGATACAAGAGCGCAATGCGAATTTGCGAAATCTGTCATAGCACTCAAACGGTTACAATCTATGCTAATTCACACTTATCAAATCGGAGCAACAACGAAAAAATCGATGTCTCAAACGGGTGAGGCAGAAGATCTGAAAGAGTTGAACTGTTGCAGAACCTGACCTCAATGATTGCAGAACCTTCGATGAAACCTTCTTTCATTTCACTGATCCAGTTTACGAATCCCTACACGTTTATAACGGATTCATCTTCTGATCAAAATCAGACGATCCACATAAATCATCGAGTCGCTTCGATCAATCGCCAATACTTTATTTTTCAACGCGCAAGAGCTTTTTGTTAACACACTCGTCGCCAATCGTGAATCGGTGTCCGTTATCATCTGGTAGACATTATAGAAAGACGTTCTTAAAGTTAACATTGGTAAATCGTTATAGAAATACGTAACAGTGAGATGCTGGGTTCGCTTTTCGGAGACTTTTTGAGATTTCACTTATCCCAGAACTTTCATCCGGTTGAAAAGCATACTTTTTCTGCAAACATATCGGTATTTTTTTAATACTATATAATGATTCGCGCATATGTGTTTACATATGCATTTCTACGATATCTGTAATAGGCATCTTTGTATTTCCAAGTATAACCCACAGAACGTTGCCGTTTGTTATCTGAATATTTACCTTCGTTACGATATTTGTCATATCAATACACACACATACGCTTAATTACATTTTATGGCAAATAATATGATATTAAGTTCTAAGTCTTTAAAGTACATATTTATACTGTTGAGTGCTTCTCGTGAAGATAAACACGCTTTTTCCGGCTTCTTACAGAGTCTTCTCAAACTGTTGTTCGGTATTGAAATCGTGATATGAATCGTGTTGTAAAACGGCATGATTCAACATTTAATACTAATTGCACTAAGCTGCAATTTTAATCTGAGAGGGAATTGATATTTGTCATAAATTGATATTGTCAACGATGTGATATAAAATATCATAATTAGTATAAATGACATATCCATCTTCTCGTGGTGTAGGCAATCCCCATAAAAGATTTTCCCATCGATAAACGATTTTTTTAAAAACTGATATATTCATTATTACAGCAAATCCCAATTTTATCATTCGTATCAATATTTACTATTTCAAATGCAGGCAATTCAATGAATCTGGGTCGATCTTTCGGAAATATTGCTTGCCATTGAATAATATTTCACTAATTAATATTGATGTTTTGACATCTACGCCATCGTTCAATTGAACTGATATTTGACACAATAAAATCGATTTTTTTTTCATATCGGTTTTTGCAGCGGTCAACCTTCAAATAAAGCAATGTGTTCTATTTTTCAGTGATTCATTTATGCAGGAATATATTAGCATCGTTTCCATTGAATTACTTCTAAATGAAAAGACGGTGGACGACACAATTTCAGACACACTTGAATTATGGATAAGGTCTTTTGTTGCTTGATTCGTACAAGCGTTCTAGATATTGACAATTCAGACATGCCTAGTCATTTTGAATAATTACCATAACGAGAATATTTAATTTCGTCGAATTGTTGGCCAACGTGTTTCAAAAAAGACGCGGCGCCACTAAGCGCCAAATGTACCAGATATGTTCAACAACTATCAATTCAAAATTTGGTTGTAAACATATCATTGTTCGCTATCGGATCATATTTTCATTTGACTTGAAGAGCGATCCGCTACGAGACTACAAGCGAACTGTCGGAAAGAACACATCTTCCCGCGAACACGGCTATCGGTCGATTCTCCATATGTAGCGAACAGACAGACATAAATATCAAGTTTAATCAGATAATTTGTAAGAGTAATAACGATATTATTTTTTAATCTTCATCTGGATTGGAAAATCTTTATGTTTTTTTTTCAGTTGGCTCTTTGCGGTAATCAATCAATCACAATCCTGCCTACTGGTTCAATTTGGATTTTCCAAAATTTCTAATGAAGAAAGGGCACACTGGACTTTAACCCCTTCAACGTTTTGATTCACTGTTAAAAGTGTCATCCGTAGTGACGCGATCTTTTCGCCTTTTCGATATTTTCGCGTCATATCCAGTGTACGAAAATAGTATATCATCAAGTTCGAACAAGCCAGTTCCCGAGATGAAACATTCTTACATTTAATCGCATCCGTAATTTTCTATTGAGATTTGCTTAACTTTCACAATGCGGATATATCCGTCATACCCACTTTGAATGAACTTTGGTCTTGACGGATATATACGTCATATCCACTTAAGGGGTTAAAATGATCTTCTCAGTAAATCCACCATGTTTATTGAATATTAATTCCTTTCAATGTAACCTTAAACCTTATTTTATTATTTTTCTTCAATGGAGTTTTCATGTCATCACGTATATCAAATATCAATTATGATTCTAATTTAAATCTTTTGCATGCAGCACAATATACATTAGGACATTTTTAAAATTCAATTTAAATTAAATCAATCTAAACCTAAATTACTCATAAATTCGTTTTTAAACATCGATGCTATATCACGCACGCAGGAGTGCATACGCATGGTAAAGTGTGTGAATATGCCAGCGCGTGGTGTCTGCGAGCGTGTTCGCAGTGCTTGTGAGATGCCGCTGATGTAACCGGATAAACAATTTGAATCGCGTAAAAGTGGACGATCGCTCGTTGTTTTGAGTCGATCATACATACATTCGCATGTGCGCGCGCATCCAAACTCAAAGTTTAATGCGTAGCACTTTCAGTTTCACATTTCTTCGACTAATTTACAAAATCGCTTTGAATTTCAAATACCAGGAAACATGAATCATGATCCGTGTACGCTTGTCATTCAACGCTGCATTGGGTTACGGTATAATTTCCAAAGTTCAACTTTTCATATCCATTGTTGCGAATCGAATATTTCTACACGAGGTGGGGGAGAAACTCTGCACCCGATTGCTTTTACTCGGATAGACTTTCACTTGCGTCGAAATCGCAAGTCTTACTCTCGTTCACGTCTTTGGAGATCTTCATCATTTTTTTGATGTGCCTATTCGATTATGTCTTTAATTCTGTGTTTTTGGACCCTCGATGTCTGTTGAATAATAAACCGCTAACCTTGCCTGCGTAATGTCGATGGTCAACTTATACTTTCAGCAACTTATAATACGCTAAGCGTCATAAATCAGTCACGTTCATAATTCAATTGATGGATTCTTTGGTTTTTTTTTTCCATTGCTTTGTTTATTCATTAGTAAGATGTTTGTTACCGCTTCAAATTCCAATCTAGCTTGCAGAAAATTTAAATATATTCCAAGTGCTTCGGTCAAAAGCCAGTCACAGTAGAAGCAATAAATAGGCTTTGCTCAAGTATATCTAATGTACTAAAGTGGACGAATGCTTTAAGCAAAAATAATCATATGACACATGGAACAAATAAACATTTATAGTATGCTTAAGGCTATTACTAAAAAATCTAATCCCGAACCAAAATTTCGATCCTGGGATTTCGGGATTGCAATGTGACTCATAAAATTCTTTTCTACCAAGACACGGACTAAAACTCGAAAAAATTCCGATTTCGCGACAAATTATTTATTTCCGTCGCTGCTGATGAATAATTATATACTATAATACTTTGATGAGATTCATAATTATATTACGGAGGAATACAAAAATTCTAAATACCGTATCTATTATATTTCATATCGATATTCCCATTATTAGAGTCGAGGTGTAGTAAATACATCACCGGTAGGGAAAGGTTAATATAACAATTTGAAAAACCAATATGTACTCTACATATGTATACATAGATTAGACAGTTACTGCCCCTAGGCGTCGCGTAAGCTTGCTAATTAGTAGTTCAAATCAGGGCTTCGAACTTTTTTTGCTTTGTTTCAATTATAGATTTTATCGGTTACGGATAGAAACGTTAATAGAATGACTGTATTCGCAGATCATCGTATCGTCGTCGATGAGCAGAAATAGTAATTTAAGCAGCCCTGCCCCTGAGCAGATAAAATAGAGGTTCGCTAAGAATTCATCGCATGCCTTAATCCAAGGGTGCCCAACCTTTTTTTACGTAGGGAGCTACTTCGACGTCTAACAAGATTCATATAGAATTTTGTACCATTTTCTTACTTACGTTGGATGGCTTCTATAGCCCTATAAGAAAACCCTGGCCAATAACAACGCATTTCGACATTTTCGGCTGTCCTAAGCCTTTTCTTTCCAATTGCCCAGGCCCAGACATGCAGCGATTTTTTTAACTTGATCAACCCAGTACATGTCCATGACCTCACGATTTGATCTCGTGACTTTGGAGTCTGAGGTCTCGTTCCAGAGGGTTCCGAAAATGTTTTTTAAATATCTTTCTCTCGAACCCTCTGGACGCATCGCGTCACAGATGATCATGGTTAGTGTTTCTTCTCGAGAATTTCTCGAAAAATATACAAAATCGATAATTCTTATTTCTTGAGAAATTTTAGAAATCATCTATTGAAAAATGCTGCGCCACATATGAGTGCATTTCTGCCAAAATGCATTGCAATGTTTGAAAGTTTTATTAGGGTTCTAAATATTCTGTCGTCAACCAAGCAATTGTATATTCCTCGTCCTACTTCCTTCCATGCAAAATTCCTCGTCCTAATTCTTTACATATGAAATTTTCCTTCCTAACATCGATAATTCTTTAAAATCATTCTTCGCTTGTGTGCCTTCATTGCATCACTTCGCAACCACTGATTACATGCTGCTCTCTAATCCCGTAATATAATACCATGAGTGCGTTTCTATTAGAATTCATTCTGTTTAAAAGATTTTTTGTGGTTCTAGATATGACAAAAAATGTTTAAGAAACAAAAGACACGCCCTAAACTGTTTTATTACGCCATTAAAATATTCATGCGTTCTCTGAAAGTTGAAAGATCTTAATAGAGAGCTTATCCGACGACAGCGATTATGCCTGCATTTTATGACGATTGAAAGACTATTTAGAATACTTAGCCCATTCAGAATTTTTAGCCCAAAAGAAATCCAAAATGCCCGATTCTACTTTAGATGGCATGTGTTTTTTAATTGAATATCTCAGACGAAGGCGATCTCCACTTGGAAAATAATTTTTATATGTGGTGGTAAAATAAGGATAGAATTGTTTGGATAGGAATTTTAATTCATGAAGGTGAAGAGAGACTCAATGAGTGAGTAGTGAGTAGGTAATTCAATCCCGGGATCCCGGACAGCTTTAGGTACTCATGAATCCCGGGATCAGTAAACGTAATCCTGAAAAATTCGAGATTGAAATTATTATCTAATAGAAATCATACACCCCACCAGCACGTTGAAGGCTACTAAATCGAGACATTCTCGACGAACTTAGGCGAAGCCTAGGGGCAGTAATTGTCTAATCTATGTATACATATATGTGTTTAAAATTGTTACATTAACCTTTCCCTACCGGTGATGTATTTACTACACCTCGACTCTAATAATGGGAATATCGATATGAAATATAATTGATACGGGGTTCAAAATTTGTGTATTCCTCCGTGATATAATTACGAATCACATCGAAGTATTATAGTGTATAAGTATTCATCTGCAGTGACGGAAATAAATAATTTGTTGGGAAATCGGGAATTTTGCGAGCGTGCATTTTCAGCAGCAGGTTGCTTGGCTACCAAAATTTGATCCAGACCACATGATGAAACACTCGATGTTTAATGTTACTTCGAGTATATTTTCAAAATAATATTTGAAATTTTTAATTTTCTCAATTAAATAAAATTATTTCGCCTTCAAATTATTTTTTTATATACAAAAAAAATGGACTTATTAGTAATTTTTGATCAATTTTATCAATGTAATTTCTTAAATTATTGAAAATCAAAGATAAAAAGCTGCATTTTTATACACAATTAGTTTACGTTGATTATTATCAAATAAACATCATCTACTTTCGATACAAAATTGCTATGGCTTCAGTAGACGTGGCTAAAATTGAAGCGCGGGAATTTGTTTGAAGTATTGCAACTTTCAAAATATTGCAATATTATGGACATATCATACTTATTATAATCAGCTACGACATAGTTGCAGTCTTGCATAATACATTTATGTAATATAAGACTCAAAAATTTATATGAATTTCGGCAACAACATCATTGTGGTACACTGCCATTTTGTTTACTAACAATATTTAAAAAAAAACAAAACGAGAACCTAATCAACTTTGTACTAATAGGTCGATGCTTCTATTCAAAAAGCATTCCTTTCTGAGACACCTTACATCTGCTCATATTGAAGACTTAAATCGATTCCATTTATTAAGGAATCAAACGTGATTAATGCAAAGCTCGGCAAAAATAAGCATAAATTCATAATAATATTGAATTGGCAATCTGTTCAGCTTTTATGATCAGGAAATGAGCAATAAATCGTATGCGCTTAAATATAATGTATATCAAATAAAGCAATACGATTTCGAAAGCCTGTATAATAAAGTTGAAGGAAAGTGTATGCAGGTTATTGACACAGCAATGGAAAGTATTTGTTTTAAAGGTGTTTTAAGATAATTTTAACACCATCGCTTAAAGATACGCGTTGGATGTTGACAGTTGAATCATTTTTGACGTCTGCGATCGATCATTTTAAATTTGGACGAAGGCTTCATGCAAGCTCTTCAATGGCAGACATTCGACGATGAACGCTCAGTTTGTCGACAGCTTCTGGACAATCGGTCGGATCAAATATTTAGAAATCACATCGCATTTGTGTTTGCGAACCACAAATGGATTCAATCGAATTTGGCAAATTTATTTTGCCCAAAGCCGACTGTTTTGCATGCGGTTTTCGCCGAAAACGCGTTGTGTATTTTGACAACTGCCACTGCCATTGTTCTGAACGATGATTTCTTCCTTCCCGTCGAATATACATGTAATTGACAAATTCATTAGCATTCGTTGTTTTTTTACACATTGATAATTCCGAAACGAATAATTTATAATCAAAATTGAATACAATAAGGTCAATTTTGTTCAAATGTCCAAATTCTGAACGATGAACATTATTATTGTCGTATAGTGTTTCAAGTGAGCATGTAATTCGTTACGATATAAATACGCCATTAGGATACATTAGCGATGGATCAATTATTTTCCTATTAAGCATCCAATTCAATTGATATATTATGAGAGTTTTCAATATATATTTATTCAGTGGATCAAATATTGATACACATATTCTTCAACATTTGGAGACTAACCCGTCAAATTGGCTCATGAACATCTGGCATTACAAGCGGTTAGTAAATTCCGAAGTATTTCTTGGGTCCAAATTACGTATTTTCAGTCGATATGGCAAAAAAATCAATTTTCAAAAGTGCGAAAGATCGCTTTTTAAAAGATAAAAATGCAAAATAATTCGCTTCGGCAATCTGTTATAAAACATCGCATTGTCGCAATCAAGCGTAAAGAATATCAAATATCAAGCAGCAATTGCCAAAATCGTCTAAAGACAATCATGTGGTCTAATGGCTGTCGAAATTGGTGCTTTAACACGTATCGTGCCAAGGACATTTTTCAAAAATGACCCACCAGGCCATCATACAAATTTAGTTCTATATTATATATTTATATATAAGGATTATAAATTGTGGTCAAAATTTAAAAAAAAAATTAAATAGAACCTATTTTAGGCCATCAGTCACCGGTGCCCGACGCGGCCTGTGTGGTCCATATGGGATGCAAGGCATATATATATATATATATTTTTTTTTGTACATATCTTTTTGAATAATACATTGTAATGATACATGATGGTTTATATATTTTTTTGGATAGATTACATCTTATTTGTGGTATCAATCACTGACGGTTGACGTAGCGTATTACTTCGCGTACAGATTATTTATTCTATGATTCAAATTTACTTTTTCATTGTGAAAAACACAAAAGTCAAACGGCACATAACTATTCAGATATATTTTTTGATATGTCTATATTGTAACAAATTACATCGACCTTTTTTTATTACATGAAATATGTCATCTGTGACAAGTTTATTTTAACGATGAATGGAATTAAATGTTTGAAAAGATTTTAGTCTAAGACAATGCAATTGAGAATACTCTTTTTTATTGCTTTTTAGAACATTTATTTTAAATACTATAAACAATAGAGAAGAAAATTCCATTTTTTCACTATTTATTCAATAGAAACGATTGTTTTTACTTTTTTCTGTTCATCCCCTAAAATAAAGAGACGTTTTCTATTGGTCTTATTCTAACCAATTTTATTGGTTCAAAATATCATGCTTTCAAAGTATAAGTCATACTTAGGCCTGATCCACACTATGGTGCCGTTGACGGTTAGATTTCGCTCCGGTCTCGATCCGATCAAATATTCTTACACAAGAAACAATCAGAGTATTCACACTATCGGATCGTTCCAATCCCGTTTTTTGTATGAAAATATTTGACGGGACCGAGACCGAGATGGAACTGTTACCGGCACCATAGTGTGGATCGGGCCTTACTCTTTGCACATGACTTATTGGCATATTGATCACGGTTCATTTAATGTCAATCAAATCGATATGCTGATCAAGTGATTGAAGGAATAACTCAACGAATATCATCCAGATCACGTTCTTGATCGCCGACAAATAAGTTGGAAATGAAGAGGTTTTTTGATTTAATTATTTGGATCGTCAAACTACACAGTATTTATTTATATTGGAGCAAATACATTCATTTCAGGCAGAAATTTCCACAAAGTATAATGATTTTGCTCTAAATGATACATTTTGCGGATAATTCCACTGCAAACCCAGAAGATCGGTTAGTAAAAATTCACAATATTTTCGATGATCTCAATATCAATTATAAAAAATATTATGAACCACAAGAATATGTCTGTGTTGACGAAAGCATGATACCTTTTCGAGGAAGAATCTCTTTTCGGCAATATATGAAATCCAAAAAACGGCATCATCTATCATTGCAAGACGATCGCGCCATGAACTTTTGAAAAAAAGATGATTCATCTCGAAATGTTCGTCGTTGCTGCACCAGGTGCTATAAATTAAATTGCAACATTGGAAGAAAATTTGCAAGGAATAAAACCAAACAGGTTGTAACGTATTGTGGGGGGT
The DNA here is from genome assembly GCA_008973525.1 of Stenopsyche tienmushanensis. Taxonomy (NCBI): domain Eukaryota; kingdom Metazoa; phylum Arthropoda; class Insecta; order Trichoptera; family Stenopsychidae; genus Stenopsyche; species Stenopsyche tienmushanensis. The sequence continues at coordinate 945,040 of WACJ01000026.1, forward strand.
GTAATGGTTTTCAACATCTATGTTTAGCGTGTTTCAATATAGTACATAGAAATATTTAATTCATTTATACAGTATCTTATACATAGAGCCTATTTTTTTAATCATATATTATTTTAAATTTATTATTCTATTGTTTTGTATTATAAAACTAGCAAATAATGTCCATGATCTAATGTGTGTGTCGAAAAAAAAGAGTTAAAAAGTTTTAGGTTAAAAAAGAGTTAAAGAAACTTTTTAAACTCTTTTTTAACCTAAAACGTATTTATAACATGATAAAATATGCATACATTCATCTAAATTAGTATATTGTAAATGTTTAATTATAAAAATCTCGTAGAAGAAGAACATGGAATATACTTACCGTTTTTTTGGATATGGTTTTTTAAAAAAAAAAGTTCGGGTGTTCCGCTTGTTCAGGAACACCATGTCTATCAGATTATATATTAAAAACTGTTAAATGTGTAACTGATGGCGCACAGAGACTATTTTACTAAATCGAGGGCCATCAGTCACCGGTGCCTGCCACGGCGCACTGGTAACAATCGTCATCGGGCACCGGTGCCCGACGCGGCACGATACGTGTTAATGTAATATGTCACGAGCACGACTTTGACCTGAAAAGCGTTCTGCGTAAAATATCCAAGAAAGCATTGACAGTTAACTCGATTAATTGATGAGCGTGACCCAAAAGTCTTTAAAGCACAATTCAGAGCATTAAAAGCGGGACTTCGAACCGAAACTGAACCGAAAACCGATAACCGGTCGACTGCTATTTTTGCCGGAATGAAAGAATATCGCTTATGTAGCTAACGACGAATGATCAATAATATTTTCGCGCATTGAGTGCTGAGATCGGTGAATCTAAGACGAAGATGTGTCTTTTGCGAAAAGCGATCCATAGCGCTTAATTTCGGCCTGATTGCCAAAAATGATTCTATTTGAATCCCGATTCCCCGACAAATTATTTATTTCCGTCGCTGCAGATGAATATTTATATACTATAACACTTTGATGTGATTCGTAATTATATCACGGAGGAATACAAAAAATCTGAAGCCCGTATCTATTATATTTCATATCGATATTCCCATTATTAGAGTCGAGGTGTAGTAAATACATCACCGGTAGGGAAAGGTTAATATAACAATTTGAAAAATATATGTGGACTCTATATACCCTAGGCATCGCCTAAACTCGCAAATTAGTAGTTACAGCCTTTATCGTGTTGGTGAGGTGTACGATTTCTGTTAGATTAAAATTTCAATCCCGAATTTTTCGGATTCACGTTTACTAATCGTGGAAACTATGGGATCCGGGATTCCGGGATTGGATTCCCTAGTTGCGACGATCAGTGGTGGACATACGAATATGGCATCTCATCATTAAGATAACTAATCAGGCTTTGATCAAAATTGTGGCCCGTGGCTGAAATCCTTCCTTGATATGCGCGCGCATCATATTTTCAAGCTAAATGTGTCACGCGAACGATTTTCGAGAGTCTGCATAAATTATCAAATGTCCGCAAGTGCCAAAACCATTTTGCACAGTCGTTAAACGCCTTTGAAGAAATGGGGACGATTTAAATTAAATGAAAATTACGCGTTTTCTCCGTCGCCCGAAGAGTCACGATTTTGTCTACAATAGATATTTGCATCCGACGATGCCTTATTAAATGCAACGATTTCACTCCAAACTAATTATTGCACGTTGAGATTAAGCAATTTAGTCAAAGTGCACTGTCGCTTAAATCCGGTTGTTGACCGGTTTTTTATTTGCTTGAACATGTGATTTTTTAATTCTCCAAGGCTGTATCGAATTGTATCGATTTCTTGAAATATTGAATTGCACAGTGCATTGCCAATTGATATTCTTGCGACGCGTGTTTGAACCCTTTATTGTTTGTGTCGTTCTTGAAATTATTTTATATTCTTGTTGGCTTTAAGGACACAACAACCAAAAAACCCTTGCCCGTTCGCTTCTTTGCATATGAAATAGGTTCTTGGGAGGATGTTCAAATACGTTCTTCCTTGTGTCTTAAAGTACTTAAAATATTTTTTTATTGTTTTAGGAATCCATCACAAAAATACAAGAATCAAACATTGCAGACATGAAACAAACCGTAATAACGTAAGTAGTCTTTAACAATCTATTTTATAATAGTTTCATTAGAACCTGTAAATATTAATAATTGGTCACAAGACTTCTAAATTATTTTGTTTGGATGGTGACATAAATCAATCATCCATCGTCTTTTTGAACACATTTTAAACTATGAAAACGCTTCTTATCATTCACAATGTCCAAGGTTTCAAGACAATGATAAATTTTCATTGCCATTGTATAGACATGCGATAGATTTAAATGTAAAGGTAACGACCATAACATTAAACAAATCAACCTAAGGACTTTTTGACTTTAGAATGATATAATCGTAGCATGGTCACCATCAAAGCCATGTTTGACAAGATTCGATCTGAACAGCATTGGGTATTGCTAAATATGACATACTGCCAAATGGTCCTGTATATCTGGCTTGAGCGTTGAAGATCCTGATCAAATAAGGGCAGTTATTCCTAGTAATCAACCCTATTCTTCCGAGGCAGCGACATTCCATTCTCATTTCTTAGATTGCTAAAACCGATATATCGTCACAACGAGGAAGATCATGTCGAGGCCAAGTTTATGCACATTTATCATCACGCATAATATCCGAGGCTCATGATCCGGAAAATGTATATATTTTGCTGTGTACTCCTACAAAGTTGATTCTTTCTCGTTGTTTTGATACAGTAATTAACAAAACGGCAGTAGCTACTTATAATAAAAATTATATGTACTTAATATTGCAAAGTCTTGCTAGTTGTAAAAAATCAAACAATTTGATATCAGTTCAATTTTAGCCACGTCTATCGAAGCCCTAACCACCTTATATCGAAATTAGATCGAATGTATTTGACAATAATTAACGTAAACTACTTGTAGAAAAAAAAACAGCTTTGTAGATTTTAATTTAATGCCAGTATAAACGTACAATCATTCAAGTTTCGAAAAAAAATATTTTTGTCCGCAACCCTGAAAGCTTGGCAAACTGTGACTTTCCTGATTTACATTGACTTTTGAACAAAGATGAGGTTTGTAGAAACGGGTGCAAAATTTCGATCGCTAGTTCAGCTAAAAACGATAAGCCATCCATAGTGTATTTCGTACACATCTCACGATTGTTCGAACGTTTGTTATATAAAAATGTGCTAATCTTACGGGGCCAAATTTGTATGCCGAACGATTATTATGGCAGATAATCTAGTTGGAAAGGAACTAAATTGGGCATTTTACGGAGCACGTTCGCTATGCTATCAGCTCATTATGCCATGAACAATGACACTTTTTTGTACTGAGCCAAGATAAACATGTACCAATTAGATATAACCCTTTAATGTTGCATCGTATTGATAGTCCTGTAGCTGAGCATGAATGACAATATCTATCAATAAATATTTGTATTTATATTTTTGACTTTCCAGTGTCTGCACTTGTCCTTTTCTCTATTTCACTTTTCACACAATAGAAATTATTAGCTAAAATGAAGACCTGACTCCATTTCTTGGCCAAGAGATAAAACAGCATTTATAAAGATTTATCCAGGGATGAATTATATACTTCAAAGATGTTTTGGTGGCCATACCCAAAATGCTAATGAATGTTTTAACTCGACGGTTTGGCGACTAGCTCCAAAGCACTTATATTCTGGTGTAAAAATCATTGAAATATTAACATACATTGCTGTTGGGATATTTAATAACGACTACAGCTTCATTTTGAAGATGATGAATACCTTAAATATAATTATTGGCACCCACTTTGCTGAAAATACCGATTAAACGGGCGTAGCGAAGTAGAACCATAAGAGTCTTTCTGAGACAAAAGCAGCTCGTATATCACGAAAACAACAGTTAGTCGAAGATAATCAACTTTTTGAAATAGCTGAAGATCTATTATATGCATCTGGAAACATTGATTGATCGATAAGTCATTAAAATTGATAGTTTTATCGCATTGAAACTTTAAAGGAGATTATCTCGAAACTGCATTTTCAAAATGTTCTCCAGTTATAGCTTAAAAAGTTGTTGATGGATCTGATTGAAATTTTGGTATGTTTATCACTATAATATTATCTAGTCAACTAAGCTAAAGTTTTAATGTTTTCGCATAAATAAATACTTTTTTGGTATAAAAATTATCAAGAAAATTATGAAAGTTTAACTAAAAAGCTTACTAAATTTTTAATTTTATACTTAAACATAAACAATACACTTGAAATCGATTCATTTGGATTATTAGTCAATAAATTTGGGTTATCGATCATTGGAATTCGATCGCAAATACGCGACTGAACTCCCCAAAAGGTTAAGGTGCATCATTACGTCGTCGTCGAAAAAAGCTGAAGCAAAATCGAGCCGTGTGAGAATTATGTCAGCCAATACTACAAGGCTACAAATGTGGTATTTGAATGGAACAGGATGCTTCCTACAATAACAATCGCGATTCGTTTCAATCGAAATGGCTCGAATCGCCGGATGGTCACTAAACGGTGTGCGTTCGTCAACTTTTTGGTACTTATCAAAAAATCAAAGCTTTTTTACACTCTCGAAAGATGACTAAATGATCTTCCTCGGCGGATTTCCTTATGACTGTCTTGAAAATTCCACTGTATGGGAAATATTGTTTTAAGCTGAATCGTGTCATTCAACTGAATGCAATTTGAATAACGCAACTATTGTTTCGCAGACAATGAATTAGTCAAGTTTTCAAAAAGGCACGCCGTAAAATGACCTTTCGGCAAACTTTTGCAACAATAATATATAATAATCCGATTTAAATTTACATCGTCCTTTTGAGCCCATTTGTAGTTATATTTGAAAAAGGTATGAAAAGCCACGATTTCACACACTCTGAAATTTTTTAAGCAATTCGAATTCACCTATTGAAATATTCATGAGTCGTTGGTTAACCGTGAACACAAAAAAACGCAAATCTACGTCGATACACGTACTGTAGTTAGCTGTAGTAACATAATTTCGCATGAATTTGGCTTGAAAGGCATACGATATTTGTTGTACGTTGACATAAATTAAAATTTAGATTTTTCAACGTCAATATGTAAAAATAATATGCAATTTTAAGACTCTAAGAAGTCGAAACTCGGATCTCGTATAACACGGTTTATAACGATCTATACAATCGTGCTATGTATGCGGGAAAGCTCTCCGTTTCAGTCTCCCGAACTGCGCTAAGTTCTCTCTGTCTCTGTCTGTCTCCGAGCTTCAATGTGCAAAAGTGCTCTTTCTGAATAGTGGAGGGGGTTACGGAGGGCCTCCGATAGTACTCCCGTAGGGGTTAATCAAGACTTCAGTACAGGAATCGTTACTTTTTTATATCGGTTTTCGTTCCACAGTTCAGTTCCAAACATTTAAATTCGATTCGTAGATTTATCTGGATAAGACACCCTGGGTGTCAGGGTAGTGTCAGATTCTTACTGACTAAACCACTCCCTTATCCGTCTCTGTCCCCCTGGTATTATTTTTCACATTGCTTCAGGAGGACAGGTAGTCTGGCCTTATTCTAGTGTCCTCTGCCCTCTTTGACGTTCAGGATTTCTTCAATGTAATCGCGCCAAAGGTTCCAGTTCTGGGAGTCCCAATCTGGGCGCATAGCAAATGCACATGAAGAGACGACCTAAACAAAATGCATAATCATATCCACTTAAGTGCACCCTGAACTTGTGACAACGACTGAATGATCAATCACACAATGGGACTCCTACGCCAAAATAACAATGATGCAAAAAAGTAAATTTCGTATAATAACGCAAAAAATTACCGTTTCCGCCATTTTATGCAGACAGTTGGCTGCCCTTGGCGCACATGTTGTTGGGTAATTCTGCAGTAATACCAATTTTGTAAATTGTGTAAATTTGTGTCAAACCGAGCCCAGTCGACCATTAACAATCATGTTCCTCTCTTTTGTCACGTGTTTGTTGAACAGTTCTTGTGCAACGCACACTCATTGTTGTCTGCCTATATCAAATTATAATCGACCAAATACTAATATTACGCTGTTTTCTATTTAATTCACAATGGCTCTCAAACATTTCCATTTATCCCCCCTCCCCCCCCAAATAATGTATTATTTAAATGTATTGATTAGAAATGTTTAGATAATTAGGATATTTTACATTGCTGTTGTATTGCTCGATGATACAAATGTGTATCACAGCCTTGTTAATAATTTATATCCGATGGTACAGCATGTGTGTCATCATTGACTTTTTGCAAGCTTTTTTTTTACAGAATAAGGGATTGTCACTAAAACATTATAGTCAAAATCTTCTGAAAACTTTTGCCGGGGAAGATAACAACATGATCAATTACTGGAAAAAAATAAGTACATTGGATTCTATATATATGATAACACTAAAGTAAAGGTTAAATTAAAACCAGTAACACTTCCTGACACGGAAACAGATTTAATGGATTTTGAAGAAAATTAAGCAAACACGGGGAGTATATATAGGCGTTGTCGGACTATAGAGTACTGCGCCCGACCCCTTGTAGTCCGAATTTTTTTTTTTAAAGTACTTGTAATTATTATAAAATTAACGTAATAAACACATAAAAATGAAAACCTGTCAACGTCATCAAAGGTATTCCATGGCAATTTTTGAAGCGTTTTAACTATCTCATGCTAGCTACAAAAGTCTTATTTTTTATTATCTCCATATAAAAAAACTTTGCTTTCATGGCTAATATGGCTACAGCAGTAGGCGTGTGTCCTTTTCTTTCGCGAAGAAACCACATATATTAGGTTGTCCCATAAGTTTCTTTCGCAAATGACCACATATCTAATAATAGCCATGGCTGAAGAAAACCCGCGATATACTGTTCGCGAAAAAGCTAACAAGTCAGAAATTCCACGAACATCCGTCCATAGTCATCTGACAAAATTGGTCTACATCAATCGTTCAGGTGTGTGGTTTCATCATGAACTGACTGACTCAAATAAACTTCAGCGTATTTCAATATTCGATCTTCTTCTCCAACGACATAATAGCCAACCTTTTTTGAAAAGAATTGCCACAGGAGATGTAAGTTGGATACTCTATGAGAATATCCAACGTAAACGGTCTCGGATCAAGGGTACAGAAGCTTTAACTGTAGCTAAACCTTTTTCATCACAATAACGCCAGACCTCATGTGTCTTTGCTCGTGACTTTATTAGGATGTCGGACTACAGGGGGCGCCGGATTAGACTGGAGGCGGATTATCGCGGGTTAAAGCGTGAATAGGGAAAACATCGAAGAATGGCTCAACATGTAAAAACATGTTATTATAATTGATCTTTATGAAATTTCAATGAAGTCTCCTTTGCAAACCACGTTTTAAATACATATGTTTGATTGAAATATTTGCAAAGATCAAATGCTATTTAAATAATTCCAAAAAAAATACGATTTAATCAGTAATGTATGATTCTCAAATACAAAAAAATTGAATAAACATAACAAGTAGTTTTATCTTGCTTAGGTCAGGTTAAGTGATATTAATGTATGGAAAAACAATGTTTATTAAAAGTATTCAAACAGGAAAGTACGAAGATGATGATGATGAAACCCAAACTCATCCAAAAATTTGGCAAATATAATGCTAAACGGAATAAAATGCCAATCGAGAGTTATGACAATAAGCATAAAATGTCAAAAGTCTTCGGCTAATCATTTAAATGTGTATTGAGATAAATCATGAAAAGTCATTTGATAATTTGTTCCGATAAATGCTCGTTTGATAAATATGTAAATTCATTGCAATGAGAATCGTTTTTGAATTAAATATTTCCATTAAATACACAGTCGAGAATAAAAATAGTCAAATAAGAAGTCCGCGTATGACAATTTTGTGCGAATGTAGTTCATAAAGGAAATTATACACTGCGCACGCAATAGAGTCTGGATACTGCTTTCTAAACCACCGTTTCTAAGTGTTTACTGATTGCATTTTTACATCAACTAGACGCTTGACTCTAATATGGATCGTTATTAAATGCATAATTATCTTCTAACGCGACTCTATTAACGCATCAATCCTCTGATTGTACAGTACGCCAAAGAAGTATAGGATGCGGCAGGGAAACTACCTTATTTCAAAAATGAATAACACAAATGGCACAGGAGATATCAGTTTATTTATTTTTACATATTACAGAGAGACATTCGAAGCTTTTATTTATTGTATTTTAAAAATTATACCATTAAAGTGAGATCCGTTCAGATCAATGCATTAAGATAATCGAGTTTTGAGATGATAAATTCCGAATGATATTGAAAACCGCATCTTATTTGGCAAAAAAACTGGGATTATTTCTCATCTTCAAAACCATCTCATCCTATTAAATATCCTTGAATCATAACGTGATTTTAACAATACAAGGGCATTGTTTAGTAAATTCATCTTCGAATTGGATGATGGCGTTGGATCTGATGATGAACGTATGTCATGCTATAAAAACATGTCTCTAGAATATATTCATTTTGAATTGGCTACTTTGGTCTATATATGAACTAAAAAGTCGATGCGATTCAACTACAAAAATAACGACCTGATCATGTCCTCTCTTTTTTAAGATCACTCGATGCTCCAAATTATCAATGGATTCCTTTTTTAAATTATTTATTCTTGGGAAATTTATTAATTTTTCAAAATCATTGTTGTCATAATCGACTATTATGATAGCTTAGCGTTATTTACATCGATAACATAAGGATTAATGTCAAGAGCAAGCTAAAAGAGTAGAACAACCCATGCAGCCTATTTCAGGGTTGCCACACATTATTATAATTGATAAATGTGCAATTTTCTACAATCCACGCATAGGATTCCAAATTTTCAACATACTTACAGCACAAATGAACATTTTTTTTATGCATCAGAAAGAATTAATTTTTAAGAACACTATCAGTAAATTTCAAGTAAATATAATTTTTTTCCCCTTTGGTTATGATGAAATGCGTTTAAAAATATTCGCTCTGGTCTGGAAACATTTTTTTTTTTACACGCACCTATCGACCAACTATGACACACATGTTGTTTCATCGCCCATTGTATGTTTAACCTATTAAGCGGAGAAGTTCCTTTTAATAACGCAACATACAGTGGGCGCGCACATTATCACTAGGACGAATATATACGTCTCGCCCACCTGGCGTGAGTTCATGTCGTTAATTTTTTTAATGATGCTTTAAATACATAAACATACAAAGAAGTTAACAAATACAAAACAATAAAAAAGCACACAAAGAAAATGGAAACATAGAGTTTAAAAAAATAAAATATATCCATACATAAATTCAAAACTCAACTTCTGCGTGATATATTTTAAAACAGTTGTTGACTTAAGTTCCCTTTCATTTGTTCTTTCAAAATGCCTCTCAACTAAGCGTGAGGGTTTAGGTGTAATGCTGATTTTGATGGCATAGATTGGCTTTTTACTATGTTGTCTGAACTGAGCATAAATACGTCTTTTTTGTCCTTACATTTTAAAACTATAAGTTTGCCTTTAAATCTCATCTTATGCTATTAGTCACCGTTTACTAAGTACACGTCCACCCCAACACAATAGCGAAGTGCAACCAATTTGCTACCTATTTTAAATTTCAAAACAAAAAAGTTCCACCTGCTTTAGGACTCATATATTTCGAGGACGTATATATACGTCCTAACCAATTTCGATGCATTTTAAGTTGGACGTATATATACGTCCCGCCCATTTAGCAAGTTAAGGCATAATTATGTATTTTATTTAGCTTATTTTTCCCTATATATTTGCTATGTACTCAGACTGGGACTCTCAAATTTCAATAAGTCAACTAACAAATCATCGAAATCAAAGAAGGTGAATTTGACATTATTATTCACGTAGAATGCTTTTTATAAAAGAAGGAATAAAAAGTTCTAAATTGTGCTAGAAAATCAGAACAAAAATTAATAGCTGAAAACCGAAAAAATCGTAATCTGATCGATATAAATGTTTGGAATTATAGCGGAATGAAAACCGAAACGAAAAAAATAAAAGCTCGAAGTCCGCTTAAATATCATCAAACAAATTACCCGATGGAAAGGTGTTATTTTTTATCTATGCAACTCTTTTAGGAAAGCATTGTAATATGTACGCGGTGAAAGTATTCTAATTAACTTCTTCGCAGCCAACCACACGTTTTTGTTACGTGTCAAATGTCCAAACCTGCACTTATTGACACCATTGAAATCATACGTTTCAACGAAATCGTTTTCTCGTTTAACTCCTATATATTCCTCCACAAAAAAAAGAAATAGATTTCTTAAGCTATGGATCAATTTCCGCCTGCAAATTAAGCCCCGTTTCCATTGAAACAATATTATCAAATAAGAAATCGCATAATTTGCACGTACTTATCCACATTAGTAAGCAGTCTTAAATAAAACTTCTGTTTAAAGAATACTTAATGCTAAGACTACAGCAATCTATGGTTGTGTCATTTAATTATACAGTCGCCGAACAACGGCATCCATGTGTATTTAACGAGCCTTATCTTATCTATGCTTTCCTATTTGCACTTTGATGTAGCTGTGGCATAAAAATATTGATAAATTCCATTATCATATCATTGCATATTATCCACAAGCTTACTACAAAACTATCATGTTTATTTAAGATGTGCAAATTATTCGAAATGCTATTCAATAGTTGCCAAAGCCTCGAGATTGCATTATTTAATGCAAGCATTGGATCGGATCAGATATGGGGAAGTATTCATATTTTCAATCGATCGATCGAATATTTTATATGTTGATACACAACTCACGAGCCATCAAGATGAGCGTGTCCAAAAGCATCATCGAATGCTTAATGAAAATGATATATTAGATTGTCCCATAAGTTTCTTTCGCAAATGAACACAGATCTAATCATAGCCATGGTTGAAGAAAACCCGCGATATACTGTTCGCGAAATAGCTAACAAGTTAGAAATTCCACGAACATCTGTCCATAATCATCTGACAAAGTTGGGCTACATCAATCGTTCAGATGTGTGGCTTCCTCATGAACTGACTCAAATAAACTTCAGCGTATTTCAATGTATGCGATCTTCTTCTCCAACGACATAATAGCCAAACTTTTTTGAAGAGACTTGTCACTGGAGATGAACGTTGGATACTCTATGAGAATATCCAACGTAAACGGTCTTGGACCAAAGGTAGAGAAGCTTTAACTGTAGCTAAACCTGGTCTACGTCCAAAAAAAGTTTTGCTATACATTTGGTGGGACTGGAAGGAGGTAGTTTATTATGAACTACCTCAGCAAGGTGAAACAATCAATTCAATAAAATATTGTTTCCAACTAGACCATCTAAATGATGCTATTGCCAGATAACGGCCAGAATTTCAAACGGGCCGTAAGAAAATCAGCAGCATGCTATTATTTTAATGACATTTTGTACATCCCTGCTCCAATAACACGATAACATGAATGAAGTAACTAGTTCAACGCCGGTCAGAGTCTGGTTTTTAAAAGTCGAGTTTTTCTCGTTTCCGATAATAGTATAAATAGCTCTCTCGATGCAGTTGAGAAACTCTGCTTTTTATTCGACCATAATAGTAAATTAATTTTACGATTACATTCTGCGGTCGCATATTACATTGTCTCTGTGGTACAATCGATACACTCCCCTTGGGCAACCCTATCATTCATATTGAATAATATATGATCCATTCCGTTCTATTACCTTTCTCCATCTCTCCGGAAGCCTCATAATGCCTTCTTGCCAATATTTCCCAGGTTTGTTGGCAAAATTTTGATCAAGGTACATTTTTATATCATTTTTTGAATTAAAATCTTTACCGCGTAAAGAATTTTTCAATGGAAGAATAATCTGAAGGGGCAACGTCTGGAGAGTATGGAGGATGAGGTAAAACATCCCAGTCAAATGATAATAATTTATTTCTGACGAGCAAAGACACATGAGGCCTGGCGTTATCGTCATGAAAAACAACGCCTCGTCTGTTCGCTAATTCTGGCCGTTTTCTGGCAATTGCATCCCTTAGATTGTCTAATTGGAAACAATATTTCGTTGAATTGATCGTTTCACCTTGCTGAAGTAGCTCATAATAAACCACCCCCTTCCAGTCCCACCAAATGCATAGCAAAAATGTTTCTGTCACTGTCTCGTCCACAAACTGAGCCCAAACATAAGGTCTCAAAATTTTCGGGTTACATATGATGGATATTCAGGAAGATCGAATGTATTCGACTAATTAGTTTCCATGTTCTTAATAAAGACAAACACTGAAACAATCAACAAAGTCTAGCGAAATTTTCTAGTACATAGTTATCTTCACCAAAATCTTTTATAACGATCGCCTAAGTAAGATGAAAGAAGCAAGATAATAGCGTTTATGCTTCGATAATCACTGACCTTCTTTCTAATATTGTTTTTGGTGCTCAAGCCTTCGATTTCACTTGTGTCACTTTTTTATCAATGACGATATCAGCATGCCAAAAGAACAATGAGTCTCAATAGAAAATGAAATTGGGTACACACTGCAGTTTCGAACAGTTCCTGAACTTATTAAAAATGTTCAGCTTCAAATACAGACCGTGATCGCAAATAGACTTACCCTATTTTACCATAAAGACATTTGAAAACTTATCCTTAAGCAAATTCCCTATTGGGATCGCCTACATCAAATAATGGATATGATGGATCTCACATGTTTCATGTTTATCTCGTTCGCCACACGACCCTCGATTTACGCGGTAAACATACGAAGCTTCGCCTAATAAAGACATTATTTTAAAATGTACGTACCGATACCAATCTATTCCATGACTAACCTTTGTACTTTATTCTTCTAAACGTAAGCCTCGTGTATTATTTGGGTCGATAAGTATTACATCAGTCTGTATTGTTTTGTTCAAATGAAGAACATTGATCGGTTACGATCACTGATAGATTCGCTTCGACTTCGAAATTTAGCACGATTCTGACTTAATCATCGACTGATTAAAAATGTTCGATTTCGATTTAAAAATATCATCCATACAAATATGAGCCAGATCAAGTGTTACCAATTCAGACTGATGTAACTTTGTAAATGTTTTAAAACGTATCATTTTTGGCATATTTGGCATTTGGAATCTCTATAAATGTTAATTTTCAATGTAGTCCAAAATAAGATCTGATCGAATCCGTGCTTCCTTGTGGATATCCGCTGTTCTATGCTGTCAGAACCAGCGCTCCGAAGCGTTATAATTAATTTCGGTTTTAATTAGGTTACGATTTATCATCCCCACGTAGTAGCGCTGTTAACAGTGACATCTTCCATCTCTCTTCATGTGCAATGTGTTATTTTAGTAGCGCCATCTCTTGTGGCCCTGCGGAGACATTGCATCTGCATACCGACCGATCGCTTCTTGCGCGTGCACCGTTGCCGGTTGGGTAGTGACGCACAGGAGGCGGGAGTCGGGAGAGTCGTCGGTTAGCCTTGGCTGCGGGAGGTTGTCCTTCCTACGGCCAGATGTATGTGGAATAAATAGTTATTTAGAGAAGAAAGTGTCTTTCTATTCGACGCCCGTCTATTCCCTTCCATACATCCAGCAACATCACGGCTCGATAATAGAACGGACCCGTAAGCTAGCGCGGTCATCCCGATGAGCACTTGGGGGGCGGGGAGCTGCCCGTGGACTCTGCCTCCTAGAGTGCCCCTTCCTCAACGTTACTAGGTTAATATTTTGTCTAGTGATTCAGCATACCATCAACGTTTTAAACATGTCTCATTGAAAAAATATGGTGACATAATTTCAACACCATGCGGCCAGGATCTCGCCATTTACAGTGTGGGAATAACCCAATCCAACGAGCAAGCATTGAATCCATAATTAGGTTAACATAGTCGATTATTATGAAGCAAAATATTTTTATGATATAATTCGAACTTCAAATAATCACCTTTGTGATGCGCCAGCGAAGCGTTGCATTTTACATCGGGCAAATTTGAATTTAGTCCGTCAACGTCCACATCATACGCTTCTTTGGTATGGAATCCATCGTGGAGCCTCTTCAAATCGACCTATGATACGATATGCAAAAATTGTTGGGAAAAAATCGCGCATTGTGTGTTAATGACATCGACTTTCATTATTTGTGCGCACGAGTCTACATTCGTTGCTAATTGATTTGTTGCAGAAAACCAGGATGGTGGAAACGTCGGACTGGTACGGAAAAACTCCTCACGCTCATTGCTGGCATCTCTTCTGTCGTCGTCATAGCCTTGGCCGTAGCATTGGGCATCGTCCTAGTCAATCAACATTCAAAGACAAATGGTAAGTGTTTTTGCAATATTTGCAAGAGCTGGTTAGTTCAAGCCGTGAGGCTAAAATGCTGTAAACTTGAACTGAAGCTGACCTTGGAGTGTTGGACTAAATTTGCATCGATTTGTCCAGTGAGAGAAAGTAGACGAACTCGGCCAAATGTATGTCAGTTTAAAAATAATAATATTTTGTCCTCATGTTAAACTTTCACAATCACATCATACATTTATCTTGGATGAGACTCATTTATTATAATTTTAATTATTTTTTTTAACCTATTTGAGTTTAAGGAACTTCTTTTCTTCTCTCCTCTTTGAAACAATCCATTTGATTTCAAATAAATACACTAAATATGATGAAGTATGCAGAGCCGTAACGAGGGTATGAAGCGCCCGTGGTAAATATCTAACTTGCGACCCCAGAGATTAAAAATAGTTGATTAACACTATTATAAAAGCAATATATTAAATATTATTTTAATCAATATTTTAAAATAATATACGAAGATAATCCCAAAAGCAACCGAGCCTCGTGTCTATTATATTTCATATCGATATTAAATCGAATTAAATCGAGATAAAGTAAAGGTTAGACGAAGTAGATCATAGAAGGCCCCGGATACGCATTTATCCCCGAAAATGCTGCAAAAAGTCCTAAAAGAGGACGGAGTGGCCACAAGATCTGTGGGTCCAAATGGTTCGCTTTTCGGACCGCTGACATGACGATTGAACGCCTCGCGATCGAACGCCACACCCGAACATATCTACAGAACGATTACGAAGTTAAATTTTACGATCGGTCGAAAATATTGTTGTCTTTATTTTATTGCGGGCTTATGCCAAAAGAGGGATTAGACAACTCGGAGTCAAAAAATCAATCAGTGTTGATTCATGAAAAGTAGAATGATCAAGTAAAATAAAAACCATGTGCAACTTTCGACTGGGTCGGTATTCTGCGTTTTGCGCCCCAAGCCCAGTTGCGCCCGTGGCGAGCGCCTGCTTTGCCACCCCATTAGTTACGGCTCTGGAAGTATGTTTTAAATTCGATCGCGTTATTTATTATTTTAGCGATAAATTAAAATTGCAACTTTCGATATCTCGAACAGAAACTCACGATCGTGGAATTATCAAAATATTGAGAATAAATTTATTAATATATAGTAACTTAATAGTTATCGGACCGCAATGAAGCCAAGCACTCGTCTTGGCAATGATCTTTATTTAGCTTAAAGAGAGGTCACAGCCACGAGATTACAAACGAGCCTGGCTATGAGAATACCTCTTCCCGCAGTAAATGCCATCCGTTGACTCTCTTCTTATTTCCTACGCGTCCAATTTTATTTACATAGATTAACAGCGACTTCACGCAGGAGTGGCCATTTTTACCCAGGCAACAATATGATGAAATATTCTTCACAATCGTGAATTCCAAAAAGATATTTTAAATAAAATCGCAATATGACAGAAATGATAAAAAAAGAAAATATAATGTTTTCTTCCTGATGCTTGGCTACTCTTCTCTGCTACTATTTTTTCTACTTCATTGGCAATACTGCTAGCGGTGATTACTTTCAAATCTATTTGCATATGATTATTATAATTATTGAGAAAAAAACAAAGAAAATTTGTCCCCCAAAGAATTAAAGTCTGTAAATCTTGTTTCAAATTCAATTCTTAGACTTAACCCTTTGTGGTCATTAAAATAAAAGGATCGTAAAAAGCAACATTCCTTTTCAAATACTGTCCTAAACACGATACGCAAAAAAATCAGTTGATTTTAAATCTGAGTGGAAAAAAATGTAGAGTCAGACTCGACATAGGACGCACCGCAATAAAATCAATGTCGAGTCAGACTCGACATAGGACGCACCGCAATAAAATCGATGTCGAGTCAGACTCGACATAGGACCGCGTACTTTTTGATGTATAATACAATGCGTATGATGAATCTTGGTTCCGCCAAAAATTTCGCCTTTTTTATTGTAGTAACAACCACGAAGCCCTTGTTTTTTTTCCAGTCATTGTATCAGTTCCAATAATATCTCCATAATGTTGAAATTCGGGTCGCAAGCGCGAAGAAAAACAGCTAACTGAGCCCCTTATGTCCATAATTTTGTCACAAACAATAGAAAATCACTAGATGATCAGTACTAAACTAACAGAAAACGTTAGATCCCAATCTTTCCATTGAGCGCCACCCCACATGCAGTTAAATTTAGATTTAATTTAACCCTTTCAAACCGGAGAACATACACGCCCTAATGTAAATCCACTTTTCTGTCAGCTCCGCTGTTGAATGTAACAAGCTCAATATGTGAACTTTAACACTGTTGATAGCAAACAATATTTGTTCATTTCTTTGGAATATTTCTTAATGTTCAACCTTCACGGTAACTGCTCTCTGTTGTTCAGCTATTTTTGCCTATTAATGTGTTGCGAAAATAAATGGACAGGGTTACTGTACAAGCCTGCCAGTTTACTTCTGAAGGAGTAGATTTTGCAAAGGAGTGGTGATACTCTGCTAATGACGCCACTCCAGAACAGTCAAGGTGGAATAACAAAATTGATCAACGATAAGAATGATGCAAGTATCTTAATTATCAAAACAAACGCTTGCTCTCAAGACAACTCCGTTAAAAAATAACATTCAGGGAATCCCTCAATGTTAGAAGAGATCATCGAGTTTTCTGATTCCAATTTAATAAATTTATGTTACAGATGGAGGCTCTGGAACAGCTGAAGCTCTCAACAGCGATGAATCTCAAATAAAAGTAACTGAGAAAGTATCTTCCGAAGATACACCATCGGACATTTGCTTAAAACCAGGATGTATCCATTCAGGTATTTAACAAATATATTTTTCTTAAATGGCTGCGTCATTCCTCTATTTATAATGCGCTTGCTCTGCGATTTAATATCGAAATCGTTGCATTGAAAAGCATCAACATTCGCATTGATTAATGTGTGCCGCATTTTTTGATACAGCTTCGGGCATATTGAAGAATTTAGACGAGTCGGTGGATCCGTGCGACGACTTCTACGAGTTCGCCTGCGGAAACTTCCTGAAGAAAACCAGGATTCCGGACGACCAGACGTCTGTGAATACGTTCTCCATCATCAACGATGAGCTGCAGGAACAGATCCGAAATATCCTGGATGAGAAGCCGATGGAGAATGAACCGGCGCCGTTTGCTTTGGGTCGCAACTTGTACGCAGCTTGTATGAACACTTGTAAGTATAATTTTTATTGCAATATCGATTTGCAATGAAGAATGCCATTAAAATTTAGCTTCGATTTACAGCTCAAATCGAAAAGCGTGGAGTTGAACCGTTGCTCAATATTCTCAAAAATTTGGGAGGCTGGCCATTGCTCGAAGGTGACTCCTGGGATGAAAATGAGTTCCAATGGATGGAAATTGTATACAAAATGAGAGACATGGGATATTCTATTGATTATTTCATCGATATGTCCGTTGGAGTAGATGTGAAGAATTCCACCAGAAGAATCATTGATGTGAGTTTCAATCGCTATCTTTATAAAATTCAAATAAATGCGCTTATATATTGCTTTATTTAATATGTAGCGACTTAAATACTTCCATATTTATGTGCATCTGGATTTTTATTAATTATAATGCCATTATTTATCTGTCGATTGCTTGCTGTTTTAATTGTGTGCGAACATCAATATGTTTATGATCATTTGCGACTATTTAAAACGCAATTTACTATAGAAAATATTATTTTTAATGCGAATCTATTCAACAATGTGAATATTTTAATAATCTAAATAAGTTTATATTATTTTTTAAATGTTCAGTTGGACGATGCTTCTTTGGGTTTGAGCAGAGAATACTTGATAAAAGGTTTGTCAGACGAGCTGGTCAGCGGCTATTATGATTACATGGTGGATATTGCCGTTATATTGGGTGCCGATAAAGAAAAAGCTCAGACGGAATTGAAAGAGTCGTTGGATTTCGAAATGGCCCTGGCCAATGTAAGGATTGAATTTATTTAAATACCCCAAAAGCATTAAAAAAAATAAGATTGTGATGTTATATTGATTTGTTTAGATATCATTACCCCAAGAAAAACGCAGAAACGTCACCGCTCTCTACAATCCGATGACTATTAAAGAAATGCAAGAGAAATTCCCAAGGTGACTTAACACATTTGCATACCATAAACATATAAAGTTGCTTCTGTTTTGAATATTCAACCAAATACCAAATATAATAAGTTATAAATCCCTAATATTTTATCGTCTCAAAAAATATTTATAATCAGGATATCAAAGAATTTAATATTATTATCCAATTGCTCTTTGATGCAATCATTAATATGTTTTATTTTATGATGCAGCATTCCATGGGTTACATACTTCCAAACGTTACTGCATCCATACGCTGAAATTAACGAAGATGAGGTTGTAATCGTTAACGTTCCTTCGTTTGTCACAGGATTGGAAGTAAGCATTTATTACTGAACGACATGTTCTTATTAAAATCATAGCATAAAATATCATTTTTGAATAACAACAGTAAATTAATATCCAATTTAACAATAAGCGGACTTTCCATTTGTTGAAATTCTAATATTAAAACAATTTTTCCGGTACAGAAAATAATGGCGACTACCCCTAAAAGAACTCAGGCAAATTATGTGCTTTGGAGAGTTGTTGGGGCGTCAGTGTCTTACTTGACAGAAGCTTTACGAAGACGACAACTTGCATTCGGTACTGTACTCTCCGGTAAAACTGAAAGGGAAAGTCGCTGGAAGGAATGCGTTGATATGGTTGGAAATAGGTAAGCATTTTATTTATATTAATGTATTTAAATTTATTAAATCTAAATATAATCAAATTGTTTATTCATTTTAGCTTGGGATTGGCCGTCGGAGCTCTCTATGTGAAAAAATATTTTGATGAAAATGCCAAAGCAAAAGCATTGGAAATGGTCAATGATATAAGGTTTTAATAATTTCTATCATTGAATAATAATTATTATTTTATTCTTGAGCATTTCATTAATTTTATTGTTTGAATTTATAGATTTGAATTCCGTCATACACTGGAAAACGTCGAATGGATGGATGAAAAAACACGGGCCGCCGCACTCAATAAAGCCGAAGGGATGTCTACTCACATTGCGTATCCACAGGAATTACTAAACAATACAAAGCTAACAGAGTTCTATGACAAAGTATGATTAACAATAAGTTATAATGATTTACATTGAAACACATTCTGATCTTAATCTCAAATCTAATCAATCAGCTGGAGGTCACGCCGGATACATATTTGGAATCGATACTCAATTTAACTATATTTGGAACTGGATACTCATTCAAACAACTAAGAAAACCAGTAAATAAAACTGATTGGGTGCGCCATGGGCGTCCTGCAATCGTCAACGCTTTCTATTCTTCGATTGAAAACAGTATACGTGAGTTTTATCTTTTTTAAATATGTGCAATTCCAATCATATTGTGCATGGATAAATGGTGCAAATTATGATTTTTAGAATTCCCCGCCGGTATACTACAAGGTGCTTTCTTCTCAACACAGCGTCCTAGCTATATGAATTACGGTGCAATTGGATTTGTAATTGGTCATGAAATAACGCATGGATTTGATGACCAGGTAAGCAATTATTCTCCGCATAAAAGTGTTCATATCTTAAATAAATATCATACTATACATTGAAATTACAGGGTAGACAATTCGATAAAAATGGAAATCTTATCGACTGGTGGGAAACACAAACCAAGCAACGTTACTTAGAAAGGGCACAATGTATCATAAATCAATATTCTAACTTCACAGCATCCGAAGTGGGCCTCAACGTTAGTATTTTTAAATAATCGATTTTGAAAATCGTCAAGCAATTTTTTAATAAATAACATTTTCTTAGTTGAACGGAATAAACACTCAAGGAGAAAACATTGCTGATAACGGAGGAGTTAAAGTAGCATACAAAGCCTATATGAGATGGTCTAAAAGACACGGAAATGAACCTAAGCTTCCAGGACTTAATTATTCACCACAACAAGTAAATACATTATTATAATATGCAAAACAATGTAATTTAAAATATCTCATAACACAAATATAAATTTCAGCTCTTCTGGATAAGCGCGGCTAACATTTGGTGTGCCGTATACCGCCCCGAAGCTCTGAAATTGCGAATCACCACAGGATTACACTCGCCCGGCCGCTACAGAATACTCGGACCTTTTTCCAACATAGACGAATATGCCAAAGATTTTAACTGTCCTATCGGATCTAAGATGAATCCAAAAAATAAATGCAGCGTTTGGTAGACGGCATGTGATATGCACAGAGCTTTTAACGCGGGATCGAAATACTTCACATCTCCACCGTACAAAAATATGACACAACAAAATTCACCCACCTCCCGAGCACATCTTTGTAAGACCACGGTATCCTCGATTCTGCCGAAAGCTCTGGATATTAATTAATTATAATAGTGAAAAACGTAATACGCTATACTGCGAATTTAAGAATTGCTTAGCATAAGACTCGTACAACATTATCTGAAATTAATATTGCATTTTAAACGCGTCATCTCTGTCGACATTTTTATCAATGTGATTTAAATAATATACTGGAAATATTTCCCTCAAATAAGTCGTAAATAGAAAGCGCCAAATTTATTCGGCATAGTTCATAATCAATTTATACTTTTTTTTTCATTTAGGATTAATATATATGGCACTCTGTTAAGGGAACCGTTTATATCTTATAGTAATTTATAAATGAATATATTAAGAGGATAGTTGTTTATGCTTACGGTACTTATTTCAACTGTATATGTATATTCTTTTTACATCTTTAATAAAAATACTATTAGTAAGCATTACTCGCTAAGAATCCGGATCGTTCATAATGATCTTTAAATGTTAATTTTAACAGTTTTGACAATATAAATAAAATCTCAATTATTTTGATAAATGATTCGGATTTAGGATTGGTGGGATAAATTTCAGTTATGATGTATTCGTAAATGAACGAAGTGAAATGTTCGATATAATATTAATATTTATCAATCCAATATTCCTATCATAAACTTTAGGCTTGAAATATTCAATTGTTGTTTAGTTTTATATAAATATTCATGTGTGTGTGTGTGTGTGTGTACTATAAAAATAACAATTAATACCGTATGCTAAATTTGCAGAGTATTTAAGAAGTATTCTGAGATGAATAAATTAAGAAATGCAATCTATCACTTGTAAAGTTTTTTGTTGTTGTATTAAAGCGTAAGCCCAGATCATATGTAAGATAGCTCGAAGCTCGAGCTCTAAAATTTAAAATTGAATAAACATCGTTTTTTTTAATTCGATAAGCTATTTTTCTAAATACCCTTCTAAATACTCTATACACTAAAGTGAAGATTTTAAAGGTCGCTACCATAAGTCGAAGTTTTTTGAATAAACATTGTATGGCCACTTAACCATGAATCTGGCTTATTGATTCTGGTATGATTATTAGTCTATTTTGTAATGGAATAACATGCAAAAAGACTCACTACTTCACTACAGTCAGTCCTCCTCCCCTTCCAAATTCTTTCCTGCTCCTCGATTAAAATTCAATCATTAGCGAGAGCATGCGCTTTTGTTAACCCAATTATACGCACTTATTTCAACTTATCATGGCGTCCATAAGCAGTGACGGGAGTTTATTGATCAAAAATAAAACCAATATTTGGCTTATCGACCAACCAACACCAAATCTGCATCAGTCAAAGTTACCTTCTATTGGTTCTAGGGATTTGGACTGCGTGAACAATAATAGAATAATAGAAGATTGTACATAATTCATTTATTAAAACATTTATATCGGGAAACCGTCGCATGACATTTTTTTTCACTACGGCTGAAAAAATATGAAGATTTCGCATTAAACACGCGCAGTTTTAAAAATTTCATTAATATATTTCAATAATTTCCGCTTATGATATTCATACGCATTCCACCGCTAATATAGCCAATCAAAAAGTCACAAAAGCTTGTCATAATAGTTTCAAATCATGTCCAATGTTTAACCCTTTGATTAGTGAATTAATTAATCTACAACGGGCGAACTAAGACATAAAAGGCTATCATATATTTACGGATTGGTTTTACACCAATCCAATCCTTGCTGGAGAACTCTTGAAAAGTAAATGTTTTCTCACTGGCACGATAATGATCTACAGAAAGGGTTTACCCAATCATATAAAAAAACCAAGATTAGCTGTGAGACGAAAGATAGCATACAGAAAACAAGATACTTTAGTATTATTTTGACAAGACAAAATAATAATCACAATGCTCAGTACAAAGCATACATCAACTTCCCAATCAATAAGAAGAAGAGCAAGGACTACCCCATACCAATCTAATCAAGATGAGCTAATAAACAAGCCAGTAGTCGTTTTAAATTGCATTAAAAATATGAGCGGCATGGACACGGCAGATTATTATTTTATTTTTTTATTTATTTAGAAATTTATTCACAGCTTACGCCATATTACATAAAAACAAGTGAAATGAAATACAATGTAAAAAAAAAAAATAATGTAAAAATAAAAAGATAAATATAAAATAAAATAAAGATAAAAAAAAAAAAAAAAAATACATATAAATATAATAAAAATAATAAAAAATATAAAATAAAATAAATATAAATGAAATTAATCATAAAAAATAAAAATTAATAACGATAAAAAAAGAATAATCAAATTTTTAGAAAAACAAAATAAAAATATGCATAAATATATATATATATAATAATAAAAAAAAAATAAAACATTAGCAATTAAAAAATTAAAGAATAATAATAATATAAGAATTAAGAAGATATTTAGGGGGGCCTAAATATTAACCCTATCCACCTCTTAAATAGGATAGAGGCGAGGTCGATCGATGCTGATCTCACTAAGGCGTTTCCTGAAGAGAAGACGCGGCACTTCATAGACACTGCAGCTCTACGAAGGAGCGCCTCGAGTTGGGGAATGCGCCCGTAGAGGAACATTCCCGATGCACTACAACTCCTGGGCAGCCCGAATAGTGCTCTATAACAATTGTTATATTGCACCCGTAGCTGTCGCATGCTGCTCTGCCGGAACTGTGTCCAAAGTTCTCCCGTGTACATGGACGTGCAATACGTTAGGAAAAGCTGACGCTTGACTGCATCGCTGCATTTAAAGAAGCGTCGCGCCAACATGTTTCCCCGCATGCACATGGCTCTTCTTTGCCTGTCTATATCGGCATCATCGCTGAGATTGTCGTTGAAGATATGCCCGAGATATTTAACCTCCCGAACTACGTTGAGTTCTTTTCCCTCGATGGATACAGGAGGGACGTGATCCGGGGCCTTCCCGTCTCGGAACACCATCACCACTGACTTCGATATATTGAATGTCAATTTGTGTGTGATGGTGTAGTCCACGCAGACGTCCAATAGCGTTCTCAGTGCCTTGATTGAGGGCGCCAACAGCACCATGTCATCAGCATAAAAGATATGGTTGATGCTCCTTCCACCCACCTGGCAGCCCACTGCGGTCTCTCTGAGTGCCGCGGAGAGCTCGTCCATGTACAGGTTGAAAAGGTCTGGCGACATAGAGCCACCCTGTCTGACTCCGCACCCAGTGCTGAAAGAACTCGACAGAAGACCATCCCAGCGAACCGAATAGCGCTGCCCTCGATACCAACTGGCCAACAGATCGACCAGAGTAGAAGGGAAATTATTAATACGCAACATCATATTGTTTCATGCGAAAGACTGAAGCGGTGGAAGAAGCTATTCTTTCGGGGTTTTGAAACATAGATTGTAAACTCTGATATTTTATACGAGGAATATGAAATCAAAGAAAATAGAAAGCCAATAAATCATAAAAAAATTCGCTAACAATTGTTGATTCAACTTATTGGTATCATATATTACATGATTAAAAAATACTATTTTTTTAATTCATAAACCCCCGCTTTTTTCATTTTATTACACCCTCATGAAATTCTCCATTAAAAGACAGTACAATAACGAAAACAAATACATTTTTTTAACATATTGTGCTTTATTATTATTTTTTTTTTGCATTTATGTACAATTTTACACGAGCATATTAAATTTTATAGCTGTATGTTTTTAAATTCTGTTAAACACAGACAAATATCACATAGCATTGTAACATGAATATAAAAACCATATTCGAATATTGAATAAATGCAATAAATCATGACACGACTAGCAGTACTCTATAAAATAGTAAAGTATCCCTCAAAAAAATCAATAAAGCCCCCTAATTGGAGTCATTGTTTAATTTCTTGACTTGAATGTAATGATTTACATGATTCATAACAGAACAAATTTAATAACAAACAAAAACAAATTCATCATACACTGCCGCAAGTCGATTGATTGCATTCGCTAATCACTAATAATTTTATGTACGACAGATTTTAAACGAAAAAATAAATAACTCTTCGCAACACTTAAAAACAGATCTCAGTGAACAGCGATAAAGGCATTATAGACAGACAATCCTTACCGTCCTAGCATAATAACTCTTAAATTTGAACACTGTTTATTCGGTTTATAATAAATTCGAAATTGGACAACAACAAAGATGTTATCGTGCATAAAATGCTTAATCAAATCTGAATCAATCCAACCCATACGTGCCCGCGAGATTCTATTATTACGTGATTAAAAATTTCAAAAACAAGAAACAACACACAACTGAAACCTTTTTAAAAGCATCAACGGCGAGATCATTCATTTTAAGTGTGCATAATAGGCACATACTGATCGATTACGGAGTTAATGTTTTTAGCTTCCAATGTCGAATTATCATGCTAGAATTAACGGATACATTCATTTACATGGTCCGATTGAAGATAGATACGCGAATTTAAAATTTTTCTTCAACGCGGCGACCATGTATTTATTTTTCTATCCTGACAACCGTTGAAAAATAAATGCATATTTTGGAAAAGCATTTTTGAGTCCGAGAAGAGAATTTCGATTCGTTATTATAAAAAAATTACGGTTGGAATGGTTATCGAACTTTTTATGCACGAATAAACAGTATGCGCATTATCAGCAGGCAACAGATCAAATGGATCTATCGTATTTTGTTATATTTCATTTTCAATACAATCATTTAGGTCCATTCCGGTCAGGTCCACAGAAATCATTTGCATCATGCATTCAACTCCTCGTATCCTAGATATTGATAATT
This sequence comes from Stenopsyche tienmushanensis, assembly GCA_008973525.1. Classification (NCBI taxonomy): domain Eukaryota; kingdom Metazoa; phylum Arthropoda; class Insecta; order Trichoptera; family Stenopsychidae; genus Stenopsyche; species Stenopsyche tienmushanensis. The sequence continues at coordinate 970,681 of WACJ01000026.1, forward strand.
TGATCATTGATTGTCAGTTATCGCTGACGTGTCGACTAGAGGTTGACTGAAATAACGTCAAGACTCCTCATTTGGATTCTGGATTTCTCAACAATTGTCAGACACAAACAGGGATCAACGACGAAGTTATAACTAGACACCTTAACGAGCAATTTCTACACCGGATTATAACTTGTGATGAAAAATGGATATTATACGACAATGTTAAAAGAACTAAGCAGTGGCTTTCAACTAATCAACCGACTGTACCAACTCCTAAACCTTCTTTGACTATAAAAAAGGTCCTCTTGAGCATATGGTGGGATTGTGGTGGGATAATGCACTTTGAGTTTCTAAAACTAGGAGAAACTATCAATGCACAAATTTATTGCTCACAATTAGACAGAGTAAATGCAAAGTTATTAGAAAAACATACAAATTTCGTCAACCGAAGAGGCGTGATATTGCATCATGATAATGCCAGACTAAAATAGCCCAGGAAAAAATTAGGGAACTCAATTGGGAACTGCTACCTCATCTGCCATATTCGTCAGATATTGCGCCGTCTGATTATTATTTATTCAAAGTTCTAGGCACTCCATTGAAAATAAGACGTTTTGAAATGTAAATGAAGTTGAAATTCAATTAAATAATTGTTTTTCGTCAAATTCAGCCTCTTTTTATAAAAGAGAGATTGAAACTTCGTCTGAAAGATGGCAAAGAATTGTAAATAATAATGGAAATTATATAATTGATTCGTAACAGTTTTAATTCGAAATAATTGATTACTTATGGGTCCCCCTAATATAGCTTTATTATTCCGTCGAGTCTACTTCGACACAAGAATTCTGGGCGAGCGTTCTAAATAAATCGCCGAGATTATAATACTATCAATATCGAACGAACGAGGAGGTGAATATACGATGCAGAAGAAATGGATGTGATCATTCGCTATGAATGAATATGATGATGATAAATGATAAAAAGCCATCTATCGACATTTTAAATTAAAACCAGAATTATCGCGGTGAAAATGTTTCTCTTCGCGACTCGATTGCTATAAAAATTTCATAAAATCAATTTCCAAAATACAACTTAATATATAAACGTAAATCAACCGATTTTTTATAGGATAACATAAGAAAAATTGGCAGATTTACGTGGATCTTAAAATTATAACGTCACTATATACTATGTGGTTGTACAAAATTTGGAAACGCAGATTATTTTAGATATCACTTGTTATTCGTTCATTTGCTTAAATCTTTAATTGCATCATCATCGCAGAGCTGCAATGTTTGTTTTGAGTGTGCATCGTCACAAATAATGTCCCCTTTGGATGGATCACTGCTGCCATTTTCGACACACGGTACGTTTTCTACATTTTTCTTGACCTTAGTATCACCATTTATTCTGTACATCATTAATAGTTGTGCTATTGTAATATTTCCAATTTTTACTACTTTAAGTTTGCGATTGGTAATAAGTGATTTTTTATTGCATTCAGGACTAATCGAATTTGTACTAGTGTCAGTATAAACAGTATTCTTTGTACGAGGGCTGATAAAATCAAAGCTCTTCTCCAAATGATCTTTTTTTGTTTCGGATAATGTCGAGGATGAAATGTTAACATATCCTTTTTCTAATATGGACTCTACACGTTCTGTTTGTACGTCTAACTTTTCTGTTCTTAGTTCAACGGTTTTTTGATTTCCTATACTTTTGGTTGAGAATGTGTATCACATTTCTTTTCCCGCGTCTGACTTGTCGTCAACCTTTTGTGTGCTTTTTGATGAAGCTTCGGCTTCTTTAAAATGGCTGATTGCCCTTTCAACTTCAGCATTTTTTGCTTTAAGATCATCAGCAGTTTGATTCAAATAAGGCAACATACCCCTGTATTTTTCTTCGTTAGATAACCACTCCATCTAAAAAATAATGATCATAAAATGAGTCACATTTATGGTTTGAAATTTAAAAAGCGTGCAATATAAAAAGTATTTTTACATATAGCTGTAGCATTAAAAATAAATATGTAGTGTAAGAATAAAATTACCTTAAGGCGATGATCTTTCAATGATTCTTTACATATTTCAAGAACCATTGAATCAGTAAGAACTCCGTCCACGGAAGAATAAGCGGCAGCTTGCCATGCTACTCCTAGTTTACTAATTGCTCTACCAGACATTCCAGCAGTCATCTCAGCCATACACTTACATAATTCACCATAATCAAATGAAGCAACCTTTAAACGCCTGAAATCACATTTAATCAACATCGTTTTACTTATTAAATCATTTTTCATTTGATATATAATTAAATTAAAATAAATTTACCTCTGTCCTTCAACAGCAGGCTGGAGTACAAATTTATCAAAATATAGTCTCAATAATCTCTCTCTTTCTTCTAATCCCGGCAATCCAAATTCAATCATCTTGTCGACCCTGAATTATACACAAACAATAAATTACAAAACAGCTACGATAAAGATATGCTATTCAATCGCGATTGCTGATAAATTCACCTATCATTGATGGCAGAATCGAATTGCTGTGGAGTATTCGACGCAAGTACAAGCATAAACTTAGCACTCTGCTCAGATGTTCTGTACAGGAAAGCATTCAATGCAGCGCGTAAATCTTCAGATATTTTTTCAGAAGATCTTTTTCGCAAAAATGCGTCCGCTTCGTCAATAAACAGAAGCACACCTAAAATTTGAACAAATAAATTAATACTGAAAAATATTTATACAAACACATTTTCGTTATGTGATATTATTACCTTTTCTGCTCGTATTTGACCAATCAAATACTTTATGAATGGCAGCCACGGCTTCCTTTCCCATGGGTACAACATCGCCGCCTGTCATTATAGCATAATCCATACCGGAATGCGCTGCCAATTTCTAAAAACGTTCATTTTAGATAAGCTTTTAAATAGTCTAAATATCCTAAACCAATTAAATATTTATTACATAATAATAATACCTTGGCAAAAAGTGTTTTTCCTGTACCCGGCGGTCCATGCATCAATAAATTCCTGTACATTCCTCTATTTTGTTTGGTATTCTTTGTTGCGATAGCGACATCCCTCAAATTTTCCTCGAGTTTAGGATCTAATATCACGCCAGTGAGTGCATCTTTGGGGCGTTTGTAGTACGCAATCATGCGTTTTGTAGTCAGCACGGGATGCTTTAAAGTCTCGAGCAATGAAAATCTGGATGTGTCGTTGATGAGGGTGGGCTTTCCTAAAATCAACGGACGCATATAGATTTCGTATTATCATCGCAGCGCAATCTGCTACGGAACATGGGTCTCTCATATCCATTCAATTCTGCTTCATACACTCTTTGAACACATTTCTTATAAACGCGCACCCAGCAGGTCATTCAAATCAACATATCAATGGGTACGACCTTCTCAATGGGGAACTTGGACTGCGTGAACAATAATAGAAGACTGTACATAATTCATTTATTAAAACATTTATATCGGGAAATCGTCGCATGACATTTTTTCACTACGGCTGATAAAAAATGAAGATTTCGCATTAAACACGCGCAGTTTTAAAAATTTAATTAATATATTTCAATAATTTCCGCTTATGATATTCATACGCATTCCACCGCTAATATAGCCAATCAAACAGTCTCAAAAACTTGTCATAATAGTTTCAAATTATGTCCAATGTTTAACCCTTTGATTAGTGAATTAATTAATCTACAACGGGCGAACTAAGACATAAAAGGCTAACATATATTTACGGATTGATTTTACACCAATCCAACCCTTGCTGGAGAACTCTTGAAAAGGAAATATTTTCTCACTGGTACGATAATGATCTACAGAAAGGGTTTACCCAACCATATAAAAAAACCAAGATTAGCTATGGGGCGAAAGATAGCATACAGAAAATAAGATACTTTAGTATTAGCTTGGCGAGACAAAATATTAGTCACAATGCTCAGTACAAAGCATACGTCAACTTCCGGGTGAGATGGACACGGCAGATTAATACGCAACATCATATTGTTTCATGCAAAAGACTGAAGTGGTGGAAAAAGTTATTCTTTTGGAGTTTTAAAACATTGATTGTAAACTCTGATATTTTATACTAGGAATATGAAATCAAAGAAAATAGAAAGCCAATAAATCATAAAAAAATTCGCTGACAATTGTTGATTCAACTTATTGGTAACTTTCGCGATTTTACGAAGTCCAAATTGGGACGATTGTCGTCAACTGATCACCATCAACAGTTAGATGGAAATCCTCATTTTATTTATAATAGATCAGGGAGGAATTATAGAGACTGTATGGTGTGTTCAGACTGTGAAACTGAAAAAGGATGAAAACGAAAGCTATATTTTTGCAACACTTACGAAAGGAAACCAGCGCTTCATTCTGAAGGTTGCTTCAAAATATATCATATATTACATGATTACAAAAATTAATAAACCAAATAAAATGCCTAATATACTTGGTAAAGGTCCTGTATAACAAAATACTATTTTTTTAATTCATAAACCCCCGTTTTTTCATTTTATTCCATACAAATATTTTTTTAATACGCAAAAAATGACGAAGTCTTTTATTTATTAGAGCATGTTGTTCCATTATGAGCAAATACACATAAGTAATGTAGATTTGCAAGTAAACATGATGCTTCATTGATATATTCAAGGCTAATAATACACGCTGATAATGGCTGATGACCTCTGAATATGATTGATTGAACAGTTCAAATGGAAGACTAGAAAATTCGCATTGTAATGATTTAAAATGATAAATCTATGGAACAATTTTGACAATCGTCTGATTAGTCTTAATTAAATAGCAACATGTTGCTGTTTGATGAGAGCAATTGACGTCAAGAGTTTGCTGAATGTTATCCCTTTGCCGTCGTTTGTCTACTCTCAGCCACCAAAGCTTTTTTACCATTCCGGTTGTATGTCTGCTCTCGGCCACTACAACATGTATATATAATGTACGCTCGCTGTTTATACTTTAAAATGCAATGCTATGTAAATAAATTGAATAAAATAAAAACGCTGCAATACAAATAATATCAATAAAGCAAGAATAGTTAAGATTAAAAATTAAGCACTCCACATATTAAAAGAGAATGAGTAGGCAGTTTGTATTGTCGTTCATCCACTAAACATCTTCTGACGAACCATGAATCACTGCGAAAATTTGATTTGATAAGATATACATAAACATATTGAAAATAACAGATTAAAAAATACATAATTTAACTTATAAACTCCACTATGGCATCCATTGTACAAGATCATCTCAATCAATTCGTTTAAAAAGAGAGAATATGAATTATTTAAGCTATTATTTCAATAAAAACCAATACCTATACGAGCTTCAATATATCGAGCAGCAACTGATGTCGCTCCTTTAGCTGTATAAACACCCAACGCGAGAGCCGATAATCCTCCAATAAACATAACTGTCTTATCCCAATCGGTGAGTAATGCATTAAAACCAGTTCCTATGACACTTCCGGTTATTCTGAAAATATATAAATACATTAATACAGCATCTCTTGATATAACCACATAAAAAATATATTTAAATATCAATTCAAATTGGCAACAATACGACACAAATTAAATATATCATTTGATACAATTAATTCCGTTTATGAATCACATTTTTAATTCTAATCGTAAAGATTTGCAATTCAATTAAAATTTGCGATAAAAGTTTTCAATGCTTCAATACATTTATCACATCTCCCCCATAATATACATTAGGATGTCCCATAAGTTTCATTCGCAAATGAACACAGATCTAATCATAGCCATTGTTGAAGAAAACCCGTAATATACTGTTCGCGAAATAGCTAACAAGTTAGAAATTCCACGAACATCCGTCCATAATCATTTGATAAAATTGGGCTTCATCAATCGTTCAGATGTGTGGCTTCCTCATGAACTGACTCAAATAAACTTCAGCGTATTTCAACATGCGATCTTCTTCTCCAACGACATAATAGCCAATATTTTTTGAAGAGACTTGTCACTGGAGATGAAAGTTTGATACTCTATGAGAATATCCAACGTAAATGGCCTTGGATCAAGGGTACAGAAGCTTTAACTGTAGCTAAACCTGGCCTACATCCAAAAAAAGTTTTTCTATGCATTTGGTGGGACTGGAAGGGGGTAGTTTATTATGATCTACTTCAGCAAGGTGAATCGATCAATTCAACAAAATATTGTTTCCAACTAGACAATCTAAAGGATGCAATTGCCATAAAACGGCCAAAATTAGCAAACAGACGAGGCATTGTTTTTCATCACGATAACGCCAGGCCTCATGTGTTTTTGCTCGTCAGAAATAAATTATTATCTTTTGACTGGGATGTTTTACCTCATCCTCCATACTCTCCGAACGTTGACCCTTCAGATTATTATTTATTTCTAAATTTTAATTCAAAAGATGATATAAAAATGTACCTTGATCAATATTTTGCCAACAAACCTGGGAAATTTTGGCAAGAAGGCATTATGAGGCTTCCGGAGAGATGGAAAAAAGTAATAGAACATAATGGATCATATGTTATTCAATAAATTTTGATATAACACAAATCATTGTTTATTTTTTTCTTAATGTGAAAACGAAAGAAACTTATGGGACACCCTAATATAATAAGTATGCGTCACGTTAACCTTTTTGTCAGTGAGCAAATTTAAAATCGATGAAGTCGTCGATAGCACACAATATCCGGTCATTTTTTTGCGTAAACAAATAACACACTTGAAATCGAAATCATTATAAGTCAATAAATTTGGGCTTAACGATCTATACAATCATGCGATGCATATGAAGAAGCTATCCATCTCAGTCTCCCGAACTGCGCTAAGTTCTCTCTGTCTCTGTCCGCCTCGGAGCTTCAATGCACAAGAGTGCTCTTTCTGAATAGTGAAGGTCAAAACGGATATTTCCGTAAGTACTCCCATACAGGTTAATCTGTAAACACGTAATGTCCCTGAGTTTCAGACTAACACTAAAAACGCAAGCCGAGACGTTGAAAGGTTATACAGCAGGCCAAGTTTCAAAAGATTGAATTATGCTACTCCTTTGCAGTAATGCTTCTGGAGATTGTTTGAATAAACCATTATTTTAGTTAATTAAAAAAATCTAGTTTATATTTGCGTTTATTATTTATACATATGCTATTGCATGAAAAAAAAATTAACTTAAAAAAGTGTCACATTGAACCCCCCCCCTGACTGCTGCGAATGAAATAGGTTGGGCGAAATACGTAACGCTGTACACTTGCAAACAAATTAAGCACGTTCAAGGTCATTTAAAAGCAAATAAATCAAAAAGCCTATTTTGAAAGAAATGATTATTTAAGGCTTAATTACAACTATTATTTTAACAGATTTAATAAATTATATAAAATAAAACCTAATCAAAGCCGATATCTAATACCTGCAGTGGTCTAAAAGTCTATATAACTTAATTATGATAGACTAGAGCTGCTTTATATACAGCAGCGATTCTTAAACTGGGGTCCGTGGCATGTAGAAATCGTGGTTAAAATGCCAACCTTCAATTGAAAGCCTAAGACGCACATATCGACGGCCGAAAGTCTGAATTTGAAGACGTAAAATGCTTAGGATTGGCTCCGCAACAAAATCTTATTAAAAAAAGGGGCCCGCGGACTACATAAGTTTAAAAACCGCCGATATACAGCTTTGAATTATTATTTTTAAACAAACACACAGATGACGATATTTTATTGGATCATGAATCAGCCACAAGAAATATTAAAGGAATTCTTGAGTGACATGCTGAAGAGCTCACCATAGAAGACTCGACACGTGAAAAAGAAGAAAACTTTATCGCCCCACAAAATGATAATGTTACTAGACTGGAATGTATCGTTAAATTATCAGTTTTCTAAAAAATCAGATCCATATATAGAGAAAGCATGAAAATTAAAAGAGAGCTTGAGCATTTGTTTATCTTATAAATAAATGCAAGACAAATTTGACCAGAATTTAATGTTTGCATCGACTCTCGATAACGGATAATAGTGAGGGCATAACATTATATGCGTTACTAACTTAATTCCTTCTAATAGAGTAGCTCTATTTTCTGTTGCTCTTAATTTTATTTGCTCAAGGGTTATATCTCTGTTATCACGTTCAGCTTTGGCTTTAGCTCTTGCTTCAGCTTCTATGAGTTTCATCTTATTTCTCTCCCTTAATTCCATTTCGTGTTCAATTGTAGCTTTCCTTAAAGCTTCTTGTTTAGCAACAGATTCCTCCTGTCTAGAAATAGAAAGAAATCAAAATGATAAATTTGGAACCACAGTAAAAATCAATTAGATACAATAATATCATTATTGTTTTAGTCATACTTTTTTAAATTTTGTTCATGCGCTTGTTGCTGCATGACTAATTGTTCTTCATAACGCTTTTTAGACAATTGATCTTGATATTGAGCGCGAATTTGATGCTGCTTGGTTTCTTCCTGAAACATATTTTATGATTATTATTAAAAACCAATTTAAATACGTCATAAGTTAAATATTTAAAATGAAAAACCACCTGGAGAGTTTTGCGTCTCTCTTCATGATCTACTCTTTTTTGTTCCGTTTTAGATTGTTCAATGTGTGCTTCGTATTCTTTAATTTTGGCCATTTGTTCTTGCTGTCTGGTAACTTCTTGGAGCTTACTAAGTTCCAGAGCTTCTTTGGAATGTTCTGAGAATTAAAAATACAATTCTGAATATTATTTCCGGATTAAACGACTTAACAGTCTAAAAATCTGCATCTACCCTTATCTGTCCGGGAGACCCTTTTTATTATACTGTAACTGGTGTCTAGCTTATCACTCTAAGATAAACAACAGCTCATTGGTAGATCGGTTATAACTCGCATTCTTGGAGTTCAGTTTATGAACCTCCAAGTCAAATGTAAAATCTTTAAAATTAACCTCAAAAGAAAATATAAATTTGCTGATTATGAAATTTCCCTCTACATTACAAAATCTTAAATTACGTCATAGTAAATTGTTCAAGGATTTCAGTGTGAATTTTGACAGATCAAAAATAATAAATACGATTTTAATTCAAAACTTTTCAACAAAAGTTTGCGCCCAGTTTACTCGATCTTTAACCTCAATGATGCAATTTTTAAAATATCATCTAAAAGTTAATTGATTAAAAAGTCTAGTTAATATCTTATGAGAAAAGTTACCAAATATTAAATGAATCTATTCATTGGCAACTAGTGAAAAGAAGCACGTAACAGATTAAAGTTCACCGCTCGTGCGGGCATACTTTTGAACAAATAAGTTTTCAACTGATAAACGAACTGAAATTCAAAATATTTGAATCTTACTTGATCTTTCGAGGTCCTTTGCAGCTTGAGCTGCCCTTTCTAGAGCGCTCGAATCGAAGCGGTAGGCCTCCATGACTTTTTTCTCCGCCTTTGATAAATTGGCATCGGACGGCGGTGGAGCACCGGCGCCGCCTGAATCTGGATGAGGGTCTTCCGCCCCTTGAGCAGGAGTACTTTTACCATATCCGAATAGCCACGACATAATGTTGGCGAGCTTCTCAGATGAAATGTGTTAAATCACGCCTTAGCCTACGAAATTATTATGCAACAATCGCCCGACAGCTAACCTAGCTAATCGAAAGACGCACCTCGGCACTGCACGAGGCACTGACCAAGTATACCAGCATTAAAAAATTAAATTAATTATCTATTGCGTTTAGCATTGCGCCATCAATACTATTATTGACAATTTCAAAAATATTTTTATAAATCTTAAAAATAATATTTATAACTATAAATACTACAATTTTTATAAATTTTTAATTTGATAAATGCAAACCGTCTTGAAGCGCTCATATCGTCTACGATTCAAAATTTGTAAGCGAAATATATTTGAGCATAACCCATCTGACAGTTTATACGTCATAAAATCAAATGACATTTAAACAAATTATATTAATATTTTGAATATTATTATATATTATCATCCTAGATATCCGTTATCGAACGCAGCTGATATTTCTCAAGGATCAATGATTTTTTAATGATTACTCACGTTATTTTAGGAAAATATTGGTTAAGGAGTGAAATTATTTTGTATTTAAAAAATTAATTAACGCTAAATATTTATTCAGATATTACAATAATTGATTCAGACGTGTTTTGTATTACATATACTTTTGATGCGTGCGTTAAAACTTTCATCTATCTTCGGTTTTCCATCCATTTCAAATATCAGATGAGCAAGAAAACTTCTATAAATACTATCGTCGGCAATGCTGATTATGTCAATGAGATGTAATCTTCTCGTACATAGTGTGCAATAGAGTGAAATAAGACCACGACATTTTCACTATCTATATAAATAATATAAGAATTGCTATTAAAATTAACAAAATTTAACAATTTGATTTGTCAAATAATTGAACTTACAATGGAAAAAGTTTTGACTGAAATCTCCATAAATCCCATAGCAGTCAAAGACTCGTACTTTTTACACCTCAGCATTATAATGATAATACATTTCTTTAGGCGTAAACTTGCATTCATCCAATTGCTATTGTATGCAAATTGCGATACATTTGAGCTCTATTAAAAACAATAAAATAAATTTGAAACGACGGATATTGTTTTATTAAGCATTGAGAAATAAAATAAAAACATTTCAAACCCAATCCCATCCTTTATCAAATTTATGGAATCGTTTATAATATTACACGGTGTAAGTGTTTAGTAGTAGACGTCAAAAACGAATTGGATATTTGAATGTTTTTTTAAACGCACGTTGGATGCGACCATGATTTCAAATGTTTTAAATTATTGTTCGCATTATAAACAAATCATACTAACAGATTCTTTTATTTTATCGCAGAACCAACAAAATTTAAAAATCTGCATGAGGGAATATACTATAAATACAAAGTATTTAAATATGTTGATCGATTTCGATATCTGCAATCAGAAAATATTATTAAAAATTAACAATCAGAAATCAGCGATGGACAGCTAAAATTGGGGCCGTCTTCAATGTTATTCGTGGAACATTAAAAAATCTAGGTTTTCGTGTCAAGGTTTCAATAAAAAAGGAATCCTAACGCTACCATTGGGTCATGATTTTATACAAAAAGTAAACAACTATCGTTCATTTATATGCACAGTGATAAGAAAAACGGCCAACCTCATATCATATTACTCTAAAACGCAGCCATTTATTGTTATACTATTAAAATAATACTGTAGATAGGTTTTACACCAATCCAACCCTTGCTGGAGAACTCTTGAAAAGGAAATGTTTTCTCACTGGCACGATAATGACCTACAGAAAAAGTTATTTTTTTGGGGTTTTGAAACGTCGACTGTAAACTCTTATATTTTATACAAGGAATATTAAAATCAAAGAAAATAGAAAACCAATAAATGAAGGTAATAAAAACTTATTATGGTCATGCAACCGTAATAATTTTATCGAAGAGACCTCGTAAATTTTCTGATAAATTAGTCAACCTTCATGCAACCTATGCTACTTTGCTTAATAGAATTACAAAACAATTTTTGGTTAAGAGGGTCAGTTCTTGTATTTATAAATGCTGGTATTCGTATCCAGATTAATAAAAAAGTTCTATTTTTATGTTTTAAAAATGATATCATTAAAGTGGCCTCCGTTCTGATCAATCTTTCCAGCATATCCGGCAAGATAAGGCGTCCGGGGAAGTTTTCTTGCATTCTTCAAGTTTACAAAAAACTCCTCAATATTTAAATAATATAAAAACTTTCTATAACATAGAAAAAATAATGAAAGTGATATCTCCTATACTGTTTGTGTTATTAATTTTTAAAATAAGGTGGATTCCCTACCGCCTTAAGCTAAAAGTACTGAAATATTCAATTTAATTAACTTACAGTTATAGCAACTAATAGCATACATAATACTATTGAGCTGCAAGTTACGTTGACCAGTAGGACGAAGCTAAATAAGCGCCTCACTTTCTTACAAATTCTAAAAAAGATTTTACATATTAAACCGACATAAAATTTCCTTGATATATACATATACATACTTAATTAAAAAATTGTGTGTGACGATAATATCTTTGATCCTTTCGGCTTCAACAATAGTTTGCTCTTCTGGAGATAGATCTACTGAATGATCAGCACATTCTTCTAGCTTATAGCATAGCATATCAAAATATAATGATAAATACGTCAAAGTTATTGACAGGAATCCATCCGCACCTACGGTGCCTAACGTAGTTAGAGTGGCTGTAAGAATATTATATTAAGATACCATCGTTCTAATTCCAACGAATATTTCAATAAATCCATTCAACACAAGCTCGTACGTTATATAAATTCGAATTACCTGCATGAGACTGCACAATATAAACCGCGGCATATATTGAATAGTTTTTGGTCCAATTAAATGGGTAATATACATAGAAAGGGGCTAGCATTGTTATCGGTTTACCTTGTATATATTGAAACAACATTACCACCCAAGGACCGGAATTAAAGAGAATCACCAACGAATACATTAGCCACGAATAAATCTTCAAGATTATCATTATGATGAATAATTTTCTATTTAACAACTTTAACGATCTTTCGTCGAATTGTTTCGGCCATAGATTTTCCAAATCTCTCATGATATCTTCAACAAGATCCTTGTGTAGAATCAGATTCAGTGTTTTCACTATACAGTATAAGCCGGTCAAACAACAAGTTGTGGCTTCGGCGAATATCAAAAATTTGTCTGCAAATAAAGACTGAAAAGCGTACATGAACTCGGCAATTATATGATATGCTAAATTGGCGATGCCGATGGTGTAAATAAACCACATTATTCTTCGCCGAGTCGAGCTGCGGGTCTCATTTCTCTTGAGCAACCCCGGAATACCACACAACATAAATGAACGCTTAGTACTGCGGAATGGACCGTCAAATGTTGGAGTATTTGGTTGCATCTTTAATGATAAACACTCCAGAAGATATGAAAAATATTAAGAATATGCTTAATTTTTATAAAACTATTAATTTATAGTATATTTGAAGGTTGCCAATATGCAAATAAATGACAATGAGGCATGAAAGAACCTTAAAAACCAGTTTATATCGATTAAATATTCATATAAAACTTTTTCATTTGGAATGAATATCAAACTTTTTATAACACGTCTCAATAAATACATTTCCTGCAATTTAAGTACGAATAGTTATTATCGTTAAAGGAACAATATTTTTTACTTATTCAATATTCACTATAATTAAGTCTCGATCAATGAAGAAAATGAATCGCATGAGCATTTCTTAAATTCTTTTTAAATTTGAATAACATGCTGCTTCTTAAAATTTAAAGAGTTCAATACATCCTTTTATCATAAAGACAGTATCAATCTAAAGCAAAAATCTATGCAGAAGTAATAATTTTAAAAATATCATTTGAAATTTTAAATTCGTATTGTTAAATATGAACAAGCATGCAAACATTAAGTTTTATATATAAGATCTACTATAAGTTAATTGTACTATAGCTATATTATTTGAGAAAATGCCAACAATAAGTTGACAAAGTTTTATCGCAATCGAATGAACGGTATTGCAGCGTATAAAATACGAACAAACAATTTTTATTTTTTTATATCAGACTATGCCTATGTTATTCGCTCAATCCTTAATAATAAGCGAACAAAGTTTTATCGCAATCGGATGAACGGTTTGGGAGCACATTAAATATGAACAAACAATGATTAATTTTTACATATTAGATTAGCACTCTTAAGGGTTAAAATAATTTCAGAATTATTTGAAAGATTGGAAATATTAATATTTTTGATCCATCGTCTCGATCCACGTTTACCCTGATTTATTGAGACGATTAATAAAATCATGCAGGGACGCCCATGAGTGATTAAATTTACAATGATAATTAAATATAAATGATAATTTCGCTACTCACCCATAGATTCTCTCCTCTCCTACTTAAATTATAATTCCTATCCAAATAGTCATATCCTTGCTTTACCGCGTGCGAAAGGCAAACTGGGAAAGTACCACATAAAAGACTCTTTCCCTATATACCAAGAGCTGGCAGCATAAATTGAAAGTCATCTAACACATGTGAATAATTTAATAGTTGTGTTCTTGCGTGTGTCTGGCGACTGAATGCTGTTGGGTTTGGAAGGCCAGACTATTACCAGCTTGTTAAGATGGTATCAGACTGATTCAAACTTGCTGAAGCTAACCAGAAAATTATAAGGTTATAGTTATAAACTCTCGCGGCGATATAATAAGAATTATTATATATTTGCTTGTAGTCGGTTGTTTTTACACAATATAATTTTTGTAGTCCAAAAATGATATACCAAAGATTGACATTTTTAACCTTTACAGTAATACATGGATGGCAGAAACTTGCTAAAACTTTTTAAAATTAAATTACATGCAACAGAACAAAACTAAGCCGTTGGTCGTACATCCATTAATAGTTGAGTAAGCTATTGAAGTGATTTTTTATATTAAAAATAGGAATTCAGAAACGATTAACACTATCGTGGCCGCATGAAAACACCTAAGGATCGGACCATTGAACGCATTACTCCAAATAGATGTAGCATCAGCAGTTGCAGATATAAAAATTAATTCATCGTATTCGTGATACATATGTGGCATCATGCGGCCATCAATGGTCGAACTCATGATGATGCAGCATATGCATCACCGGCCACGAAAATGTCAATATCCTTGGATTTATATAAAAATGAAAAAATTCAGAAACGTTGCAACAAAATATATTTTTATCAAAATAAATAATTCACAATACTTCATATAAGCATATACAAATTTGCTTTTAATAAACACTATTTTAAAAATAGTAAATGACAATATACCGTTTTTTAAATTATATAAAATGCTTCAATAAATTATATTATATGAGATATGGGCTTTGAATGTTTTGTTATACTTTTACATAATTTCTTATCAAATTTCCTACCGTGAGGATGGACCCCAGATATTTAAACGCCCATTTAAGTCTCCAGCATTCCTTCTCGATACTGTCATAAATTTTGTTTTGTCATAATTGATATCCGGGTCAAAATAAGTGGCATCTCTGTTGATAGACGTAAATAGCATCATGATCTCTGATTTTATCAGTGTCAACATCATTAGATAAATTGCGGCGTCTCTCCAGAGATCTGTCAGGATGCTTGAAAATACTCATCAAGATCATCAACACTAGATTTACCAGACTGCAATTTCAATTTAAAATTCCTACTGCATGTAACATTTACGCTCCGAAATGATGTTATGCCTATTGTAGCTATAAGTAGAGATTACATTTTATGAACTCAATGTTACTGTATATATATTTGTAACAAATAACTATAAAAATAATAAATTCGTTAACTTCAAATCTTTTTCAATATTTTAGATTTAGCCGGAATAAATTGCTGGATGTTGTACAAAAATAGATTTTTGGTAGAAATGGGTATATATAAATAGCTGGTATATCTAGTGTTAAATATCTCTTAGTGATCCATACAGTTAAATCAAGATAACAAAGAAGTTCTTCTCTTATGTTTTCATCTTCACTATATTTTACAAAGCAAAGTGGGATAGCAGAGTACTTTTGTCTGAAACCACTATAATCTTCGGTTTATTGATTGCATAAAGACCCAAAACTTTTTAAATAAGATTGCATATGATGCAAAGTTTTACAATAATACATATTTTTTGGTTTTAGCTATTCATGGGGCAACTAAATAAGACACTTAAAGCGGCAACTTTTCACTAGCCGTCGTCATTTTCATTTGACTTTTCTTCTGATTCGTTTCATAACATATTTGCAAAAATGTTAGTGGCTTATCAATGAAATAGCTACACTCGGAATACAAATCAGCAAATTTGGAAAGTTCCATTAAATCAATTAACAGAATTTTAGAACAAACTACACACAAAGGCCACGACGATACCAAACTGCCAAACAAAATTTTATTTTTCCCCCACAAAATGGCATTTATTCACAACAAGAACAACGGTCTAGGTGAAACAGCATTTTGTCAATGCCAAATATATATCTATCACCTTATGAAATATTGAATAAATATAGCTTTTCATAATTCAAAACCACTATAACAGATCAATCTTTATTTATCAACCCACAACCGTTTTAAGCTTAAAATATTTTTTACCTACACAGGGTCTTACAATAAGGACGCTCGATTTCTACACGTATTCGGAAGGTCCAATTTTCAATGACGCATAAATCTAACTAAATTTGCTGGATGGCATTCGTTATGTTTGAGGGCATCAACTATTTGTTATTTATACGCACAGACATGCCGTTTTTAGATAGCACCAAGGGAAGAAGTCCGAAGGCGTTTAATTGCACGATATTGATGACAAATTTACATCATGACATATCATTCAGTTTGGATCACAAAAAGTCGTTGATAGTCATGTCAATGCCGGTTTCATTTTGAAAAATGTACGGACTGATGATTCCAGCAAATCTGCACCAAACATTCATCCATTTGGTGCCGATGTATCTCATGTGGATTGGTATCGTACCAAAACTCCATCCAAATATCCATTCATCCAAAATTGGAACTCGTCGCTAATGATAATTTTTTAGCTAAATGTTTCTCGCGATCGGAGCTCCGATTTGAAAATAAAATTAGATAATTTATACGCGTTATTCAACGCATAGCCAAAATAACCTAACAAATTTTCGAGCGTCGCTATTGAAAGACTCCATATATAGGATGAGCCTGCGAGTGTTTGACTAATTATGTGCAGCATGGACACAATAGATTAAAAATGAATATGTTTGATCAAACAAAAAATGATATCATCAATCATCTCATCTGTATTATGATATGTGTTAATCAGCCTGCTAATTCCTCTTTTTTGGGAAGAATAAAGCTTTCGCATCACTTTGGAATCCAATACCTCAAGAGTAAAATTTACCAACTTGCATTATTTTCAAGATTTTGCAATTCCCTTAATGTGTGTTTTCAAATGACCTTTAAGCGTACATTTTTGTATAAATGATTTCCCACAAAATTCACACTTATGCGCCCTGAGATTGGCGTGAATTTTCAAATGCTCCGTGAGCGTCTTCTTCCTGGCGTAAGATTTCCCACATTTTTCGCATCCAAAGTTTTTTTCGCCTGCAAAAATAATCAATTAAAAGATACATTTTTATTTGGGGCGTTCAAATTATCAAATTACTATTTACCCGTGTGCTTAAGCATGTGTTCCTTCAGCTCCCCCTTTGAAAAAAATCCATATTTACATTCAGTACATGTATACTTTCTTATCTTATAATGATCTCTTTTGATATGCTCCGATAGTCTCGACGATCTGAAAAATTCTTTTCCACAATGCGGGCATATATAAGTCCTACTCGGTAAACCGTGTTCTAATGTCAAGTGCTTGTTTCTTGCTGAATAATCAGAGAATCTCTCAGGACATTCTGTGCAACAATAGCCTTTCATCCCTTTATGAAATCTTCGAACATGTTGTGCCAAAGCACCTTGATTAGCGTACGTTCGTTTGCAAATTTTACACGGGTATCGCTTGTCAGAATGCGTTCCTAAATGCCTAATAAGGCTAACTTTATTTAAACATGAACGTCCACAAATATCACAGAGAAAATTTGGAAAATGTATAGGATAATGCCTTAACAAAGCTTGATGTACGGTAAAATTATCTTTACATATCGGACAACTCAAGGCAAATGGATCTAATTTTGGAATATCAAATGGGTTCACTTTATTTATCGGTTCAGATTCGGGCGATAAAGTTGTTTTCATAGTATCAATTGCAATTTTGTTTAGTACATTATCATTGGAAGGATTAAAATCCATATCGTCAAATTCTAAATTCACATCAATACTATCGTCATTTACTTCAAAACTATTAAAATCCATTGAATTTTTATTGCCAAACTTTCCATTCAAATTTATATATTTTGATTCAGTGGTAGATTCAATTTTAGTCATATTTGGATTCGGTTTATCTGTATCTTTGGCAGTATCTAAAAAATATACAAAAAATAATGCATGATTATAACTATCGTTGGAAATTTATTAATAGCTTTTTTCGATTATCCTATATACAGTAGAGGTTAACTGATTGTTAAAAAAAATTATGCTTAAATATATCAAAACGAAATAATAATAACACATATTTAAAATATCAATGTTTTAATTATTTAGTCAAGAACTAGCCCTTAGCATATGTTTCATGAAAGAGGAACATTAATGCATGGAACGGCTCCTTTATTACGTTAAACGTAAAGAACGCTTATAACACTGCCCGCTAAAGTAACATCTCAGCAGCCATGCAAAAGAGATACACTCCAAAGTACATCAACAGGCTAATAACAAACTACAGTGGAACCTCGGGTTACGAGTTTAATTCGTTCCGGAAGGTAGTTCGTAAGCTGAAAAACTCATGACCCGAATTTTACTTTTTTAGATGATTTTGGTTTAAATGAACCATAGCAACATCATTCAATAAATGAATAGCCCTAATATTTGCTGCTTTATCTGGATGATTTTCTTCCACAAATGTTTGTAACTTTAACCACAAGGAAGTATGAGCTCTAATTTCTGCTGTGGACAGTTTATTTTTCTCCCTCTCCTCTTCCTCTGCTTCCAACAAAGCCTCCTTCGATTGACGGTGTTGTTGTTCATGCAACTCCTTCAACTCGTCGATGTTGAAGTCGTCACTTTGTTCTGCAACGAGTTCTTCAATGTCAAATTCTTTTACATCAAGGCCTAGAGATTTGCCCAGGGTCACAATTTCTTCAACAGGGTGCTTTTCGCTTGCAAACCCCTCGAGGTCTCGTTCTAAAACCACCTCAGATCACAACTTACTTCATGCACAGTTTAGTGTTCTTCTTGAGACACCTTGCGAGTTTCAGGCACTCTACGATATCAAAGTGGCTTATCCAAAACTCCCGTAGGGTAAGGTAAGTAAGCTCTCAGTGACGTCGAAGCATATTTTGAAAAGTCCCTCTCGTATACAATTTCCTGAACTTAGAGATTACTTGCTGATCCATGAGCTGCAGAAAAGGAGCTCTGTTGGGTGAAAAGGAAGACAATTTTTATAAAACTAAATTCCTCCAAAATATTATCCTGAACTCTCTCAGTGTGGGCAAAAGCTTTATCCATAATTAGCATGGCTTTCAGAGGAAGATTATTATCCAGTAGGTATTTTTTTATCCTAGGACCAGCAGCAGAGTCTATTCATTCAGTAGGCAGCCTATCTTTTCGCACTTTGCACCTCTTAAATTCTTGCGGGTTCTCCAAAGAGTAAACAAGAAGAGGCTTTATCTTCTTGTCGCCATTTGGCCCAATGGGACCAAGTTACCAGAAACACTCATAACCCAAGGTTCCACTGTATTTTGAAAACAGAATATTAATATCCTCCGACTTTGAAGTTAAGCAAGATTATTCCGAATATGAAGTGTCTACGAGAATTCCACGTGGGTGTCTTGGTAGCAGATATAATGAACTTCATTATCAGCGACACTAAGAAGAATATTGTGATGGTTAATCAATAACTTTACTCCAAAGCGGTATATTTAACAAAAAATGAATTACCAAATGGGGTGGATACCATCCCGGCGGAGTTTTTGAAATGGGGAGGACACCTTCTACTCGAGAGGTTATATCGGCTCGTGTTGTCAATATGGCAGAGCGAGGCCATGCCTTCTGAGTGGAGGACTGCAGTCATATGCCCCATCCATAAGAAGGGGAATAGCCTTCTGTATTCCAACTACTGGAGCATATCCCTTTTGAATATTGGTTACAAATTATTTGCAAGAGCTCTGATCGGACGGCTGTCTCCCATCATAGACGAACTTCTCGGGGAGTACAAATGCTGCTAGCTGGTGAGACTGTCAAGGATGTGTGTGTCCGGATCTGTTAGTATAGTTCGCTCCAACGGTGCCCTGTCGGAGCCTTTCGAGGTAAAGACGGATGTTAGACAGGAGAATGCCCTCTCCCCATTATTTTTTAATAAGAGACAATTATGAGTGAGGCTGGCAGATCGGGACACCCAAATCCATGGAAGGATAATACAATGCATTTGGCCTTTGCTGACAACATCAATGTCAAAGTATTAAGAAAAAATTTCGGGCCCCTCCGGGACGAAACCTCTGACTCTGAAGTCGTGAAATCAAATTGTGAGGTCATGGACATGTTTGGCGAGGCGTCAATAACAAGCATCGTCAGAACCCACTGTCTCCAGTGGGCAGACCATGAGGCACAGATGCCGTAGAATAAAGTCCCTCGAACCATTTTGAATTTGGGGCCGAATGGCACTAAACCCATTGAAAGACCTCAGCTATGCTGGGCTGATCAAATCAAAAAAGATGCCCCACGTCTGGGTCTGGGAAATTGGAGCGAGGAGGCCCAGGACAGACGAAAATGGCGGCAAGACTTGAGCTCCGGAATGCTCCAGTTTAACCAACTGGCAAGCTGGGGAGTTCATTCATGCAGTACATAATGACGAAAAAAGAACATTTATAATAAAGTCTTCGAAGAATATCAAACAATAATCAATAAATAAGTAGGAAATATGAATGGCCAATTTATTTTCTAGAAATTAAACAAGACAACATTATTGAACATAATCACCTTTTTTCATCTTTGCTCTCTCTACCACATCAGATGCTTCCACTTGTCTTCTAAAATTAAATGCATCTCTTAGCCTATCGATACAAACTTGACAAATTTCAATCTTATCGCCCTTTTTATTTAGATTCACCATCTGAAAATATATACATGTAAACTATTGGATGCAAACAATTAATAATATAATCCATGGCTGCCAAATATGACATTGTGAACTTGAACAAAAACTGAGCACCGCAAGCAATTTTCCAGAAACTCTCAAATAATTTTTCAAACACAGAAAATATATAAACAGCAATGTGTGCTTCATTTTAAAATAAAATCACATCAACATGCTATATAGTAACTGAAACCATTTTAATAATTGCACCCACATATACATGAACATATCGAAAATGCAAATAATTTACGCTGCTGTAATAACAAACAAGACTCATGCAATAGAACATTGTATTTAAATTAGTACAGACAGACTTTTAAATACGATGGTAGTCAAACTGATCCTTACCGCCCACTGATGTTTGATCAAACTTTCGTGGTGGCTGGTAAGGGTATCATGTTATGGAAAAACGATTTGAAGATATTTTGAAATGGAAGGTGTAGAACCTTTCAAAGGGGGCAAATCATTTTTTTTTTTTAATTACGTATTTTAAAAGTATAATATAGAGAGTATAATATAAAAGAGAAAAATCGGAATATGAAATATTTATGAAGTTATAGCGCGCAATCAAGAGCACGCCGGAACCGCTGAGAACTAGAGTTAGGTCAGATAAGAGCTCTTGGAACTGAGCAATCTTTCTTTCACAATACCTTTGTTTTTTTGTATCTTTAGTTTTAGTACAGATGTTCCACAAATATCATTATATTGCATTCATATATTTGTAACTGTAGGTATGTGAAATGAACGTTGTCTGAAGTCAGTTTAGTTCAATAGTTTATTACAAACATTTTTAAGATTTTTTTTTTTCCTTAATATATATTTAGAATTGTTTTTCATAATTTAATAAAGCTACATTTTAAAAAATTGGTGCGTTATTGGCCAGATATATAGAGCAATATATAATTACTAAAATAGTAATCCAGCATTACTTATTTTGTCAAAGAATTAACGTTTTATTATACACGCCGCAACAACGTATAATTTGTATATATGGGGTTCTAAATAAGATATGTAGTCTACACGCAAAATACATTTATTACTTTTGAAAGATGTTGCTAAATTCCTCTATATTATAATACCTTTATATTGAAACACATTAAAAGCATTTGTGAATAATTTTCCAGTGTTCCATTGTAAAGGTGGTCTTGATGCATATTTTTCAAATTATTCACATCGTCACAAATGAAGCACGATGGGCATTCGTGCAAGTCTGATTTGTACACAGTTTTCGGTGAATTCATTTGTTTCTGTCCATTAACTTTCCTAAAAATTACAAAATATCATGTTCATTGACGGCATTCCGCATTAATAATAGAACCATTATGTGAAGTGTGTTGCGTTTATAAAGTCAGATAGATTATTAATTGGAATATTATAAGATTATCGTTTAAATTTTATACAAAAACCAACAGTGAATACATGATGTGAATTAGCATAATATGTAAATAATTTAAAAAATATATAAAATATAATTTTTATTTCGACTAATTTATTGAGTTGAATTTAAAATAAATGTCCAACACATTTCAATATTTATACCATTCACTCGTGAAAAGATTTAAGAGCATTGACATGTGAGAGTTTATTCTCGACACCGCCATGACGAATACGATTGTAAATACTAAATTGTTGCCATATCAAAAATATACAAATGATTTGAAGGAAACGCTCGAAATTAACGAGCATATAAAATTTTTGAATTTATAAAATATAAAATTTTATTTTGTCGCGCTTTTAACAAAACTATAATGCCATTAATTTTACAGTACATATTTGATCTTTCAATCTAATTAAAAGGCTAATAATTTTTAATCTGTCATACAATATTTTTAAATTTATTATTTAATTAATTGTGAACAATAAAAATGAAATTTATTTTAGGCATGCAAATGCTTTAATTTTAAATGCAAAAGCAATATAAAATTGATATTTAATCGAGTGACATTTTTTTTCCGCTGAGCAGTGCTACCAACTCATCGACTTTGACAGATTCGATTGACGATTAAAATCATGCTGTTCAAAGTGGCCCACGTTAAAAAATATTCAGGATGCATTTAAAAAATAAATACATTTGTAAATTAAATTCGAAAAAAATAATATCATAATTATCGTTAGAAGGGGAGCAAATTTAAATTTATTTGTCTATACATTTAAATTTATAGGCGACATCTATGAATACCGATGTGAATATTTTTTGCATCGTGTGTTTTCTCTTTTTTGTAATTACTTGTAAAATTTAGACCTGGTGTGTTCACCCCACTTCGCCCATTCTATCAGACAGAAGAAAGTCCACGCACACTAGAGCTGGTATTGGGAAATTTGCTCAATAATTGCGACAAGATAGTGTTTCTTAAATTGCGCCCTTATAAATCAGATCTTTTGAGTGCACAGTTATAACGGAAACATGACGATGGTGAGTTTTCTTGATATATTATTTTATTCGGACTGGTGAAATTGATTTAAGGACATATTGACGTTGGATAATAACGGACAAGGAGGCAAATTAGCTGTAATTTAAGCTCATATGGTAATAAATTTATTAATTGAATTTTCATATATTCTCATGGTTCTGATGCGTTTCAATTTCATTGGGCGTTTGCCGTTTTTACATATTGTAGTGATTCTTTCGTCGATAGATGCCACTGTATTGTCAATGCGTCGAAAGCGATTTTATTTTATTTTTATGCGCATTATTTTATATCTGCGCATGCGCAGAACATGGCCAAATTTAAATTCGTTTTAATGATGCTATCTGACACTGTTGAATTAATCTCATCGAATGCAACGATTTATAAATAATGACTTATCTTAGATTATGCGGCTGTTGGTTCTTTTCTTGCTGGTGGTATGCAGCACTGGTAGACCTTACGACCCTGAAGATGCCGAGATCCAATCTTTGTTGCCGCCCGAGGGTCAATTCGAAGCATTCTATCCTCGTGAAGCACACGGAGTTCCAAATGGCTCTTCGCGTCCTTCTCATGGACATGGAAGTTTTTACAAATACAGGAATCCTGCCTTGGTTGATGCAAAGAATCCCGCTGCATATGGTTTCCGTTTCGACGGTGGACGAAGATTCAATTTCGACTAGTGCTGAAAATGTCCATATATTTTTTCTGCTTGAAAATAAATGATTGCACTAACAATACTATTTTATTTACAAGTGGCACCCAAATCAACAAAAGGAAAAAAAACTAGAAGACCAAAAGGTCTTATCAATTTCATCACAGGTAAAAAAAATAAAGCATTTATAGATAAAACTAAAGGAATTTTATTACATGGAAACATCTATATAAATATATAAATTAATGTCTGACTGTTTGTTAAATTGTCACGTATACGTTCCTATACCATTCATTTGTTATGCGTACCTTCGTGAACATTTTTCAATTAGCACGAGCATTCTCTGTGTATGCAATTTGATTTGCGATACTTTTAACGGATGCGCCATGTTGGCGCATATTCGTCTAATGAAGCGTGGGCCGCGGGGATTCAATACGGTGATTGAAAGGATGTATAAAATAAAATTTTCCTAGGAACTAAAAAGGAGCAGTCTGAAATTTTCATGAAAAAATAAAGAAAATAGACAAAACTACAGTGCTTTAAATTGATAACATTTTATTCGGTAGGCATTGTATTGACTGTCATTAATGCAGAATCCAAGATACTCGCTGAGCATCTTAATGTTTCATCAAATGACATCATTCGCCTGAATATTAAATCAAATTTGCTTTTGAATCAATGCATGAAATAAAATCAATTGAAGATGACATCATAAATCGAAATGGCTTTATATTGTCGACTCAACAATGGCACTGATCGTATCAACTGTCCTTATTTATATTCCACAATTTTGTCAATTTATCAGATTTAATTCATCGACCACTTTTCTTTTAAAACCTAACGGATATCGAAATCTTAGTTCGAAAGTTAATGTCCTAAAAAATATTACCGAAGCCCCGGAAATAATCTACCAATTGCCTGTAATGACCTTTAACGGCGCCCGAAGAATATCAATGGGAGGAAGATGTCTCTCACCGAAGCCCAGTTGATGATGACCCGGTTCAAATTGAAATACTGGGTTAGTCCAAAGCAGTTGCTCTTTTGATACGTCACTCCATTGAAGCATGATCTAAGACCAGGATCTTTCCAGGATGAAGCTTCATTCTTGATGTATCTTACCTCTGTATCTTGTACAAATGTTATCAAATTTGAAAAAAATAATGCATATCAACCAGTTTTACAAATACAAATACAGGGCGCGGCAGGAAAACTACCTTATTTTAAAAATGGATAACATAAATATTTTTGGAGACGTCAGTTTAATTATGTTTTCCATATTATAGAGAGACATTTAAAGTTTTTATTTATTATTTTATGTTCGACTCTTATCAAGCAAAAATTTGACCGCTAGGCATATCCTGATTATTGCAATCACATATTATCTTATTTTTTTAAAAGAAATATTTTAATTTAGGATTTGTCGCCTTTAGACTTCTTCCTTTGGGACTATCTTAAATCGCAAGTCTATCCATATAAACTGCAAATGATTGACGACCTCAAAGTCGACATAACGAACGCCATCCAGCGAATTCAGCCAGATTTATGTGACAAACTAATCGAAAATTGGACGTCTTGAATACGTGCCATCAAGCAAAGCCGCGGCAAATATTTGAACAATATTATATTTCATACTTATTGCCATAAAATTTTCTTTCAAATAAAAATTAAATTAAAAGGATATCTTATCTACAACTTACTTTATATACGTTTAAAAATCGAGCGTCCTTATTGTATGTCCCTATATGTATGTAAATTTTATCGATTTTTTTAATAAGAAAAAATATTAACGAATATTACCTTTGCGATTATATGTCGGTGTTAATGCGTTATTAAATTGCGAAAAAATTCGACCACAACACAAAATTGCACTTTGAATTGCTTCTCCATCCACCGTATACTTCGGATTTGGCTCCCAGCTACTATTATCTGTTTGAAGACATCTCACTTTATCACGTCAAAAAAATCTTATTTTTTATTTCATTTTTCGAAAGTACATATTTCCAAGGAAGTCGTCCATAATTTTGATGAAG
The DNA here is from genome assembly GCA_008973525.1 of Stenopsyche tienmushanensis. Classification (NCBI taxonomy): domain Eukaryota; kingdom Metazoa; phylum Arthropoda; class Insecta; order Trichoptera; family Stenopsychidae; genus Stenopsyche; species Stenopsyche tienmushanensis. The sequence continues at coordinate 996,579 of WACJ01000026.1, forward strand.
AAATTCGGATTATTTCAATGTTTTACAGCTAATTCGCGTAATGCGCTCGAAATAATCACTCCATCCAGATTGCACCCCAGCGGTTCTGAGACCTGTACCAGCTTTTGTTTGTAGGCCAAAGGTTCCTATTGAGGACTTTTCTTATCTTTGTTCTAGTAAGGAACAAATTAAGTTAAAAAATGTTAATACAGATTTTAAAAAAGGTGAATAAGCAAGTGGAAAGTAAGGGCCAAAAAAGAAAGAACTCTGTATGAAGTGCTTCGAAAACCGAACAATTTACTAATGAATTATTAAAAAAGTTATCTAATTATTATAGCTTAGCTTTTCAAATACATCTTAATTCAATAAAAAATTGAGAAATGCTATTTGGGCCACATACTATCACAAAATTTCGACTGATGATGCCCCTCAGCATTCATACTGGAAGAAGGCGCAGATTCACGGTGCGAATTGCAAAAACATGCAACTACAAGATCGTTATATTTGTACAAGCAACCTCCCTTTCTCACAGAGGATGTTCAGCAAATCTTAAGAGCAATTTATGAAGAATTAACATCTGATAATTTATTGGAAAGATGCCTTGGCTCGTTTCAACGAGTGCGTATGGTCTATGTTACCGAAATATATTTTTGTAGCAAAAAATATGAGAAATCGCAACATATACTGCAGCCTGCATTTTTAAAGAAGCATTTAAACCTATTTTAAAAATAATGGATAAAAAGATGCATTGCGATTCGTGGAGATGCGCAACTAAGAACGTATACGCTTTGCCAACCGCCAAGGCTCCGAATCTTCTAAATAAGCTAGAACAGTTCACAGATACGCCAAATCAGCCAAAAAAGAAGAAGCTGAGGTATCTGAAGAATTATTTTATGAAGCTGGAATCGCTGATTAGTAGTATATTTCCCTTTTCGACAAATTTGTGGTACTTAAAACTTTAAAACGACATTTTTGCATGTGGTGTGGAAAGAATTTTGAAAAACCAAGTCGCCGATTGGACTGAAATTTTACGAGCTTATTTAAAATATATATGGCTATGACATTTCGCAAAACCAGGTCAAAATTAATATTTTATCTTGCGTTTTATATTAAAAAACATCCCCAAAAAAGGTGTTTTTTTCCAAACTTTTTTTTCAAATCAGGGCCATTTTGTTAATTTTAAACAAAAACTATTCATTAACGATACTGCGATATTGACATGCTTACAGATTAAGAATCTTTTTGATATTTAGTTTCAAGTAAGCCTGAATGAAAAAATTGTTCCACACCATGGACCAGCATTTTTTGACATGTCATTTTGAAGCTTTAAAAACGATATAATATATATTTTTTAAATTACGCATTTATATTTTTCGTATTATATAAGAGTGCCATAATAAATCTCAAAAAGATTCATTTCATTATATGGTGTATTTACTGAGAAAATAATTGTTAAAAATTGCCTATTTTTTGGCTCGTCAAAGTGAGATGAGCCCTCAAAAATAATGCTCCAGGAAAAGAGATTTGGTCCCAATTTAGAAGTGATATGAATCTTATTTTGAGGCTAAAGATAAATCGTTCAACCAAAAGACATCGACGTTAGAGAAGCGTTAAAATGAATGTGAATAAAGTCGAATTGTCGTTGTTTTATTTGTCATCCTACGCACTTATTGAGTGATTGCGCGAAAATTTACGACTGTGGCGTCCAAATGTATTTGCTAATATTTGAATGGAATTAAATATATACAATATTGTTAATGTTGAATTGCCCGGCGTGGTTGCATGGAAGTGCTCAAATAACTTCTTGGAATAAATCCCCCGGATGTTTTGAAATAGTGTAACGGCTCCTGATAGATTTATTTTCGAATTTATGGGGTTTTTATGTGAGTTGTATTATTTTCACTAATACCGATATTTATCGGGAGCGCGCTCCTCGGTATTAGCGAGGGATTACTGTATATTGTGGGTGTGGGCGGATTTGATCAGAGCCGGGAACGAGGATGCGGGGTGCGGTTGATACCCCGGGTCGCGTTATATAAGGCAGGGCCGCCGTTGACGGCCATCACATCCTGTCAGAAGGTCCGCCGGTGCTGCGTCGCTCCCTATAGGTCCCGAAGAACTACGAAACCATTCCATTCCACTCCCCGTGCCGTCCGTTAGTAGTACTGTTACTAGCCCAATTGATTCAGTGCCATGAACTCCGATATCAGGATAACCGTGAGTATCCCAAATGCTTCTCTTCGTATCGTGATTCGCGCGCTTTCAGCCCCGATTTGTGCGTCTCATTTCGTTTCTTCGGCTCGATTTGTGGTCATTTGGTGCTATAAATTATAAAGTCGTTAAAATTGAAAGAAACGTAGACAAGCGTGTCCATTTTCTACGTTGAGTATGCTAATAGAGTCCGAAACGGAGTGAATGTTCTGAGCGTTTAACGGAGCGAAGATACTTTTTTGCCGACTCGTTAAAATGATATCTGCTCTATAAATAATTTAAGGCGCATTCGAAATTATTTATGGCGATTTTAATTCTGTAATTATGATAAGTATTGCTAGCGATTTGTTGTTGCGTTCACTGTTTCGTTTCCAATTTTGACCTGAAGCTGCAAGATTCGCGCGCAATTGAACATCCTGATCTTTAACGACAGATTTAACTCGATTATTTGCAGCGAATTTATGTTCAATAATCAAATCTATCGATTGACTGTAATAATTGTGGGTTTATTCTTCTTTTTTATAGTTCCACGTCTGTTTGATGTTGGCCTTCTTTGCGCTCGGAGATGCGTTCTTCTTAAGATGGGGCTCGGAACCAGTGTAAGTTGTACTTTTCTTTCATAAACTAAATTCATAAGCTTTCACCAATATCAATTTGCGCATTATATGTATTTTTTCATTGCGAATATTCACCCTGTATCATAATTGTGGCATGATGTTAGCATGGCATTATATTGTATCGTTACAATTACCTCAGCTAATTTACATGTATTCGGCGATGTTATTGCTATAATTGTGCACCTCGCGGTCATTCACATCATTCATACAATGCAATAACATATATGCGTTTAAATGCAGGCAAGTGCAAGGAGTGAGCACGGGCAAGGGGTGGGCTCAAGCGCAGTCACTTCAACCCCCGCGCTATTACGGCTACGAGCAGCGCAAGGTCTATTCCCCGTTTGTGGAGGCTGCTGGGGGTCCAATCCCCATCAGCGTCCCCCTATCGGCCAGCCTGACACCAGTGGCATTGCAACACGTCCAATTAGTCCCCTGCATGTGCCCAGTGGCCCCGGAAGAAGCCGACAAGCTGATGGAAGCAGCACCGGGACCATATCTGGCGCAGTCTGCTGTGGCCCCACAACGCCCCGACCAGACCCCCAAGCATTGACTACAATATCGTCCACATTCTACAACGCCTTCATGAATTTCCTCGAAGTAGTCTTCGATATAATTTACATTATAAGACACCCTTCATATTTATTCACGTCCAAAACCAACCCCCAATCGTCCAACGAAAGCGCGTATTACCCAAACGTAATATTGATACCCAAGCATTGACCACTCGTTTGAATTACAAAATCGAAAAACGAACAGCGGAAATACGATTTAAATTTGAATAGAAAATAGGAAGAAATCGCTCAACTTATCGTTGATTGTAATACGACGTTACGTAAATTTAACGAGCTGAAATCGCTTTGTTAACGAAAAATATGCATTGCTTTTACGCACTGTCATTCTGTTGGATATCTCCGAAATTATGTTCACCCTAATTAAATCCATTTCCAAAATGCCATTAACGAAGAAGCATTTCCGTGCATCAATTTTACATCAATATGGCAAATCTGATTTATATAATGTACAAATTTATTAAAGATCGATAGCTTTAAGAGATTATTACGCAAGACAATGCTCTTAATATATTTACGTTAATATTTATTATTATTTATTTACAAAAAGAAAGACTGAAGTTAAAAGACTGATATTTTGTACGATAAAATGTATTAGGTGTGTGGGGGAAAATGTGTGAAATATTTCTTATTATTAACAATAAAGTATTTAAAAATATTCAACTTATTTTCATTTGTGATCCCTTAAATTGTATACTAAACCATTGATGAGTCTACAACCATTACAGGAAAACTTTGCAAATTCTAAATATGCGAACATTCATAAAGCAAGAACTTATACATGGATATTGATTTGAATTTAAAATTGTTGAACTATAAGCATATTTAATTATTATCCATAATACCATCATTAAAATCTGACTTTCATAAGATTTAAATATGATCATCGTTCTTCCATCCTTGTCCATCTTCCTTAAATGACATCAGTATAATTTTATAGAAGATTGTTCCATTAAAGTAAAGTATTGTAGAGAAATTGATGTAAATCAGGAAAATTACAGTCTACCAAGCTTTCAACGCTGTGATAACAACTTTCAAAATAATTTTATATACCAGCATTAATTTAAAATCTACAAAGCTGCTTTTTTTTTATCTACAAGTAGTTTACGTTTATTATTGTTGAATAAACGTCGTCTACTTTCGATACAAGATGGCTAGAACTTCAATAGACGTGGCTCAAATTGTAATGCAGGAACTTGATTGAAGAAATATAGAAGGCTAAAGAATTTTATTTATTTAAAAAATAGACTAAAATTCCTTTCTGCTGATGCATGGACTAAAACTTGCAAAACTCCCGATTTCCGGACAAATTATTTATTTCCGTCGCTGCAAATGAATATTTATATACTATAATACTTTGATGTAATTCGTAATTATATTACGGAAGAATACAAACATTCTGGACTCCGTATCTATTATATTTTATATCGATATTCCCATTATAAGAGTCGATGTGTAGTAAATACATCACCGGTATGGAAAGGTTAATAAAACAATTTTAAAAACATATATGTACTGTACATATTTATACATAGATTAGACAGTTGCTGCTCCTAGGCGTCGCCTAAGCTCTTCAATCCGTAGTTACGTCACTGTTTCCAAGCGTCCAGATTTCGGCGAGAATGTCTCGATTTAGTAGCCTTCAACGTGCTGGTCTTCAAATTCTTAAATGTACCATTTTTACGTGTGTCTTACCCAGCCAACTATCACGGCTGCCCCTCATTTCCGAGAAAACTGGCTGAACAAAGAGCTGCAGCACTAGCGGCTAAAACGGAACGTTCATCGGCTCGCGCTCCCAGCCCCCGTGACCACCGAAACTTCCCTTCATTAAACAGGAAAGCTTCACCTCCCTCAAATCCAACCCAAGCCCCTTCCTGGGGTCCAGCTCCTCCCGTAATGACAGCGCCAGCTCCCTCTGCTTCACAGGGGAATCAGGTAAGTCAAATCACAGCGATTATAGCTCATCTGCTTCCTTCTATAATCGCCCAACTCAACGCCACAAACTAGTAATGGCTAACGTCACCCCTCGGTCTGCTCTCCGCAACATATCCAATATAAGAATCGTCGCGTGGAATGCTAACGGTGTAAAGGGTAAAATTGGCGAGCTCATTGATTTTATAAAACGATACGACGCAGATGTCGTCTGCGTTGGTGAAACACATTTAAAATATGAGCCCCCAAAAATTATTAACTTCTCACACATTCACTCCAACCGACACTACGGCAGTCATGGAGGCACTCTCATCTACATTAAAAATAACATAAAACACTACAAAATTAACATTCCACAGCTTATCAACGTCGAAGCATCTGCGGCGGATCTGGTGCTGGGAAATACTGCGCTTCTCAGAATAATATCGGTCTATCATCCCCCAAATAGGCTCAAATTGCCCACAGGTGATCTAGACATTCTCTTCAATGACTCCCAAATCCCCACGATCATTGCGGGAGATATGAACGCCAAACATCACAGCTGGAATTGCATACGCGAAAACTCTAACGGCAAAATCTTATACGACTACGTGCAAAGTAATCCCGCAATAGAAATCTGGGATCCTGGCGCCCCCACTCATTTCGGACACCGTGGAGTCCATGATATCTTAGACATAGCTATAGTTAAAAATTTCAAAAATAAATGGAACTACAATATTCAAGTTGTCAGCGATCTCTCCTCAGACCACGACCCTATCATTATTGATATCTCTTTAGACGCAAATATCTTCTTTATGGAACCTAAAAAATCCATCAATTGGGAAACATATAAAAAGGCTATATCTACAACCATCAAACTTCCTGAAGCATTGCACTCAATATCAGATATTGAGACTGCAGTTAATAAATTCACTTATCAAATTAATTCCGCCATTCAAAGTGCTTCACACGATTCCACCCCAAACTATAGGGACCGTCTAGATCTCCCACATAACATAAAATCCCTTATCAGGGAAAAAAACAGAGCTAGAAAAATTTGGCAAATATATCGTGACCCTCAGTCTAAAGTTCTGCTCAATAACTTAGAATTTAAAGTCAAAACGGCTGTTCTCAACTTCAGGAATGCCAGATGGGATAAAAAAATCTCCCATTGTCCACCCAAGACAACTCCATCTGGAAACTCGCTAAGTCCCTCAAAAGACCACATAGCAAAATTGCTCCTCTCAAAGATCCGCAAGGTAACTTTGTTTACTCTGAGCAAGACATTGCGAACGTCTTCGCGGATAGTCTGCAAGCGCAGTGCTCACCACTAGATTCGCCGACAGACCCGGATACTGATCGTGTCGTCTACGAGACGGTTCGCTCCTTCCGATTCTCCCCTCTATCTACACAAATTCCTTATTCCTCCCCCGGGGAGCTTGCGCGATTTATAAAAACACTAAATAATAAAAAATCCCCTGGCCCAGATAATATTCCCCCTTTAGCAGTTAAACTTCTCCCCAATACCGGCTTCTCCGCACTGCTTAGGATAATCAACTCTTGCCTACGATTTAATCACTTCCCGACCGGCTGGAAGACTGCCAATACAATTTTTATACGCAAGCCACATTCGTGTGATTATGATCCAACCTCCTACCGACCCATTAGTCTGTTGTCCATTCCAGGCAAAATCCTCGAAGCTACAATTCTGTCACGCATTGAATCTGAAGCAAAATCCCTCAATGTCCTCCCCTGCGAACAATTCGGCTTCCGCAGGGCTCACTCCTCCATACACCAGCTCCTCCGTGTCACCGAATTCATACACGAGGGCATGGAGACGAAAATGGGTACGGGTATCGTCTTCCTAGACGTTGCCAAAGCCTTCGATAAGGTCTGGCACGAGGGACTGCTGTACAAACTCCTCTCCGCCGGATTCCGCGACTCCACAATCCGCATAATTGATAGTTACCTCTCCGAACGTTCTTTTCGCGCCAAAAATGTCTCCATCCTTTCAAATATCCGTCCCATATCCGCGGGTGTCCCCCAAGGATCCATTCTCGCCCCTATATTATTTTCCATATACACCAGCGATATTCCCAAATCCGATCATCCTTCTGATTCGATCGCTCTCTACGCGGACGACACCGCCATAATGTCGCAGTCGACCGATGTGAACTTGATTTGCAGGCGCTTGCAATCTCAATTAGACTTGCTAAGCGTCTGGAACTCTAGGTGGAGAATAACGGTGAATGCCAAAAAGAGCGCGGCGGTGCTGTTCGCCATGGGGTTGTCGAAGAAGAAAAAATCCCATCAAATTCCTCTCACCCTCCCATCAGGAACCATCCCATGGGTCAAACAGACCAAATACCTCGGAGCAATTTTCGACTCAAGACTCACCTGGGCTCCGCACATTGACAGTGTCACCAAAAAAGCTCGCGGAGCCTTAGCCGCCTTAAAGCCCATCCTATGTATTAAGAGCAAGTTGTCCATCAGGAACAAATTGCTCTTATACAAATCCCTCATACGTCCCATCATGACCTACGCCTCTCCAGTCTGGGGATACCGGCAGAGCGACAATCGCAAATTGAAAACATTACAAAGCATTGCTATAAGACGAGCGTTTGGAGCTCCCTGGTATCTCCGGAACTCCCAACTTCAATACGAAGCAAACATCCCTCCCATCAAAGATCACATTGAGTACCTTTCTACCAATTTCTTTGATTCCCTAAAAAAGGTACCAAATCCCATCATAAATTCCCTATCTTCCTACTCGAGCAGCTTGAATCGCCGCCCGAAGGCGATAATTGGTCTTAAGGTCACTAGGAACATACGCAGATTCCGATACCCAAAAAAGGGTATCGGTTAGTCTAAACTATAATTTTAAATAATTTTATTCTTGTAATCTTTTATAATTTTTCTTGTAATCTTTTATAATCTTTTATTATCTTTACACATATGTTCTTATTTTATTAGTCTATTTTATGTTTATATATTCTTTAGATGCATATTTTATTTATTTAATATTTTCTTTGTATTTAATATTTTCTTTGTATATTTTTTTGTATAACCTTTAAGATGCTATATTATATAACTTTTATCTGTACCATGTATAAAATAACAATTATGGTCATTAATGACCAACCCTGTAAATTCAGGGAGGCATTGGCCCTAAGGTCACAACCTCCAAAAAATAAAAAATAAAAAAATAAAAAAAAACGTGTGTCTTTTTAAATGAGTCGATGGCGTTTCTTTGTATCACTCTGTATGGCAGTCGATTTAGTTGTATTTGCTCGCAAATGAATTCGCATTTTTCTTTATTTTACTTTCAACGACAAAGCCTCTGAGTTATTCAATCGGCAAAGAAATTCCTTGCATGTTTGATTTCTAGCTAATTTTTAAGACTTCAAGGCTTACAATTATTCAACACAATGTCCGCTTGAAAGTGGCAAAATGACCGCGAATTTAACACAAACAGTGGCATTGACCACTGCGGTCAAAAAGAAAACTCTCCACATTTCTCTGCGTTTTCGTACGATTTCTCCGGGTGTCGAAACGTAGATTTTCATATGCATATATATGTTGTTTTTCTTCGCACATTTTGGTCCTCATTTGCATATCTCGATCAGATAATGATCTTATTTTTTTCCCTTCGAACGGAAGTGTAATTTTGATTAATTTTCTATACACTGAGCATAACCACATTTCATTAATTAAAATTATTCTTAATTAGTTGAATAAGTTAATATTTAGTTTTCGTATCAGCGAATCAACTTTAATCCCTATACATCCTTAAAAAAATATAACCATTATACAATCATGCAATCTATAAATTCTTCAAATCAAAGCACCATAAATAGGCGCTTAGAATATCGATACATTACTTAAACATTTTCACAATCGATTTTGATTATGAAACTTCCGAAATTTGTTGAATTTCAACTCAAATTCTAACATTATCCATTGGCATGTCTAATAAATTTCATCACTCAACTATCAGTCCATGATATTATGAATACGTTTTTCCAAATATGACTGTTCTGCCTTATTTGTTATGTATTATACAGAATCAATGATTGCAAGCAGATCCAAGTACCGTGGAAAATTACTAAATTTTCCTTTATTTCTCGATTTCTTGGAATTGTGACCAAATGGATCAAAATCGTGAATGCATTAAAACATCTTATTAGACGGGTTGCAATAATTTTGTATAATGATAATTGATCATACATGAACACAATGCATTTTCCATCTTCTATCAATCATGATATCTTCTTGTCATTTATACTCGGTCTGGTTACGATTTTCATTCCGATTTTCAACGATTTTTACGCTTTTCGATTCACTTATTGCCTAGAAGTTTGAGAGTTTCAGTTTGGGTACAAAGCAAATATTAATATATTGGAAGGGATGAGCACAATGAAACACATAATAATAAATTTAAATTACAAGCTGAAATTAGGGTTGAAAACTATATTATCTGAAATATTGATTTGAGGATTATTAGTATTATCAGATGAATATGTGCAATTAAAAATCTGCATAAGAATGAAGAATTTTTTTCACTTTATACTTTTTTCTTCTTCATTTTGGAACATTTTTCAAAATTTTCTTCCAAAAAAATTCTATGAACTCATTGTTATATCGACATGAAAAACAACCAAATTTACTTTCGCATAAAGCACATACCGAAGCAATATTTTCTGTTTTTGTTCCGGCATAAATAGCAGTTTTACCGATTATCGGTTTAGTTCGCCGGTATAATACACTTGAAATCGATTAATTTGGGCTATCGATCTATATAATGTGTTAGAATGTTCTTTCTGAATCATTGGAATTCGATCGCAAATACGCGACTGTACTCCTCAAAAGGTTAAGCAAAAATTTAAATAAATTGCAACTAATAAAGTTTTTTTTCTTCTTATAATTCGCATTCAGAATAAGGACTTTTTCCCTCATTTATTATTTTTAATTACCTTCGTATTTTATATAATCCAAGAATAACGAATGATGTTAAATTATTCGCTGCCGATTTTGATTCGTTCTTATTTCTGAATTTTTTTGAACTGAAGTTTCAAAAGAGAAATGAGATTGCAGATACAACACATGCACAGTGGTGTGGTTTCTTTGATTTTGAATTGCAAAGGATAATTTCATTACTCAATTTCTAAAATTCTCATTTAAATGATCCTACTTAGGGTTTATACAAAAACCGACATTTTTTAAAACCTTTTTTATGTATTCGAATTTGTGTAACGTGTTATTTCTGCAAGAGGTTCCGTTTATGGCACTAGTTTTATGCTTTAAGTTTTATATGTTTGTTTGGAGTGATTTATCACAAATATATTTATTATTCTGAATTTGGTTTACAAGAAATACTCAAGTCGATAGTGACTCGAAGTCTAAGTGCAGTCACAAGGCGTTAAAGGAAAGCTCTGGACTGATTTTAGAAATGAAATGAATTGACGTGTGAGTATCGGAATACGGTCTATAAACGACACGAGGGTCACAGGTCCTGGGATAGTACTCTTTTAGGGGTTAATGACGTACATTTCAAAGTCAAATGGATCAATTTCTTTAATTTGGTGATTCAGATTTTAAGTACATAACATATAAGACATTGATAATGAAAAATAATAATTTTTATTCAAAACCTGATTTTTAGAATCAAAAACCCGGCTTTCGAAGTTCATAATTTTTGCCTAAAAACCGGGTTTAAGAAACCGGTTTTTGAAAACCGACAAGCCCTAATCCTACCCAAATTTAACTACGCGTGCTTGTCCGCCACTTATCGTCATACAAGACCACTTATCTGTTAGGACCGCGCAGCGCGTATGAAGCTTGTATATAAATAAATAAACACTGTCGATATCACACAATATTCGTTCAATTCTTCGCGTAAACATAAACAACAGCGACATGTTATACAGCAAATTCAATATGCAACCCACAACACCCATTGCATTACGCAGCTTATAACCAAATTTACATTATTTATTAAGCGAATATCTGTGAATCATAAGTGTAGAACATTAAGTTGAATAGATACTTTGTATGGGTTTCTGGTTTGTTGTTGTTTCATCAGTCTCAGCCTATAAAATACATTAGCATGCATTATTCAAGCTTCATCCGTGGTGGTGAAACATTTCGCGTGCTTCGATATGAAGGAAGATGATTTTGTTTGTTCGATACGTAGTTATAATCATTATTACTGTGTGCATTGATTATTTCATTATTTCACATGTACTACCGGCTCCATTTCTTGGTATTCAGCAGAACGTGCTTTTTATGTTTTCTGCAGAAAACCACAATAATAAACACCCTTCTGATTACATTCAATATATAATTAATATCTACATGGAACATGTAGATATTAATTATTTATTTTTTTAGTTAAACTTTCATATTTTTTACTATTTTCTTGATAGTTTTTACCCCAAAAATAGTATTTATTTACGCGAAAACCTTAAAACTTTAGCTTAGTTAACTAGATAATATTATAGTGAGAAACATCGCAAAATTTCAGTCAGATCGATCAACAACTTTTTAAGCTACATATGGCGAACATTTTGAAAATGCAGTTTCGACATAATCGCGATTAAAGTTTCGATGCGATAAAACTATCAATTTTAGTGACTTATCGATCAACCAATGATTCCAGATGCATATAATAGATCTTCAGCTTTTTCAAAAAGATGATTATCTTCGTCTAGCTGTTGTTTTCGGGCTGTAAGAGCTGCTTTTGTCTCAGAAAGACTTTTACGGTTCTACCTCGCTACCCGCGCTTCATCGGTATTTTCAGTAAAGACTTTACAGTGGGTGCCAATAATTATACTTAATGTATTCATCGTCTTCGAAATAAAGCTGTAGTCGTTATAAAATATCCCAGCAGCAATGTATGTTAATATTTCAATGATTTTTACACCAGAATGCAGATACTTTGGAGCCAGTCGCCAAACCGTCGAGTTAAAACATTCATTAACATTTTGGGTATGGCCACCCAAGCATTTTTTAAGTAGTTCATCCCTGGACAAAAAAACTTTCATAATATACTCTCAACGTGTCATACTTTCGAAATACGTAATTAAAAAAAAACGTTGTAAGGGTTTGTCCCCTTTAAATCCTCGAGATCTTATAAAATTGATATTTTATTGATATATAACAACACATTTTCCATGTGTATTACCTTCGTGCGTATTACTTCTTGATTTATAATACAAAGTGCATGAAGAATATTGAATCCATCATAAATTTGCCTTATATTTTGCAATAATACTTTATTTTTTCCATGGCCATTCGTAGTCACCTTAGTTACAATTTTAAGCTTCCAAAAATATTTACTGTGTGCTGAAAGTTTGACACACTTGCCATCCACATTAGTCCTATTTAGGCTAAGAATCTTTAATAAAGCAGAAAATTGCAAAATTTGATTGATTCAATATCAGTGCATTTCAAAATCTCCCTTTTAGAATAACTTTGCCATGCAAATTCATGAAATATGTATACAATTGTATTGCCTCCCAAGATGTCCCCCGTTTGAACACCGCCAATTTAGATCACTCCGTCCTTCATCGTATGTATTAAAATTAATAATAAATTTAAAAAAATAACATCTTTAAACATTTTCCATGCGTATTTCCGTCGGAATTGAACCAAATACACATTTTACAATCGATTAAAACTTCGATCGATTTGCAGATTTGTCCAGCGATCCGTGTCCAACATTGACCGAGTTCCAGATCTATCCATAATGTAAAATAGGCGGATGAAATATCGTTTTTAAAATATAAAATGAAGCAGATGTTATAAATTGAAATGCTATAGGATGAAGACAATTGGATGTGCAGAATTCAGGCGCCAAATGTAATTATGTAAGCTGTTATATAGTTTTGATCAGGCAGAAAGAGTATTTTATATCGGCAGAAGACAAACGAACAGACAGACATACTTTTTTTGATATGTTAATTTTCGACGAAATTTGAGAGTTCCTGTCTGGTTACATAGCAAATATATAGGAAAGGATAAAAAATTGATGAATAGGTTCCATTATTTTTAAAAACCGCATAACTTCAAATCATCGTGATAGAATGTACCAAAAATCGCATTAAAAAAATTATATAAATAAAAACACTACATATTTATCTTATAATTGCTTTATTAAAGTCTATTTAACTTGATAATTGTATAAATTATCGTTATCAGTCAGCATAAATTTATTCGTCATCCTTCTATGTTGAAGTCGCCTTTTTAAAAATGTTATCGCTGATTAACCCCTTAAAGAGGTAAGACATAGAGTTGTGTCCGAATTCCAATGATTCAGAAAGAGCATTCTTACACGTTGAGCTCGGAGACAGACAGAAACGGAGAGTGTCTTGCACGTTGAGTTTGGAAAAAACAAAGACGGAGAGAGTGTCTTGCGTACATCGTACGATTGTATAGATCGTTAACTCAAATTTATCGAATAATAATGATGTGTGAATGATATAATTTATCGATTTCAAGTGTATTTCATGTTTATAATATACCGACAGTGTTTATTTATTTAAACACAAGATAAGTGGATTTGTACAGATGATATGCTGTGGACAAGCAAATATAGCATAAAGTTTATGACGATTTTAAATTATGCGCATTCGCATAAAAAAAGCTGTGACCTCTGTAGAATTTTTTGTTCGTATACCGTGTCTCAAACCAAACGATTCTCTAATCTAAAAATATAGTTCAATAAATAAAACATTAGCTCTGCCCTTGATGGATGCTTCGATTTCTTTTTTTAAAAAATCATGCATAATTCATTATATACATATTAAATTTTATAAAGAAAGCCTTCGTAAAGCTTTGATTCTAGCATAAAAATAAAATGTTAAATCCCTTCTTAGTTAAAGTTGTTAACATGATCGATGTGATCACTTTTGTAAATATTTCATTTAAAAAAATATTTCATTTATTGATGTCATCATCGCATTCAATTGTACCTCAACTTCTTATGTCAAGCCTGTAGTACATGTCAATAAATTCCATATTTGATTCCTGATTGAATCGTGCTTTTCCTCTTAATTCTATGGTATTATATGCATATGGAAAAAGGAAATCAGTTAATGATATCAAAATAAGAATTGTTATAGTACGCTTGTTTCATATGTTGATGATCGCATTGTATGGAATCACACAGATGCAACGAGATGTCAAACCACTATGATTGCTGAATTACACTATTGATAGTGCTTAGTTATACAATATCACATTGTCTAGATGCATAGTATTATTTTTTAACTTTCCAAAGTATTTATCCAATGTCCGATTACCAAACTGGTGTTCAACGTCTTATAACGCCAAGGATGATTTAGCTAATTTATATTACAATAGATATGGATGACTTATTTGAGTTTTTGATTACGAGATTATTCTTCATTCAATTCTAATTTGTATCACAATTATCTTCAACGTCAGTGAGTTGGCTGACATAAAAGTTGTTTGCATCTGATTACTTAATCGAAATAATTACAATTCCTTCTTACTTCGCATATTATATATTCAGATTTCCAAGAATGCTAACTTCTTTATAGATGATCGGTTGGAAGTTCAATGCAGTATTTCATGTTGGAAATAAATGAAATGAGGCTATAAAATTATTTAATTAGGTAGTTACAGAATGTCAGATGATGACCGAGTAATCTTTGAATCTTACAGGCATCTTCCCTTAACACCTGCATAGCGGGAGGGGTCTTCCCAGCACCATGGAAAGGGCAGAAGCTGGTCCTCATTCCAAAAGGGAAAGCACCTCCGGGTCCGTCGGCGTACAGACCGCTGTGCATGCTGGATGGGTTGGGGAAGCTGCTGGAGAGACTTATCCTCCAGCGACTCTAGCAGCACATTGACTCCCAACAGCAGCTCAACTTCCGTGTAAGTCGCTCCACAATCCACGAAGAGAAAAACCAGTGACGGCAGGCGTTCCACAGGGGTCGATGCTTGGACCCACCCTGTGGAACATAATGTACGACGGACTGCTGAAGACGCCACTAATGGACGGAGCCAAAATGATCTCATTCGCTGATGACCCATTCGGTATTTGGAGATGGAGATTGATGACAAGCTCCGATTCGTCACCTACACGGAGAAGGCGACAGCGAAGGCAGCCAGCATCGCGGAGAATCTGGCCAGGTTGATGCCAACATCGGTGGCCTAAAAACAAGCAAGAGGTGACTTTACAACAAGGTAGTGCACTAGGTACTGTTGTACAGCGCGCTGATATGGGCTGGGCAGTGTCGGAAGACACCGTCCTGGCACTGGCTGCCATACCGCCAATTGACCTGCTTACCTACGAGAGACAGACAATACAAAAAGATGAAGACAGGAAAAACCCTAAGCAAAGGACCATGACGGCGTGGCAGTCCCGATGGGACAGAAAGCATGGGACAGCAATTCCAAAGACAGAAAGCACATTCAATTGTGCTACCACTCGACCCAGGTTCTCACCGGGCACGTCTGTTTTGGTAGCTACCTACACAAAATAGGCAAAGAGACCGGTCCGGAGTACCACCACTGCGAAGCGGAGTACACCGATGCTGCACACACGATATTTTTCTGCCCAGCATGGAGCACTGAAAGAGACATCCTACGAGAGGAGCTGGGAATTATCCCGCTCTCCCCTAGCAATATGATCTCTTCAATGTTAACTGATGCTTGGGCATGGAATGCGTGGTACAAATACACGACGTGCACTATGCGGCGGAAGGAGGATGCTGAACGTACAAGACGACGAACAACAGCAGAAGAATGACATTCGGGAAGAGACATTCGGATAGAGAGCCCGTGAGGGAGATGGATTTAGTGGGTAAAAATCCCACACTACCACCAGAATGGTGGTATCTTTTGAAGATTCCCCCCTTCGCAAACTAGCCTAGCATTTTTCAACCACAACCATTCTCTTACTAGAAGTTCCCGGAATTTTCTGATTTGAGTATAAAAAAAACACTGATATGTTTGCAGAAAAAGTATGCTTTTCAACCGAAGGAAGGTTCTGTGATAAGTGCAGTGAAATCTCAAACAGTCTCCGAAAAGCGAACCCAGTATCTCACTGTTACGTATTTCTATAACGATTTACCAATGTTAACTTTACGAACGTCTTTCTACAATATATTCCAGATGACAAATGTCTAAATATCACATCGCTATTCCTTCTGTTTACGCTCCGACTATCGAATTTACGCCCCGTGAAAAACAACACTGATTCAGGCTGGGCGACGAGAGTGTTAAAGTATATTAAAGGTGCTTAAAATATTTACAATTTAAACAGGAGCAGAATAAAATAGAAATTATTTGGAATCACTGTTATAAACGTAGATTTATTTTGGATTAATAATAATCGCTAAAACACCAAATCATGTTTTTACAATAGTCTACAAAATTGAGCATCCAAACATTGTAATATAATCCGAATTGAGCCGAAAACCGAAACGAAAATTGGAACCGAACCGATTCGAAAATAACGTTTTTTCGATTAATTTTGGGTGTATTATTCATATTTGTGCTAATTAATTTTAGCTCAATAGCTAAAATTTTTTATCTTTCTCAGATCTTTATAAAATGTATTACATGACATTTTAACCCCAACAATTATACATTTTATTTTTCACTTTAAGACATCATATCAGCATATTGTACTATATAATGTATCTAACACATTATCAGATGTAAAATGGTCTTCCACGTGTGATTAATACAAGATAATCTATAATTGAGTAGCAAAATTATCATCGATACATTGAACTAGTACATATTTGCCAAATAGGCCACATAAGTTTGGGCTAAAACCTTGGTTAATTATGTTAAAATAAAATGTATTTTTAAAAAATGAAATTATAAGCTGATCACTACTAAGGGATGGACGTTTAAGCTAAGGAATAATGAAACATCTGAAAAACATGATTCATATATTGTAGTTTGTCTTCCATATATAAGTTGCACTTGAACTTCCACTTGCCAGAACATTTAAATGTCTTATACCTAAAAGATTGAAACTATGATGTAGTTGCTTATAACAAATATTGTACGCACTTAATATTGCAAATCTTTGAAAGTTGCAATAATTCAATCAAGCTCCGGGGCTACAACTTTAGCCACGTCTACCAAAGTCTTAGACACCTTTAATCGAAAGTAGACGATATTTATTTGACAATGTTTAACGTAAACTACTTGTAGACAAAAAAGCAGCTTTGTAGATGTTATTAGGGTGGTATTTTAGTCAAGAATTTTGAAATAATCGATTTTGTTTTTTTATATACAAGTTCAGACTTACACGAATATATTCTCCAAATTAATTTCCAAAATTCCCACTCGAATGAAACTACTTTTTTCAACACGGTTGACATGATATCTCAAGTTCTAACTAATGGATTTACTTCAAATTTAGCACAATTTTTTTATATATAACAATTTATTGTCCTTAGCAGATTTATGTCAAAATTTAATTTTAAACTATTTTTAAAAAATTAAAACTGAAAAAATAAAGCCAAACATGGATTCTATTTGATAAGATCCTGAGTTCAAAATAGAGTTCATGCTGTGTAAACACAAGATTTTCCCCATTTCATAACAACAGAATGGTAGATCAGCTGGATAAGTATATTAATGAAATCTGTTATTGGGAATGATGAAGAGTTTACTATCAAAATTCATGCCATAATATAATAGTTTAAAAAACGACAAATCCAATGTCAATCTGTTCAATATTTAGATGATATACAATAGATTGAGACGATCAATCAGAAATATTCTATATAAATTGTTGGTACGGTGAATTTTTTCCATAATCTGGATTTGAATCCAAGTTCCTCATAATAAAATCCAGGGTCTATTAACTATACCAATTTCTTTAACCATTTTCATTCTAATCAGCGTCTTGGTTCTGTTCATTAGGGTTAAATAACGATAGACATCTAAATTTTTACACTGATTAAAATTAAAGCACACCCCCCGGGGGGAATCAATTATACCGCTGCCAATTCTTATTATACCTAATTACTGTCAAATCTTCCGCCTTGTTTAAGTATGATTAATTAGAAATTTTCCGCATGTGATCGGCGCTCACCACTGCAAGAATGGCGATGCCCATTTAGGCCGCGGCCCACACTTTGATGGCCCCCTCTCCATGTGATCGGCAAGAGCAAACAATCAGCTCTGTGTATTTTGCTAAACCTATATAAATAAATGAGTGCCTGCATAAAAATGTTCATTTGTGGTTCGCACTTTGAGTCGGTCGTGTCACAGAAAAAGGAAAACCCCATTTGCCGCTCCATTGAACTACGACATGGATCTCAAAATAGTGGTATATCAACCAGTTCTATTTAAGGGACAGATTAAAAGGAGCTTTTTTTGATTGATTACGACGCGATCGTAACTCCAATAATAAGGCCCTCGAGGACGTAATATATTACATAATTGCATCCCTATAATTAAGGATGTTTTTATCATCCCCCATTGCATATTTATACACCCCCATCATATTACATATCATCAAAATACTTTTATGCATATAATTATTACGTTACGTGTATGTCCTCCAGTATAAGGATTTTCAGACGGTCTTAAAAAAATATTTTCAGCATCGCTGAAATAATTTTATAGATTCAAATTGAACTTTAATTTGATTCGACTTAGATGCGCAATTTAATACGGGTATTCCTTTTATATCAACAATCAATCTCGTTTGTGGTTTGCATACTTATGTCATTTATTTAAAAATGTCTGCTCAAATTTGCAATGTGTTTATCCCATTTTATAGTTATTGAAAATTGGTCCAAATTTTTTTCCAAAAAAGATTTATCGAATATATCGGTTGTTCTACAAACAACAACACAATTTTAATCAATAATATCCCTCTGAATCTATTACAGTTTGCCATCTGATTGACAGTTTTAGAATTCCTTGTTTTTTAGAAATTCTTCCGTTTGGAAGCAAAAAACGCAGAAAGGCAGTTTTTATATCCTCCAAATTCGTGAATCAATTTTCATTTTGAGAGGTTTTTTACTGCAAAAATTGTACACTTCCAGGCGGCAAAACCGATTTTTTCAACGCGCATAGCATAAAAACATTACAAAACTTACGCCCTTTATTTTTTTCACAACTTTTCTAAACTGAAATGTAAAAACGGCAAGTATATTTGGCACTACCGATACTAATTACAGATGTGCTTATGGTTTCTTGTTGTTCGTAATTTGTTGTTTTCAAATGGACCAGAAGTCACGTCTTCAGATTTGAGCATTCTAAGCATGCATCAATTATTGTGGGTTAAGCTGCTTCTGTTCTTTTGTTCTTGTCGTGACGGACATCTTGATGATTCCTCGGCGTCTTGCTCAATTACGTTGTTTATTTTATGAATACGATCTGTTGCTGTTATTTTTCGTCGTTTTCCTGCGATCGCGAAATGCACATTTGTGTTTTTGTTTCCTTTGTGTTTTATTGGCATTGAAGTGAAAGTAAACTTCACTTTTACTACGAGGAGTACCAGCTGAGTGGTGTTACGGTTCGGGTAATTACTTTTTCGTTCTGCTGGCAACTTCTATATCCCTGACGTGTTTCCGATCGTAATTTTCTGGATTTAACGCCCAAATCCGGTAAATGGTTATATTGTGTATCTAATCAATCGATATACAAATCATCAACTGCGTAGATTGGTTCCTAGATCGGACTCAAATCCAGATTGTGGAATTTTTTTTCACCGTACCAACAAATTTGGGAGATCTGATGTATTAACCCGTTCAATGTTATATTTCATTGTTAAAATTAGTTCTCTGTCTCTGTCTGTCTCCGAGCTTCAATGTACAAGAGTGTGAAAGGATTACGAAGGGTCTCGTAATTACTCCCGTAGGGTTTAAGTTACTAGTCCAATCGCTTAACCCCTTCAATGTTACGTATCACTGTAAAAAGTGTCATCCGTAGTGACGCTTTTCGCCGCTAGCGGATATGTACGTCATATCCAGTATATGAAAATAATATATCATCAAGTTTGAGCAAGTCAGTTCCCGAGATGAATCATTCTTACATCTAACGTACACAATACTGCAATCGGACGTATCCGTCATTTTTCATTGAGGTTTGATTAACTTTCACAATGCGGATATATCCGTCATACCCACTTTGCATTAGTCTTGACGGATATATACGTCATGTTCACTTAAGGGGTGAATATTTTCAAACAGTCATTTCGATCCAGATAAAGCCTGATTTATACAAAGCTTATTCTTTCTCATTTCGTTTTTTTTTAAATCCCTCTCTCCTACAACTTTAGCCACGTTTACTGAAAACCTAGCCATCTTGTATCAAAAGCAGACGATACTTATTTAACAATACTTAACGTAAATTACTTGTATACAAAAAAGCAGCTTTTTAGGTGTTATTAATGTTCCTGATTTACATTGTATAAACACTGATTGAAACAAAAATTGGCTTTGTAGAAATAGTTGCAAAATTTCGGTCACAACCTCCCGTACTATAATTGTAAAATTCCCATTTTAAATAAACGCATATTATTATTTATTCCAATAGATCTTGTGCTCATTTGCATAGGCTCATTTCTGTCTATTTGATTTAACAAATCAGCGATGAGAAAGTAATTTAAATACTCGATTAATTGATTCATCGACTGTGAAAAGCCGCTTTTGCCATACCGACAGCGAAACACCATGGGAAAATGGCATCTCGACGATGGAAAATCGTCGACAATGAATGATAAACAATCCAATTCTGCTTGTTTACACGAGCCTCGATAAAAAGGGTGCTAACAGACGAGATGAATCTCTGAACTGAGAACAAAACTCCATGCAAATCAATATGCGCAGCCTGGGAATCTGCATTGATACGACGATAAAAACACGATTACAAGATCCAATCTGTAATGATTTCTACAATATTTACGCATGAAATGCAATCAGTATAACATGGCGGATCTTCATACCGATCGAATGAATACATTCGATCATAATTGAAAGTTAAATTTGTGCTGCATACAAACGATTCATGCATTCAATTTCCGTATCAATCACTCTTTCCGCTTTCATTTTTGTTTCGAGCCGATTTAAAAAAATACCGTATGAAGATTTCCATGATTCGTTATGAACAGATCCAAAATAAATTTATGTCGTTGTTAAATTTTCAGTTTCTTGCGTTCGTCGTGTTTGCGTCCCTTATTTCTTCATCGTCGGCTGGGTATGATATAACATAATCATTGCTTTAACATCGTTCTGTATAATAGAAATAGATTCTAATCATAAGCATGCAATTATTTGCAGAAAGCACAAGAAGGTGATCATTCATGTACCATACAAAGTGAAGAACTTCAAACACACTCACACTATTTACAAGACGATCCATCATCACGATGGCGGACACGGAGGCGGTGGACACAGCCACGGCCATGGAAAAGGACACAGCCATGGACACAGCCACGGACACGAAGAAGCGGAAGAGCATGAACATTTCCACCATCACGGAGACTCCCACGGCCATCATTCCATGGTGCATCCCCAAATCGTCCTCCCCAAAGGCCCCGTCCACATGAAGGCTGTTCCATATTTCAAGCACGAAATCGTATAATAGATTAACACAGGCACATTTTTATATTATGTACAGGGTGATTTCAAAGTTGTGTCGACATTTTTGATCACCGATCGTTTTTTACTTGTTGTATGTACTGTTTAGATAACGCTTTGCGAATTTCTGTAGAGTATGTTAATAAATAGTATCATAATGTTAATTTGTTTTGTTTTGCTTTGCGGCGAAATTGCGAGTTTTCAGAGCTGAAATTTGACTTTGACGATGTGTAGTTAGAAATATCTTTATTTTTAGTATCACTATAACGTATTAAAATGACTTTCATAACAGCTTTTAGGCCATGAAAGCTAAATATAATACAATAGCATTGATATCAGGTCAGTCCAAAAGTTTGTGCGCAAACTGAATCCAATCCGAATCCAATCCAATAGCCATTTTTATACCTTTTGGTAACAGGTAACGAAAAATGGATTATGTATCATAACGACACAAGAAAAAGACAGTGGAAAAATAAAGATAAGCAGCCAATTCCAACAGCAAAGTTTTTTTTTAGGTCTTAAAAATACATTTTCAAGTGTTTGGTGGGATTTATTATGAACTGTTAGAACCAAATCAAACCATTAATGCAGACGTTTACATTGTCGTTTAAATTTAGAATTGATTAAATAACACCCACGATTGGCGAATGTCAAGAAAGAGCTGTTTCATCATGATAACCCAAAAATGCGCATGAACTTTCGAACTGACCTGATACATGATATTAAAAAATCATCATCTATGGAGACCAAATATTTATATTTACGCGATTGATTTATTTGCACATTAATATCGCAAAAATCTAACAGAATAAGCCCTTCTTCGTACTTAAATGCGAAGATTTTCAACATATATATTTAGTATTGTTCATGAACCCATTCTCTCTTTTATGAATTAATACCATTTATTTGATATTATTTTTTATAAATATGCCTTCATTTTCTATATAAACTCGTGCTGCCATCTAGTAGAAAACAATTAAAATTATATGATTTGCCATATTAAAATAAATTATGCAGTATCATTAGTGATTTTATGAATTCACATGATACTGTTAACTTTCATGCTTTCCCTTTATAATTTTTTTTTAAAGTAATTCGATTTATAAAATGGCTCAAAGTATTTGCTATGCGAAATAGACAATGGCATTATATTTCTTAGTGAAGGAAATAGCCAAAATTGAGCGTGAAATTCACAGTCACGACTATATGAGTTTCTAACAATGAACGAATAAAAGTCATACAGAATAATTTAAAATTGTTATTTATGTACATTCTTTGCAGTTCTGGAGTACAACAAACGATGCTTGATTGTAATTGAACCGTTATGTTTTTGTTTTGGTACCTGGTTATGTTCCAAAAATGTATATCGGTTCGATTACGGTTTTCTTTCCGAGGAAAATAACGGTTTTCGATTCAGCTCCGAATGATTTTTTTAAATATCAAATAAGCATTCTATATGAATTGTCAAATTTGCTCTCTTTAATCTTTAATTAGAATTAGCTTATTGGCTGGAAGCTTGAAAGTCCCAGCTTGGAATACATAATACTAAGAAACAAATTTAAATTTGGGAGTCCCAATCTGGGTACATAATATAATTAAATTTAGGTACTCATGAATCCCGAGATTAGTAAACATAGTACCGAAAAATTCGGCATTGAAATTTTTACACAGTACATATATGTTTTTAAAATTGTTATATTAACCTTTCCCTACCGGTGATGTATTTACTACACATCGACTCTAATAATGGAAATATCGCTATGAAATATAATAGATACGGGATCCAGAATTTTTGTATTCTTCCGTAATATAATTACGAATCACATCAAAGTGTTATAGTATATAAGTGTTACTTTGCAGCGACGGAAATAAATAATTTGTCAGGAAATCGGGAATTTTGCGAGTTTTAGTCCGTGTCTCAGCAGAAAGGAATTTTATCAGTCACATTGATGGTTTTATACGAAAATGGGTGCTCACGCGGTCATCAACTCGAACCAGTGAATTCATACTTTTTCTTGAGCTGTTTGGTATTAAATTAAGGTCTTCAGTGCTCAAAAACGATGACAATTCCAAAACTACATAAGCATTAATAATATTCCAAAAATATTTTATATGGCATTTAAGACCCATCTTTGGCAAGCCCTATGATATTGATCGACAGCTGATGCGTTCAACTTGTTTGAAAGACATAAATGAGATAATCCATGTTCCGCTTTCAATCAAATATTGCCACAAAATCGATTATATATAGTTATCTAATTACGCGATTTAAATAGCTGGATAAAAATGGATCAATGAAAATGACAAATTAAGAATCTACAACAAAAAAGCCCGTAGAAATTTTATGGTTTGCGTATCAAATAAAAAATAGCTTAGGAGAAATTCGAAAGATCGTGGGAGAATTCTTCAGGTTTTTTTAATAAGATCAAGCGTTGCAATATTTTTACTACATAATGCTTCTTGAATTATCGAACTGTGTTCACTTTTGTATTATTTTATTGGATGCTGCACAGGATTCAAGGATCCTTTCGTTGAATACATTTCCTTGATATTGGCTATGATTCGAATCCAATCCACAATCATTAATTCCTATGGTGGAGCACTTCGTTCTCTGAATAGTCTTTAATAAAATATTATACAGGATAAAAATAATGAATGAACTATTCATTATAATATAATCAAATATTTGATACGATTTTAAGTTACAACTGCAAATTATGCGTCTTATATATAGGTCAATAGGCACAACTAGGTAAAACATGTCTATTATTTTCTTTTTCGGATCTTTTTCTCCGGTTTTATTATAAAATAGTTTAATATCAACCAAAATATTTTATACTTTTATGACAAAACTGTTCACCATTGATACAAGACGTCAATACAAAATGATTCTGCTTAATCCTTCTGTGATTAACCCAATGAAATTGTTTAATGTACTCTCGTCAATTGAATAGAGTAAACAAACTATCGTTCTAAATATACTAATCTGGTTTTTATAAATGCTTCAAAAACGGGTAAAAAAATATAGATTTTTTCAAACATGATGCAAAAAGGATTTCTTAAAAAACAGGTAAAATTTCAGGGCAGCATAAGAAATGTCATGAAGCAGAATGATTAAAAATTCTTTATGGAAAATGAAGAAAAACATGATACCCTTTTAAAAAAATTCTAGGCATAAATATGAATATCCTTTTTTCTCTAAACACAAGGATCCCGATTTTTTTATTTTAAATTCTGTAATATTAAAAAAACACTTTACAAAATCATAATAGTCTAGCCAGATCATCTTATTGAAAGAAGGGTTAAGATGCATTTGGCTGTCAAGATTCATTTTGAGAAAAGCTAATATTGAGGAGAATGTATTTATCAAATACAATTAAATATTGAGAAAAATCTGTTAATAAGAAATCAAAAGTCAGATGAAACTTTCAAAATTGTAAAATGAGCCTGAAATATTTCTCTCGAATAAAATATCGAAGATTCTTTAACATTGCGTTTTATTTGATCTTTCTATCCTATTTTAAGTATCGTTTACATATATAAATATTAGTAAATTATATGAAGTAACACATTGGTGGAAAAAGTTTATAACAGAACTATAATTAGTTTTACCGGGACGAAAATCATAACTGAATCTATTAAAAAATACGAGTTTTTTGGTTGACATGATATGTGACATTCACCATTCTTCTTCAAATTTAAACTTGTAATCCTTAGTCATTATTATGTCATATTGTTTAGCTTCGTTTAGCTGCCAGATTTAAATTTGTTTCCTAATGTTAGGTACTCTCACCTGTAACTCCCAAACTTCCAGCCAATAAATATTCTAGATGCCATTTTATGCTTTGAAATGAACTTTTAATGCGAATAAAACCATCCTATCTGCTGAAACGCGGACTAAAATTCGCGAAATTCCCGATTTCCCGACAAATTATTTATTTCCATCGCTTCAGATGAATACTTATATATTATAATACTTTGATCTGATTCGTAATTGTATTACGGATCAATACAAAAATTCTGAACCCCGTATCTATTATATTTCATATCGATATTTCCATTATTAAAATCGAGGTGTAGTAAATACATCACCGGTAGGGAAAGTTTAATATAACAATTTGAAAAACATATATGTACTCTATATATGTATACATAGATTAGACAGTTACTGCCCCTAGGTATCGCCTAATCTCGTCAATAAATAGTTATGCCACTGTTTCCAAGCGTCCCGATTTCGGCGAGAATGTCTCGATTTAGTAGCCTTTAGCGTGCTGATGAGGTGTGCGATTTCTGTTAGATAAAAATCTCAATCCAGAATTTTTCGGGATTACGCTTAGTAATCCCGGGATTCATGAGCACTTAAAGCTGTCCAGATTCCGAGATTGGATTTCCTAGTTAAAACCTGCAAAATTGAATGTATGTCTGTCTGTTAGCTTATTTTTTATGCTTATATCAAATAACCCCACAGTTCCCTGGTTATCTCTTAAAAATAATATATTTCTCCCTAAATTTTCTAATTGGCTTTTTGCATTTCTTTCTATTATATCTAAGGAATCGATTGACATCGTATTTGTACTGGATGTGGACCAAAACGAGCCGAGATAATGATGATATTTTGCAGTCTAAATAAGAAATCTTCATAAGCCATTAATCAAGAATCTTCTTTTTTGAGGGCACAGCACAGTTGATATTTTTAGATCTCAAGTCTAATACAGCTATCTATAGATGTCGTCAATCAAGAAAATGTTGATTGACACGTTTGTCCATTTTTTATGACTCGTCTTTCGTACGGATAAGTTCAAATCTTCACAAAAGTCAAGCTTGGAGAAACGATTCAGAATAAGGCTAAATCAAATTGGATTCAGAACAGCATTAATGATACTTTTACGTGCAAAAATGATGAAAGCGAAATCATTAAACGCTTGGCGACCTTGAAATCGACCGATTGCATGGTATCAATCATCTGCGCTGGTACATTAACAACGGAGATGGCTCTCCGCAAAGTCCTCGGGGTTCAAGGTACGGAGTCGACTATCAGTATGACGATTGATGCTATTTGTGTCCGAGAAACTGACATTCCTATATTTTACAGCAACTGTACCGTGAAATTTTTTTGTATGGATTACAGGCATCGTGGAAACACTTTCTATCGTTGATGCTCTTGATGGTCTTTTTTTGTATCGCTTCTGTCTAACGTTGCGAAATTTTGGGCTTTATTAAATGTAGTTCTTACATACTTACTTAACATAATTTCTCTCCGTACTTATCAGGGAAAGTTAGCAATATCAGCACCAATTGCTGCTTTTAAATCTAATCTAGAAATACGAATGTCGAATTATGTATATTTTATATCATCATCAACACAATGCAGTCACAAACAATCCAATGCATAAATAGGCCCTCTTCATTACCCATTCATAGAAAAGGGTTACATCAATAGATGGGATTAATCCAAGAATTAATCCACAATACCAATTCTTGCTTTAAATATTACATAGCATGAGCGATCAATGCTCTGATGCTCTAAATGCCCTTTTGTCTGTCCTTTATAATCTAGCAATCATCACGATCAAATTGCGTTCAACCCATCTTCGATTTTCTTATTATTTCAATGTGCAAGATTATAGCAAATTTATCTTCTATACTTGATCGATTTAACTTTCATAAATTCGCCCTTGTTCTTGCAAATGCCCAAAGCTTGCTACGTCACGATGATGCAATATCTTACGAAATAGCGCCCAATAATATTTCCATTATGGACGCACGAATCATTTGTATTTAAGCGTAAAAAGCAGTGATTATATTCATTCATAATGAAGGCAAATACAACAAAAAGTCAGGTTCAATCGAGTGGAAGCGGAAATGGAGCTTTTATTTGCTAACTGCTTAATTAACGCAAATGCTACTGGCCGATGGGTCTTTATTAGCTAAGCAGTCTATGACAATCGATACTAAATAATTGGAGAAAATGTAATCATTTTCAAATAAAAATGACGTCTGAATGAAGGTAAAATGTCACTATTTACTTCATATATGCCCACTGGATGTAGAACAACTCATTGGTTTATGTTATTGTCAATTGATGAAACATGCTAACTTACATTCATCTAATAATTCATACTGCGTTTGCATGATATTGTAATAATACAAATCTGATTTAAAATGTATAATACAATAATCCCTGCTTTTACGCTGCAAGTTGCATACTGCAAAAAAATACAAGGAACGTAAAGGAAATTGGGAATAGTGTACGGTTTCAATGTATCTCATTCAAAACTCGCAAAATTCCCGATTTCCCGACAAATTATTTATTTCCGTCGCTTCAGATGAATACTTATATACTATAATACTTTGATGTGATTCGTGATTATATTACAGAGGAATACAAAAATTCTGAACCCCGTATCTATTACATTTCATATCGATATTCCCATTATTAGAGTCGATGTGTAGTAAATACATCACCGGTAGGGAAAGTTTATTATAACAATTTTAAAAACATATATGTACTGTATATATGTATACATAGATTAGACAATTACCACCCCTAGGCGTCGCCTAAACTCGCCAATTAGTAGTTACGCCACTGTTTCCAAGCGTCCAAATTTCGGCGGGAATGTCTCGATTTAGTAGCTTTCAACGTGCTGGTGAGGTGTACGATTTCTGCAAGATAAAAATTTCAATCCCGAATTTTTCGGTACTACGTTTAGTAATCCCTGGATTGATAAGCACTTATAACTGTCCGGGATCCCGGGATTGGATTCCCTAGTCTGGGTACATAGCAAATATTAGATTTAAGAGGACAACAGGGTGAACTTAGAGAAATAAAATCCAGTATAATCAGATGATAATCAAATATACTCTGTATAAAAATGGCAAAGGTCTCATATTATATCAACACTAAAAACAAACAAACTCTTCCGCATAAGGCATGTACCAAACCGATATTTTCAAAACTCAAACCTCTGCCCAAAAATTTGCAATCATCAATGGTGATCATTACATGTTGTGATGTTTGCTTAAATCTTGATAGTAATACATAGTATTTTATTATTTAGCATATCCAATACTGTTTGCCTCTTTGGGCAAATGATCGCATAATCAAGCTAGTCTCAATACAAGAATTTATTGTATTTTTGATTCGTATTCCACATAATCTATACATACAATTGTAGCATCTTCTGGTGGTGTAGTGATGTCGGTGTCAACGCACAAGGTAAAAGGCTAAAATGAATAAAATAAAGCTCCTTAGTGTAATATTTATGTGCTGTATCTAGATCCTTGAAGCTCCAGAGGAATGACCATACAATACAATGTGTTGGAACGTTTGCCTTTTTATGTGGATTTAAACCCTCACAAATTTATTGGGCATAAAATTTAATTCGTCCAGCACAGTGAATGGAAGAATGGTCGGTTTATTTAGGCAGTCTGAGAAACTGGTCCAGGTTCGTTTGTGGCCGACACTTTACGAGAGCTTCGCCACAGATTAAGGAGACGCTTTTATTAACTCATTTCTCAAGCGTTGTGCGTGTACGCACCCAAGAACCGTTCCCCGGAGGTGAAGTGAGACGTCGGACCCTTTTTTTATGATGTATTAAGAAGTATATTTTATTGCTTCAGTTGAAGTGTTAATATGCTAGATAGCCGGGTCTGTGGCCGCGGGCCCTCCTGCCAGTTGCCTCCTAATATATTACGGGCTGAAGGTACCCCGCCGGAGCCAGAGGTACCCTGGCCTGCAGCCCGAGGACGATGCTCATCATCGCGTGACTAAATTGTCTCCGTCGGTGGTGGGCAAAATAGGGCCAGATTCGGTTACGGCCCTTAACAAGCTTGTTACACTAACAGGATACGTACGAATAATTAATGACCTACCACCACAAATCAAACATCCTTATTATGGGTGCACACACTCCGGACTAGGAAAGCGCAGCCCTTTACACTCCTTTGTCGTATGGTGACCATCATTTGAAGAATTTTTAACGAAGACCTAAATCATCATTTAACTCTGACCTTCCTTGCAATTATATATGCATATTATGCTTATCAACCTATTGATTTGGCTATTTCATATTTATAAAATTTTCCATAGCAGGAATATTTTTACGTAAATTTCTTCAATTCTATGAATAAACCGGGACTTAGAACCGTTATGTTTCTCATTTAGATTTTTGTTCTGGTACAGTTCTTAATATTTTTTTCGGTTCAATTATGGTTTTCGCTCCAGGAGAAACAACAGTTTTTCCGGTTTTATGTTCCCTGGAATAAATACAGCGAAGCCAACATCTAATAACCGAAAAATCTCAGACGTATGGAACATCATATGAACAGCTGTTTCAAAAACAATGACATTAACACACAAACAACGGGCTTGATCTTTATCTTATGGAGTTCACGGGTAAAATAATAATGGTTACTCAAATGAGGTCAACAATTTTTGCTTTTGTAAGATAAATCCACAGCAAAGCCAAATCGACATGAAAAACCTACAAAATTTTAAATAATATATCTTGATAAAAAAAAAATCATACATAAGGGTGTTCACCTCGTTATATGAAGCAACCAAATGAGACACTTTAATGCATTTTATAGACATTTATCAATACAATTGATGTATCATTCATAATTAAAAACGCCTAATGGCATTAAAAAATGACGTCAAAAATTTACGGAGGTATTCATTGGCAATGCTTGGTCACCCTACAAAAGTAACATGTTTTTATAGTAATGGTTTCAATAGATGACCTGATAAATCCATGATATCAAGCATAGATCAAAATAAAGGATTTTAATCACGGCATGCCTAAATATATAAGGAACAGCAATGCCTTGCATATAGGGAATCTAATCCCGAACCAAAATTTCAATCCCCGAATTTCGAGATTGCATTAGATCATCCTTGGATCAGTCCCGGAATCCCAGAATCGGGATTATCAGTAGTTTAAGAAATTACATTGATAAATCTGCTGTTACATGGACTAAAACTCGCAAAATTCCCGATTTCCCGACAAATTATTTATTTCCGTCGCTGCAGATAAATACTTATGTAATATAATACTTTAATGTGATTCGTAATTATATTACGGAGGAATACAAAAATTCTGGACCCCGTATCTATTATATTTCATATCGATATTCCCATTATTAGAGTCGATGTGTAGTAAATACATCACCGGTAGGGAAAGGTTAATATAACAATTTGAAAAACATATATGTTCTCTATATATGTATACATAAATTAGACAGTTACTGCCCTTAGGTGTCGCCTAAGCTCATGAAATAGTAGTTATGCTACTGTTTCCAAACGTCAAGATTTCAACGAAAATGTCTAGATTTAGTAGCCTTCAACGTGTTGGTGAGGTGTATGATTTGTTAGATAAAAATTTCAATCCCGGGATTTTCGGGATTAGGTTTTCTAATCCCGGGATTTTTAATTACCTAAAACTTTCCGTGATCCCGGGATTGGATTCCCTAGAAGTTACCCAATAATATAAAATCTAGCGGAATCAGATGACCGAATTATTTGAGGCATGCTGAATTATTTTTCCCCAAATTATCAAATCTCATTAGATTCAATCGGATGAATGTTTATGTAAGCTGTCAGCAATATGAGACTATTTTATGCATCACGGATTTGCAACTTCATGCTTGTGGATCAAAAAGTTTCAAAATTTCGAACCTTTGAATTGCATAAGGGCGTATCTGATTTGGTAACAAATATGAAAAAAAACTGATGCAGCAACATTTTTCGAGATTTATATTCCACCATAGGATAATTTGTAGCATTTTCGACATTGACGATTGGTCAAAAGCATTCATTTTGACATTTTTTCCATCTCAATGTATTTAGGTCTCGGATCCATAGGCATGTTGATTCGTTGATATCCAAAATCAAGAATTTGCGCCAATCGAAGATGCTAGCATATAAAAGAGCAAGACGATGGCTATTGGAATTCATTTGATCTATCTACCTATTTGTTTATAACGTGAGAAAATTTAAGGTACCGAATCCCAAAGCAGCCTGCTCCACGGGTTGCTGAGAATCCAGAACTTGTTGTAACCTACCCATTAGTATCTTATCTTAGATACTTTGTGAAGAACCGAAAGCAGAGTAATTGGTCGACGGTTTCTCAAATCGTCCCCGATGCATTTTTATGAATTAAAGATTTTATTTTTGTTTTTTCCACAAGAATTATGTAAAAACATAACAATTAACTTTTGCAAATTATGTATGTATTTTGTTTCATTTTTAATGCCGGATGTCTTATACTTAACAATATATCATAATATGCACTCAAATGTTAATACAAACGCAAAGAAAAATAACAGATAATCATTCTCGCTATATGCTATACGAAGGGTTCCTGGTCTCATAATTCCAATTTGTCATGTACAGTCTCGTTAAAGTAAAACTTCAGACAATATTGTTATCGATCCGAATTCAAGCTTGCAATTCTAAGTATTAAGCTTAAGTTATATCTTCCTATATATTAGATCAAGCGGAAAGAAATGTCATTTTTTTTGGTTGCGTCTTTGCCGTCAGTTTGCCTCAGGTTGCTGTCGAGTGAATACGTCAAGGTTGGTGTCATTTTGAAGCTCTGTTGTTTGTCTTACTTTTTCAAATATTTTTATATTTTTTTAGCCATAGTGAAAATGTCCAAGCCATAAATTGATGAGACCTATTTGCGATCTTGTTTACTGTTTTTATTCGACAAAGGATTAAAAGCAAAATAAGCTACCCAGAGCATCTGCGATACATATGGCCACATATTGAACATTCGAAAATGCCATAGATGTTCAAAAAATTCAAAAGTGGCGACAAAGATTTGAAAAATAAACCAAAATCAGGACGACCTCCGATAATCGATGATGACGCATTAAATTCTCTGGTAGAATCTGATCCTCGAAAAACAATAAAGAAATTATCGCAAAACATCGGTTGTCCTTGGTCGACAGTAAAAGACCATTTGAAAAGACTCAGGGAAAAAACATAGACAGGGAATTTGGGTACCGCACGAGTTGTCATCAACGGCATTGGAACAACGCATAACCATTTGTTCATCGCTATTGTCCAGGTATGAAACAGATCCATTTTTAAAAAGGATCGTTACTGGGGATGAGAAGTGAGTCCTCTACAACAGCCCGAGAATAAAAATCAGTAGTTTTCTTCAAATCAAGTACCTGTTTCTACCCATCGACCGTCATTATCTTTAAAAAAACATCTTCCTTTGTGTTTGGTGGGATTTTTTTGGCGTAATTCACTACTAATTATTAAAACCTGGCCAAACTGTCATATCAGAGCTGTACTGTGCACAATTAGATAGGTCAAAAGCGGAAATGCTCAAAAAGCGATCAATGCTAGTTAATAACCAAATAAGAGTATTACTGCATGATAATGCAAGATCACATGCATCAAGGATTACGCAGAACAAAATAAGGGAGCTGGATTTGGAAGTGCTGCAACATCTACCAAATTCTCCTGATATTGCATCTTCAGACTATCATCATTTCAAGTCATTAGAACATTCGCATCCCGATAAAAAAATCACTTCTGTGGAACAAGTGAAAAATCATTTAGATTCTTATTTTAGTGGAAAACCGGCCGAATTTTACGAAAGAGGCATTAAAAAGCTACATAATCTGTGGAAAGCGATTATAAATAATAATGGAAATTATTTAATTGAGTAATATTGTACAGCTTTTATTAAAATATTTTTTTTCTCCAAATAACAAAAAAATGACATTTCTTTCCGCTTTACCTAACATTTGCTATGAATCCGCGGTAATCCGGCGCTCCCAATAGTCCGACATCTCGATACAAGTATAGTACACATGTAAGGTAAAGCTTCTTCAATGTAAAAAATGCAAAAGTGTGATTCTAAATCGCAATTAATATTTTTGAAAGTTGATTACAGCATACGACACAATTTATGATTAAAAAAATGAAAATGTACAAAAATGTTATGGAATACGTCTGATGACGGTAACAGATTTTTATTTTTTATAACTGCTATGGCCATTGTGTTTATAACGTTAATTCTATAATATTAAAGCTTGTATTTTCATATTTTTTCGGATTACAAGTATTACTTTCCAAAACGTTCCGGATTACAAGGGGTCACGAGCAGTGCTCTATAGTCCGACAAACTGGACAATCCGACACCGCCTTGCTTACTGTGCTCTCAAACCGTTACAGGCAGTCGGCAAATGTAAACGAGTTAAATTCCTAGTTTAATTTCAAATTCGAAACTGTTCTCCGGAAATACCCTAATCAACTGACAAGCTCCAACCAGCTACTAAATATTAAATGCTGATAAAAAAAATTACATAATACTTCCAATAAAAGACAAATTTAGTACCGCCTTCGTTATGACAAGCTGTAAAAAAAATGATGACTCTTTTTACAGTCTTTCAACAGTGCAGCAGTGACTTTTTACGATATTCCTATATTTATACCTCTAATTAGTACATAAAAATGCTCAAAGGTTATGAGCGCTGGTTGAGTAAAAGCAGGTAGTTGATTCAATACCACGCGCTTTTTACTCAATAATTTCTACATAAACATTCACATTTTTCAATGTGAAATATAAAAACGAAAAAATTATGTACGATGGAAATTGCAATTTTACGAGAGAAAGTCAAAATTTACTATGTGATAGACGATTGATGATGAATGTACTATTGCATTGCCCCATTGATCTTCAAGCCTTGTGAATGAGAGCATCGTCTTGAATCAAACGTTGAACCTTTGAACGACAAATGCGTTCAAAGCGGAATGGTGCTCCATATGACGATATTGAGGGCGATATTCTACCCAAATATCAAAATCGTAGATGTCTCAAATCAGAATTCAATTTTCAGATAAACAATCAGAAAATTGTTAACCGAATAATAATTGAGATCGACTTCATTGTTAAATGCAAATTAAAAAAAAGGTTAAAAAAAACTTTTTTTCTTCAAGTATCGGAAAGAAACAATGTTTAAAAATACGTTCAGTAAATTTAAAATCGATATAAATTAAATTTGCGAAGCTGAGGAGAGGAGAATCTTTAAACGCATTTTTCTCGAGACTACTTTTTCCAAGCTCATGGAAGTGCTCCCACACGCCCTAAACGAGTATTATTTATGAAATTTGACTGACACGTGTATAATAAACGTCTTCAACGTATAGACTAAAATTATGCAAAAATATTTAAAATTGTTTATTTAATGAACAAAAAACTACAAAAAAATATTAGTAAAAACGCAATTTTTTTTTCAATGGCTCACTATTTTTTTATTTTTTAATATTTATTTTTAATTGTAGTCTAAGTTATACAAAATATTATACAAAGTGCAAATATGTTTAATTTTATTGCTGTAAATAACCTATTCAGGACTTAGGACTTCCATAGTGAAGAATGTCATCGCTCACGCACCTGAACATGAATTTGTTAAAATTATCAAGCAAATAATCTGCATTCGTTAATATTTCAAATAAATTATAGCATTTGTAATTGATGATGTACAAAAAAAAATTATTTTCATATTGTATATATGTTTTAAAAGTGTGGTCGTTAACCACATATTTTATAGATTTGAACCCAAGACAATTGAGTTCAAATTGAATTGGTGATTTTATAAAATACTGTCAATCAAATTTACCTTTATTAAGATGTTCCATCTTAATATGATAATGTTTTTGCCATTATTTCACCGTGATTCATATCCTATGATGTTCTTATAATCATTTCAATTTATATCCTAAAAATGTCACTAACTTTCTTATAGCTTATCACACATACCATAAGATCGAAACTCATTATCTTACACGACCTCATAAAAAAACATTCATTGACTATCCTTCCAGTTATTTCAATGAATATTTTTCGTCATAAATTACCGCTTAAAATATAACCCTCGGCATCCAATCGGTGGTTTATCTCACAAGAATCGTAAATTGCTGCTGAGAGAGCCCACTCGCATAAGAAGCCCCTACTTGATGACTAGTGATATGATGCACACGATGACGGTATCAGGGGTCTCGAATCGTCGCAAGATGATTTGACCGAGTTATGAGAAGCAATTAAGATGGAATTAGAGGTATCAGTTACGAGGAGGAGTATAGGAGGGTACTTGCATTTCCGGTAAGCTTGTGGCCACCCTGCTCCCTCATGCATATACATGAGTCGTGCCTTTTGTGATGGGAAACCTAATGAGACCCATTACAGCACGCATCCTACTTGGATGAACTAACCCGAAATGACCGTCTAAATAAATATATTTGGAATTTATATATGATGCATGACGTATTTGAGCCACTATGCCCCTTATTCAAGCCAATGACTTTATCATTAATTGATCCACAGAAGGTTTTCCAAGAGGGTCGCCAATTTGTAGGTACTTTACACTACTGATTGAAAGATATTCTATGACTCTATGAGCAATTATCAATCGTATCTTTGAGTTGAAATACGTCATCAAGTCCTCCTGGATGTATTAGGTTGTCCCATAAGTTTATTTCGCAAATGATCTAACAGATCTAATCCAAGAAATTCCACGAACATCTGTCCATAATCATCTGACAAAGTTGGTTTACATCAATCGTTCAGATGTGTGGCTTCCTCATGAACTAACTCAAATAAACTTCAGCGTATTTCAATATGCGATCTTCTTCTTTAACAACATAATAGCCAACCTTTTTTGAAAAGACTTGTCACTGAAGATGAAAGTTGGATACTCTATGAGAATATCCAACGTAAACGGTCTTGGATCAAAGGTACAGAAGCTTTAACTGTAGCTAAACCTGGCCTACATCCAAAAAAAGTTTTGCTATGCATTTGGTGGGACTGGAAGGGGTTAGCTTATTATGAGCTACTTCAGCAAGGTGAAACGATCAATTCAACAAAATATTGTTGCTAACTAGACAATCTAAAGCAGGGGTAGCCAACCCGCATGTGGCCCGCCTTTAACATTTTTTCGGCCCGCAAAATTCATTGCACTTTTAGAAAATATATTTATTTTATAATGGCCAAAGAAATCGCAATTGAAAAGTATTTATGCTCAGCATTTTCCATTGTTGAAAGAATTTAAGAAATCAAAATGAAACAATTACATCAAATATGCAAAAGAAACAAGAAAACTTACAGCTGCTTTTGAAAGCCAATTCAGTAATTTACAGTTAGACAAACATAACAACTTTTTTGAAATATGTTCATCTCCTGTTCATGCTAAATTCGAATCTACCCCAGAATATCTCCAAATAGAACTGGTTGACCACCACCCAAAAATAAACTCAAATACCCAAACTGAGATCGATTTGCAAAAGCTAAGTGAGTGGAGAAACAGATATCGCACTAATAAAATATTTTTTGATAATTTTATTTATATTCATGTATTTCTTATATTTCATTTTTAGTGTTATATATTTCTTTACAATGTACGTTGCGCAACTGGACTTGGGGCGCAAAACACAGAACCAATGAACCAATACTGATTGACTGACCGTTTTTATAATACATACTAAGTTATCTAATCCCTATTTTCTTCGTTATCACTCAAACATTGGGCCGACCCAGCCGGTATTAGTTCGCAATAAAATAAAGACAAAAATATTTTTGACCGTTTGTAAAATTTAAACAACTTAAACAGTCTTCTTCGCACAACTTCGTTTTGTAATGAGAGTTCGTAATCACTTTGTAGGCATGTTCGAGTATGGCATCTGATCGCGAGGTGCTCATTCGTCATGTCAGCGCTCCGAAAAACTGACCGGTTGGACACACAGACCTTATGGCCACTCCGTTCTCTTTCAGGACTTTTTGCGACATTTTCTATGATCGATACGATAACAGATGAACCCTCAGTGGCTATTTTTTTTTAAATTGGTAGGAGGGGGGGGTGCAAATTAGATACTTGTCACGGGCGCTTCAAACCCTCATTACGGCTCTGACGTTGAGTATCATTATTATTATATTATCTATGTTTACATTTAAGAATAATAGTAAACCCAATGATAACAACTCATTATGTTTCAATTTTACTCAAAAAAAAAATGTCTATAGTATATCTAAATCTAATATGGGGATATATAATTTTATATGCGGCCTGCGGAGTTATGATGCATTGCCAAAGTGGCCCGCAAGATCATTTGGATTTGCCACCCCTGATCTAAAGGATGCAATTGCCAGAAAACGGCCAGAATTAGCGAACAGACGAGGGATTGTTCTTCATCACGATAACGTCAGGCCTCATGTGTCTTTGTTCGTCAGAAATAAATTATTATCATTTGACTGGGATGTTTTATCTCATCTTCCATACTCTCCGGACATTGCCTCTTCAGATTATTAATTATTTCTTTCATTGAAAAATTCTTTACGTGGTAAAAATTTTAATTCAAAAAATGATATAAAAATGTATCTTGATTAATATTTTGCCAACAAATCTAGGAAATTTTGGCAAGAAGGCATTATGAGGCTTCCGGAGAGATGGAGAAAGGTAATAGAACAGAATGGATCATATATTATTCAATAAATTTTGATGTAATACAAATTATTGTTTATTTTTTTCTTAATATGAAAACGTAAGAAACTTATGGGACACCCAAATAAAAGATAATCGCATTTTTGTAATGCAACTTTATTGATGAAGCTTAGAGGAAAAGGTTGATTACTTAGCAGAAATTTTAGACTATTTAAACAGATATCATTTTTTTAAAATGTGGACAGCATTTATAATAAAGTTAATAAATAAAATTAATATACAAGATCCGCAAATGTACCAATTTTGCGCGCGGAAAAAAAAACAACGTTCGTAACACTTGTCTTGGCGCAGTCTGTATTAATGTTTTAATATGGCAGCGGACAAATTAGCTCACCTATTCAGAGCGCAAGCTTTAAATCCAATTTTGACAAATTTCAATTTGTCGAGCGTTCCCACAGAAATATAAACGACCAGCACACCAAATTGTACATGCATCAAATAATGAGTTTTAATCGATTTCGTGCATTTTAAAATCGCACATAGCATAATTCGACCATTCTTCGGAAATATTTCAGCGCTCAATCAGACCTCGTTATATACTGTGCTACTTTGATGACTTCCCACACATCCATCGCCCATCCAGATCGATAATAATCACGCGAAGCGTTTCGATGGTTGGATCAAAAGGTCCGGCGTTTAACGGGTTAAAATGAGATTAAAGTTTCGAATCACAATTAAAAAAGTTCACACAACTGAAAACGGGTCTTTTTGTTTAATAAAGTCGTGCTTTATTCTAACGTTACGCGATAGATGCGTTCGAAATAAATGTTATCCATTTTATATCGAGACAATGCTATTAATTAGAGAAAGTACAGTTATGTCAGCCCTGTGGAGATTGAATCAGAGACATTACACTCTTCGATATCGATGAGGTTCTTTTTCGTCAACTTGACAGTGAATTTGTTCCCACAATTGTGGAAAGATTCGGACAAGCAACGAAAGTTTGTAAAATGGTCGGACATAATTCATTATCGCCGACGAGATTATTACGAGTGAAAAGTGAGCGATTCTTATCAGAAATTTAATCGATTCGATGAAGTTTCTTTCCGACGAAATTCTTGTTTACTTTCCTAAAAATCATCACTGGAGAAACCTGCAGAATCATTCTGAAAAACATATGTTTTTATTGAGGAAACTTTTAAAAAAAACAATTATGTTGATGTGATCTAATCCACTCAATCGATTATTTTTGTTCAATCTTATAAAACCACCCATATTCCCTATCGAGATTATCGAAAACGCCCTTCAATATAACAACCCAGATGACGTGCTGGATAGGCAAACATAAAAAAAGATAATAATCACAAATTAAAAAAATATCAAAATACAATTCAAAAATAGATAAATAAAATACTAAAATATTATTTTGAAAATATGCCTGAAATAACATTAAAGCATCGAGTGTTTCGTCATTTAGTCTGGATCTGATTTTGGAAGCCAGACAACCTGCTGCTGAAAATGCATGCTTAGCCTCCACCCTCGTTGAAGGTATCGTCAGCATATAAATGCTAGTTAAATATCTAAGTAAAATTTCTTTCTGCTGAGACACGGACTAAAGCTCGTAAAATTCTCGATTTCCCGTCCAATTATTTATTTCCGTCGCTGCAGATGAATACTTATATACTCTAATACATTGATGTGATTCGTAATTATATTACGGAGGAATATAAAAATTCTGGACTCCGTATCCATTATATTTCATATCGATATACCCATTATTAGAGTAGAGGTGTAGTAAATACATCACCGGTAGGGAAAGGTTAATATAACAATTCGAAAAACACATATGTATACATAGATTAGGCAGTTACTGCCCCTAGATGTCGGCTAAGCTCACAATTAGTAGTTACGCCACTGTTTCCAAGCGTCCAGATTTTGGCGGGATTCATGAGCATCTAAAACTGTGTGTAGACAACATAGCGTTTAACCGGTTGACGCACACGTCTGGGATAACTATTTTCGCAATTTATGAACTCTAAAATTGGAGTTAAACCATCGCTAAAACACACAATTATTATTGTTTTGAATCAATTACATTGATTGTTGACAGTAGCGTTATCTGCCTCATTTAAATTCTCAGAGAAGTTTGAGAGTTTTTGAGTCGTTTAAGTTTGTTTTCGTTTTGATAAGATTTGAAGTATCCACGAAGGCTGTATGCATAGACTTATCTGGCGCAAAAAGCAAATATTATCTACTGACGCATGACGGGATTTGACGGCTGTGTACGCCAAAGCGTTAAACACGACTAAAATCATTCCAATCATATCAAATTATACGAATACCTCTTGAACATTCAATGGTACTGATATATACGTTCATACGTTGAACAGTAAATAATGCAATTGCGGAATTTGGATATCCGAATAAGAGTAAACGCCATCAAATACAAATATTTTACAGTGTTTTTTTATAAATTTTAAATTTAAAAAAATATTAAAAAATGACATATGGCAGTAACATTTCGAGGGCCGCTCTTTTGAGCGCACATTTCGTTGCATTCGTCGTTGCGACAGTGATTGACTGTCACCTTATTCAGCTGCGGATATCGCACTGAGAAGTCATTAGGAACACCGGGGCGCTTCATACCATTACGATCGATGATGAACGGTAAACGCACCGCCTCCTTATTACCCTATTTGATATTGGCGACAATCACGAGGCACGCACAATAAAACCACTAAACATTTTTTTTATTGGATTTTAGCATTCTTTTGTATGAGACAAATGTCAACCATTTAACATGTTTTTTTCATAACGAATATTTTGATGCTTTTAAAAATGTGGTCGCCAACTATGCCTCTCGCAAATGTGTACCCAAGATGATGGAGTTACTAGTTCGAACGCTTAATGTAATCCAAGTGTATTGTTATTAAAAAAGCCATATGAAAATTAATATAGATTTGCAAGAATTAACTTAATTGTAAAATCAAGAAAAAACTTCATTATGTGTGCTTAAACCTGCGTTAAAAAAATGATAAATCTAGGTCCAACTTTTGGACTGCCTATACATATAAATATATAGATGGCGAGATCGCTTCCTGACATCACTCCAAATCCAGTTCCCAACGCGGCCATGTAAGATAAAATTACATGAAATGTAACCTATAATTTGAATTTTGGGGTATTTGAGATAATGCAATGCACTTTGTACGAGCATTTGAGCGATGGGTTCTCGTAACGTCAGCTTACGAGGATCGTTCCCATGTGGTTAGGATCTTGAGGATATGTAAATACTCTACGTACTAATTATCCGCCCTATTATATCTGTATTCACTCATGTGTAAGACAAAGCTAACGGTGAACTCCAGCGGTGCTCAAACATATTAGTACATACTAAAAATGTATATTTTTAAATATATAATAAGACAAGCGACACTAGAAATTCAATTTTAAGTTATTATTTAATAAAAGACTATTATTTTTTACCAAAGTTGTATATTTTACTAATATATTATACAGAGGTATTATATTTTATAGTTTATAATTAGATAATGTATGGTATCTCTCAAAACACTGGCCTAAATGGAGACCAGGTTTTCTTAAATTTTATTTTGTATATTCGTTAGTTTCGGACAAAAATATGAATATTATTTAATAATTATATAATAATTAATACCTTAATAAATAAATAAAAAAATAATATTATTTGATTACGTAAAAATATCGTAAGTGTGATCGGAGATGTACACGAAAGCGCGCGTTAAGAGTCACTGCCTGTGTTTTAGGATTTTATCCGGACAATAGCCTCTTATCTTTGTATCTCTAGCAGGTAGGCGAAACACTATAAAGGATCATAAAAAACAATATTCCTTTCCAAATACTGTCCTAAACACGATACGCAAAATAAAATCAAATGATTTTAAATCTGAGTGGGGAAAAAAATGTAGAAACAAAATGTCGAGTCAGACTCGACATAGGACCGCAAAGAGTTAAAGTATATTTTTATGTAAGAAAAGTGCAAAAAAATAGTTTAAAAAATCATACTATTTTGTTTAAACATCTATAAAATATGCAAATTTATTTTTTTGATTTAAGCTTGTTTCAAATTTTTAAAACATATTCCCAATAATATCAAAATATTGTATTGGTTTAAAATGAAAATTGTGACATTCACAACATCCATAAGCAAAAAACTCTGATGGCGACCTTCCATGGGCAGCAGCTTAGAAGTTTCCCTGCCTTTGTATATATGTATTCTATACATCTAGTTCTAATAATCTAATATATAAAAATTAATATCTGTTCGTTCGTATGTAATACGCTTCCATACCGTTCATCAGATTGCGATAAAATTTCGTCCACTTATTGCCAAGAATTGCGCAAATAACATAAGCATAGTCTAATATATAAAAATCAATGTTTGTTTGTCCGTATTTAATGCACTTCCATACCATTCATCCGATTGCGATAAAACTTTGTTAATTTATTGTTTATACTTGCGGAAATAATATAGGAATAGTAAAAGTATTATATGTAGGCGCATATTGGTCGGGTGAAATTAAGTTTGGGCTGCGGGGATTTCGCTTTATATAATAAATATTTGCGTGTGTATTTGGGGAATGAGCACCAATGGCAAATAATTGATTTTTGCCAATGTTCATATGCATTTTTTTGGCCAAATTCCTATTGTACATCATATACACAATTGTATAAATCACTCGAATTGTATATAATTGCTACGTTCGCTTTGGTTCCCTTTCTTCCGATCTCTTCTGCTTCAATGCGTACAACAATAGACCGAGCGAAACAAAAACGATGCCATTGCTTTCTTCAAGACCGTGTACTTTTGCTTCTATTTTTCGCAAATTCCTGAAAAACAGAAGCAAAAGAAGAGGAAGCTGTCGACGGGGTACCGAGTACGTGACTCCGTCAATGAGCACTTTTACTCGCGACATTATCACGCATCAACGGTTCGAAGGCTCCGTCAGAGTTCCAGAGGCAAAATAGTATTAATGCTCGTGATAAACCATCGCAGATGTCAATGATACATATCATAGGAAGGAAGCATATTTTGAATAAGATTAAAGCTGCATTTTTTAAAGAATATAAGTATTTTGGCCCATTGAAGTAGCAATACATTCAGAGTTGCAGATCGTGAAGTAATATTTTTTCATGCGGCAATTCAAAAGACGTGACTAAAAACTCGACGATTTTACAAAGGACATTACTTAAGGCTTTGAAATTCAATTTCCTCGATCTTGGATAGCAAATATATCACAATATAAATTTGCAATTCTTGCCTTATTCATATTTATAGTGTTGCATTGTGCAATTAGAAAAGCACTTGAACAAATGATAGCATCTATAAGAATCGCCTCACAATATTTTATTTATAATTTGCAAAAATAATGAAATTTACAATAAATGTACGTCAATCTACGTGGATATATCGCATATTATTGAACTTTTAAAAAAAAAATTCTGGTTGGCTTCAGCAAGTTTGAACCAGTCTGGTACTATCTTAACAAGCAGTAAATAGTCTGGCAACACTTATAAATGGTTGTTTATTTTACTGATTTATAGAAAATGAAAAAAATACTTTGAAAGTATGACTTAATTATGTAATAAAAAATTGTAATTAAAAAAAATATCTATTACATCGTATTATTA
The DNA here is from genome assembly GCA_008973525.1 of Stenopsyche tienmushanensis. Taxonomy (NCBI): domain Eukaryota; kingdom Metazoa; phylum Arthropoda; class Insecta; order Trichoptera; family Stenopsychidae; genus Stenopsyche; species Stenopsyche tienmushanensis. Next base: position 1,040,577 of record WACJ01000026.1, read on the forward strand.
AAAATTCTTTCAAAACCGCATTCAAAAATATCGTTTCGAGAAAAACTCGTTTGAAATTTTAAATACTTAAAAATTGTTGAAAAAGTAAACATACTACTAATCAGCGGTTCCAGCGCCATAAAGCAATCCTATTTTTTTTACTGATCTGGCGTCTCTGTGAGCTATTCTAGCTTTTTTAGAAGATTCTAACATCTTTCCAGTAAATTATCAGATGATTATTCTTCGCACATGGGTTTTAACCTTTTGAGTAATGAGCAAAATTAAAATCTATGAAGTCGCTGATGCCATAATCGCTTTACACCGATTACTTTCTTTCGGCTCCTATCAGCGTAAGACAATCTTCAATTCGAGGCAGAGTAAATTGTAAAAAAATACTGATAGCATACAAGACCACGTAATTTCTTTGCATAAACAATACACAAAAAATCGATTCATTTGCTCCTGTTTTAGAAGGAAATGACAATCGGACAAAGACTCATTCAACAAGCAAATAAACACTGTCGATAGCACACAATATTCGGTAATTTCTTCAAGTAAACAAACAAACGAGCTTCAATGTACAAGAGTGCTCTTTCTAAAAAGTGGAGGGAGAACACAGGGTCTGTGCTAGTACTCACGTAGGGGTTAAAAATTGTTGAACTTGCTCGTTAACGTATCAAAACTAAATGCATAATTTGCAATTTAGGATCCCGGGATCCTGGGATCCCGGACAGTTTTAGGTACTTAAGAATCCCGGGATTAGAAAACGTAATCCCGAAAATCCCGGGATTGAAATTTTTATCTAACAAAAATCGTACACCTCACCAATATGATGAAGGCTACTAAATCGAGACATTCCCGACGAAATCTAGACGCTTGGAAACAGTAGCGTAATTACTAATTGCCGAACTTAGGCGACGCATAGGAACAGTGGTTGTCTAATCTATGTATACATATATAGCGTACATTGTTAACCTTTCCCCACCGGTGATGTATTTACTACACCTCGACTCTAATAATGGGAATATCGATATGAAATATAATAGATACGGGGTTCAGATTTTTTGTATTCCTCCGTAATATAATTGCAAATCACATCAAAGTATTATAGTATATAAGTATTCATCTGCAGCGACGGAAATAAATAATTTGTCGGAAAATTGGGAAATCGGGAATTTTGCGATTTTTAGCCCGATCTCAGCAGAAAAGAATTTTTATCAGTCACATTGATGGTATTATTTGAAAATGGGGTATATGGTCATATGGTCATCAAACTAGCATTCGAACTAGCATTTAAATATCTGATGACGATACCTCGACGACCTACAACGAGTGTGGAGGCTGAGCTTGCAATTTCAGCAGCAAGTTGTTTGACTTCCAAAATCAGATCCAGACTAAATGACGAAACACTAATGTTTAATGTTAATGTTACTTCGGGCATATTTTCAAAATAATATTTGAATTTTTTAGTGTTTTATTTACCTATTTTTGAATTGTATTTTTATCTTTTCTTAAATAAATAAAATTCTTTGGCCTTCAAGTGATTTTTTATATTGAGCAAATGGACTTATTAGTAATTTTTGATCAAATTCATCAAGGTAATTTCTTAAAATATTGAAAATCCCAATCCCGGGATCCCGGGATTGGTCCCGGGATTGTCTAATGAAATCCCGAAATCCCGGGATCGAAATTTTGGCTCGGGATTGGATTCCCTAGCTGTGATTTTTCTGGACGAATGGATGGGAATAGACAGGCGTCGAATGGAAAGACTCTCTTCTCTAAATAACTATTTATTCCACACACGAGAGAGTGATCTGGCCGCAGGAAGGACGACCTCCCGCAGCCAAGGCTAACCGACGACTCTCCCGGCTCCCACTTCTTACGCGTCACCACCCAACCGGCAATGGTGCACGCGCAAGGAACGATCGGTTTGTGAGCAGGAGCAATGTCTCCGCAGGGCCATAAGAGATGGCATTGTTAAAATAACACATTGTACTTGAAGAAAGATGAAAGATGTCGCTGTTAACAGCGCTATACGTGGGGACGGTAAATCGCCTACGCTACATGTCCTTACTTTCCACTGTGTTTTAGAATAGATTCATTTCATTCAATTCCTTTAGCATCGTTTTTCTTCTAACTGTTCAAAAGTATGCTTTTGTAAGTGTTTTCTTGCAAATCCATCATCTGTACCCAATGAGATTATATTGAAAAATAATGTTCTGCGACTTTACTGCGAGCACTCTCCGTATCTAAATCAGCACAGCATCGCACGGGGACAATCGATGTCGAATTTTATTTGGAATCGATCGAGAGAAATTGAATAAAATGGCCTGACTACCTTTTCCCACGTTTCAATACGCCAAGGTTGTGGTCGACACCAGGTCGTCAGTATAGGTCCAATAGCCACCTAAAGCCATTCAAACGTCAGAGCGTCTTCGACTTCTTGTGAAACCCTGTTCTTCAAGTGCTCTCGTTGATTGGGACGATATGTTCTGACTTCTTTTGACAGTCGTTGTTGTGTGTGTCCACAAGATGAAGACGCTGACATGCATTTTAGTGGTGATGCACTTTGTTGGCTACGGCCACGGCGGCGGCGAAGGCAAGGGATCCAAACAGTAAGACAACGTCTTTGTCACGTTTTTTTCGAATCGTACCACATTCTAACCAGTGCAATGACAATATATTCCAGCTGCAATTAGCAAGCGTTGTCACAATGTTGCTTTTTTACATCTGCGAAAACATAATTGTGGCAATTATGCTTCTGAGATGAGATATTTTTCAATGAAACGAACGACTTTGACTTGACACGCGAGACTGATTCAACAACATATTTTTTTGTATTAATCGATTGATTTGATAACATCACATTGGTTAATCTAAAAGACGTTGTCACCAAAAATCTAAATTAGATTTAAACTATTTGACATGAACATTGTAAAAACTGATTTACTAATAGTCACAAGCAAATCATTTCTTTTTAATTAGATAAACATCATGACATACAGCGCATGATAAATGAGCTGTTAAAATATTCGCAATATAACAAGTTCATCTCAACATCAGTTTTTCATCAAATTTAATCTATTTTTTTCAATATATCAATGTAATGCATATTATGACATACTTTCTTATTTAAATCTGCGTTTAATTTTAGCATTAACACATTCCCGTCGGGTTACGTCTATGCGCATCTTTTGTGTACTATCGATAGATCGTACCGATAAGCTACGCATATGTGCGTTTTTTCGAATACTATCGATAGACGCACATATGCGTATTTAACTGTGTGATTCATTAATTAAAAAAAGGGATCTAACGCGATAATCGCAAATATGCCCCTCGTCAGCCGAAAGACAATGCGATGCGTAACCCGACGAGAATGTGTTAACATATGAATAATATGCGTATTTATTCTGCATCAAACTAAATAATTGCGAGCGATGCTTCATAAACAAAATTCATGATTATTCATATTTTCAGCATTTATAATAAATTTGAAAATATTTGTATTTATAATGAATTTTAATAATTTATCTTTGTCTGCATTCCACTTTCGCTCGGTTTATTTTCGCGCTCCATTTGTTAACATCATAAATTACCTTAGCATCCAGTGGTTCTTAAACTTTTGCGCGTTGTCGTGATCAATTAAATAAAAATTGTGCGAAATCACAGTCGATCGAATGATCACGTTTATCTTTTAAGATAAAAGGTTCGTGATTTGTATCGCTAAATTGAATGATCTTTTTGCCGTTTTGATGATTGGATTGCTTTTGCGATTGCTTGATGATATTGCATTTTTCTGTAGATGTGTGTGTTTTAAATATTCCATAAAATGCCCTCTATTTGTTTCAGTGACATATTGAAAATTCACGTACCTGAAATAGTAAAGCATCAGTACCATACGCATTATGTCTTCATCCATAAGCACTCCCCGAAGAAAGAACCTAAGAAAGAGCATCATCATCATAAGCATATCCACATACCGCACGGTCATCATCATAAGCATTGGTTCATCCACGGACACAAGCATAAATCGAGCCACAGCCATGGTCATGGACACGGACATGGACATGGTCACGGACATGGGCATGGTCATCCCGTGGTTAAAACTGTCATCAAGCATCACAAAAAAGCACCAATGCCCCATGTCCATATGAAACATAAGCCCAAAGCCCATCCAATGCATCATATGCATCCCAAGCCGGCTAAAGCTCATCCACATCCCCATTCCCATGGCCATAAACATAAAATGAAGCATTCTACAAAGCATCACGATTCATATCCTTTCACTTATGACAACGTAAGACCAGGTCCTATCAGTGCCGGATATGAAGTGACCGAAAACTACGAATCTGATGATCCATCTTATTCCTCAAGCTACGACCCGAGCGATTATTCAATCCCGGGTGAATATTCAGAAGGGGTGAGCGACTCGGCTAACGATCACGGATACGAAAATCCATTCTTCAGCTATCCAACCTCCCCCAATTCGGATCAATATCACCATGGCAATCCGGTCATATCCTCGTATGATATATCGCCATATCATCATATCGATGAACACAACACGAATGAGTTTATCGGAGGAAACCCACCAGCAAATGACGTCCAAAGCGAAGAGGGATTCGAAGACGATGGATATAATGCGTACAATCCCCAATTCGACAACGATTTCGCCTTCCACCACAACGGATTCTCTGACGTAGCCCATGCCGGTCACCAATCGGACAACTTCGGCGAAAATGTCCCCGGCTATACCCAACACCACAAGCAGTTTCTGAACGAAATCAATCAGGGCGTGATTTCCAGCTACGACGACAGCAGCAACAAGTTCACCGCCTCAAACGACGAAGATTCGGATGGATACAACCACAACTACGGCACACACTACGGCTCGCATTTATAGGCCAAATCTCAACGTACAATCGGGACGATCGTCCGAAGCAAGTATTATTATTGTATATATAAAGATAGTACAACTCGTTCCATGCAGAGCTGTTCAAAAATGTATGGGATTCATACCAAATAGGGATAAATACTAGTCTTATACCGTGTATCATCATAATTTCAAACTTGTCATGTAATCGATCGAAATAAATTGATTTATCCGACTGAATTTATAATACCATCTGAAATTAAAATCTGGAAAAAAACACCATTTTCAGACCAACAACTTTCTAATGCGTATCATTTATCTTATGAGATTGATAGAGCATCCACCCGGATGATCCAAATATAACGCTTAAATTTCAACGCCACATGACGCTTACATGAAGCATTTTTTCTGATTATTTAAGCCATTTTGTTTAAGTAGAAGATAGTACAATTTCAACTATGGATCATTCATACTATGATGAAAATTTTCATGTTATTCACGAAGTTGTTTACGTTCAAAAAGAGTTACTTTTTATGAAAGATTTACATTCAATTATAATAATATTTACGCATGTAACATTAAAATAATATATTTGGATGATTTGCAGCTCGCCGGATTGAACTATTAATCACATATCGCATTTAAAATGATCAAATCATGCAAATACATTCGCAATGAACGCCAATTGTTGAAGCATTGGAAACATAGCAAAATATGATTATTTTTCAAAAATACATCGCTTTGTAATTTTTACATTTTAATCTCAAAACATTTTGAACGGCTCTCATAAAAATGGCATAGTTAGCATTAGATTATGATCAATTTGAATTTATTTTATACGATCTATTTGTGTATGCAAATTGTATTTATTTTTTAAGATTTTTTTTAAATAAATAATAATAAAAATAGTAAAACAGAAAATATTCAAAATTGCAAATCAATTTATTAATGGACATGATTGTGGATGTATATGTAAATGTATTTTTTTATTGTTATAAATATATTTTTTTTAAAAAAATCGTGCAGTGTATTTAATATTATTTGTATTGCAGTGCAATTTTATTTTTATTTTTATTACTCTTTGTTTATATATAAATATATATATTAATATATGACATTTTTTTATATGGAATCACAATTCGCATCTAAAATATTAATAAAAAAAAATAATATTAAAGCATAAAACAGTTAAAAAAAAACGCGTTTTATTTTTTTTTTAAAGCTTTTATATACAAAATAAAAAATTAACAACGTTTTAAAAAACAACATACATTAATAATACAGCGCAGAATGAAAGCTCACATATATTATTGCTATTAGGGAAAGCTCTATTTGGACAAGTAGCTATTTGAGATGACATGTTTTATTTTTTTTTTAATGAAATAATGCCAATTGTATGCCTTCATTTCTTTACATTTACAGCAAACAACACATTTACACAACAACAAATATGACATTTAATAATATCACCGATCTCTTACGAAACCTAAGTAACAATGAAACAACTATGAACGACGAACAACTGTCTTTTGATTTGGTATGAATTTAACTGTTTGCGATTCACAAAAACAACACAACACTATTTTTTGCATTTTTGCAGACCGAGGCACTGTTGCGGGGCACAGTTCTATTTGCTATAGCGTATTGAAGCGTGTGGTGCTTGATTTTGTGCTAATTCAATCAGTGGTATCCTCCATGGGATCCGACATCCTCATGGTCTGATCCTCCGAAGTGGGACAGACCACCTTCGTGTGAAGAGAATGAGTTTTCATGACCTGAGCTATAGCTGCCGCCGCTGCTGTATGATGTTTCGGAAGAATGACCTGCGCTGTGGTCATCATCAGAGCTGGCTCCCCAACCATGGCCGCCTCCTAAGCCGCCGGAGAATCCGTGCTCGAAGCCACCGTCGCCGCCGCCGCCGCCACCATGACCTCCGTCATGGGGGGACCCATAGGTGTAGCCTGATGACAAACAATCAATCCATCAATTCATACATCCCCATAAAATACAGCCATGCATTCCCTTCGTGTTGTTGATGCTGTGGGTCAAATATTGGGTCACCCAGATTTTAAATAAATTGAAGGGACATCGCTTGTGCTAAAAATTGAAACCCTGGATATGAAAATTTAAATACTGAGGTGCTTGGATCCCGGATCCCGGGATCCCAGACAATTTTGAGTGCTCATGAATCCCGGGACTAGTAAACGAAATCCCGAAAAATTCGGGATTGAAATTTTTATCTAACAGAAATCGTACATCTCATCAGCATTCAGCTGCTACTAAATCGAGACATTCTCGCCAAAATCTGGACGCTTGGAAACAGTGGCGTAACTACTAATTGGCGATCTTAGGCGATGCCTAGGGGCAGTAACTGTCTAATCTTTGTATACATATATAGCGTACATATATGTTTTTCAAATTGTTATATTTACCTTCCCCACCGGTGATGTATTTACTACACCTCGACTATAATAATGGGAATATCGATATGAAATATAATAGATACGGGGTTCAGAATTTTTGTATTCCTCCGTAATATAATTACGAATTACATCAAAGTATTATAGTATATAAATATTCATCTGAAGTGACTGAAATAAATAATTTGTCGGGATTTTTTTATATTAAACAAATGGACTTATTAGTAATTTTTGATCAATTTTTTCAATGTAATTTCTTAAACTAATCAATATCCCGATCCCGGGATCCCGGGACTGATCGCGGAATCGCTTTATTCAATCCCGAAATCCCGGCTTTTGGCTCGGGATTGGATTCCCTAATCACAACAGGCATGATCGCCTGAGGGTGGCTGATTTGTAACGATCTCGGAATCTATGTATGTATTTCTTGTTGATCGTATTTTTTCGCATGGATACGCATGCATTATGATTTCATTGCATTTAATACGTCTGCATTTCGATAGAAATCAATGGCGCAAAGACGTGTGAACCCGTGTAAAAGAAAACTCTTGTTAGGTTGAAAGTGAACTATTGTGATCTTAAAAAAAAATGAAAATTATTCACATTGCGGGCGCATAAAGAACACGATGCAAATTATTGTTCCAGCAATGTTGTCTGTGTGGATTATCAACGTATTCGGATTGCTGATCAAATGTTAGATGGTCGTTAATGTGTTGTTTTCCCCGGTTTTTAATACGATTATATCACATGATAGGAAAGTATAATTGCATCGAAAGTATCCCGGAAACACGTTTATTTCATATATCAAAGGCGAACAATGAATGCAATGTTGAATGCAAAAGTTTTGCAAGAACACATGGGAAAATACAGAAAGAAAGCATCGGCATTGTGTGGCGAGTCGATCATTATATAAATGGACCGCGTTTTTAACATAATCATCATCGTTGTTGTCAAAAAAGAATTGATCTCGATCGTACGGAACGAAAGTAAAACGTCATCTTCGCTGCTGAATTGTAGCGACATGATTAAAAGCCATGGTTCGAGAACAATGCGTAACGATCAATTATGGCGGCTTGATCGAAAATTAAAAGCTCTCGAGATTTTGATGGATGGACCCCCATTGTTGAATGGACGAGACAATCGATCGATTAGCGTCTTTGAACAATGAAGCAATGATCAAAGAACGAAATTGATATGTCAAATAATTGGGGTTTTTTTTTTTGGGGGGAAAAACGAGCGCATTTGATCGAAATATCCATGAATTGCCCGCATTGCTAAAAAGATGAGTACATCTTTCCATCCATGTGGTTAATCCGATGAAATGCATGTATTTTATTTTATAATGGGCCGGAAATTTAATATTTTAAGCTCCTGTTCCGCATGCAATCGTAGCGTTCGATTACAAAAGCGATTCGATCGAAATTGACGACCACTTTTTGGTCGATTTTTTTCGAGTGGCGCTCATAAAAAGTCAAATTGGATTGCTCCTTTTACTTTTTTCGGCGACCGTGCTTCCTACAAAAGACTATTATGTCACTCCTTTCACCTTTCACCGCGATTTTGGAACCTTGCCCGGAAGGATATTTACCGAGCACTTCGTAGTAGTCGTCGCCGCCTCCGTGTCCGCCGCCGCCTCCACCACCCCCATGGCCTCCCTTGTGGTGGATGTGCTTGTAGACGGTGTGGGTGTGATGATGGTGCTTCACTTTATAGGGCACATGGATGATGATCTTCTTGTGACCACCACCACCACCACCGCCACCAGCCTGGCAAATCGAAGCCACGGCGACCAGAGCGAGCACTACCAACTGCAAAAAGGACGAACAGCACATTAAGCGATTCCTCCACTCGGACATGGATCGCTCGCATACATTTCAAAAAATCGCACAAAAACAATCTTCAAGCAGATTTCTAATATATTCAAGCATTAATGTTCATTAAATTGCTCGTAATTCGACTGTAAATTTAGCTTTTTACAAAAACGCTTCTGCCATGTATGTGACGCATATATGCGCTACACATGTCTCGTTATACACGACTCGATTAAATCTTCACGGTGCATAAAGTGAATCGTGTATCACGGGAATAATTAAAAAAAAAAGTGATGTTAAACATTGATTAATATGTAAACTGTGTCAGCAGTACCAATTTGCGACCTTTTTTCATAACAAGCGGTGCAAAATACGAATATGAAGAATCGCACCAGAATGCGGTTCAACGTACAATTACACGTACAATGAAAGCAATGTATGCGAGAAAGTAAACGGCAACACAATCATACCGTTCGAAATGTAAAAGAACGATGAAAAAATCAAAAATTAAGGGGTTGTTTGTTCGGGGGTTCGTTTGGACTCACCGCGAAACGTGCGGCCATCTTGTATGGAGGGTTTGTAGCTTTGTGTTCGGAAGACTCCTGTTACCGTCGCCGGTGTGCAGTTGTCAGTTTGTGATGATAAGCACAGCAATTTCGCCAGCTTTTATATGATTGCCGTTGCACATTCCCTCGTGGTGGCCGAGGAAGGGGGCTCACCCATTCATCCTAGCATTCATCGTGACCACTCTTAATTCGTTGCACAAGATCTGCAACACCGCCCAGCACTCGAAGAGACGACGAGGAGCCGTCGTCCGGAGACAGGATATTTTGAAGTCGGAAGACGTCACTTATACGGATGAGCTGCTTCAGACAGATTTCCTCTTAAAATTACATAAAACGCCCAAATATAATATCGCAAAGCGCACATATATATTTATCGTACAAGAGCACTCGTTAATAATTTACATAAGTACTCTTCTATGAGATTTTTTGATTTCCACTTCAGCACACTCTCTATTTAACTATTGACGCAATCACATAATAAATAAATGACAGTTCACCCAATTTTTAATGAATTTAACTCCATAAATACCGCGTGCACAGATTTGTTCCATCATCACTTCAGCTTTATACATAAAAAACATGTTTAAATTCATATTTACGCAATTTTTTTTTACGACTGTATTAAATTATAAAATATAAAATTGCGTTATGTGTAAATTTTTCATTGAACACTAAAAAGAAAACCGTTTTATTTTAAATTTCGAGTATAAAACCCGAAAAAATTATTACGATCTAGCGCTACCCTTACCCGAAACAATGCGAGTGGAAAGTGTTATTTTTTAAAATAATAATTGGCGTTTATATCTCATGAAACATTAGTAACACTTGATCTGGCGGATTATATATTAAATTGATTTTTTCAGTCACTTAAATTAAGACGCTTTGTAAACAAAGTTTCTGATTCAAATAGAATATTTGCTGATGAAAAAGGGAGCCCCAAATAAAAGGGCTATTTTAGCCAGGCCGGTATAAAACGAGCGTGACCATATGATCACACTTTTTTACCTGTGGATTTTGATATTTTTAATTATTTAAAAACAATTATTAATGTAAATTCTTCTCCAAATAATAAATAAACATGACACATTTTTGAGCTCGATTAGCTTTTAAACGTATCTATCTTTAGAATATTAATTTACGTAGCAACAGGATATTAATACAGATTTATAAAAGGAAATTATATCATAAACAACCAATAGAACTTTATTCCATTGATTTATATATACAATAGGGTTATTTAACTCTTTGCGGTCCTATGTCGAGTCTGGCTCGACATTTTGTTTCCGCATTTTTTTTCCCACTCAGATTTAAAATCATGTGATTTTATTTAACGTATCGTGTTAAGGACAGTATTTGGAAAGGAATATTGGTCCTTATGATACTTCATTGTGTTTCGCCTACCTGCTATAGATATAAAGAAAAGCGCTGTTGTCCGGATAAAATCCTAAAACACAGGCAGTGACTCTTAACGCGCACTTTCGTGAAACTATAAAATATAATGCCTCTGTCCAATTTATTAGTAAAATATACAACTTTGGTATCTTTAAAATGTCTAAAATATTTAGGGAGCGCAAAGGGTTAATTTACAATATTCATTCAAAGTAAATGAGTCACACCTATATAATTAGTATCATGTTTGTAAACGCTCACCCAGCGGGCTAACTAGATGAATGTGTCGAATGGCACTTGCACTTTTTTAAATATTAAGCTTTTTTCCCCGGAATATAGCAGAGCTTTGAACCGGCACTGAACCGAAAATCGATAACCAGTAAAACCGTTATTTTTACCCGAACGTAAATCGGAACTCATCTAATTAATAATATATTTTAATGTGTTCATCTTGTTAATTGTCCGGTTAAATCAATAATTCAGACAATATTGTTATCAACCCTAATGCCAGTTTGTAACCTTAAATACATTTGCTATGTATCCAGATTGGGACTCCCAGATTTCAATTTGTTCCCTAGTGTTATGTATGTAGTACAAGCTGGGACTTACAAACTTCCAGTCAATATCCTTTAGTTTTTAATAAATTACATAAATATATGCTACTAGTTCTAAATACTGTGCCTTTAATTAATTATTTACATTATATTTGTCATCTAAATCAGCAGATCTTAAACCTATGTAGTCTGCGGATCTCTTCTTGAGCAAAATTTCTTTCGTGGACCTCCTCTTGAACATTTTTTTTCTTTTTGCATTACCCATCCTAATATTTTACATCGTTCTTGAGACTTAATTTTACAAATATTTTTTGGTCATATTTTCTGTAAATAATTTCCACGAAAATATCTTGTTAAAGTATAGTTAAGTGTTTTTAATTCAGTCACACTTCTTCTGGATAAAATTTACTAGTGATTCAATAAAGTATTTTTTTTTATCACAATTTATTGGGTTGTCCTATAAGTGTCTTTCGCAAATGAACACAGATCTAATTATAGCCATAGTTGAAGAAAACCCGCGATATACTGTTCGCGAAATAGCTAACAAGTTAGAAATTCCACGAACATCCATCCATAATCATCTGACAAAATTGGGCTACATCAATCGTTCAGATGTGTGGCTTCTTCATGAACTGACTGATTCAAATAAACTTCAGCGTATTTCAACATGCGAACTTCTTCTCCAACGACATAATAGCCAACCTTTTTTGAAGAGACTTGTCACTGGAGATGAAATTTGGATACTCTATGAGAATATCCATCGTAAACGGTCTTGGACCAAAGGTACAGAAGCTTTAACTGTAGCTAAACCTGGCCTATATCCATAAAAAGTTTTGCTATGTATTTGGTGAGACTGGAAGAGAGTAGTTTATTATGAGCTTCTTCAGCAAGATGAAACGATCAATTCAATATTGTTTTCAACTAGACAATCTAAAGGATGCAATTGCCAGAAAATAGCCATAATTAGCGAACAGACTATATATAATATAATTTTTATGCGTGTATTAACCAAACGCATGCCTTTTCAATGCAAATATCTTCATTAACCCTCTACTAAATATAAAAATTCAAAGCAACAACTCAATAACGATGAAAGTATACCCAAATTTGATTAGTTTAATTATATATGTTTACCATGCACATCACAGTTTTTTCTTCCAATTTGATCAGCTTGTCATATTATTCTTCGGCATCGGCCTCATTTAAAAATTCGCCAAAGTCTATCAAATTTCGCATTGTGATTTCAAATAATTTTATTTTATGTGCCAATCTTTTTCAAATATTTTTTAAATAAATATGCATTCATTTGAATTTAACGCTAGGCTTGTTTGGGATAGATTCAAAATCATCAATTGTTGACATCGATTATGTCTTTATTATGAAGGATGCTTATTAAATTCGAAAGATCCGAAGTATTCTAGTGTAACCGAATTCTGTCATTCTGAAAAAAATAATACAGAGACGATCAATAAAGGCTCGATCGAAGATCCTTTCCTTTTTATTCAAGTTTAATCACATATGATAAATACATTCTCTTATGGAGATCGTCTACTCGAGAAGAAGACTACGAATACATTGTATCATTTTAATCGTTCAAATGACCAAGTGCTAAAGATGATCTGGTTGTTTTATAATAGGTTCGAAGTCATCGAGCATTAAGTAATAAAATCAAATTTTTCGACCACAAGACGCAAATTACCGGTCATTATGACGATTCGATTTGCGACGCTTCCGCATATGTCCTAAGACTTATCTGGTTCCGATGTACGTGCGGAAACGCTGTCCGAATAACCGGTTTCGAAAATAATTCATCCACATCCACTTTTGACAGTCGGTCGAAAATGGCGAGACGTCTTTTGACAATCGCCAAAAGAGCACCTCGGATTTTTTAATCGCATCCATAAATCTGCGACGTGCGATCCTAATTCACGGGGAATTCCCTGTCCGATTTTTAATCTAACTAATTTCGAATTAACCCTTTTACGCCGGCGAAAATCGACCGAGCGTGATTACTTATGGCGATTCGACCGATTACATCGTCACACATAAATCAACTGCATCATCGTCATTAACACGCCACATCCACGATATATTTCCGCGATTTGTATCAAATGTTACACTATTTATCCTAATGCAGGCTTCCATTTATGCAATAGTCTCATTATATTCCTAAATTTCTTTCTTGAGTTTCCGCAATAGCATTTCCTCCGACTGTTGCTCCGAATGCATTGCAAAATAGCACAATTTGACTCAGACGAGTCATGCTAAAGATGCTATAATGATTCATTCAATAAAAATAATGATAAGCTCCTTAATTTGCATCAATCAGAAGACACCATCTCTATGAATTATGTCTGTGAATACTTCAATCTAAATAGTCCCTGGTTTGCCAATAAAAAGCCACCAATCTATATCAGGTAATGATTTTTCTGCAAAATGTCCCATTTATGGCACTAGATTTATTACAAATATATCTATTGTTCTGAATTTAGTTTACAAAAAATGCTCAAGTCGACAGTGAAGTCTAAATGCAGTCACAGGTAGGGAATCCAATCCCGGGATTGGACACTTTTAGGTACTTAAGATTCCCGGGATTAGAAAACGTGATCCCGAAAATTTCGGGATTGAAATTTTTATCTAACAGAAATCGTACACCTCACCAGCACAATAAAGGCTACTAAATTGAAAAATTTCCGCCGAATTCTTAACACTTAGAAATAGTGGCGTAACTATTAATTGGCGAGCTTAGGCGACGCCTAGGGGCAGTGACTATCTAATCTATGTATACATATATAGCGTACATGTATGTTTTTCAAATTGTTATATTTACCTTCCCCACCGGTGATGTATTTACTACACCTCGACTCTAATAATGGGAATATCGATATGAAATATAATAGATACGGGGTTCAGATTTTTTGTATTCCTCCGTAATATAATCACGAATCGCATCAAAGTATTATAGTATATAAGTATTCATCTGAAGCGACGGAAATAAATAATTTGTCGGGAAATCGGGAATTTTGTGTCTCATCAGAAAGGAATTTTATCAGTCACATTGATGTTATTATACGAAAATGAAGGCTTTCGTGGACATCAACTCGAACTAGCATTTAAATATCTGATGACGATCCTTCCAACGAGTGTGGAGGCTGAGCGTGCATTTTCAGCAGCAAGTTGCCTGACTTCCAAGATCAGATCCAGACTAAATGACGAAACGCTCGATAGTTTAATGTTACTTCGGGATTGTCTAATGAAATCCCGAAATCCCGGGATCGAAATTTTGGCTCGGGATTGGATCCCCTAGTCACAAGGCGTTAAAGGAAAGCTCTGGACTGATTTTAGGAATGAAATGAATTGACGTGTGATTGAAGTGAAATCTGGAATATATCTGTAGGAATTTTATGCAAGGAATGTATAGGAAGGGAATCGAAGAGAGTATCGGAATACGGTCTATAAACGACACGAGGGTCCCAGGCCCTGGGATAGTACTCTTTTAGGGGCTAAAGACGTACATTTCAAAGTCAAATGGATCAATTTCTTTGATTTGGTGATCTAAGTACATAACATGATAATAATAAATGACATTGATAATGAAAAAACAATTTTTATAAGCCATAAGAATGAAATCTATTTGAAAGCTAAGAAAAAGTCTTATAATAATCAAAATTCACTTTGTATTGAACTTTTTGAATCACTTTCCCTTTGCAGATTATAAATCATAATCTTCCAATATTTTTGATTATTTAATACATATGATATATATTTTTGTCTTAAACCCTTTATTAATACCTGAATTTGATGCAGTTTACTCAACAGACGTCAAATGCTTGCCTGAAGTAGGAGTATAAATAAAATAATTTCCAAAATCTATTCACATATTTTCTGCATCTTGCTTGAAGCAAATATAAATTGTCTTTCTTTATGTTGAATCATCTAGTTCATTTATCTCTTTACTCCGGATCATTCAATATATCGATATTTATCAAGCAATCAGTCTGATTACACATAATGAATCAAAGTCTATAGCAAATCTCCCAGTGCATTTGGAAATCCCAATAATCTATCGAGCAATTTCTTCGCCAATTACTGAATTGGATGCACTTATTCGGAATTCCAACCGTTCATTTCGCGTCCAACGTGAATGTTATATAAATGGAAATTTTCGGCATCTCGAGCGAATTTTTGCGATTCATTTTAATCGCAATATAATTGGAAATGCTTTTGTAGTTTTTGAACAATTACATACGAGCTAATTGTAACAATAAGACATTAAATGCAGCTGATTACGACTCAAATTTATATAACAGAGCGCCATTAAAGCCCCATACGCTTCTCCATGCGAGTTGAAAAGCGAAATTGAAATCTTACTCAAGAGATCGGATGTAGAAAATGCGTTTTAAATGATTTTCGGACCCATCCGTGATCTTCGAGAGAACGCGATCCGTCGTTAGTTTGATTCAATGCAATCTCCGGGATCATTTAGCCTTTTTAAAAGTCTTCTAAGACGTACTAGACTCGAGTACTTTACAAACATGTACCGTGTTACACAATTAATTATATAACGACCGTCGTAATTTTAATTAAAATTACACAAGTATTGCGTGATGTGTTTCCACTGCATTTAATAAAAAAAAATAATTGTACACACAAATAAATGGCAAAGAACAAGAGCGACAATCGGTGGTTGTCGACTTGTCGACAATTTACCTAAAACTTACCTGTCACGTCTTTCAATCATGTAAATTTGTCCAAAATTAATAAAGCAATTAATTTTATTAATCAACACTTTTTAATGGCATTTATTGCGAATTATCATACGGTCTAGTTCAGCTTCATCAAATGAATGCTGTGCGATTTTGGCACACTTTTGTGCCAATTATTAATATTCTTTACGCTTTATAGAACAGGTTTTCTAACAATCTCAATATATCGATATGCATAATTGGATACAAATGGTTTTTGATTAAATTCAGATCACTTGAATGATTGAAACATAAAATCATAATCGAATAATCAAAATACAAATAGAAAACATTACTCATATGTCCTCTCCTACCCTAAAATGCCTTTTATAATTATTCTATCCCGAGTTTACCATAAGAAAGCAATGGTAAACTCTGTTCGATACACGTCTTATGCAAAACAGGGTTTAATTGATTTTTGTGGTGATATAATATGCGATCTTCACCATTCTTATAACACAGAACTTGTTTAATTGTATTCATAATTCAATAAATCAAGACTTCAAATAATATTGTCTTCATTATTTTGTATAGATTATATCTTCCTATATATTTGCTATGTTCCCCAGACTGAGACTTTCAAATTTAAATGTGTTTCCTTGGGTTATGTACACAAAACTGGGACTTTCAAAATTTTAGTCAATAAACATAATATAGCAAGAGCTGGCAGCATAATAGTCCAGAAACATGCCAGAACACAACTATTAAATTATTCACATGTGTTAAACGACCTTCCATTAATACTGCCAACTCTCAGTCTATAAGTTAATATCCTTTCGTTTAATAAATTATAATATTGCATGTTACTAGTTCTAAATATTATACCTTTAATAAATGATTTATATTAACACATCGCTCAATAAGTTCGTAGGATTTATTTTTACTTCATACGATTTTCTTCTACATTTGGGGTTGTTTTTTCGCAATTTCTTAAATTTATTGTCGACATGATAATCCTAAAATTTTATTTATTTAATAAGCTAACTAACGAAACTTCAATAACTGAAGAGAGTAAATTTGACAATATTAATCATGTAGAATGCTTATTATAAAATGAGAAATGTTCTAAATTATGCTAGAAAATGAACACTGCTGTGAAGTATTTTGAACTCTTCTTGCTTAAATTAATATTTTTTTCTGGTTTTGTATCTCATCTACAGCTACAATATAAGTATAAATCCTGAAGGCATATTTCACAGGTAGATCATTCGGAATAAGCAAAGAAAAAGGACTTTCAAGAGTGCAATTTTGTACGTTGTCCATAATGAGAAAAACACAATTGTCAAATTTGCTTTGCACGGTCATACTAGCAATAAGAAACAGCATGTAGAAATATTCGATAAAAAAGCTACAAGAACCTTTAAAAACTCAAATTTGCCTCGAATGAAAAATTTTATAAGATGTACCCATAGAAATTTTCGTTTTTTAAATGAAAAATTTGAATGTTGATTTTTTAAATTTTCAACATATTATTATAAAATTTAATTTCCATCGTTAGATAAAACCTCTTTCCACCTATCTGGTAAAATTTTAATGCCTTTGTCATAAAACATCGCGGACTTTGAACGAAAATATTCTAAAAATCCATTTTGACCTCATCATTTGTTTTGTTATTTTTCCCTTCCAAATAATATTGCATAGATCTAAAAATGATGGAAATCTGAAGGAACGATGTCTGAAGAATAAGGAGGATGTTGAAATGTCTTCCATCTGAGGCTGTTTATATTTTCCCGCGTTATTTTTCGTAAATTTCGAATAAATTCTTCATTCGGTGAAAATCATTCCATTGTAAATTGGGTTATTAAATTTGAATTTTAAAAATCACAATTTATTCTAGATGAATATAGTCACCAAAAGAGCATAAAACACGACTTTAGAATGTGCAGCAACCTAGCAATAAATGGCAATCATTTTGGATTCATAAAGTTCAAAAAATCTTATTATGGAAGAAGTGTAAGCAATCTTGCGAAAATAAAAGACAAGGTTTCCAAGAAAAACTGTCAGATTTCTCATTTTCTTCTTTTGGGGTACATTAAGGGGCACATTTTGCATAAAAGTGTTGAAACTCAGACAATTACGTCACTTCAGTTGCGCTTACAAAAACGATACATTAAGGATCCAAACGGTACCAGCCATGGTTGTAAACAAAACAAATGCCTGATTCTTACAGCAAACGAATAATGGAGCTTTAGAAAGCTCACCTAAAAAAGATTCAAGGTTGTAAATAACATCATTAAAGACGATAAGTGATGAGGGTGGCGGAAACTCTTTAGTTTAAAATGAAATTTGAGGGTCGACCGATCGCCTTAGACGAGGAAAGTAACTGTTACCATATTTTCACATCCCCTTCTCCCTTTTATGGGACTCGATAATAAAGGATTCAGAGATGTAATCAACACCCTCTGGTATGCGCATAATTCACAGGGATGAAATGAACACAGATCTAATCATAGCCATGGTTGAAGAAAACCCGCGATATACAGTTCGCGAAATAGCTAAAAAGTTAGAAATTCCACGAACATTCATCCATAATCATCTGACAAAATTGGGCTACATCAATCGTTCAGATGTGTGGCTTCCTCATGAACTGACTGACTCAAATAAACTTCAGCGTATTTCAACATGCGATCTTCTTCTCCAACGACATAATAGCCAACCTTTTTTGAAGAGACTTGTCACTGGAGATGAAAGTTGGATACTCAATGTTGGATGAGAATATCCAACGTAAACGGTTTTGGACCAAGGGTACAAAAGCTTTAACTGTAGCTAAACCTAGCCTAAATCCAAAAAAAAATTTGCTATGCATTTGGTGAGACTGGAAGGGGGTAGTTTATTTTGAGCTATTTTGATGTAATACAAATTATTGTTTATTTTTTTCTTAATATGAAAACGAAAGAAACTTATGGGACACCATAATAATTTCGAGACTTGATAGCTAAACGATAGTGATAACTCTGTAAAGAGCAAAATCCTTTTGGGCTAGCAAGAAATGATCCTGCTTGAGAGGAAATGCAAAAAAAACAAATTGTAGTAATTGAAGATAAATTAGATCACAAAACAATAATATATTTGTCAAATGACCAAGTCTTGGAAAAATTCATTTATAATTTGTTATTAACACTGCTACGACTTAAGATTCTAGAAGTAAGTTCACACTGACGAGTCGTACGAAGCGTGGATCTTAATGAGCGCCATGCACGAAAATTAGCTCCGACCCGTCCATAAGAACATTGATCTTTAATGTTGACGCCATCCAAGGAATCTGTCGAATTTGTGAAAGGATAGCATCAAGGAGAGAGCGGTTTGTCCATTCGAATAGCAACTGGTACTTTCGGTCAAATTGGCATCAGCAGCCAGCGCCTTTATCTGGTCTTCCCTGCGAATGATATAACCTTGCATGTTGAACCCCTTTCACTCGTAAATGTTGCATTAAACACTAAACTAGTATAATACTTTCCAAAGCTATTTCGGACTCGTGTTTTGATGCAACGTCAATGTTTGCACCTGATCTTGTTACATTCTATACCAAATATCTGCGCGCATTCATATCCGACTTGTTTTCGAAGAGGCGTTTCGACCAGTCGCAATACAAGCTGCCTCACAAACTTGATCGATCTTAGATATCCGGAAGACGTTTCTAAACACTCTGCACACGAACCCAAAATAAAATGATTTAAATCGACAAATCCCCCTTCAGCTGTCGTGCTAAAATCATATTTGTGCGATGAAAGCGAAGATTGCCACTAGCATTTATTCAGATCAATCCGGCGATATTGACAGATTAATATTTCAAGCTTTCAGCGCAATAAATGCATTTTTTGATTTATTAAAACACGTTCGTAGATGATGCAACTGTTAAATTATGCACGTCATGATATAAACAGCTGTTTCAAGTTCAATATCTTGGCATACGAGCAATGCTATTGAACTTTATCTTGGATAGTTCAAGAACAATGTGATAATGGTTAACTAATCGAGGTCAGCTATGTTTGCTCTTTTAAGATAAATCCGCAACAATGCAGGATTTATTCGAAATTTACGAAAAAAGAGTAACATAAATAATCTTAATACAGGGTGCGGCAGGAAAACTCCCTTATTTGAAACGCGCGCCCTAAAGCGACAGTTATTCCAAAAAGGATGGGATGACACTTTTTCTAAAGAACAAGACCTAATGTTTTTTATCGTGTAGATTTAGTGACGATCGTGTAGTAAAATATATTTAAATGTCACTCTGTAACATGAAAAAAATAATTAAACTAATACCTCCTATAGTGTTTTTTTAAATATGGTAGTTTACGCTTGAAAGAAAAATCAATCAATAGTTTGAAGCAGCAAATGATAAAAAAAGCGTAGTCTTATAAGATCAGGCAAGATTTAGCATTATTAAAGTCACTCAATCAAAACCTTATTAAAAGACATCATTGATGGTTTGATGTGCACGTTTATATAAAATTATCCTTATTGGATATAAGTGCATCAGTAATTGAGAACGTTGAGTGACTATGAAAAAGCAAGTATCGGTACAGATCATTATTTAGACGAAATTTACCATCGAAGAACTTCTGTGAACTTATTTTCGAAATAAGGCGGGAAAACTGTTTCATAAATGTGCCGTCCAAAGTTTTAAACGTGCACTTATGCTGTAGAAATTAATTATTGATTACAGATTTTAGACATTCCATCCGTTACATAAAATCAGGTCTTCAAACCGTTATTTTTTTCATTTCGGTTTTCGTTCCGGTTCAGGTCCAAACATTTATATCGGTTCGATTAAGATAAAATATGTAAAAAAGTTTAGAATTTATAACAAATACGAAAACCACTGATTCTTCTGACTGAACCCAGTTAATAACCTATTATAGATTCACTTCTGACCTCCATAAGATAAAGTTCAACAGCATCCCTGTACATCATATTGAACTTGAACAGCTGTTCATGCCATGTATAGCAATCACCATAGCGATCATATTTTCCATAGAATGGTTGCACATTTCCCTGCAAATTTTCATTGATTGACACAGTATTTACTTCTTCAAATCCTGAAAATCGAGATAAATCTTAAACAAAAAAACGTTGGTACAAAATTCTTTAGCCGTTTACCATTCAGGATTTAAGCCACCATACCAATACTGGATACAAATCAAATGGTCATCATTTGTGTTAATAGTTTCCAGGTGATCTCCATAGGAATGGAATATTCGATTCGATCGCTCAAAGCTTACATTCTTCGCAGTATCTTTGTCAATCGGTTTCATATTGCTTCAATTCACACAATACAATAAAAGTCCACGTAGGCTTCGAATTAGATATTTGATGGAAAGCCATGGTACAATTAGATCTATTCAATTTTCACACTGTGAGGGATTTCACAAGCTGTGAATGCCAATCAAAGCTATCAAAGAATGACAAGAAATAGTTAACAAAAAGGATTTCTAATGCGGTTGGCAAACACATTGAAAATGCGAACATTATTAAAGTTGGACGTATTTAGCGGCAATATTTTTTTAAGCAAATTTCATTAGTTTATTGATAGGATAAGAGTCTGTATTTCATCAATTTTCCATAGTTAGACAGCAAATCTACGAATGTTGGGTAAAGGATTTTTTTCTTGCAACTTGCAATAATCGCATTTGTAACCAAAATAAAAACATGCGGAAGGAAATTTCATCAATGATATACTTTTTCTTCTCTTCTATTGAGTATTTCTACGGTTGTGTCAAATCATTGTTCCAAGTTGACGTTGTTCTGGATCAATTGGATCGACAACAGTCAGACAAACATAAAGAAATGTTCTAATGACAAACATTGACGAAAAACTCTTCCTTTTTACTAGCGTGCGTTTGTTACAGGCGACCAGACATGGAACACTAAACATAATTGCCTAAGTAGATATCAGATTAAGAAACAATCTCAGATTTTAGCATACTTTGACTATAACATTATAGTTGCTTAACCCACTTGATTATCTCCCGAGTCAGTGCCTTGCAGTATAATAAAAATTGTATAATGTATGAAAATATTGCAAGCCTCATGTTTCCGCACGGTTTCTTCCTGCTAAACTTTCTTGTTGTTATTCCATTCGAGTTGCATTTGTAAATCCCTTATATCATCCATGTTAACTATTTGTTAAATTACCATAATTTGTTACAATTCAACGCATATGTTCAAAGCATTCCGTTTTGTAAATTGTTTATTACGCAATAAAACCTTCCAATAAATCATCATCATCATAATGCAGTCACACGCAGTTCACTGGAGAACTGGAGTCTCTTCAATATCAATTCATGGAAAACATACATATCGTCTGTATCATACATTCACCTCATTGTGCACTTGATTTCGAATTTCAGCAAATCAACGATGGGTGAAATTATCAAAGGGTGCTTTGTGGGTGGTTTTTAAAAATCGAGCATTTTTTTGTAAGATTAACGGAAAATTTATCGAAACGATCGTATTGATTTTGATGGAAATAACTTCCTGTACTATACGTAATTCATTTTTTCTTCTCAATTGCTTATATACCAAAATCGCTCCTGAACTCTCAATGGTATATTTCAGTCCTCGTACAATATATCCTTGCCAATTCAAGAATAACAAGGCCCTCTCCTTTGGATATTTATCCTCCAGGTTGGACCACTTCAAAACGATACAAAATGCAATGGAAGATTATGTCAGTCATTGCACAATCCCTCGGCATATGTCGTTTTAACCCAGATATTCTATTCTAATGTAACGAAATTTATCTGGGAATAAAAACAAACCCTCGTATTTATTATTTTTGTTATAATTAATATAATTCCTTTCAATCCTCAATAATGAACCCGATGGGCGGTTCGAAATATCGGACAAGGTAAAAAATCCGTTCTTAATTTTTGCCTTAAATTAACTTAAAAGCGATCGAATACCCGGTTCTTTTTTCAAACGTTTTGATAATTAAATTTATATATATATAAGACATTAATTAAGAAAAAATCGGGTATTCGATCGCGTTTGAGCTATTTTTTATTCCGATATTTCGGACCACCCATCGGGTCCATTTTCAAGGAATAACTGCCGTTGTTGTTGTTTTGGTTCATGAATAATATCAGAGAAGAAGAGGTTGTGTCCCAATGACTTCGATTGATATGCTATTCGAATTGAAACGTATGCAGTTTCCGGTGCGAACATCAACAAAGAACAGAAACACACAGGGTATACGTGCATGCTTCTCACATGGATAGCTGTATATGGGCTGCTCACGCCCAAATCATTTATTACCGGATGGTACGCATCATACGAAAAAGTATTGTGAATCTAAAAGCATTTCATTAGCACGGCATAAGCATAATCTTTGGGACGAATATAACAACATGGGGAACCTCCCGGAAATTAAAATTAAAATAAAATAAAATTCCATGTCTGCACGGGCACGCTTCTTCTCTACTTCGTATGGTGACTTGCATACTGAGCGCGGGGGGAAGCTAGCTAAATGTTCTAATTTTACTTTGAGATTCTTAGACTAGGATAAATATATATAGATGAAAATAATTGTATAAATATATGTTGTATAGGGTAGGGAAGAGTTTTGAGTCTCACTTGCGGCCCTGAAAAAAAAAGGGTGCGAACCCACTAATTGTTACCGGTCGCAAGGAAAGGCCTTTATGACCCAATGGAGATAATAGAAAGCCCCGAGGATGCATTTTCCCCCAAAAATCTTACAAAAAATCCTAAATGTCACAAAATTAGTTGGTCACAAAGTTTCCGTGCCCAATCGGACCGAGTTTCGGACCACTGACATAACGAAGGAATGCATCGCGATCGGAAGTCATGCCCGGACATTTCCACAGAACATGGTCTGCGTTCATGAACGGATCTCCGCATGGACACTTCGAAATTGTTGAAAGCCCAAACCTAACCAACGAGGCCCTAAATCGCCCATGTCTATGAGATGTCACCAGGACGACCCGGCAACATCTCAGGCGGTGCCTAACTGAGAAGAATAAAGTGAGAGGTGTCGGCCGACGACCGACACAGACCACCTCTCCTCTCATCTAAAAAAGCCGCTTCCTTGACGCGACGACGAAGATCGCCGAACGCGTCTAAAGCATCCGCCTTTATCTGGATTTTTTTGAATCTTTGGGACGGGAGGAAATATAGAAAGTCACCAAACAAACTTGAACAAACCAATAGATATATCACCCACGGGATGACAGAGTATCAGAACGGACGGAGGATGCTCACAAGGAGCATCACCAAGGCGCCGGCAGTTATCCCGCGTCCATGAGTCCGACAGGAGACTCGAAATATCAATATATATTTGAAATCTTCGAGCAATTTTCAAATCTTTGCAATATGAAGTGCATGGATATTTGTTATATGACATTTACATAACATTTATTTGCAGGTCTCAAAAATTGTCGTAAATAATGGCAACAACATCATCGCGTTAGACTGCCGTTTAATTAACTTGCAATATCAAAACGACAAAATATCGCTACCTCCCATATTATAACATATTATATGTGACTCTCCTGCAATAATTTCCGATAACTAGAAAAGACGATTTTTGAGTACGAATTATATTTTACGTGACAGCTAAGTAGGCTTAAGTGCAAGTCATTTTGAAAATCATTTTTTTTAAATCTATGAGTTATTGTTGATTTTATATAATTCTAGCTAGGTTAGTTATCTATCTTAATCCCAGGAACAGGCTCTATATCACATCAGTTATAAGAATTCAACTTTCTAATATTGTGCACAAGAAGATTTGCAATTCGAGGATCCAACATGATCCATGTCATTAGGTTGTTTTTTTTAATTTTATATGTTACGTTTTAAATTTAAATATTTACTAGATAATAAATAAATAATTAACAGTTGTTTGAATTTTTTTAACAACCATTTTAGAATTTACGAATGGTTCCTTCAAGTTCTTCAATACGCTCATGAAATATTTGTCAAATCTCATCAATCTTGTTTAATTAATATTAGATAGCTTAGATTTAGAAGTATGAACTGAATCATAATTATTTGCGTTATGAACATGCTAAATTTTTCAGGATCAAATCTCCGTTGTGGTTTCGCAAGCTGTTTATATAAGGTTTATACGAAGGTTGCTCGTATTGAACTTGTCCAATGCCATATCATTCATCAATTTTTTGTGGTGGAACTTTCATGACGTATTCGGACATTCTTGTTTAACGTTGTTATTGTACATGAAATCTTTCCATCGAATCTTTAACGGAATACGAGAATTGCATAATGAAGTGTGACTGATGGCGTTCACTCTTGCGGCTACCTTACTTTGTGTATTCGAATTACACATGTTGAATAATGTTATATAAAAGAATGGACAGGAAAAAGACTACGTAGACTCTGTAAACAATCAAGCATTATGTTCGACTCAATTATCGATAATTTTATTTGAAATGGCAGCCTGACGTAACAAAAGAACCATTCGAGCAATCTAGTGTGAATCTTCTTCCTGTTTTATAGATTTACATCGGAGGACTTCAAGTATTTATAATGACCACCAGACAGACCGTCATTATGTCCGTAAGTGGTCTCGAAATTTACTTTTTATTGTCTTGCTAGGATAGCATTTCTTCGGTCGTTAATGGTGTTATAAGCAGTGTTTACTCGGAAAAAGAAAGAACCATTTCCGTCTTATTGTTCAACGGATGCATCCATTTAGTAATGAAATTATTTGAATTTTAAAGCATCAATATTCAATAGAAACTCGATTATCCGTGGACTTAATAGGGGATGAAAGTAGTCCGGATAACGAAAATCTGAACAATCGAAAATAATCATTACCGATGTGACATTTGCTAGAAGAAATTTTACAGTAAACATTTCATCGATCTGGCTTAAATTTTCTATAGATGGGTGTAGGGAATCCAATCCCGGGTTCCCAGACAGTTTTTAGGTGCTCATGAATCCCGGGATTAGTAAACATAATCCCGAAAAATTCGGGATTGAAACTTTTATTTAACAGATATCGTACAACTCACCAGCACGACGAAGGCTACTAAATCGATAAATTCCCGTCGAAATCTGAACGCTTGGAAACAGTGGCGTAACTACTAATTGACCAACTTAAGCGACGCCTAAGGGCAGTAACTGTCTAATCTATGTATACATATATAGAGTACATATAAGTTTTTCAAATTGTTATATTAAACTTTCCCTACCGGTGATGTATTTACTACACCCCGACTCTAATAATGGAAATATCGATATGAAATATAATAGACACGGGGCTCAGAATTTTTGTATTTCTCCGTTATATAATTACGAATCACATCAAAGTATTATAGTATATAAGTATTCATCTGCAGCGACGGAAATAAATAATTTGTCAGAAAATCGGGAATTTTGCATGTTTTAATCCATATCTCAGCAGAAAAGAATTTTGTCAGTCACATTGCTGGTGTTATACGAAAATGGGGAATTGTATATAAACTCTTCGCCGAATCCTTCCTTCTCCACAAATAGCTTCAATGTGTCAATGAATGTGTTTGCTGAAGGTTGGTCAGCAAAAAGCTTTTCTTCGTGCATTTCAAGTTCCTTGATACCATGTCATCCTTTGAATTTTCAAACTAGCCTGAACTTGCTTTGAAGATGGAATCTCTATTTAATTTTGTATTAAAAAATATTGCTATTATTTTTACACAATAATGATCCAGATATTGGCTGTCCAGTTGATTGTCTTTGTATGAACCGTATAAAAATATTTACTCTCTTTAACTTCTGTATTTCTTAATTTTTCTTCTGATATTAAACAATTAGTAAACTTCGTAATATGCAATCCATAAGGTTGGATCATATAACACCAGGAAACAAATTAAATTCTGGAGTTCCCAGTCTGGGTACATAGCAAATATATAAAAATATTATCTGACCTTTAACAGGATGAAAATAAATTAAAGATTATAGTTTTATTAGATGAATATAATCAAATAAATTCTGCATAAGTCTAAAGTCTGAACGTCTCAATCTAAATTTACTCTACTATTTAAAATTAAATACTGTGGCAATCAATTAAAGCCTTATGGGTGGCTGGATTTGCAACCATAATTGAAATATCAATTAAAACAATGATAGTCTTACTACTCATCCCTAAAATTCCTATTTTAATAACCTCATTATTATCATATGTAGCAATGGTGCACCACCACATAAAAATGTCTTCCCTATAAGTCCTGATGGATAGAATTCCTCAATCATCACAAATAAGATCTATGTCAATTGAATTCATTTAAAAAATATATATATTGAAAATGTAAGCGAAACATCATCACCTTTGGGATTCGATATTTATAGGGGAGGTTTTAATGTCACATTCGTAAATATTTCAGTGTTAATCCGAAATTCAAAACATCCCTTTAACATATAATATTTCCACGATTCTTCCACGACGAGTCTTTATACTAAGCTTCTATCATTTTAAATGAACGATTTTCGACGACGTCCAAATTAATATTTCTCAAATACATTTCAGGGATCTGATGAAAATCTTCGAAGGGCCGGATCCGGCCCGCGGGCCATAGCTCGCTGACCGTTGCCTTTAACCAAAGACTATTGAGCCATTCCTTTTGGAAATTTTGTAGGATCCAATTCAAATAAAAACGATGGCCAATGTTAATATTTGCATTGCTTCGGCACTAGATCTACTTAAAAAAGTGCATTGACCGAATATTACTGCGTCTCGTTGTGTGTATTCGATCTGAAGTGTTCGTTGCATGTTGGCCTTTGTATTCCTCGTTAGAGAGCTTATCTGATTTCGTGTGATAGAAAATTTCTCTATATTGATTAAATCGAATGCACACATTTTTTATTGCCATTTGTTTCTTCGGCGTTACGACTTGAAGGAGGTCGTTATTTCTAACGAGCAATTACTAATGTAAACATCGGCGAGGAGGTGATTTGTATTGTTTTTGTTCACTTTCAGATCAAACTCGCGGTTTGCGAAAATTCCACGGTTTGACCTTCACTCTCTACATTCAAGTATCTTGGCTACTGGTAAGGCACTGCGGAAAGAGATGTATAGTACACATGTGATAATAACAAAACCGATCGTTATGAAACCGGTCACTTCCAGCTCGCGAATGGCGAAATCTTGTTATAGTTCTTTTTTTTTAAACTTTTTTTGCTCTCTTCACCTTTCCATTTGTCGCTTCAGAGCACCGTTTCTTAATGTTTTAGCACTCCTCGGTGGTCACATTCACCGCGCTTATCTAACACTCTCCCACATTATCATAGCAATTAGAAGAAGTACAGTTTCACAATCACACATTCCGGTTAAATTCATTATAATATTATAATTAATCCACTGTGATATTTTTTATTACTATTGAAGACACTTCCTTATCACAGAGCTAACACATCTCTGTAAACAAACAAGCTATTGTGTAGTATGAACCTGAACAAATCCATCATAGGTAAGGTAAAATTGTTTAACACTTAATTCTGTTTTTATTAAGGCTTCGAACCAGACCTGAACTGAAAACTGATAACCGGTAAAACCGTTATTTTTGCCTGAATGAAAACCTTAATTATGTTAATGTTCATCCTGTTAATTGTCCTGTTGAATCAATATTTTAGATAAAACCTTTTTTGTGCTGTAGATGCGTCCCGCAGAAAATCGCACAAAAAAAAGTTGCACTAAAAGAGGTTTGAGTGTATCCATGTATCCAATTCTTCCAATCCATTCCTATGTATCCAAACTGGGACTCCCAATCAACTCTTGGTCATTTGGTCATTGTGCCAATAACTAATAAATCATCGCGTGTGATTCGCCACAGTTTATAAATCACGCTTTATGAATGTGACAATTAACTCCATGAAATATTAAATTAATTCAGATACATAAAAAGATCATCTCACATTATCGAGTCAAAAAAAACTTGTTTTTTTTTAATTTCATTTTTCGAAAGGACATATCTTTAAGGAAGTCGTCTACAATTTTGGCGAAGAAATTCGAATTATTTCAATGTTTTACAGCTAATTCGCGTAATGCGCTCGAAACAATCACTCCATCCAGATTGCACCCCAGCGGTTCTGAGACCTGTACCTGCTTTTATTTGTAGGCCAAATGTTCCTATTGGGGACCTTTCTTATCCTTATTCTAGTAAAGAGCAAATGAAGTTAAAAAAATGTTAATACAGATTAAAAAAAGGCGAATAAGCAAGTGGAAAGTAAGGGCCAAAAAGGAAAGAACTCTGTATGAAGTGCTTCGAAAACCGAACAGCTTGCTAATAAATTATTTAAAAAAATATCTTATTATTATATCTTAGCTATTCGAATACATCTTTATTCAATAAAAAATTGAGAAATGCTATTTGGGCCACATACTATCACAAAAATTCGACTGATGATACCCCTCAGCATTCACACTGGAAGAAGGCGCAGATTCTTGGTGCGAATTGCAAAAACATGCAACTACAAGATCGTTATATTTGTACAAGCACCCTTCCTCTCTCACAGAGGATGTTCATCAAATCTTAAGAGTCATTTAAGAAGAATTAACGTCTGATAATCTATTGGAAAGATGCCTTGGCTCGTTTCAACGCGTGCGTATGGTCTATGTTACCGAAATATATTTTTGTAGCAAAAAATATGAGAAATCGCAACATATACTGCAGCCTGCATTTTTAAAGAAGCATTTAAACCTATTTTAAAAAATAATGGATAAAAAGATGCATTGCAATTCATGGAGACGCGCAACTAAGAACGTATTGTATTATATATGCCTTGCCAACCGCCAAGGTTCCGAATCTTCTAAATAAGCTAGAACAGTTCACAGATACACCAAATCAGTCAAAAAAGAAGAGGCTGAGACAGCTGAAGAGTTTTTTTAAGAAGCTGAAATCGCTGATTAGTAGTATATTTCCTTTTTCAACAATTTTCCGGTACTTAAAACTTTAAACGCGTTTTTTCTCGAAACGACATTTTTGCATGTGGTGTGGAAAGAATTTTGAAAAACCAAGTCGCCGATTCGTTTGAAATTTTACGAACTTATTTAAAATATATATGGCTATGGCATTTCACAAAAGCAGATCAAAATGTTTATTTTATCTAGCGTTTTATATTAAAAAATATCCCTAAAAAAAGTGTTTTTATCCAAACTTTTTTTCAAACCAATGCCATTTTGTTACTTTTAAACAAAAACTATAAATTAACGATACTGCGATAGCGACATGCTTACAGATTAAGAATCTTTTTGATTTTTTGTTTTAAGTAAGCCTGAATGAAAAAATTGTTTCACACCATGGACTTGCATCGTTTTTGACATGTCATTTTGATGCTTTAAAAATGATATAATTTATAGTTTTTTTAAATTACGAATTTATTTTTTTAGTATTAAATAAGAGTGCCATAATAAATCTCAAAAAGATTCATTTCATTATATGGTGTATTTACTGAGAAAAAAATTGTTAAAAATCGCCTATTTTTTGACTCGTCAAAGTGAGATGACCCCTTAACTCAAGCTTATGGAAGTAGAGCACGGAAAGACACCCTGTTACACATTTCTACTTAGTGTTTGTTGAACTTGAATTAAATATCATGAATAACTCATTAAAATACAGGTTCTTTGTAATTTGTGCGGCATTTCAATTGATTACATTTTGCTCGTTTGTTTGCGTTATTTTTACTTTCGAATGTCACACTGGATGCTCTTGCACTTGTTGTTCAAAGTCATCTTTGCAGGAATGTCACGTTGACAATTGCATTACTCTTCTGATGACATCCGGATGCTGTTCTTCTCAGCTTTCATATAAACTATCATTAAAATGGATATATCAACCGTAGCCTTAAAAAATACATTCATAAAAAAATGCCATCTTGATCTATCATTTAAATTTCGCAAGCAAAAAATCGCGAAGAAAACAACGTTATGTAAAAACTGGTTATTGATTTTTTCTTCCTAAGACAATGTAAATAAACTCCGATTCGAAGCGAATATAATTCCGTCCGTTTAACGTTGGATTTTTTTTAACATTCAATTAAAAATTTTACTTTTATACATGCCGAATTATCCCACTTGCAGTAACACGTTTTACGAACATATTATTTGTACATTTGATACAGTATTTATGTGTTTTTTTGTGTCGATTATAATTGTGTCGAGCTAATGGAAGACAGCTGGACAGCAATTCATTAACAATTCGTAAAATAGCGTTGGAATAAAGTGAGCTGAATTTGTATTTAGAGAAAACCAGTTTTCCAATCGTTGATGCGTGAGATAAAAAATGTTTTTCAATGTCTGTATTTTGACTAAAAACAGAACTTTAAATGACGGTTTCATTTCCATAAAAGGATCATCTGAATCAATTATTCTCACCGGGGTCACAAACGTCCTCTGGTAGGTGCTACAAGGTTGAAATTATAAAGGCTCAAAATTTATTCAAATTAGTAAATCGGTAGTGATATTTAACTAAATAAATACCGGTAATAATTATAGAATTTGGATAAAAAATTTTGAGGATTTTTTTTGTGCGATTTCAAACTTGTGCGTCTAGAATTAAAAAAAAAAAAAAAAACAATTTTGTTTCTTTGCATTTTTTCAAAGTTCAAAATATTTTAAACTACATCCTCCAAAGAAATTTCCGAAATTCCAATTACTTACGGAGCTATGGCTATTTTAGTGAGGCAGAAACTAAGCCGGAATGAAATCTTTAAACGCGTTTTTATCGAAACTATTTTTTTCAACACGGTTGACATCATATATCAAGTTCGAATTAGTACAAACCTTTCTTATATAACACTTTATTGTTTCTACCAAATTGATGTCAAAATTTAATTTTTAACTATTTAAAAAAATTAAAACTGAAAAAATATGGTCAAAAAATGACCATTTACAAAAATTATATATATATTATATACAAAAAAATATTATTTCTCTAGTGGATGTCTGACACTAGAGATGCCAAATGCCAAACAGCCTTAAAATGTTATTTTTTTAATTGCCTTTTTTTTGTGCGATTTTGGGTATATTTTATATAGCTGTTTCAAAGTTATGCGGTTTTTAAAATCCATGAAACGCATCTTCACTTTTTCTACGCGATTCATAGCTTTTTTGTGCGATTTTCCGCAGAACGTATCTATCGCACAAAAAAAGTGTACGTGGCATCTGTGCGGATGGTATTAATTTTAAAAATTGATATTGATATTTAAAAAGAAATAGAAAACCACCACATGAAAAATACTCAGAAACGACTTTTATGAAGATCTGCATTCAATAACCATTCATCATATATAGATCAAATAACACCAAAAACAATTTTTAAGTATTTACAAAAGTCATGTCAAGTCACATGATCTATCCAGCCGGTTATCAATGGCCGATCGATCGTAAACGCTTGTCTAATCTATGACACACATGCTGTGTCATCGGCCATTGTAATGTTAACGTGAAGCTTCTAAAGAAAATCTAGTCGATCTACAAAGCAATTCTGCTCTTCAAGTACAATATGCAGAGGATAAAGATACTATTATTTTATTTTAGTTTTCCATGTTAATTTCAGTTTTTTTTTTAAAATCAGAATGACAGAATAGCACTAATATGCATGCAATATATTATTTTAAATAGCACAAGTGGCTTAATATAATGTCATATATGAGCGGTTATGCACACGGATCTGTTAGTTGATGCGGGCGATAGCATATGTTAAAAAATAATCTTCTACCTTGATTGTAAAATTAGCCAAAATACACCTATATATTAGGGGAACCGAAAAGTAATAGGAATTTTAATACAGTTACAAAAAAAAACATTTATTAAAAGAATAATTTAAAATCTAATCTACAAAATAATTTCCATCCTTTTTAACACCTTTTTCCATCTTTTGGGTAATTCGGTAAATTGATTTTGTAAAAGTCTTTCGGTTTTTCATTAAAAAACTTTTCCAAGTGTTTTTTATATCACTTTTATTTGCAATTTTTTTGGAAGAGGGTTTAGTGGGTAAAAATCCCACACTACCACCAAAATGGTGGTGTCTTCTAAAGATTCCCCCCTTGGCAAAAAAGACTATCCCACCATATACACAGTAGTTTTGCCATAGGTATTTCTAATTTTCTGGGGGAAAACCATTGTCATTTTCTTATAGTGTTGTCGTAAAGAGAAGCACAGATAATGTGTTGCTGTTGATGATAAATCATGAGGAACCCAAACTCCTTATCTGGAACACTTCCAGTTGACAATGGATACCCAAGCTTATTTGATAGATCTGCGATAGATTAGCGGGGATTAGACTCTACTAGATTTAACCGGGGCTCATCGTCTATTTTTAATGGTCTTCCTGATCTAGGCGCATCTTGAAGATTTCTGTCGCCGATTTTAATTTTTTTCAACCATCTAGGACATTTACTAAGGACCAGTATATCGTCATATGTTCCGTTGATTTTCTGCATTATTTCTTTTGCATTCATTTTTTTATCGAATAAAAATATTATACAATGGCGTAAATGTTCTTCAGTAATTTTTGATCTAGACCTTTTTTTTATTTAAAACACCATAAAACTTTTTTCACTAGAAAGAAAAAAATTACAACGGTCTCAATCCACAAGCACTAAAAAATACGTGTTAACTTAACCAAGTCTCAATATAAACTAATTTTTAAATAGGTTAACCTAAAATTCCTTCTACTTTTTGGTCTTCCACTTCCAGGGCCATTCTTTAAATCAAAATTTCTGGAACCAATTTTGACATTTCAAATCGTAATCGATCCATTGTAAATTGGGTCGTCAAATTTGAATTTAAAAAATCATAATTTATTCTTGATGAATATAGTCACCAAACGAGCACAAAACACGGCATGAAAGTGCAGCAGCCCAAATGCAACTAATCCCCAAAAACGGTCAAGCAATGAAACGAAAACCATTTTGGGTTCTACTTATATCAATCTATACATATCTTACTAGCAGTTTTGACAATAAAATAGTGCGAGAGACAACTATGTCATAATAATTTCACACTTTCATTATTTGTAATGTCCTATTACAGTACATTAATTGCATTCACTTTTTGATTCTACATCTGTATCATTACTCACACGCCTTATTATATTAGGCACATCTATGACGACAATCAAGAGAACGACTAAATTATGTAGTCGTTTCGCAGTAACTTATTATTTAGAGTTAGTCAGATGGAAAAACCATGTCACGGTGACTTGAACCTTTTACTTTGTCATAAAAAATGCAACTATGTATCTAATCTATTGAAATATTTTTCAAAAAAGGAGAAAATAACTGAAAGCATAATCATGATGAAACCTAAAACGTTTCGCTGAAATAAAAAAAAACATATTCTTACGTTCACTTAAAAATATACAGTATATAAAATGCAAAGCTTAATTATTAAGCTTTCAATAGATGATGTTATTCTTCTAAAAGATGACTTTAAAGATATATTATAAAATTTCTTGTCAATGTAGAAATCACAGAAGATCCCCAAGTCGAAGAAAACTTTCATGCTTATGGGATCTATGTCGAACAATTGTATATATTGTTTTTATTTCATGGAACCTATCCTCTGTTATATAAGAACTCTGTCTTCTTTTACACAGTTCTATGCAATTATATTAATGAAGAAGCCTTCAGAGACCATAAATAATGATTAATAACTCACCCTGAGCATGCTTTCAACAGTCACAAAAAAATCAACACCGACAACAGCATACCCTCAAGTCGCACAAATCTATTGAAATCAATCACTCGACAGCAATTAACACTTTGCGATCCGTTATCACTTTTGCGGCATTTAAGAGCGCATTACTCCACTGTCGAAGAACACCGCTAAACAGTACGATTATCGCGTTCGTCTGCAGATTTATCCCTTTAAATTGCATGAGTGCATCATTTCATGAATAGCAAATGTGATGTGTGCACGCGAGCTTTTTTCTCGACCATTGCATTCTGGATGCACTTTCGTGGTAATGAAATCGAGATGGTCACGTGGAATGCTCACTTTTCCAATAATCTCTTATTCTAATCCGTGCTAAATACAATGAATCTTGGCCATGGCGTCAGATCATCTTATTTGTGTCGTTGGGTATTAGTATAATAATTTATGCGTTTTTCATTTTCTCTCAATAAACAGCCAAAATCTACTTTTGATCATACTTAAGACGTATCAATTACAACCATTACGATTGACATCTAATTAAATTCAGAGAGATTTCTGCTTGAATAGGTGACATTGGGATCTTTCAATTGACCCCGTAAAAAGAAGTAAGACACAGAGTTGTGTCCGAATTCCAGTGATTCAGAAAAAGCATTCTTACACGTTGAGCTTGGAAAGAGACAGAGACGGAGAGAATCTTGCAGGTCAAAGATTCTGAATGGGGGACAGAGATCGGAGATCGTATATTGCGTACATCGTACGATTATATAGATTGTTAACCCAAATTTATCGACTAATAATGATATGAGAACATGGGTCCATCACTTTACATTTGAGACAATGGAACATGGGGATCCTCAACTGCTCCGAGCTGTTTATTAGTACCACTATTCGGGAGCATGCCAGCCTTCTCAACAAAAGTGCACAGCAAGGTGCAAAACCTGAATATAAATGCCACAATGATCCCTAAAAGAGAACGGAGTGGCCACAAGGTCTGTGCATCTAATCGGTCCGCTTTTCGGACCGCTGATATGACGAATTAATGAGCCATACCTGAACATGTCGATTACGAACTCGCGAAAATCATGAAGGTGCTTGATTCGTCAAACGTCGAAAACCGTATCAATTTTGAAATAATTGATGTTTAGATGTGGATCTGGCAATTTATACATTTAATAAATTGATTTTTCAAAAGAAGTTTTTCACCACTGATTAATACTTATTGTAAAT
This sequence comes from Stenopsyche tienmushanensis, assembly GCA_008973525.1. Taxonomy (NCBI): domain Eukaryota; kingdom Metazoa; phylum Arthropoda; class Insecta; order Trichoptera; family Stenopsychidae; genus Stenopsyche; species Stenopsyche tienmushanensis. The sequence goes on from WACJ01000026.1 coordinate 1,076,754, forward strand.
AACATAGTAATGCATTGATATGCTTAATTTTCTATGCAATATGTCTGATTCTTCAGAGCATTGTGGTGTCATCGACGACACACTAACTGGTCATCACTCAAACAACCATCGCGCCAAAACACCACCGCGCCTTTTTCTTCGACTTTTTTACTGTCGATCTTTTCACTGCTCGGTCAATAAATTCGAAATGTCGCCAAAAGCGATTACAAAGTCAAATAAACGTCATGGTCTCGGCTTCGAATACCGCATATCCGATGAAACGTTTCAGATAAGAGCACGATCTGCATGTAGTTTTTGCATACAAAGTGCATAACTTTTCCATTCACCGGCCATCTATTTGCAAAGTCAATCCATCAAATAATCTCAACAATTTCACAACACAAATGACATCATCTAAGCCAGCGGTTCTTAAGCTTGTGTAGTCCGCGGACCCCCTCTTGATCAAAATTTCTCTCGCATAACAAATTGCGTACACAAACAATATTTTTACTATATCTATGTTCTTTCCGTAAGTGTAAACAATAAGTTGGCAAAGTTTTATCGCAGTCGGATGAACGGTATGGCAGCGCATTAAATATGAACAAACAAATATTAATGTTTACATATTCGATAGATTCGTTCAATAAATCAATTACATCCCTCGCGTATATACATATCGTTGCGATACGTATTACACATTAAAAACCATGCTAGCACATGTTTTGCATAAAATTACGACGATGTTATGAATTAATTGATTGAAAAAATCGACAGCAATCACTGCCAAATAAGCGAGTTTTTGTGAATGTTGCGAAATTTTTAAACGGCTGCAGCAGTTCGGCAAGCTGCACGGTCAATGATCCTACTGAACGTGATCATATGCGCGCGCATCCCAATTCGAATATAAAACAGTCACGGCTCTCGTTCAGTACGCTTGTATGGTTCCATAAGATTTCAAATAAATATGCATGCTTATTAAAAATACCTAATAATAAATAATACGATAATATTATAACACCTATATCTAGTACGAGGGGGATTCAAATGATCCGGAATTTTGCTGTAGAAACTTTTTCTACACAGTTGTCTTCATTAGAAATACAAGATTTGGAGCACAGTTCGGTGATCTTCAGTTCATATTATATATTGTTTTTTTTTTTTCATTTGGAAACGAAAAATATTAGCTAAAGATGTGTTTGTAGAATCTTATATATAAAAATCAATGTGTGTTTGTTCATATTTTATACGCTGCCATACTGTTCATCCGATTGCAATGAAACTTTGAGAAGTTGTTGTGTTTACCTTCGTGAATGTTATGGAATTAATACAAATATTGTTTGTGTACGCAATTTGTTATGCGAGACTTTTAACGGATACACCATATTGGCGCATATTGTTTAAATTTGAGGAAAAATACGCGTGCAATACAGTAGTTAAGCTCCACTCACGAGATAGAAGGAGACAGTCGGTCTTCAAGGCAAGAGCGAGTGTGCGCATGTTTTTGGATTTGAACCTAACCTAACCCTTCAGCCCACGCCACACGGGGCCTGAAGCAAACCTTAAGCAAGCCTAGTAATTATTTGAAAATAATAGATTTACAATAAACTTTCTTTTTTTATTTCATTAGTAAACATACGAAGGATGTTTATAAAGTAAGTGTACTCATTTTTTTTAAAGTATGTTGTGTGAAAAAATATACAGGATATTATTGTGATACACTTGTAGACTATTTTTCCACATAATCTTCATCCCGTTCAATGCATGTGGTGAGCCATGGCACAAATTTTTTGTATGCCCTTCTCGAAGAACTCTCCCGCCAGCTCCTTCCCCCACTTCAGAACCTTTTTCTGCACTTGTTCATTGGTTAAAAAATTAATTACACTCATGTCAGAGGTGAAAACATGACAATCTGAAGTCAGGGGAATACGAGGTATGATTCTAAACATCCCACCCAAATGATTCTAGGAACGCCTCGGTGGCTTGGTGGCATGCAATAAGCCCACTCCTCTTTCATTCTCCTCCTTTCCTGAGTTTTTTAGGGTCTCACAATATCGTTGTGCATTGATGGTCTCCCCTTGAGGTAGAAATCCGACCAAAATGATGTCTTTTTAGTTCCAAAACACTGAGGCTATGATATTTTTGCCCGAAATTGTGGTTTTTAAATTTTTTGGCAGATGGGGAATTGGTGTGACGCCACTATGACGACTGTCTTTTTGACTCAGACGTGTAATAAGCCACCCATTTTTATCTCCAGTCACAATAGAGCTCAGAAAATCCTCAGAAAGTCGCTTGAGAAACCCGAGGGCGCTAGTGACCTGCTCGCACTTGGCGGGATTTCTTACCGATATCTTTCACGCAACTGGACACTACAACGTGTGTTTACGTACTAACGTGTTCTTGCTATGCTCGCTTTGTCGGGAGATCCTCTTCTACCACTCAGTATTGCCAATCCTTAAAAAATAAAAATAAAACAGTCCGTTATAGTCACAATACACTTACTTTATGAACTTATGTCAAGATCTTTTAATCATGACCGCTTTTCATTTTTAGTTAATACAAGAATTGAAACATTTGACCACGTCACATCTTTAGCCGTGGCACACCGGTTGTGAAGCACTGATCTAACCCACTGTTCTAATACTAGGCTACCAAAGCAGCATCCAATCAAGTAGGTTCATATGTCATAAAATATTATTTTAATCCCTAACCTAAATTATCAAAGCCTCGTTTATTCCCCATTCTAATTGGGCGTCGGGGAATCTTTGCAATAATTCTCCGTGCTTCATACCCATACGTCATGATGTTTCATCAACGGTTCTGAATTGCATTTTGCGTTTCTAATTAATATATATCATCCATAACAACCGCCATCAGCGGAGCAATTAATTCGCGTTCGTTCGCAGCATGAAAATGAGAAGCAATTTAAAATTCGCATATCTATTTGAGAAAATAAAAGACGAACTCCACCCAAAAGCGCTCTATGCTAATTGCGAATGCGCTGCAATGCACACTATGCATAATATCATGGATTTATTCTCCAATTGCCGGAATAATTTAATTTAAGGCGAACGCGTTTTACGCGGTGAAAGTCGTGCAAAACTTGCTTTAGTGCAAAATTGCCCTTTTACTTTGTAATGCATGCACACGATGAAGTTCTTCGAAGTAGGCATTACCACTTTCGTTTTCAATCTGCATAATACCGTGTTTCCTTGGCGAAGTGCTCTTGATAGCAATCAAAAACAAGAAAGACAATCGATTATTGACAATCAATCTACGAAAACTATATTATATAAATCAAGCATTAGGTGTATTATATTATTAAATGTGTCTCTCTCTGTCTTGTATATAATTCTATAACTTTTAAATAATATAAAACGAATTTTAGATGGTGGTACTTTTGATCCTTATATTGAACTACATGGTGCAGCAGGGAAACTTCCTTATTTGAAATGCGCACTCTGAAGCGACACTATTTTATAAAAGAATAAGATGACATTCATTTAAAAGAACAAAATTTAATGTTTTTATACATTATACAGTAGATGAGGAAAAAGCGCGCGTGCGCCTTAGAGGCGTATTTTCCAAGCGGTCATGTAATCATCATGAATTTGGGAATCACTTTAATATTGCCCCCACAGATCATGTTCCTGATCGAAAATCAATGTTTTGTATGTGCAGAAATAAAACCTGGCTACTTTACGATCTTCAGTTGGTGGCTCGTTTATCCGATTTAACCCCGTGTGACCTTTTTTGTAGGACTATCTTTTTTTATAGAACCTAGTTTACACCGATCGTCCAAGGACCCAACTGAAGAACAAGTTTTTCTATCGAGCCGTGATGTTGCTAGACGCATAGGTGGAAATAGACGGGCGTCGAATAGAAAAACTCTCTTCTCTAAATAACTATTTATTCCACACGAGAGAGAGAGATATCTGGCTGCAGGAGGGACGACTTCCCGCAGCCAAGGCTAACCGATGACTCTCCCGACTTCCGCATTTTTAAATACATTTTGCTATATTTTGCCGACGGATAATATTGACACGAGTATAATGTCTTACCTAGAAATAAATTTAAATCTATATTGAGTTCATACGACATTTTTTTCAAACTTAAGTTACGCCATTCATTACGTTACGCCGTTACGACAGTACATTGTTATTTTGTGTTGATTAAACGTAGCTTTTTTCAATTTATCTCCATTCAAACAGCCGCTTTCAGTCATACAACGATTTCACATAGAAATTGTAAGAAATGCAGTGCTAATTAGATGTCCTAATAATGACACAAATCATCATGACACCTCATAACGCATGAGAAATGCACTTGCCGCCATTGTCGTAGTTGATGGCACCAATCATCGACGTCGATCCAACGAAAGATGATCGAAAAAAAGTTCTCTGATCCATGAACACAAGAACTTATGTATATTTAAGCGCTGTATCATTAAATGAGCCACTAACACGTATAACTTGGTTTACTATTTTTATAACCGGAAAATTTATTCGTATGTAATTTTAAGCTGATTGATTTTAATGGTTGCAATTAAAAGCTGTTGAATAAATACTCTAATTATGCTAGTGATGCCAAATTTTCATATATTTTTTTAGTATTATACATCTTCCTGAGGAAATCCCATGATCGTATGTTTAGATCAGGAGTAAGGATCATTTTATTAAAATAAAATCCAATTGTGAAATATATAAAAAATATCAAGAAAAAATACCATAATTTTATCATAACATTGCAACTTTATCATCTAGGTCAGCGGTTCTTAAACAGGAGTCCGCGAAACCATTGCTGGGGGTCCGCAGAGATATAAAAAAATACTTGAACAAGATATTTTCGTGGAATTATTTACAAAAAACATTATAAAAAGATCTATTTTGACTAAAAAATGTTTGTTGATTTGAAAAATTAAGTCACAAGGGTTGGAATGGGGTTCACCAAAAAAAGTTTGTTCAAGAGGGGTTCCGCGAAAAAAAATTTGTTCAAAAGGGTATCTGCAAAAGAAATTTAGTTCAAGAGGGGAAACGCGGACTACATGAGTTTAAGAACCGCTGAACTATGTAGTTTAAACCCTTATCGACAGTATTTTAACTAAATAACTGCAGAACAAGAAAATTAATAAATCTAAATATAAACTTATCGACATCTATAAATTTGGAATTCAAATATTCCAAAAAATAGCTTTTCGAATTCGATTTTTCAAAGATGGATTCCCAATAAAAAAATTCCTTTCAAATGCAACATCCAAAATATTTGATCAACCCTATCGGACCAGAAATCGTGAGACATACACTCGTGCATCGGTGCTAAAATCGTACCCTAAAGGTACACATCTAAACATTCTCAATATATTTTCTATATATAGAAACTCATATCGTATTCTAAAGAATCTTTTAACCGTCATAAAATTTGATTACAATTAACTGAAATCGCTATCGTCGAATAAGCAATTAACCTGTTAAATGGGCGGGACGTATATATACGTCCAACGTAAACTGCATCGAAACTGGTTAGGACGTATATATACGTCTAAAGCAGGCGGGACTTTTTTTTGTTTGACGAATATGTGAGTTGTCGATACATGTTTTAATATCAATTTAAGATATGTAGCAAATTGGTTGCACTTCGCTATTGTGTTGGAGTGGACGTGTACTTAGTAAACGGTGACTTGTAGCATGAGGTATGTTTCAAAGGCAAACTTATAGTTTTAAAAATGGAAGGACAAAGAAGACGTATTGAAGCTCAGTTCAGACAAGATCATGAAACAGCATTACACCTAAACCCTCACGCTTAGTTGAAAGGCATTTTCAAAAAACAAATGAAAGTGAACTAAAACCAGAAAATGTCACTACATGTCAACAACTGTTTTAAAATATATCACACAGAAGTTGAGTTTTGAATTTATGTATGGATTTATTGTTTTGTATTTGTTGACTTCTCTATGTTTTTATTTATCTAAATAAATAAAAAAAATATGTTCCATTGTTTCTTTTATAAATTCTAATAATATAAACTCACGTCAGGTGGGCGGGACGTATATATACGTCTTGTGTGCGCGCCCACTGTATGTTGCGTTATTGAAAAGGAACTTCCCCGCTTAACAGGTGAAGGACAGAATGAGTGTGAGTTCGTGTTGTCTTGCAAACAGAAGTTTGTTTTAATAATTAAGATACTCGCATCATTCTTATCTTTGACCAATTTTGTTGTACCCTTTTGACTATTCTGGATTAACATCATTAGCCTAATATCATCACTCCTTTGCAAAATCTACTCCTTTCAGAAGTAAACTGGAAGGCTTGCACGCTAACTCTGTCCTTTTATTTTCGCAACACTGAAATGAACAAATATTTTGTGCTATCAACAGTGTTAAAGTTCATTTATTGAGCCTGGTCCATTTTCAAGCGTTTTACTAGCAGCGGCGTAGCTAACAGAAATGTGGATTTACATTGGAACGTAGCGTGTATGTTCTCCGGTTTGAAAGGGTTAAGGAGTCATCTCACTTTGACGACCCAAAAAATAGGCTATTTTTAATATATATTTTTTCACAGTAAACACACCGCATATTGGAATGATTTTTTTTGGAATTTATTATAGCACTCTTATATAATACTGAAAAATAAATTCGTTCGTTCCTTATTATATTTGTAATGTCAGGTTCTAGTCATTTTCAAGTCTCCTATATTACCTTTCAAATTTTCCATCGTGATTATTGGTAATGTTATAAAACATTTTAAATTTTTGCATATTCATCCATTTTATTAATTTAACTTCATGTTAATATCTTCAATGGCTCTCAAATGTATACATTTCCTGTCCTCTTTCATTCATAAACCATGTAATGAAATTTGATTTATATGGTCAAATTTCAAATGCAGATGAGCTCTAATAACATATATCCAGGCTGAATTTGCTATAAGATTTACATGGCATATCACAGCTTGAATTGTATTTTCACTGCATTTCCCATAGTTCAAGCTTGCGCTCCAAATCCTTATCGGATATCGCGCATACAAAAACACCACCGTAATAGACTTTCTCGTCGGTCTGTGTTCAATGGGAAGATAAAAGCAAATAGATGATGTATCGGATAGACGACACGTAGTTATAAAAAATGCTAATGGGCGTGGGTCCATTACAGTGAGTGCAAGGAGGGCAGTGAGGGCTCCATTACGGCGATAATACTCTTTATCGGGATCCTCCGTAACCATCGGGAAAAATAAACATAACAGTAAAGTTCCTCTTCCTCAGTAATAACAGAGGAGAGCCGGTCCTCTTATCTCGGAAATTCCTTCGACTATTTCAACAATAACTTCTTCGTGTGTGCGTATCTTTGACTAAGTTCACACTAGACTGATCTCGAGTACATTGCAGTGCCTCTGGCAGGGGCGCCCAATTTTTTAAATTATTCACAATCGAATCATCACAAAAAATCATATTTAAGAGAAAATTTTACTCGGTTTTTCATACTTAAGCAGGGGCCGTCAAACTTTTGAAAAATAGGCCAGATATTATTTTTTTGAAACTTTGTGGTCCGATCTAAAACCATTTTTTCATCCGAGTAAATTAGCATAGTCTAATTTAATTTTGATGTGGTTTTCAAAAATTCCTCTTATGTGACCGTTACCAACCATTTTGACATGGTTTTTCATGGCGTATATATGTTTTTAAAAACATGGTTGCCAGCCACACCTCCTGTAGAATTCGAACCCAAAATTATTAAGTTATGAGTCCAATCGCTAAACCCCTTGAACGTTACGTATCACTGTTAAAAGTGTCATCCGTAGTGACACGATCTTTTCACCGCTAGGAGATAAGTCAGTTTCCGAGATGAATCATTCTTACATCTAAAGCATACACCACTGCAATCGGACATATCCGTCATTTTCTATTGAGGTTTGCTTAACTTTCACAATGCGGATATATCCGTCATACCCACTTTGCAAGGACTTTGGTCTTGACGGATATATACGTCATATCTACTTAAGGGGCTAAACGCGGGACTATCTACAGAGACCAGATCTTTAAATTGATTTTTTTAAATAGTAGCTATATATTGATCCTACCAAATCTCTCTGATTTTGTTCATTGAAAAGTTTTACAGAATTTAGAATTTTAAAAATATGTTCGGGATCCTTATGCTTCGAGAAAAAAGGATATTTCTATTTATACCTCTAGAGTCAATGAAAGTGGTCTGGCGAGACCATGATTTCTTTTCATAGAATTTGTATAGAAAATCTCGTTTTTATTCATGTTCCATACGGAATTTTTTATCCTTTCGCTCCATAACATATTTTATCATATTTCTCATGTTGATCTGTATTTTTATCTTTGTAGTAAGAAATCATTTCGCATCATATGTTTGGAAAAACCCATATTTAGTATGATATTTTTCTTTTGCCTGAACTGCAGAAAATGTTTTTACACTAAATGTCTGTCAAACCCAAATGTTGAGTCAGTGATTCAGGAATTGGATATCCTTGTAAAGGTATCCGGTATACTGGAAAAGAAGAAGAACGGTTATTATCGACAACTATTTCATAGCTTTCGATAGCATGGACAAACTACAACAGGCAGGGCTTACTTTTGCTATGACTATCCGCCGGAATAAAAAATGTATTCCGAAAGAAATGTTGCCAGAACGTCATCGTCCAATATATTAATCAAAGAAAGCAAAATTAAGCTGTGTAATTTGATACAATTTATTGAATACTGTCATGCAATTTGGGATTGTAGTGAGAAGATTTCGGCGAATTCAAATAAGTTGAACAGTCCTGTTTTACCGTTAAGATGTAATCTTGTTATATTACACTATTTCGAACGTATGTAAATAAAGGGAGGCCGATTCCTTTAAACAATATCACGCCGAAGTCAAAATAAAAGTAAAATTTGGTTCACTTTTTAAAATTCCATACGTGAATGGTACAAGTGCCTCAACCCTTCGAATGCGGCGAACTCAAAATAAATATATCAACGGCGAACATTTGTTCCAGTCATGGAATTCCATTGTTTGGAATCGTATAATCCGATCACGGGAATATAAAACTTGTAGTATTAAAGCATGACGGATCACTCTATCTTAAATGTCAAAAAGCACCACATATTTTATGGTCTTAATATGACGACTGGATTAATGCCCGATTCACGTGTAAGGCTCTCCCGGTGCTGCACCTTATAAAATAATAATAAAAAGTGTTAACCCTCGGTTGCGTTGGGGCTTTTCGAACACCCTAACGGCTCAAATAAATAATAATTTATCTCAAGATGGCCCGAATAAACGGCTGCCTTTAATGTGCGAAGAAATACGCAGTATGATTTTTTTTGCATAATCATAAAATATTATGTGAACTGGAAAGTAATCAAATTTTTAAGCCTTGTATTTTACCATCGATTTGAATCGAGACAGCCCAAGAAAAATGTAGAACAAAATTGCAAAGATGTGCGGAGATTTTTAGTACTTAATAATTGATAGAAATAGTCAAAATTTTATCGAATAGGTTAAATAAAAAAAATTAAGAGATTATCGAGTTCCCGTTATATTTTTAGGAACACATCCTACATGCATGTTTTCTAATCAATATATTGTATATATATATATTTCCTGTGGGAGGCGATCTTCACACCCACAGTTGCCCATGGAAGGGCTCGGCCATAAGTGAGCGCAAGACACCCTTCTCGGGTAGTATAGGATTGCTACCCACTAAACCACCTCCCTTGTCCTTCTCTGCCTCCCTGGTATTGTTTCCCACATTGCTTCAGGAGGACAGGTAGTCTGGCCTTTTGGTAGGCCCTATTCTAGTGTTCTAGTATCTCTTCAACGTATTCGCGCCAAAGATCTCAGTTCTTCTTGCTTTCATGCTGTGGACCACGTTGTCAACGTTGAGCTCGGCTACCCCGAGTGCTTGTTTCAGCAGTTTTCTCTGGGGTTCCCAAGCCTCACAGCCGATGATGGTGTGTTCTGCGTTGTCGACCTCCGCTTGGCAGTGTTGGCACGTTGCGGATGGTTATTTGCCAATCCGCTTCAGATACGCACCAAATCATCCATCTTCCCTTGCTGGACTGATCCCATCTCCGTTGCCAGGCTTCCCTCAGTTTCTGATCAAGTTCATTGCGAGTTTTAGGATCTTCGTAGTCCAAAGCCCTTTTCTTTGCCTGGAGGTCCAGCGGGGGTATTCCAGCGATCACCAGCACCGCATCTTTGGATACTGTCCTGTACGCTGCGGTGACTCGGAGCGCTCCTTGTCGCTGGACCCTGGCGAGTTTCTTTCTGTTGGTGTTGCGTCTGAGCGTCTCATGCCATATCGGGGCTCCGTACAGAAGCATCGAGTATATTACCTCGTTTATGGTACGTCTTCTGCACGGCTTTGGACCTCCAATGTTGGGCATGAGCCATCCAAGCTCGCTGGCCACCTTCTGCGCCTTCTGTGCAGCTTCTTCTATGTGTTTGTCGAGCTGTCACCAGCAGCGCGACGTTGTCCACGAAGGCAATGAGTTCTGCTCCTGCGGGTAGTGCCATGTTTTGGGAGACTGTTGTAGAGTACGTTCCAGAAGGTTGGTCCCAGATCGGACCCCTGCGGGACGCCCATCTCCAGTCTTCTCGTCAGGTCGTTTCGATGTGATGGACTTACCGGTCTTTGAAATAATCGCTTATGAGGTCGACTGCATACTGTGGAACTTTAAATTTATCATCCAGGGCTCCCATTACAGGTTTCTTGCTCCAAGCGTGGATCACCCCGGTCTAAAGCCATACTACCTGTTTAACAGTTCCGTTCAATTCCTGGATGGATTCTCTTCAACAGCATTGTTTCGAGGAGTTTTCCAAGACCGTTTCGGAACAAATACCAGTCTGGACGTATTCCATCTTCTTGCGAACTTTCGTACCTCTAGGCAGGCATGTATTCTGTCTAATATTAGTTCCGGGTACTCACCAACCATCAATTTGATGATCTCGCCAGGCATACCATCCGGTCTTGGCGCCTTCCCAGGTTTTATCCTCGAACCTGCATACTGTATTTCAACTATGCTGAACGATGCGGACGATTCTGTGCTGTCTCCGCTCCTTCCTCTGTGTCCCTCAACAGTGTCAGATTTATCTGGGAAGAGTTAGCTATGGGGTGGGATGGGTAAGCGCGAATTGACTATAAAACAGGTTCATCACATTGGAACACAGTCTGCGAGAAAAGATGATTCAAAAATGCAGCTGAAGAGGAAATGCATTTAAAATCGTTTTTTGCTTCTAACCCGGAAAATGAATACAAAAAAAGAGTTCGAATCAATGCCAAAACGATGAAAAGGTGTGTTGCATATAAAAATTTTGTTATTAAACAATTTGAACTCTTTTTACTAAACATTCGAATACTTTCGGGTCTCCCTAATTCTCAATAGATTTTTGCTATTAAAACAATTCAAATGAAGAAGCTCATAGAGCTCAGATTTGATGAATATAAATCTAAATGAGAAGAGAAATATTCAATGGCTACTGCGGCTCAAATCATGACCTAAGCAAGTCTTCGCACTTTTATGACCACTCGCTGCTTCTAATCATTGATGATTTTTTTTATGCTCATTATTTCAATCGTCTACTTTTATTGATTATAAATTTATAGTTTGAAAAATCATAAAATATTTCAGCAGCAGTTTGAGAACAAAGGCGGCCCCGTTCTTTTTGTTTTTGGGGGCATATTAATAAATGCTCTTTCATATGTATCATTTTTTATAAGCACAATATGTGTGAGCACACATTCATCCATAATTTTATTACATGTATCCTATTCTCGTAACAATCGGGTGGGTATGATACGTACCTAGTATTTTACCAAATATTTAATATATGTCTGTCCTATCGTACCGCAACCCACAGGAATCTCACGGACGGGATAAAATCTCGTTTCTCCAGTTTCATTATACAACCGACGAATTGAAGCTCATTAAAATTGATTTTAATGAGCCCCTACCTCCAACGTGCTCCAGAGTATGCTAACCTTCGGAATTTTTGGATTGCTTTAATAAAACACGCTATATTTATTCGATCATAATCAATAGCTTGAGCTTTTGTGGTTATCATTCGTGAATATGAACGCAGATTTTGTATAATTTTGCTTTGGATGGATTTTCGCTGATATTTCCGCAATATATATAAATTTTCATCGCACTGTATAAAGATAGATCCGCCGTTAACTATAAATAATTATGGCAAATTATAAAATATATTCTAAGCGTCTTGAATTAAATTTGGAAACACCTGACTATAACACTTCAAATATTGTTTATTGCTACTGATTATGAGAATATTAAGGATTTATAAGTAACTAATGAACATGGAAGCTGTAAATATACAATACGTCAATATAAGGATCTCAGACCATCACAATCGCTTTTATGATCTCTTCCATTAATTAACATTGCCAGTGACCATTTTTTTGTAAATATATTTATTTTATTTGGGATAAATTTAATTACCACGAAAATATCGGAAGAAATCCCTAATAAATGCTAGGAATGTGAAATACAAATATTAGACGGGATAATGACCTGCACTTAGGAGGCATTCTGCCCGTGGATATCAAACTGTTTGGAATAGCAACGATTTATAAATTCATGAGTTAGATCCTCAGATCGCTGCTTTTTGGGACTGAGGAAAAAATTAATCCATATTAAATTGATGTATGATACATAATTAATTGCCCTCGTTATTTTTTGGGTGTAATTAGAACAACCATCATTTAAAAAAATAGGGCTGCCACAACGAAATACGTTTGGATATAATAGAGCAGCGGTTCCTAACATGGGGGTAATTACCCCTACATGATTTAAACAGCTATTCTGCGAGAGTAATAAATTTGATATTTTTTTGTATGTAGATAATAGAATTACACATATATAATCGCATAAATTTTAAAAAAGTAATAGAGGAACTGGAAAATAATAAATATTTTTATTTATTCTTAGACATATAACGTTCCAAGGATCCACATAAATAATAATCAAGGGAATTGGATTTACGATGATATCGAGATATATCGATAAATCGAAATATTCCCGACGAAATATGGACGCTTGGAAACAATGGCGTAACTACAAATTGGCGAGCTTAGATGACGCCTAAGGTCAGTAACTGTCTAATCTATGTATAAATATATGCAGTGCATATATGTTTTTCAAATTGTCTATTAATCTTTTCCTACCGGTGATGTATTTACTACACCTCGACTCTAATAATGGGAATATCGATATGAAATATAATAGATACGAGGTTCAATTTTTTTATATTACTCCGTAATATAATTACGAATCACGTCAAAGTATTATAGTATATAAGTATTCACCTGCAGCGACGGAAATAAATAATTTGTCGGGAAATCGGGAATTTTGCGAGTTTTAGTCCGTGTCTCACCAGAAAGGAATTTTACTTAGATATTTAACTAATAGTTAAATATCTGATGACTATACTTCCAACGAGTGTGAAGGCTCAAAATCAGATCCAGACTAAATTTTTTAATGTTTTATTTATCTATTTTTGAATTTTAAATTACTTTTTTATATTAAACAAATGGACTTATTAGTCATTTTTGATCAAATTTATCAATGTAATTTCTTAAACCATCTAATACCTCGGTCACGGGATCCCGGGACTGATCCTGGGATTGTCTTATGCAATCCCGAAATCCCGGGATCGAAATTTTGGCTCGGGATTGGATTCCCTACATGCAATCACAAAAATCGATTGTTGGCATTACCATTGTTTATAAATAATAATGGGGAAAAAATGCACGCCTCCTGAACCGTGACTCACCGTAAAAGCATATCTCAAGATTCATCTTCCACATTGTATTAGTCTACTCAAAATTTAAGTAGCAGCCCTAATCATATTGGGCAGATACAAAACTGCAATATCATTTGAAATGTAAATTAAATTATTTATGACATTCATAGCTCAGTGTGTATTTCCAAAATCAAATATTAGCGTAAACATAAATGATTTCGCTCAGACATTTTGATTTATGGAAATAAATTATTAATATTTTAAGCGTCTGTGTCATACATTCACCTCCTTGTGTGCTCAAAATTAAAAATAGCGTTATTTCTAGGTCTTATTAAAGAACGCTCACCCAACGAGTCATCCAGGTGAGCGTATCGAAACGTTACCGTGCAAGCCTACCAGTTTAATTTTGAAAGAGTAGATTTCGCAAAGGAGTGGTGATATTCAGCTAATGACGCCACTCCAGAACAGTCAAATAAGTATAACAAAATTGATTAAAGATAAGAATGATGCGAGTATCTTAATTATCAAAACAAACTCCTGTTTGCAAGACAACACGAACTCACACTCATTCTATTCTTAATGGCTTATCCGACGATAGCGATTTTAATTAATTATAACTAAATTTTATGACGGTTAAAAGATTCTTTAGAATACGATACGAGTTTCTATAAAAAAATATATATATTGTGAATGTTTAGACGTGTAGGGGTACCTTTATGGCATGACTGCCATCGATGGACGAGTGTATGATGAGACACAAGACATCCGTCTAACCGAGTTCTAATTCATCTTAGTATACAAAATTTGAATCAAACTTATGTCATCGGGTAAATATTTAATACAAATTGATATTAATTGGTGTCTTTAGAATGCGAGCCCAACTGTCGCCATTTATGTATTGGCATCAAATTTAATCTCTCATCGTATAACATTAAAGCTAATGTATTTAAGTTCAAATGTGAATTCATGGTGTGGATTTTTAATGCATTCGGAAGATTGTTTTCCCAAGTATCACGACCGTGACCATGGCTGTCATCCACATCACAGTTTAATCACACAAGAGGTCAATGAGCATGTTGATAGTCTCTGGACTAGGGACCCTAAGTACATTCTTAAGCACACGAAACGTTGAATTAATTCTGATACGTCAGGACATATCTACTCTGAAAAATCAGGTGAGCGCTAACCGTAACGTATAATTTCTATGGGAGCACTTAAACCAGCACTTAGTACCGACCCAAACAGGATGCCTCCTTAACAGTATTTTATTGTTAATTGTTTTCTTTTTTATTACATGTCCATCAAGAAGATGATGTCATTTGAATATAAGCCCAAATCAACGCCGCTCGCTAGGGTTCTACGAACCCTTCGTGTCAAATCTACATACCTGGTCACTCATGACACATAGCGCTCAGGGTGTTATGGACACAGTTACAAAAAAAAAGGATACGGCGTCCGAGCCTGACCCATCAAACCTATGTCATCAGGTTTAAAATAAGAAGACGATCGATCCAATGATCTGAATTGAGATGCCGGAAGTTCTGACTTGAACCATAATTTTGCAGGAGATGTTTCTCTACGATATTCATGGGAATTGATCGACCCAAATGTACCCAGTACATGGTATTCTTCAACAATCAAATTAAGCATAAATTGTAAACATGTTTCATTTCATCATTATAATATGAATGCATTTAAATTTACCACGTTGGATTCATCGCCAACAATACAAACACCCTCTGTGTCTCACATATAGGTTTATGGGTATATTCAGGTGAATCAACCATTACTTGAGATTGTTCTTGGACATTTTAAAATGAACATTCAATGCTATTGTATTTCATGGATAGCTAAAACTATGATTATGAATCCCAACCGCCTTATAATTATTCCCATTGATACAAACATTTGATTGACACTCATTTCATAATCAATCGACTTACATAATAATCCTGAATAAATAAGGAATAAATCTATAAATTTGTATTTAAACCATATTTAACAAGGATTATCATAATAAGTTAATCCTGTGGATAAAACATTAAATTTAAGAAATCTCATTTTAATATAGAATTCGCAGACAATTTAATCAATAATAATATGATTGAATACAATAATGACGATTTTGCAATTTGTTGACTATTCATTTAACGCCATTTTTTAAGCAAATCTGATATTTGGCATAGCATTTGGCCTATCTTTTATCTATATACCGATCATTTATTATTATCAAATGCTCACATCTGTCGGTGAAAATATTTATTAAAAAAATATTAATTTAAAAGTTGTGGTTTAGAACTTTGATAAATGCATTGTTTCAATTGCAATTGAAAATTAGAGATGGTGAACAATATAAGCATTATTTCAAGTGAATTTATGAAATATTTATATAATTAAATAATAGGTGGTCTTCAGTGACAGTGAAAATTTATTAGCGATATATAAAAATACAAATGAAGTATCTTAATTTTCTACATAGTACCCTTCATACGAAATACATTTATTCCATCGCATAGGAAGCTCCTTAATCCCGTCACTGAAGAAAAAGGGTGAGAAACAGCATTCTCTGTTGCGCAACGCGCAATTATTTGTTTTCTCATAAACGAGGGCGTGAAATCAAATAAAATTTTGAAGAAATTTAAAGCACAGTTCGGTGATGCCACTCTAAATAAGACCTAAGTGTTTGATTGGACCCAAAAGTTTCGTGAAAGTAGGAAAGTCTAGAGACATTCTGCTTGAACATGTGTGACATTCTGCTTGAACAACAGTGATGGCTACGGTATTTTGGAAGTCGAAAGGTATTTTATTGATTAATTTTCTACATGACAGACAAATGGTGAATGGAATATACTACTGCCAGCTGCTAAATGACGCTATGGCTGCTTACTAAAACAAAAGACGTAGAAAACCGATCTGAGCTGTCCCCAGCTAACACGAGTTAGATGCGCAGGTCACCCATAAAGGGGTGTGTAGAACAGCCGATTACAGTAGTTGGTGGAGACTATGCTAAAGGCTCACCACTATCCTCAACAGCCTAGGCAAGCAGGGGAGAACGGTTTTTGGGCGACTCGTCACCGTGGCTAGGTACTAAGAATGACCGAACCGGTACGAGTACCATGGGGAAGGGGTAGCCCATGCAGTCCATCATCTGCTGCAGTCCCCTTCAAACTGAGGTTGGACTCGTGGTAGCAGTGAACCCGCGGAAGTATATCCCTTGAATTAAGCTTAACCTTAGTACTGCCTCCTACATCGCACCTTCTGGTGCACATGGTCTGAAGTTGATCTTTCCTGCGAAAACCTCCTCTGGAGGGCGTGAATCGAAAGGAGTAGACACCTGGATGCTCCGCGCGCAGCGTTTCTCGCGAGGCTAAAAGATCAGTGGAAGACACTCTTTGTGTGGCTAGTCCGGGGCAACCCAAAACAGACCATACAGCAGCGCAGGAAATGGGTTCGATTAATAATGGACCCCCAATCCAGTCAATCGCTCAGCTAGCTCATCCCCCCGCGCTCATAGCGCAAGTGGCCACTAAGTAACTTGAGTCAATGGATGATCCCATATCCTTCTTCTGCTTAGACTTGTGGTGATGACCTCACGTAATAGTTTCCTTGAACTTAGAATAAACTTTATCCTTCTTCCTCCAATGCACCTTCGGGTGCGCATGATCTAAAGCTGGTTTTCCTGCCTCCTTTGGAGGGCGCAGAATGAAAGAGGCGGTCACCTGGAAGTTTACGCGGTTCTCATGGAGTTAAAAGAGCGGTGGAAAATACTCTTTATGTGGCTAGTCCGGGGAAACCCGGAGCATACCGCACAGGGCCCCGGTAATAGTGTCTATACTGAAAGACTATCTACACCCGTAAGACGCTGTCTGTCGATCTCCGGGTGGATGTTAGACTCCACGATGCCTACCCATAAAACCCCAGGAGGGGGATAACGTCCAAACCCCTGGGATAATGATATGGAGCGATTTGCTCATCAAACGCTGCTGGGGTAACGCGCAACTAACATGAGTTGGGTGCGCAGCTTACCCTGTTCTGCGCACCCGCAAAAGGGTAAAATACTATTGGTTACATAATTTGATGAAATCTGTACAAAATGCGTCACCACTATCCTCAACAGAACGGCTTTAGGCTGTACGAACAGCGGCTCGTCTTTGTGGTTAAGTACTACAAATGATCGAACCAATATGAGTACCATAGAGAAGGTCTATCATCTACTGCAACCTCCTTGATAAACTGAGGCTGGACACGTGGTGGCAGTGACCCCGCTTGATAGCATTCTTTGAACTTAGAATAACTTTCATCCTTCATCCTCCAACGCAACTTGTTTGCATGTGGTCTGAAACCGTTCTTCCTGCGGGAACCTCGCCTCCCCTGGAAGGACACGGAGCAAAAGGAGTGGATATCTGGATACTCTGCGCGTGCTATCGAAGCGCGTAGCGATCGGTAGAAGATACTCTGTGTGGCTAGTCCAGGGAAATCCGTAACAGACCGCACGGCAACGCGGGTAATAGGGTCTGTTCTAGAAGACCCTCCAAACTGGTAAGACGATGACTGTCGATCTATATTGTATGTCGTTTTGCATGATCCTTCTTCTGCATGACAACGCGCACAGTAGTCGTAACTCGTGATATACTCACCCAATTATACTGGGAAACTCTTGAGCTCTCACCTTACAGTCCGGACTTGATCCCATGTGACTATGACACCCTATGTTTGGTCCATTGAAAGAATCGTTAGGAGGGCAACGATTTCAAGACAACGCTGCGGTCGAACAATACATACGTAACAGGATTTCGGAGCAGCCACTTTCTTTCTTCAATGGCGGGATCAAGAAACTTCCTATCCGATGGAATAAATATATTTCTAATGAAGGGAACTATGTAGAAAAATAAAATACTCCATTTTTATATATCACTAATAAATTCGTATAGGAAAATTCCGGGTTATATTTTAATCGCCGTCGTACTGCATTCAAAAATTGAATGCAAATACCTTTTAAGCTTGACAAAAATAAATGCATTTTTCGACATGTAAAACTAATATGGATGCAATCCAATGATTTGGAAGTGAAAGAGTTAATTATACAGGTGATCGATCTCGCCATCGCCAATCGTTACTACATGGGTTATCATTCATTAGTCATACTATATAAAGGCTATAAATTAAGATTTAATATTTCCTGGACTGTTCCGTGGAATAATTAGTGTAAATTATCTTGAATAATATTTGCAGATTACCAATACCGGAAATTCGCAGTGCTTATTAATCAAATGAAAGTAAAGGGGTGTTTTTATTTATACTTGACGTTAATATTTATTAGACGATGTCAATGGATATCATTGATTTATAAACGTGACGTTCCATCCAAAGTTGTATTTAATTGAACAAGCATAATTAATCTACGACCGATGAACTCTGATGTTGAATGATGAAATGAAAATCTCTTATTTCTTAGAAGGCCAATAAAAATGTTCTTGCAAAAATGCTTATTTATTGGGATGAACTTAAGCCGAAGTGTGAAGAATCCTTGATATATGGCCAATTTATCCTCAATCAAGTATAGACCCTTTAAAATGCAATAAGATGGTCTGGTCAGACCATTGTGATTTTGCAATGAGTGTGAGAGCTGGGATCCTTATGTTTCGAGAAAAAAAGGATATTTATATTTATATACCTAGAGCCAATCAAATAGGTTTGGCTAGACCTAAATCTTTTTTTCAAAGGATTTTCACAGGATATCACGTTTTTTTTCATTTTTCGTAAATACATTTTAATCCTTTTGATCCATAAAATAATTTATGATGTTTCCTTGTGTCCTAAAGAACCTAAAGCAAAACAACTGGGATATAACTAGGGATGGTAGTTTAATTCACTGGTGTCAGAATTTCTAAAAAGCTTATTTCATTACGAAAGAATACTTCTGGCGAACAAAAGAGATATTTTTCTTACTCTTTTTGTGTTTTGTTCTGAAAAGCGCGTACTATTTTTATATTGGTTACTTTAATACAGCTCCACACTGGTTTAAGTATCCGTATATTATTAATTACTTCAATATTGATGTTCCTTCTATCAGTGTTTCATAAACAGTACCGACTTTGTTTCGTTTAGTTTAAACATTTTTTTGTCCATTTGTGAAATAATTCTTCTGCAACTTTTCGCAAACCCTTCTATGTTGTTCGCCATTACTGCTATGGTTGTATCATCAGAATATATGACAATTGTCGGATCCCGGGATCCTGGACAGTTTTAGGTGCTTATGAATCCCGGGATTGATAAACGAAATCCCGAAAAATTCGGAATTGAAATTTTTATCTAACAGAAATCGCACACTTCACCAGCACAATGAAGGCTACTAAATCGAGACATTTCCGCCGAAATCTGGACGCTTGGAAACAGTGATGTAACTACTAATTGGCGAGCTTAGGCGACGCCTAGGGGCAATAAATGTCTAATCTATAATGTATACATATATACAGTACATATATGTTTTTCAAATTGTTATATTAAACTTTCCCTACCGGTGATGTATTTACTACACCTCGACTCTAATAATGGGAATATCGATAAAAAATATAATAGATACGGGGTTCAGAATTTTTGTGTTCCTACGTAATATAATTACGAAACACATCAAAGCATTATAGTATATAAATATTCGTCTGCAGCGACGGAAATAAATAATTGGTCGGGAAATCGAGAATTTTGCATGTTTTAGTCTGTGTCTCAGCAGAAAGGAATTTTACTTAGATATTTAACTAGCATTTAAATATCTACCTTCATGTTATTTTTTATATTAAACAAATGGATTTATTAGTCATTTTTTATCAATTTTATCAATGTAATTTATTAAACTATTGAAAATCCCGGTCCTGGGATCCCAGGACTGATCCAGAGATGGTCTAATGCAATCCCGAAATCTCGGGATCGAAATTTTGGCTCGGGATTCGATTCCCTAACTGTAAGTATAGACCAGTGATTTTCTTTATCCTATTACGCCTCTCCGAATACATAAATCCGTGCTCCTTTACTTTTAACTTTTTAAGAGACAATAATATATACAATATTTAAGTAATAAAATATAACGAATTGAGGGCCGACTTTTCGATCATCCTGCATTGCCTTCGTCGCTGCGACAATCCCCGATTATCGCATTATTCGGCCGCGGAGACCATACCGGGGGGTCACTCGAAACTCGATGATGATCCCACCGCGTATAAACGATGAGATCTTCAAACTTAAGACGATACTCTTAAACCTTTAATAGGGTGTACGCTTGCCAAATTGCATTTGATATGAATTATCAACTATTTAACATATTTTTATTCAAAGAAAGTCGATTGCAGTTTATTATCCACATCGAGTATACCTAAGATGGTGTTCTTATTCATGATTTTTCTCCCATTCAAGCATTACTATGATTAGATATGGATTAAATTTGTTAAATGGTCAAGGAAAAAAATAATCGCAATGGGTATATTAACAAGAGAGAGTTGGTGTTGCATCCATGATGAGGTGGGCAGATGGTACGGAGTGACGGGAAGTCTAGGAAGAAGCACCGATCGCTTTACCAAATTGAGGAAGTAAATGTTAACACCGCCATCGCCAGGCACCGACCCAAACAAATGACTTGTGATTGTGGTCTCACACCGCCGTTGTTTATCTTCGATCTAATTTCTCATATTCCTTATTCGAAAACAATGCCTCCTTAAGCGGCGTATCATTGAAATAAATTATATGATCACTCCTCTTTTCCCCCTTCGGTCCGACTATCACGATGGCCTATTAGATCACGCATTATGGGGCAAAAGATCGCCTCGAGACGAATGAATACCCTCAATTACGTTTCCACGTTTATTTTTGTAGATGCCTATCTTCCGAACGGTATAATCGGCAGAATTTCGACTTTGAAAACCATCCGAGAACTATCTAGACGTGGATCGAAACAAACGGAAAGTGGGCGAACGCCCTTTGTGTTCCATTTTTTTTTCTTCTTCTGGACGAACGAGAATCGCGTGATGTGATTCAAAAGAGCTTGTCTAACAATCTTTTTCGTTGAGCATCCACCTCTAACAACCTAAATTACAGGATGACAGATTATCGATCAATACAATTTAAGCCTTTCAGATCAAAATATAATATATTTTCTTAAATGTCTGAATATTAAAATATTGCCACCAAGTTTTGCCCATGAAAAAAGCACCATAACTTAGTCAATTTTCAAACTGTATATTATAAATGTGTGCTTTTTGCTCTATAAAGCAAGGCTTCAAACCGTTATTTTTTCATTTCGGTTTTCGTTCCAAACAATTATTTCGGTTCGGTTACAATGTTCGTTCTAATAATGGTTTTTTCGATTTTCAAATCATTTTTGGTTGTTAAAAACATATTTCTAGCATAATTTAGAACATTTCTTCTTTTGTAATAGACATTATACGTGAATAATGTTGCAGAATTTATTTAAATAAGGTACGAAATCAAATGCAGAACATTGACTGAAAGTTTGGTAGTCTTAGCTTGGAATCCATGGAAGTGTCCCGAACCGAAAAAATCTATATTTTCAAACCGGTTCAGTTCCGATTTTCGTTTCCACAAAAATAATGGTCTACGGTTCAGTGTCGGATCGATTAGTAAAATACATTGTAATTAATCCATACAGGACGTTATATAAATGTTAAATCATACATCATTTCATGAACAACTATTTCAAGTTCAATATCTTGTACATGTTATTGAGCTTTATCTTATAAAGGTCAGAATTAATACGATAATGGTTGTCAATTTTTGGCTGGTTTATGAATGTCAATTTTACCTAGAATCTTCACGATTCTTATTATTGTTTAATATTAGAAGATAGAAGCTCAGAGCGAAAAGTTATGAAAAAATCAGGAAATACAGAAGTTGAAGAGTGTATTTTTATGTGTTTCATACAAAGACGATCAACTGGACAGCCAATATCTGGTCCATTTTTGTGTGAAAAATCACTATTTTTCAATACAAAATTAAATGGAGATCCCACCTTCAAAGCAAGTACGGGCTGATTTGAAAAGCTTCCTGCTGACATACCTTCAGAAAACACATTAATTGACACATTAAAGCTATTTGTGGAGAAGGGAGAATTCGACGAAGAGTTTGTATACAATGCTGATAAGACCGGCTTAAATTGGAAAAACTACCCAACGAATCTTTGGCATCAAAACTTGAAAATACTTCACCTGGGTACAAAACTAGTAAAGAACGTGCCATTATAACGGTTTTGTAATATCAATGGTCATTGGAATATCAAAGAATCCCTGATACTTTACAAAGGTAATACATCCGATGGACCAGGGTGTGATAGAAACATTCAAACGTTCGCATAGAAATCAGATGATTCGACGAGTATTGCTAGCAGATGAAAATAACGAAGAAACAGTTATCAGCTCCTGCAAGAAAATAAATTTACTAGATTATTGATACATCGCATATTTGGAGTTCTTTAGATGAACTTTGAAAAAATCATGAAACATAATTTTGAAAAGGCCCTTAATAAGTTCTAATAACGCGGATAGAAGCTGACATAGGAGACATTGCGGAATAAATAGAACAAATTTCTATATGCGGCAAAGAAGATGTAACAGAGTGGCTAAAATCCTGGATTCAAAATTTTGAATAATGAGGAAATAATTAAAGAAATATCTGCCTCAGAAGAATAAGATCGAGAAGACAAATAGGGGAGAGATATTGGTCCTGCACATTCTGTTCAGATGACGCCATGAAATTCCTTGAGAATCACTCATCACAATCACAATCATTATATATCCTAAAAATATTCGTGATTTGGTAGCTTCTAAAAGAAGAGCTAGTTAAAGCCAATACCGATCAACTTTCGAACTACTTTCATCTCCAATCAGTCCGGACAATGGAGAATCTACTGTAGTTGCAGTAGAAGAAGAAGAAGAAACAATATGTATTTCTTTGTTATTCTGAGCCAGAAGTATTCTCTCGTAATGAAAAGAGCTTTTAAGCAATTCTGACACCAGTGAATTCATCTACCATCCCTTGTTATATCCCAGTCGTTCTACATTTGGCTCTTTAATTTAAAGCTCGTTGTAGATTTCTACAAAAAAGTTAAAAGAGCTCTCCACAATGCCTAAATTCTTCAATCGTTTCATTAGGCTGTAAAACCAATATGAATGTCATTGGCGGATTGCTGATAGTATCAACGAATCGTGCCAAGTTCATTACTCGCAGTGCAAGAGGACAACATGCCACCATTTGCAAAAAAATATATCAAGCCTAAAGCTGACACGAACAGTACCGGTACCTTGCCATGCTTGGCTCCGGCTGACTATCCGTCATTATGCACACAATTGCAACCCGATCCGATTGTATTTTTTTGCACTGCATGCAACGACCTAGGTCTTGAAGTGTGTGTGCATATGTGCAATTAATTTCGCCGATGAAACCTTTCATGCGTAAAAGTATATATCTTATAAATAATAAGCGCAGAGTGTGAGCTTACCATTCAAGGTCTAGTGTCTCGATCAGTAAACAAGTGTAGCTAAAGAACAATCCCTGTCAAGTATGGATTGGTTCTCAGTGGTTAGTATCCTTTGATTTTGATACGAAGTGTCAGGAAGGACGTCCAAGTGCAGTGCCTTAAATGCTGTTACGTCATATTCTAATTGTCAAAATTCATCTTTTCAGTATAACATCCTCCTTGTGGTCCTTTCAATCAGCGGAGACGTGTGTGGCGAAGGAAGGTAAATCTATACATCCATATAAAAATATCCATCGCAGCGATGATCAAAAATTCAAATATAGAAATACATCGAACGGAGATGGACTGTTTGTGGTTTTAAAGTTTTTTTTTTAACATGCATAAAACGTGTCTTCAAAACCCAAATCGGATATCGATTATTATATCGATCGATGAATATTGAGCGAACCGCAAGCGGAAATTGTTTTTGGGCATCTTTTGTGGTAGCTGATGATTTCTCATATCCAATCCATAGTCTTTCATATTTTATCGCGTATTACAAAGCCAAATTTGTTGCTGTGCGTATTAAAGAATATCAAACTTGGAATGCCATCAATTGAGCCAATGTATTGTAATAATTATGTCAATTTCATATCCACTTTATAATGTATGTTTTAAATCTATGAAGCATATCATTGCAGCAGGCTTAATTATTGATCAGAAATACGGCATGCGTTTGTCCAATATATCACTCATTACGGCATTGCAGTGAAAGTCATTCGCAGCAGTTCTTGAACTTGATCGCCATTTGTTGGTGTCCTTGGGTCTAGCAAATTCCAACTCGATTTCGCCACTTTCTTATTGATTATTTTGCTTTGCTGCAGTCCAAGCGTGATGATAATCCATTGCATATGAGACATTGAACGTTTATTTTATATGATCATGGAAGTTTGAGCGTAAAACTTAAGACCGGTCCATAAAAATGATATTGGTTCCAAGAATCACAATTCCTGGAAGTATATCTACCATCAGCGCCTCGATAAACTTATCTCAATCAAAAAAGCATCGGTTACATGTGCGTTTACATTGAAATGTTGTCGTCAACACTAATTGGGTAACGGTGATACTTGAAGCTAAAGACGTTCGAGTGAAAGGTATTTTCAATGTATTAAATTCAATAAAAAGTCGAAAAATTTTCATTTTGGCAATTATTAGCGTATAATATAAAAAATGACAGCGTTAGAAAGTAAATTCCGTTGGAAGCGTGTAAAGAAGAATTACTTTCGCTAATTGCATTGAATCTTTGTTTGATCGCCAATCAACATTGCTGAGCGCTCTTTAACTGCATCTTTGATTTCATGTTGCATAATTATGTATTATACATTTTTTCTTTCGCAGGAAAAAGATCCGTATCCATATCCCACAGAAAGTGAAGCACATCCATCATCATAAAAAGATCTACATCACTAAGCATCTCACCCAGCCGACCCAATTCATACCGCAGTACGCAAATTCAGAGCAGTACGCTTCGGGGTATATAGCCACAGGAGAATCAACCCCAAACACCCACGCGATAGCATTTCTACCCTCGGCTGAAGGACGAAAATATCAAACGGGCTCTTCGCCAGCTCCGAATATTCAACCGTTATACAGAGCCCGAGGACATTATGGCCCCCCGCACAAAAAGACTCGCGTCACCGAAATTCGCCCGGCTACGTCCAGCAAAAAAATCAAAATCATCAAGATATCCGAAGGCAAAAAGAAGAAGATCATCAAATTGAAACCCAGCCGCATCATCATAGCCGGCTCCCCATCACAGAAGCACGCAGACCCCGACAACGACCCTACGTCTTCCTACCGCGAGGACTTTTATTCTGACGTCAAGCCCAATCACAACACAGTCAAAATCATGCGCAAACCTAAACGCGTCGAAAAATTCGTAAACGGAAACACCGAGCATGTCCACACCTACAGCGAAGAGCACATCCATCAAATAGTCTACGACCAACCCTCTCAATCGCCTTCCTTGCTTCCTTTGGACGTTGCCCCGCCTTTGATGCATGCCGCCATACCCACTGCTGTCCTTCCATCTGTATTACCTCCAGTTCTGCCATCAGTTCTTCAATCGCCCGCGGCGATCCAAGGCACAGCAGCTGCCCACCTACACCCCGTAAACGCGATGATAGATGGGACAGGGAGCATGGGTTCCCTCGGAACGCCTGCACATCTCGAATACATGCATTATAACCCTCAGGATGTCACTCATGACCACATATATCATGACCACGGAGAAATCGTGCAGACCACGCCAGATATAAAAGTATTGAATCCGCATTACACGCTGAAAAGCACGCCGTCGTATGAAGATAAAGGATCGTGGGTGCCACAAGAAAATGGATCGAAAGAAGAACAAGATGCCGAATTTTCATACTACGAAAATGTTTATCCACCCAAGAACACGAAGAAGGAGCCTTCACAGAAGAACAAGCACGGTCATACACGACAAACGCCGCATAAATTCAACGAAGAACCATCGGTTGGTACCAATTTCCATTTCGACGCTATACATACGGGACATCGCGATTCTCCCATCAAATCTTATTATGATGACGAAAGAACCAGAACAAGAAACAAACCAATATCGTACAGCGATCAGTCCAATAAGCCGTCACAATTGTACAGCGATTTCCTCAGTCCGAAAAAGCCCAAAAGCAATAAGAGCCTTAGACAACATCATTATAATAAAGCATCTGAAAATAAGCCATATGGTACTCCCGTGTCTTATGTTGATTCATATCGCAACAAAGAAAACAAAGAACCGTCAAGTAGATACAAATATCACACCAACATTTACGATTCGAGTGTCCCTTACGAATCCGATACGCTAGGATCATCCAGCACGCAATTTAACAAAGAAAAAGACATTTCAACGCCGTCAAATTGGCGCAACAAGAAGAACAAGGCCAAGAAATCTGTGTCTTCGCAAAATATCAAATTCGGCGGACAGGAACACAAGATGATCATCAATCACGAAACGTCAATCGCAATCGGTCCAACTGAAAGTCGCGACCTCGACAGCCAACCTTTGGACTCCTCGCCTCAACCTGCCATCATAGACATCACATACTCACCCATCGACAGCTATTACAACTCGATGGCGCTCAAGTCCTTCGAAGGATCATCGGCAGTACCGGACGCCTCAAACACGAATTTCCGCATCGTCGAAGCGCCAAGAATAAGAGAAATCGATAGACCCACCGACGAGACGATATTGCTGGAAATAAGCACGCCTACCGCAGCACCGCCGACGCAACCTACAACCCTTTTTACGACCACTCAAAGGCCCAACAAAGGCAACAAGAAACCGAAGAAAAAGAGCTCCGACAGGAAGCAAAGGGCAAAAAACGCCGAATCCAAGAGCGAGCGCAATGAGCCGACCAAACCGCCGAAGACACCTTCCAAAACCATCGATGCAAGCGACAGGGGCAAATACAAATACGGCGACAGACTGAGCGACAGATACGACTACGAATACGATGAATTGATCTTCATTTGAATGCATTTTGGATGATCGCCTACGAAAGTACCTTATTAAATTAATGCAATGAACGAAGCCGAGGTGGAATAATAGTCATTATATTAATTTGTATTTTTTAGTAATAAAGATAAAATTTAAAAGGAAAAAAAACTCAAAAAGATTCATTTCATTTTCAATAAATTTTGACGTAAGTATCGGCATTAATCATTTGGCCATAGCGACTTGTTCATATAATATAACGACATCTGCGCTAAATTCCAAAAAATTCTTCCATATCAAAGACCATTTAACTAGGGCTTCGAACCGTTATTTTTCATTTCAACAGGTTACAGATTTCGTTCCGAGTGATTATTTTTTAAAAATATTTTTATTCCACTCAAATAATATGCTATTGTCTTTCTTTATTATATTTCTAATTGACTTGATGCTTATTGGCTGAAAGATCGGGAATCCCAAGCACTAGGAGACAAATTGAAATCTAGGAGTCCCAATCTCAAGCAAATACAACTTGCCTTGAATGAAACAGCCTTATTTTAAAAATGAATAACACAAACAGTATAGGAGATATCAGTTTAATACTTATTTCCATATTATAAAGATAAATTTTAAGCTTTTATTTATTAATATTTTAAAAATTATATCCTCAACCTCTTAAAGAGATAAGACATAGAGTTGTGTCCGAATTCGAGTGGTTCAAAAAGAGCATTCTTAGACGTTGATCTCAAAAACGTTCGACAACGAAGACGTTTGGAGAAAAACAGAGACGGTGAGAGTATTTTGGGGATGCGAGACAGAGATGGAAAGAGTATCATGCGTAAATCGCACGATTGTATAAATCGTTAACCTAAATTTATCGATTAATAATGATATAATGAATCGATTTCAAGTGTATTTCAAATGTATTGTTTATGTTTACTCGAAGAAATGACCGAATATTGTGCTCTATCTACAGTGTGTATTTATCTATGTACAAGCTTCATACACACTGCGACGATCCTGATAGATAAGTAGATTTGTACGGATGATAAGTGGTCAACACATTGAGATAATCGTGTACCGAACCGATAAAACCGATAAACCGGGGCTCACATATGGAGCGCTGTATCCCGCTTCATTTTGCTTTGACATTTGTTTTATTATTTATTTTATTATCAAACGCGCTTAGTAATTATTTGAAAAGAAACGCAGTACTACAATTAGGTGATTTATTGCTTCAGACCACGTGTAGCGCGGGCTGAAGGACTAGGATCGACCAAATCAATATGCGCCCACAAATAATGGTTTTGCTTATTTAAAAATCTTCTTGAATACACGCCTAATTCGCAACATTCCAACGGAAATAAAAACGTCCTAGATCCTATGAATATCTCTTGTCCTAGTCCTCGTAATGATTCTTCATATATATGTAATCTAATATTCAAATGTTAGATTTATCCTTTGAACTGCCATAATCAATTTTATTGGAAAAATTAGATTTTACAGCCAATCGAAAGTTCACTTAATAAAATTATTAAATTAGATTATCAAACGACCCTCGCGTGCGCGGCTTATTTTTTAAATTGTCCTATTCTGTGAGGCAGAGTTGTAAATATTTTTTGTGGTTGTTTGTTATACGTTCTTCGACGGTTTTATCTAATAATCTGTTCTGGCCGTATGTAATTGTTCTCCAGTGAGAAAATAAATAATATTTAGCTCAGGGCGATTCACAGATATTTTTCTCCTCTCTCTGGACGTTTGATCACGAACGTCTCTGGAATTGTAACCGATAATGGATTATATTTTTTTTAAACCTCATTTGGAATCAAGGATTGTAAATGGCTACGATATTTCACTATCGAGATATCATACGAGCCTTAGTCGATACGAAAACAACACAATCGGATGATCCTTTTGTCTGTCGAGTTCAAAGAAGACGATGCCGCTTATGAAAGGACACCGACTTCACAAATTGCTCATAATTTTTCAAAACTCAAATCTCAATACATACGATTTTATCTCAGCATTTCCAATGTTGATGAGCAGTATAAATAGTTCATTGAATTACACCATATGAAAATAGTAAATTAACACTTTTTATCAGATTATATTGTTTCTCATTTTAATTCTTTACAGACATTTTTTTCGATAACCCTGATACTTAGGATATAGGGTCTATGTGTGAATTGTAGCAAAAAAATATGCAGGCAACTATACCATGCAAATTGCAGTCAAGGTAAAATTACTTTATACTAAGACTTCGAACCGAAACTTAAGCGAAAATCGGTAAAATCGTTATTTTTCGCCGGAACGAAATCCTGAATTCCACCGATTTGAAAATATCGGTTTTAACGGTTTGGTTGATTTTTGTGTTGATATAATACGTGACCTTCACCATTCTTATGCAGTAATTTGTTTGATTGTATTCATCTAATAATTCTATAATATTTACTCTGTGTTCATCCTATTAATTGTCCTGTTAAATCATTACTTCAGATAATATTGTTATCAACCCAAACTTCAGCTTACAATCTTAAGACAAATCTTCCTATATATTTGCTACCTAGGACTTTCAGATTTCAATTTATTTCCTAGTGTTATGTACTTCGTTACGCCTACACAATAATTTCAAAATTTTAGAGATGTCCTAGAATGAAATTTCTATGAATAAATTGTAAATTTATAATCCCCATAAAATAATACGTTATATAATGAATCATCAGTAATTAAAAAGAGTAAATTCGACAATATTATTAATGTAGAATGCATTATTATGACATTATGACAGTCTGGCGACTGAATTCCGTTGGGTTTGGGAGGGGAGGGGGTTGAAATCTATTGAAAATTAAACATAATTAAGTAATAGATTTTTTATTTTCTAAAAATGAGTAAAATTAACAATAATTTATAAGTGTTGTTGCGGCAACGCGTTAATAACATTTATTTGGTCTGGCGTTTTTATAAAAGTAAACTATTTATTATAAGGTATTAAAAATTATTTATTACAACTTTTTAAAATTGACATTGTAACGTGGAGTTGGGAAATCCCCAACCAAAGAGACAGGGTTGCCGTGCAAGCCTGGAAATTTCCATTTCAAGGGAAAGAATTTCTAGAAGCGTAACGATACTCGGTTAAATGATCCATCAATTCTCGTATCTTAACGACCATAACAAAGACTCTTGTTTATAAAAGCATCAAATGATCGACCTTTCTGGAAGGACGATTAGCATTCCGTAGGATCAGATAACAATGATAGAACGCGCTCGAAGCGCCATATCAATTCAGCAATAGGATCAGCAGCAATCATCATAAAAATTCCGATACAACTACGCAATGCAATTGGCGTCCAGAAAGATCGATGAAAGAGAAGGGGATCATTAAACCGTGTATAAAAGAGGTGCAGAGCACCATACAGCAGCTCTCCTTGGGGAGTCGAGCTTCGGCTCGACGACCATCGAAGTCAAGCTCTCCTTGGGGAGTCGAGCTTCGGCTCGACGACCGTCAAAGTCTTCTTCTTCTTCGGGAGTCGAGCTTCGGCTCGACGACCGTCAAAGTCTTCTTCTTCTTCTGGAGTCGAGCTTCGGCTCGACGACTGATAGAGTCAGTCCCGAGTCCCGAGTCCCAAGTCCCGAGTCCCGAGTCCCCGACATAACTTTGGTTGAGCTAGCAGCGTTGAAACTCGGTCTACGCCTCGCAACCGTAGCCTCTACAAGTGAAGACAATAAAATATTCAAAAGAAGAGGCCATCTTTGAAATTCATCGTCCGAAGATTCACCATCCACCACCCCCTCCCCATTATTTGAATCCTTTTCGCCGACGTTTCGGGAGACGCGGCAGCCGTGGGCTATTGGAAAACCCGCGCTGAGGATACCGTCGCGCGCCGGAAGGATAGAAGAAGAAAAGCGACCGGTCCGCGGCGAAGATAACTGGGCCCCGAAATTCGGCAGAGGGCGCCCACGTTACAACATCATTTTCTGTTTAGCTTCAGCAAGTTTGAACCATTCTGGTACTATCTTAACAAGCCAGTAATAGTCTGGCAACCCCCTCCCCTCCCAAACTCAATGGCACTCAGTCGCCAGACTGTCATAATGATAGTCCAGAAACTCACCAGAATATAACTATTAAATTATTCACATGTGTTAGATGACTTTCAATTTATGCTGCCAGCTCTCAGTCTAGAAGGAATAAAATTTTAATGCTAGAAAATAATTTAGAAAAATAAAATAATACGAAAAAAACGTTTAAAAAATATATAAATTAATCTCCCTGAGCTAAAACCGGAATGTTGATGAATTGAATTTTCTCCCCTAAATTTCACTCAAAAATCTCCCTAAAATAGCTCAAGTACAGGCGGACCTCGACTTTCGCCCATGCTTGATCGCACTTGAGATATGCGTTCTCCATTGGGATCACATTCATCCTTGATATTAAAAAATGTCTCGAGATGCGTAAAGCTTCGTTCATGGTTTTTATTGTTAAGGCTTTATTGTTTTAGTTTTTTTTTATTGTTGTTAACACGTATCGTGCCAAGGACATTTTTCAAAAATGACCCACCAGGCCATCATACAAATTTAGTTCTATATTATATATTTATATATAAGGATTATAAATTGTGGTCAAAATTTAAAAAAAAAAATTAAATAGAACCTATTTTAGGCCATCAGTCACCGGTGCCCGACGCGGCCTGTGTGGTCCATATGGGATGCAACGCATATTTTTTTTTTTTTTTTGTACATATCTTTTAGAATAATACATTGTAATGATACATGATGGTTTATATATTTTTTGGATAGATTACATCTTATTTGTGGTATCAATCACTGACGGTTGACGTAGCGTATTACTTCGCGTACAGATTATTTATTCTATGATTCAAATTTACTTTTTCATTATGAAAAACACAAAAGTCAAACGGCACATAACTATGCAGATATATTTTTTGATATGTCTATATTGTAACAAATTACATCGACCTTTTTTTATTACATGAAATATGTCATCTGTGGCAAGTTTATTTTAACGATGAATGGAATTAAATGTTTGAAAAGATTTTAGTCTAAGACAATGCAATTGAGAAGACTCTTTTTTATTGCTTTTTAGAACATTTATTTTAAATACTATAAACAATAGAGAAGATAATTCCATTTTTTCACTATTTATTCAATAGAAACGATTGTTTTTACTTTTTTCTGTTCATCCCCCAAAATAAAGAGACGTTTTCTATTGGTCTTATTCTAACCAATATTATTGGTTCAAAATATCATGCTTTCAAAGTATAAGTCATACTTAGGCCTGATCCACACTATGATGCCGTTGACGGTTAGATCTCGCTCCGGTCTCGGTCCGATCAAATATTCTTACACAAGAAACAATCAGAGTATTCACACTATCGGATCGTTCCAATCCCGTTTTTTGTATGAAAATATTTGACGGGACCGAGACCGAGATCGAACTGTTACCGGCACCATAGTGTGGATCGGGCCTTACTCTTTGCACATGACTTATTGGCATATTGATCACGGTTCATTTAATGTCAATCAAATCGATATGCTGATCAAGTGATTGAAGGAATAACTCAACGAATATCATCCAGATCACGTTCTTGATCGCCGACAAATAAGTTGGAAATGAAGAGGTTTTTTGATTTAATTATTTGGATCGTCAAACTACACAGTATTTATTTATATTGGAGCAAAGACATTCATTTCAGGCAGAAATTTCCACAAAGTATAATGATTTTGCTCCAAATGATACATTTTGCGGATAATTCCACTGCAAACCCAGAAGATCGGTTAGCAAAAATTCACAATATTTTCGATGATCTCAATATCAATTATAAAAAATATTATGAACCACAAGAATATGTCTGTGTTGACGAAAGCATGATACCTTTTCGAGGAAGAATCTCTTTTCGGCAATATATGAAATCCAAAAAACGGCATCATCTATCATTGCAAGACGATCGCGCCATGAACTTTTGAAAAAAAGATGATTCATCTCGAAATGTTCGTCGTTGCTGCACCAGGTGCTATAAATTAAATTGCAACATTGGAAGAAAATTTGCAAGGAATAAAACCAAACAGGTTGTAACGTATTGTGGGGGGTGTAATGGTTTTCAACATCTATGTTTAGCGTGTTTCAATATAGTACATAGAAATATTTAATTCATTTATACAGTATCTTATACATAGAGGCTATTTTTTTAATCATATATTATTTTAAATTTATTATTCTATTGTTTTGTATTATAAAACTAGCAAATAATGTTCATGATCTACTGTGTGTGTCGAAAAAAAAGAGTTAAAAAGTTTTAGGTTAAAAAAGAGTTAAAGAAACTTTTTTAACTCTTTTTTAACCTAAAACGTATTTATAACATGATAAAATATGCATACATTCATCTAAATTAGTATATTGTAAATGTTTAATTATAAAAATCTCGTAGAAGAAGAACATGGAATATACCTACCGTTTTTTTTGGATATGGTTTTATAAAAAAAAAAGTTCGGGTGTTCCGCTTGTTCAGGAACACCATGTCTATCAGATTATATATTAAAAACTGTTAAATGTGTAACTGACGGCGCACAAAGACTATTTTACTAAATCGAGTGCCATCAGTCACCGGTGCCTGCCACGGCGCACTGGTAACAATCGTCATCGGGCACCGGTGCCCGACGCGGCACGATACGTGTTAAGATCTTGATTATGCCCAACATTGGAGGGCCAAAGCCGTGCAGAAGACGTACCATGAACGAGGTAATACACTCGATCCTTCTGTACCCCCGATATGGCACGAGTCGCTCAGACGCGACACCAACAGAAAGAAGCTCACCAGGGTCAAGCGACAAGGATCGCTCCAAGTCACGCAGCGTACAGGACAGTGTCCGAAGACGCGGTGCTGGTGATCGCTGGAATACCCCCGCTGGACCTCCAGGCAAAAAAGAGGGTCTTGAACTACGAAGATCCTAAAATTCAGCAACGAACATGACCAGAAACTGAGGGAAGCCTGGCAACGGATATGGGATCAGTCCAGCAAAGGAAGATGGACCCACCGACTTATCCCGGTCATAAGTTGGTAGAGGACCCGGGAACGCGGCGCATCCGCAACGTACCACCACTGCCAAGCGGAGGTCGACGACGTAGAACACACCATCATCGGCTATGAAGCTTGGGCACCCCAGAGAAAACTGCTGAAACAAGCACTCGAAGTAGCCGAGCTCAATGTCGACAACATGGTCCACAGCATGATGGAAAGCAAGAAGAACTGGGACCATTGGCGCGAATATGTAGAAGAGATACTAGAACACTAGAATAGGGCCTACTAAAAGGCCAGACTACCTGTCCTCCTGAAGCAATGTAGAAAACAATACCACGGGGGCAGAAAAGGACAAGGGAGGTACCCACTAAACAGTGGGTACAATCCTACACTACCCGCCAAAGGTATCTTGGCTTGTTCCCACAGGAAAAAAAGAGATCTTGATGATTTCTTCTTCCTTACTTTCAATTTGTATACTGTTTTCGTTCTTTTGTCGGTCCATTAAAAATTCATTACTCTAGGGTCCAGAATGAGATTCAATAATCTCATTAGCATCTTCACTGTTAACATCTAAGTTTAGTTCGTTCATTAGATTAACTATTTCAAATGTGATGGTTTCTGGAATTTCATCGAAATTTATGAATTCGCTCGTCAACTGTGGACATAATTACTTCCATGAACCTTTCATTGTTGACTCTTTTATTTCAGCCCATGCGTCTCCAATATTGTTTATAGCGTTCCATTTGTTATAATTCTTCCAGACATCTTTTAATATGGGCCCACCTTCCATGTCAGTTGCCTTAATAACCTGATTCATTATCAACCGCATATAATATCGTTTAAACGTAGCTATCACCGCTTGGTCCATGGGTTCATAAAGTACAACCTATCAATATTCGAACGCAATCACCGAAGTTTGATTGAGTAATAGCTCGATGTTATCTGTTACAATTATCGACGCATGTAACACGCTAAAAAAGCGAAGGCTCCTAATTTGGACAGACCGGGGACGGTCCACTACCTTCCATTACGTAAATCGACAATGTTGATTTACGCATGGTCTAAAAATAAAAGACGAAGAGAATAGAAAGAGAAAGGCGCGACTTTCTTTTCTCGTTTGCATCTCGAAAAGAAGCTTCTTATTCTTTTTTGGTTCTAATAAAATTGTTTAGATGCCGGCTAATAAACCGCGATAATCATAATTTACAAAGCCAATACGCAGCTTAGAAAGTAATAATATATATTGCTGCATGCTGAGGAGCTTTTTATGTTTGCTACATTTCGATATACACCAATGCTAATGCTCTTTCGACTGTGGCGAACGAATAAAAACTATAACATTTGCTATGAATAGGCGAATTGACCAAAATAATCTTGAACCGCAAATGATCAATTGTCAATGCTAAATATAAGATTTCCATTGTGTTAAACGATCGCAGCAGACAATCGAATTAATGTGACAATATAAAAAATGTAGATTACATTGTCACAAAAGAAGATCAACAGCTATTTTCCTTGGGGTACCATATCCGTCATTATGATATGGGAGGCAGCGACCGAAATTTTGCACCCATTTCTACAAAGCTAATTTTACTTTTCAATCAATGTTTATATAATATAAATCAGAAAAGATACAATCTGCCAAAATTTTTCCTTGCCGAATTTTCGAAGCCTAAATAATTTTAAATGACTTAGACCCTGGACTCGTATTATAAAGGTTCGGGTTCAAATCCACGATACCAATAAATTTGGGAGATCGGAAATATTAATATTTCTGATCGATCGTCTCGACCTAGTTTTACCCTGATTTCCTGGATTTGAAAATAGTAAATCTAAATAAATAAGGTTATCATCTGCACAAATCCACTTACCTGTCAAGACCGTCGCAGCGTGTATGAAACTTGTATTTAAATAAACAAACACCATCAATAGCACATAATATTCGGTCATTTCTTTGCGTAAACATAAACATTACACTTGAAATCCATTAATTATATCATTCACATATCATTATTAGTCGATAAATTTGGGTTAACGATCTATACAATCGTGCGATGTACGCAAGATACTCTCTCCGTCTATGTTTCTCTCCAAATTTAACGTGCAAGATACACTACAACATCTCTGTGCAATAATTATCTTATGAATCATTGAAATTCGGACACAACTCTGTGTCTTGTTAATCAGCGATTGAATTTTAAAAAAGACGATTTCAACACAGAAGGATAACGCATGAATGTATGCTGACTAGACTGTAAAATAGATTTTAATAAAGCAAATCTAAGATAAATATGTAGTGTTTTTATTTGTATGAATTTTATATAAACTTTTTTTATGCGATTTTTGGTACTTTATATCACAATGATTTG
Organism: Stenopsyche tienmushanensis; assembly: GCA_008973525.1. NCBI lineage: Eukaryota > Metazoa > Arthropoda > Insecta > Trichoptera > Stenopsychidae > Stenopsyche > Stenopsyche tienmushanensis. Next base: position 1,113,874 of record WACJ01000026.1, read on the forward strand.
AAGTTATGCGGTTTTTAAAAATAACGGAATCTATCCCTCGGTTTTCTATGTAGTTCAAGTCTTTTTTTATGCGAATTTTTTATATGCGACTCCCTATTTCAGGTTGACCCTCTAAATTCGGCGATTTCAAAACGATATAGAAGTTAACGAAAGACAATGCTTTTAACGTTGCAATATCATCATCATCATAGTGCCGCTACAAACAGTTCACTAAAGAACTATGAGCCTCTTCAATATCCATTCACAGGAAGGGGTTACATCCATCTCGTCTGTATCATACATTCACCTCCTCATTCGCTCGATATTGAAGGTAGCATTATCATCGAGTTTTATTTCGAACGCTCACCCAACGGGTATCCTGAATGAACGTATTGACGAACGCTTTCGCGACCGTCTCGATAGGGAGTGTGGGAGGTTTGTAAAGACTGAGTAGTTTTCTTAGGGAGATAGTGGAAAACTACTCTAGACAACCTTTTTGACTTTACTGGAAAGGGCTTTCTGGAATGCAAAGAGTCCAGTCCCCCCTTTCCTCGCTAGGGTGTTGCCAGGGTAGGGTGAGTTAAAGTAAGCCGGGGAATGGTATTAAAGTACATAAATAAAATAGCATATTTGAAGTTGACAAAAGCTTTTTAATTATATTTAAATCATTTATAAATGTACACACATAGCAAAAAAAAAAATACATAGCATAAAATTGAGCTCCGCTAATTGTAGTTATAAAAAATCACATTTGCCAATTCTACATATAATAAGTAATGGTGAAAATAGTAAATTCAACTTATATAACTAAATGGCATATTATACTTCTGAAATGGTAGTAATATAAATCAATCATAAGCTATTAATGTGAAACATTGTACAGTCTTCTATTCAACTATAATATGTCAAAGACATACTTAATTATGACTAATAAATGTGTGATGTAAAATACTTGAGTTTAAAAAACAGTGAATATACATATATATATATATTTATATATATAAATCAATTATCCAATTTTATTTATAAAGGCACAATAGAAACTTATTGGATCATAGATTTAAGACCTATTATAAAAAACACTCTAATTTATTTTGAGCAAATAAACTTGAAACCCCTAATTGCAGTGTCAATTATATGGCCATAAAGTCATTTCATTCAGGATTAAAAAGTATATATACGTTAATAAATGCTTGAATACGTCTAAAAACAAGCAATGCCAACTATCAAAAACTATATTTAATAAGCATATTTTCAATTACTATATACACTAACACTAATAGGTATTGGAGGAACCTGATTCTGTTTTATAAATTTATAAAAGAAAATAATTCGCGTCACAATCAATGTATATAACAATTTACTCCCTAGCTATTAAAAATGAATTAACTATATATTTACAAATACATGAAAAAGCTCCATAATATTCATCCTTAATTTCCCAAGCGCATTCAAATTTAAAAGCGAGCAATCGCACAAATTTAATTCTGTTTAAAGATAGCTTGAGAATATGTATTATTAAGTAATTTCTTAAACAAATTATACATATTTATATACAAATACATCGTCAGCCTCTTCAGTATCTGTTCTTAATATTCACATTTATATTTCAAATATATATCTTCTTACAGTCGATAAGATAAGAGAGGAATCTGACTTTGCATTATAAGGTGCCCTCAGTACAGTGGTTTTGTTTCATTTCTTATATGCTATATTAAATTAGTTTATTTTAGTGTTTTTAAATTATATCAAATTTATATAACGTTTAAGATTATTATACTGTTTCTACTTAGATACGTTACGGTAGAACTTGCCAATATTGATTTAACTGAGCTTAAATTATTATTAACCCTTCGAATGTAAGCCACTTTATCCTACCCGTTATAATTAAATTTACAACGAAAACAACTGTCTAAAATTTGATATATTCACAAAGAAAACGAATACTATAATGGACTTGCTTGTTAATCTCAAGGCATACAAGTCGCACAAAAGATAGAAATCTATGCTCTAAGATTACATGACAATTTGAACTTTCAATTTTATATCAACTATCGAAAAATCACATTAAATATTATTAAAAGAGTGATTTCGATATCTTAACACTTGTATAAATTTACTCATTTAATAATATATTAAACTAATTAAACATACATATATACAAACACATCGTCGACCTCTTCCGTATCCATTCTTAATATCCACGTTTATATTTCTAACATACGTCTTCTTACAGTCGATAGAAGTGGAATCTGACTTTGTGTTATAAGGTGCCCGCAATGCAGTGGTTTTTATCGTTTCTTAAGTGCTATAATATAAAATTAACGAACGAACGAGTCTTCAATTATATACAATTTATATATTTTACATTAGTGTTTATCAATATTTAATTCAATATTAATTATTGGATGAGCGTATAATGAAAAAGTATTAACGGAACTAACAATGAATTGACAAATAAAGACGATACGCGATTAAGAATAATATTGGATAAAGCGAAAAGTATCTCGATAGTTTATCGTGTGTGGTTGAATTTTCGAAGCATAAATTTGAAAATATCTTAATGAAGGAACGGAAGGTAGAGAAGTTCGAGGAATTTAAAAAAAAGACATTGTCATGGGAAGTCGACCGGAGTCAAAAGCTGGTGCGAATGACAGAAAGCTACGATCTGACTCCATTTCTAGGCCAAGAGAATGCTAATGAATGTTTTAACTCGACGGTTTGGCGATTGACTCCAAAGCAGTGTAATAATCATTGAAATATTAACGCACATTGCTGCTGGGATATTTAATAAACACCGATGAAGCGCGGGTAGCGAGGCAAAACCGTCAAAGTCTTTCTGAGACAAAAGCAGCTCGCATAGTCCGAAAACAACAGCTACTCGAAGATAATCAACTTTTTGAGAAAGCTGAAGATCTATTATATGCGCCTGGAATCATCGATTGATTGGTAGTTTCGTAATCGCATTGAAACTTTAAACGAGATTATCTCGAAACTGCATTATCAAATTTTTCACCAGTTGTAGCTTAAAAAGTTGTTGATAGATCTGACTGAAATTTTGGGATGTTACTCACACTTTTTGCTTTACCTAATTGTATGATTTCAGTGAAATAAAAAAGATAAAATGCATTCATCCATCCAAAAACTAAATACTGAATTCGACAAATAAATTAACCCTTCTGCCAATAAGATGGTCTGACCGGACAATTTCGCTTTTGCGATAAGTTTTATTAATACAGTAGAACCTCCATTATCCGGACCGGATTATTCGGATTTTCGATTATCCGGATTGTTCAAAATATAAAATACAATTTGCTGATTTGCACGTGGAGAATTGTGTTCGTTTTTGCTCACGTACGTGATAGATTGCATATTACGAATTTTACTAACTTTAATATCTGAAGATGGAAGCTCAGAGCGAAAAGTTAAAGTGAAAATATAGAAATCGAAGAGTGTATTTTTATGTGGTTCATACAAAGATGATCAACTGGATCGTCTATAACCTTGTTCGTTACTGTGTGAAAAAGCAATATTTTCAATATAAAATTTAATGGAAATTCCACCTTTAAAGCAAGTTTGGACTGGTTTGAAAAATTCAAAAGATGACATGGTATCAGGGAACTTGAAATTCATGAGGAAACGCTTTCTGCTGGCACTTCTTCAGCAAACACATTCATTGACACATTGAAGCTATTTGTGGAGAAGGAAGGATTCGACGAAGAATTTATATACAATGCTGATGAGTCCGGTTTAAATTGGAAAAAACTATCCAGCAAATCTTTAGCATCAAGACGCGAAAATACTGCATCTGGGTACAAAACTAGTAAAGAACGTATCACTATAACGATGTATGCAAATGCAACAGGCAAACACAGGCTACTATTGCTTGTCATTAGAAAATCAAAGAAGCCCAGATGCTTTAACACTTTGACGTATACAGCCGTCAAATCCCGTCAATATGATCATTAGAAAAAAGCAAAATAAGAACCTGATATAGGAGACATTGTGGAAGCAATAGCACAAATTTCCATATGTGTTGAATGTGTCGAAGAAGATGTAACCGACTGGTGAAATTGCGATGCAAACAATCCTGGATTTCAAATTTTGAATGATGAGGAAATAATTGAATAAATATCTGCCTCAAAAAAACAAGATTAAGAAGACGTTGATATTGGTCGTGCACATTCTGAAGCTTTTCAGTGTTTAGATGTCACCATGAAATGGCTTGAGAAGCAAGAAGAATGTAAATCAGGACAACTTATATATCTTAAGAATATTCGCGATTTGGCAACTTCTAAAAGAAGAGTGAGCTTTAAGCAAAAAACGATTCTTGATTTTATTAATAAAAAATAATTTATTATATGTGCATATTTGTATGTAAATCTAGACGTCTAAAAATTATTCATATTTTCCCTGTCTTTCCCTGTCAATCATGATTTTTTTCGATTATCCGGATTTTTCGTTATCCAGACTACTCTCATCCCCAATTAGTTCGGATAATGGAGGTTCTACTGTAGTAGCTATGTATTGATCTTACCAAATCTCCTTGACTTTGTTCATTGAAAGGTTTTACAGGATTTGGAGTTTAAAAAAAATGTTCGCGATCCTTGTGCTTCAAAAAAAAAGGATATTTCTATTTATAGAGTCAATGGTAGTAAGAAATCATTTGCATCATATGTTTCATATTTAGTATGATATTTTTCTTTTATCTATGCTGCAGAAAATTTTACACCAAATGTCTGTAAAATCCAGATGACGCGTCTGTGATTCAGGAAATGGATTTCATTATGATCTTGAAGTTGTTGAAGAAGCTCAAAATCCACAGGCAATGTTATTTTACAACATGCACAAGGGAAGTGTTGACGTTATGAACCAGATGCTTGAAGAGTATATATATAAATGGCAGTATAATGCCCGGTGCACACAAGGCTGGTTTTCAAGCTAATAGAACAAACAAGTGCTGGTAAGCTAAGAGTGTGATATATTAAAAACGAAGTTAGCTACGTTTATACAAAGCTAGATTTGCTGATTTGTTGACACACAGCTTGCTCTACTTGCTTGAAAACTGTTATTTTGCGCATCGGACATAAAAGATGACAGCTTTTTTCTTTGGCATACTGAATACTGCAGCATTAATTTTATTTATTTATTTAATTTTTTTCATCCATTCCCACGCAAAATGTATGAGAGTCCAGCCAGATCATTGCCGGGAGTAATAGAAACATTCATTGACAGAAGGGTTAAATTTATATTTTAACAAGACACTGATGGAATCAAGTCCCAAATGATCTTCATCAATAACATCACATGCATGGTATTTGACACAGGATTTCCATGAAATTATAAAAATACATGTTACACAATTACATTTAAAAATTTTAAATATATATTACATTTAAAACAAACAAAAAGCATAATCAGTCAAATGCGCCAGAACTAGTGGCATCGTTTTTTTTAGTGTGGCTATCCATATAAAACTTGCTCCGTCGTGTGAATTCTTCGGAGAGCGTAGACTTGTTGAACACACTATAATACTTTCGATTGTACACAAATTAGATTACTAACAAAAGCAACATTTCACACCAATATATACATTTACAAATCCTCAACTAACTCATCCCTGTGCCCATAATTTTGTGCATTACATATCAATTGTATTTTTATTTCAAGCATACACTTTTAGTCATTTTTTATTAACATACATTACCGGTATACAGCGGCATCGTTTACCAATTTGACGTATGATTTTCCACCACATCTCCAATAGATTTATATTTTAAATGCTGATGTATGGATTTAGTATTTAAATGCTAAATCATGGAACTACTTACAGAATCACTCGATCTACCTATACGCCCAATTATTCTATCTATAGGTAATCAGTTCTGCCATGATTAATTAATTACATGTGTAAATCAACATTAGCATTGTTAGCCCTTTGCACTCCGTTGTCTATATATATTCCTTGATGTCTACAAATTCATATGAGTCCTATATAATGAGGCTTCATAAATGCACATTTCTACAGCAAAGTTGCGCCGAGTAACTGGAAGGTAATGTTCAGGACGGTTCGGAGTGCAAAGAGTTAAGCTATGTTTTTCAAGCAAAATAAAAGTTATATTATCCGAACTAATTTAAAATACATGCCTTTACCTTCAGTCAATCTGACAAAAATACAATTATAAGCCATTATGACCATATAATTTAATTACACGACAGAAATTATAAATTAAAATAAATCCAATGTGCATTCTCAAATGATATATATATATATATATGTATATTCACGTATTTCTTGCTTTATATATTACATTTTTGCTTTTAAAATAAACACATAACTTATAATGATGATGTATTATAATATTGACTAAATGATAAACGTATTTTTATACACAAATAACGGAGCTTTTGTAAGAAAATAATCAGCATTTATCTAAAAAAATGTATCAAAGTAGTATGAAAGCACTGTTACATTTATCATTTAAGATTGAATAACATTTTCACTATGCTAAATTCATAAGCAAAACTTGACATTGAGCATTGACAAAAATAGAGCTGGATTAATGGTATTTAAAGTTTGGATGATATTCAATATGTCAAAGTATCAAAACTCATAAAGCTATAAAAGAGAAAAATCGGATCAATTATTTCATGAATCGATGAAATTCCTTTAATTTAATTAACGGCTACAAATAAAAACAAGTCCAGCTTCTATATTTTGGCTAAAGATGTTTCTCTTATACAATATTTAGACTCGCATCTATATTCAACCATTCTTAATAAATCGTTAATTAGTAAAGTAAAAAAGTAATTATATTAAAGATAAAAAGGTTTTTTTTGCACATGTTTTACAGTGCAATCTATCATTGTAAGATAAGAGAGCTTATACGATAATTCATTATGAAAATGCCCCTCAAATTAATCAATTTTAAAAGTAACAAATATGTACATGAATATAATTATTTTTTAATAATATCCTTTTTTCTCACAGTTGAGCACAAAATTCATAAATTAAATAAAGCTACAATTGAAGCAATGTGTTTGCATGTAAGGAACTCTAATCTCCAAGAATACGCAGACAGAAATCAACAGTCATCTTTATGACATGCATCAAAATATAAAATCATGCATATAAAACAACGCGATACATTACACGTGTAGTGGAAATTTACCAATAAAATAGCTTTGATTAAACAAAGATATTTTTTAATAATTTTTCGTTGTAATTGTTACAATTCCACAAACGTGAAAATATATAAATAACGTATTAGATAAGCCCAGTATTAATGTCGCATTTTCACAAATGCAATTTTTAAACAGTCATCTTCAGCTCGTCGTCCAATAAAAACGTATGTTGACAGTTTTAATAAATAGTATACTATTCGAAGATTGTTTTGAATTTAAAAAGTACGGCGATAATAAGAGAGGTGTGTCCGTTGGGATAGCATTTGCGGAATTACATGCTGATGCAGTTCCATTTTAATCGTTTGTCTACTCTCAGCCGCCTTAAAAAATAGCGTTTTTTTAAATTGCATTGCGGTACGTGCACATTATTTATAAGGAAGGAAAACATTAAAGATTTATCACTCTAAAAAGCCGAGAGCCCCCAAAGGAATCAATATTGATATCTTACCACTATATTACCGCCCAAACAAAATAGGCTGGATGACACAATTTATTTTTGAAGACTGGTTTTTAAATTTATTTATTCCAGAAGTAGAAAAATATTATAAACAGAAAGGAATTCAATTCAATATGCTTTAAATACTAGACAATGCACCAAGACATCCACCACACATCGGAAGTTTACATCCTAACGTTAAAATCGTGTTCTTGCTTGCTACAAAGAAATATACGGGGAAATAAAACAACAAACAACTCAACTAAAGTTGGATATGTTTTTTAAAAAAACTGCTTCTTCTTCCACTACCGATTATGAGCCAATGGATTGTACTTACATGACGAAAGATTTTAAATATTAATTAAGTAAATATTTTATATTAATAAATACAAATTTAACAATAAAAAAATGTAAATAAATACACATGTTTTATTTTAACACAATTTAAGTCACATATTTTGTATGAAATTCGACTTACAACCAATTTGACTTGCGACCAAAGTCCAGGAACGTACAACTCGACTAAGTGTAGTAAATACACCATAGTAAAGGAGAGGTTAATACTGGGTTTATCTAATATCTAATACAATGGTACATTTTAAAACGGATTATACAATTTCGACTGTTCAATAAAATATCTACGTATCGTTGAGGTTATTTTATGACACATAAAAATATTGAAACGAGTATTGTTAATATTTATCATGGAATTAAATGGGTTAAACGTGTTATTAGAATTCGTGGAGGCAAGCACAATTATGAACCACCTTTTTTGTTAAGCAACGGTGTTTTAACGGCAATCTTAGCAAACAGTTGAAGGATATAAGTAGTCTATTGACAAAATAAAACATGAAAATATTTTTTTTTTCATATATTTTAAACAATATTATAAAAGTCTTCGTACTTGCAAAAATGTGTTTTTTTTTTTAAGAATACATTTTTATAGTCACATGAAATATTAAGCACTGCTGTTATAGTATTCAATTTTAATTTTAATTTCAGTAATACAAAATTAAACTAATATTTACTAACTAAGTAACAGCCAAGGGACAAATATAATAAAACACAATATTATCATTCAATATTGAATTTTTCATAGTAAAAAGTATAGTAGGAATAAAATTTTTACACAACATATCATAGAATCAATGAGACATAATATAGCGCAGCACTTTAAGAAAATTATAGTAAAAACCTGATAATTAGATTATATCTGTAGACTTTTAATTAATTTGAAGAATGAATTTAAATAAGAAATATTAAAACTTGATGACGAAACTATTATTTTATCTTGAATTTATTAAATTTATTTTAAAAATATCATAATTTTCTAATGTGTATATTTAATTGATATTTTAAATGGCTAATGAGATTCATTTTAAAAAAAACTTAAAGATTACCCTTCTGTAAAATACTATTATAGATATGTTGCTTTAGATTTATTCGTTTTAAGTATTTTTAAACCAAATTTAGCAAAAATAATAATTTAAAAACTGTAAGTTTTTCGCAATGAGCGACTCATATGCAAGTCTTTTAACCCTTGTAGGTAACTATATGCCAAACATACTAGACACAAATATATAAAACTCTTTTTAATTTCATTCAATTTATAATTCCAAAAGTTTAACGACGGAAGACTCGCAGTTGAGTATTTTGGTAATTTTAAGAGAGCACATTAAAAGACTCACATATGAGTCTCCCGTCGCAAGAGTTAAACGCATTTTTAAACTATTGCAGTATTTTAACCAAGGTCTCAATTCATTTTCAAAATGTAAAAAGTTTACCTATACACAATCAAAATTAATCAAATATAACATTCAGTTCTGTCTAATTTTTCAAACATAATTTATGTACAATTGTTATATCTATTCATTTTCACTTTATTCAAGTGCAGTCTTATAATATTCACAGGCAAGCTAGAAATATTCATGCGAATGTAATAATCGAACGATTTTATCGATCAACAACCAAACTTGATATAACATTTTATAAAAGTGAAAACGCGCTTTAAACTTAAAAGAAATCATTTTAAAATTCAAATACAACATACGGGTCAGTCTATAGAGATTGAAAACATTGATTAAAAATTACTTGTACTTACCCGAAAATATATTGTTTAAATTTCTCATTCTACAATAATGCATCTAAACTTGAATAATGAACAAATTACAGTGACTTTAAAACTTAATCTTTTTTGACTATTTACTACAATACATGTTGATGATAGCGAACATCAATACGATAACAAAAAAAGCCAAATAAAATTAATAATAAGCTAAATAGATGCAACTTTTAGAATATAAACTGACCCCAAAATTTAATCAATAGAACAAATAGCCCAGGTATTTAACTACAAAAAAGCTGAGATAAGCTGCATTATAAACATTCCACTCGCACATTTTTCTTAGATTAGGGATAGACCCAGTTCACGGTTGATTTCGTGCGTTTTTCAGATTTCATACTCAAAATTTAAAATGGAATATTAATAATAAAAAAATAATGAATCGAATGTAAAAAAAAAACATAGCAATATGAGTTTAAAATTTCGATGCCATAATGTCAAGTTGCGAGCGGAAAGGTTTAATTATTATTTGGAGATTGACACAGACTCGACACCATCTGATCGTATTGTTGACAATAAATTTCAAACATCTCTAACCTTTTCCCGATATCTAAAGTATCTTCATCGTTAGACGGTGATTTAACGTCTTCGGAGTCACTTTCGTTGAAAGATTGAAGCGGGGGTGCGTTGTAACATTCCCTATAGAAATTTGCCAATTCTCCAACCGGTCCGGCTGTAGCAAATGGACAGTGCTGCGACAAAAGATTATAATAATTAAATATTCTCATCATTAAAGATATAAAAAATTGTATTATTACCGGTGGGGGGAAACCGGTTTAGGAGGCAGATTTTTTTAGTGTTTTTCGTAAAAAAAAATTAACAGGGAAAGAATTATTAGAATTTTTTTAAACTTAGAGAATATGCTATTAACTCTACGGGAGTACTATCGAAGGGTCTCCGTTATCCCTTCCACTGTTCAGAAAGAGCACTCTTGTGCATTGAAGCTCCAAGGCAGACAGAGACAGAGAGAACTTAGCGCAGCTCAAAAAGGAGAGATGCAAGCTCAAAATTTTGTATATGAAGACGAAGTTTTGCTATATGGTGCTGGAATAGCTGATTAACCGCTAGGTATTTTATACAATTTATTACTGCCTTAAATTTCTTGTTTTCGGTAGCTCAAAAAGTTATTAACTAATTGTTTTAAAAAAATAAAATTTTTTAAATATGTTTTTTATTGCAAAAAACGGTTAAAAATTGTACTGTTTTGTTTAACCACTTCTCAAACATGTTTTTTTTTTTCAATTAAATCTTGGTTCTATAATACAAAAAATGCTAAAAAACCAGCCTCCTAATGTGGTTTCTCCCCTTAAATACTATAGTAATAGGTAATTCTAAAATAACTGTATTTATATTTGTTATATGAAAAATTATTACCAATTCCTTCATAATTTTATCATCATCAGCACCAACAGTCCAAATCGATCTTCTATCACCGTTTATAGATAAACCATTTTCAGATAAGTCACAATCTCTGCCGTTTCCAATAAAATCGTCTTTTAAGCTGAATTGATCATCAGTCATCTCCGATTTTGACATCATTTCACAACCTTCATATTTCTAAAACAGAAAGTGCAAGAAAATCATATTTTTTTTATTTATTACTCTCTAATATTTAAACATCGCAGTAGCTGCATGGCTCACTCGTTATCAAAATGGAGAGAAAATATCAGACGATGAAAGGAATATACAGTAGAAACTCGATTATCCGGACTAATTGGGGATGAAAGTAGTTCAGATAACGAAAAATCCGGATAATCGAAAAAAATTATAATTGATAAGGAAAGTATGAATATTTTTAACTCATTTAGATTTACATACACATATAATAAATGATTTTTTTATTAAAAAAAAATCAATAATCGATTTTTGCTTAAAGCTTGCTTTTCTTTTAGAAGCTCCCAAATGTTTAGACGTGTAGGGTACCTTTATGGCATGACTTTGCCATCAATGCACAAGTGTGTGATGAGATGCAAGAAACCCATCTCTGCCTCATGATTTCTGGTCTAAATCTTCGATAGGAATTTTCTTTTTCCTAGCAAACTAAAACTGAAGAAACCAAAAACCAAAACTAAAAAATATACTGTTTGGCAATATAAGAATGCAAAGCAATAATACATTTCGTAATCATTGAATGTGTTCAAAAAATAAACTCTTTTTTTGTCATAAGGTTAAATGTTATAAGCATCTATAGATAAGACCGAGAACTCGTCCCCACAGGTCATACGTGTCTAAGGTCGCATACCTCATATTTTATTTATGGTTGATATATTTTTAGATTATATTCATTATAAAAAAAATATGGTATCTCGATTTGGTATGTATTCATGTGTCTTAAATTTCACGCCTATTGGGACACATCATTTTTGCACATGCGCTTTTGAAATATATAAGAAATTTGATACCTTGCCAACTTTTCGTGTTGACAGTTATGGTTAACATATTTTTATTTCGCACTTGCTTAATCTCACTTTACACGTCAAAATAAAATTTCATTTTTCGAAAGGACATGTCTCTAAGGAAGTCGTCCATAATTTTGGTGAAGAAATTCGGATTATTTTTATGCTTTACAGCTAATTCGCGTAATGCGCTCGAAGCAATCACTTGATCCAGATTGCACCTCAGCGGCTCTGAGACCACAGGTTTGTCCCTATACCTGCTTTGGTTTGCAGGCAAGAAGTTCCTATTGGAGACCTTTCCTATCTTTGTTCTAGTAAGGAGCAAATGAAGTCAAAAAATTGTAAATACAGATTTAAAAAAGACGAATAAGCAAGTGGAAAGTAAGGGCAAAAAAAGAAAGAACTCTGTATGAAGTGCTTCAAAAACCGAATATCTTACTTATAAATTATTTAAAAAAATGTCTAATTATTAAGGCTTAGCTATCGGCCTACATCTTGATTCAATAAAAAGAATGAGAAATGCTATTTGGGCCACATACTATCACACTCAGCATTCACACTGACCGGAAGGTGCAGATTCTTGGTGTAAATTGCAAAAATATGCAACTACAAGATCGTTATATTTGTGCAAGCAATCTCCCTCTCTCATAAAGGATATTTAGCTAACCTTAAGAGCCATTTATGAAGAATTAACGTCTGATAATTTATTGGAAAGATGTCTTAGCTCGTTTCAATGAGTGCGTATGGTCTCTGGTAACGAAATATATTTTTTATGGCAAAAAAATATTAGAAATCGCAACATATACTGCATTCTACATTTTTAACGAAGCATTTACACCTATTTTAAAAATAATGGAAAAAAGATGCATTGCGATTCGTGGAGACGCGTAATTAAGAACATATACGCCTTGACAACCGCCAAGGCTCCGAATCTTCTAAATAAGCTAGAACAGTTCACAGATATGCCGAAATTACGAATTTATTTTTTAATATCATATAAGAATGCCATAACAAATCTCATAAAGATTCATTTTATTAAACAGTATATTTGCTGGGAAAAAAATTTTTTGGGCCATCAAAGTGAGATGACCCCTTAATGGGAAATTAGATTCTTCTAAAAAAAATCTGAATATATATTTTTTTATAGTATTAATCCTAGGATCATATAATCATCAAATCAGATCAAAGATTTTATAACGAAGAAAGAACTATTTTAAATAATTACCCTTCGGGGATCTTCCAAGAGCCAACTAAATGGCGGATCTTCGGGTAAAATAAAATCTGACTCGTATTGCTTAATTTTAGTTGTATCAACAAATGCACCAGCTCTCATAGGTTCGTCCAAATTAACTTTCTTTTTATCACTGAAAAGAAAACATAATAAATGTAAAGCTAAATTAAAGAACAAAGAACCAAATTCTAATACTAATAAAATCAAAAAATATATATATATACCTCTGTTTACTGCACCTAACATGTTTCGGACTGAGATCCGAATGGAAATGATCGCTCTTTACCATTATAGATGTTCCTTGTTGCGATTGCATAGGCGTTATAGTCATCTTCGTTCTGCAGGCTACATTCAATGACAATGTACCAATCGGACTTGCCAGTTGACCAACTTTGAATTGTTTATAGCCTTCTCCTGTAATATGTGAAATAACAAAATTGCACAATAAAAATAAACGGCATACATAAAAAACTGTTAATTCTTAACCCATATATGCGCACGACTATTTAATATACAAACTTGAAAAATTTAAGCCATAAAAATCATTAACGAAAGCGTCTTATCAAAAATACGATACAAATGTTTAAAAACATTATTAACGTTAAATATTTAACATAATAAAGAATGATTATCATTTAAAACAGGGATGGCCAACCCGCAGCCCACGGACCGCATGCCAACATGAACATTTTTTCGGGCCGAGAGATTCATTACACTTTTAGAAAATATATTTATTTTATAATGGCCCAAATAATCGCAATTAAAAAGTAATAACACTCACCACTTTCCATTATAGAAACATTTACATCGAGAGTTACGAGAAATGGAAAACAAATATCGCACTAGTAAATTAATAATATAAAATATAATCTTTCATATATACCTTCCATAATCATGATTTCGTTGTTTGGGTGGAATGTTTTCAACCTTTTATTTGGATAATCACTCATATTTAATTAAAAAATTATTCGATCAAGTAGTAAATATTGAATATATAAAGGATTACTTTATACGGCAATATTAACCACGCGACGACACAAGTTAGACTGATTCTATTCCAAGATTTGCTCATGGAAATGCTTTTGTTAAACTATACACAAATATGTTAAAAGATAATTTATTGCTAATGCAGAAGTCATAATGTCAACGGCAAGATTGTAATACAGATTAACCCATTTGTTGACTAATTTTATCTTGAGATTTCATTTCTGAAGCATAATATTGTTATTAACACCTTATAGATCGCAAAATAAAGCAGTAAAACTTCCACGTAATATTTCCACATTTTTTACATACTTAAGTAAAATTATCGTATCATTTTTATTAATGGTTATATTAATTTGTAACTTATAGCGAGTCTTCCTTATAGCTTTTTCTACCAAATTGCATTTATCATTTAGTGATTCTGCATCTGTGGATTACAGGCCAGTGAAGTTAAACAGGTCTTTTTTCAATAAAATAGAAAAAAAACTATTGTTTATTCAAGGAGTATCATTGTTAGACCACTCCATATAGATAGTATAAAAAATAGAGCACAAAGCCCAAATGTATGATACAAATGCAGAGCCGTAACAAACATATGAAGGCCCCATGGCAAGTATCCAACCTGCGCCCCCCTCATTTTTAAAATAAAGTTAAATAATGCTATTATAAATGCAATATTTTAAATATTAAATACAACGAATATAAAATCTGCACCAGATTTTACTCTCGGGGAGTCTGCTCCTTCGTTTACAACAGTAATATGTTACGTGAGACAAAGTTTAAACGAGGCTGTACATGCTGCTAAGACGAACAGCGCAGTAATCGATTAAATGAGGTAACCACCCCAGAAATTATGAAGAAAATCCACAAAATGGTATTGGATGACCGTCGACTGTAAGTGCACGAGCTAGCAGACGCGGTAGACCTTTCAAAAAGAGGACTGAGTGGCCACAGTGTTTGTATGTCCAATCGGTCCACTTTTCGGACCGCTGATATGACAAATGAGCGCCTTACGATCGGAAATCATATCTGAACATGTCTACTGAATGATTATGAACTCTCATTACAAAACAAAGTTGTCTAAAGAAGACCAATCTGGAGAGTTATTTAAATTTTACAATCGGTTAAAAATATTGTTGTCTTTATATAATCGCGGGCTTATGACGGCTGAGTCAGTCCAATCGAGCTCAGCGAGATCGGTCCGTAAGATGTTAATATGTAAAACAATATATTAAACTCTATACAAAACGCATGCGTTTGTCCATTGTTTTTGGTCATCCTTTGTATTGGGAATCTGTCCAATTTTAAAAAAATAGTTTCAACAAATCCTCATAAGACAAGTAATGGAAAAAAATATGCTTCCCATACGTAAACATCAGTTGACATAAAACATATTAACAGTCAATAATTTCATTTTTTTTTAACAATTAAAATCAGCATATCAAATATAAATCAGGACTCGCATGTGTGCATTTTAACCTTTCTTTTACTATGGTGTATTTACTACACTGAGTCAATTTAGGCAGTAAAATTATAATAATTGGAATTTTTACAACATTATTACATTGAATCTCGATATACTATCCATCTATATTTTGATATATATATATATTATTGAATACCAATATGAAATACAATAAATATGGGGTTTTAGAATGTCATAAGGCGTACTAAATACGTAGCATCGTAAGGGAAAGGTTAATATTTTATTTTGTAAAATAAATTTATAACAATAAATCATGCATAATCTTGCGAATGAAACATACTCGCGCATAAATAACCGTTTAGAGCGTAAATATTTTTTTAAAAAGTAAAATTTAAATGCTGTTGCTAAATTTAGGATAGATCAAACATAAATATTAATAGTGTTTATAAAATATAGTAATCAATTATTTTTTATTATACAGTCACTGAGTTGAGAAAAACAATTTACCTAAATTTCAATATCCACCATCGATAATCGATACAATACAAAATATGTTAAAACTAACAATATAATGTATATTTCTTTTTAATTTAAATTAGCGAAATTTTAGGAATTCAGTTTAATCTTAAAATCAACTTTAATTGAAAGGGTTAATATTAAATTTTAAAACGGCATGAAATATCAATGTTGCTATCTATTTAATAACATGTTTTTCATGAGATTCTTTGTTTTAGAACGGCACGTGTAGTGATGTCAATGCATAAAGATAATAAATTGAAGAACATGCAACTTCAAGATTATAAACACAAAAATTGAACATCAATGATATACGGCAGAGGTTTCTAAATATTTCTTGCTACTAAATACTTCACTATTAATAATATTCATATTTCTAGAACCATACTAGCATGAAGCCATACTAATGAAGGTGCATAGAGCATCTTTAAACAACAACCGCCATCTATACGTCAGGTCGGGTACTTCTAGGACTTCCCACGTACAAGATAGATCAAAAACCATTAAGTCTGATAGTATGATGAAACCAAATTAAGGGGGGCAAACCTTTTAAAAAATTCAAAAAATCAATTTTTTTAATTACATATTTCGAAAGTATAAAATATTAAGAGTATAGCATAAAAAATCAGTATATGAAATATTTACGAAGTTATAGCGCGTAATCAAGAGCACGCCGGAAACACTGTGAGCTAGGGAGTCAGGTCAGGTTAGCACCATTAAAACATTTTATCACCATTAAAAAAAATTATGATCGAACGTCTAAAGGGATTGCCCCCCTTAAGCAAATAAAAACTTCATATGAGCTCTACCAAACATTAAAAATTGTTCTGCCAATCAAATTGCATTAATTAAATTTTGCAAATATCTTCTATAATGTGAAAACAACTGTTGCTATGTTGATGATACATAAAATAAGAGTCAAAGGTTAGATGATGAATGCAAAATAAATCTTTCAGTCTTATGACATTCGTGGTTCTAACAATGTTGTTGAGTGATGTTAAATAAATTTTTAAAAACGTGAAATAAAATGTGAACACAATTACAGTGGTGCCTCACACAACGAACTTAATTCGTTCCAGGAGCAAGTTCGTAATGCGAAAAGTTTGTTATGTGAAACGCGCAAAAGCACGCTTTTTGGCCGATGGTTTCATGAAAAACCTGTCCAAAGTCGTTCGTTGTGTGAAGCGAAGTTCGTTATATGAATCATGAAATGAACGAATAGAAAGTTCGCTGTGTGCAGCGTTCGCTGTGCAAGGCGTTTGTTATGCGAGGCACCACTGTAATTTACTACAGAGAAGTATTTGAGACGCAAAAAAAATCATAATAAAAGATGATATGAAGAATAATGCATTCTACGGAGTGGATAACTTTTATAATATACAAATGGGCACAATTTTTTATGGTAAATAATAGCATTGAAATATATATATATATATCATTTAAAACGCATCAAAACGCATTATAACAAAAAATTGTATGACATCAAAAAAGTACATTCTGCTATCAAATTCATCTACAAATTTAACAAGAAATCATCCGCATGCAAATTTTACATTTCATTAAAGCAATACATAGAATTTATTATCAAATTTAGTCATCCGCTAAAAATAATGATCATTATATTAATTAAATTCAATATTACAAACCTAGGCTGCTTAATTGAGGATCGCCCAAATAGATACGGTAATAAATCACAAACGAGTCCGGTCCTTGTCTTCGAGATAGTTTATAGGCTGGCGTTATTCTGGTCACTGATATAAGCGATTTGAGCATTAGCCCCATTCGATTGTAGACATTTATTCTTATTGCAGGATCAAACTGTTCGGGCGATATTCCGAGACTCCAATTTTCCAAAATCATTTGATCCCCATCTATGGTTTTTAATGATATTTCTATGCATAGAGGAAGTTGGTTTGTAATCGATTCTCCCTGTAGAACTTTCTTGGCTTCAATTGCTACATCAGCCAAATCGTGAACTGCTAGACTAAACTAAAAAGCAAATTAAAACAATTAATAAATGCAACAATAAAATTTATAAATCAAACATACGGTAATGCAATATAAGTTTAAAGCCCTCTGAGAACCCCGAAATAACTTTTAACATAAAACTCCATTTTATCCCTTCAACATGCGCGATTTCCTATTACAACTATTCACTATTACGCAGCATGTAGACGGTAGAAGACCTAATGTTTCAATTGAACATTGGTATTAGATGTGTGAATAAGTTCTCGCCGTTGTTCATGAAAATAAATCCTTTATTTAAAAATAAAATGTAATAAAAAAGCAAGTGTAACGTAGGGAAATATTCAGCTTTGAAGTTAAAACCGCTTCGATTTATATCGTTTTGAAATATTGACATATAATGTGTCAGTCTTTTAGTTCATTTGATTCACGTCACATCATAATATTCTAATGACATCAATGTATACCTTAAGATTATTTGACTCGCATCATTCATTCGAATATATTCAGTTTCCAACCAAACAATAGCAGTAATCTTAGTTTAAGTTTTTCTAGAGTTAAGTCTTCCTTGAAGTCTTTATTTTGCAGTTCAATTATAAGTTGAAACATTGTCTATCTTGAGAGACGTTTACACCTCGTAACCGCAGCCGATTTAAAGTGAATAAAATAAATATGTTCTGGGAAGATCTCTCGTCTTTCAAATCCACTCTCCTCCCCTGTTTTAAGTCTTTCTCGCCGACGTTACAAGTGACACGGCAGCCGTGGATCATCAGAAGCTCGAGCTAATGATACCGTCGCTCACCGGAAGGGCTTTAAGATTACCAAATAAGATTCCTTTCAAATGCAACATCCAGAATATTTGATTAATCCTATCGGATCGGAAATAGTGCGACAGAAACGGGTGTCTTGCATCTCATGCTGTAAAGGTGCACATCTAAATATTCTCAATATATCGCGCCAATGTTCATACTTACTATTCAACAAAAAATCGTATTCTAAAGAATCTTTTAAACATCCTAAAATTTAGGTATAATTAATTGAAATCGCTATCGTCGGATAAGCTATTAAGCTCTTTCAATAAAGATAAGACGACTTTCATTCATGTTGTCTTGAGAACAGGTGATTGTTTTGATAATTAAGATACTCGCGTCATTCTTATCGTTGACCAATTTTTTTATTCTCCCTTGACTGTTCTGAAGTGGCGTCATTAGCCGAGTATCACCACTCCTAGAGCTAGTTGAGTCCTAAAGCAGGCGGGACTTTTTTTCTGTTAAATGAATGAGTTGTCGATACATATTTTGATATGAATTTAAGATAGGGAGCAATTTGTTACACTTCGCTATTATGTGGACGTGTACTTAATAAGCAGTGACTAGTAGCATAAATAATCTACATATTGGTGTCTGGGTTGTGAGGTAGCACATGTCAAAAACTGTTTTAAAATATATCACACAGAGGTTAAGTTTTGAATTAATGTATGGATATATTTTATTTTTTTAAACTCTATTTTCCATTTTCTTTATGTGCTTTTGTTTATTGTTTTGTAATTGTTAACGTCTCTATACGTTTTTTTATCTAAACAAATAAAAAAAACATGTTTCATTGTTTTTTTAATAAATTCTAAGCATTGTTAAAAATATTATTAATGTGAACTCGCGCCAGGTGACGCGCGGGACGAATATACACGTCCTAACAAAAATGTGCGCTGTATGTCCACTGTATGTTGCATAATTGAAAAGGAACTTCCCCATTCAACATGTTAATAAACATTTCATAAAAGCTATTCAAATTTCACACTGATGTATCAATCGTGCAATGGCTTTATAACTTAATAAATATATATTATATATAAATATATATATCGAATGTCCATATGTCCATACACTTTAAATTGTACAAAAACCGAATTGTATATATTCAAGCTGTCGTTCAAGATGTATATTTTATAGGATAGTATCGCTATAAACAATCTGATATTTTGTATACATACCCAATCGCCGCCAGATGTTTGAGATTTGCAGTGTGTCTGCAGTTTATCCCCTAATCGAGACTGCACTATTATTTGTATGGATTTTAGTGCTAAAAATTTGGTGAACTTATCTAAATCTTTTTTTTCTTGAGCATTTAGCTTGGCAGCAGCCATTTTCGGAACTTCTGGAGAGCAATCGCGAACGATTCCTCCCCAGCGATATCAAAAAACTTTACACAACGTAGCTAAAAGACATTCTATCTGATTTTTATCCGTAATGATGACTGATTAACGGCACCGCACGCACAAGAACAAGAACGCTCGCTAGTCGCGCAGTTGACAGATAATACCACTCCTACGCAGGGCTGCCAACCCAACAAGAAACAGTCGTAGTTTTTTCTCCGCATATTTTTATTTTTATGGCGCATTTCAATTTTTAGACATTTTGATGAAATAAAACTTTTATCAAAAAAAATGCTGTCTTAGCCGCCTTTCATAAATCATAATTTTTCTTCGTTTATAAAAGCAAAATATTAAGAATACTGTGACGTTTCGGGCGCTCTCTCGTAACGGGCGGGCTCTCTTTAATATTCAAAAGGCATATTCTATTATGTTCTATATCACCATTTAAAAAGCAATTATTTTTATTAAATTGATTTTTTGTAAACAAAACCTAATTGTTTAAATTTTTCATAATTCATATTTCTCAAAAATTATATGCAATTATATTTAATGACTTGGAAATAATTTTTTCTTAAATGATTGAGAATTTATTCCAAATTTATAAATGAAAATACTAAAAACCTTTGAAGCATAAGACACATTTTTATGACTATGAACAGAAAATTAAAATACATTAATATTTTTAATTGTTTGAGCATAATTATATGCGAAATAACCATGTAAGCATATAAATGTATACATTTTAATACTTGGCCTTCTATTTAATATTTTTAATTTTAAATCCGTAAATCAAATACAAATAAAATTCCTAGAAGACTTTTCTCAAATGTTGAATTTTATACAGTGATTTCTCATTATTTTTATTACGTAAATAAATTTAAAAGCATTGAATTCAAATTTATATTTTTAAATTAATTTGATTCGAATCCTTAGCGGATTGGTTGACATGCTAAGTTGGTATTAGAAAGCCGAATGTCTAGTTTGCCTGAAGTGGGGGGTTTGGGTCGAGTATTTTTAGGTTGGATCTCATCTTGTTTATATGCATTCGTGGTGGTCGAATTTGCGAAGACTCATATGTACTTATCATTTTATTTACTTTTTAGTCCTTATATATGTGCCTTAAGGATTGCCGCATGCTTTTTATTGCATTCTATTGCGATTATTTTTTAAATTATTTTTGACAACACATAATAATGCTTTTATTTTGAATGTCTCATTGCTTGCAGCGAATAGCACTATTGCGATATTAAACATTTACTAACTGTTTCGCTAATCGAATATTATCTATGTAGCATACGAGAGATCACATTATAATTAGAACAGTTGTTCTGAGAAAGCCATAATGACATAAAATATGCTTCTTTTTTTTTTTTTCAAAAAATCATGTTTATGGCAAATCATCCTTAATGTATTCGCTACCAAATCGCTATATTATTTTATGAACTTATTTTATCGACGTCAAATTTATTGTTTACATAACCAGAACTTTGAACAAAACTGGTTTTACAAACGAGATATCTCTATTCAACTTTCTCATGGAAAACATCGAATAATACAGTTATTTTAAAAATATTTAATGTATTCTACAAATTGTGCAACAATAGCGAAACATCTTACATTAATTCTACGAATGTTCCGTTTAATATTTTATGAATGTCTTGTATTTTCTCAATTCTCAATATGCAACTATGAACACTAGTAACATGTATCCGTTTAATTTTTCAGGTCTTACTATGAACTAATTAACGCCTGATGTTTGAGGGTGTGCAGATCAGTATGTCATATATTCCACAAAAACAATTTGAAAACGAGCTAAATCTACTGAGTACTTTTAGCGAATCTCTTCAAAGTGTCTTAAAAATTGAAGAGGTAATATACTTTTTGTGGAATTATTTTGCATTACCATTTGTTGATTATGAACATTTTATTACATTATATGAATATTTATTGTTATTGATTTAGTTCGCATAGTATAGTTACCTGCATACATTTTTTTTGCTGTTTCACACATAAGCCCTATGTCCTTAGTATCGGGATTGTCGAATGTAGTTTGCAATGTATTTTTGATCTAAAGCAGCACTTCTTAAACTCATGTAGTCCGCAGACCCTCTCTTGAGCAAAATTTCTTTCACGGACCCCCTCTTTAGCCAATTTTTTCTTGCGGACCCCCTCTTGAACAATTTTTTTTTTGTGGACCTCATTCCAACCCTTGACACTTAATTTTTCCAACAAATAAATGTTTAGATATCTTATAAAGTTTTCTGTAAAAAAAAAAATAAAATAAAATTTCGCATCTATTCCCATATTTTAACAAATTCGCATTTATCGCAAAATGCGATAATCACGTATTTCTAATCATGAGACACAAGAAACGAATATCACACGAATGAACCGATCATTCCACCAGACCAAAATCGACACCGAACAACGATCTTGTGTGGATTGGTGTCGTCCCAAATCTGACAATTTTGCTTGTTACCTAACAAACTTTAAGCGTCCCTATTGAAAGACCCTTTTGTTTGGAACATTTTTAAAAAATTGATTGTCTGTTTTATCAATAGCTTATTTTCTTAGAATCAAAAGACGTGTAACTTACATCAAAGATTTATGTACTAAATATGAAAGTTTGAATTGTATCTTTTTTTTTCAGGAATTGAGCTCATTAAGAAAGAAATCTTCCAGTAAAATAAACTCATTAAGTAATCACTGTGCTCCTGAAAGTACAAAGTTATATAAAGCTGCTCCAGGGAATTATGAAAATGATAATAGAAACAATGAGCCCATTGGAAATACATCAGTATCATCAAATGAATGTTTTAGGAGAAATAATAGACCCTTTTTAGATTCAAATTCATTTCTGAAAAATACAAAACAACTCTTCCCAAACCAATCAAATACAAATATACCTAGCATAAATTCTAAACATAAGCATATCAAAAGCATTCTTAGAGCCAGGCAAAAAAGTCATAATTCTATGGATGATAATGTGTCCTTATTAGATGTTAGGAATTCTAATTGTGATGGGTCTTCATTAAAAGAAAATTTAAGTGTTGAATTTTCACATGAAAATGACCCAGACGTATTTTTTATGAAACAACTACAAAATGATGGCTTTGCAGCAGAACTTGAGTCAATACTAAACAAAAGTTCTGATTTATTACAAGAAAGTGAACATCAGGATATTGAAAGCCTTTCAATTAATTTTGCTAATCAATTAAATGGACTCTACTCACATATAGTAAGTATATATTACGAAATATTCCAAATAACAACATTAAGATAAAATTAACTCTTATTTGTTTAATTTAAATTTTCCAGATTAGTCAATATGTTCGAGATGAAAAATTGTTATTGAAATATTTTGAAATCATGCAAAATTGCAAAGAAAAAATGGTCTTGAATACTGCAAAAAATGAATTACTACGCTTAAAGATGAAAAAGCATAACGCTTTAGAACAAAATTCTTCAATTAAAAAGAAACAGAGGGCATTATTAATGAAACTTCAGCATGAATATAATGAAATCAAGTTTATGAGAAACTTTCAGAAAAAGATTTCAGATGATCGAAAAAAAATCTTATTTAGACAACTCAAACACTTCAAGACCATGTTTACTTTTAACGTTGACCGCAAAAAATTTGATAACAAATTCTACTTGAAAAACTTCAATCTGTCTTCGTTGAGAGAGAGTCGTCCCACATCACCGTTAAAATGTTACGATATATCGCAGAAAGATAACAGTGATATTGATTCTTCGAATATTGAAAATTTGCAACTGAAGAAAAGTTTTCTGAATGATCATAAGAAGAAATTGAACGATTTGTTACGCTTGCACTTTGATCTGCAATTAAATGAAGCTGCTTTAAATTCGATCAAATGTAAAAGTTCCCATTCAGAAATAATAACAGCGTTGAAAGAACTATCCGAGAAATCGGTTACAAAACGCAACACATCAAAAGCTATAGAGCTGAACGATAAATTAGTGATTCATCAATCATTTGTTGAGAATCATGAAGATAAAATTATAGAAGACGAAAATAGTAAAAGTAGTTGTATAGAATATGTTGCATTGAGTAATGCCAAAGAAATCAATTCATTGAAACCAGAAGTGATTGACGCCAACGTTAGAGAAGATGTATCCAAAATCAAGCATCTAAATTTCAAAAATATCTATCCATCTAAAATAAAAAATAGGAGAAAGAAACACAGATATAAATATTTCATAAAATTTGATATAAATGATGATATCATAAAAGCTTTTGCTTTTGAAAATAAGGACATGATGTTTAAATTTTTGGGCAATGAAGGAAATTTAATAAACGTTCATATAACTAATTCTACGGCTGAAAATGTCATATTCAATGCTAATCAAACATCTATTGAAAATGAACCTGTGATCATAAATTGCAATGAATACTCTGCCGTAAATAAAAATTTGGACAAAATATGCTACATAAGATCGAAGGATTTGAACAGGGATTTGTTTAACAAAAAAATCTACTTGCACAAATCTACACATTTAACGATACTGACGATAAAACCTTCAAACTTTTTCAAATCGTTAGAAGATGGTCTAATAAATTATTATAATGCAATTTTGAAGGAATCTGCACTAAATAAACATCGGTTGGTATTTATTTTGTCTTTTTATGTAAAGCTGCTAAATATTTTCAAGTACAGTTCTGTGCTCGAAGAAAGTATGATGAATATGTTGGAAAAAATTGCTTTATTTCAAAGTAAAGCTTTGAAAAATAATTTTAGAGACCTCTCAACAATTTCTGGAATTGACCGCTTCATGTGCATGATAAATACGATATATTCCCTTGTTAAATTATCAACCAAAAATATCGCCCTAGTTACACTTTTTAATTTACTGCAAATACCCAAGAATATTTTTATGATCCAGGACCTAAAAAATCTAGCTGTTTTGAATAACCATTTCGATATAATCGATCAGTTCAATTCAATATTCAATAATGACTCGATTATACAAAAATGCACAGTCAAAAGCTTGCTGCGATTGAAAAAGTCAAAGAAAATCAATTATCATCACACCGCCTTGACTCTTAAGAACAAACACAACTTTATCGAGCTGAAACCCACAAACAGCCTCAATGAAAAATCAATTGAAATTGTTTCACGAAAAAGAAACAATCATACCAGCCGTGATCCAAAGGAGCTACCAGAGAAAAATAAATGTTACAATATTGAAAATAATCTAATAAATACGCAAGACAAGTCCGAAGAGAAAAACACAGCCATACAGACGCTGGTCACGCAATCGAAAGAAAATCAGTCGTCGAATATCGAACACGCAAGTATTCCGTTTGACAGCATGCCTTTCAGAGACTACGCGAAGAGAATAAAAGCCGAGTTAGAAAGCAAAGAATTCAAGATTCAAGTCCCTAGTATATCGAATAAAGCTGAAAGTCCGCCTGCTTGCGATGAAAAATCCATCATCATGCAAAAATTTCTCAACGACGTTTCAACGAGCAATTCTGAACAGAATACAACAGGTAAATTTGTCAGATTTCTTATTTTTTTTTATGATTCATCTCATATAATCAATCTCGAAAATGGATTTGTATCCACGATGAACTTAAAT
Source organism: Stenopsyche tienmushanensis (assembly GCA_008973525.1). NCBI lineage: Eukaryota > Metazoa > Arthropoda > Insecta > Trichoptera > Stenopsychidae > Stenopsyche > Stenopsyche tienmushanensis. Next base: position 1,139,870 of record WACJ01000026.1, read on the forward strand.
CCTTTGTTTGGAAGTTCCTTTCAGCGGAAGAAGTCCCTTAACAGCACTCAGTCGTCAGACTGTCATAAAGATAGTCCGGAAACACGCCAGAACACAACTATTAAATTATTCACATGCGCTAGATGATCTTCAATTTATGCTTCCATTCGTTCTTCCCATTATAAGATCATAGCCGGATGATTTTTTTATGTTAAAATTTGCTATAACTGACCTGACTTCGACTTGTGATTTCTCGATGCAAATGCTTGGTTTTATTGAATTTGGAATCCGGTGAATCTCTGAAGTATCCATATTATTATGCGGAGTGAACACTTCTGTCAAGTGGCCAGCGAATATTTCCGCCTTTTCTTCGCTATTTCTAGCCCATTCTCCGTTTTTCTTGTTGATAGCTGGTGCTATTGTTTGGGATCGGTTCAGTTACTTTGTAGCTTTAAACAATGAATAATCTGTGGCTTTAATGGCGGTAAAACTGTTGAGGTAAACGCTAATTGCTTCGTTTATTTTGTTTTCGTCTTCCGGCGATCTCGTCACTTGCCATAATGTTGTTCACAACAGATCTTTTTTTAAATGTTTGCATTCATTCTGGAGTTGGATTCCTGGCGACTTCTTTGGAAGTTCCTGGAGGTTCTTTTTCGTTTTAACCACTTCATGCTCGCTAACACCATTCGTTCGACAGCGTGAAGTGGTTAAGCAGTGTGTTTGCCGTCAAGTGTTTTTTGTTTAGTTTACAAAAGTCGTTCCAGTTTGTGCAGTTATTGGTCAAAGTTAAGGGCTTTGATATCTCCCTCACATGATTGCTCATCATAATGATCAGATGATAGATCGAGTCCGGTTTCTACCTTGGAGTAGGCTGCGGATATTTCTTTTATGACGCAAAAATCAATTGTGTCTATGGTTTTATTTGTCAGTTGGCTAGTGCGTGGATTGATTTGACGAGACGGTAATAAGATTCATCGCAACTATAACTTTGAATAACTCTCGTGCGTTGGTGGTTATTAGTCTCTAGCCTCATTGTGAGTGTTTGGCATTATAATCAACACTGGCAATGAATTTATTTCCTAGGCTGCTATAGAACTGTTGGAAGTTTTCTATTTTAATGCAATGTATAGGTGAACAGTAGACAGTACAGATAGGGATTGGTCCTCTACAGTCTTCGACAACAATGTTGATCCCCTTAAGGTATTACTTCGTAATGTTTAATTGACTTTCTCAAAATAACTGCAGTTCCATCGTGCAACGAGGATTGATACGAGCTTTGCAACGAGAATTGATAATATTTTTAACATAGTGCTCATTGGTTCAATGAGCTGGTTCGGATATCGGATGTTTCTGTTCGGGCTTGCTTGTTTCACTGGAAAACTTTGTCTGGGCTAGAGCTAGCTCGTTGTCTCTTTTTTTAATGGGTCCATGACAGATCATTGTTATCGTCTTTTATGGCACCATCCTCAGATTTTTGCTGACGAGCTTTTTTTTCCATGTATTAGATGTCGATTGATGACTCATCTAATATAAATTATATGCAAATACATACATATGCAGAAAAATGAAAAGATTTATAATGATCATTGTAATTTTTGAGCTGGCATGATTGGTGATTAATTTTAAAAATATTTCTATTCCAGAAAAATCTACTACAGGACAAGCAAAATCTATCTTTCAAATTGAAGAAGCTGAAGAATTGCGGAAAAAACAACTTGCTGTCGAAATGGAGGTAAAACATCTTATAATTATATTAGCGGGATCCAAAAATATTCGCATATTTAGTAAAAAAAAGTTAATAAATAGTATTAACCTGTATGGGAGTACTATCGAAAATATCCGTTTTGACCTTCACTATTCAGAAAGAGCACTCTTGTGCATTGAAGCTCCGATTTTATCCAACGTCAATTTTGCTGTATGAGGGCGGCCAAAGCGTCCAGTATCCATACGCCCATCATATTCGTTTTGCCGATGCGTTTTAAATGGTCCCGATGAGATCCCAGTCTTTACAATAACTCCTCAATTGTTTGCCGTGGATCTCGATTGGGAATTAGAGGAATCAGATCTAATTTAATTTACTTTAAACTATGCTTGAAAACTTCGGTAATACAAAAGACTTGTAAAAATATTTAATCCGCATATTTCCATTCAAACCAATTTACATAAAATAATGATTTTTATTTTACAATTACTTAAATACTCCTGTCTTTAAAAAACTCCCACACTCCTTATCAAAACAATCGCGAAAGCGTTCGTCAATACGTTCATTCAGGAGACCCGCTGGGTGAGCATTCTAAATGAAACTCGGTGGTAATTCTACCTTCAATATCGAGCGAATGAGGAGGTGAATGTATGATACAGACGAGATGGATGTAACCCCTTCATGTGAATGGATATTGAAGAGGCCCATAGTTCTGCAGTGGACTGCACTATGATGATGACATGTAGACCAGAGTTTCGGCAAACTACGAATATTTAAAATAAATTGTTCTGATTTTTCTTATTCCTCAATAAGAAGAATTACTCATGCAAATATCTGCAATTTTACTACTTGACCAACGAGCCTTTTTTACAATTCTGAACAAAATCAAATTCAAAATATAGTCACATTTTGTCTAGTCCCTAATGAGAATATTTTTTACATTTGAAAATATTTATTTTTCAGATTAAAGCGTTACTCGAACAACAAACTTCGCAGATGCCATATTTTCTTGTAAGAGAAATACCTGATAAACCACCTCCTCCGTATATACCGCCATCCGAAGATCCAAAAGTGAACAATGGCACTCTTCTAGAACAAGTCCATCCGAATAATATTACAGTGAACGACAATCAAATTATTGCTACGATTAAAAAGTGTTTTGACAATATATGGCTTCCACATTTATCAAAATCGTTCTCAAACCTCAATGACGCCAACGCCGATTTCAAAAATAACTGTTTAACTTACCAACGAAAAAATATTCAATTTGTCAACAATCCGTTGTTATTTGATCTCTGTAATGAGTTATTCGTCAATGAATTTAAAAATATGAACGTAAAGCATAGTATTTGGGAACATCAGAAAAGTTTCATACAGAATAGAAACGATATATGCAAAACTGTGGAGAATTTAGTCAAACAGTGTCTGGATCACAATAATGCCGTATGCAAAGAGAACATCTTCATAAATTGCGCACACAAACTACAGGATCATGTTGACGAGCTGTTGATCAAAGAGCTGCAGGACGAGGAAGCGGAATGGGTAAACGTCGAAGAGCACGAAGTGAACATTAAAAATTCGATCACGGAATCCATCTTAGAATCGTTGATTATCAATACGGTCAATGAATTAAAGAATTTCACGTTAAAATAAACGAAACGCCATCAATTTACGATTATTCGTCGACTTCCGACCACCAAATATTGGGTGTTATTTTTTTGTATATACCGAAACTTAATATTGAAAAATTACTTGTGCAATATTTTTATACAAAATAGTTTATATCATTTATTAATACTCACAATACATTTTTATATTTGAGGTAAAATATTCAGAAACTATCACATATTTTCTTTAAGAAATATTGTATTTTAAGAACATCATGATAAGAATAAGTCATTTACCTTTTCAAATATATTAGTAATTTTATCGTTAGTTGTATATTTCTTATTGTATTATAAGATATTATTAAGAGTGCCTTTATTAGTTATTATTATAATATTTGTGCCTTATGTGTGTACTGTAATACTGCATCTTAGGATTGCAGCGTCTCAGACTTTAGATCCTTAATATTTAAATTAACAGCTCTGTTTAATAAACCCTCGCTTGTTTGATTTCAAAAATGTACTTCACGTTATAGTATCGAGCAATTCATATTGATCTGAGCTATTTATATATTGTACATTAATAGCTCATATTGTTCTATTTGAGCGCTAACGACTCATTTTTATTTGTCCTGAACCTCGTCTCTCCAATCGCTCGTATTAAGATTCAATGTCGTTTCTTGTATCATAAAGGCAATCAATTTAATTTCATAATCGTTATTCTATTCCTTTTGTTCTGTAGATAGTTTGCGTCTGACTGAATATTTTTCACTCAAAAAACTAGTCCAATATTTAATTTTAAGTGGTTGTGCTTTAGGCCAAATCAATAATATAATGATTGGTGAGATATGGTTATTTAAATTATTATCAATTCATCGGTCTATATAAATGTATGTAACATAAGATATACGAGACATCTATCAATTTGTGATGTTATTTGACCTTTTTCAATTTGTATCAATAAATAGCATTGGAGTATGATGTGCATAAAATGTAACAAGTATTCAATAAAGTTTCAAAAATCCTGGAACTATTCTTTTAATGTAATTCTTTGCGTGATTCGGTCCATTTATAACATGCTTTTTTATAATTTCAGCAATAATTGATAGATCCATTTCATCGATGTTAGATTCACTGTGATAATATATGGTAAACACTTCAATTTAATTCTCTACATTCTAGTCATACTTAGTAAATAATTACTCAATTACTTCGTCAAAATATGAACCAATCTATTATTGAACAGATAATATAACGGTTTCATTTATAAAATGTTTGATCGAAACCAAGGGAAGATGGAAATACCAATGGAGCAATACTACAATAGACCTCAACTATGCCCTGACATGGGTGCTTCGGTACTTACCTATTTAAAATTGACAAGGAGGACTCGACAAAGTGTCACCACTGCGGCGAGGATCATGATGATGCGGAGCGTACCGTCTTCACCGTCAACACAATAACCAAAACGAAGGAAAAGTGGGAATCGTGTACGAATTTCTATACTGCCAATTATTATATGAGAATTGTGTCATCCGACCTTAATATTCCTGTAGAGATACCTCTTAAAGCGGTGAATACATACATATTAATCTATTTTCTATTACAAACAAACATCAATACGTATAATACATTATTCAGTAAGTTCATAGGATGACTAATAAAGCAATAAATTTTTGGCAAAATTCGACTTTATTCATCAACGTAGTCTCATTCAAGGGTAATATATTAATTCCAACGCTTGTCTAACAAACGCACCAATAACGCCATATAATATTCGTTATTGATGGTTCTTCCTTATTTAAATTAATCGATGAATAAAATACCGTGCACATTCATATCCGATTATAACATACTTATATATATTTCAGTAAAGAAATGAGATAAACACATAGAAATACTCTTTCGATCGGTCCAGTTTTTTTAATGAATAAAGTAGGATTATTAAATAAATTGCTAGTACAAAAGAACGATGATCTTAACACGAATAAAAGAGAGATCATCCTAAATAACGGGACGCCAGTTGAAATGTTTTTAAAAATATATATTCTGTATTGAGGCGTTGCTGTACATTCGTTTTTCTGCTGTGGCTTGCATTTAATATTAAAACAGAGCTACTATTTGAATATGCATGCGGTCTGTGTGATTTTAAATATGTATGAGGTCAATTTCGAAACACCTGATGAAAATCACACGCAATAATAAGTCATTGATTGTTAAATATAACGTGTGTAACTGTAGAAAATATTTTGGATGATTAGTAAATTTCACATTGTACAATGATTATCATGAAAACCTGTCTACTTATGCAAAAAATACGACGTTTTTATAACAGCTATATTTTTTTGATGAATTAATGTGTTTAAATACTTTTGATTGATTCTATCAATTCTGTTTTATAACAATATCATCCATATCGACGTCAACCTTCAAGCGCCGCATAATGAAAGCGATAAATTGCATGACCTGCTGTAAAAAGTCAGGCATTAGCACGTTGAATATTCCATGTTTTATTAACGGATTCTCTTTATTTACTGATGAAAAATTATCAGTATCATTACAAATTTACTTTACTTTTACTTTCTACAGTTGTATTTAATACAGCAGGCCATCTCATAAGGTCTATATTTTTATAATGCAAAACAATTTTACTATATATTTCATATAAATTACAAAAGTGTATGGACAATGTTAAAGATATCTTAATTTAAATGGACCCAGAAATAGTTGTATGCCTGTTTCTTTCCTGAAGAAAACACATCGGATTGTTCCAATTCCGTTTCTTGTATAAGAATATTTGACCGGACCGAGAGCGAGAGCAATATCGAACCGTTAACGACACCATAGTGTGGATCGGACCTCAGTGGTGAAAACGAACTTTTGAATGTTTTTTGGATTAAACGTTATTTAACTTAAGTCTCACATTGGTGAAGTTGCATTAAATTCTTGCTTTTAATATCATGGCAATTTCTACCACATCGCTAAACATATTTGCTATGATTTAATCATACCATTCCATAAATACGTTGTAATCTTAGCCGCTAAAATGATATTTGATTTGACTTGATATTTTCATTGGGAAATATAATTGGACTATAAATACTTAATGATATGAAATTACTCATTCGCCATCTTGATAGCTTATTATCCCACAGGATATGCACTTAAATGCGGATATATAAATGTCATTACCGATGATTTTTAAATAAATGTCATGATAATCGCTGTATGAATATTTGCAACGTTATTTAAAATCGAGCTAATCGCGTAATAATGAGTAATAAATGATGATTTTTTATGCATTTTAATTATCTCTTAATAACTACAAAGCCTTCATTTTTGTTATCTCGTAAGACAATTTTGCTTTTATATCCAATATGGACACAGAAATAGATGTATACCTGTTTCTTTCCTGAAGAAACTACATATACAAAGCTTCCGCTACCTCTGAATGTTTAGCTTTCTTTAAAGTTTACCTTTTGCCTGACACAATCAATGATGAAGATGAACTTTTGAATGTTTTCGCAGTACGTTTTTTCATCAAATTGTAAACCGTCCTAAGCCGTATTCACTTGCCAATTTACAAAAAGATTAATTATGATTTAAGTGGTCCAGAATCACTCTTTTGCATTTTTTACATCGACGAAGCTTTACCGTAAATATGTACTGAACTTGTATTGGGATGTCGGACTATGTGAAACGCTGGATTACCGCGGGTCTAATATATAGTCATAAACGCAATTGAATTATACTATAATGTTTGATCCGAGGCTAATAAATTTTAAATAACATACATCCCATTTAATTTTAGCACAATTTATAAGATTTTTTTAATATCTATCCAATATTTTATCCAAAATCCCCTGATGTTACATCCAAATTTCAGATTCCTGTTATAAATTGATGTCTTTCAATTTGAATTTGATAATGATATATTGTTTTATATATTATAGACAGATATACAATCATAATTTAATATTTGTTTCGGATTAAGCGTTATTTAACTTAACTCACATTGCTGAAGTTGTATTAAATTCTTACTTTTATCGCTATACATATTTGCTATGATTCTATTAAACAATTCCATAGATACCTCGTAATCTTAGCCGCTAACTTGAAATTTGATTTGACTTGATATTTTCATTGGGAAATATAATTGGACTATAAATACTTTATGAAATTACTCATTTACCATCTTGATAGCTTATTATACCACAGGATATGCGTTGAATATGAATTTATAAATGTTATTAACGATAACAGTATCATATTTTTAAATAAATGTCATGACAATCACGTTATGAATATTTGCAATGCTAATTAAAATCGAATTAATTAATTTAATGAGAAACACATCCGTTTATTCAAATGGATGACATTTTATTTATCAATCGACATCATTAAATACATCAATTGCTGAATTTCAACAACTGGGGAACTACTTCGGGAATCTTATTGCATTTTAATTAATTCTATAATCTGTAATTGTATAGAGTAATTATTAAACACAAATGTTTGCTTAATAATTTATGCATCATTGACGCTTTTTATGTTCGGTTCTAAAATTAAACTTACCACTGAATACGTAAATACTCCGATTGTGTACAGCAATATGCTTATATTAATGAAATTAATTATGAGACATTGACGTGTTTTAGGAAACGTGCCACCCCAATCTTCATTATTAATATTTAATAAAGTCGGTTTATATAGATTTTTTAAATTCTGCATGGAATCTCCAAGATGATGTCATTATTACAGAGTTGTTTTTCCACGTAGCAAAAACACTCATCATTTCAGCACTTCTCTTGCAACTGAGATCATTATATGGCCTATTTATGGGTCCTGAAATAGCGAGCAACTATTTTACATTGTAAAGAGATTCACCAATGTTTTATTCATCCTCAATTGTTCGTTTTAAAACTTGGCAACAAACAGGACGACTTTTGTTATTACATAGAATCTTTATGTGGTCGATGACATCTCCACAATCCTCGCTTTGACTGCAAATTGAGATTTTATTTTCTAGCATGAAGGACTGAGAGAATGTGATGAAAGACATCATAGTTTTTATTAGACATTTATCCAACATATTTAATAAATTATTTAAATACTATAATAAATTTATAGATTTTTTTTTTCCAAAAAATGTCTAGAATTAGAATTTTAGAGTTATCATGCGACAAATATAATTAATTGATTTAAGGTATAATGTAAATAGACCAAGTAGTATCTTTTAATATTGGATATATATAATAAATAATGCTGAAGGTCACATTATTATCAACACAAAAATCAAGAAAACCGAACCGAAAAAAACGATATTTTTGAATCGGTTCAATTTCGGTTTTCGTTCGGCGCTAATAACGGTTTTATCGGTTTATTTCAACACAGGATAAATGATTTAATTCGATATGGCTATAGACAGATCCGAAACAAGAGGGTGGCAAAGTAGGAGCCCGCTACGGGCGCAATTGGGCTTGGGGCGCAAAACGCAGAATACCGACCCGGTTGAGAGTTACACATGGTTTTTATTTTACTTTACTACTTTACATGAATCAACACTGATTGATTCTGTCCATTTTTATAATAAATACTAAATTGTCAAATCCCTCTTTTCTTCATGGCCCGTAATAAAACAAAGACAATATTTTCGAGCGGTTGTATAATTTAAACATACCACCAAATCAGTTTTCTTTTGACAACTTCGTTTTTTATGAGAGTTAGTAATCGTTCTGTAAACATATTCATGCTTGGCATCCGATCGCGAGGCGCTCATTCGTCATGTCAGCGGTCCGAAAAGCGGACCGATTAGACATACTAACCTTATGACCACTCCGTCCTCTTTTATGGCTTTTTCTATTATCTGTACAATCACGGAAGCTCCATCAGAGGCTATCCTTGCGGACATGGATATTGTTTTTAGGTTTTACACCTTGCTGTGAAATTTTGTTGAGCGGACTGGCATGTTTCTGAATAGCGGGACCAATAAAAAGCTCGGATCAGTGGAAGATCTTCATGTTCTTTCATACATGTTTTTTTTTACACATAGACATTGTAAAGGCATACAATAAGGTATGACATCAAATATACTTATATTAAAAAATTCATATCACACTGAGCGAAAAGCATAATTAAAAATATTTCATTTGATGTTTTTTGTTTATAAATAAAGGTGTTTGGTTGATTAGGATTGTTGTATTGTGTGCATACCACAACAATAATATGCGCAGGTAATGCTTGTGGTTATGGTTATTTTGAAAATATGAACATTGAAGCACATAAGGCTTGTAAATTTAGTGTTTATATTTCCTTCATGAAAACTAAACTTAAATAGGATTATTAAATTTAAATGGTACACTTCCAAACATTTAATGTAAATGTAAACCAGACGCTTTGATTCAAGTTAAATTAACAAAACTGGATAAACCTACAAACCAAAATTCACTCCCTCAAACAGAAACAATCTGTGAAAAAAGTACGGCTTATCTAAACATGTGACTCAAATGCACATATTGTTTGAGACAAACCAGATGTTTCTTTTCCAAATATTAATTATCATAAAGTAAGCATCTCTCGCCATCAAAAAGCGCATTCCGCGCATCAAATTGTGTAATAAAACGACCAAAAGGGACCGAAATGACTTATAAACCCGGTTATAACGAACAGCGATAGATCCCAGCGAAGTAAAATGTGTCGTCCGGACAAATTTTCCGCGTTTTCTCGACGCTTCGACGTTATCACAATCGAGATAAGAACCATTGCCGATCATTATTTTTCCATACGTTCGCTAAATGCATGATACGTCACGAAAGTGCTCGCTATAAGCGTATTCGAATGCAAGTCTATAACCAGAATCGTAACGAAAGTATAAACACCCCATAAATGGCGAAGAAAATCGACAAAATGCTATTGGATGACCATCGACTGTAAGCTCGCGAGCTAACATAAATGATAGACCTTTCGAATAAGCTGTACACCGCATATTGACTGAAAATTTGGACATGAGAAAGCTGTGCGCAAGATGAATGCCGCATTTGCTCACAGTAATAATGTTTCAATCGAGTGTTGGGCGATGGTTCAAAGCAATAAGGCCGAGTTTTTGTTGTTTTTGTATAGCAGCATAAATTAATAAGATAGATAAATATCGTTCTCGCCCTCATATGACGGAAGCCACCTATATAAGTTAGCCCCTGAGAGAGTTTTCGTGATCGTACAGATCGTAGAAAATGTCGCAAAAAGCCCTCAAAGTCTGTGTGTTCAACCGGTCTGTTTTTCGGATCGCTGATATGACGCCATACCTAAACATATCTGCAGAACGATTACGAACTCTCATTACAAAACGAAATTGTCAGAAGAAAACTGATTTGGTGGTATGTTTAAATTATACAAACGCTCGAAAATATTGTCTTTGTTTTATTGCGGGCTATGAAGAAAAGAGGGATATGATAATTTAGTATATATTATAAAAATGGACTGAATCAATCAGTTGATTCATGTAAAGTAGTAAAGTAAAATAAAAACCATGTGTCAAACGGGTCGATATTCTGCGTTTTGCGCCCTAAAGCTCAATTGCGCCCGTAGCGGGCGCCTACTTTGCCACCCTCTTGTTACGGATCTTTCTATAGCAATAAGATCCATATCGAATCAAATCATTTATCCGGTTTGATTGTATAATTGAAATGAACCCGATGGCGGTTCAATTCATTCTAATTGTTTTTTTATTGCATGCGTCCCTTATTCGAATTGCCAGAGATTATACGAGCATATTGTCCACTGCCACATGTATACAAAATCAATATCCTGGATAATTCCTGGATATGTCTTATTATTCGTAACGCACGCCTAAGTTATTCATCTACCCGATAAATTCTTCCCCGTTTGAAGTATATAGGTCACGAGAATTTCGGAGGGGTGGATTTGACCTGACCCCATTTTTTCGATCCTCACATAAAAGGGGGAGGCTCCGTGGGTATTTCCTATCTCGGGCGAGGCGTTTTCCATCAATACGACATGTTGTAAAAACCACACTATTTTTTTTTTGCAAATGCGCGATTTCGCAAGACTAAACGCTCGGAATTGAACCCGGCTTTGATTCGATCCATTTCGATCGATATCTCATCAAATTCGTCGTCTAATTGAATTATTGCAACTGTATGCAATTGATGCAGATGACCATAACGGTCTTGGAGTTTAATCGGATCGCATTTGAATTGCATAAATGCGATCAGCGTTATGCGAAGAATGCTGAAATCGAAATCTTCAGCGAAAAACTCGAATGCCACACCCATTTTTTGCATCATACAGTCGAAGCATTTTATACGATTGTTTTGGATGAAAACATACCGAATCGTCAATGTGCAATCGACATATAAGCACGTTGATGTTGATAAAACATCAAACAGCATTATCCTGCATATATGTATCAAATTATGATGTCAATTGGCTTGAGAAAACCTATAAAAATGAAGAATAAGCATTGCATATGGTCCAATTTAGATCAAATATTCGCCATATGCATATAAATACCAATACAAAAAGCATAATTTATTTATGGCATTTGAAATGATGCGCAATAAATGTTTGTTAATTATGATGCCATTTCCGATGCACTTTTGTAGAAACCTAATCGCAATGCAAATAAGTGATAAATGATTCCCACACAATAAGTCATTGACGATTAGAAATGTATGTCAGCGGACAAAGAAAATATACGCTTTGAATAATTTTCCATGTAAACGCATTTATATCTTACAAAGGACAGATTGTATGAATTTCCCTTAGACGCCCTGTGCATAAATGCGCGTATTTATGCGCGTACGGTCTGACGAATGTTAATTCGAAGTTATGCTATGGCTTTTGTGTTTAATACGCTCATGGCGAATTGGTATTTGATGGATTAATTCATACTAAAAGTACTCCCGAAGGGTTAAACAGGCATTTGAATAAAAAATGTAGAACGAGGAAGGTGTGGTCCTCATACGAAGGCACTGCGGTATAGCGTGTTTGAAGTTTTCTCTTTGTTCTTGGAGCGTCGCGTTAGTGGCGCCCCTGCGGAAGTTGTCGGGGGGGTTAAGGGGTGGCTCAGAATAGGGGCGCAGGCGCGGGCACCCGAAGCCCCGGATCGATATCAGTGACCCAGTTGCGGCGGCGCCCCTCATGCGCAATACTCACGACGATGCCAAATGCACAAAGCCGACATATTAACATTTTAGAATTCAAACCAGAATTCTTGCCTGGGAATAGAATTATCCCTACAAGGAACGATTCGCGATTGTATTTAATAATGCATCCCACACAAATTAAGACCATGCATAAAATTGTATAGTTTAGCACCAAAAAACGCCGAATAAACGCACAGTTTTTGGACTTGAATCTGAAGAAAAAATAAATTGAAACACACAATCAAATTCGCATACTGTTGTTCAATATTTCATCGAGCATTTTGCATAGTTGAATCGCTCATAAAAATATTTTATGAATGAAAATCATTCGCAATCAATTCTGGTTCATATCAACGTGGCGATGTTTCTCGGATGAAAATGAAAATCGTCAAGGGATAAATTTAAAAAAATATTCCCAATGGATAGTTCAAAATTTTATTCAATCCTGTACATGTTCGATTCATCACATAGAATATTCAACAAGGATTCATCCCATGAAACATGCTGAAAGCTTTAGGTATTCATTTCGTTGTCAGGTGTTTCAGCATCCAGTACAAAGACATCCAATGTTGCCGTCGTTTCAAATTCATTATTTTTCTGGATCAAATCCCAAAAATTCTAATTAATACCATTGATTATACATCGCCAATTATACAATACATGATGCATGAAAATCCTGTTATAATCGAGTTTGAATCAAAACCCAACAAATGGCAATTATTGAGTCGATTCGATTGATTTAAGCCTTTGAATTGAATTAGAATCAAGCGTAAAATATGCGATTATATTCAAAGATTCTGCAAACATTGATGATGTCGCTTGCCTTTTAACCAAATGTATTGAAATTTGCATGAAATAATGACTGGAAGACTGTAAAAATGTCGATATTATCAATGAATTTTCCGTCTATCATCATTGTGTGGATGTGTAATTTATAAGATGCCTTTTAATGAACAAGTTGTAAAAGAAAATTGATATTAACAAGTTGCCAGAAAATAATGTCAAGGCGATTTTATGAAACATGTTTAAAAGCATTTGGGCAATATTCTATGGGCTTATATTTTCTTGTTAAAAATACTGCCTTTTGCAGTGCAAGTTCCATTTTCACGAAATGGGGATGAACTCATTTTCGCCGCGAGAGATGGCGCCCATTGATACGTTGTACAGTGCGAAAACAATTTTCTGACACCAATGGAAGCAATTTCGTCCAATTAGAAACAGGCAAAAAACCTGCTATTTTAAGCGCATTGATGATGTCGACCTTGCAGAAAACAGCGCTCATTTTGATCCGAATATATGGGCCGCTGATGAATCAGTGGAATTATAAAGGCTATTTATACGCGGAGAGGTCATCCATTTTTTCATCCATAGAATTTCGATTGGGTATATTAGGCCCGATCCACACTATGGTGCCGGTAACAGTTCGATCTCGCTCTCGGTCTCGGTCCGGTCAAATATTCTCATACAAAAATCGGGATTGGAACGATCCGATAGTGTGAATACTCTGATTGTTTCCTGTGTAAGAATATTTGATCGGACCGAGACCGGAGCGAGATCGAACCGTCAACGGCACCATAGTGTGGATCTGGCCTTATTATGCTAGGGAATACAACAAAAAATCACTCACAATGGCGTCATCAACACATTAAACACTTACTTTATATAAAATCGACGATCAAAATCTTTGAATATTCTTTATCTCTCACTTCCACTTATCTCTCAGAACCGCTCAGCGTGAATCAATCTTGTAAATAAACGCTGTTGATAGAACATTACTTTCGTTAGTTTCTTCGCGTAAGCAAAAACAATACACTTGATATCGATGCATTATGTCAATCACACATTATTAGTCGATAAATTTGGGCTTACGATCTGTACAATACGCAAGGTAATATCTCCGTCTCCGTTTTTCTCCAAACTCAACGCGGAATCGCTGGAATTCGATCGCAAATAGAATTCGTAATCGTTTTGTGGACATGTTCAGATATGGCATCCGATCGCGATGCGCTCATTCGTCACATCAGCGATCTGAAAAGCAGACCGCTTGGACACACAGACGTTGTGGTCACTCCGTCTTCTTTTAGGGCTTTTTGCAATATATATATATGCCATTGTTGAAAGAATTTAAGAAATCAAAATGTAACAATTACATCAAAATTGCAAAGGATATAAGAAAACTTACGGCTGCTTTTGAAAGCCGATTCAGTAATTTACAGTTACACAAAGAACAATTTTTTTTAAATATATTCATCTCCTTTTCGTATTAAATTCGAATCGACCCCGGAATATCTCCAAATAGAACTGGTTGACCAACACCCAAAAATAAACTCAAATACCCAAACTGAGATCGATTTGCAAAAGCTAAGTGAAAAGCGGAGAAACAAATATCGCATTAGTAAAACATTTTTTAATAATTTTATTTATATTTATGTATTTCTTATATTTAATTTTTAGTGTTATATATTTCTTTACAATGTACGTTGAGCAGGGCCGTAACAAGGGGGTGGCAAAGCAGGCGCCCGCCACGGGCGCAACTGGACTTATTTTACTAGACCATTCTACTTTACATGAACCAATACGGACTGAGCGTTTTTATAATATATACTAATCGTTATCGCTCAAACATTGGGCCGACCCAGCCGGCATAAGTCCACAATAAAATAAAGACAAAAATTGTAAAATTGCTTAAAAAAAATTCTGATCAGTCTTCTTCGCACAACTTCGTTTTGTAATGAGAATTCGTAATCACTCTGTAGGCATGTTAGAGTATGGTATCTGATCGCGAGATGCTCATTCGTCATGTTAGCGGTCCGAAAAGCGGACCGGTTGGACACACAGACCTTATGGCCACTCCGTCCTCTTTTATGACTTTTTGCGACATTTTCTATGATCGATACGATAACGGATGATCCCTCAGTGGCTTACTTTTTTAAATTGGGGGGAGGGGGGGCTAAGTTAGATACTTGCCACGGACGCTTCATACCCTCGTTATGGCTCTGAGTATCATTATTATTATATTATCTATGTTTACATTTAAAAATAATAGTAAACACAATGATAACAACTCATTATGTTTCAATTTTTATTCCAAAAAAATGTCTATAGTGTATCTATATCTAATATGGGGATATATAATTTTATATGCCCGCAAGATCATTTGCAATAAGGTATGACATCAAATATACTTATATTAAAAAAAAGTTCATTTGATTATTAATTATTTGATATTTGATTTATTTGATGTTATTTGTATTTTTTTATAAATAAAGGTGTTCGGTTGGTTAGTATTGTTGTATTGTGTGCATACCACAACAATAATATGCGCAGGTAATGCTTGTGGTTATGGTTATTTTGAAAATAGTGTTCACGTGTGGCATCCGATCGTTCGTTCGTCTTATCAGCTGTCCGAAAGGCGGACCGATTGAGCATACAAACCTTATGGTCATTCCGTTCTCTTTTAGGGCTTTACGTGTTACTTTTGTATTTTATTTTAAAACATAAATTATAATAGTATTTAATATATTGCATTTATTATTAGTTAGACTGTATTATTTAACTTAAAATAAAAATAAATTGGATTTCCAGGGGGAGGGGGCGTTAATTATTCATTAACATTCGACTGCACATTATGACAATTTTAAATAGCAGGATTCTAGCATTAAACATAAGTTGACAGGATTCATTTTTAGTACATATATTTTGTCTTTGTGTTAATGTTTCGCTTTTGATTTTTCCTCGTTGAAGGTTTGAGCGTGTATTGTTTGCAAGAAGTTGAATAAGGCTTTTGTCTAATATTCTAGAGTAGTATCGGTGGCATAAATAAATTAGAATGGGCTGGATATAGGGGAAACATTATGTGATTCCCGAATAAAGGCCGGTCGAATCTTGCATTTGTGACTACGCCCGAAAGTTGAATTGACGACTGCGCACCACGCACCCAAATGACCTAGATGCATCAAAATACATTTTCCTCCAGTAACCCAAATCAATGATACGAAGACATGATGAGATGTTATTTTTAGCTGAGGAACGCCAGTAAATGGCCAAAGACGCCGAGGCCGGAAAAAATCTTTTTTTATGCCCGCGTTAATTCTACCCCCCTGCCATCGGATATTACACACCCCACTAGGCAATGGCAACTCCTCCGGGGAGTCAGTATCGACCACTTTGGAAAGCTACACATTAAATAGATGAGGAAATATCCGAGTGTCATAAAATTTTCCGCTCAGGCGACGCCATCCGAGCGAAGAAAATTGAAGACTCGAGCGAATAAATCCCGAAGATCCCGCTTTGGAGCTGCCCGCTGCCGGATATAAATATTCGCTCCAAGATCTGGAAGATATTATGGGAGTTACGCAAGCGACCTAAATTCCGAATAGTTTCGTCATGGAGTCAGCAACTAGCGGCCTACTTACGACAATGCTATGACCTTAACACGTGTTGTGAAGTTGTGCTTCACGTGGATGGCGATGGCGTCAGGACGTCGCATTTTCCTAAAACAGCAGTCAAATAAATATCTTCGGTTATCGCGGACGAACTTTTGCCTCTCGACCGAATTTATCAACAGAAGTATGTGCATAATTGCAATCAATAAAATGAGATCGTGACTCAAGTAACTGTAAGAATCGTTGAAGAATAAAACGTTGTTAAAAACAATTTACTGGATTTCAGTTTCCAAAAAATAAATATTTTCAACATGATACGAAATATTAACCCTCTTAGTGCCAGATAACAATACAGTCGACCCTCCTATAGTCACGGGACATTAAAAATCGTGTGAATCGATTAAGTTGATGATAAACGCTTCGACGGCTGTAAAAGTACAGTCTTATCTCTCGAATGTTATGAACAAAACATGATTATCGATTATACGATGAAAAAGTCGGCATAAAAAATGTTGATTATAGCAGGGTCGACTGTATAACGTCGTTGGCAGCACTTGCGCGACGATATATCGTTGCGTCTGTGAAATAACTTAATATACACGTAAACTTTTTTTATGCGGTAGATACGTTCCGCGAAAAATCGCAGAAAAAGCTATGACTTACATAGAAAAATTGAAGATGCGTTCCGTGGATTTTAAAAACTGCATAATTTTTAAACAGCTATTTAAAATATACCCAAAAACGCACAAAAAAAGTTTTAAAAAAATCGCGAAAACAATAAGGCAATTAAAAAATAACATTTTTAGTATGTCTGGCAACTCTAATGCAAGACATCCACTAGAGAAATAATTATTATTTCACACTTTTAGGCTAATAATCACTTGTGAGACATATTTTCAACACTAAATAACAGGGCCATAACAAGGGCGTGGTAAAACAGGCGCCCGCCACGGGCGCAACTGGGCTTGGGGTGCAAAACGCAGAATACCGACCCGGTAGAGCAGGGATGTCCAACCGGTCGATCCCGATCGACCGGTCGATCTTTAAGCAAAATTTGGTCGATCCCGACGACTTCCGTGAATTTTGAAAAAAATATATTACTTTATATAAATATATTTACAACCGATGATGAAAAATAAAATCCCGGAGATCGAATTCTTTAACACGACTTGATTCCTGTTTATCTGCTAATTTGATTTTTAAGTTTGAAGAAAGAAAAAAGAAATACCTTAAATAAATTTCCTATAAGAATCACACTAGAAGTCGATCCCGAGACAATTTTAAATTGAAAAGTGGCTCCCAAGACAAAAAAGGTTGGACAACCCTGCGGTAGAGAGTTGCACATGGTTTTTATTTTACTCGGCCATTCTACTTTACATGAAACAAACACTGATTGAATTTGTCCATTTTTATACTATATACCAAGATGTCTGACAATTTCCTTTTGTAATAGGAGCTTGTAATCGTTCTGTAGGCATGTTCAGGTATGGCATCCGATCGCGAGGCGCTCATTCGTCATATCAGCGATCCGAAAAGTTTGGACCGTTTGGACACACAGACATTGTGGGCACTCCGTTCCCGCGTTGTGGGCAGTAACCGCTATCTATACGTTAGGTCAGGTACTTTTGGGACTATATTTGTATATATGTAATTCTAAAACATACATTATAATAGTATTTAATATATTACATTTACAATAATATTTGTTAACTCAGTCTCAAAATCGCTCTCTTCTTCGGAAGAAATAATATGCACAGTGTCAATGTCAACATTGTTTTGTGTAGATTTTCTTTTTATAATAATATAATTCTTAATTATTAAATAGGTCGCCATAGTCCTTACCTCAAAAAAAAATTTTTTTTTAGACAAAATGGCGACTATTAAAAAAAGCACAATTTTTGGCTTTATTTTTTCAGTTTTAATTTTTTATTTAATAGTTAAAAATTAAATTTTGACACAAATCTGGTAGAAACAATAAAGGGTTATATAAAAAAGGATCGTATCCAATTTGAAGTAAATCAGTTAATTAGAACTTGAGATATGATGTCAACCGAGTTGAAAAACGTAGTCATGAGAAAAACGCGTTTAAAGATTTCATTCTGGTTGGACCGCCTTAGTTGCCGCGTCACTAAAATAGCTATAACTCCGTATAAAATTGAAATTTTGGAAACATCTTTGGAAGATGTATTTTCAAGAGTCGAAACATTGAAAAAATTCGAAAAAAAATAAAATCGATATTATAAAGGGTGTGGTCGTGATTCAGCAATAGCAGATGCAACATGATTTAAACAGTCCAAATTTTTTTTTCCAAATATTTTGTTAGTGTCGATGATTTATTTTCTATTTTATCCAAAATATCTCAATACGTGCTCTATATGAAATTTAAAAAAAATGCTTCAAAAAAACCGCATAACTACGAAATCGTACAAAAATGAGTTTGAGATTCTAAACTAGTATCATCGACTAAATAAGGAATAAATTGTAGCAAAAAAGGTTCAAAGACAATAAATCTATCAGCGAATCGATGACACATTTGACATTTAGTATAAAATAATATCTCGATTTCGCATTTATTTACTTGACAAAAATAAGGATTTGGGTTGTCTTCGTGAATGGATATATTGCTGCAATATGATTAGGATGTTGACGTTATTCGTTACACGAATCACTTATTTTGTGGCAGGTGATGTTTCATGGGACCAACATTTATTTTTGTGAAATTATTATATTTCGACATTCGTTTTATTGCAAATTCTTTAAAATGCTTCAAGCGATCGTTGATTTCTGCATTTTTTCTAATGGTATTTAATTGATGTTATTAATGGCGTGTATTTATTATCCGCTTGCCTACCATATTACGTCAAACTGACTAGGAATTCTTTGTTTTTAGTTCGGCATTGAAAGGGTTAATCAGCATCATGCGCAAATAAACTGTCTGTATTTGGAAACCGCATATATGTTTGTGCTAAATAGCGATATTACGAAAGATTTTTATTGATTTTACTTCATAAAGTGCAATTTACCTATATTTTGTAAGCATTTGATGGTTTCGATTGCGTTATAGCATTCTTATTCAGCTGTGAAAATAAATCAGGACGATTTTCAAACATCCTCATTCTCGGTCTTTTGTTCTAGTCTTTATGGCACACTGCTCAATAAGTTAGTAGAAAATTTTCTGATGACATTGCAAAAAATAAACTCAATAAGTTCATAGGATTTTATTTCACTTTGCAATTTTTTCTTCTTTATTTAGGGTCGTTTTTCGCAATTTTGTCCAAAAAAATCCTACGAATGTATTGAGTGATATTTTAGTAACAGTCTGAAATTTTAATTTTATAAATTACTTACTGATTAATTTGCTTATTTGATTTTTTAGCATTGGGTCGGTCAGGTTTCTAGCTAGATTCAATCAACACACTCATCATTATCACAATGAACACTTCTTCACTGGACATATCAATTTTAAATGACTACAAAGCTTCTCATTTGACTGATTATTATGCACAGCAATCAGTGACGGATTTTCATTTGCCTTTGTCGCTGCGGTTACCGTCTACCGTGTTGTTCGGCTACAGAAATCGCGCCGGGAGGGTCACTTGAAGCACGGGACACTCCGACACTTTGACTGGGATGTTTTATCTCATCCTCCATACTCTCCGAACATTGCCCGTTCAGATTGTTGTTTATTTCTTTCATTGAAAAATTCTTTACGTGGTAAAAATTTTAATTCAAAAAATGATATAAAAATGTACCTTGATCAATATTTTGCCAACAAACCTGGGAAATTTTGGCAAGAAGGCATTACAAGGCTTCCGAAGAGATGGATAAAGGTAATAGAACAGGATGGATCATCTATTATTCAATAAATTTTATGTAATACAAATTATTCCAGTTGGTCCAAGCTTTTTCGTCTTAGAAGTTACTTTTCGAATTAGAATTGTCTCGGGATCGACTTCTAATATGATTCTTATAGGAAAGACAATAATTCACTTATTAAATTTAATGAGATATGTATTTTTGAAATTGTGTGTCATTGACAATCTGCAGATTATCTGGTTGATAAGCAAACGTTGCAAAGCGCATGCAGTCATCGTGGTGCTTATCCGTCAAATGAGTCCGAAGTTTGAATTTTATATAATTCATATGAGAAAACGAAGATTCGCATAAATATGTACTTCCAAAGCATGATGAAATTCGGAGATAGACGTCTTTCAAATTTGAATATTTTTCTGGATTCATCACCATCATCATCCATATATGAGAAGACTTGAATTGTTAAATTGCAATTCGATTAATTGCAATTCAACCTCACACTTGTCCAATGAAAATAGCATTGCTGTATCTTGAGCAAGACTTTTGGATATTTTCTTCGTTTATATTCAACGGTAATAATATAAAGCTGCAAACTGTATGAAGCTTTTTAAAATCTGCGAATCTTTTTTCGAATTGATCTAATATTTTTTCCAATACAGCAATATATTCTTTATGATTATATAAATCTACGTTTTCACCAATCTCATCACAATCCTTTTTACGCAGTTTTGATATGCATAGTTTCAATTTCATCTTGAAAGAATTTACTGATGAAACCGTATCAATAATGGTTTTGGATTTTCCTTTAAATTCCAAATCCATTTAATTTAATTTAGAAGTTAAATCTGTCAAAAATGCTAGTTTTATTAGCCATTCCTTATTTTGGAGATAATTTGAGCTTTCATCCTTTCTCTCAATTAAAAATATTCTAATATCGGGTAATAAGTCCCGAAATCGAACAAGAACAAGTCCCTTACTCCACCATCTTATTTCATTATGTATCAGCAAGTTTCCAACCATTTTCTCTGTCGACCATTGAACGTCTGGCGGAATAGACACTAGTTTCCGTAGTGGTAATTCTTCTGATATAACGAAGCATTTAAAAATGTTATAAACATCTTCCCCTTTACATGTTTCTTTAATAGAAAGTATTTTCAGATGTTCTTCTTTTGTACTGCAATCAGGAAAGACCAAATCTACTTAATTGCATCGTATCACTGTCATCAAGCTGAAGTGAAAAGTATGCGCAAGCCTCGATGTCATTTTTTAACTGTAATCGCACATCACTTGCTAAAAGCTCTAATCGTCTCGCTACAGAGCTTTTTGATAATTCCATACTTTTGGTAGAGCGACTACCAGTTTACATATTAAACACAAACACTTGTTATTATTCATTGCGAATAAATATTCTTCTTCCCAGTCATTATTAAAATGATATGTTTTTTCAGAGCCGTAACGAGGGTATAAAGCGCCCGTGGCAAATAACCAATTCGCGTCCCTAAATAGCTAAGATAGCAGCATAAATTAGTACGATTGATAAATATGTAGTTTATATTGGGGGGAGGGAAGTCTGTGTGTTCAACCAGTCCGCTTTTCGGATCGCCAACGCGACGAATGAGCGCCTCGCGGTCGGTCGCCAAACCCGAACATGTTACGAACGATTACGAACTCTCATTACAAAACGAAATTGACCGAATAAGACTGATCGGATTGGTTGTTTAAATTTTACAATCGACCGAAAATATTGTCGAAAAAAAGAGGAATTAGACAACTTAGTATATTTTGTAAAAACGGATTGAATCAATCAATGTCGGTTCATGTAAAGTAAAATAAAATAAAAACTATGCGTTTTGCGCCCCAAAACCAGTTGCGCCCGCGGCGGGCGCGTGCTTTTCCACGTCATTGTTACGGCCTTGTGTTTTTTGTTTCTTCGCAGCACTCATTTTTAAAGTTATGTATCACAATTTTCGCTCAGAACGAGAAACTTTGTTTACAATAATGTTACAACAGTCTTTGCTCAAATCCACGGATGTGCACAGAACAGAAGCACGTAACAGATATTTTTTAAATGCAGTCCATTGTTGGAACACCTTTAATGGATCTAAAATTTTGAAGAATTTTGTAATAAAGCTGATGATTAAATATTCTAAGAAAGTGTAAATTATTAAATATCCAGATGTTTAAAAAAAGTCTGAAAACCGTTGTCAAAGAATGCCATGAGCGCGGTCTTACTTTGACAATTCATTAACCCCCTAATTAGCAGATAATTAGGGGGGGATGAATCAAGTCTAGCTAAAAAGTTCGATCTCCGGGATTTAATTTCTCATCATCGGCTGTAAAAATATTTATATAAAGTAATATATTTTTTTCAAAATTCTCGGAAGGAATGGCGATTATTCGTCTCCTTTGTCAGTTTAAAGATATGTAGCTAAATTTTGATTGACGGGATATTAATTGGTTTTGCAAAAAAGACTTCCATAAGAGACCCTTCCTGAAAGCCTTATCATTTGGCAATATAAATTTAATTTTACGTCAATTATTTTTTCATTCTCCCATCGAACCCAATCGAGCTCTGTTTTAAAATTCGTCAATAACTGTGCTAAAAATTATACACGGAATCAAGATTTGCTGGCTCACTACTACCTCATTAATGCATTCCCTACTTTGCTCAAATCGGTCTAGAACACTCATTTGTATGCTAATTTATGTGACCTGTACACAATTTAAACACGGAAAGTGCAGCCTTCCATTGCGTGAATCTGATAAAAATATGCCGACCCAGTTGTGAGGGGAAAATAGGTCACCAAAACAAGATGTACCAGTTCAGAAATAAACTCATCCCTCCCCTATCATTTCGGGGCAATCGATAAAATGTCAACGGCGATACATTTCCATTGGAACGAGAAACGGGGCGGATTCCTGCAGTTGGAAAATCGGAATCTTTTGATCCGAAAATAGGCATTCGTTTGTGATGGGCTAAATAGGTCTCGTGCGATTAAACGGAGCACATGGCCGCTACCAATACAACAGGGTGGATGGATGTTCAGGTCGCAAAACTGAAAGTAGGCCTCCGGGGTCGACCTCATCCCATTTAAATCGAGGTCGCCAGCAAGGAGCTGCAGGCAGGTCTCCGATGGAGAAGCTCTGGCATGACCCATTTATTGCAATGCGGCAGACGTTTATTCAATATCCTGCTGCAGTATATTCCACCTCCACTGCCAAAAATAACCAACCTACCGAAATGACGTTAAATGTCTCCATTTTAATATGTATCCTCACTGACTTATTTCTGCAATTAAATAAATTCGCCTGGATTGGCCCTAAATCAACGTAACGTGGCGTTTCGCCTAAAAGGACACACCCTTCTTGACATTTCTGGTGTTGAATAAGTATAATATCTTTGGCGTGCGCTCGGATCCATTACTCTAACGTCCAATTAGGCTAATTTCAGTGATACGACGGGAAAGTCAATGTCAATCAACGGAAACAAACACATTGCAATTTGCGTCGATCCAATCGGACGTACTAACCACAAATTGAATAGTTGTTTCCTTCTTTGAATATCAAATGTCATCATCTAATGTGGCGAACAAAGCTCGCGTGCACAGATGTCATTTTTTAAACAAAGAAAGATGATGCGATCGCTTTAAAATTCCCTTTTAATTACATTTAAAAAATAATTTTGTAACACTAATTAATTAGTCGGTTGATTAATTACTCGATTGCTAAGCAAATATTTCAAATGTGGTTAAGCGCATTAGGGTGGCCTTTCTATCCTGACCGTTCCCACGTATGCGTAACCGACTTACGACGGACGGATATAAGAAGAAAGACACCAACGAATATAGCCGATCACAAATTTGACTTTTATTATATATATGCATCGAATGCAAATCCAGAATAAGAAAAACAAATTTGAGGGATTATATTTTTGTACAGCACGCTTTTTACAATTAACGCGGACACGTCTCCAATTGCAGTCATTTTGTGTATGTTGCATGGGATCATAATTGTTGGAGGTGTATTTATCAGGTATTTAAATGCTATTTCGAGCTGATAACCGCGTGAGTCTCCATTTTCATATAACATCATCAATGTGACTGATAAAATTTCTATCTATTGAGACCCGAACTAAAACTCGCAAAATTCCCGATTTCCCGACAAATTATTTATTTCCGTCGCTGCAGATGAATACTTGTATACTATAATACTTTGATGTGATTCGTAATTATATTATGGATAAATACAAAATTTTTGAACCCCGTATCTATTATATTTCATATCGATATTCCCCTTTATTAGAGTCGAGGTGTAGTAAATACATCACCGGTAGGGAAAGATTAACATAACAATTTGAAAAATATTGTATATATGTATACATAGATTAGACAGTTACTTACCTTAGGCGTCACCTAAGCTCGCCAATTAGTAGTTACGCCCCTGTTTCCATGCGTCCAGATTTTGGCGAGAACGTCTCGATTTAGTAGCAGCTGCATGCTGGTGAGATGTACGTTTTTTTGTTAGATAAAAATTTCAATCCCGAATTGTTCGGGATTATGTTTATTAATCCCGGGATTCATGAGCACTTAAAATTGCTCGGGATCCCGGGATTGGATTCCCTACGTGTAACTAGTACTTTCGAATTGATAATGTAATATATAAAAAATAATCTTTGTTTGTTCGTATTCAATGCGCTGCCGTACCGTTCATCCGATTGCGATAAAACTTTATCAACTTATTTTTTACACTTCCAGAAATAATATAGGCATTAAAAAGCAATAAAAATATTGTTTTTGCATGCAATTTGTTATGCGAGACGTTTAATATTGGCGCATATTGGTCTGGTGGTTACTAAAGTAAATAAAGCACTATAACCGTCAATGTGTTATGTATTTACCGAGTGTTTGGTCTTCGATGGACTATTCCGTCAGGTGGTAATACACAAACGTCATCATTTTAATTCATACCTGGAACAATTCGTTTGACAATATTTTGCTGGTACAAAAACCATAGCAACCGTCGAAAGCTTCGGCATCAGAATTGCGAAAGAAGAGATAGAAATCGAAAAACGAAGAAATAATAAAGGCAATCAACAGGCGAGATGACAGCACTAGCATACCCAGAATTTAGCCGGCAATTTTATTGAAAATTAAAGCAGTAATAGCCAAGCAAAAATATCTGAAAATGCAAAGAATCTCTAATGAAGTGACGGCAATGCAGAAAGAATGCTCACAAGGAGCAAAGCGCTGACAGTTATTCCGCGTCCATGAGTCCGATAGGAGACTCGAAATATCGAAAAGATCGTATACCCTTTTTTTAGCATAATTAAACATATAGAAAAACAATTTTTAAAGAAAATGCGTATTAATTTCCTTTTATCCGTCAATTTGACGGGTGCTCTTTGAAATAGGGATATAATAAAGCCCCCATAAACCTAGTGCTAATCACATATGTAAGACAGCCGTCAGATGAAAAATATTTTCCTAGAAAGCCTCATATGGGGATCGCCCACGTCTGACAGCGGATAAGGCACCTTGGGAAGTTATTCAATATCCACAACATTCATTCATCCATTTAATCTCAGATAAGATGACAATCTTCATCGGATTTCATCCATTTACCGCAGACTACCGACCGCCTTTTCACACGCGCTAAACAATGTACATATCGGGTTTTCGTCTTTTTGTAAGATTTATTATTCATAGCATGCGTCTTTATTTATGTCTGTGGTGAAGTATTATGCTTCCAGACATGTCAATCATCCACATAATGGTATTAATTTACGTTCTTTGACTTTGCGCCTATTGTTCGATATAGTTGAAAGATTGACGTCATCCCGGCTTGTTATTGTTAAGAAAAATTCTTGATAATTTTATCATTTTTTTTTATTTGCAAGCAGCACAAAGAATTTGAAATGTGCTAATTAAAATTATCTGCAGACATTTGACACTATATTTTGATAAAAAGCTTGTTTAAATTGAGATTATGGGGATGAAATATTTCTTTATAGACTTGTTGACAGAGATGTCTCATATCCGCTCAGTGCAAACAAACCCATTCTTTGCATTGTGCAAAGTGCATAGATGCAATTTTATCACACGGAGACACTCATATCGAATGGAAAGCATTGTATTAAGATATTTATAAATTTAAGAGAACCATTCTAAATTACACATGGCCTCCATTTATCCGGATTCAATGCAATGCAACTTCAAAGTCTGAATGCGTACAATAGATGAGGATATGAAAATCGATATTAGATCTGCTGATGAAAGTGTCTAGAGACACTACGTTTCTTCTGTGATCGTACAGATCATAGAAAATGCCGCAAAAAGCCCCAAAAGAGGACGGAGTGGCCATAAGGTTTGTATGCTCAATCGGTCCGCTTTTCGGATCGCCGATATAACGGATGAGCGGCTCGCGATCGGATGCCGTACTTGAACATAATAATAATGAAGAAAAGAGGGATTAGACAACTTCGTTGAAATATTGAATCTCTATTGAACTCATCAATTGAAATATTTTGTCAATCGATCTTTTTGCCCTACAGTTTTAAATTCATCGGAGTCATAATGTTTATTCCGTGTATTTTTTACTGATTTATGTGCTACATTTTTACAAAATAGAAATTGTAAAGTATGAAAAATTTCGCCCTCTGCTGAAATATCATGTGTTTATTGTGTTTCAAATCTTATTATGACTGATTAATTCTAAATTTTGTAATAACTTTTCTTTGACAATAATTCACGTAAACGATTCATTGACAAAAAATCAGTTTTGTAGATTTTAATTTAATGCCGGTATGTATATGTATTCTATTAGGCTGATTTTGAATAAATTTTTGTGCAAATTAACCATAAATAAAATAAAAATCGTTAATATCAAATACAAAAGAAAATAAGACCACACGAGAAGTTGTAAATTGTCAGCATTTTTCTATTATTAAGGCTATTATACTATTATCTTATAGCTAAACGCATGCATTTACATACTGATTTCTGTTCGGGGCGTCAATTCGTGCGGCACACGCCGATAGAGCTGTTACATTGCCAATTGCCCAATAATCACAATACGACCAGGGGCTGATATACCTGGAACGGCATTGGGGGGAAATTTCATTAGGGAGATAAGTCTCAAAAATATATCTCAAATTGAATAATTATTTTGACATCTTCAACTTTGACTTCAGATATTAAATTTTATCAGCTGGAGGTTGGGTAAAACGTCGTGTTTTATCGTCAAAAATTGTTATTTGTACATGCAATACGATGAAATTCGTACATATATTACTAATAATGACAGAGACAGAGATGTTGCATAATGAACATATCTGAAAATGAACCAAACATATCCATTATAAAGAATAATGCAGCAATTGCCTTGCAAATTTTTGCCCTGTGCTACATAAATAAATTATTTTCATTTAAAATATATGATCTGTATCAGATTAACCTTCATTTTACTATGGTGTATTTACTACACTGAGTTGAGTCGTAGTAAAGTTGTAATAAGGGGAATTTTTACAACATTATTACATTGAATCTCGATATATCTATTATCGAATATCGATATGAAATATAATAAATACGGGGTTTTAGAATGTCATATGGCGTACTAAATCCATAACATCGTAAGGGAAAGTTTAGCATATGAGAGACACATTTTTCTTTTAAAATTGTATTTTTTAAATTGGTCTTGATGATCCCCTTAACATATTATTTTCTATTTCTGCTTCTACGTAGGGGTCATGAATTTACAATTTATTTGTATTAAATAAGTATGTAGGCGACAAGTATATTGATTGGAAGTTTGGAAGTCCCTGCTTGGAGAACACAACACTAGGACACAAATTAAAATCTGAAAGTTCTAAACTGGATACATAATAATTAATTAAGATTCTGCAAAAGAATGTTGAATGTCGCAAATTATATCAACACAAAAATCAACCAAGCTATCAACTCACTTTTGCGTAAGACGCGTACTGAACCGATAAAACCGATATTTTTAATCGATTCAATTCCGATTATCGTTCCGGCAAAAATAAAGGTTTTAACATTTATTACTTTTTACTTCAGTTTCGATTCGAATAGGAGATTTTCTAAAATACTGTACTAATTAATTTAATAAAATGAATCGTGGAAAATGTACAGTAGTTTCCCTTTTAACGCTGTTAATACATTATACGTATTTTTTTTAAGAAATTGCGATAAAACGATCCCAAATGAAAAATTAAATAAAATCCTACAAACTTATTGAGTGATGTATTGTGTATATGGGAGTTTATTGGTTAACTCTCAACAATACGGATAATACATTATGCTTTTTATGAAATCTCGTTTTACAAGAGATCATAATACAGTGGAACCTCGGGTTACGAGTTTAATTCGTTCCGAAAGCTCGTAAGCCGAAAAACTCGTAGCCCGAAACGAGTTTTCCCTTAATAAATAAAGGAAATGCAATTAATTCGTTCCGGACTCCCAAAAATATTGCCATGAAAAAAAATACAATTAAAAATAAATAACATTATTTAAATATACCTATAATAATGTTAATTTAAGTATAAAAGATTAAAACAATGATTTATTCATGGTACTTCATGGCATGTCGAAGGTGGTGAATTGTGGAATTGGTGGGAGGATTAGTCACTGTTGCTGTCTCCCTCAATCAGAGAGAACTGTCAACAGATTCACTCTCTTTATCTCTGAGTTTTAATTTTTTATATGAAGAAAATAAGAGAATTTTTCAATCGAAACTTGTTTCGGCGACTTTTCAGCACGCTCCTGAAATGAGCCATAGCAACATCAGTCCTAATATCTGCTGCTTTATCTTGACGATTTTCTTCCACAAATAAAATATGAGCTCTCTCTTTGCTGTCGACAGTTTCTTTTTATCCCTCTCCTCTTCCTCCGCTCAAGACAGAGTCTCCTTTAGTTGACGGTGTTGTTGTTCATGCATCTTGACTTGAACGACAAAACTCGGTGATGTTCGCTCGTGCTATTCGTAACCCGAAATTTTGCTCGTAAGCTGAGGCAACATTTTTGACGAGTCTCGTAACCATAAACACTCGTAAGCCGAAATTCCACTATACATCATTTATATTCCGGGATAGATGAGTATTTTACGAAAGCTATAACATATTAAAATACATTTTTATATAGTTGTTTAATCAGTTGAGAAATGCCCATAGATTTATATTAATGACACCTTATCTATTAATGTATGGTGATAAGTGAACTGTGATAATTTTTCACGCATAAAAAAGGTCAATAGCCTCAATTTTGGGAATAATTTTAAATACGTCGGTATTTTTTGCCATTGTCAAATTATGGAGGCCTGTGGGAGTTTACGGGTTAAATTTACTATTAAAATGTTTATCAATTTTTATTTCAAATTATAATTTTAAATCCAGATTTGGGTCGATTGAATAAAAAAAATCCAAGCCACAAATTCGTTCCTGAAAACAGCTTCGAATATGGAGCCAAATGTATCCATCTTGACATCAAAAGATAAACCGGAAAATCCGCAAATGCTGACTTATTCCATCGGACAATTGTTATATCAACCCTTCCTTGGTGTAATCATCATTTCATATGAAAATAAATCAGATAACGCGCGCTATAATGAATTATGATCGATCATAGTCGAGGCTTTCGATTTTATGTGTAATATTTTAGAACGTTTATGCGTGTCCACTTGAAGCACTTCAAGCATAAAACAGTCAACAGCTCTGATGTATGAAGCTATAATTCATTTTGAGCTCTTCATTTAAAGGCTGATAACGGACATTTAATATTCAGTTCTGACGAAAATGAATAAATTCATCCGTGCCAATAGGTTAAGCTGTTTGTATTGAATACGCTCAGTTCCCGGCTTACGATCTTCAAATTGTTCATATTTTTAATTTTGTTGGAACGTTTAAGAGTTCATAAGAAATTGTATTGATTAGAGTCTTCGACTTGCGAAAAAAATAATCTACGAGTTCTTGAAAAATGGTCAAATTTTGCCATTCTACAAAAGCCCAAAAAATAGTCAATTTTTAACAATTTTTTTCTCAGTAAATACACCATATAATGAAATGACTATTTTTGAGATTTGTTATGGCACTCTTATATAATACTAAAAAAATAAATTCGTAATTTAAAAAAATATATATTACATCGTTTTTAAAGCATCAAAATGACATGTCAAAAAAAATGCTAGTCCATGGTGTGGAACAATTTTTTCATTCAGGCTTACTTGAAACAAAATATCAAAAAGATTCTTAATCTGTAAGCATGTCGCTATCGCAGTATCGTTAATGAATAGTTTTTGTTAATTAACAAAATGGCGCTAGTTTAAAAAAAAAAATTGGAAAAAAACACCTTTTTAAGGGGTATCTTTTAATATAAAACGCTAGATAAAATAAACATTTTAACCTGGTTTCGCGAACAGCCATAGCCATATATATTTTAAATAAGCTCGTAAAATTTCAGACCAATCGGCGACTTGATTTTTCAAAATTCTTTCCACACCACTTGCAAAAATGTCGTTTCGAGAAAAACGCGTTTAAAGTTTTAAGTACCACAAAATTATCGAAAAGGGAAATATACTACTAATCAGCGATTCCAGCTTCATAAAAAAATCTTCAGCTACCTCAGCCTCTTCTTTTTTGACTGATTTGGTGTATCTGTGAACTGTTCTAGCTTATTTAGAAGATTCGAAGCCTTGGCGGTTGGCAAAGCGTATACGTTCTTAGTTGCGCGTCTCCATGAATCGCAATGCATCTTTTTATCCATTATTTTTAAAATAGGTTTAAATGCTTCTTTAAAAATGCAGGCTGCAGTATATGTTGCGATTTCTGGTATTTTTTGCCATGAAAAAATATATTTCGGTACCAGAGATACGCACTCGTTGAAACGAGCCAAGGCATCTTTCCAATAAATTATCAGATGTTAATTCTTCATAAATTGCTCTTAAGATTTGCTGAACATCCTCTGTGAGAAAGGGAGGTTGCTTGTACAAATATAACGATCTTGTAGTTGCATGTTTTTGCAATTCGCACCAAGAATCTGCGCCTTCTTCCAGTGTGAATGTTGAGGGGCATCATCAGTCGAAATTTTGTGATAGTATGTGGCCCAAATAGCATTTTTCAATTTTTTTATTGAATCAAAATATATGCGAATAGCTAATCCATAATAATTAGATAATATTTTTTAAAATTTATTAGTAAGCTGTTCGGTTTTCGAAGCACTTCATACAGAGTTCTTTCTTTTTTGGTCCTTACACTTGCTTATTCGCCTTTTTTAAATCTGTATTAACATTTTTTTGACTTAATTTGCTCCTTACTAGAACAAAGATAAGAAAGGTCCTCAATAGGAACCTTTGATCTACAAACAAAAGCAAGTACAGGTCTCAGAACCGCTGGGGTGCAATCTGGATGGAGTGATTGCTTCGAGCGCGTTACGAGTATTAGCTGTAAAGCATTGAAATAGTCCGAATTTCTTCATCAAAATTATGGACAACCTCCTTAGAGACATGTCCTTTCGAATAATGAAATTTAAAAAAAAACAATTTTTTGACGTGTGAGAATTGTTTTTTGAAAGTGAGGCTGTTGATGATTTGTTTGTTAATATAATATGCTTAGTATTCTTATACAGAATTTGTTTGATTCAATAATACTATAATCTTTACTACATTTCGCCCATCCTGTTAAATCAATACTTCAGATAATATGTATTGTTATCGACCCAAATTCCAGCTTACAATCGCGACTCATTATGTATTTTGTTTAGCTTATATCTTCCTTTGTATTTGCTATGTACTCAGACTGGGAATCCCAGATTTTAATTTATTTCCCAGTGTTATGTAATCTAAGCGGGAACTCTCAAGCTTCCAGTCAATAAGCATCAAGTCAATATCCTTTCATTTAATAAACGATATTATTATTTTCTTCT
The DNA here is from genome assembly GCA_008973525.1 of Stenopsyche tienmushanensis. Taxonomy (NCBI): domain Eukaryota; kingdom Metazoa; phylum Arthropoda; class Insecta; order Trichoptera; family Stenopsychidae; genus Stenopsyche; species Stenopsyche tienmushanensis. The sequence continues at coordinate 1,172,450 of WACJ01000026.1, forward strand.
AGTTCTAATTGTTATATAACGATTTACGATAAGGATGCTCGATTTTTAAATGTAAATAGTACAAGTTGTGCTTGAGATATCCACTCATCTTTTTCATTTGAAAGAATATTTTATGGTTGTTTGGAATATAACGTCGTTCAAATGTCCGCCGCGGCTTTGCTTGGTGGCACGTATTCGAGAAGTCCAATTTTCGACGACTTTGTCGCATAAATATGGCTGAACTTTCCACAAGAGCTTTGTTTTGAAAGAAGTACGAATCGATGATTCCGCCAGATCAAAATCCGCACCAAACAGTGACTGAGTAACAAATTTAGCACCAACTTGAAGTTGATGACAAATTCAATGATTTTTTGTATCTTATTTATTGTGTTTATTTATTCATGTACAAGCTTCATACACGCTACGGCGGTCCTGACAAATAAGTGGATTTGTACGACGATAGGTGGTGGACAACCAAATATAGCATCTAAGTAAATGATAATTTGAATTAGCTCACTACTCAAAGGGTTAATATGTTCTAAATCTGTGCTAACGGGCCATCTAATACGGAATTAATCTTCAATGTTAACATTTCCTTTGTTAAATCTTTGAGAATTGCCAGGGCTGATTTATTATGATTTTTAAAAAGAGAATGCCAAATATGAATGACATGTAATATTTGTGTATATGCTGTCAGTGACAAGGCGATGAAATTTCAGTGAGTCATTAGTAAAAACGGAATGAATATACGTTACAAGCTAATGTAGGACAAACTATATTATACAGGTGAACAATCATTTTATTTTATTAGTTGAGGGCTGAATCATCCCTGTCGTCATGGCAATTTCGAGCATATATACAAAGAAAGATTAGCGGGGTGCGTCGTAAAACGTTTTCCTAGGAAGAGTTCCTCAAGTGCCAAAATGAGTTATCTATTTATCTAGAAAGCGTGTAGATCGATTAGTGTGGGTGGAAAGAGGGTGGGAAATGGGTGGACTCTCCCCGGTTTTCTGGAGCCGGTTTATGGCCGGGTCGGGGTCGTGGCGGATGGAGGACGCAAACGTTTGATACGCACAACTGCGCACTTTTACCCGACCAACCTTCTCTTAACGAGCTTTTCATTATTCAGCCATTTGCTTTCGTGCTTTTGATTCCGTCGAAGCCTACATTTTTCATTTTAAAATATGATTCTTGGTCATCTTTGTTCCGGACCTTCAAATAATAAAGCCTTTGGAGTACAATTTCATACCTTCGAAGGCTCACAACACTTCATGAGACTAATTTAATTATTTTCATCCCTTATTATTATTCAACTAATTTAATCACTGTTAAATATATAAATACTTCATGTATAATTAAAATATATTTACATATACTTACAATGTATAATATATGTATGTACTTCAGACAACATGAATATTGATAAGGGATCATCTTTATCAGCCCATCAACTTCTTCCGCTTGTCGACCACATATAACCGACCTGACGTATAAATGACGTTATTGTTTAAAAAAATATATACTATAGTACTTTATAAAGCTTGTTTCTAGTTTTAGAAGACGCTACCTTGTTTAATATTTATTTGGCAGGCATCAATATTGAACGTTCTCAGTAAAATTGCAAACATGAAAATTTTGTTATAGAATACTTTTCTTTAAAAAATCTGACCAATATCGGTCTGCTTCTTCGTTTACAACAGTAAAAGTACAAGCTGCCAAGACGAAGATCGCAGTGGTTGACCAAATGAGATGACCACGCCAAAAATGATGAAGACATCCACAAAATGCTATTGGATGACCGTCAATTAGCAGTAAAGGTAGGCATTTCAAAAAGTGCTGTACATCGCATATTGACTGTAAATTTGAATATGGGAAAGCTGTGTGCAAGTCGGGTGCCGTGTTTGCTCACAATAAAACAAAAAACCGTGGCAATGTTTCATAGTAATAAAACGGATTTTGGAAACCGAAACATGAGTCCATCACTCAAAGAACAGTCAAAACAGTCGACTGAAATGGAAGAATCGACTCCAAAGAGGGCGAAGACATTTGGCTAAAAATAAAGGTTTGTTTCATCAAGACAATGCACCAGTAAAGGAATCCAATCACGGAATCCCGGGACTAGTAAACGTAATCCCGAAAAATTCGGGATTGAAATTTTTATCTAACAGAAATCGTACACCTCACCAACACGGTGAAGGTTATTAAGCCGCCGAAATCTGGAAGCTTGGAAACAGTAGCATAACTACTAATTGGAGAGCTTAGGCGACGTCTAAGATTTTTTCAAATTGTTATATTGACCTTTCCCTACCGGTGATGTATTTACTACACCTCGACTCTAATAATGGGAATATTGATATGAAATATAATAGATAAGCGGTTCAGAATTTTTGTATTCCTCCATAATATAATTACGAAACACATCAAAGTATTATAATATATAAGTATTCATCTGCAGCGATGGAAATAAATAATTTGTCGGGAAATCGGGAATTTTGCAAGTTTTAGTCCGTGTTTCAGCAAATAAAATTTTTATTTTATGGTATTATACGAAAATGGGGACTCACGCGGTCATCAACTAGAATTAGTATTTAAATATCTGATGATGATACCTCCAACGAGTGTGGAGGCTGAGCGTGCATTTTCAGCAGCAGGTTGCCTGGCTGCCAAAATCAGATCCAGACTAAATGACGAAACACTCTATGTTTAATATTTCAAAATAATTTTTTAATTGTATTTTTATCTTTTCTTAATTAAATAAAATTCTTTCGCCTTCAAACTATTTTTTATATCATACAAATAGACTTATTAATAGTAATTTTTGATCAAATTATCAATGTAATTTCTTAAGCTATTGAAAATCACCGTCCCGGGATACCGGGATGGTCTAATGCAGGGACTGGAGTCGAAGGAATCGATTGACCTTGGCTGCGGAAGGACGTCCTTCTCGCAGCCAGATCTCGCTTTCTCGTGCTCAATAAAAAGTTACCTAAAGAAGATAGTCTTTTTGTCCGACGCCCGTCCATTTCCAACCATCCATATTCACAAAAAATAATATATCCACCTCTTCATGAGCTCAATATTGAACATACCTTAAAGTTTTCCTATCCCATTTAAATCGAAAGTAATGATATCAAATATTGCAACCATACTAAATATGTCATATAAAATATCATATTTCCAGAAAAATATTTCCAAAAAAGTCGCCCGTGACCAATTTACGGATTTAACGGTATTTTATTCCAAGACAGTGTATGATATTTTTGAACAGAGCTGCATCACGTCGGTTGCGTCCTCCGATTTTAAATAATTTTACATATATGTACATTAATTCAACAAGAAGTCGCTAATAAAATACTTTGCATATGTATATGCATTCATCGTATGGAATTGAACAAAACTGCATAATGGCACAGCGTCATTAAAAACGTGCCAAGGGCGCATGTTTAATTTTCAGCTCTGAAAGGCAATAAGCCGCTGAATCGAACGCCACTTCAATTATTCAGAACAAAACGATAGAGCGGCGGAATATAACTATATAATCGATTTTAAAATTAAGCAATCGGACAGACGTGTCTTCGCCAAATCAAATCTATGATTAACCGAAAGAAAATGCCTTCGTTCAATTAGAAAAAATTGAGCGCAATTTTCAACGGTTCTTTGACTTTCAAGACTAAAATTATACGCCCGCTGTTAGCATAGTGGAAGCTGTGAACGTCTTTTATATGAGCAGAATTTTATTCTGGCTGGAATAAATGAATTTATAGTATTGTAATTGTTAAAAAAATATAAAACAGGATTTCAGGTTGCAATTCCACTCCTCTTTAGATGTTAACAACGATGATATTATGAACCAGTCATGCATGTTTTTTATTTGCAAAATGTGATTTTTCCTCCAATATTTCCATGCAAAATGTGACGGATCTCATATTTTCCCTAATCATGAATGTAGTCTTTTCCTTGTCGCCAGTATCCCTGGAAGCATCATATTTAAAATGCTTTTTTAAATTGTTATATTAACCTTTTCCTACCGGTGATGTATTTACTACACCTCGACTCTAATAATGGGAATATTGATATGAAATATAATAGATACGGTATTCAGAATTTTTGCGTTCCTCCATAATATACTTATGAATTACACCAAAGTATTATAGTATATAAGTATTCATCTGCAGCGACGGAAATAAAAAAAATGTCAGGAAATCGGGAATTTCGCAAGTTTTAGTCCGTGTCTCAGCAGAAAGGAATTTTATCAGTCACATTGATGGTGTTGTACGAAAATGCATTTATAATGCAATTCCGAAATCGAAATTTTGGCTCGGGATTGGATTCCCTGTCACCAATAAGAGAGACTGAAGATGAAATTTATCCAGAACTTTTTTTATAGGGCACTCTGACGGCTTTCTGCGGTCCTGGGGATGACAAACGATGACGAGATTCGCAAATATGCCCATCAGTCATCGCGCCGTTGCAATGACGACGAGATCGTCATCACCAAAGACAACGATAGTCAAATTTGGTCTGATGGCAAAAAAATACACAATTACGTGATATCCCGTTGCGCACTCTCTTTGAGTTTATTCCGATTTTTCAACGTTTAATTTGGACGAAAAAGAAAAAAGCCTGCCAGTTTACTTCTGAAGGAGTAGATTTTGCAAAAGAGTGGTGATACTCGGCTAATGACGCCACTCCAGAACAGTCAAGGGGGAATAACAAAATTGGTCAACGATAAGAATGATGCGAGTATCTTAATTATCAAAACAAACGTCAGCTTTCAAGACAACACGAACGAAAATCGTATAATCTTTATTAAAAGAGCTATTAACCCCTAGCTTGTCTCTGTCTCACGATTTACGGTCCGATAAGATTAAAATCAATGAAAATAGGGATTTTAACGATTTGAATTAAGCCGAAATGCAATCAAATAAATGTCACTCAAATGCATCTTGTTAAAATGCAACACTACACTTAATTTTACGTTTTATGATTTTTCGAAGCACGCTTCACTAATCAAATTAGTCCCGCAACGTTTTAGAGCAGGGGTTTTTAACCTTATTGTGGTGACGGGCGCACTTGAGACAGGAGAAGAGGGACGGGTGCTGGCCGGATTTAAAAAAAAAAGATTTGCACACTTTTTAAACATAATATAATATATATTCAATTTTCTGTGTGTTTTCTTGAAGAATTCGAAGATTTTTTGCTTTGGAATTAATAATTTTAATAATGTGAAAGGGCTTAAAAAAACAATTTCGATTATGGAAAATTGCTGAAATCTGATAAATAAATATTGTTACATCAAAAATATTTTCATCAATCACTTTTTCAATCCTTGGAAAATTTGCAAGAGATTTTTTCGAAAATGTATTTATCCAAAAATGTATTTTAGCTTCGAAGGCTCTTATAGAACTAACTCTTATAGAAACATTCCTACTATATCTTTATTTTTTCCCTGATGTTCAAAATTTAAATTGTTTAATTTTTCACAAATAGCAATTAAACACGCCAAATCAATTTATACAAACTGCTTCGAATTGTGATGAATCCAATTATGGTTATTTAGTTATTCGAATGTTTGACCGTTTAAAATGTTTTACGAAAGTGTTTACGAGCCCCCGTTTTAAGCCATCCAAAAACAATGTAAGCAAAATGAGTGATTGGTAATCTTGAATAGTACTCCAAGTTTATTGTTTCGTAGAATCTGCAAGAAGACGTTTGCACGTACAGTCTGCAGAAACCTTTGAAATCCATATAGTTTTCAAACATAGCTTCAAAAAAATCTTGATTTAACCTAAACTCCGAGACAAAATCCAATACCAATATTTATTTCTAAACAACGTCCATCTGTTCAAAGAACTTCGCAGAGATTGATCATATGATTGTTATTTTTTGCTATTCTGTTGTACGTTGTCTGTCGAAAGAAGACCTTGTAAATATTTAAATTCAAATCAAGTGATTCCTTGAAGAAATGCTTTTTTAGCAGAAATCTTAGGCCGGTTAAACAATCTAAAGCTTCCGTCTAAATCTCAAGAGTCTACAACATCAGACTATTAAAATTCAAGAAAATGTTTGGATATTTTACAATAGTGTTGCAAAACTAACGTTGAAAGTGGGATGATATTGAGATATTAAATCAGAAAATGAAGAAGTGTTGTTTAAAGTTTAATTTTTGGTATTCATAAATTACAATTTGGTATTCGAAACGAAAGTGAACCGATATCCGATAAAACCGTTATTTATACCGAAACTTTTTCGGTACACGTCTTACGCAAAAGAGAATTTGGTTGATCTTATGGTTGACATTCACTATTATTATGCAGAATTTGATTGTATTCATGTCCTGTTAAATCAATACTTCAGATAATTTTATTATCAATCCAAAATCCAACTTTTATTAATATATATAATACATATTTTGTTTAGCATATCTCTTCTAATATATTATATTTGCTATGTACTCAGACTGGGATTTCCAGATTAACATTTTTTTCCTAGTACATACATATTATGTACTCCAACATGGGGCTCCAACTTCCAGCCAATTAGTATCAAGTCAACATCCTTTCGTTTAATAAATTATATTATTTTATACTTTAAGTTCTAATTATTTTAACTTCAATTAATTGTTTATATAATACTTGTTGCTTACATGATAACTCTAGAATTTTAGACATTTTCTAGAATATCTATAAATGAATTGTTTATTCATAATATGTACGTAAAAGCAGAAATGAAAAATGATACTTGAAATCGAAGCTCAATTATTCGTGTTATTTTGCGAACAGGAATTTTGTTTGATAATTTAAGATACTCGCATCATTCTTATCGTTGATCAATTTTGTTATTCCCCTTGATTGTTCTGGTGTGTCATCATTAGCCAAGTATCACCACTCTTTTGCAAAATCTACTCCTTCAGAAGTAAACTGATAAACTTGTACGGTAACCATGTCCTTTTATTTTCGCAACACTTAATAGGGAAAAGTAGCTAAACAACAGAAAGCAGATACCATGCAAGTTGAACATTAAGAAATATTCCGAAGAAATGAACGAAAATTGTGTGTTTTTTGAGGAAAGGTTTATTTATTGAACCTGGTTCATTATCTAGCTTATTACACGCTGCGGCGAAGCTGACAAAAAAGTGGATTTACATTAGAGCGTAGCGTGTATGTTCTCCGGTATGAAAGGGCTAAAAGATTGAAATTGAAAACTGAAATTAAAAACATAAAGATTCGAAGCTTTGATAAAATGATCCTTTGATATTTTCTGCTTCATTATATACCAAAGACCAAGAGCATGCTTGCATTTCAAACCTTACTTTCATTCCTTTCAAGAAAGAGGAAAAGAACAGATTGGATATTATAAACTAAGCTTAAAACCATAACTTATTAATTATAAGGATCATAACTCGATAAAGATATAATAAAAAATATTTCAATTTCATTTATGAAACATCCACGAACAACTTAGAAACTCAATAAGTCATATGACAAGGCCAACGTATTGAAAATGAAGGACGTCTTTCTTTGAATACTTACCAGCTGCAATAAAGTAGAATAAAAAACGTACACCAAGGTGGAACTTTGCAAAAATGTTCAAACTTCGCGAAAATTAGTCTAATCCTCTAAACGTTGGTCTCATTCCGAATGCAAATCGCGAACCTGGTACGCCGACTATACACGAAACTACATTTATGATTTGCTCCATCCTGTCGATAATGACTTAAAGACTCAAGGTCTGCAAATTAAAATGGTTGCACTCAATTTAATAAATCATGACGGAGCTCATGTTTGACCGGCATCTTTTCATCTCTTAATTAATCGATTGCCTTCCTTCCTGGGCTGGGCTGAGCGGGCGTTTGCCCCTAAAGCTATCGACGAACAGCATATAAATTCGGGATAAAACGGTGCCCGCTAAGAAATTGAAGAATCAATATCGCTACTTTCTGGTCATCCTACCCCGTCCCCTCATAGTAATCTATTCGAGGCTACAGTCGTAAAAGTATCTTGAGGCTCTGATACGGCTGCGGCGCTCTGACCGCATTCTAAGAAAGTCTTATACTTAAAAAATATAAATATTGAAGACTTGTCGTTTGTATGCAAACGTAAGGATCTCCGCTCCGTCTCTTTCCTTGATTGTGGAGTGTCTTCGTTTTTCAACGTCTAATCCTTCTCTCGCAATTCTGATACAAAAGCTTTCGATGGTTTTATACAATACTCTTATTTGAAAAATCTAACCAATATCGGTCTGCTTCTTCGTTTACAACAGTAAAAGTACAAGCTGCCAAGACGAAGATCGCAGTGGTTGACCAAATGAGATGACCACACCAAAAATGATGAAGAAATCCACAAAATGCTATTGAATGACCGTCAATTAGCAGTAAAGGTAGGCATTTCAAAAAGTGCTGTACATCGCATATTGACTGTAAATTTGAATATGGGAAAGCTGTGTGCAAGTTTGGTGCTGTGTTTGCTCACAATAAAACAAAAAACAGTGGCAATGTTTCACAGTAATAAAACCGATTTTGGAAACCGTAACATGAGTTCATCACTCAAGGAACAGTCATAATAGTGGACTGAAAATGGAAGAATCGACCCCAAAGAGGGCGAAGACAGACAGTTTTTTGGGATGCGTGAAATAATTTTCATTGATTATCTTCAAAATGGAAAAACAATCAACGGCGAGTTTTATGCGAACTGATTGTAAAGTTTGAGCGATAAAATCAAGAAAAATTTATTAAAAATTTTTATCTAAAAGAAATCGTACACCTCACCACGATGAAGGCTACTAAATCAAGACATTCCCGTCGAAATCTGGACGCTTGGAAACAGTAGCGTAACTACTAATTGGCGAACATAGGTGACACCTAGTGGCAGTAACTGTCTAATTCAGCGCTTCTTAAACTTATGTAGTCCGCGGACCCCCTTTTGGAGCAAAATTTCCTTCGCGGACCCCCTCTTGAACAATTTTTTTTTTGTGAACCTCATCCCAACCCTTGTGACTTAATTTTTCAAACAAACAAACATTTCCTGGCCAAAATAGAGCTTCTTATAATGTTTTCTCTAAATAATTTCACGAAAATATCTTGTTCAACTACAGATAAATGTTTTTTTTTTATATCTTCGCGGACCCCCGGAAATGGTTTAGCGGACTCCCAGGTGTCCGCGGACGCCTGTTTAAGAACGGCTGGTCTAATCTATGTATACATATATACAGTACATATATGTTTTTCAAATTGTTGTATTAAGCTTTCCCTACCGATGATGTATTTACTACACATCGACTCTAATAATGGGAGTATCAATATGAAATATAATAGATACGTGCTTCAGAATTTTTGTATTCCTCCGTAATATAATTACGAATCACATCAAAGTATTATACTATATAAATATTCATCTGCAAAGACGGAAATAAATAAATTGTCGGGAAATCGGGAATTTTGCGAGGTTTAATCCGTGTCTGGGGGGGAAAGGAATTTTATCAGTCACATCGATGGTGTCACATGACGAAAATGTGTGCTCATGCGATCATCAACTCACACTAGCATTTAAATATCTGATGACGATACCTCCGACGAGAGTGGAGGCTGAGCGTGAATTTTTAGCAGCAAGTTGCCATACATACATATTATGTATGTATGTAAGAGAAAGAACTTCACATACCCTTGTATCTGCTCGTGCACCAGTTATTGCTGAATAAGCGGTGTCCCTTTCCCAAATCATCTTTCAATTTAATGTTTCACACCTAATTCGAATAAATAAAAATATTTTATTTAAATTTAAAACCATGGCGTTGAAAATAAAATATCAGTGGAGTGTGACCGTACATGTACGATCATACCAATTTAAGGGTTAAGAACCTTTTGTTTGCTCTAGATCAGCGGTTCTTAAACAGGGGTCCGCGGACCCCTGGGGGTCCGCGGAGATATAAAAAAAGATTTACCTATACTTGAACAAGATATTTTTCTGGAATTATTTACAGAAAAAAATTTAAAAAAATCTATTTTGACCAATATTTGACTAAAAAAATTTTTTTTTTGTTTGAAAAATTAAGTTACAAGGGTTGGAATGGGGTCCATCAAAAAAAAGTTTGTCCAAGAGAGGTCCGCGAAAAAAAATTGCTCAAGAGGGGGTCCGCGAAAGAAATTTTGCTCAAGAGAGGGTCCGCGGACTACATAAGTTTAAGAAGCGCTGCTCTAGATTCTTTCTAAAACCCTAGAAAAGCATTTTCTTGTTGTTGTATTGTTCTACAAAAGGTTAATGAATTAGGGACATCTGAATTTTCATCTTAATTTCGCTTCCGCGTCTCTACAATTCTATCATAACATCGCTACGATGCAATTCAATCGCTTCAATTAACTCCCAATCTCATCACAATTGTGCTTCAATAATATAATATAATCGACCTTCAATTATATTGTCCTATCGATATCATGATGTCAGAAATTCTTTTCGTTTAAATTCTATATTTGAAATACACTCATATTAGCCAGATTGTGTATACAACAATGCAATACGATTCTGAAATTTACGAAATGAAAGAAATACATCCATTCGACCAATATGAAAACTTTTTGGCAATCATGAAATCAGATTTACTATATTCTTAGTAAAATAAAATTATGTGTGATTTATATAATGAATCAATTTCAAGTGTATTTTTTATGTTTATTTGAAGAAATTGCCGAATATGGTGTGCTTATCGACGGTGTTTATTTATTATGTACAAGCTTCATACACGCTGCGACGGTTCTGAAAGATAAGTGGATTTGCACGGATGATTAGTGGCGGACATCATTTTAAAATTAACTCTCTACTCAAAGGATTAAGTGCTGCAAAGGGCTCCCATTAACTAATGGCCATATGGTTAAAAATGAAATGACTGAAGGAAAAAAGCGTAGGGATATTTGAATGGATGGGGTTCGCTAGACCCCATCTGAAACGTTAAATTTGAAATAGCTTTATTTTCAAATTTGTACATCAATCTTCGATACTTTTTATTCAAAAATCCCGGATCAGGTACATGTAAAACTGGATATGCGATTGTATACAGAGTAAAAATAATTAAAACGCTAATTGCAGAACAGTGTTCTTTTGAAGTGTGCTCTGGACACCAGTAACATTCCACGGTGCAGACTCGAATTGAATCTTTCTTTTATGGACTACAAAATAAATGAGACCAATTTTACTGCACAAAGACCCGCGGATAATGCAATAAAAAGCGGCTTAACCAGTTACGCTCGCCATTCATTGTATTATAAGTCTAACGGAGGGATTTAAATATTAAAATGTATATAGGGGTTGCATACCCTCCATTTATTCCATAGGTGTACTCCCACTGATATAAATAAAGTGGAATGGACTTTGATCTTCTCCGGCGCTAACTATCCAAATGTTGTTTTACCCTAATGCATTATTACCCCATGTTTCGACCAAACGGATAGCTCAGATGCATTTGGGGGCGGAGCCCCTAGGCGCATATCTCGACCCTATCTGCAGTTGCAGCCATTTTAGACACTCATGGTGGGGTGTTCCCCCACGTTCAATCATTTTGTTGCAAGCTGCAACTGAAGAGGGTGGAGAAGCGGTGCAATGAAAGGGATTCAGATAAAATTGTTTGGGCTCTATTTTGCAACCATTTAATCAATTAACCATTATTCAGCAGCCCCTTTCTAACAAGATGTACAAGTCAGATTATGTTAGAACGGTGATAGATAACCATTCAAGCACAGAGACTATTATCTCGCCCATACAAAACTGCTGAAAGTGATATTGAATAATTTTAGCTGTTGAAAGTAACAAGGCTTCGAATCATTATTTTTTCATTTCGGTTTTCGTTCCATATCAATTCCAAACATCTATATCGGTTCGATTACAAATCATAATTTAGAATATTCTATTTCTTCTTTTATAATATGGATTCTATGGCAGAATCGAATTTATCCTCTTTAATTATTATCTTTCTAGAAAGAAAAAAACTCTAGAATTTCAAACCTATCAAGTAGGCGACAAATATAATATAAATAATTAATTGAAGGTATAACATTTAGAAATTGAGTATATAATACATATTATAATTTATCAAGCGAAAGGATATTGACTTAAGTCTCATTAGGTAGAAATTTGGGAGTCCCAGCTAGGAGTACATAACACTAAGATACAAATTTAAATGCGGGATTCCCAGGTTGAATACATAACAAATCCATAAGAAGCGATAAGCTAAATAAAATTCATAATAATGACTTAAGATTACAAGCAGGTATTTGAGTTGATAACAATATTATCTGAAGTATTGATTTAACAGGGCTATTAAGCTGTCAGGGAGCTTCGACGTACATGTACGTCCTAATTCTTCTGCCCCAGAAAGAGCACTCTTGCACATTGAAGCTCGGAGACAGACAGAGACAGAGAGAACTTAGCGCAGTTCGGGAGACTGAGACGGATAGCTCCTCGCATGATTGTATAGATCGTTAAGCCCAAATTTATCGACTTATAATGATTTCGATTTCAAGTGTGTTATTTGTTTACGCAAAGAAACGACCGAATATTGTGTGTTATCTATTTAACTGCTTGCCGTTCTTCGCTGCGTGTTGAATGAGTCTTTGTTCAATTATCATTTCCTTCTAAAGGAGGAGCAAATGAATCGATTTTTTGTGCATTGTTTATGTAAAGAAATAACGCGATCTTGTATGTTATCAAATGTTTATTTACAATTGACTCTGCCTCGAATTGAAGATTGTCTTACGCTGATTAGGAGCTAACAGAAAGTAATCGGCGTAAAGCGATTATGACATCAACGACTTCATCGATTTTAAATTTGCTCGCTCCTCAACAGGTTAACAGGATGAACCGATAAAACTAATATTTTCGAAGCGGTTCATTTTCGGTTCGAAGCCCTAAAAAAATCGATACAATATCAAACTTCTATTATTAATATATTTACAATTTAAGATTTGGTTTGAATAAAAATACTTTTAAAAATAAATGCTCATTTATCATGTGAAAATATGCATTTAATTTCAAAACGATTTATAAGAGTAAATTTTTAATCGAACAAAGTGTGTATTGTTGTAACGAACAGACAGACATACAAAAGCCGCACACACACACACACGCATATGCAAATTAAATATAATATAATAAAAGATGAATATGTATGATCCTCAGCAACCATAAAAGGGTTGAGATCAAGTGCTTCTCACGCCTATTCTATGCATCTTTTAACACCTCAGCGTCATATTTGAATGATCCTACATAATTCAAGTGATGCAACTTTTTCCTCTAAATGGATATTAACCCTATCGAACCGCAAATCGTGAGACAGAGACGGGTTTTTTGCGTCTCATCATACACTCGTGCATCGATGGCAAAGTTGCGCCCCTATAAGTCTAAACGCTCTCAATATGTTTTTATTTTTTTTTATATAGAAACTCGCGAATTCAACAAAAAATCGTATTCTCGTGGTATAATTAACTGAAATTTCTATCGTCGGATAAGCTATTAAGCTCTTTCAACAAAGATCATACGATTTTCGTTCGTGTTGTCTTGAGAGCAAACGTTTGTTTTGATAATTAAGATACGCGCATCATTCTTATCGCTGACCAATTTTGTTATTCCCCTTTGATTGTTCTGGAGTGGCGTCATTAGGCGAGTATCATTTGCAAAATCTACTCCTTCAGAAGTAAAATGTGATATTAGCGATAAATGTAATCATTTTACACGCATCATAAAGTTTCAGATAAGAAATGCATTTTTTTGAAACCAGCTTTAAAATATTGGAAACGCATAGGATTGTCTGGGTTTTTGCGAGAAACGAGATAAAAACTGAAATAAAAATGGCACTCTTGGAAGATACTTTTCAGAGATTCGTTGGCTTTCTTATTCGTTGGCGTTTTATAATTGTCTATCAATTGAAAATATTTTAAATTGTATAGTCATATCGCCACTTGGAAGAGAATTATATTGTAGCTATGTATACCATCGTGGGCTAGAATACCACCTGCCTGATAGAATAAGTATGAAAATCCTTGACGATATGAATGCACATATTTAATATTCAAAAGTAAATCTCTTTGAGCTCGTTTATGTAAATCATTTTTAAGAAAAACTTTAGTAACCGGGATGCTGTTAGATTGGTGACCACATTTGGTAACGCTTAGAAGGCCTAGTCAAGTGGAAGATAATAGACCTGTTTTAAAAACACCAAAAGCGAATGACATTTTTCTGATCCAAGGACATGTAGAATACATAAAAATAATTATTTTCAATGAACAACATATACCATATGAATGTTTAATATAATTAAAACTTTTATGATTTTATTTTGATTTTTTAGCAAATATTTTTCGCCTTTTTCGTGGACAAAGACTTCTATAAGGCACCTTTTTTCCCTATTTACATACGTTCATGGTTTATTATTTTTTTATTATCAAGGTCCCACTTTATCCACCTTCTCAGACTGATTTAGTTTTGCAATCATCGCTCGAGCAACTCGCGGCTGATTATATATTTTCGATAATGGAGTTCTGATGAAATCGTAGTAGGAATGCTTTTTATCGTCTTGAATTAAGAACAGGTGGACTTTAAAACATCATGTGTTAATTTACTGTGGGAAGATCGTTTTAATGAAGACCCAACCATTTTTGGTCATGGTTGTAGCTTTTTGGCTTTGACTAAAAAAATATCCTAAAATAAAAGTTACTCACTTTGTGATCCATCGCCATGCAATGTCCGTACTCAATTGTAAACTGTCAAAGGATATTAGTGCACGTAGTATTGCAAACAAATCCCAACAATGTACTCTCGATTATCCGGGTGCTGACAATCCAATTTGCGGATTTTCCGTGTCTGAAAAATATGATTTAAAAAAAACCTTCTTTTTTAATTTTTAATACTCGGATAATAAGGCAATTTCCGAATAATACTGAAGTGTTATATGCAAAGCGATAAGGGTGATGCTTGTATCATGTCTACCAAAACCGAGCTCAACGTACAAAAGTGCTCTTTCTGAATCACTGGAATTCGCTCGCAAATACGCGATCATCCCACCATGCAGGTTAACTATGCGTTCTTAATAAATAACGAGTATTAAAATTATGAAATAAAACTTTGTAATGTAAATATGATATTATAATCAAAACCAAGTGATGATCCGTGTTGCCCAGTTAGCCGTGTTTGTCTTCCGCGGCAGTCCCCCGGATAATCGGGAGTCTACTGTATGTACTTATTGTTTGCAAGACCAATCATCTGAACTTGAACGTTTGCTTATCATAATCATAAATCATTCTAATGATGATGATCACAAAATGCAACAGCATCTGTATCTGAAGATACAAATCAACGAAATCGAAAGCAGAGCTCAGAAAATCTTTCCATTATTTGTAAATGTGTCGATCAGTTCGATTCGGTTCGAAGCCGAAAAATTAGCTTATTGAAATCCTACATTTTGGTAGCCAGACAACCTGCTGCTGAAAATGCACGCTCAGCCTCCAGACTCGTTGGAGGTATCGTCATCAGATATTTAAATGCATTTTCGTATAACACCATCAAGGTGACTGATAAAATTCCTTTCTGCTGAGACACGGACTAAAACTCGCATAATTCCCGATTTTCCGATAAATTATTTATTTCTGTTGCTTCAGATAAATACTTATATAAAAATAATACTTTGATGTTATACGTAATTATATTACGGAGGAATACAAAAATTATGAACCCCGTATCTATTACATTTCATATCGATATTCCCATTATTAGAGTCGAGGTGTAGTAAATACATCACCGGTAGGGAAAGGTTAATATAACAATTTGAAAAACATATATGTACTCTATATATGCTCTTAGACGTCGCCTAAGCTCTCCAATTAGTAGTTACGCCACTGTTTCCAAGCTTCCAGATTTCGGCGGTTTAGTAGCCTTCATCGTGTTGGTGAGGTATACGATTTCTGTTAGATAAAAATTTCAATCTTGAATTTTTCGGGATTACGTGTCGATGAAATAATCGTTATTTTAAAAGGGGTCGATGTAGGAAAAAGGTTGAGATCCCCTGATCTATAACATAGTCGCTACTTATATTATTTAACGGTCTGCTTCATTTTGTACACAACAAAAATACTTTTTGCCACGTCAGTACTTTCCTCATGGAAATTTCTAGCGTCATTCATAATATCGACGAACGCTGTCTCATAACGGCTTGCACAGCAAGCATTTTTTACCAACCCTCCTTCTCGTTAATGGATGTTGCGTCTATTTGCCTTTTCATCCGTCCATTAAAGGCTCTACAGACAAGGACGATCTCGGTCAAGGGCTTAAAAAGAAATGCGACAGCGAAAAATTGTCGTACTATCATACGCTCGTACAAACTGCAAAGTATTAGTGAAACGATCAATACTTGGGGCTAGAAGAACGAACAAACTTTTATAAGACCGGAAAATTCCATGCATTTCTATCAAGCCACAAGTGTATTCCCAAAGAAAGAAGATCTCCTGTTTGGCTCCATATATACGAAACTATTAAAATTCAAATATGTATATTAGCATATTTTTTGTTAGACATACTTGCGTTGTTCTAATCCAGTGGCAATTAACCTTTTTTAAGTAACGGTGCACTTTTGATCATGGAAAAAAGTGGCGGTGCAGCAGAATTACAAAGTCAAAAAAATATGTGGACATAGTCTTTATTACATATTTTCTTTTTAATTTAATATTAAATATAAATTGAGTTGGTTAATTTTTCCCTAAAATAATTTTATATCCATACGCGCTTTATTAAAAATATTTCTATTAATATTAGAAGGCTCTCTTTGGGTGGAAGATCTAAGGGGGAATTTTTCTCCCTTTGTCCATCCAAAATGAAGTCCCTGCTTAACACAAAGGAATTTATATGATCAATCTAAAATCAATTAATGTGATACCTGGGCTTGTTGGCTTTTGCAGATATCAGAAATATTAGGTCGAATATTTAATATAGCTATCCACAATTCTTCGTCTAAATTCGTAAGTTTTTCTCGTTCTCTCTCGGAAGGTTTTTGTTAAGTGAAAGACACATTTCTACTTTTTTTCCCTAATTATTCGATTTTTCCAGAGTTTTTTTTTCAGAAATCCTGTCATTTTGTCAATGGATGTTAAAAAAATCGTTTTCCCCTTGAATGCTTGTGTCAACTTTATTTAAGTAATGAAAAATATATGCTAAATATGCAACTTTAGCACACTAATCATTATTCTGAAGACGTTTTACAAATCACCCATACCTTAATTTCGAAAAAAGATTAACAATTAATTCTTAAGTTCTATGAATCGACATAAAACTTAACCCCTAGATGGAACCACCTGACTTCAGGGCGAAAAAGCAAACACTCGTACTTAGCTTCCATGGAAATGCAATTTTTTTATATATGCGTATTTTTAAAGGTCTTGATTTTATGAAATTTACCATATTTACAACTTGATCTAGTACAGATTTTAATGCTGCTGGTAATGTTTTCGAAACTAAAAATTCTCAATGCAAAACACAGTGCGTAGTCATAATATGTATTAGGGTTTCTTGTCTTTGAAAGGGTAACAAATCCTTTAATTGAGACCACGATTGAAGGATTCCTACAAATTCCTACACATAACACCCATGATATTTTAAATTGTTCTAAATATGAAGAAATAGAATCAAAAACATCTTGCTTTATGCTCGATAAGTTCTTTGCAGCATAGATATTGATTAACGCTTTCGTTGACTTTCATAATTTCGTCAACGACTTTTTCGATTTTCACTATTTTGCAGAATTTTTCGTTTTAAGCATTTTTTTCGCGATGCACTTGCAATAAGCTCGCGGTACACCAGTTGAAGATCACTGCTCTAATCTAACTACATAATATCAAAAGGTAATCATACTACCAGACAATTCAATTACTTGCCCTACGCAAATATTATTATTTACGCTTATTAACCCTTTATGCTCCAATACTATAATATAAAAATCATACCAATTTTATAAAGTCATTATGCAGTATATCTAGTATTTTTCATGCAATAACAGATACAATCCTCAATAAATTGAACAAGAAGATTAGGAGCATATGTCATAAATATATAATTTTAACTCATTCGTCGCTGCGTCCATCGTATATGGTGGACGAGCGTTCCTCCGCACGAATCCCGTCGTATAACTTCGGTGAACGATTTCTTTCTTAGTTTAAATACGATTTAACATGTTATTTAATTTCTATTTGATGATTTTGACAATTAGGACAATGTTTTGCGACCCTTTTTACATTTTTTTCGCTTCTTGGCGAACGAGAATTTGTTAGTTAGTCAAACAGTCTCCGAAAAGCGAATCTAGCGTCTCAGTAATACGTATTTCTATAACGATTTAAAAAACGTTAACTTTACGAACGTCTTTCTACAATGTCTTCCGGATGACAACTGTCTAGATATCTTTTGAGATCGACTTTGAAACATGCATTCCTATCCTTGTCTGTTCGCACTTGCTTATTTTCACTTGTTTCAACTGTTTTTGTTGCGCCACATGTCGTCCGTGTTTATCCCATGCTTGAGCCCCGTGAAAAACAACACTGATTCACATTGGGCGACGAGAGTGTTAAATATAAGCTTCATAAGACAGATAAGTGGATTTATGCGGAAGTAAATATAGCATCTAAGAATATGAAGATTTTAACTCAATGAGTTCAGATTAATAATGTTAATTGGATGAAGAGCACTTTTACTAATATATTTACAAAATGTTTCAAAAAGTAGTTGTTCAAATGTATGGACACTACTAGCAAAATACTTTTTTGAATTCAGAAGAAAACTCAAAATCAATCGTTTATCTCCTCTACTTATAATCTAATTACTCTAAGTCGTGAATGTAAAGCCATACTGTAAATCATGGCAGTTCCAAACATTTATGTAAGTTCAGTTATGGCTTACGTTTCTCCCTAATTTTTTCATTGCTGAAATACATATACGTCCAAGATCCCATTATGAATGTTTCATTGATGCATTTCAAACTATAAAATATAGTGTTTTTACGTTGTATTTGTTTGTTGATTTTTGGAACTTTATGGGCGCGCACATTTTGGTTATGACGTATATATACGTCCGGCCCACCTGGCGTGAGTTCATATTATTAATTTAATATATAAAACTCAACTTTTGTGTAATATATTTTAAAACAGTTGTTGACATGTGGTGCTACCTCACAATCCAAACACCAGTATGTAGATTATTTCCCTTTTTTGTAATAAGCTCAACATTTCCTGACTTTAGTTACCTTTCATTTGTTCTTTGAAAATGCCTTTTAACTAATCGTGAGAGTTTAGGTTTAATGCCGTTTTTTGATGTCATAGTTTGGCTTTTTATTATGTTGTCTGAGCATCAATACTTTTTTGTCCTTCCATTTTAAAACTATAAGTTTACCTTTGAATCTTATCTTATGCTACTGGACACCGTTTACTAAATATACGTTCACTCCAACACAATAGCGAAGTGCAATAAATTTTCTACTTATCCTAAATTCATGTCAAAATATATATCGACAACTCACACATTAGTTAAACAAACAAAAAAATCCCGCCTGCTTTAGGACTCGACATATATTTCGAAGACGTATATATACTTCATAACCAATTTCGATGCAGTTTACGTTAACAGGTTAATATGTACTTTAACTCGCTTGATTTGTTGAAAATAAATCATTTCAAATTTAGAAAGGACATCGATGATTCTAAATACTCCGATAAATCTCTCAAGCACATGAGTGCATCATAGTGATGCTATTGAAAAAAACGTTTTGAAAATAGTCCACAGGTCTCCTTGTCATGTCTGCTTTTTAAAACAACTGATTATTTATGGCTAATATCAGTTTCCTTGAATAGTGAAGAGTATAAGATATATGCATTCTGTGAATTGTTGATGTTTACATAAGAGGGGGCCCTAAAGACATTTAAAAAAATTAATGTGAAGTTTCCACGAATCCACTCAAACGTTATCGATCTTGTACTATTTTAATTCCTTTGACACGAATATAAGAGCTTTTACAAATATCAAACTAATCATCAACGTGACATTTCAAAGATGAAGCAGAAATCAAATTTATGAAGTAAAGAATATGCTAATACTTTTAGAGTAGGTTTAACATTGGAAGGTGAACTGAATAACAACGAAAAATATGGAAAACATTTAGAAAATGCCTAAAAAAATTTTGTAACAATTCAAAATTACATAAAATAATTGTTAGAGAGATGTTATTTAATGTTTGAAAATATTTTAAACTATGATATTGATGTTTTCGATATACTATACAAATTCGTATTCGTATTGAATCGATTTATGGCCGTCTCTAGGAAAGCACTATTTTTGATTTATTAGCATATAGCAGAGTTTTTGCTTTGCTTATAACCTTCTCGAAAGGGATTTAAATAAGGGATACACATTTTTATGGAGCATTTCAATGATCTACATCCTTTTTTGCACTCTTCTGCATCTTAATTTATGGCTTTGCCAATGTTTATTTGGGATAAGGGGGTTGTTTCCAGAACACATTCACATGAAAGCTGATCCAAAGCACTCTATAGCGTCGAGAATAATTATATTGGAAAGAAATATTTCCGAAAATTAAAGATAGTGTTTGATCACACTGTGTATTGGAAATGAACTCTATTTAGCAAAAATAGTTTCATTAAATCCTCATAAGCTAAATGATTAATTGTAAATCATTAGTAGGATCAAGTGTCGTTATAACTATATATCTGCAAATGCTTATGCTACATCTATTTGAAGTAATACGTTCAATGGTCTGATCCTTTGATGCGGCCACGATAGTGTTAAAATACAAATGTTAAGAAATTCTTTCTCATAAATGATTAACGTCCTGTTATGGCGATTGGCATTTCCTCAACCACAACCTATTTTTGTGCTCGACATTTTGATACCAGCGAACTTTCATAAACCCAATGCATTTTTGATACAAATCAAGGGTTTTTACGCCCCGAACAGGGCTTCGAAATGGAACCGAACCTCAAACGGTTATGTTTTCCAAAAAAAAATCAGAGACTGATTCGATTGGAAATATTGTTGTTTCCTATGCAGAATTTGATTGTACTCAACTTATAATACTACAATATTTACTCTTTATTCATCCTGCTAAATTACTATTTCAGATAATATAGCTATCTGCCTACATTACAGTTTTTAATTTTATGACATGATGCATTTGGTTTAGTTTATCTCTTTCTATATATTTTCTATGAACTTAGACTGGGACTTCTAGATTTCATTTAAATCCCTAGTGGCCCAAATATTTGACAATTTTGCTAATATCATCAGCCCAATATAGTCAAGAACGTGTTCACTAATTCAAGTTTGCCCTTTCCAAAGGTAGTTCAATTTTATTGACTCTTCAAATTTAATTATAAGGTTGTGTTACCAAAGCTTACAATAGCATACGCCTTTATACACCGTCATATTAAATGCATCACCATTTTTGAGGCATTCCCAAATGGTTAATATACACTCAAATCTCTTTTTGTGCGATTTCGAAGTTATGCGGTTTTTTTAAAACAATTTTTTATTTCATAAAGAGTACGTATCGAGATATTTTGGATAAAATAGGAAACAAATCAACAAAAATGCTATTTTTAATTGCCTTATTGTTTTCCTGTTTTTTTATTAGCTTTTTTTATGCGATATTTGGATATATTTTATATAGCTGTTTCAAAGTTATGCGATTTTTTAAATCCATGGAACGCATCTTCACTTTTTCAATGTAAGTCATAGCTTTTTGGTGCGATTACCGCACAAAAAAAGGTTTAAGTGCTACGCTATACTTCAGAGATAGAGCTCTTTTACCAAGGAAAATCACTTTTAATTTTGGAGATAATTTATTAAAATGCAAATTGAATACGTTATATAGCTTGTGTTGATCTTTATAATGGATCTTGGTCATGAGGATCTTTGAATAGATTTTAATTTGTATCAAAAAGTTGATTCGTAACAGTAACTAGTAGTAGTTTTAAAGCAAGAAGGCAGTCGATGAGCATGTTGACGTAAATGCATTTTTTCTATACTTCAATGGCATATTTCTTGTTATCAAAACGATAACTTATAACGTTATCTTCACAAGATTCGAGCAATTAAACTTGTAGTCTATTTGGTCCATTCAAAACATCAACAAGATGTTACTCAAATGCTAATTTCATTGTGAGAGTCCACTCTTCAAATTACGAAAAGCTTTATTTTTTACGGGATTACATGGTTTTTCATAGCGACTATTTGTTTTAAAGATTTGGTTGCTAGCCACACCTGTAGATTTGAGCCCATGACAACCCCATGGTATTAATCCAATCGCTTAATCGCGGGATCACCTACATGTTCACATAAAATCTACTTTTACCAAAGGCACAAAAAAATGAGCGATCCTACAAATAGGTCGATGGGCATATACGCAGTAATGAACCATTTCGAACAAATTCAAACAAATAGAGATAAAAATGGGAATACCATACACGTGTTGACCGCTAGCATGTTACATTTTAAGGTCATCATGGGTGTCGAATGTCGATGCCAATGAATTCGTTTAGGATCACAACGAACAGAAGAGATTTATGCAGTAAATCTCCATGAAAAATAAAGAATGATTCCAGATTTGAATTGCATATGTACGTGCGAATAGACGACTGTGGAATGCGTTTAAATTATGCATGCAATAGTATCGATCAAAAAGTGACGCTATCGACGTTAAATATTAACGAATGCAGCCAGTCTCAAAATGAAATGCACATGTGATTTCGTGAAGTTGCGCATGCTGCTTTATCATCCATTATCCCGTAGAGTTTACTACGGCATTTGAGCCATGAATGCTAAAACATATCGTTCGACCGATCGTTTTCATTACATTTTTATAATTAATTCTTAACTGGTATCATGGGTCAAAATTGACCCAGGAGCATACAATTTCGAACTTATTCTTTCAGTGCTAATGCTACAATGACACGCTTGTACGTATTCTCATTACGTGACATGCTGCGACGGGGACGGACTTGCAGCATTGTAGCTTACGTAGGAACTGTGGTATGCAGCCGTCTGGGTCAAATTTGACCCACGATATCGAGCTTTTTT
Organism: Stenopsyche tienmushanensis; assembly: GCA_008973525.1. Taxonomy (NCBI): domain Eukaryota; kingdom Metazoa; phylum Arthropoda; class Insecta; order Trichoptera; family Stenopsychidae; genus Stenopsyche; species Stenopsyche tienmushanensis. The sequence continues at coordinate 1,195,534 of WACJ01000026.1, forward strand.
TTCATTTTCAGTGAATATTTCAACAATAATGAAGGGATTTTTGAGAACTAAAGTGTAATCATGATTTCATCTATGTTCATGATGGATTTGTGGACACAGATTCATTTTTATAATAGTACTAAAGGTCGATATTAATTCTTGGAACAAATAATGCGCAAATTACTCGATAGGCGGAAGAATTCAAAGATGGCCATGTGACAATTTATTTTAGCAATTATTGAATATCTGTTCCTCTAATGGATTTATACTTTGGAAAGTCACGAACATTTGAAAAACGACTGAACAGGAATGAATACACAAGAAAAATAGGTTTGGATCTGGTAACATAATTTATACTATATCGTAAAACAGAGAATGCATATTTTTTCGCTGATCTAAAGAGAGAAATCAATAATGTTGTGGACAGTTTTAGGTAATCATGAATTCGGGAGATCGAGAGCATCGAGACATTCCTGCGAAATTTGGACGCTTGGAAACAGTAGCGTAACTACTAATTGGCGAACATAGGTGACACCTAGTGGCGGTAACTGTCTAATCTATGTATACATATAAACAGTACATATATGTTTTTCAAATTGTTATATTAAGCTTTCCCTACCGGTGATGTATTTACTACACATCGACTCTAATAACGGGAATATCGACATGAAATATAATAGATACGGTGTTCAGAATTTTTGTATTGCTCCGTAATATAATTACGAATCACATCAAAGTATTATGGTATATAAATATTCATCTGCAGCGACGGCAATAAATAATTTGTCGGGAAATCGGGAATTTTGTCAAGTTTTAGTACGTGTATCAGCAGAAAGGAATTTTATCAGTCACACCTAACCTATTGAAAATCCCAGTCCCGGGTTAAAATTAAACTACGATAATTTTGTAAGAAATGCTTACTTTATTTTATGCATATTTGCATGACTTCATGCATATTTATGCAAAGAATACAAAAATATGCCTGTAACGTCTGTTTTTCTGGTGTGGGTCAAATTTGACCCACGAAGCTTGTAGTGTGGCCAAAAATAGCGAATCCTGTCAAGGGTTCAATCCCCTTCGGTTCAGCTTCGTTTTTCGCTCCGAAAAAAATAACGGTTTTACTGGGTTTTCGGTTTATTTGCGGTTCAAAGCTCTGCATGCAGCACGAATGTTTTTCCCACTCAAATTAAAATGATTATTAAATACACAATTAAAGATTGTAACAGAGTTAGGCCCGATCCACACTATGGTGCCGGTAACGGTTCGATCTCACTCTCGGTCTCGGTCCGGTCAACAATAATAATACAAAAAACGGGATTGGAACGATCCGATAGTGTGAATACTCTGATTGTTTCTTGTGTAAGAATATTTGATCGGACCGGGATCGGAGCGAGATCGAACCGTCAACGGCACCATAGTGTCGATCGGGCCTTAAGCGCCGTGGGCTTTTAATAACCCAATTGGATGGTGAATCACAAGTCGTTCAATTACATGAATTGATCGCGCCAAGGTTATATTTATACACATGGATCTATCGCATTATGTTATAAATTGCTTTCCAAGTAATCATCATGGGAGATTGGGTTGGTCGTATCCATTTTCTCATCGGTAAGCTGGAGATTTTATTTAATTGCATGCATATGTATATATTATATAATGTAATTGTCAATCAACTGATGTAAATTTAACAAGAAGGCCATATTCTTGACCCTTTAACACAAATATGCCCATTGACCTATATTTGGAATAACTTGTTCGTTTATGCTTGAATTTTATCCTTAAAATATTAATTGCAATTATTGGAGTACGGAATTTCTTGAGAAAATCTGGGTTAAAGCAAGACAACAACGATTTTTAGTTCTGTTGAAGAATTCTTTTTTTAAGTGGCTTTATTGACAGTGGCAGTGATATTGTGTTGTTTCAATTTGTATTTTGTGAGAACAATAATCGATTCTTCCTAAATATTTACTATATTGTTGACATATTGGAAAGCATGCTGTGATGTTAGTATAAAAATATAATAGAAGACATAGTAGACTCCGTAAACAACATTTTCATACATTATGAAAATCTGTAATGAGAGATTATTTGAAAAATATTAATATTCTAAATATAAATAAAAAAAAGTGATTTTAACACAAAAAAAGGTTTATGCAAAACACATGTGTCACAAATTTTTGCATCTGGGTGCATTTTTACTTTAGTTTTCTTTCGTTGGTCGCAAAGTTAAGGCGTTTTTAAAATTAAGATTACACGACATCTATTTAATTTTAAGCCATCAAAAAATTGGCAGTTTAAACCCTTTAATCCCTTGCTAAATTTCTCCCGATGCCAAAGAGTTAAACAATGACACTATGAAACCATCCAAGCTGGATGATCGCTTGCAGGGGTAAATGCAATCAGGGCCTGGGGGCGCAAAACTTAGAATACCGACCCGGTCGAGAGTTGCGCATGGTTTTTATTTTACTCGACCATTCTACTTTACATGAACCAACACTGATTGACTCTGCCCATTTTTATAATACATGCTAAGTTGTCTAATCCCTATTTTCTTCATTATCGTTATTATTAAATATGGCATCCGATCGCGAGTCCCTCATTCGTTATATCAGCAGTCCGAAAAGCGGACCGATTGAGCATACAAGCCTTATGGCCACTCCGTCCTCTTTTGGGGCTTTTTGTGACATTTTCTATGATCTGTACGATCACTGAAGCAACGTAATGTCTAGACACTTTCTATTATAGTATTTTTTTTACAATAGTAACCGTCATCTATACATTAGGTTGGACACTTTTGGGACTATTTTGTATGTTACGGCTTTGCATGTATTAAATGTATCGATGCAGAAAACTATTTTGTAGGTACCACTGAAATTTCGTTTCAATATATTGATTGGTTTAAGAATTATATCAATTTTACAAAACAAGAGTTTCATTATTTTTTTACGAAATCGCCCGGATGTTGGGCGAAATTTAGTACGAAACACCCGGACTGTAAAGTGTTAAAAAAAACCACGTTGTATATCATAAGCCCTTCGAAAGATCTATCCTTAACGATCCAAGAAAATGCCTCTTGGAGTTATTATATTTTTAAAATTTTTTAGGATTTTAAACTGATGCTGGTGATGTACAACGTTAACGCATTCGTGGACACGAATTAGCGACGCACTTCATGAACATAGAAATTGAGTTAAACCATCAATAAACATACTATTATTATACCATGTCTCGTGCCTTGCGACTTCCGCTCTTAGACTTCCTGTCATTTCGACGTGCATATATTGTAACCCTAATTTGCAAAAAATAACTACACAAGTCACACAAGATTGCAAAATAATTTCATAAGTTTACTTTTTTTCTTCTGTTTGCACGCAGTATCCTGCTGTATGAGCCCTTTTTTTCTAATAATTCAGTACATAATGAAATATTATTACAAAAATTATCCGGAAAAAAACATGATGACCTTTGCGAAAAAATGGATTCATCGATCTTAGTACACAGACGTCAATTTTCGTTACCTAGATTCGTTATCAAATACACATTTTGAATATTCGAAACAACGATGACAACAAGTGGTCTTGTTATTGACACCCTGTCATTATTGTTTGTTGTACAATTCAAACATCCCAATTTTTTTTTTCAAATCTTCTACCTGACGTTACATAAGAAAACATTGGGTGATGATATAATGGATGTCGTGAAAACATTTTTCTTAGTGTTGGAAAGTCTAACTGTACACCGAGCAAACACCGTCCAAATTTTTTTTCCAATTCCATATCATTTATTTCATTAAATTTGGTCAACCTACATATGTATCTTGTTTTGGTAAATTGATTTCACGAAAAAATATTTATTTCCGTCGCAGCATATGAATATTTATATACTATAATGCTTTGATGTGATTCGTAATTATATTACGGAGGAATATAAAAATTCTGAACTCCGTATCTATTATATTTCATATCGATATTCCCATTATTAGAGTCGAGGTGTAGTAAATACATCACCGGTAGGGAAAGATTAATATAACAATTTGAAAAACATATATATACTGTATATATGTATACATGCTGTACCATTGTACGATTTCTATTTAGATAAAAATTTCAATCCCGAATTTTTCGGGATTACGTTTACTAATCCCGGGATTCATGAGCACCTAAAACTGTCCGGGACACCGGGTTTGGATTCCCTAGACACAACTGAGTGGTGTGTAGGGACTAGGGAATGCAATCCCGAGCCAAAATTTCGATCCCGGGATTTCGGGATTTCATTAGACAATTCCGGGATCAGTCCCGGGATCACGGGATTGGGATTTTCAATATTTTAAGAAATTTCATTGATAAATTTGATCAAAAATTACTAATAAGTCCATTTGTTCGATATAAAAAATCACTTGAAGACCAAAGAATTTCATTTATTTAAGAAAAGATAAAAATACAATTCAAAAATAGATAAATAAAACACTAAAAAAATCAAATATTATTTTGAAAATATGCCCGAAGTAACATTAACATTAAACATTAGTGTTTCGTCATTTAGTCTGGATCTGATTTTGGAAGTCAGGTAACTTGCTGCTGAAAATGCACACTCAGCTTCCACACTCGTTGGAGGTATCGTCATCAGATATTTAAATGCTAGTGTGAGTTGATGATCGCATGAGCCCACATTTTCGTCATGTGACACCATCGATGTGACTGATAAAATTCCTTTCCCCCCCAGACACGGATTAAACCTCGCAAAATTCCCGATTTCCCGACAAATTATTTATTTCCTTCGCTGCAGATGAATATTTATATACTATAATACTTTTATGTGATTTGCAATTATATTACGAAGGAATACAAAAATTCTGAACCCCGTATCTATTATATTTCATATCGATATTCCCATTATTAGAGTCGAGGTGTAGTAAATACACCACCGGTAGGGAAAGGTTAATATAACAATTTGAAAAACATACATGTACGCTATATGTTTTTCAAAATGTACGTCACTGCGTCGCCTAAGTTCGCCAATTAGTAATTACGCCACTGTTTCCAAGCGTCCAAATTTCGTCGGGAATGTCTCGATTTAGTAGCCTTCATCGTGCAGATCGGGATTTTTCGGAATTACGTTTACCAATCCCGGGATTCTTAAGTACCTAAAACTGTCCGGGATCCGGGATCCCGGGATTGGATTCCCTAGTAGGGGCGTTATTGATATATGCATACATATAAACGCTTGCCTATATACAATAAACGCTTATTACATCCGCCTGCATTTGCAGGCGCCCCACGAAGACAAGATTAAAGTATTTATCATCAGCATGATGCTTTATGACTCTCCATATTCATATAGATTGAAGTTTGTGGAATGCTTATTGGATTTATTTTTAAATTATGATTTATACATGGAATCGTTGACGTATTTCTAATAAAAATTTGGGTCAAAATACTTTGACGACGAAGATGGCTAGAATGCGAATTCGGGTTCGGCAACACCCATGAGACGTTATATCGATCCACTTGCCTGAAGTACTTGCTCCACGTGCTAGAACATGAAAATTTCGAAATTCTCCCCAAACCATGATGTTTTATTATAGATTTATCTCAAATAAAGATCGAATCTTAAAGCTTACGTATAGCTCGATGTTAGTCGATGATCAAAATGTATGTATTAAAATTTGTTTTTATACATTCAACCAACTCCCAGAGCACCCCCCAATATACATATGCTTAGATTTTAATGAAAATTTATTTCACGCCTATTTTTGTTATCTTAATCAATTAAACTGAGAATTACACAGAAAGACATACTGTGGACGACCGCACCCATATTTCAAATGCCAACAGTGAATAGCGTCATCCAGTCTATTTCATTCAAAATGAATTAACATGCCTTCTGTTACTCAAGACAATATGTATAAATAAACACTAATCGATCATGTCAGTGACAAACATGCGCTTTAATATTAAACAGTGTTGATGGAAAACAGACTAATCTTGTGTAAAGGAATACCAATAGCGTGGAAGAAATAATAATCAAAGCTAAGGTTAAGAACCTTTTTATTTAAATGAGCAGGCTTTGCATTATTCATGTCTATAGAGTTGTGATAATGTGTATTTGTATCATTTCCGCTGAAAGATTAGATATTTAGATCGAGGTCAGAAAAGAGTGAAACTGAAAAAAAAGCGAACTTGAGTTCAAAATTCAAAAATCAATGCGATCCGACTTCATTCAAATTTATGGCAATTCTTACATCTCCATACATAATGCTATGATCTCGATTTCAATACGAAAAGACACGATTTAAATAGGACAGAGGAGCATTTTAAAAACAGCGACTTGATCTTTTTTGAACTCGCATCCGTGTCTTATTTTTTAACAATTACCCAAGCATAAATAGTTTTAAATCATCATAATCCATTGTTCGTTCATCCACCGATTGCGTAGCCTTCCCAGTATGATTTCAATACGCTTCAATCGGATCTTCAATGTTCGACCATCGATCAATCAAAGCGTTTTGGATCGCATAGAGAACAAACAGACAGACAGACATACTCTTTTAGGCAGTATCAATTTAACTCTTCATCGAGCGTCGACACATATGCTGAGTTTTTATGAATATTTTACCCGAAGTCCGTGCGTAATTTTAATTTGTTTCTTTAAACAATTAGCGGACTATAACATAATCTTTTACGAAATATTAGCGGACCATAATGAGTTAATATATTTCTTCAAATAATTGCATAATACGATTTTCGAAAATATGTTTTTTTACTGCTATTGAGCACATTTCGTCAGTGAATAAATTGTATTTACACGTCAAACCTTCACGATTCAATGCGAATCATCGACGTGTATTTATGAACTACGAAATACCCCAAAATTATTGTCCTGGAAACAACCCTAACCAAATATTTTTGGGTCACACATTATAAAGCAGAGGAGCGTAAAAAGGGATGTAGATCATTGATATGCTCCATAAAAATATGTAGCTCGATTAAAATCCCATCCAAGAAGGTTGTCAGTAAACCATAAACTCATCTATTAGCTATCAAGACGCCAAAAAACAAACAAAAACACGCTTTTAAAACATCACTCAATAAATTCGTAGGATGATATTTACATTGGGGTTACGTCAAAGTAATATGGCTTGATGAGTGTTATTCGGACTCTGCTCCGCCGAGACATATGGCAGAAAAGTACATAATTTGATCATTTTATAAACGCCGATTATGTTGAACGCTTTGGTTGCCCAAATTCGGCATTTTCCCGGAAAGCATTAAGTCCACAAAATATGTACTTTTGGCCGATCGTAAATTGAAGTTGCGTGAGAAAGCTGACACCGTAACGATATCACAAGGCAGTTTATTGCATCAACATATGCTATGAGGAAGCTCTGTTCGAAGTGGGTACCGCGTTTGCTCGCAGTCGATCAAAAACAACAACGCGTCGATAATTCAGTACGCTGATTGAAGCTGTTTCAGCGAAATTAAAAAAAAAATGACCACTGTTCTTCAGAGTCAATTCAGCAGTCAGCTGAGGATAGCAACCATACGATTTTTTTTAAAAAAAGTTGTTTTATTAAACATCCTACGAACTTATTGAGTGATGTATTACAGTAATGGTTTTATATCGACTCACACTTCGATTCAACAAATACGAATTTGTATGATATGTCAAAGTCATCGACTTAACAATCGGTGAATCCGGCGCCGGTCTAATCCAGCGCCCCCTGTAATCCGACATCCCAATAAAAGTATAGTCTGGACTGCCTAAATTGTAATAAATCTTATTGTAAGTTGGCAAGCGAGTATGGTGTAGTACGATCACCACATCAGATGTGGTTTTTTTTAGAAAAGACACCACATCAGTCATGAATAATTGTGTTCATGGCGTTAATATAATATGAAACCCTGTGTTGTTTATGTATATCTCGCAATTTTCATATTTTCACGGATTACAAGTACACTTTTGTACGGTAGATGCGTTCCATGGAAAATTGCACAAAAAAAGCTATGACGTTCCATGGATTTTAAAAACCGCATAACTTCGAAACAGCTATATAAAATATATGCAAAATCGCATAAAAAAAGTTATTAAAAACAATAAAGCAATTAAAAAATAACATTTAAAGGATAAATGCCAGACAATTACAAATTATCATCGCTGTATGATAATTTTCGTTGGGATTTTCGATATGACCCAAAATCGCTCTCTTCTCCGGAAGAAATAGTATGCGCAGAGTCAATTTCATCATTGTTCTGTGTAAATCTTTTCTTTCCGACAATATAATTCATATTTAGTAAAGATGTCATTAACTTTTAAAAAAATTCATTCAAGTCATTTTTTGACTTCATTGTGCCATAAATCTGGTAGGAATAATGGAGGGTTATATTGAAAAAGATTCGTACCCAGTTTGAAGTAAATTTAAAAGTCGAAACATTGGAACAATGCAAAAAAAAAACGAAATCAATTTCATCCAAAATATCTTGATATGTATTCTTAAATGAAATTTAAAAAAATGGTTTTAAAAACCGCATAACTTCGAAATCGCATAAAAAGAGGTTTAACCCCTTCGACGTCAATACGTCATATCCAGTATACGAAAATAATATAGCATCAAATTCGTACAAGCCAGTTCCCGAGATTAATAATTCTTACATCTAACGTACACAACACTGCGATTGGATTTATCCATCGTTTTCCATTGAGGTTTGCTTAACTTTCACGATGCGGATATATACGTCATACCCGCTCTGCATGGACTTTGGTCTTGACGGATATATACGTCATATCAAATTAAGGGGTTAAGTGTGTTCCTTTCCAAAAAGTTCCGGACTACAGGGGGTCGTTTGTCGCGGATCTAAAATGAAAGATTTTTAGGAAAGGGCTCTCTGCTTTAATCCACACAGTTGGGTCAGCGTCTGATTGATGGGTCCAGGCATTCGGTTATGTGAGTTTTTAAGTCGCTCTCTATTCAGCAGGCCCGCTATCAAATGCCAAATTTATATTTCTACCTGCCATGAGTGCGTCCGAATTTCGTGCGATAAAAAATGGCCCGAACCACGGATGTCTGGCATCAATTAGATTTGTGTGCAGCACGCGCGCTTGATGAAATATGAGTAACTTGTCCCAAGATGATGATGAATTTGGATTTGATTACGCGAAGAGCCGTTTCCGAGGTCTACATATTATATTGGTCCGGCTGTACTTGTATTGATTGTTTGGGTGTTTGGGGTGGGAGGGGGGTTTGGTGGTCGCGTACGAATGTGTTAATTGGCGTTTTCGATTTTTATTTATTTTTTGTTGTATTATTTTATGAAAGGCTAATTAAGCTTGTTTTGAGCATCGATCCCGATTACAGCACGTGTTCGGCTATAGCGTCGAAAATATGACGCTGCAGTGCTATCGGGAGGATATGGTGGGGTCGTGCGCGCGCACAATGGGCACTATAAATGCGGCCGACGAAGTCTTCGTCCCGGACGCACCCTCCTAAGCCTGAAGCATACAGCCGCCACCAGCGCAGCTCTCCCGACTTTGACACTTTGAAAATATGGCCGAATCGAGGTAAGCCACTTCGAATTTTTCGCACATATCGCGTTGAACACTTGCGTTGTTTCGATATAGATTTGTATTTAGAATTTGACCAATTTTACAATAAAATTTCGTTTGCTTTCGTGCAGGATGAATCGCTTCAATCCATCATGGCGCCCGAGCAAGATTTCCAACAGCCTCCGAGCGAAAATGGCGAAACGAAGATTTCATCTATGCGAACATTCGACTCCTCCTTGACCGTAAATTCAGGTGAGATTTTCCATATTTTTAAAAATCACCCATTGAAAGTTCATTTCCAAAAAAAATGGGCAGCGTCATATGATGCGATAACATGATGCGAATCGGCTGCGGTTTTTTTTTTAAATCCTAAAATGAGACATGCTTTGCGATTTTTATACACATGCATTTTTATCTTTTATCGTACTGCTATGTAAAACCATTTTTGTCGAAAGTAAAAAAAATCATATTTATTTGCTGAAGGTTTTGTGCGATAAGGGTTAAAATGATGTTTACAGATCATCGAAATCAACGAAAAGCGCATGTGCGCAATCAAGACTCCAGATTTTATTGCAACAACCCTCAGTATTATTTAAAAAAAAAATGTTTAATAAGAATTTTTAAAAAAATAAAAACCAATGAACAAAATTTTTGAAATAATTATTCGAATTTATCTAAAAACCCTATTTAAAATTAAAACACATTTACACACAAATCAAACGTGATTCGCTCATTCGATTTAAATGTTTTACATGCCGATTCATTGCGTGTGCCGATGTATCGACTTCCACAAAACGGGAGACCGATTTATCATCGAATCGGGTTTTTTTTTCGTCGTACAAATTTGCATCGCACGCACAATAGTACTCGATTCGTTCACCGGATGGCGCTCCGTCCAATCGCAACGCAATTTTGTCTGCACATTTTCCCGGACGAAGTTTCGTCTCCCCTGGCGATCGATATCCCAAGACGCAAATATCTGAGTCACCGATCCGGAGGGTGACAAATTTCCAACCGGGATGATGTCACCGTCCAATGACAAAGATGTCCACGGCACAAAGAAACCATTAAGCACGTGTCATGCTCGGGAAGCTCGCACGTGTCCACATGCTCAAATACCGTGCATTTCAATCGCTTGGTAATGTCAAAATGAAAGACGCAGTTCGCGGCTTTAACAATCTGAAAGGCGACAAAGAGTCTTTGATTTAGGTCACTCGTGTCAGAATTGGGTCATGTGGACTCGTGCTAAGCTATCCGGTATTGATCTTCACAAAGGCATTAGGACTCCAAAAGACTTGTTACAATTCCGCAACGAAACCAAAGCACAACGTTTCCCATTTGTATTTGATCATTTGGAACAAATAACTCCCTTTGAATTCGAACACGGGCAAAATGGTACGCAAGCAATCAAATTTATATCGCTCCACATCAATTTCAAAGACTTTCGCTTTGTGCTATTCTAATCCCTTGCTCAATTCAACCTAAGCCGGCTTAAAACCGATTATTCGATCGAACTTGGATTCAAATCTAAATTCTAGCCTTTCAATGAAACTCCCACAGCATTCTCACTAAGGCGCTAAAAGACAGCTCGCATTCGGATCTGATATAATGATGACCCAATTCGCATAAACCAGATGCGCTAATTCGGCAACAGGAAAAAAGGCACGAAAAGGTCCGATCGGAAATGAAAGCCGCCCGATGCACATCTCGGGACCTTGGACCAATGTCGCAATGGTGCGAATTTCGGCGGTTCACTCCCATCAAAACCTGTTCCCAATGGCTTCCCGTGACCGTTCATGTTGTCCTTCGAGCATTCTTGAAGATCACGCCTTCGCAATCCCAAAAAAAAAACCGTTGCCAAAAACCATCTTGACCGATCAGCCTTGAACTTCGCATGCCACACTCGTACTCGCTGCTAACCAATATTTTGACCGAGTCTTCGGCTCGGGCACTCAGCAAGATAATTTTGACGCCACTCTGGATGGAGTTTGGACCGTGCAAGATATTCTGTACGATATGTAATAAAACATTCGACTTGGCAATTATCAAATTCATTGCAGACGGTCTGTAAGAATCAATTGCGCCACTACAGAGTTCGGCGGCAATATTTACAGGGCGCAATTTATCCTGCGTTTGGCATTTTTATTTTCAATTGTCCATCTGATGCCATATCGGGTAGCATTTGCAGTTGGATCATATCTTTGGGCTTTCTAAGAAAATATCCCCAAACAATAAATCCGTGATAACCTTCTACATCATTAAGTATAAATCTGCCCATAGTATGAAAATATGTTTGATCAGCTGGATTTGTTTGATAGCATACTGAATCTGCGTTGTATCCCTATAAGAATCTTGCAAAAAGACGTAGGCCCCATTTTCGAGAGGGACCAGCAATGCGTTGTTAGGCGACCAGCGTTGGTCGCAGTCCACGGCCCGCCGTTAGAGGGGCGCTGGTGTCGCAGAGTTTCCGCGAGGCGCTGGCAACATCGCGGTTGTCGTCAGCAGCAGCTTGATTGTCGGTAAGTAGGTCAAGCGGCATGCTCTCGAGTCGAGACTTTGGATGAACACTGTTGACGCACCAAACTCGCATGCCGATCATGGCAAATGTGCTCGTTACATCATCGCCAATCTCGACAACTCATCCACCAGATCACACCGCCTTCGGATTACCAGCCGCCTCCATATTGCCACCGGACAATACCTGGGGCTCACTTACCTGACCGCCGTGACACGTGTCAAACGCTTACCTGCACCCGACAAATCGCAGTTCTCAATCGAATCCATGCGAAATCTCACACATTCAACACTGGTTTGAGCATAAAAATCAAAATATATCACAAAAGCATAATCCCAAATACAAGATATAAGCTCCTTGTTATAAAACCAGGCGATTAAATTGCTTTTTTCTTGCTTAAAATGTGAATTTGAACATGTTTCGTTAGTTGTGCTCCATATCAAATAAATGCACATCGTATTTAACAGACGCCGCAGAATAATAAACTCAATAAATAAACGGATGGATCGATTGCTGGATGCTGCTCGATAATGGATCGAAATATTAAAACAGTTTTTCGGCAGTTTTTTGTAGTCGTGCGCTTTTCAAACTGGCTGGCTTGAATTTCTAATGAAAATTAGCATCCAATTATCGCGTATTTTTGGCGTGTTTATTGATTACTCAAGAAACCAGGAGCGTCGATCGCGCTGGTTTTAGATTGCTTTGTGTTGAATCGCGCCGGCATTAGCATCGCCTTCGACGATGTTTCTCCGAATTTGCTCTATGCAACAGGGAAATTGCTTTTAGAATGAATATAAGCTATTTCAAGGCCAGAAGCAGTGTAATGCGGCTCAAATTTTCTACGCTTTAATTTGTCATGGGCCGGCGGACGTTTTTTGTACATAAAATGATGGCGACAAAAAAACATTTACTTTTACTACAAAACGAACTTCCACAAATAGAAAGTTTGATGGGGGCAAAAAAGATCGTTTCATGCAAACTAGTTTCGATACGCCGATGTGGCCTAAAATGACCGTCCGCATTTTGCGTGCCGGGTTTTTAAATCGAACAAAATATGGCCGCCGCAGTCAAACTTCGCTCTGTCCGAAACTACATATTCAAATATTAAAAAAATGCGATTGTGCCATAACGGGTCTTTTTGCATATCCTGTGCTGTTGCCAAATCGTCGCGAACCAGCATTCTCAAACATCCGATAGCGCAGATATCGATTTTTAATTCGTGCTGGTCTTGCCTCGGATCGTCTGGCTCTTCGGTGGGATTGAATTTACATAATCGCCCGGATCCGATTGGTCGGGTATTCGACGACAAAATCGAATTTCAACCAACTATGGCACTCAATGACCAGCCCTAACCGATTATAGCATTCACTCGCTCAAAGCAATCGACCTTTCCTAAATTATGCAAATTATATCCAAAATAACGTGTAAACGCTCACATTATAAAGCATCGACTCTTTTAATAGCTGGCTTCTAAGACTGCCAATGCTGAAAGGCCGTCTTTTTTTCTCTTCTGGTTCCGAATCGTCTGATTCGACATGAAATGACTAAAGGCTAAATTGATTCCTATTTAAATGCCATGCATTTTATGGATTATGAGGATGAGGATGTTTGAACAGATAGACTTGCTGCTTAACTTAACTACCAGATGTCTGACTGGATTCACAAATAAAGCTTGGAGATCATGCTGCCTTCAATATCAGATGCACGAAGAAATGAATCTTCGATATAGACGATATGGATGTGATCCTTTTTCGTGAATTAATATGGCTGCACTATGATGATGATATATAATTAAATATCTGCATCCAAATCTAACAACGCATATCCCAATAAAATGGTATCAGCGCTTCGTTTTATGGCGTTCTGCCAATATGGCGATATCATCCACATAACTTTCCCATAGATAATCTGTACAAAACATAAACATTTTATGTATAGTTCGATGCTAAATAAAAGATTTCTTTGATCAATGCGCTCATTCTTCTAAATTCAACGATAAAGAGTTTTATTTGTCTCATCATCTAATAGACTGTATATTAAATAGATAGTCCTGTAATTTGAGAGATTTTTGCAGTTCAACTATCTTGGATTCCAATCTATCAAAGATTTTGCGATTAGAATACGCGAAGAAAATAATTATGAAACATTTATTTCTAACACTATTGCTGATATTCACAAAATTTTCCATTTTAAAGCTAAAGAGCATCTATTGATTTAATTTGCATTAATGTCAGAATTTGCACAATCCACCGTCGATTCTTTGAATTCTTCAAAAATTAATTGATGCTTACAAAGTATATAGATATATAGCCAAAAAAGAAAGTTGATAAACTTTTAATATGCGACTCAATCTTTTATCTATAAATCCCACGTCTCACTCCTTGAATAATAATCATTAAAATAACATGAGCTTAAATCGAACGGGCTCGATCGAGCCGGTTCGGTTCTGTGATGGGTCGTCATTGCTTTTAATCCTGATTTATCATCACACCCCAATCGCTATGAACATAATGATTGCGATTGGATGACATTTCAAAATCAGATTCAAATTAAGCGCCATTGCAAGTTTTATACGGTGCGATTAGAAATAGACTTACGTGATGATCGCACGCAAAGGACCGCGCGTCGGCACTAGTTTTGCCAGCTCGCGACATCCAAATGGGTCACATCAGCTTTTCTCAAACTGTCTGTATTCTTCCATTCTTCGCCTGGACATACCCAATGCTCCCACTGGGATCGTCCCTCTTTCATGGCGTCGTTGGACAATGCGTTCGTCCCCCAAACGAGGAAATAAATCGTTTCAAAGTAATCGAAACGGCTGCTCGGGTCGGTTTATCACATTTCCGGCAGTTTAATTTATAATAATTAGACCTACGCTAACAAAAAGCAAAGATGGGATCGGACGATACCGATGAATTCGCGACAGAAAAACCAGTTTTTGGAACGCCTACGAAAACCAGCAGACGACGGTTCCTCGTGAAAACCAAAAAAATGGTCTTCGGCTGGGCTGCAGGGAGGCTAGGAATGTTTTCTGCCGACTGATTTTGCTAAATTGTGAATTAACCGTATAGCCGCGTGGCTAATCGTCGCCAACACAAGAGATTTTAAATGTGAAACTCAAGAATTCCAAGGCCACTTATCTTTGGTCATACTCAATCGCCATCGTTTTATTTAGCTACTTTAATCCAGAGAGAATCAGATTGATTGGCCAATTAAAATAAATAAAAATTATGAAGCGTTTGAGGACATTTTCTTAATTTTATCCATGGACATTTCAATGGATTCTTCATAAGGCGTTTTAAATTTCTTGACATTTTCCTCATGTTTACAACATTCCTAGTGGTTAACCTATCGTTCCTATTCCTTGTCAATTTACAAATCATCAAACATTAAGGATTACCGTTTATATTCCATTACAATACTTTCGTATCGAGTTGTACAGGCTTCAATTGCGCCAAAAAATAAATAAAATGTCAAATCCATCAAAGAACCAAATTTGCAGCTGCCTAGCCCCAAAGTATTACAACTGTGATAGCGCTTCCAATTTAACGACCCACGTTTTTAATCACAAGCAAAGATACGATAAGAACACCCGTAACTGACATGCGTTGTACGTTTATCAAAATCGCCCGGCAACATACAAAATCGCAATAAAACACCACAACGTCCATCTATCCAAGACTCGGTGGATTCCAGCGCGTGGGCTTCAACAATCAAGCGCCACAGAACACAAGCACTTCCAAACCGATCGACCATCGTCGGATTCCTAAAAAATCGCCACCGCAGTTACATCATGCCCACCAGTGGATTAATTTTCAATGCCAAACCGTTACATGCAGCGTGGCAGCTGCAAAAGCGTATCTTCAACATCGTAGATTAAAAATCGTGTATTTGTTCGTTATTTCCTAGAAGCACGTTACGTACTATAAATACGCACCAAAAAAAAAAAAATGCAGACTCAATTGCCGGATAACGGAATTCGGCGCTTGAAATTGCATATTTGATGAAAAATATCCCCCTCTTGAAATTCCGACGACATGGTCGACGTTTCGATCGATTTTGTTGGCATTCTTTATCTGGTCGCGGAACGATATCGATATGATCGGCGTACATTTGTCCGTATGCGTCCGACGATCGAGTGATCAGACAGTGTGTCGTTTTCTCCGTGGATATCATCGTTGGTTTTTTTTTTTGTTTGTTTTTCGTTGTGGTTTTTTTTTGTTGTTTTGGCAATGGTCGGCGTTGTTGGCGCGATGGATCCGCGTCGTTAGATTGCTTTGTCTCGCTTGACGGAAAGCGGGCGCAATTCTCCCGGTTTTGTTTGTCCGAAATAATTGCGTCATAGTCTTCGAGGACATGTGGATTTGCCCCGTGGATGACGTCAAAGTCTCGTAACCCTCGACTCGAAGCGTCGTATTTTGTGAATTGATTCGATCGCGCTCGGTTCTTGAGCGATTTGGACGCTCCGGTGTTTTGCTCGGATAGGTTGATCGGATTTTGGTCGTTGCGATAATTACGGTTTTATTACAGGTCCGAGAGCAAAGCAGAAGCAGTATCGGTATCGGCGCAGCGATATGCGCGCAGCGAAGGGAGAGAGCAAGAGGGAGACGGAAGTATGCCAAGGCCGGCGTGGTGGGGGTTGCTGCGACACGTGTGACCTAGATAAGAGGCCGAGCGCGGCCGAACGGAGGCGGAGCCGGCCGAATCCCCACTCGGCGCGGGTCGATAGCGGGCAGCGCGGGAAAGGCGCGCATTTCAAATGCGGCCCGACGCGCAGCTGCCGCAGCGCTTCTGGCCGCATAGTCGACGATGCGCTTCCGAGGCGCGTGCGTAAGACCCAGGTCGACTTTCTCACTTGGGAACTTTCAAAATTGTCAGTGAATCGTTGACCTCTGCAGAGCGAGCGCACCAGCAGCAGCCCGTCGTGCTTCCCCGGCGGTCGAGCGTAACAAAAAAATACATCAGCCCTCGCCTCTGCGATCGGATGCGATTCGAGCGGCAAGGGCTGATTCCATCCAAACATTTTGCTTTTTCGACTTGCGAACTTGGATGAAATCTCGATCCACTCGCAGCACAAGCGATCGAGACTTCATCCAATCTGTACATTTGCCTCGTTGATTTCTCGACGGGTGGGTCCGCGCCCGATGCGGCGGACAGCGTCGAGAACTTGACGATCCGAGAATTTGCGTTTTGCCGTTTTTTTTTTTGTGGTCGATTCGGGGCTTCGATTTATTTAGATACGCTTCTGTTCTCATTGAATACAGCTGTTTCAACAGCGTCCATCATGGTCCCAAGTCAGCTGGATCAATCTGTCACATTTCGTGCGGCGAAATTTCGAGCGAATTTAGAGCGCGCGTACGTCTCCTA
This sequence comes from Stenopsyche tienmushanensis, assembly GCA_008973525.1. Classification (NCBI taxonomy): domain Eukaryota; kingdom Metazoa; phylum Arthropoda; class Insecta; order Trichoptera; family Stenopsychidae; genus Stenopsyche; species Stenopsyche tienmushanensis. The sequence goes on from WACJ01000026.1 coordinate 1,212,935, forward strand.
TTTCTATTCCTGTAAACATGTATACTTGGAAATGGCCCAATCGCCAGATCGATCGTCGCATCGTTGAATTGGGCCATTTTTTACGTTTTTTTTTTATGATGTAAATTTTGCATAATGCACGCGTTTGTATTTTTGGGTCGTGTTTTAAAATTTGTATTTTTGTTGCGTGAATTTTATGTATTGTTTTTTAATGCATTTTTTTTGCGTAGGTATGTTTTTGCGCGGCGGGTGGGATTTTTTTTTTGTTATGTCGGGTAAATACGGGGCATATGACGTATGTCGGAGCAGAAAGGTCGCAGTTAGGGACGAGCGTGACGCGTCGTTGCGGCGATTGTGCAATCGCCGGAGACAAAAGAGCGATGAGACGGGAGTGCGTCGTCCGGTGAGAAAATGAAAGTGGTCATGCGATAAGCGCTCTTCTCACAAAGAGCATCTTCGGGCGGGAGCGACACGTGTGCGCGGGGGGTTCAGCGACCGTCGCACGTGCCGCGGCCTTCCTCCCGGCGGCCCGCTCGGGATCAGTCCGTCGCTGGCGTCCGGCAGAGCCGCACGCGTTCCGAGCCGAGCTCAGCGGTGGCGCATCGATCGCGAGTGGAGGGGGGTATTACGTCATTGGCGCTGCGCGCGCCATTGCGGGGTCTGCGCGCGCAGGTCGGCCCCTGCCGCCGGCCGCTCTCTGTGGCTGCCCCATTCGCTTGCCGGACGGCGACCACTTCGGTCGCATTCACCGCCTGCCATCCTGAGAAGCCACAACGCCTACTCCTGCTCTTCCGGTTCAGTGTCTAAAACGGATCGCGCGGTCTTCCATCGACTTCCGCATTCTCTCTTTTAACAATCGGCGCCTCTTCTGCTTTACCAATCCGCCTCTTCGCAATGCCTTCGAATTACATAATCGCATAACAGTGTTCTCATTTTAAAACAGTTTTTCTAATGTGCAGGTATTCGGGAGTTGTCTTCGAATCGGCGATGAAGATCTTCGAGTGTCGGGTATGAAGGGGAGAGTCATAGACTTGACTTGATTTACCAAGAGTCAGTCTTTTTCTCTCTCCTATGTGCCCGGCACGCAAACACCAGCCACCATCCTAGGCAATGCGCAAATTTATAGCGAATATTTTATGAAATTTACTTGTATATTATGTATTTTGAACATTGTAACATTGCATTTTGCGACTTTATTTGTATTTATATGTACATGAATAAAGCGATCTATTAATCTGAAATCACCCTTTGGTACCACGACGTGAGTATGCTCGAACATCGCCTTCAACGGGGGCGATTTTCCCGCATATTGACAATTCGTTCTTTTTATTTCACATTTATTCAACCAAATACACAACCTGAACCCGAATCCCGAGCGCGCCCTACACACTCTTAAATATGAGCAGCGAGTTTGATTTTTTTATATTGCATTTGAAAATGAAAAAAAAAATAACACCGATAGAACAGTTTGGGTACAATTGAAATTGCGTGGGTAACATGGCGTCTATATTCATCGCAAGCAAATCATTTGGCGGGAGTCTCGGCGGACCTGAGTCTGTTTGAAGGTCGCGACGGGTGGGGCGATATACGCTCCTCCCTTCCGGCGTGAGCGCACCAATCGCGCGCCAGCCAACTACGACACATTACAGCCCAAGGCCAAATCCTAACATTTCGGGCAATCCAACATTGCCAAATTTACAGTTTCGAAACGTGTCAAAAGCGGCGGTGTAAAGATTAACATCGCATCGCACATTCGCAATAAAAATCAACCAACGACGCAATCCATCTCTATAAAAAAGAAAAAAAACCCCACAAGATATACAAAATTGCGCCTCTTCTATACAATAACGAAATCCATCGCATTTGGATATTAGATGCAAACGCAGCGCTTTTTAACCATTATTTCGAATTTAAAGATCCAAACAGCGCCTAATTTAAATGAACCTTTACATCCATTGCAGATAGATACACCCAATTCAAATGGACTATATAATGTACGCACGAACAAAGTGAATTTATCAGTGTCAGTGCAATGATTGCATAAATTCCGTGATAGTGATTATTTCGAAAAAGCCATTTAAATTCACAAAAAAAAAAAAAAAAATGAAGTGTTCCGCCAGTGATCGCCTTTGCCTTACGATTCGACCGCGATCTCGGATGAGATCCGAATCGATGGCGATGGTGACCGTTCCGTGATATTCCCCGTATTGTGATACCAAGGACAAGTTCTCTATAAAGCGTCTCAAAAATCAGTTCACATAAGCCCACGGCAAAAAAAAACCATTTGAATCCCGCATCGGATCCGAATGACCCGGCATCGATTTTGAATCCAAAATGGCGCACGACGAAATTCACGGCCAAACGCACGAGCAGTCTTTGGCGCCGCCGAATTTGCCCACTGCGACGACGATTCGCCTGTGCGTCGTCTGCAATTTTGTCATGATATGGCATCAAACGCAATGTCGCCCGCGATGGTCCTACGGGATGCGCGCTCCAGACGCGCCAGCGTGCGATGATGGTTATAAATCGATGTAAATTAATGCGACCCACCGGTGCGTCGCAGCGCTTTAAATGCACCCAGTGGGTGACTTTTGCATCAAAAATTTTGCATTTTACCAATGCAAATCGGCCGACGTTCAAACGACGCGCGGTATTTTTCCCGCACTTATATTGTGGTCTTCAAACAACAACGTCCGCATTTTATGGTTCTCAGTACATGAGTTTTGTATGTTATTACGTTTCGATATGGGAAAATGCAGAAGATCTCGACCGTTGTGGATGGCAGATAGACAATGCACTTCTCGGCTCGTCGCAATGTACAGCTATATTGTATTCGATTGGATGAATAAAATTGATCGTTGTTATAAATATACAGTTTATTTCATGTACATTTGAATTTTAAAGAATCAAAATGTCTCCTGATACATGTTTTGCATGGATTGATGAAGATTAAAAAGAAAAAAAGGTGAGTTTATTACAAGGATCGGAATCGATGATGAAACGATGGATTCATTAAACCACAACGATTAACTTAGACAAATTTATCTTCATATTACCTATTTTTATTACAAAATCATTCCGCCAAAAGAAGACTGATTGATAAATAGGTTTTTCGCATTTCATTTTGATTGAATAGTAATTTTAATAATGTTGATTGAATTAAGATTTAAATTCAAGATTCAAGCTGATCATAGAGCATACGATATTTAATAATAATTGCCAATTTACGCAATTCAAATATTTTAAGGTTTAATAGAAAAACTACAAAAAAAAAAAAATCCCACCAAGTAAAAGCTATCCAAAATGATCTCATAAAAAGCCAATTTAAAAACGATCAATAAAAATGATTTGACAATATTCAAATAATAAGTCGTAAAAGTAGGCCTAATTTTAATATGAAAATGTAGCGCATCTCTTTATTTGCATAGAGTGCATCAAGTACAACAAAAATATTTTTTTTTTAAATTGGGTTGCATGACCTTTTTCAACTGCAAGAAAATTGCATTTATTTTTTGCTAAATACGGAATAATTCAGGATAACTTGTGCAAAATAGGTCAAAAAAAAAAAAAAAAAAACTGAAAAGGCAGCATATATTATTATAGGTTGTTACTCTTGTCGAAAATTAAATACTGACCTGGGTTTATAAAATTCAAAGTAACTGTAGTTACTGTATTTTCTACACCTATGCAAATGCAATTTTGCAATAGACCAGCGGCCAATCTATTTTGTCACATTCAACAAACGAGATTTTGGTCGTCTTAACCGGATGAAAGCTTGTTTTGTTGTTGTTGTAAAAAAATTGCATTGATAAATTAAGAAAGGTGGCTTCCATCTGAAATTAATCATAATCTAACAAACATCACCACGTGTGATAGATATCATTGTCACTATACAACGTGTCTTCTTCGCGAAACATCATCATTTTTAGCGTCTAAATTGATCAGGATGGTAATTCAATAGAAACACCACCGAGTGTATCGTTGCATAAGCATTTATAAATGCAATTTCTGATCGATAATAATAAATTTTAATTCATCAGGCGACGCGTTTAAATTGATGATTGGTTTCGTCGATCATAACCGAATGCATCACGCGCAAGATAATTCTGTCGCTAAATTATGCGTATCTTGCATGAATTGCTCTCATTTCGCATTAAATTAACGACGTTGAACGCGGAAACCGCGTAAAAAATGGACACGGAGCTCATGTGTAAGCTTCCGGCGGATGCGTTCCGGTGTGAATCCGCGTAAATCGAGGTTGTGCTAAAAAAAGCGGGAAATATAATATTTGATGGATTGATATGTCTTCTTCTTGACGCTTGATTATTGACGATTAAGATCAGCGATTATGTTTATGTGCCAATAAATTCGAACGGTCAAATATGATCGATTATCCGATTTCTCGGTTTTGAAAAAGTACATATTGATTGATAATCACTGACAATTTTTATGACAATTTCAACCGTCTTAGTGCCGGACGTCGATATAGCGACGTTGACAATACTTGTGAAAAGTACTGATATATCGTCGTATAAGCAATGATGCCTTATGATTCGCACTGTGAGAGAACTACTTCTCAAAATAACTTCATTTTGAAGTAGTAATTTAATGCAAAATTGTAGTAGAAAATGCTTGATCAAAACGATCGTTCCTCCATAAAAGAAAGATGATATAACTTTTTTTATTGATACTCAATTAACCCTTTGAATAGTAGGCTAGTTCTAAATCATCATAATCTTAGATGCTATATTTGCTTATCCGCCTCTTATTATCCGTACAAATCCACTTATCTATCAAGTCTGTCGCAGCGTATATGAAGCATGTACATAAATAAATAAATACTATCGATAGCACACAGTATTCGTTAATTTCTTCAAGTAAACATAAACAATACAATTGAAATCGATTCGTTATATCATTCACACATCGTTATTAGTCGATAAATTTGGGTTAACGATCTATAAAATTGTACGATATACGCACGATACACTCTCAATCTCTGTCTGCCATTCACAATCACCGATTTGTAAGATTCTCTTTCCGTTTCTGTTTCTCTCTAAACTCAACGTGCAAGACACTCTCCATTTCTGTCTATTTCTGAGGTCAACGTGTAAGAATGCTCTTTCTGAATCACTGGAATTCGAACACAACTCTGTCTACTTTTTAAATATTGTATATATAAATCTTACTTTTTTGTATTATGAATGAACTAAAAGGGATGTAATTTAACCCTAACAAAGATAAGACGACTTTCGTTCGTGTTGTCTTGAGAGCAGGCGTTTGTTTTGATAATTAAGATACTCGCATCATTCTTATCGTTGATCAATTTTGTTATTCCCCTTTGACTGTCATGGAGTGGCGTCGAGTATCACCACTTCTTTGCAAAATATACTCCTTCAGAAATAAACTAGCAGACTTGCACGGTGACCCTGTCCTTTCATGCAAGTTGTACATTAAGAAATATTCCGAAGAAATAAACGAATCATTTATTTATCCTGGTTCATTATCGTTCATTAGCTGACAGAAAAGTGGGCTTACATTAGAGCGTAGCATGTATGTTCTCCAGTTTGAATAGGTTAATAATCATCAATCATAGATCACCGTCTATCTATTCCGATTCTACTTTATTATAACTATTATATTTATGTGAAAAATAACAGAAAATCCTATGAAGATCTATGGACACGGTATACAAAAATACTATAATCGATAAAGTCGGTGCTTCGTGCATTATTTTATTTAGTTTAGGTGATGCATTTTGTAGTAATACAGTTATACCTTCCGATGCTTTTTATATTGTTTCGGATGTATTTATTTTCTTAAGTTTTGATAAAAAGAAATAGGGAGATTGCCTAACCTTCTCAATGTTTTCGGGTGTTCTGACGGTTTAAAATATGGACAATATTAAAAGTGAATCCCGAATGCACATTGCATAAAATACGCTTCTAAGGCGAATGCGTGCATTTCCCTCGTTCAATACATGATCGTTACTATACTTACATGATAGAAAACTTCAGATCTCGCTCTTTCAAATGAATGCCATCTCATCCTTCTTGGAATAACTTTTACTTTAGGGCGCGCGTTTTAAATAAGGAATTTTCTCTGCCGCGCCCTGTATGTGACATTCACAATTCATATACAGAATTTTATCGTATTCATCTGATTGTACTGTAATTTTTACTCTTGTGTTCATCCTGTCAATTGCTCTGTGGAATCGATAATTCAGATAATATTGTTATCAACTTAAATATTAGCTTTTAATGGCAAATCATTATTATGTATGTATTTAATTTGTTTCCTAGTGTTATGGAAAAATTATATTATCCGGAAACTCATAATTGAACCTATATAAATGCTTGAAACTGAACCGGAACGAAAATCGAAATTTAAAAAAATAACGGTTCGATACACTGGTATTTAGTAAAAGCCAAGTCACGAAAACGCTTTTCGATGGACCTACTTAGATGGCCTGCTAAGTGAGTGTTCACAAATTTCGATGGTCTTGCTACTTATAATATATAATTTATAGACACTGTGATTGATGGAGATGATGATGCAAGTGGTTGCACGACGATGATGACATTGAGAGGAAGGAATATGGTATCTTTTTAGATGAATTTTAATTTTCAAAGCGTTCCAACAGACTCATCGCACACAGCACTCAGGAGCTTGTAAGTTTTTTTCAAAAAAAATATGATGAACGATGATGAGAGCATTACAATAATGACATGGTCCGTTATTTTTGGACCAAAGCAATGTATAGATGGAATAATCTGTTATTGCATGGCAATGCATTTCCACAACAAACGTTTGTTGCACTATAAACATTCGATAAGCGAAAACTGGTTTTTGGATGGAATTTGCATACGGATCTGCAGTCTTTTGGGCTCCAAGAAGAAAATAAGGATCTTCCTCGATCAAAAAGGTATTAAATAAGTCGAAGGCACGATCTTCTCGCTCTTGTGCAAGTGATGTAATAAAGGTACGTGAACATTCGGCTCGTATGCGGATATTTCTCGACAAGGTCGCACTCGCCATAACATTTTGTGATCGTTGAGCGTATTTTTTCGACTTAATATAGTTTCCAAGATCTCGTTTGAAACCAGTATTACTGGTTTGATGCAAAGCAGAATACACTAACAATGAGAGCTCCGTGCGAAATTGATACTGGAATAGAGCGACGATGGGCTGCTGCTCAGGGCGGTGGGAGCTGATCTTCAGCTACTTCATTCAACATCGAATGACACGCATGTGAACACGTGACATCTACACCACTGAACTGCCAAGCTTAATTGATTTGAAACTGTAGAAAAGTTCGTCATCTTTGGATCAATATTGGATGACATGGCTGGATGTTGAATATTCCCGACGTTCCACTCTGATAAAATCTTAATATGACAAGACAAAGACGGATCATATTTATTAGAGGAAAATGCTGTTTGCCCAATTGAATTTGCTCTATCTTCACAGCCAGACACAAGATGAATAATATATCAAATTACAAAACTAATCTGGAGTTAAAGCTTAATAATGCATAGTCCAGGATTTATGCTCATTCTTTAAATATTCAAGCAGTCTATTTCTTGCTTCAGACCGGTTTTGAAGTTTCTCATATGACTTTTATTCATTAATTTTATCGTTTTCCTTCAGAATGAACGACTTTGTGTTTTATAGATCCTTTCATAAAAAAAACTCTTAAATATCTCCACAATTAATTAAATCTCCACATAAGTGACTCACATAGCACCATATCAGATGCATGCCATAATTTCCGTCTGTCATGAGGCTGCCTTCCAATTGTCCAAGTTCAGACGTACGATATCTATATCTACTAATCTATCCAAGAGTAGATGATCTCTTCTGACGGGTCTACTGCTGTGAGTCGGCATCTGCGTTACACTTGCGTTGACCAGCCCAATGCAAATTGTGACTTCAAACGAAGCTGGTAATTGATACTTCGCCGTACATGTCCATGACTTCTCGAATGGACCACATAAGCTTAACCTTCTAAATAGTGAACTAATTTTAAATCATCATAAACTTAGATGCTGTATTTTATGTCCGCCACTTATCATCCGTACAAATCCACTTATCTGTTAGAACAGTCGCAGCGTGTATGAAGCTTGTACATAACAAACAAATACTGTCGATAAGCACACAATATTCGGTAATTTCTTCAAGTAAACATAAACAATATACATATTTGTAAGAGATAGACATTTTATGTAAATATAACGTTCAAAGATTGACCGTGTCAGGGCGCAAGCGCTCGCAAAGTGCCCCCTCGCGCAATGTGTTAAGACGGAAGTCGGTTGGTTATCTAAAATTGCATGTTTGGATCGATGATTCAGCGTTGGAGTTCCCGGAAAGTAAAGACAATGATTTGCGATTTGATTAATTAAAAAGATGACATAGTTTGTATGACTAACTTATTTGCCAACTTTAACGAAACCAATTCTTGCGTTTGTTGCAAAACGTAGGGAGAAAAAAATGTTTTTAGTCTTTGAGCCTTATAAAATTGCAAAAAGGGGACAATTATTTGATCTTTTATTGTCAACACTTAATAGACTTAAATCAATGATTCACTTGGTTATCCCACTGTCGATAGCGCAAAATATTTGGCCATTTATTCAAGTAAACAAACATTCACATATCATTGTTAATCGATCTATACAATCGTACGATGTACGCAAGATACTCTCTCCATCTTTGTTTCTCTCCAAACTCAACATACAAGACACTTTCCGTCTCGTCGTCGTGTAAGAATGGTCTTTCTGAATGACTGGAATTCGGACACAACATTGTGTCTTACCTCTGTAAAGGATTAACTGAACATAAGATGATCAATTTAATCGTTTTAACTTGTAAAGTCGGTGCAGTTCAATCTTAAGTTTAAGATCGCCCATAGAAGAATGATTATCTTTGCCATTATTCATATACATGCTTATTTCGAAAACTCATTCGGGGTTCTCAAATTCCATCTCGCATATCGGATGCAGGCCAAAATAATTAGCCAAGCCATTACATTTCCACGATACTAACCAACTCATAAGGTCATTTAGAAAAACGTCCATCCATCTGGGATGTATGAATCATGTTTTTAGCGGTTTGTCCATTAGCAAGAATAATAGCAGCATGTAACACGAGACATAACAAATAGGCTGCTATAGTAGTTTTTGGACTGGCCTTCAAATGCCAGTTGTTTGTTTTTAGTAAATCTTGCTCTAACCTTGTCCTACATTGATTTAAATCAATGTTTTTCTTGTTATCTCAAATAAGCAAACAATACCAATTGATAATGGCTACACCTTGCTAGGCCAGCAGCCATTTCGTTGAAAAAACTACGTATTGTGCTCGGTGAATCGTTTGTCTGAAATTGCAATCAGCATTATGTCTTTGAGGTGAAATAAATGTGGGTGATTGAATGTATCATGCGACGTTCAAACGGTATTTAAATTTTGTCGGAATAGTGGGGGTTGAGTTTCTTTTTTTGCGAATCGAGGGGATTTTTTTGCTCAGGTTCTTGGTGGGATATTGCTGTGGGGTTGGCACCCTCGAGTTATGTTGCTGGGGCTAACTTAATTTAGCAAGAGTCGGAACATTCTGTCCTCTACCTATCATTGAGCAACAAGCAGATCGGACCCCATTTTATGTCGCAATCGTTTTTTGCTCAATTTTGCACCAATCGTCTAATGTAGTTAATAATTTTGGCGTCGGAAAACTGAATTTTTCTCCTTTATTTGAGATCATTTTTTCGCAATTTCTTCCATCATACGCACCAGTAGCGCCATATAATATTTGCTATTTTTGCTTATTCCTTTCTCAAGAATGAAATACTGTGCATATACCAAAATATGGAGACCAAAACCCGACTATTTCATCCATTGTTATACACGGCATGAAAAAATCCTTTTTATTTCGCTGAAACAGCTTCAATCTTAATTGTCGACGCGTTGCTTTTGTTCGACTAACGCGGTACCCACTTCGAACAGAACTTTCTCATGGACAAATAATACAAATATAATGTCGCATAATGTTTATAATGATTTTTTTTCATGTTTTCTGCCTTCCATATACGTACATACATGCGTGGTTCACACAGTCTTATTCCACCCCGTGTAAATAGCATTTTGTCATTCAAGTCTGTCTTCAGCCTCCTCCCTCCGATTGCAGGGACCCAGACGTTCAGCGTCCTTATCGACCTGATCGTCCATAGCATAGACGAAGTCTTATGACGGGTCTGCTGCCATCCAATTCCGAATCTAAGACATCCATGTTATATGTCATCCCCAAATGGGATGGCGGGTTCGGATGAAGCTTATGATCGGTCTCCCAATTGGATCTCATCGCTTGATATTTGATCCCGGTCAATTTTTATTAAAAATTTGAACCTGATCAGTTGCATCTCATATCAAACGGTCCCTATCAACACTTTATAGCCGGCGTGCTCTGAACTATGATCTGGAGTCCGAGCAACATTCGCACAGAGTGCATAAAACGTTCTTTCATAAAATCTGTATTATTCTCAAAGAAGCTATTATATTGAAAAGAAATTTCAATGGTACCTTCAAAACTGTTTATTGGATTGATATATGAAAAAATAACAGTGGCTTTCAATCTATGGCGCGTTTACCATAGTGATTAATAGTAATTATTTGAACCTCCGTTGTATTTAATACTTATTTGAACCATAATATAAAAGTTCAGCAATCCACTTTGTATGCCCAGTCTAATCCGGCACCTCCAGTAGTCCGACATTCCAATACAAGTACAATACAGTAAAGCTTGGACATTGTAAAAAATGCAAAAATGTCATTATGGACCACCTAAATCGTAATTAATCCTTTTGTAAGTTGACAAGAGACTACGGCATAAGACGATCCATATTTATAATACACAAAAGAACCGCGAGAACAATCAGAGATGGAGAAGAAGCTTCGTAGGTGTGGTTTCTTCATGAAAGAAACAGGTATATTTTTGGGCCCATATTGGTCATGAAAGCAAAGTTGTTTTACAAGGAGATAACAAAAAAGAAGACTTTGTAGTTAACAAGGGACAATTAAAACGCATCAATGACGATAATAGCCATTGTGTGTATGACGTTAATTCTATAATACTCCTTTCCAAAAGTTCCGGACTACAAGCAGTACTCTACAGTCCGACAGATTGGACAATCCGACACCGCCGAAACGATTGTCGGATTACCGCGGGTCTCCTGTATTACAATAGATATTTTAAACAAACATATTGACGTGTTGGCGCGATTGGCGTCAATTCAAATAAATCGACGTCATCCTTTGCCGCATGACATTGAAGTTGCGTCGGTAATTTTCCGCACATTGTGATGAGTTATTTGTTGAAGCTCGCTTCCATCATCCTTGTGACCTTATTGCAATTTATTCCACAATTACTCATATCAGATCAACCGCAGGCGATCGCCTTGAATCTTAAGAAGATTTCCTCCGACCGGGTAAATCTTGGCGGGATCTATGAATGATGCAAATCGAATGCCCATATAAGCGATTTCGAGCATATTATTGCATGGATCCTTTGGTTGAATTCAAAGATTTAGTAGTTGGGAGCATTTGGGAACCACTGGTCACACATTTATGAACTATTTATTCTTTGAAGGGTTCATCCTACCGTATTCCTGCTGGTTATGAATGGACGATAGATGGATACGGGGCGGAGCCTCTTTGCATGCGTAAGCGCAACTGTTAAGGGTAGGGAGTCCTGGCATCTGTGTGTGTGTGTTTTTTGTTGCATTCAGGCTATTCTTTGTCTGGGGTTGAGAGGGGAGGGGGGTCGGACAGCAAATAGGAGAGAATATTTTGACCAAAGTCCCTTAATAAAAGGGGGATTAAATTAGGGTAGACACGGAGAATGAAATATTTGACCTTCAGACTACAAGGAATGGAAGATTTATCAACATTAGTGCAGATGAGATTCAAGGATGCTGTTGTATATATGAAAAGGCCGAATTCGTTGAATGTCAAATTGTTATATATTATGTATATACTGATATTTAATTCATGAATCTATGATAATGGGGCAGCATGTAGATCCATGGTGAGCGTTTGGAGTTTATTGGAGACCATTACTTAAATATCGATTGTTTTTTAATGTTTCACTTAAGGGACGTTTTTACTTTATTGGTTATTTTTTTTTCTTCGTGTATCGGAAAGAACCAATGTTTAAGAATATGTTCAGTAAATTTCAAGTCGATATAAATTAAATTCGCAAAGTTATAGGCCGACGAGGAGAAGCTGCGTTTAAGCGCGTTTTTCTCGAAGCTACTTTTTCCAAGATTATGGAAGTGCTCCCACAAGTCCTAGATGAGTATTCTTTATGAAAATTGGTAGAAACGTGTATAATAAACGTCTTCATCGTATAGACTAAAATTATCCAAAAATATTTAAAAATGTTTATTTGATAAACAAAAAACTGCAAAAAATGTTGATAAAAACACAAACTTTTTTTTGATTCCTCACTGTTTTTTTATTTTCCAATATTTCTTCTTAATTTTAGTCTAAACTATAGAAAATATTATACAAAGTAAAAATATGTTTAATTTTTTTTGCTGCAAATCACCTGTTCAGGACATAAGACTTCCATGATGAAGAATGTTATCGCTCTCGCACTGACATACGTGACTCCCCCCTCACTCCCATACTTTGTCAAACTTTAAAAAATATTTTTATGTTCAATAAAGATAGCCTAGTCAACACACTAAACATCAACATTCCATATTTAATAGTTTTCGTATAAAAAAAATGTTAAAAAACTGATCTCTTTTAGGTCCAACAAGATAGAAACGTCCCTTAATATTTGGACTAGTATTCTTATATAGTGAATCCGATCCCGAGGTAAAATATCGATCCCGGGATTTCGGGATTGAATAAGATCATCCTGGGATCAGTCCCGGGATCCCGGGACCGGGATTTTCAATAGTTTAAGAAATTACATTGATAAATCCATTTGTTTTTTATATAAAAAAATAATTTGAAGGCGAAAGAATTTTATTTATTTAAGAAAAGGTAAAAATACAATTCGAAAATAGATAAATAAAACATTAAACAATTCAAATATTTTAGAGACGGGGACGGGCGACGGACAAAAAGACTCACTTCTTTAGGTAACTTTTTATTCAGCGCGAGAAAGCGAGATCTGGCTGCGAGAAGGACGTCCATCCGCAGCCAAGGTCAATCGATTCCTTCGACTCCAGTCCCTGCATTAGACCATCCCGGGATCCCGGGACCGTGATTTTCAATAGCTTAAGAAATTACATTGATAAATTTGATCAAAAACTACTAACAAGTCCATTTGTATAATATAAAAAATAATTTGAAGGTGAAAGAATTTTATTTAATTAGGAAAAAATAAAAATACAATTCAAATATTATTTTGAAATATACCCGAAGTAACATTAAACATCGAGTGTTTCGTCATTTAGTTTGGATCTGATTTTGATTGCCAGGCAACCTACTCCTGAAAATGCACGCTCAACCTCCACACTCGTTGGAGGTATCGTCATCAGATATTTCAATGCTAGTTCGAGTTGATGATCGCGTGAGTCCCCATTTTCTTATAAAGCCATCAATGTGATCAAAATTCCTATTTGCTGAGACCCGGAATAAAACTCGCAAAATTCCCGATTTCCCGAAAAATTATTTATTTCCGTCGCTGCAGATGAATATTTATATATTATAATACTTTTATGTGATTCGTAATTATATTACGGAGGAATACAAAAATTCTGAACCCCGTATCTATTATATTTCATATCGATATTCCCATAGCTAGAGTCGATGTGTAGTAAATACATCACCGGTAGGGAAAGATTAATATAACAATTTGAAAAAACATATTTGTACTGAATATATGTATACATAGATTAGACAGTTACTGCCCCTAGGCATCGCCTAAGCTCGCCAATTAGTAGTTACGCCACTGTTTCCAAGCGTCCAGATTTCGACGAGAATGTCTCGATTTATTAGCCTTCAACGTGTTGGTGAAGTGTATGATTTCTGTTAGATAAAAAACTGTACGGGATCCCCTATTCTTATATATTCTTAATATTCTAGTATTTTATTATAATATTAAGTATTATGTATTTATATCATATTGAGCAGTTTCCTCGTCCTTAAGTATCCTTGATAAGGACATTTTGGCATATACTCATACTTATATTTTATTTTCTTTAATGAGCAAATATTTTCCGGGAAAATTCTAGTCGAATAAATAATTTAAATCGAGAGCAATTCCTTGTTATGGCAAATAAAGCATGTATGATATAATAGGTGTAGAATCATAATAGATATGCCGAAGAATGATGTCGACGTGGAAGGAGATTTATTCTAATGAATATTCAGCCATAATTAAAAAATAATTTTTTGCAAAAACATTTCCAGGTATTTTCGAAATTACAATAAACACGTGCCGTATTCGTAATGATCAATTATTATATAAATACGAAAATAATTTAACATATAACAACAACGAATAAATTCGCCCACGGATTGATCAAAGTGCCTAAGCTAATGAGCAAAGGTGGTTATTATGGGGGGGGGATGTAATGTTCACATGGCAACTGAGGGTGCCTACCATAAATCGAAGGGCATATATATTAGTGGAAAATTTTTAACGCGCTGCCCTTCACATACTTGAAATACTTGGTTTCTATTTTGGCAATTTCAATAATACCACCACAGTATATGATTTCTTACTATTTTTAATCAAAAATGCGGTCCATATACATTGCAAATTACAGCATCTTGGATCAAAGAGGAGCACGCCTTTTGAACATGAATAAAAGCGATAATTTGTATACAAATTTGGTTGGGCGTCCTATTACAATAATACAGCATCAAGCCCTTCGAAATGTTTCGTTGGTCATTTGAATGGGGATATAAATATAAGTTAAAGGGGAAGAGAAATTGAATACAAACACCGTTGAAATATTGAAGCAGAACGAGAGCCGGAACTGAACCGATTCGAAGATATCGGTTTTATTGTTTGATTTTGCCATCAATGATGAACATTCTCGGTGAATTTGTAAGCATGTAAAAAACTGATTATCGTTAAGTGATACAATAATTTTATTTTAAAAATCTCAGTTCAACTAATATGTAAGTATACAGATAATAAAAAATGCCGTAAAAAGCCCTAAAAGAGGACGGAGTAGCCACAAGGTCTATATGTCCAACCGGTCCGCTTTTCGGACCGCTGATATGACGAATGAGCACCTCGCAATCGGATGCCATACCTGAACATATCTACAGCCGATTACAAACTCTCATTGCAAAACGATGTTGACCGAAGAAGACTGATCGGGTGGGTTCTTTAAACTTTACAATTGGTCGAATATATTTTATAAATTTTTATTTATTGGTCGGTTTAAGTCCACTACAAATCCACCTATTTATCAGAACCGTCGCAGGGTGTATGAAGCTTGTACATAAATAAATAAACACTGTCGATAGCACACAATATTCGATCATTTCTTCAAGTATACATAAAATGAAATCGATTCATTATATCATTCATATATTATTGAAATTATTATTAGTCGATAAATTTGGGTTAACGATTTATACAATCGTACGATGTACACAAGATACAAGCTCAATGTGTAAGAATGTTTTTTTTCAATAATTGGAATTCGGATACAACTCTGTGTATTACCTCTTTTGCACAAATCCATTTTTCTCTCAGGACCGCGCAGCGTGAGTTAATCTTGTATATCAATAAATGAACCCTAACACTACCGATAGCACACAATATTAGTTAATTTCTTCGCTCTCTCTGATTCATAATCTCACACATTTAAATGTACATATTTATGTACGCTGATTTTTATAAAGACGAGCATTTCTTTTTGAGATGAAAACACTGTGTTAAAAATATATTACGCTTTATAGCATGACTTTTATGAACCATCTGTCACATTTGATAGATGAACAGTCTGACTGTCTAAATCGTCACGATGTTCAAAAAAAAAAGTATACAAGATGACAATTTTCGTACGATGAATAATACATTTCATCGTAGAAAATCGAGAAAGAACGCGTCTTCTATGAAAATTGTCATATTTCAATCATTGATATTGCAGGAATATGGCTCGCAATGCTTTTACAAACCCATATGTGCCCATAGGATAACGTTATAAATGAACGATGCTGTGTTCCAAGTATAAAATATGTTGTATAATTTCCATTTGTTTATGAATTATATCTATTATTTGGAAGAAAAATATGATTGCATGCATATTAAATTGAATGCAGCTAATTCATCGTCAATAGTGTAAATAAGTGCAGCGTTCTGTATATAGGCCGTTGGGCATTTGTGATTCGGACATTATTTCAAATGCAAGACATTTAGATTGTGAAGATTTTTCAATAATTCGATCGAATATCGTAAAATGAATGGTGTCCGATTTGAAGCTGGGTGTGCCTCAGGCATTTTAATTTCCGTGGGAACGCAATTAAGTATTTGTGCAAACTTTCCAATGTGTAAATCCGCAAATGCGTAATTGAATCAGATTTATTTTGAAAATCGTGATGATTTAATTAATGCTTGGATTTAGATGTAAATGCAAATGTAACGCAGCCTGAAGAGTCTGTGTTGGCAATGGCGGATTACATCATCCATACGGCAGCCCCCGGGCTCTTTTTAAGCCTCCCCCATTTGAATATGTCCCTACGAACATAAAACATGGTTGTTTAACCGGCGACACTTCTTTGTTTCGTATTGTAAATATGTAATTTATGAATTGGAAAATCATCGGCCGATTCAGTTTAACGTATTGATATAAATGGCCTATACATCTCATTTGAGGATTGAGGGGTCAAATCGCTATTCAAAAGATCAGCCACGTGTAATCCATGGCTTCCGCAAAAGATACTCTAAAATGAATTGAACCAAGGCATTATTGTTGACCAAATGAGTCAGTGGTGTATCTAGTATCATTTTAGTAGGCTTTGTAAATATGTATCTATTGGGGCTATCAAAGGAAGGTCTGCTTTGTCATTCAGTTGGTGTTTCAGCACTTGTTATTCGATTTCCTGAGTAGTCGGCCAAGGTGGCGACGATGACGCATCAGCTCTAAAAAGCGTTCTGGCGAAATAAATGGAAAAGCAGACCACGTGACGAGCCAACGAGGTTGGGATAAATCAATGGTCGGCGTAGGGGAGTCCTTCAACCCCCGAGCGCAGGCGCACGCACCCCAATACTACTCCTCCATTGCACCAAGGTCGAATAACACAACCCCATGTTTCAGGACGCGAAAGGAAAATGATTTTAGAAATCACTTCCTGAAAATACTCTTCTAATAGTTTCCAAACAAACTTAAAATTGTACATTAAAATCGCTCATAGGCCACTGAATTTCAAATGATTTCCTCGAAAATAAGTCGCCATAGTGACTTTAAATCGCAACAACTTATGAGGATATAACATCAACAACCATAAGTTCTGTTTTGCATAATTTTGAATTATTCCAGCGGAGTACTTATGAAGATAGACAAAACCTATCAAAGCACTATTTTTTCATTTCATTATTTTTTCGAATGTAGTTCCAGACATTTATACCGGTTCGATTATCGTTTTCGTTCCGTTTAAAATAATGGTTTTCGGTTCAACTCCGCATTTTTGAAATTTTTAAATCTTTTTATTTGAATTGAAAACTTATTTTCTAGCATAATTTATAACATTTCATTATTTCATTCCATGGCGTATAGATCAGTATGTGTCAAGTCGGGTATTTCTGGTACTACCCTATAAATATTTATAATAGGCAGAGCCGTAACTAGGGTAAGAAGCACCCGTGGCAAGTTTCTAACTTAACCCTCCCCCCCTCCTCTCTCGGAAATCCAATTTATTTTTTAAAGTTAACTAACACTATTCTAAAAGCAATATATTAAATACTATTATTATGTACGTTATAAAATAATACACAAAGGTAGTCCCAAAAGTACCCGACTTAACATATATATGGCGGCTACTGTTGCAAAATAATATTGTGATAGAAAGTGTCTAGACGCTACTTCACTTCCGCGATCGTATAAATCATAGAAAATGCCGTAAAAAGTCCTAAAAAGGGATGGAGGGGCCATACGATTTGTATGCTCAATCGGTCCGCTTTTCAGACCGCTGATATGACGAATGAGCGTTAATAACCATATCCGCGAGGCGGCGCTAGCCACCTATGTAAATTAGCCTCTGGAGGGACTTCTCAATTAGTCCGCTTTTCGGACCGCTGAATGAGCGGCTCGCGATCGGATGCCATACCTGAACATAATGATAACGAAGAAAAGATGGATTGGTGAGATGTCAGAGTCAATCGGTGTTGATGCATGTAAAGTAGAATGATTGAGTAAAATAAAAACCATGTGCAACTCTCTCTGGACACAAACTGAACTCAAACGAAATGCTGCGAAAATAATGGATTTCTTTCCGATGGACCTAATATATCCCTGTGATTTTGTATAGTTTTCATATTGTTTTATTCACCGCGTAAATGCAGGGAAGGTTAACAGATCTAAATGAAGTAAATTGAGTAGCATATCCATGTTGTTCATTCCACATTTCATTGGCATTCGAACAATTAAAGCTGCGGAATTCGATAATCCGATGCTCAAATGTTTGCATACAATTAGTTCCATTTGTATACAAATTTGCTTCGTTGTTTCCGCCTTTTATTGCATCATGATTCGCTCATTGTTAAAATTAATTCACCATATTGCAGACTATCTATAGCTAAAATGTGCCGGCGAGTTTCCATTCTTCCACAGCTATATTTAATGCTCATAGGACAAAAGCTGTAGAACGATGAGACACAAACTATTTATTTAGACTCAGAATACTTGAATGACTTATCCACAGTCTGTTCTTAAACATTTTTATTATACATAGTTCATTTATGTGTCAAACTAATGTCAAATCTGTCATTTTGATATTGGAGTTATTAAAATTACAGATCGATACTGTCGATGCGCTGAAGCGAATTTCTTAGTCTCTTCGCATCCAGTCGTTAATTATTTTCGATCTGAAATGCTTTCGCGATCCAGAAATATCCACCCAAGACCACGGTTCCGCTCTAATTCTATGCACCAACCGATTCAATAATTAACGCGATCCTCTGTTAATTTTCTATTCAAACAAATATGAATTTTCAATAAAACCCAATGGAGGCACAGGCCATTGTGATCCACCCACACGTACCACATAATTGTCAGACAATCAGGGATCCCTTTTGTTCTATGAAAGCCACATATATGTATGAATGGTGCTGTACAGGTATTCGGGATCGAATATTTTGGTGCTCGAGTTTTCCGCTAATTTTCGCAAGCATTGCAGATTTCTATTGGCAATTTCCAGCCGTCGACGAAAATATTCAATTAAAACTCGCTTCGGGATACATTTTCATTTTATTTACCTCTTTGTTTCATGGAGATTTATGCTTCCCTATTCCATATTCCAATGATTGCCCACCGAGCCGTAGTGAGATTTTTTTGCACTCCCTTTGAAGCGGTTTGCACCCTTCGTTTCAATGCAAAAATAACTTTAAAAAGGATAATAATATTCTCAAACGATTCTGTGAATTATATTATTTTATCGTAGGCAATCTTTGTCTTCTTAAGCTGCCACATCTTTTATCAAAGACAGTCGATATCCCAACGTTTTTTCAGAGTCAAAATAATTAGAGCAAACTCGGATCTAAACTATCTAAATATACTTAACTGCAATTTGAATTTCAACACTAATCTTGATAATAAAAATCCAGGACTTTCTGTCTACTATGTTAAAACGCTACATCATAGTCGATATTAGATCAATATCATCCTTCAAAGTCGTTAGGAAGGTTTTTTTCAATGTATTTTTTAGCATTCAACATTGTCTAAATGCAAATTTTATATATTTAATCTATCAATCATGTCTTTTGATAAAAACATATTTACACGATTACTGTCTTGGTAGTCTTTCACATTGTTTTCAAACGAGAAATCGATAAAATTTATTGCAAAACATGTCTCGATTGCCCTTTTCTAAATATATGCAAATGCTGTGTCTGAAATACATAAAAATAAATGTAAAAAAAATATTCCTCCGTTTCAGACTAATCGCTGGAAGGGACCTTCATGTGATGTGACTCGTTTTTCATCCCCCTCATTTTTTGTGTAAATAATGCGAGGGGTGGTTTTATCCCAACGACGTACATGTCTGGCAATGAATTTTTTCCTAGCCCACAAAAATAAAATAACCTTGCCGACGATGTTGTTAGTCAAACAGCCCACGGCTATCTCACAAGGTTCGATCAAATTTCACTATATGAACAACATAAATAAAATATTGATCCAAAATATTCAAAAGACTCGCAAATCTCCATAATGGATTCTAATATTGAGCCTTTTACGCTGAAAAATATCAACGCACAAAGCCAGACGCAACATTACAATGGCTAATTCTTCAATCAAATTTTATGAACAATTTAACCATTTGATGAGTATGCACTCGAGTGATTCAGATAGAGTATGCACGCACATGTTCTGGGCAATGTTCCATAGAGCGTTTTGTGACAATGGCGTGCTTGTATTTCCAATACAATATTATTTATTCAAATTATGATGTCAAATATATCTGTTTTTATTGTATTGTCGGGTTTCAACTAAATTTCCAACGAACTTTCAAGATCACAAAAGAATCAATAGAAACTCGTTAATCAAAGGGTTAAAGCACTCGTAAAATAATTAGGCAGGGCCGTAAAAGGGGGGTGGCAAAGCAGGCGCCCACCATGGGCGCAACTGAGCTTGGGGCGCAAAACATAGAATACCGACCCGGTCGAGAATTGAGCATGGTTTTTATTTTACTCAGTCATTCTACTTTACATGCATCAACACTGATTGACTCTGTCCATTTCTATAATATAAAATTAATCGTCTAATCCCTCTTTTATTCGTTATCGTTATGTTCAGATATGGCATCCGATCGTGAGCCGCTCATTCAGCAGTCCGGAAAACGGACCGATTGAGCATACAAACTTTATGGCCCTTTCGTTCTCTTTTAGGGCGTTTTGCGACATTTTCGTTGTTAAATGCGTATCCCATTTAATCTGTACGATTGCAGAGGCTAATTTACATAGGTGGCTTGCGCCAAATGAAGTCGTGAGCGAGACTAGATTTCCCCCTATCCATAAAACTTACTTACAAGCGACTCAAAATTGAGAATGAGCGTGTCCTCACGGACATGGTTATTAGATTCGGTTTTACACTTTGTTGTACACTTTTGTTGAGTAGGCTGGCATTATGATGGGACCAATAAACAGCTTGGGGCGGTGGTGGATCCCCACATTTCTTTGTCTCGTGTGTGAAGTGATGCACCCGCGTTTCATCCATTGTTATGAATCGACTAAAAACTTGGTTTTATTGCTGTGAAACTTTGCCAAACGCTCGATTAAAACATCTTCACGACGTTGTTTTTGTTTCATTGCGAGCAAACGCGGCACCCATCTTGCGCACAGCTTTATCATGCCTAAATTTTCATGTTCAGCACTTTTTTTAAATGCTTACCATAACTGCTAGCTCGCGCACATTTGATCGACGATCATCCAACATAATTTTGTAGATTTTTTTCACCACATCTGCGATTTTTTTAATTACAGAATTTCCACCCAGACTGCTTTGAATATTTAAATTAAGTGAATATGATTTCATAAAAATAGATTAAATCAACTTTTTCTTGGATCGCGAACCGCTCATTCGTCATATCAGCGGTCTGAAAAGCGGACCGATTGAGCATACAAACCTTATGGCCCCTCCGTCCCCTGTACGGCTTCGTCTAACCTTTCCTTTACCATGATAAATTTACTACAACTCGACTCTAATAGTAATTGATACGGGGTTTAGAGTTTTTCAAAATTTCATATGGTGTGCCAAATACATATCATGGTGGCGCGCAAGTGTTTTTTAAAACAAGAATCTATAAGTTAAGTCGGATATTTTTGGAACAATTTTCGTACATTTTTTTAAAAATACACATTTTAATAATATTTATTCCGATAATTGGGAAGCATTTTGAAAGATTCATACATTGATTTGGAGACCTAGTTTGATTTTTCGTGATAAAAAAGTGAAGTGGATATCTTCTTATGAATATGAAAATGGCACGTTAAAGAGCAAGCTGATTTTGATTTGTTTTTGCATAAAAATAAGCATTCATCGGAGACAAAAACGTGTTGTTTTTTCATTTTTGACGAGGAATACTTTTGTTAGAATCAGGCACACAACATGCAGAACAAAAGCTTGTTGATTATAAGTCCTAAATATGTATCCAGAGTCACAAAAGTAAAATTTTATGTTTATATAATGGTTTTTAGTATGTCTAAAAATCGGATAGTGAATGAAAATGTGTAACAAAACGTTATGGTGACCTTATGCCAAAAGTTTTCCAAATAGATTCTATATCAGCGCACACAGTCGTGAAAATTCAGAAGCGACTGGAGAATAACTTTTTTGATATGTAGTCTTCAAACTCTCCTGATTGCAATCCTTTGATTGATTATTACGTGATGAGCTTGGTTGTAAGTTTGTTGATTTCCTGTAACAATAAAGACGAGCCAAGAAAAGTAAAATGCCAGACATTTCAAGATTTATCTTGCAAATGAGCCTGGTCTTGCTTCTAACGTAATTTGTAGGCTAAAGAATGAATAAGTTTCATGAATAAAATATTAGTTTACTTGAACTCAGAATCAATTTCATTTATGCATACCAATGTTTATGTATTATATAATTTGCAACTGTACATTCCTTGAGTAATGATTATATTAGTGATCATTACAAATTGGATTCAGCAAGGTAAGGTAGCTGGAGAATGTGTAAAATATTTTCTGTTTCGGCAGTTAAGCCATTAAAACCTTATTTTTCTAAAATAGCAATGATTAATTAAAGCACAGATACGAACCGTTATTTTTTAAATTTGTTCCAAACATTTATTTCGGTTCAGTTACAGTTCTTCAGACCAAAATCGTAAGACGTGTACCGAATCGAAAAAACCGATACTTTCGAATCGATTCAGTTTTGGTTTTCGTTCCAGCAAAAATGACGATTTTAGCGGTTATCGGTTTTCGGTTCAGTTCCGATTCGAAGCCCTGTACTGTATTTAACTATGAAATGAAATTTTAACTGTCTAAAAACACCAG
Organism: Stenopsyche tienmushanensis; assembly: GCA_008973525.1. Lineage (NCBI taxonomy): Eukaryota > Metazoa > Arthropoda > Insecta > Trichoptera > Stenopsychidae > Stenopsyche > Stenopsyche tienmushanensis. The sequence continues at coordinate 1,236,107 of WACJ01000026.1, forward strand.
TTATAATACGGGCCGTGTTGAGACATGAATAAAAATAGTTTCAGGTCGATTTCGGCTTCTTTAACACTCGATGGATGATGCCATCTCTTATTTGCAGGCACTTCATGGCATTTTTAGTTTGAAATTCATTGGCAATATATATTTTAGCCGAAGAGGATAGAGTCGTTTTCGTTGGCAAAATGAAAGAGCAGAGCAGCAAATGGAAAAAAAACCTTGAATCCGCTATTCGTATTGATCGCCTTTGACGCATTCTAGCATAGTGGGCTTTGGCCACTGTTTTTGCTAGAAATCTGAACATAAAAATAGTTGAAGATGTCTTTATATTTATATACATGCTTTACTTCAGTTAGTAAAATTCACGTCGATCAACGTTGTATGACTATTTGGAATAAAAAAAATGGCGCGAATCACAATTGTATAACCAAAAAGCGTTAAACAAATTCTTAAAAAATACAAATTAACATACATAATCGTAATCTGCATAAAAATACGCTTAATATTGCTTAACATTATGATGTAATAACTTTCACAAATCATGAGAAATTTGCAACCGATTGTGAGAAAACGGTATTTTTCATTGTACGCCATTAAAACTAAACCAAAGCCCAAAATTATTGAATGACGAATTCAAACGTCAAATTCCAAAATTATCTATAAGTGCAGACATAAATACAAAATGACTATAATAATTTGGAATCGTACACTCGTACGCTCAATTGATCAGACAAAGCGCATTCCAATCTGAGACATGATCAAGATGAAAATATGCCATTTTGTGTTAGTATTTTTTATAATTTTCATCTTGATAAATAGCAGAGGTTGATGATGACCTTTTACTGAGCTCTGGTATGATTTTAACTGATGGATTTTAGCAGATCTAGAAGAGCTCTGTATCAAGTTCTAAATAGAAGCTTTTCTGTTGTCAAAGAGTCAGAGAGAAGAAAACCACAAACGAAACTTAATGACGAACCCAGAACTTTCATGCTACATTTTAAATGCCTCTTCTCAAGACTAAGCATATGGTTGTTGAATTTATAGCATCGAAAATATTCAACATCAAATCATTATATATTTGCATGCAGTCAAAGAGGATGTTGCGATTGCAAAACATATTCATGTCAATGTGTTTACAGTTGCGATAAAAGCTGCTTCAAATAATTAACACAGTCGAAGAGCAATTAGCTTGAAAATGTCATATATTGTAATATATTTCCGACACCCAAGTGTTAAATCGTATCAACTTTTTTATTCGGGCCGATAAACTTTCATTTAATAAATGTGTAAATAAAATGCATGGGATGTTTCATTAACATTTCAACTTTCATATCTAGAAAATTGTTTCGAAACGCACAATTTTAATAATCTCCGGTTATCATAATTCATGTGGTTTTGCCTGGCTCTGTTAGATTAGGGTTTCGCCAAAATAGAAGATTATAGAATGGCTGCTAAATACCTGATTTCAGGGCGAAAACTGCTTCAAACGCTTAAATTTTTTCGTATTTAATTCGATAATATATGAGATACTGGCTTGAAATTGCACACACTTGAGCAAAATTATAAGAATGATTCCCAAATTTATTTTTTTCAATACAGTTATCACTGATTTTAATTTTGAGAATAATTTTGCGTTAATTATCAGCTAAATATGCATGACTCTTGAATAAAATGGATTTTAAATCAAAATTTTCAGTTGTCTTCCACGTATGATATAACTAAGCAAATTGGCTTGAACGTCACGCTAAATTGAAACTCCAATTGGCTTTTGGTACCGGAGGCGATGGAAGAATGAAAGGCAGAATTGTTGGTATCCTCATCGCTCTCCTTATTTGGATATGAGCCTAAATGCTTACAATCAAAGTCTTAAAGGAAACCCTTTGACAATATAAATCTTATGGCCGGATTCCATGAGCGTGGTTTCTTGTGCATGGTTTACTAGCATGTCGATTACTGTAGTGAAGTGACCACACGTTTAAGCTCACAATATTACTTTTGTCAGCTATAACGAGGGTATCTAACTGTGATAAGTATCTAGCTTGCGCCCCCCTCCCCCGAGATTAAAAGTTTAAAAAACTAATAATACCATGATATGTATTTGGTACACCATATGAAATTCTGAACCCCTTATCTATTATATTTCATATCGATATTCCTATTATTAGAGTCGAGTTGTAATAAATACATCATGATAAAGTAAAGGTTAGATGAGGCCGTACGAGCTGCCAAGACGAACAGCCCAGTGGTCGACCAAATGAGGTAACCGTCCCAGAAATGGTGAAGAAATCCATAAAATGGTATTGGATGACCGTCGACTCTATACGTCCTTTCAAAAAATGCTGTATATCGCATATTTTTGTTGAAAATTTGAACATGAGAAAGCTGTGCGCAAGATGGGTGCCGCGTTTACTCACAATGAAACAAAAACAGCGTCGTGATGTTCCTATCGGGTATTTGGCGATGTTTCACATAAATAAGGCCGAGTTTTTGCATCAATTCAGGATGAAACATGGGGACCCTCAACTGACCCGAGCTGTTCATTGGTCCCATTATTAGCGATCATACCAGCCCGCTCAACAAAAGTGCATAACAAGATGAAAAAGATTTTGTAACTTAAAACTAAAAAACTAGCTAAGATAGCAGCATGGAGCCCTGAAAAAGTGACCTTAAGGTCTGTGTGTCTAATCGGTCCGCTTTTCGGACCGCTGATATGACGAATGAGCGCCTCGCAATCGGACGCCATACCCGAACATGTCTACAGAACGATTACGAACTGCGTTTTGCGCCCCAAACTCAGTTGCTCCTGTGGTGGGCGCCTGCTTTGCCACCCCCTAGTTACCGCCCTGACTGGATTGGATAAGATGCACCGAAACCGTCGAAGATGGTCAGAAAAAATAAAGATAGATGTCCAAGATTTTCATTTTCAACTACGGACAGAGAGTGGCCCCATATTGTGTGATTTTACGATGACGAAGAGTTCCTTATTCAAGCATGACCAAGGCTAACTCGATGATGTCTTCTCTCGGACAAGAACACAGAGTTTATTTACTCCTGAAAAAAATGTACACAGCCCTGAACTATTCTGAACAACTGCACAGAAGCGGTTCGACATTGATTTAATTCAGAGAATTTAATCTTTTAATTGTCTCACTTTTCAGATTGATAATTGCACCCCTTCTGTCGGAAAGGTGTTAGTTCGTTTGTCATCGGCGCCGGGACAAAGGAGCACTCGGCGTTCCTAATGACCCCTTGATGCGGCCTACGCGGCCGAATAAGGCGGCGGTCGGGGGCTGTCGCAGCGGCGAAGGCAACGAAATGGGTGCTCAAGACGTTACAATATTTTTACTACTATTTTCATAATTGATGTGATCGTCAACAATTTATCTCAATAATGTTTTCCAATTATTCTTCATACACGACATTCTTCATTTCATCGATGTTCGATCTTCGACGAATCAGGCACAAGGTGCATATAATTAATAATGGAAGAATTTCATTCTGAGACATCCAATTACATGCTATCTATGTATTTAGAACGCGTGACTAATGCAATATGCTCGATCTGATTTTGCTCATGGCATCATCAACGATGAGCTTGATAATTTTGGCATAATAATCGATGGTAAAAATATAATATGCATGTGATATTTCAAGATATTTTAAGCCTGATTATTTAACCTTTTCGCTGCGTGAATGGCGAGAGATGTTGATTGAAAACGAATTGTCAAATTAATATTTACGACGAGTTGAGCTTCGAATATGCAGATTGCGAAATTGAATGGGAATATTTTACGATCGTTTTATGATAATAGGCATACGTTTGATGTTGGAAGAATTTATGGTGTCCGTCGAAGGCCCTCGATGGACAAGTTGGCTTCTTCAAGTAATTGGGCGTCAGTGGAAGCAGCTGCAGTAACGGTCGCATTCTAGCTGCTTCTTGTAGGTGTTGCCAAATCGCCAACACTTCGTAATCTTAGCACATAAATCGACTTACAGATCCAAAAGTCAACAACCTATTCAACAATCCTGCACTCGCTCCAATGCTGAAGAACATGCTCACTTGCGAAAACCACATCTACATATTGATGAGCGCCACCGACGATTTTTGGGCAGTAACCCCTGAACTGCACCACTAGGTGTTCATCAACGCGTGAAGTCTTCCGCATCAATTCTCTTCTGCATATGAATTCAACTAATGAAAAATTGCCACAACCATACTGATACATCGTTAAATAGCGATGTCTGCAGAAATCGTCCATGAATCCAGCTTCAAAGCTTTACAGCTGCGAGCGAACAGAACTCTCGATATCATCGTTCATATTGCAAAATATCGGTTTATTTTGGGTGTCGTTCGGAAAACGTTTTGGTACCCTTCCAAGTCTTTGTTGATAGAATTGTGTTGATTTTGCTTTTAGAATATGATTGGCATTCCCAATTTTTTACTCCACGTTGAGAATAACAAATCTATCACAAACATAGCTTATCGTCACATCCACCATAAAGAATATATGTACCTATAAAATTAAAACTAATTAGGCGTTTTTGTTAAACTTTCATATATTTTTGACAAATTTTATCCCAAAAAAGTAATTTATTTACGCAAAAACTTTAGGTATATCTAATCAACAATATTATAGTGAAAAACCTCTCAAAAATTCAGGCTGGTCGATCAAGTCCCAACTTAGGTCGTTTTTGAAAATGTCAGGTTCGAGATAATCTCATTAAACCCATTGATGCACAATTACCGTCAAATACCGTCATGCGTCAGCAGATAATACCTGCTAGTTGCGCCAGATAAATCCATGCATACCGTCTTCGCCGACACTTCAAATATTATCTCACATTGAAAAAACTCATCAAAATGAAAACAAACTTAAGAGCCTCAAAAACTCTCAAACTTTTTTTTGTCTCGGTTTTTTGTCTCGGTCCGGTCAAATATTCTTTTCGCAGTTTCTTGTGTAAGAATATTTGATCGGACCGGGATCAGAGCGAGATCGAACCGGCACCATAGTGTGGATTGGGCCTTATTCGTCATTGAAACAATATAGAAATTCTCGATTATTTATGGACTATTTGCAGACTGTCGACGTCCTCTGGACTGATAAGACGAAACTGCCGTCACTTAAATCCTGTATCCCATAAACACATGTCAAGTGCCATTATTAATATCTATGCGCTTGCACTTATGAATGATTAAATTAGAACAAACACAATTTTTCGCTAATTTAAATAGCACTTTCTTATCTAATAAGTCGTTATTATAAAAGGCAATGCTCTAAGTACGCCACAATAAAATGCAGATTAAAAATCGCAATGAAAATTGTGCGAAAAGGCGTATTTCTCACATTAAAACTCATTGTTCTGAATTTGCACAAAGGGCTCGCACCCTAAGCTGAAATTCCCCATATCACATGTCGATCGACCCCATACATATAATTTCATTGTCGTTGCTATCAATGTAGACATTAAATTTAATCCAATGATACATAGATGACCATCAATGCCAAAATAATTGCGGAAATTTATGCAGGACACGATGCCTCATTACATATTGATAATCCCCGATGAAAACGTCGGCATAGAAAGTTGCCAACAAACAGATTAAACCTAGCACTTAAAACGATCAAATATGTATTAACAAGGATGGCAATGTTTGTTTTAGGCACGCCGGTATACAAATTCCATTATCCAAATGATGATCCTTATTGGATTAAAATTGTTAACATTACTAAAAGACCCATGGATATTGACGGTATATACTATGCATAAATGATAGAAGGATGATAGCTAGGTCGAATCTATTTCAACGCCTCAATCGACATATAATAGGCGTTTGACACGAAGAAAACCTTGTCTATCCATAAATTATCAAACATTTATAACGTCGTTCAAGTGTTCGCTGCGGCTTTGCTCGGTGGCACGTATTCGGGAGGTCCGATTTTCAATGACTGTCGCATAAATCTGCCTGAATTTGCTGGACGGCGTTCGTTATGCTTAGGGAATCCAATCCCGAGCCAAAATTTCGATCCCGGGATTTCGGGATTGAATAAGATGATCCCGTGACCAGTCTCGGGATCCCGGGATCGGGATATTGAATAGTTTAAGAAATTACATTAAACTATTATTTTAAAAATATGCCCGAAGTAACATTAAACATCGAGTGTTTCGTCATTTAGTCTGGATTTGAATTTGGTAGCCAGGCAACCTGCTGCTGAAAATGCACCCTCAGCCTCCACAATTGTTGGAGGTATCGTCATCAGATGTTTAAATGCTAGAGTTGATAACCAGGCGAGGCCCCATTTTCGTATAACATCATCAATGTGACTGATAAAATTCCTCCTGCTGAGACACGGAGTAAAACTCGCAAAATTCCCGATTTCTCGACAAATTATTTATTTCAGTCGCTGCAGATGAATACTTTTATATTATAATACTTTGATGTGATTCGTAGTTATATTACGGAGGAATATGAAAATTCTGAACCCCGTATCTATTATATTTCATATCGATATTCCCATTATTAGAGTCGAGGTGTAGCAAATACATCACCGGTAGGGAAAGATTAATATAACAATTTGAAAAAACATATATGTTCTGAATATATGTATACATAAATTAGATAGTTACTGCCCCTAGGGATCGCTTAAGCTCGCCAATTAGTAGTTACGCCACTGTTTCCAAGCGTCCAGATTTCGACGAGAATGTCTCGATTTTATTAGCCTTCAACGTGTTGGTGAAATGTACGATTTCTGTTTCTGTTTCTATTGGGACCTCTTATGTGCCCCGCTGGGTTTTCTCGCTCATAGGTTGAGGACGAGGAAGATGCTTCAATGTGTGCTCAGCGTCTTAGTCGTTCAGAATCCTCTTTTTACAGTATAACGCTTGTCACATATCCGCACACCGCGTTCCATGTCTTGGCATTAGTTAGCATCATGGAGATCATGTTGCTGGGTGTGAGTGAATTAGCTTCAAGCTTCTCCCGCAGTACGTTCTTCTCTGTGCTCCAGGTCGGGCTCAGTTCCAGTTCTATTCCGCACTGGTGGCATTTCGGACCAGCCTCCTTTTGAATTTTAAACAGGTAGCTACCATAACAGCTGTGTCCAGTGAGTGCCTGGGTGAGATGGCCGTGTTTTCTGGATGCCCAGGTCTTCATGTCCGGAATGAGCTGATGTGTTCATCGGCATTTGGCGGAGCTGTCTCATCGGGCCTGACATTCCGCCATGATGTGCTGCCTGGCACTCTGTCTGGTTTCTCCAGTGTATATAGCTTTTCTTTCCGTTGCGAGCAGGTCAATTGGCGGTATGGCAGTCAGTGCCAGGACTGCGTCTTCTGACACTTTGTTGTAAAGTCTTCTACGGTTAGACTTAGGCCTCCGATGTTAGGCATCAACCTAGCTAGATCTTCCACAATACTAGCCGCCTTTGTTGCGGCCTTCTCCGTATGTGCAACAAAACGGAGCGTATCGTCAATTTCCATCCCCAAGTAACGGATGGATCTTGAGAACTTGATCTCACAGCTCTCGATACTCAGCCAGTTCCTGACCCTCCTCAGCGTGTCCTTGCAGATTATTTCCAGGTATTCCGTACTAGTACTAGTACTAGTATTGCTATATCGTCGACGATGATGACTATTTTGGCGCCCTCCGTGAGCGGTGTTCTCAATAGGCCATCGTACATTGCATTATAGGCAAGAAGTTGTCTATCATCAATCTACGATACTCGCAGTTGGCTGTTATGAAAATTACAATATCGTCTTGGAAGAAGTACAGAACCAAAAGAAGAAGTGTCCACCAAACCAAAATCCACAGCAAACGGTGATTTTCTCAGGATGCATTTGGTGCCGGTGTATATTGTGTGGATTGTTATCCCAAATCTGACAATTTTGTTTGTTCGCATATCTATTTATCCAAAAATGGGCCTCATCGCTAAAAAATTGGAAAATTTGAGTCCATTTCCAATTGCTTTTTTAATTGACAACACTTGATTTGGATATATTTTGTTTTTGCATCTAATGCGGATTTGGATGGAGACAATAGTGTGCGAATGTATCAGCAAAAACCCCAAAACGTATATACCGTTTTTGGAAATGCTGTTAATATTTCAAATCAAATTTGTATGGTAACGATTCAGAATTCGAATTTGCAAATATTTCATATGAAAATGTCATCGATTCGTAGTTATTAGAAAGCCAATTTAGCTTAAACGTGTCCATTGTACATCATCGCGTATTTACATTTCCCCAAGCTGGGGTTGGAACCATACGAATTTAACAGCATTGTATAGGGAACATAGCTCCCTTATATTGAGATAGAATCATTGGATGTGTTATTCAAAGGTTCCTGCAAAGGACAGGCGCTGCCAAAACGTTGCACATGCGCTTTTGGCGAAATTGCCTACCCTCAAACAAAGGGTTGGTTTCATTAGCGACATTGGCAGAGGACGAATACACTATTCAATACATGTATCTGTAGATGAGTACTGGTAGTAAATTAATTGGAGATGTTTGTTACTAGACGGCAATGGCCTCGGGCCGATTGTTTTGGAGGTTCTGCAATTCGTTCTCGAACAAAGAAAGTTGAAGCGAGAGGTCTCACGCAGACTCATTTAAGCCCACTCCCTCAGGGCACCTTCTAATATTAAATCCGATTGCATCTTGGCCTATTCGCCAATAACGGTAAAATAAATAGCAGACGACTACAACGCAGACTGAACGACTGATCCGACGTAATATTTTGGCCGTATGATATCACTAGATTATCAGATTTAGCAAAGAATAATGTTGCCCAAACTCTAAGATAGAAAGATACAAAACCCCAGGTTCTTATCGAGTTGGATTACTAATGATGGAACATAAGGTTTTCTATTCTGCAAACTAGACAGCCAGAATCTGTAACATTGAGAAAACAAGAATTGTGTATATGTGAATATGATATAATCAACAAAGTCAGCAAAAATGAATATTTAAGCGTCTTCCACGGAAGCACTGACAGAATGATGGATTGACCAATAGTCATAGTTTAATTTTGTAATAAAAATCTATCTAATCATTAATGTTTTAGATGTTCATATCGTCATTAACGCATTCCGGCCGCATACTTAAAATTCGTGCGTTTTAGTTTGAGTTTTTGGTGCATAAAAAATGTTTTTCAAGCTTCGTCGTAAGATAGTCAAAACCATTGAAACTATGCTTATTTTTGGCTCTGATATTTTATATCTGATTCCTAAATATTAATTTTACAATCCACACAAGTATGTATAAAGTTCATGGATATCAATATTAATTTTGTTTCTATAACATCGGGTTTATGACCGAAATATCGGATAGAAGAATAATTTAAATTTTTATTTTACCTCTCAAATAATTACTAAGCCCTAAGGGTACTCATTTTTTAACCTAATTAAATATATATATATACATATATTAAAACATATATGCAGTAAGTCATTGTGAAGGCATTCAGTAAATTTTGATATTTTGATTTGAAATTCGTTAAGATAATTATTGTCAAACATTTCAGACTTATGAAAGAAGGAGGCTAATGTTTATATAAATGAATATCCTATCCAACACTTATGAATGTTATACAGCGTGATATTATTATGCATATAAGTGAAAGGTCAAAAATGAGTATAATTTAAGCTTTGAATGTTTTTAAGTCGGTAGCCCCATGTGGGACCGCCGAAATGTTAAAGGTCCATGATAAATTTCGCATGTACCCAAAACAACGCAATTCGCCACTGAATATATTTAGATTGAATCCGTTTAGTCGTTGCTTTCAATTTTGTGTCTACAGTACTTGGATTTTATTTCAGCCATATACACGCTGAAGGAATTTTATGATTTCGAACGCTGCGAAGAGATATAAACTATTACGTGCTTGAAACGAGGATAAAATGGTGTCTTTCCGGTTAATCGGATCACACAGGGTGTCAATGTGATCCTTTTAAGCATTTGTCCCAATTATACGACATTTAAACTTTACTCGATTAAACAGTGTGGCCCAAATATGTGGATTTCGTACTGTAGGAATATGTAGAATCAAGTTGCTGTTAAAAGTCCCCATTACAAATAATACGACTAAGTTAAATCGATAAATAAATCTATTTAGTTTGTGCTTGCTTAAAATCCAGGGTCGTAACAAGGGCGTAGCAAAGCAGGCGTCCGCGGGCGCAACTGGGGTTGGGGCGCAAAACGCAGAATACCGCTACTCATTCAGCAGTCCGAAAAGCGGACCGATTGAGCATACAAACCTTATGGCCACTTCGTCCTCTTTTAGGGCGTTTTGCGACATTTTCGTTGTTAAATGCGTATCCCATTTGAACTGTACGATCGCAGAAGTCCCTCCAGAGGTTAATTTACATAGGTGGCTTGCGCCAAACGAAGTCGTGAGCGAGACTAGATTTCCCCCTATCCATAAAACTTACTTAGAGGCCACTCAAAATTGAGAATGAGCGTGTCCTCACGGACATAGTTATTAGATTCGGCTTTACACCTTGCTGTGCACTTTTGTTGAGTAGGCTGGCATTATGATGGGACCAATAAAAAGCTTGGGGCGGTGGAGGATCCCCATATTTCTTTGTCTCATATGTGAAGTAATACAACCGCGTTTCATCCATTGTTATGAATCGACTAAAAACTTGGTTATATTGCTGTGAAACTTTGCCAAACGCTCGATTAAACCATCTTCACGGCGTTGTTTTTGTTTCAATGTGAGCAAACGCGGCACCCATCTTGCGCACAGCTTTATCATGTCTAAATTTAAATGTTCAGCACTTTTTTAAATGCTTACCATAACTGCTAGCTCGCGCATTTTTTATCGACGATCATCCAATATAATTTTGCAGATTTTTTTCACTACACCTGCGATTTTTTTAATTCCAGAATTTACACTCAGACTGCTCTAAATATTTAAATTAGGTGAATATGATTTCATAAAAATAGATTAAATCAACTTTTTCTTGGATCGCGTACCGCTCATTCGTCATATCAGCGGTCTGAAAAGCGGACCGATTGAGCATACAAATCTTATGTCCACTTCGCTCCATTTTCTATGCTCTGTACGATCTAGGCGCTAAGTTAGATTCTTGCCACGGGCGCTTCTACGGCTAGTTACGGCTCTGTTAAAACCAATATAACCATGGAATAACCTCAGGTGATACATAGTAGAATCAATCAGGGATGACGATCATGTTTGATCATTCAATTCAAACATTCTCTTCGCTTTGCACTTGATATTTGCTTATTTAGACCATCAGCAAACACGCATTCCACAAAACCACTAAAAAAGGGGACTTAGCTATTGAAACAGAGAAACGGCCCCAAAGGACGGAAGAATTTACAGTAAGTTAATTGTACTTTACCTATATTATTTGAAAAAGTGCAAACAATAAGTTGGCAAAGTTTTATCGCAATCGAATGAACGGTATGGCAGCGCATTAAATACGGACAAACAAACATTGATTTTTATCTATTAAACTATGCCTATGTTACTCGCGAAATCTTAAGCAATAAGTGGACGAAGTTTTATCGCAACCTGATGAACGGTATGGCAGCGCATTTCGAACGAACAAAACCCAATTCATTTTTATATATTAGAATACCATTTAAAATGAGTTTCGTATCACAATTGTACCAGAAAATAAATAAAGGCAAAAGTAATTAACTTAATTTTTTGTTTTAGTGTTTGTACAATGTAAATCGGGAAATGATACAGTCTATCAAGCTTTCAACGTTGCGGATATTAATAGCACTTTTCGAAACCTGAATATTTGTACTACTGACATTTGATTTTTTGTCCACAAGTAGTTTAGGTTAATTATTATTAAATAATCGTCGTCTACTTTTGATACGAGATGGATAGAGCTTCAGAAGACATGGCTAAAGTTGTAGCGCGGGAACTTGATTGAAATATCTTAACTTTCAAAGCATACAAAACAATAAAATGGGAAAGAATCTGCTTTGTAGGAATATGAATAATGTCGTTTCCTACCTCATTATAAACAAGGATTGCAAACAGTGATCACTATTGGCCCATTGATGACTTCAAAATGCTTGAATATGAATAATTTCTATGCGTCAGGGTATCGGTGTTTAACTTTATAGTGCATTTTGTTTACACGTTATAGCGATCAAATAAGAGAGAAGAAGATGAACAAATTTCTGTTCATCAAAAACACCGTAGCAGCCAAAGGATTAAAATGGATTCAAAAAATAATTGAGCTGACAGAATATTAATAAGATTAAATTCAAAGTGACTTAAAGTACTTTGGAAGCACATGTCAGAAAAAGTCTCAGGTGAAAAGTGGATTTTGGATTCATTAGTGTTAAGAGTTCTTCGATGGATGCAACGCGGCAACGTGGTCTGCTTGACCTTGGCCAGGATTTGCGCACCAATCAGGAACAACTCCTGTCAAGACAGTGGATGCAGAGGCTTACAAGCCATTTCCAAGAAAAGATGCAGCATCTTCGATATACCAAATATAAGGAAAATTCATGAAAAAAACATGTCCATTTCTTCATTTCCAAGAATAATAGCACACTCACTGCTCTATAATAGATTCTGAGCCGACCGATTCGCTGAAGAGCATTCCAAGAAAGTCTTTCTTGGAATATGCTTAGACAACTTGAAATTGATTCTCGATACAAAACGAAGTGTAAATGTTAAGTTAAAGGTTTTCACTTATGCTTAATTTTGTGCTATTCTTATGTATATGCATTGATGATGTCGACAAAACATGCTAGAAACTAAAGTGTGCTCATGGTCTCAGTCTTTCATTGATAGGAGTATCACAACTAATATAATTTGGAAGTTTAGTAAAAGAACTAGACACATTTTTAATGATGTAATCTTATCATCAACCAGAAGTAAATGACATAGTCTACTAGTTCAAATGTTACTAGCTTTTCAATAAAATTCACAGACAATTCTAGGATACATTTCTTGAACGTCAAATAAGTCTTCATTCCAGCCTTTATGCGAAAAAGAGGGTGTGGATTCCATAAACCTTTCATACAGAAAGATCTTCTCAATAAAATCAACACGGTTATCTCGAGTAGCTTTTCATTTCCTTCCATTGTGAAAGATCTGAAGAATGAGTATTCAAATGGACACGAATAGCTTCACTGTAATGAAGATGATATCTAGTACATCCATATTTGCTGTCATATTTAGATATGCTAGATATCATCTTCTAGAATTGTTGATTTATTAATGATTTTTAAACGTGCTTGTTTATCATTCATATTAGTTTCTTGGGTTTGAAATGAGTATGTGTGTTTGACTATCGAGATATTTTGTATTGTGTGTGGCCCCCATTGTGCCAATAATTACACAATGGGACTAATAAAGCGGAACAATCTTGATTGACAGAGAACAAGGCCAGATGATGTGATCTACATGCTGTATAGGGTCTTTAAATAAGGACGCTCCATCCATCCATAGTATCCTGAGTATTCATATCATCCAGTTTAGGCCAAAAGAAGTTGCTTGAGGTATCGTTATCAGATATTTAAATGCTGGTTAAATATCTAAGTAAAATTCCTTTCTGCTGAGACACGGACTAAAACTCAAAAAATTCCCGATTTTCCGACCAATTATTAATTTCCATCGCTGCAGATGAATACTTATATACTATGATACTTTGATGTGATTCGTAATTATATTACGGAGCAATACAAAAATTCTGAACACCGTATCTATTATATTTCATATCAATATTCCCATTATTAGAGTCGATGTGTAGTAAATACATCACCGGTAGGGAAAGGTTAATATAACAATTTGAAAAACATATATGTACTGTATATTTGTTTACATATATGTATACATAGATTAAACAGTTACTGCCCCTAGTCGTCGCCTAAGCTCGCCAATTAGTAGTTACGCCACTCCAGGGATTCACGAGCACCTAAAACTGTCTGAGATCCCGGGATTGGATTCCCTACCCCAGACCAAAACCCACACCAAAACATTACCTTTCTTGTGATACATTGTATGCTGGTGTATCTTGTATCGACTTTTAACCTTCAAAAAATGACAATTTTGCTTGGTCACACATCTATTCATCTAAAAATGGGACTATTGAACGACCCTATAGTAAATTATTCTTTGAGTCTAGACTGCAGACTGTGAAACTTGATCGCTGGCGTCTTGACTGAATCAATTTGACTGCAAAAGTAACGCAACTCATCGTCTGAAAAATATGAATTGAAAATATGCACGCCACTGAAGATCTTGGTTCGAAGCATCCCAGACTTGGCTCGGTTTTGCAACAATGCATGTGACACTGCATCAGTAAAATATTAGTCGTGGGAATGGTTTCAAGGTTAGCTAACCTCAACCGGTTGTTGAATGAATAATTTATTTGCAATAAAATGCAGCTATAAGCAACCTTTTTTCAGTTATAGCTCCCACACAATCCGTTAAAGCAAATTTTATTTTTAGAAAATTAAGCACTCTGCTTTCATGCGTTAAGCTGTACATGAAATGTTTAAAAATATTGTACAGGCAAGTATCTAGCTTGCGTCTCGTAACTTAACTTAAGATAGGTAGCCATGTCGGGGGGTACGTATATACCATCGAAAATGCCGCAAAAAGTCCTAAAAGAGGACGGAGTAGTCGCGAGGTACGTGTGTCCAACCGGTCCGCGTTTCGGACCGTTGACACGATAAACGAGAGCCTCGCGATCGGACTTCATACTCGTTCAATATTGTTATCTTTATTTTAGTGCCGGCTTATGCCGGTTGGATTTATTAAACCACTCTTTAGTGACCGGGTCGTTATTCAACGTTTTGCGCCCCAAATCGAGTTGCGCCCGTGGCGGGCGCCTGCTTTGCCAACCCATTGTTACGACCCTGCTTACATACATACATATTTTCATGGGTCATACAATACTTGACGTGCAAGCGTTATTACATGCTTATATTGAAGCTTTCTATTACAAATTTATATTTCAGTACAAATATTGGAGTCCGATAAATGACCAGCAAACAAAGGCAGGATTGAAGCTTGAAATTGTCGACTAAATTGCTTTTAATGAGAAACGTTTCCAATAAAATTCCGTCTCACTCACTATAAAAGGCTATTGATTTTTTCAGACTTACTGGATATCAAATCTATTGTTGGTGTTCATTCGTGACAAAAGTATAATAAATGATAATCTCACGAATCTGCAAGAAAACAAGTGATTCGTTTAGTTAGTATAACATCAAAATTATAGTATTATTACATGCATAAACCACTTTATATTATATTATTAAATTTATAACCAACTAGCTGGTACCCGACGCGTTGCTGCCACAGAAGTAATAAATGAAAGAGTTATATTGTTTAATTAGCAATATATGAAATAATGAAAATTATTTTATTTTGTTGGTTTTATTATAAATATGAACAAACATACAAATATTGATTTTTATATATATGATCTACTGTAAGTTAATTGTACTATACTTATATTATTTGAGAAAGTGCAAACAATAAGTTGGCAAAGTTTTATCGCAATCGAATGAACGGTATGGCAGCGCATTAAATACGGACAAACAAACATTGATTTTTATTTATTAGACTATGCCTATGTTACTCGCGGAATCCTAAGC
Organism: Stenopsyche tienmushanensis; assembly: GCA_008973525.1. NCBI lineage: Eukaryota > Metazoa > Arthropoda > Insecta > Trichoptera > Stenopsychidae > Stenopsyche > Stenopsyche tienmushanensis. The sequence goes on from WACJ01000026.1 coordinate 1,251,698, forward strand.
AATAAGTGGACGAAGTTTTATCTCAATAACAAGAACGGTATGGCAGCGCATTTCGAACGAACAAAATCCAATTCATTTTTATATATTAGATTATTAATATCATCCCAAGCTTATCCATTTATCCTGGTCATCTAAATGCTTATTGTCTTCATTATCTTTTTTTTTTGCTCCACTTCATTCTCTATCTGGTAGATGATACTATGTAGTTAAGATCATAAAGAATAAACTCATCGACGATTTATCGACGTTGGCACTTTTTGCAAAAGTTGACAAAGACGATATATCGACGTTCGACACTAAGAGGATTAAGAGCGCATATTTTCATCAGATGCAATGTAAATGAGCTTCAAAACTGTGCCGATTTATCAAAAAATTCCAGATGAGGAACGACTTAATTTTGTGATTGTAGTCCGATAAATTAAATTTGCTAACCCTTTGCTGTCCTTAAAAATTCGAATGTAATTTTTTTTTAAAATCAAATCTAATGTAAAAAATAATTTAAATAAATGTTATGGTACACTTTCGTGAAATTTGAGCTCCTACTGATTTATGGCCAATAGAAAAATGTGTATTCGGAATATAATCATCATTATTGATAACATCATCCATTAGTAATTGGAGGAGATTATATTAAATGTAAATCTGAATTATCCTGCTACTTTCAAATTCATTTATATCAGTTTTTTTTTAATACAAATTTGATATTTTTTTGATAATAATTCAAGCTGAAATGAAGCTGTTTTTAAGTCTCCGCGCGCCAAAAATTAATCTATCAAAACTCAATCTTTCTCATCTCATTGTTTATAAAATACAGTATAAATAGTGTAATAGATCGTATGTACATTCCTATCTAAACACGAGGAGTAAAAATATTTTGCCCTGATTGAACTGTTTTAATACGAAGTGGCGTTATATCTTTGCGAGAATTTTATGCCAAAAGTGCGTCGTAGCGATATATAGACGTTGAACTACAATCAAAAACTGTCACTTGGCATGATGGCATATTTTTTATTTTACTTGTTTATATATTATTGTGTGTGTTATAGTTTCATATAAACATCGATTAACGCTCAGATGTGTCATTAAAATAATACAACAGTCATAGAAAAATTGATTCGTGCATCTAAAAGGGTGTCAATCAGATATTATCTATATATAAATTTAAAATTTTCTGCATATTTAAAAATTGCACCCAACCCATACATTGCGAACCACAGCCACAAAACATAATGGGCGATATGCTTGGTTTCCTTATCCTTCTAAATAATCGCATAGTGGCATCATCAGATATGTTCGGACTGACGTAAGACATTTTGCTGCAACATATGGGCTCTATCAGGCTATGTTTACTCTGCATTACCAATATAACGCTAAATGATGCACTAGAATTAGGATCAGATTGGAAGCATTTATTATTTTTTTGCATTTCAATACCAAATAATACGCTTAGAAGAGAAAATTACGTGGAGATAATTTGAGGATAAAGATAGCTGATGAATGAAGAAATATCTTCAATAGGGAGTAAGATTGTCAAGGATTACTAGGAAGGCGGTTACTGTTGCAAAAAAATACTATGATAGAAAGTGTTTAGATGCTATGTTGCTTCCGTGACCGTAGAAAATGCCGCAAAAAGCCATAAAAGACGACGGAATGGCCATAAGGTGTGTATGTTCAAATGGTCCGCTTTTCACACCGCTGCTATGACGAATAAGCGCCTCGCGATCGGATGCCATACCTGTATATTTTTTCAGAACGATTATAAACTCTCATTATGAAACGAAGTTGTCTGAAGAAGACTGATCGGGTGGATTGTTTAAATTTTACAATCGATCGAAAATAGTCTAGACAACTTAGTATATTTTATAAAAACGGACAGATTAAATCATTTTTGGTTCATATAAAGTACAATGGTCGAGTAAGTGAGTGGGGCGAGTCGTTTTGCGCCCCAAGCCCAGTTGTGCCCGTGGCGGGCGCCTTGTTACGGTCCTGCGTAGAGATAAATAAGAGTCAGTTGTGGAGGTCAATGTCTTTTAATGGACACGTTCATATTATTTTGCTAAAAAGATGTCGTTAGAAATTGATGACAGATGTGATGCTGACATATGATAACGTTCTTTGGATTCCATGAAGAACAGCTGCATCATGTGGATTCCAGCAATGTCACTATCAATAGCTTGATGTTACACAAATTTCGAATATGCAACCATTCGAAAATCATCTAAATCTCCGAAGCCGTTTTATCCGATTCCAAGGCAATAACGTATCTTTTCCGAGAATAAAGTCTGGATGATTAGCTCAGAGCCGAGCTTCCAATCATAAGGTGCTCGTTCTTCGTAGAAATCCGTTTTTCTTTCTCCCAAATTTCGAAATTGTGCTTAAAAAATGCCAAAACGAGCTAAGAAGGCCCTAGCGGAGGCGTTACGGTTCAAATTGCCAAATTAGAACGAACGCCCTAGATTTGCCGGCCTTTTGCTAACCTCAACCCAAATAAATGCCCATTTTTGACCTACTTTTGGGATGCTTTTCAAACAACAAAGACTTCGTCACATTCCCACTAAAGCCGTGAATTAAACAACGTTAAACAAAGGCTATCTTCTTTTCATAGCACGAAATAAAGATCTCACATAAATTTACCATTAATGTGATATCAAAATGATTAGGTTAACCAGAATTTCTTGCAATTTAAATTGCATGCAAGTTGATAGATCTTTAAAAATACATATTCGGCTTTTTGTATTTCAAATTAATCAAATGGCTAAGTAAATATGTATAAACTACTCAATTATGTCACCCCCTTTTGTTAGTTGTCCCCGAGTTATTGAACGGTTTGATCTGTGTTATTTGACTTGCAACCCTGCCAATATCTCGTGATTCAAATCGGTTCGTAAGTCTGGGATTTACCGTTTAGAATGACTTTTAGGCACAATTTTTAGCAACTTTTGACCCACTGCATAACTCAAGGGATATTTTTATCCCTTGAAATATACGGTTTTACTTTAACAATTTACGCTTATTAGTTAAATTACTAACTTCCATTTAAAAAACTAGGCCTTTTACCGCCTACATGCTGCTTAATAGTGAAATCACAATAAGAAACCGTATATATTGAGGGCCGAAAGGGAGTTGGATGCTAGAATTTGTCTCAGATCGAAAAATCGAATGCACCCAAGGGGCCTCAAGCTTAATTTGCTCCAAGGGCCTCTCAAGTGCTAAATCCGCCACTGAATATTTCCCATACAGCACATCACGCGAGGTCAACACTAGCATCAATCTGGAACAATTTGAAGAAGCTTTTATTCATAAATTCATAGGAATGAGCTAGATTAGATAAAACAAGCCGTGATTCTAGCCTGATCGTATGAAATCGGATGCCTCCAAAGGCACGTGCTGTATATTTATTATGAAATTAAGGTTGGCTTTGTTACATGAAATAGGTCACAGTAGATACTGACCCGCTTTAGCACAAACGTAAAACTGGGACAACAGATCAATGTCGATATGACCGTGTAATATACATACATATGTACATATTATGATATTGGATAAAACTGATTCCGTTGCTGCAGATGAATGCTTATATACTATAATACTTTGATGTGATTCGTAATTATATTACGGTGGAATACAAAAATTCTGAACCCCGTATCAATTATATTTCATATCGATATTCCCATTATTAGAGTCGAGGTGTAGTAAATACATCACCGGTAGGGAAAGGTTACAATTGAACAATTTAAAAAACATATATGTATTGTATATATGTATACATACATACTGCCCTTAGGCGTCGCCTAAGTTTGCCAGTTAGTAGTTATGCCACTGTTTTTAAGCGTCCAGATTTCGGCGGGAACTTTAAATATGAATGGTTTAAATCTGTTCACCAAAAAAAGCACCATAGCAGTCAAAGGATTTATAAAGAATATAGTTACATGTTTTCAATAATTTAATTTTTTTCCTCTTTCTGAAGAAACAAAAAGAAAGCTTAAATTATGAGAGTTCTTTCAAAAATATCATAAGTCGGAATGGTTCTGAAGGTAATGAAATGCTGAAGGACCCTGGTTTAAACATTGACACTGGTGTATTATCATGCAGAAACAGTAAGTCTAAGATGTCCTTTTATTGATGAATGCATTTGCAAATAATTAAGTAGTCTAATTAATTAGGTAGTCTACTGCGACTCGAATTCTAACTGCAAAATTCATCGTCCCAAAAACACAATTTCAATGAACTTTTCGAAAGATTTATGTAACATGGAGTGTATTGCGTTTCCTCTGCATATACTCAATTTTAATATGGTATACCTGAGATAGACCCAAGCTTCTTTTCATTTCATCAAACCTAAAAAAAAAAAATCTAGATTCTCATTGAACGACCTCAAGTTTGTTCTTTAAGTTTGCCTTATGAAAAGAAGTCAACATTCTTGACATCAATTTTGTCCAGTTTTCCATGGATCTCTAAGCTGCTCATACTAAGATGCTTATATTATTTACTATAAGAGATATCTATATTCACATGTCTGCTAAAATAAAGCATTTCAGTATATATATCCTAGACTTTTACAGAATGTCTAATGTTAGGATCATCTTTAATCGGCATCTCTCCACTTCAACTGTCACTTTAAAATTTTTATATGTGAAAGAGTAAAATCTCTTTGCTTAGATATGCTTAACCCTCCTGTCAATTAATGTTTCTATTACCTCCCATCAATGAAAGTGGTCTGGCTGGGTCCAGCCTACATTTTGTATGGAAATGGACGAAAAAATTTAAATTACGCATTTTTTTGTTCTTCTGAGCTTAATAACGATAGAAATTTATGAAATAGTTGTCATCAATAACTGTCTTTCCACTTTTTTTGTACTTGTCAGTTAATTCCAGTAGCATTTTTTCAACTGAGTTGACTGCTCTATGGCCTCCTCTTTACCAATATATAGAATATCTTTACAAGGATATCCATTTCCTAAATCATAGACTCGCCATCTGATTTTTAAAGACATTTGGCGTAAAAATATTTTCTGCAGTACAGGCAAAAGAAAAATATCATATTAAATATATGTTTATCCAAATATATGATACGAATCGATTTCTTAGTACAGAGTATGGAGAGAAAGGATAAAAAATTCTTACGGAACATGAAGAAAAACCTGATTTTCCATACAAATTCTATTCAAAAAAATCAGGATCTAGCCATACCATTTTAATTGACAAGTCAATTGTAATCAACAATTGACATTAATTATATTCCAATATTGACGCCAATTAAGCATTGAATGACAGATTATTGGAATTAATTATCGTAATTGATTCCCATAATCCATTGAATATTGGGATGAATTTTCATACATCTCGTCAATAGGATGCCAATTACTGTCTCAGGAGTGAGAAATTATAAATTATTCAGTTATAGAGTTGTAGGCGTCTCGGAAATTGGAAATATGACAAGTTCAAATGCTCTTGTTATAATGATTCGGATTCAAATTTCAATTAATGAATAAAATTTCACTGTGCCATTTAGGAAGTATTAAGACTTTCGTTCCGATTCGGTTCCAAACATTTGCGTCATCGGTTCAGTTACTATGTTTAAAAATAATGGTTCTCGGTTCAACTCCAGATGATTAATTATTGATTTTTTAAAATGGTTTTTATTTGTATTAAAATTTTCCATCTCTACTTCCACGTAGAGATGGAAAAATTCTCAAACACAACACTCAAATTACCTATCCAGGATTTAGAACTTCCATGGTGAAGAATGTCATCCCACGTCGATCGACATACGTGATTCCCCCCATTCCCACTACAATACGTTATCAAGCTTTAAAAACTATTTTTATATTTAATAAAGATAGCCTAGTCAACACACTAAACATCAACATTCTATATTTAATAATTTTCGTATAAAAAAATGTTAAAACAAGATAGAAACGTCCCTTAATGCTAAGACTTAATAGCTGGATCCTTGGAGGTTCAGCTTGGAGTACACAACTCTAGGAAATAAATTGAAATCTGGGAGTGCCAATCTGGGTACATAGCAAATATATAAGAAGAGATAATCTAAATACAATATTTTAATATGCTTGTTCATTCAGAATTCAATCTAAAAAATGCAATTATCTCCGTCGCGTCGTGGAGATCGTCTTCGTTGTATTTCCTCCATATTGCACAACAAGAAAAGACGTAAAATACAAAATTTAATGTGTTTTGCAACATTAATTTCCCAATGGCATTTTTATTGCTGAAAAGTCTGCCAGTGCGGGTTTCTTTGACTATTCATTCGGCGCTGAAAAATTGAAAGGGAGATAAAAATTTGATTGCTTTTTTGCTACCACCCAAACGAGGGACTTCATTTGTATCGCCACTGATATTTTCAACCAAAAATAAATAGCACTTGAGACTACTTCATAAAAAAATGCAAAATCAAAGACGCAAAGAACGAACAACAAGATTTTTCTTGGAAATGTGAGATAAAATCCAAACTGTGTTGACTCATTGTCACCTCTTGCATATCTTTGATCTATCGACGATGCTTTCAAACGAATGAAATAATTTGTGAATTAACATTATTCTGCGTTATTTATAATGCAAATATAATAATTATTCCAAAATAATATTAGATTAAACACATTATACTTAGGATTCAAATGAATAGGAATTATGATCAATGATCAGGTCATTTGGCGAGACAACAAGTAATTAATTGGGTGGCTGGTACGGAACGGTTTCCATGGACGAGATAACCCCACATAGAGATCAATAGGTTGTCAATCGTCTTCGGTTCTCTGTTTATTGTCTCGAAATTTCAATGCTTCAATATGAATTATATATGATGACACACAAATGCAATAAAATGATTGCGTAAACTGTCTTCAGACAAGAATAGCTTGTTTAAATATTGTCGAAACATTGCCATGTTTGAATTAAAAATGAAGTTTCATTAAATATTAACCGGTATAGCCATTGTTCATTTATAAACTGATCTTCTGTAGCTATATATGGGAAATTGCTGTTCAGACATTAGATGACCAATGCGCGAGGAAATCATGGAAACATTCCAAGGCCTCGATGACTTAACCGTTATTTAATTGCAGTTGAACTATGATCGTCTCTCGAAAAAATAGGATTACAACGCCCTTGGATGTCTTGAAAGAAATGACACTAAGGCCCGATCCACTTTATGGTGCCGGTAACAGTTCGATCTCGGTCTCGGTCCGGTCAAATATTCTCATACAAAAAAACGGGATTGGAACGATCCGATAGTGTGAATACTCTGATTGTTTCTTGTGTAAAAATATTTGATCGGACCGAGATCGAACCGTCAATGGCACCATAGTGTGGATCGGGCCTAAGTATTCCTTCATTATACATACACAATTATACGCTTAACCCTTTAAAAGTGAGCTAATTTAACATCATCATAAATTTAGATGCTATATTCGTATATCCGTCACTTATCGTCATACAAATCCACTTATCTGTCAGGACCGTCGCAGCGTGTATGAAGCTTGTATAAACACAGTCGATAGCACACAATATTCGGTCATTTCTTCAAGTAAACATAAACAATACACTTGACATCGATTCATTATATTATTCATATATATCTGTCTGTTCCCGAGCTCAACGTGTTAGAATGCTCTTTCTGAATCACTGGAATTCGGACACAGCTTTGCGTCTTACCTCTTTAAGGGGTTAATGTTCGCTCCAGATATAGAATTCAAAATTCAACCAATGTCCTAATAAATAAAGATTATCCAAATGTAACTCCTTGGTGTATTTTTTCCATTTGCCTAAGATGTACACCAAACATTGACTTTTTTGGGTGTAGACATCTTTCCTGAATAAAATGAGGATTTTCATATTACCTCAACGACACGTGTAAACATCATACAGTACCGGAGTGGCCATAAGGTTTGTATGCTCAATCGGTCCAATTTTCGGACCGCATTTTAAGAACAGCACACAACAGCCATTAATGAAGATTATGGTCTCTGGTATCGAAATATATTTTTATGGTAAAAAAATACTAGAAATCGCAACATATACGGCAGCCTGTATTTTTAACGGAGCATTTAAACCTATTTTAAAAATAGTATGTTTTCTCATATTTTACTCTAGCTGGAGTGTCGATGGAATTTTAAATGGCATTTATTGACATTTAAGACCTCCTTGGCAAAACACGATTGTTAATTATTGTACGATTGTGGTTCTAATTTTAGATGAATATCAGCTTTTTCTTGATGCTAGTTCGTACGTCATTCGGTCAGTATTGTATTTAGCGTACGGAGTTATAAAAATAGTACTGCAATCATACGGAAAGACCGCAAAATGTAGAAAGCACATTATTTTTGGGACAAGCATGCATCGCTAAAAATAATGTTATTTTTATTGTGCAAGCAGCTGATAAACATACCATCTATTTTTGCCAAAATTATCTAATCGGTCATTTTGACATTTGAACTTCATTGCCCCCGATTATGTAGATAAGAAAAACGTCCCAAATAAGACTTATTTGGATCGTTATACGCGAATCGAGTACTTACGGGAGTATAAGAAAACGTGCGTTCATATACATATATTCAAAAAATAACCTAATGGAATAAAAGTGCTAAAAAAGTACAATGTAAATAGATCAGGCTATTTTTTAAATAAATTATCACGTTTGTGGTTATTTTGTGGTGAAAACTATTCTTTTGCATGTGTAAATATCTGAGATATCGTTTCCGTTAAAGCTATTTAATCAATTTTAAAATAATCAAATTAAAATATGCAAGTGAAATTTCGCTTAATTTTCTAATTTAGATAATTTTGGATGTTACTTTTTTTACAGCTTTAATGACCACTTAGGATGGTTTTCTCAATAACGGTTCAATTGACTTCATAATTTAATCCCACAACACTGATTGACTCTATCCGTTTTTATAACATCGTCTAATTCCTCTTTTCTTCATTATCGCTTAAACATTGTAAAATTTAAACAACCCACCCGATCAGTCTTCTTCGGACAACTTCGTTTCATAATGAGAGTTTGTAATCGATCTGTAGACATGTTCAGGTATGGCATCCGATCGCGTGGCGCTCATTCGTCATATCAGCGATCCGGAAAGCGGACCGATTGGACACACAATCTTTGTGACCACTCCGTCCTCTTTTAGGGCTTTTAGCGGCATTTTCTATGAGCTATATGATTGCAGAAGCAACGTAGCACTTAGAAACTTTCTATTTCAGTATTTTGGGACTATATTTATACAAATATTATTTTAAAATATTACATATATAATAGTATTAGTTTTGAGGGGTGAAAGTTAGATCCCCTTTTTCATAAAATCTTTGTGGTCGAGTAATTTTTCACTGTTTTTCCAATGGAAAAATACTTAATTACATTATAATATTCTTTCAATAGTCAGCTTTTTTTTCAAAGCACTCATTATAATAATTTTTAATTATAATACGACCTATTTTTATATGGACAACACAATTGACAAAACCATATATTTATAGCTAGCATAATGCCAACATAGCATTTAAACAATATAAAGGGCATGTAAGTATATTACATCCAAGAGGCAACCATGAGTGCTGTATGGGAAAAAAATCATTTTTCATTTTTTTATGGACTTTCGTTCCGGAAAGAAATAACGGTTTTTCTGGTTTTGGGTTCAGTACTTATTTGTTTTTATTTGTATTAAAAAATATATTTTTTATTCCTTCTTTTATAATAAGTATTCTATATGAATAATGTTGTAGAATTTCTGCTTCTGCGTAAGGGCTATGAATTTAATATTTATTTATAGAAATGTCCTTTTTGCATATTAAATTTAGAGCTAGAAGTACATATATAATATTATAATTTATTAATCGAAAGGATACTGATTTGACACTTATTGGATTGAATTGAACAAATCTGGGAGTGCCAATCTGGGTACCTAGACAAAATATAATACATAAAAATGACTTATTTCGCGTAAAACGTATACCGAACCGAAAAAACCGATATTTTCGAATCGATTCAGGTCCGGTAAAAATAACGATTTCATCGGTTATACCAACTATGTACTCCCATTTACATCTATAATTGCAACTATTTACTTTCATCGTATCGCAATTTATATTCTCTATTTTTTATTCGAGTTTGCCATAAAATATTGATTATTTCCTCATTCTTAGGGGGGTTTTTTGCTACGTTTTACACATAGGCCCTATGTTCTAAGTGTCAGGGTTGCCAAAAAAAATATCACAAAACATTTTATGTGACTTTGGAAAAATAGAAGTAATTTTCTTTAAGCCTTTTTCATTTAGAAAAATACATTGCAAAATACAAAAACATTTTTTTCGTACTATTAAAGGTGAAAATGTGTGTATTTTTTCAAAATGTTGAAAAAAAAATCTAATTCGACAACCCTGACACTTAGGACATTGGGTCTATGTATGAAAACAAAATACCCCCTTTAACATTAAAAAAAATGTCTGTCCATGTGCAAAACACCTGTATATCCATAATTGATATTTTTTAGAACTAGATCATCAGTCTCAGAACTAAGGCCAGATCCACACTATGGTGCCGGTAACGGTTCGATCTCGCTCCGATCCCGGTCCGATCAAATATTCTTGCATAAGAAACAATCAGAGTATTCACACTATCGGATCGTTCCAATTCTGTTTCTTGTATGAGAATATTTGACCGGACTGAGACCGAGAGCGAGATCGAACCGTTACCGGCACCATAGTGTGGATTGAGCCTAATAGTTCGTTTTACTTATATTTTGGACTGTTTTTTCCCCAATTAAACATCCTGATGATATTCGCTTTAACTGCCTCAACTGTCGCGTCAGACCGTTAAAATTAACACCCCTTCATTTTTTTAGTCACGCCAGTATCCTTATAAAAGGAAGTTAAGCCCCTCATTGTTTTAAGACTGCTGATAATAATACTAATATACAGTATTCTTAACCCTTCGGATACTAAGCAACGATATATTATCGATTGAGAAACTAACAAGGATTATAAACAATGATCGCTATTGAGCCATTCATGAATTCAAATGCTCGAATATGAATACATAGTTTCTGTTTGTCGTTGTATCAGTATTTAACTCTGCCAGCTCCACCGCAGCGTGTAGCAAGCTTGGTAATTCGTTCATTTCTTCAGAATATTTTTTAATGTACAAGTTGCATGGTATCTATTTTCTATCGTTCAGATATTTTTGCCTATTAATATGCTGCGAAAATAAAAGGACAGGGTTAACGTGCAAGCCTTCCAGTTTACTTCTGATGGATTTTGCAAAGGAGTGTTGATATTCGGCTAATGACGCCACTCCTGAACAGTCAATGGGAATAAGAAAATTGCTCAACGATAAGAATGATGCGAGTATCTTTATTATCAAAACAAACGCCTGCTTTCAAGACAACACGAACGAAAGTCGTCTTATCATTTCAGTTAATTATACCTAAATTTTATGACAATTAAAAGATTCTTTAGAATACGATTTTTTGTTGAATATTAAGTATGAACATATACGAGTTCATACTGAGACAGATTGAGATTCAAGACACCCGTCTCTGTCTCACGATCTCCGGTCCGATAGGGTTAACCGTGCAGTGCATCCTGCTCATGCATTAGCGCAATCAAACGAGAGAAAGGAAGATTGCAAATAAATATACGTTTGATAAAAAACACCTTAACAGTCAATGGATTATACTACATTACATATATGAAGTTTATCGATAATTTACATTTTTTCAAATTGTGTGTAATATGAATATTTTATCCATTTTTGTTATTAATTGATCAGAACAAACGTTCCTATTCCTCTTTTCAATAGCATGATATTAAAACAATTAAAAAAATGATATTAGTTAAAAAATCGTAGTAATTTCTCTCTATGGTGAGGCATAAATCGATGCATTTTTAATACAACGCCGTTTGAAAGTAGAAATTGATTGTCGACAAGCGGTAATTCCCATATAAAATATTCAATAGTAAAATGACTAAATGACCCTATTAGATCGCCTCGCTTTGCTTTATAAATATTATATAAGTTGCATATTTTTAGCCTATAATAATTTAATTGAGAGTATTTTTAATTCATTGTCAGTTGTATTTCTGCTAATTAATGGTTTAAAAGCATCACGAGGCGAAGTAGGCTGCTTTTTGGCCTTCTCGAGCTTCATTATTTCATCACGTGTCCATAAATGTGGATCGGGGAACCAAAATAGACTGCTTTTTGCATTCAGCTAATGACTGCGAATCGTAGGCTTTTTTCCTTGCGAATACCAAACAGATAACCATTCATTTATAACATCAATGCATTGCTTAAAATCAACAAAGACAGATGTTGTGGCGCCGAGAAGATAGGACTTATCTACCAGATGGTATGAAGAGGACGAAATTTTGGGGGCATGAAGAAACGTTTCAAATTTTTAGCCAACAGAAGATAGCATTCTTTTCCAATTCGATTTTTTTAAGCGAAAATAAACATTAGAAACCTCCAATCGATTTCGGCAAACAAGATCCCGACAATTTTAAACAATATTCGCGAAAAGAAACATGTCACACTTATGGGTTAAATCATATGTATTATTCGTTCAATAAGGAATTTCCTCACATAAAGAATTTCAAAAGGCATGTCAACACCTAACTGACCGAATGAGTTTGGTGATTTCAGCAAAATTATGAAAGTATAATAATGGCGATCCCTAATTATATATTACTAACCCACATGACAAAAACATACTAATTGAATACGGCATAGTGCACCATACCAGTATATTTAATGATTGGGTTTAAACACATTTCCATCCATTTTAACGATATATAAATAGACCATATGTGGTTGTGTGTGAATAAATTGCCGCAATGCTTCGTTAAAACGTACAAGTCGAAATTATCACAAGTGGCGCCCGTATAATATACAAATATCTAGTTATATTATTGCAAAAATTTTAATACTATTCCAAACCTAGGCTTACATTATATATCGGACTCGAATTACATTATATATCAATCTTATTCCAAACCTAGGCTTCGAACCGGAACTGAACCGATTAGAAAATATCAATTTTTTCGGTTCGGTACACGTCTTACCCGAAAAAGATTGATCAATTTTTTACTTGATTTTGAATATAATATCATATTTACAACAATAACAAAAAATCTTTAATAATTTCAATACTCAGTATTTACAATTGCACTGTCTCATTTTCTTCATCTTGAGAAAAAAAATGATATTTGCTTCATCCATGCGCTTAAAACCTGGATCATTTAAGGGGTCATCTCACTTTAACGGCCCAAAAAATAGGCAATTTTTAACAATTTTTTTCTCAGTAAATACACCATATAATGAAATGAATCTTTTTGAGATTTATTATGGCACTCTTATACAATACTAAAAAAATAAATTCGTAATTTAAAAATGATATATTATATCGTTTATAAAACATCAAAATGATATGCCAAAAAAGATGCAGGTCCACGGTGTGGAACAATATTTTCATTCAGGCTTATTTAAAACAAAATATGAAAAAGATTCTTAATCTGTAAGTGTGTCGCTATTGCAATATCGTTAATGAATAGTTTTTGTTTAAACATAACAAAATGGCGCTAGTTTGAAAAAAAAATTGGAAAAAAACACCTGTTTTGGGGGTATTTTTTAATATAAAACGCTAGATAAAATAAACATTTTGACCTGGTTTAGCGAACAGCCATAGCCATATATATTTAAAATAAGTTCGTAAAATTTCAGACCAATCGGCGACTTGGTTTTTCAAAATTCTTTCCATACCACATGCAAAAATGTCGTTTCTAGAAAAACGCGTTTAAAGTTTTAAGTACTAATTTTTTTTGAAAAAGGAAAAATACTACTAAAGTCTAATCCGGTGCCCCCTATAGTCCGACATCCCAATAAAGTATAGCACATGTGTACGATAAAGCTTTGTCTATCTAAAAAAAATGCAAATATGTGATTATGGACAGACTCGTAATTAGGGAATCCAATCCCGGGATCCCGGACAGTTTTAGGTACTTAAGAATCCCGGGATTAGAAAATGTAATCCCGAAAATTTCGGGATTGAAAGTTTTATCTAACAGAAATCGTACTCCTCACCAACACGATGAAGGCTACTAAATCGAGACATTCTCGCCGAAATCTGGACGCTTGGAAACAGTGGCGTAACTACTCATTGGCGAACTTAGGCGATGCCTAAGGGCAGTAACTGTCTAATCTATGTATGAATATATGTTTTTCAAATTGTTATATTAACCTTTCCATACCGGTGATGTATTCACTACACATCGACTCTAATAATGGGAATATCGATATGAAATATAATAGATACGGGTTTCAAAATTTTCATATTCCTCCATAATATAATTACGAATCACATCAAAGTATTATAGTATATAAGTATTCATCTGCAGCGACGGAAATAAATAATTTGTCGGGAAATCGGGAATTTTGCGATTTTTAGTCCGTGTCTCAGCAGAAAGGAATTTTATCAGTCACATTGATGGTGTTATACGAAAATGAGGGCTCACGTGGTCATCAACTCGAACTAGCATTTAAATATCTGAAGACGATACCTCCATCAAGGGTGGAGGCTGAGTGTGCATTTTCAGTAGTAAATTGCCTGACTTCCAAAATCAGATCCAGACTAAATGACGAAACACTAATGTTAATGTTACTTCGGGCATATTTTCAAAAAATTATTTGAATTTTTTAGTGTTTTATTTATCTATTTTTGAATTGTATTTTTATCTTTTCTTAAATAAATAAAATTCTTTGGCCTTCAAGTGATTTTTTATATTGAACAAATGGACCCTTTAGTAATTTTTTATTAAATTCATCAATGTAATTTCTTAAAATATTGAAAACCCAAATCCCGGGATCCCGGGACTGGTCCCGGGATTGTCTAATGAAATCCCGGGATCGAAATTTTGGCTCGGGATTGGATTCTCTACTCGAAATGAATATTTTTGTAAGTTGGCAAGTAAAAGGCAAACTAACAAGAAAGCTAAACATTGAGAGGTGTTGGAAGCTTTTTATATGTGGTTTCTTCGGGAAAGAAACAGGCATACACCTATTTCTGTGCCCATATTGGCCATGAAAGCAAAGTTGTTTTACAATGAGATAATAAAAAGAAGACTTTGTAGCTAGCATGAGATAGTTAAAACGCTTAAAAAATTGTCATGGAATACTTTTGATGACGTTAACAGGTCTTCATTTTTTATAACTGCTATGGCCATTATGTTTATGAAGTTAATTCTATAAAATTACAAGTATTGTTTTCCAAAAAAAAAAAAATCTACAAGGGGTCGGGGGCAGTACTCTATAGTCCGACAACGCCTTACAAAACGTTTGTCGAATTACCGTATGTCTGCTGTATATAATTTTACTTTTTTCTTTCATTAAATTATAATAAATTAATTTAAAAAATGTATTAACCATGTTTTATTGTTATTAACCAATTCTAGTTAGCAATATTAAGTTATATTATGTATTTTGTTTGGGTTATCTCTTACTATATATTTGTTATGAAGGGTAGTCCCAGCAGTATAATATCTAACAAAGAAAACACAAAAAAATGGAATAAAATATCTTTATTTCTCAATGTAGTTTCATTTCAGCTCGATAAACTTTTCCCAGCGATTTTTAACGGCTTCAATACCCTTTTCATATAATTCAAATTCTAAATGAAGACCCTATTCCTTTATTAAAAATGAAGATCAAAAATATCTTAGCAACCATTTTTATTTGGGGGATCGTTCCGGTTAAATGGACTTACACCTTGTTATATTATGAATTGTGTAATATAAATGTACAAGGTATTACTATATTTGGAAATGGAGGGATGTTCCTTTGCTGAAAATAATTATTTAAAAATAAAATGTATGAACCTATCGAGGATGAGCTCTTTCATTGTAAATGGGCATGCTATAGAATGAGATTTGGATTGTCAATACCTGGGATATCTTTATGAGGGAAATATGATACGTCTAGAAATAATCTTCAGAATTCAATATTGCTATTTTTGACTTTAGGATATTATAAAACATATCATTATTGATGAGATATAAAATCTAAATTCATAAAAAAATGATTAACCATTTGAGCAGTGAGCTAATTTTAAATCATCATAAACTTAGATGCTGTATTCGTATGTCCGCAACTTATCATCCGTACAAATCCACTTATCTATCAGAACCGTCGCAGCGTGTATGAAGCTTGTACATAATAAGTACACACTGTCTATAAGCACACAATATTCGGTAATTTCTTTAAGTAAACATAAACAATATACTTGAAATCGATTCATTATATCATTCACATTGATTCACATTGAATTTTGTTTCGTCGTTGGTTTGCTACAACAAAAAACGTTTTTTCCACATCATCCGAGTTTAAAAACATCATTTAACAAAGAACGGAACTTTGGCCGCGGTTATGTCGAAATACAGAGCCAAATTTGTAATTTGGGTTAGTATTCCGTTACGATAGTCTTGTGCACGAGCTGTACTTGGATGATCTATCATAACCCTGAAGAGTGAGCATCAATTATATCAGAACCCGTTTGCAGTGACCTCAGTTATTGTGTATATGGATAGATTCGGATTTTTCGCAAATGTTCACATACACCAGACGACGTTCTTAAGACTACATTTCTTAAATCTTCCCTGGGATGCTAGCAAAATTGGGTTACTGCATCTAAATATAAAATAATGAATGATCTTTCTATATTCAACCTAGTCTTACAGTTGAATGCATTTATTGCTGTTGCCAAATACTTCACAGACGAACCTCATAGAAATGTACATTTTATTACCAACAGGAATGGCCACATTAAATCAAATGTGTATTTCGTTCCCATCTTATCCAGAATCATGATTAAAGCGTTTTGAAAGATGTTGATGAATTTTAGTTGCGGATTTCCACATGGGCGCAGAAAGCGCGCACCTTAGGCTTTATAGCATTCAAAGAGCCTCAAAGTATTTTTGTAGTGCAATACAGAACCGTAATGAGGGTATGAAGCCCCTGTGACAAGTGTCTAAAATGCGTTCCCACCCCCGGGAATTCATCTAAAAAGTTGAATAAATGCAATAATATATTAAATAATATTATAAAGTATATTTTAAAATAATATGAGAAGATAATCCCAAAAGTACCAGACCTAACATATATATGGCGGTTGTGGTTTTAAAAAAAAATACTATGATAGAATGTTTCTACCTTTTAAAGCATAAGTTTTATGTTGCCAAGTTTCATTTTGCGTCACACTAATATCAAATCAGAGCTAGATTCTACTCTCGGTGAATCTGCTCCTTCGTTTTCTACAGTAAGATGTTGGGTGGCAGATTTTAAACGAGGCCGTACGGGCTGCCAAGACGAATAGCGCTATAGTCGATGAAATTAATTAACCACATCGGAAATGGAATATTGAATGACTGTCGACTGTAAGTGCGCGAGCCAGCAGACAGCTTTAAAAGAGGACGGAATGGCCACAAAGGCTGTGTATCCAACCGGTCCACTTTTCTGACCGTTGACATGACGTATGGACGCCTCGCGTTCGGACGCCATATCTCATTACAAAACGAAGATATCCGAAGAAAATTTTACAATCATTATTTGCGAGCGTATGTCAACTGAGTCGCCCAATGTTTAAGGGATAGCGAAGAAAAGAGAAATTAGACAATTTAGTATATATGTATTATAAAAACGGATAGAGTCAATCAGTGTTAATCCATGCAAAATAGAATGGTCAAATGAAATAAAAATCATGTGCGACTCTCAATTGGGTCGGTATTCTGCGTTTTGCGCCCCAAGCCCAGTAGCGCTCATAGCGGACGACTGCTTTGCCGCCCCCTTGTTAAGGCTCTGGTGTAACACGTCAGGGACTCGATCGACTTTGGCCTTCACCCTGCGTTGCTTTCGCCGTTGCGACTTTCAATTACCGCGTTGTTCGGCTACAAAAATCTCACTGGGGGGGCACTTGGAACTCGGGGCACTCCACTTTACCTCGATGAATAAGGGTTTAAAGACGGAAAAGGGAGACAATTCTAATATTGAATACTCGACATCATTAATTTATCATATAATACATCAATTTGTGGACCAAAAGGACGCGTTCGACTTTCAAAATTCAACTCTAACTCTATTCTAACAATAATTCATATTACTAGCTTATTTTATTCTAAATATTTACAGCGAAACTTTGGGCCGGGCAACAGATCTCAAAAATACAAATATAATGAGGCTTTCAGCGTAAGTTCTAGCTGGTAAACTTGGTCGTAAGGTGAAGGTTTGGTCCAAGGGGAATTCTCATCAGTTAATATACATGGATTTACTTTTACATGATACGTAGAAAATGGAATGAAGCGGCCCTAGAAAAAATAATCAAAGTAATTATAATACTTATTGAACATGGTAAAAAACGGAGGCATGGCTCGAAATGAAAATAAGAACAATTCGAAGCCTGTTCTAAAATATTAATTGCCTTCGGTCTCACATTTTCACTCAACAATCCTAGGAGAGGGCTCAAAATTAAATTGCGTCTGGGACCTCTCAAGTACCAAATTCGCCATTGATGAAGCTCGCACAAACACTCAAGACTCAACTCAAGGAGCATACAAAGAATAAAAGCCAATTGAATACTATCTGCCATTATTACTTTAATTAGCTTAAAATCAAAAAACTGTTCAACGAAACAACCATTAACACATAGAGAATTATTGGGATCGATTATTGATATGGAGGAAGTAGGCAGGCTAAATGAAACAATTTATCATGTATCAGAATTATCATCATTTTCGTGCTCTCATAACTATCCTGAGATTTATCTTCGTTTTTTTTAAGAATTTGGTACATTTTGTTGTTGTCTTTTCTATCTTTATCCATCTAAATTCTTAAACTAAATTTCTTTCTACATATGTATATTTTTTAAATTGATTCATTAGCATCTGCAAATCGTTTGCCCCAACGTCGACCATTCATTTAATCGTTATTTACAAAGTTCTTTTTGTAATAAAAATACTATGGCTACTATTAAACTATTGGTCGTTTCTAGTTCTTTTGCTGCCATTCCATAATAATGCAATTCGAAGTCTTAAGAATCAAGGGAGACTGACTGCATATTGATGCAAAAATAACAGACAACGAATGCATACATCATCGATCATCGATATTCAATCATTTTTTTCGACTATCAGAACGTTTCGAGATTGTAATGAAAATTTGTTTGAAAGAAGATCTTCGAAGTCTTATAAAATTCCTTTTGAAAATATGAAAATGGCATATCTCGCAAAGGGCGAGAAACTTTCCAAGCATATCGGGTTTTTTATGAAAAAATATTTTGCTTGAATCAGGTAGACAAAATGTAGGACAACAAATTTTTGGCTGAGCGTCTTAAAGATGTGGTCAAATTCATGCAACCGAAGTTTCCTGTTTATATAATGGTTTTCAGTTTCGTCAGCAGTGACGGGAAAGTTATGTCTTTACACACGATTGAAGAAAGTCTAGTAGTCAACCAAAATTAATATTAAAATGTTTTGATGATCGCAATCGAGCCTTGGATCGAAGAAGTTGTCTCCGGAAGAATATATGTATTTCAGCAAGATTTTGCATGATTGAACATGCTACCCCTGAAAATGTGTACTCCAGTGGGCTTCAAGCGCATCTGAATGCAATCCTCTTTGCTTTTATGTGGGGTACGGTTTAAATGGTCACTAATCCCTGTAACAACAAATGTGCATTGAGAAAGAAAATCTACCAGGAATTTAAAGATATTAAATGGTTATCGCTTCTGGTGTCTTTTGGAGGCTGTAATTCTTAAAGAATACTTCCCATCTATAAAGCATTACATCATTCTTGTATTTGGAGTTATGACTCTTATAGATATTTTTCCAATTCTATATGTGCCAACCAATCTTTTCAGAAACCTTTTAGTTTACTTTTTAATATTTTTCTATTTAATGCGTTAAATTGAAATAGATCTTATTTAAGGAATACTTAATTCTCATTTGCAGTTTTGATTCATAAACAAGATCATTTGGCTCGTCAGAATATGGGTCAATTGTCTTGATATTTAGAAATCCGGTGATTCAAGATTTTGAATTTTGCTACTCCGATTCTAAATCACAACATGCAATGAATTTATTCTGGAATACAAATAAAATAAGCTATATTCGTCATCGTGCCGAATTTACATTTTTGTTTGCATCTTCATTTGCAGAATCCAACGCGGAACGGGCTCCCCTTCCGCGTTGGAGTTATAACCCGTTTCAATGCTTCGCTGAGATATAAAAGCTATTGGTGACTATTCAGTATTTCACAAAAAGACACCCGAGTCGGAGGGAATTCCCCCAACGAATTGAAAGACTCTTTTGACTAAATTTTCCAGTCGTACAGAACAAAAGTTGTCTTTTGTCCGCAATTGGAATTGGTCGTGCCTGGCAAATTTGCTCAACCCAATGCTCTGTATTTACTTGTATCCGGTACTACTGTGTACTCAAATGTTGCATAAATAATTTATTTGTAATGATCTTAAAGTATCGTACTCGATAAAATATAGATAGAACATTTTCTCCTTAAATGGATGCGTATTTTTTACCTAAACAAATCTTGTGATCATGGATTCGTTCGGGAATTTATTATCAACCCTGTCCTATTACTAATAGAATCAACGATCAAATTGGAAACATGATTTCACACATATTTGTTATGCTTATCCTTCCAAAAATATGTCTAAATAATTGCTTAAAAAGCATGTTTTCTTCCCACTATCTACACTATAAGTTCATTCAACTGATGTTTGAGCTATTTTAAAATACAGACTCCTATGCTTATATCTTCAATTTTGCAATTAAAAGCTAATCTTATCTCAAGAAATTTCTCTAACTGTTTGTCCGTTCCAGTTACAGGTCATTTATATCATTGTGTTGACAAATACAAATAGATTTTCTGCAAATATGTTTGAGTTGTCCTTAGTTTTACATTTTTTACTCTAGCCTCGATTACAATTATTTAGAGCTAATCTGATATTTTTTTGAAACATTGGAGCAACTGTTCTAAGATAGATAATAATAAAAGATAGAAGGGAATTTTGTTTGTTATCTTTCTATCTCTTGTTTGATCGCGCAAAGTCAAGCAGTGTTACCCTGACGCACATAAATTATTCGTATTCGAGCATTTTCAAGTCATCAATGAGCCAATAACGATTTTATTGCAGTCCTCGTTACTTTCACAAGCGACGATATATCGTACTTTAGCACTCTAAGGGTTAAGCATGCGTAATTGGTGCCAAAAAAATGTGAGGTAAAATTCCTTCAATATCAACTACATGTATGTTGAACATGGCCCAGTTCTCCAGAAGATCGCTTGTGGCATATGATGATACATAATATAAATGTGCCCGAATAGAAACCGGTTTGTAAAAATGAAAATAATGGGGACTGCACGTGGGATTTTGCGCATTGACTTATCCATCAACTGACGACAAGAACTCGCTTTGCCCTGCAAATCTTTCACGATTGCTCAATATGGTTCATCATCACAAAAAACGTCTATTGTTTATTGTACGTACTTGGTATGGTAAGGCGTAAATGTATTGGAAATGGACGAAATAACTGGTGTGCCGGTGTATCTTGGCGAATATTTCTGGAAAGACTCTTCACGTGGCTATTCTTAGCTTATCCACCCGGAATATTCCAGAAACAATGTGAGTTTTTGATTTGGCGACGGTGAGCTTATTGATTCTTCGCAGTAATATGATATTAACGCTGACGATCGACAAGAACAACATCGGATAAAGGATCGAATCCATGAATAAATAGCGAAATTATTGTTGCAGTCTGTTTTCGACTTACGACCACCTCGATCTACGATAATTTATTTTAGTTTTTTGTTAAATATTTCCTGCGTACGGCTAAATAAGATGATTCAATCGTCACCCTTTCGTGTGCGCTTGTGGGTGGTTGATTACTCGCGGTTTATATTTGGAGTTTCATACTAGTTTTTTTTTAATCTGTATGTAAGATTTTAATGCAAGCTCCAGCTGGTTTACGGCTACTTTCTATCGAAGTATTCGCAGACAATTTGGAACCAATACTCGAAAAAGAGAATCATTCGCTGGGGCAAATATTCAATGACGATGAAATCACCCTATTTCGGAAAAAATGACCCAAAAGACATTAATAAAGAAGTTAAATGCATGCTCGATTTTAAAGTATTTAAATCAGGTCTTCAAACCATCATTTTTTCACTTCGATTTTTGTTCCGATTCAGTTCCAAACATTTATATCGGTTCGGTTATGGTTTTCATTACGGGGAAAAAAACAGTTTTTCCGGTTTTCGATTCAATTCTACTCTTAAGAGTAGATCTATAGTAGATGCTGAAGATGTGGGAAAAATATTGAATTTTTTATCATTCAAATCGTGAATACATGGTATGTAATTTGAGATCTCTGGCCAAGAGCAAGGTCCTTATTTTGGTTAAAGTCACAGGAGAAGCTTCCCGTATAACATTCGGGTAAGTCTTCAAATAAACATCAAGTTACGAGTTGAATAATAAAGTAGGCGGATTCTCAACAGATGGTATTAATATAAATTTCTGAAATTTGGAACGAAGGGTACAGAAATATAATTGGTCTCGGTTGCATTTCGCATAGTGCATAACTGAGCTAAAACTGTTTTGGATCCCATACATATCGAAGTTATACCAACGAAATATTTCCACATACGTCATTCCCGATTTCAGATATCGACTATCAGCTTGCTGATCAACCTTAAATATCGCCTCATATCTGTTGCCCTCCAGACAACACCCTCTTGGTTTGATTCGTATTCTTCATCTGATTTCCATATTATGATTATAAATGTCATCCAAATGTGACGTCTAGATTTTTACATGTTGTATGACATATAGCACCGTCTTGCTGAAAATAGACATCAAACAGATCAATATGATTCAATGGTGACCATAAAGCCACTCAACATTAATTGGTATTGATCAGCACTTCCAGTACTTCCAATTTAAAAAAAAATATAAACCAAGCAATAACTTCGTTGGGTGTAGACATCTTTCTTGAATAACACGAGGATTTTCACCTCCTCAAATACGACAATTTTGCTTTTGGACGAATGCATCTATTGTGAAACGAGCTTCATCGCCAAAAAAATTTTGCTTGAAAAAAATGGATCTCTTGGTCGTTGTTCAATGTATATCTGTTCATGGTTCAAATTGTACTACCCTCTACTAAAACAAAACGGTTTATGTCATTCGAAAAGACGTCACGTTTAAATATTATACAGTGCTGATGTATAAGCGTAGCATTTGGATGACTTATCGATCGTGATTATTTGTCGATTAATATTTAGACATTTGTCTGAGTAGTTTTTAAGCTGCATTGCATTACAGATAGTGTTGGATTTGTCGAATTTGTTGGACCGATCTATTGTAGTCCAGAACTTTTTGGAGAGAAGCATTATTTGTTATTTCCTTGTAAAACAACTTTACTTTCATGGCCAATATGGGCCCAAAAATAGGTGTATGCCTGTTTCTTTCCTGAAGAAACCACATATACAAAGCTTCCTCCGCTTCTGAATGTTTAGCTTTCTTGAATGTTTGTATTTTACCTGCCCCACAATCAATGCTGGAGACGAACTTTTGAATGCTCTCGCGTTTTTTTTTTGTATCATAAATTGTAAATCGTCCTACGCCGTACTCACTTGCCAACTTACAAAAAGATTTATTACGATTTAGGCGATCCAGATCTGCCGTAATATAATAAGACTGACCTAAAGTATTACCTTGTAAAAATCCCTCGCTGAAGTCGTTTTTACTCTATTATGTATAAAGAAAACGAGAATTCATTCCTTTTAAAATTAGAAAATCTCTTTCAAATTATAGACCTTTGATCACTCAAGAGCGAAACAAATAAATGCATTTAAGATGAATTTCATTAAGCTTACAAAGTATCCCTGAATCTTTTAGGAGAATGTTTTCGCCTTTAATGTTTTGTATTAAATATTTTAATAGACTGACAAATTTCAAACACCATGTTAATGCTTCTAAATCTTATCTTCTTATGTGCCATATTTCTTATCAAATGTAATAGATTATACTGGGGAAATATTTTTTTCTATGAACTTGTGATGTGTTATAGTTATGTTAGGATATAGGAGGATTCATTTTAAATTATATTTTATGATTGCTTCAATTTCAGTTCCTCATAAAGGACCATATTACACAAAGTATCATGATCTTTAAAAATGTTTTTAAAGCAGTTCACACATAAATACCAGAACATTTTATCGATCACGTCTAGAGAGAAATCGAAGATATGGTATTATTATAGTAGCTCACCGCCTTTTAATCCCTATTAACTCATCTTATTTAGATCCTACCTTTTACCCCCTATTAACATTATTCATATGAAATATAACTAAAACTTTTTTTGCCTAATATTCCTTTCATGATATAGTTCTGTTGTTTCTTTCATATTATCTTATTGTTTTATGTTTTCCTACCTAAAAAAAATGTAAATCTTCCTTATGGTCCAATTATTTGCTATCATCAACCTTTCATGCTCTCTTCTCGTATTTTCGACATTTTTCCAAAGGATTCAAAAGCACATCAAATGTACATCGATCGTAATTGTTCTGTAGACATGTTCAAGTATGGCGTCCGATTGCAAGGCACTCATTTGTCACATCGGCAGTCCGAAAAGCGGACCGATTGGACATACAAACATTGTGGCCACTCCGTCCTCTTTTAGGACTTTTTGCGGCTTTTTCCTATGATCTGTACGATCACGGAAGCAACTATAAACTATAAAACAACAATAAATTGGATTTTCGGCGGGGGGGGGGGAGGAGAAGTTAGATATTTGCCACGGGCGTTTCATACCTTTGTTACGGCTCTGCTACTGTTTGTTGAAATTAAACTAGATCATTTATTGCATAGATTCTAGATCACGGTTTCCCTTATTGATAGAACTTCTTTGATTTTTTCAATTACCATTACTTATCGCCGTAATCATTATAACGACAAATCTGAGATTAGAGGTTTATTCCTGCGATTTCAATATCAATTTTATAGTTTTCCAAGTATTTTCTCAATATTTACTTGCCACGCATGTTAAATAGAGTAGAGTGTATGCACTTTGTTGAATTTTTTAACTTAGAGCGCGTATTGTATACACATAAAATGGTGTATTAGAAAATTATATTTACATCAGCTATTTTCAAATGCTACGTTTATATCATCGTCATAACATTTTAATCTGTGGTCGTAAAGAACGAAATAAATGTTTTTTTGTATTTTGCATTGTATTTTTGACCTCAATATTACCTCTAAGCTTCTAAAGTCATACAAAATTTGCAAACCAATGAGAATTGTCAACTTCTAAATTCTTTAAACAAAAAACTAACAATTATTTTGAACTTAGTTAAGTTTTAAAAAAATCTCTAGATTATACTCTTTCCAACGATATGCTACATGTCATATAAATCATTGTGGGAATCTCTGTTGTGTAAATTAATTCATTTAGCGGCCTTATTCCGTGGCTCGTACGGTTTTCAGACCTGACACCATTGGATTTTTTTGCTTGGGGATATTCCGTGTCTCACACGGTTTCCAGACCTGACACTATCGAATTGGAGCACTGGTTAGAGCAAATTTGAGATGCACTAGTTAAACGTCCCATAAGTCTTCATCATTGCGAAGAAATGAGAGAGACTGGATTCCCTGTATTTCAGAAATATTTAAAAAAAAATAATTAAAAAATCTTGCTAGATGTAGTGAAAAATTGAGAGTTCTTCGATGTAAAGAGCGACGGGAACGGAACATCCAGCTTCTTAGGTTCGTTAGACTACGTCCTCGATGATATTCAAGCAAGTAAAAAGATTGATTAATTAAATGTACACCGCGAATATTGCATTACCTGACGATGCAACATTGTATCACACGCGCTCCAATCGAATCATGTTTTAATAGAGATAGAATAGAGAGAGAATAGATATCTCGTGAGAAGCAGCGAAGAGTGTGATTAATAAAAAATAAGGGGCAAGATTATTACGCCCTTCAACGATGTTGATAATTTTAAATGCATCTCATCTATGAATGCCCGCCTACCGATTGCATTATCAAAGTGTCAGAGTTTGCAGGACTCCGCCCAAAAAAGAGCACGCTACGTTCATATATATTTTTTTTTTTGAAATCCGATTTGCGCCCGCCATTTTTTTTTTTGCAATCTTGAATAAGCGTCTGCGCTACAGAATGGTCAGGAGGCCTTGATATATTATAGATGATATGGATGTAATCATTTCACAAGAATGCTTTTGATCGCATTTCGTCGAGGATTTACATTCCAAATTGATTCAAATTTACCAAATCGGGCTGAACGATACGGAAAGTGAAACTGGAAGTGGCAGTCAGAAAGAGAGCGATAATCGATTCTCTTCCGTCTCTGTCGCACACACACGTACTTAAGCACGTGTGTGTGCGACAGTGCGCGCATGCGTTTATTGCGTGTATATTTAGCATAATGCAACAAGTAGCACATTTTTAATATATTACACAAACACAATTTAATCTTTCAGTTAATAATTTTCATCGTGTGAAAATGTTAAACGGAGAAAAAGTAGGTAATTAATTATCTATTAAAACGGGTGGGCATCTTTCATATTCCGGAGGCGTATGTCTGTTTGCGTGCTACGCCTCCATCGGCAGACTCAATGCTATCACCCGGTCAAAGACGGCTAAGTCAATTAACTCGTTCATTGCTTCGTCCATCGTATACGGTGGGCGCAGCGACGTCGCATAATTTCCGCCCCCCTGGGGTCACGTCGCATAATTTCAGCTCATTTCTATTTAATAGAATTAGCACATGCATGGTGATGTATTTACTACACATCGACTCTAATAATGGCAATATCGATATGAAATATAATAGATACGGGGTTCAGAATTTTTGTATTCCTCCGTAATATAATTACGAATCACACCAAAGTATCATAGTACAAAAGTATTCATCTGCCGCGACGGAAATTAATAATTTGTGGGGAAATCGGGAATTTTGCGAGCTTTAGTCCGTGTCTCAGCAGAAAGGAATTTCATCAGTCGCATTGATGGTGTTATACGAAAATGGGGGCTCACGCGGTCATCATCTCGAACAGGCATTTGAATATCTGATGACGATACTTCCAACGAGTGTGGAGGCTGAGCGTGCATTTTCAGCAGCAGGTTGAAAATCCAGATATTGAAAATCCCAGTCCCGCGATCCCGGGATTGGATTCCCTAATCGCATCGCTATTCCTTATGTTTACGCTTCGATTATCGAGTTTGGGCCCCATGAGAAACAACACCGATTCACGGTTGGCGACGAGCAGAGCCGTAACTAGGGTATGAAGCGCCCGTGACAAGTATCTAACTTAACGCCCCCACCCCCTGAAATTCAATTATTTTTTTAAAGTTAACTAATACCATTCTAAGTGCAATGTATCAAATACTGTTATAATGTGCGCTTTAAAATATTACACAAAGACGGCGGCTACTTTTTTTAGTTTTGTAAAAAAATACTTTGATAGAAAGTATTTAGACGCTATACCACTTCGGCGATCGTACAGAGCATAGAAAATGCTGCAAAAATCCCTAAAAGGGGATGAAGTGGCCATAAGGTTTTTATGCTCAAGCGGTCCGCTTTTCAGACCGCTGATATGACGAATGAGCGGTTCGCGATCCAAGAAAAAAATTGATTTAATTTCTATGAAATCGTATTCATTTAATTTAAATATTTAGAGCAGTCTGAGTGTAAATTCTGGAATTAAAAAAATCGCAGGTGTGGTGAAAAAATCTACAAAATTATATTGGATGATCGTCGATCAAATGTGCGCATTTAAAAAAAGTGCTGAACATGAAAATTTAGGCATGATAAAGCTGTGCGCAAGATGGGTGCCGCGTTTGCTCACAATGAAAAAAACAACATCGTGAAGATGTTTTAATCGAGCGTTTGGCAAAGTTTCACAGCAATAAAACTAAGTTTTTAGTCGATTCATAACAATGGATGAAATGCGGGGGCATCACTTCACACATGAGACAAAGAAATATGGGGATCCTCCACCAAGCTGCTTATTGGTCCCATCATAATGCCAGCCTACTCAGCAAAAGTGCACAGCAAGGTGTAAGACCGAATCTAATAACCATGTCCGTGAGGACACGCTCATTCTCAATTTTGAGTGGCCTGTAAGTAAGTTTTATGGATGGGGGGAAATCTGCGATCGTACAGATTAAATGGGATACGCATTTAACAACGAAAATATCGCTCAATCGGTCCGCTTTTCGGACTGCTGAATGAGCGGCTCGCGATCGGATGCCATACCTGAACATAACGATAACGAAGAAAAGAGGGATTAGACATTTAATTGTATATTATAGAAATGGACAGTGTCAATCAGTGTTGATGCGTGTAAAGTAGAATGGTTGAGTAAAATAAAAACCACGTGCAACTCTCGATCGGGTCGGTATTCTGCCTGCTTTGCCACGCCCTTGTTACGACCCTGGCGACGAGTGTGTTAAAAGGATTTATATGGGAGGAAAACTCGACTGTTTGAATTATGTATTTGAGATGGAATTTTTATCAAACACGTATCGTAGATCTTGATCGAAATGGAAAACAGCCTTTGAGATCTTCTTTCCTTTGGACGACGAAATATGTAATTCAATTATTATTCATATCTTTCGGGAGCTGTTGGTCTCTATTCCATCTCTAACAATTTTTTATTAATCAAAGGGATATTACGTCGCATTTCGGCGACGGTGACGCAATTGTGGGATATTCCCGTATATTTTTGTGATTTACTATTATTTTTACGAATACATTTTTTTAGTATGAAAATAGATTGGTCTATTTTTTGTTTTTGTTTTTTGAGCGAAGTTCGGTTGAATGAGAGTCCGTTAAGCGAGATTAAACCAGAAAAGTTGGCTGGGTATTCCTCGCCGAATATTGCTTGGTTGGTGTTTGTTCCACGGATGTATGATAATTGTTATCTATAAAAATAAGGTAGGAGTGAGGTGTTTCGTAGTGCGCGGTTCGCTATAACGCGGTTTGAAATGAGGCGGAGTGATGCAAGTCATTCCGTCACAAAGGCCAAGCGCTCGAAATGCCAACGGACGGAAGTGAAATTGCGTAATTTGGGCGTGCGGCGGATTCGAGAATATTCGGCGAAACCAGATTTGGGCGAGGAGGAGCCGCCAAGCGCGGTTACGTCAGCGGTGTGGGTCGCCTCACCTCCTGTGGCCTCCCTGCCCGTCATACACGATCTCATTTTCTATGCTTATAGGGTTCACCTCATCTAGCTAGTTCACTTAAATTAGTTAAAATCCAAAACCATATACGTATTTATTATTTATTCTTAGTTTTAAAAGGCTTTATTCAGTCCGCTTCTATAGTACTATTCCCGATTATTCTGATTTTTTAAAAACCACAATCTATTTCACTGTATTACCCGCGGTCTCTATTTATTCTTCAAAAATTTTGAATCTACATTTCATGTGTGTATTTATGATATTCTGACAAACACAGTACAAATAGGATTAAAGGCAACAGTTTTAGCTATCTCATAGACCTCCAGTGACCAAGTGTTGGTATAGTGGCTTAGATCCTTGTCGTAAAGATTCGGGTTCAAATCCAGATTGTGGTACCAACAAATTAGGGAGATCGAAAATATTAATGTTTCTGATCGATCGTCTCGATCCAGGTTTACCCTGATTTTCTGGATTAGAAAAAGGCAACGGGAAACCACCACATTAAATCGTTTCCCAAATATCCGACATCTGATATGACACATCAAAGATTCATGTTTTGATGGACGTCATAAGGACTTTAAAGAAAAAGACCTCCAATGGACGCAATACGAAGATTGAAGTACGATGACTTCAGCTTCAAGTACAATAGATCCGCAGTAATCCGGCACCAGTATAATCCGGCGCCCCATATGGTTCGATATCCCAATACAAATACACTTAGATCTTTTTTTATGCGATAGATATGTCCGGCATAACTCGCATGAAAAAAGTATTGATTGTCAATTATTGTGGTCATTGCGATGTATGTTCGATTAGCCATTTTTTTCCAGAATATAGCAGTTTCATCAGCGTTGAAAACTTGATCGATTTTCAATTATTTTGACAAACTTCTCCGAATAAATAGAGGCTGCTCCTTCATCGGCTGATCCATAAATATTTTAATTTTATATAAATCGATTTTGAGATAAATCTTCAATCCAGTTACAAGTGTTTTTTACAATAAAGGATCTCTTGAACACAATTTAAATTTTGAATTTTGTGCCATTGATGACTGATTTTCTGATGGTGACGAGATTTTTTTAATGCGCATTTCAACAAACAAGTTTTGTCTTTGGATATATTCCATTGTTTTTCTTCAAATTCGCATAAAAACAGACCCAAGTGCGTAGTAAGCATGTACGGAAAATCTTCGTCATTGTAAAAAATTCAAAAGTGTGATTCTGGACCGCCTAAATCAGTTGTTGCCTAAATCAGTAAATTGGCAAGTGAGTACGGCGTAGGACGATCCATAATTTATAATACAAAAAATAATCATATAGGAAAGTAACAGGCACAATGGTTACAGGTTTTATTTTTTTAAAACTGATTTATGACATTAATTTTATAATATGAAACCTTGCGTTGTCTATGTCTCATCATTTTTATTATTTTTTCGGATTACATGTATTTCTTCTAAATCTGAAAATTAAAGAGAAAATAAATCATAAGTACTTGTAGATAATTATATAACGGTTGAGTAAAATAGTATTGGAAGAATTGAGGATGCGTTTAAATTATCGATCGTTTGATCCGTCGGTTGCTGATGTGTGCTCAACACATCTATGTGCATAAAGTGATTCGCCTGTGATCTCCAATTCATGCCATCGGGCGTATTGCTTCAATAATTGATTCTATCTTTTTTATACAATTCAAAGTGGAGCGATTTCAAATGGCTCGGCTCCCAATTGTTTCCAGCCAGCTACACTCCTTCGTATACCAAACTATGGAGAAAAGCATTAAACCAATTATGATGTATGTGTGCAGTTCCATGTAATAATTATGCTTTTAAATGCACACATTTTGAATCGTCAACAAGTTCTATGAACCTATAGAGTTACTCTATTGAGGATTAATTGATAAGCAGATAACAGAATACACACACTGAAGATAAAGGGTTATGACAACATGACATCAATGAATTTCATAATGACAGACATGTAATATTTATATTCGTTGCTTTCCATATCGTTCTGGTTTATTTCGCTTCTTCACTTCTCGCAAACCACTAGGAATATTTATTGCCAATTAAAAAATAGTGCCATTCTAAGCACACTCATACAAAGATTACATAGATTTGTTGATATTCTTTGTAATTTTCAAGATTTTTGGGATATTTATTAGGTTAACTTTGGTTTTTTTTATATAAAGAACAGTCGAATATCTATTTTTTACCAAAATACAGGACTATCATTTATATATAATTACATTTGAGTGCGTTATCTTCCTATTTTAGCAATTTAAATCAGTCTAATCAAATCATTTTGATTTAAAAAATAGAGCACATACGCTAACAAAACAGTCGTCGCTTCGCGGTACATTACCACCAATCGTGCCATGAATAAGAGACCAAGACGACCTTAGATCAATCTAAATTACAGATTTTCCATTGAACTGTGAGCATTATGCGCTTATTGTATATCGATTAGAAGACTAGCGCGAATATTTGATGCTATGTTATGCACATATTTGTAGATTTGTACAAAGAGTCTGCAGATTGCGATTACGACGAAGGTTTTGTAATGCAAACGCGACGCGATGTTTAAAAGATTCTATATAAATAGATTTTCGCATTAACTCGAATTATCATATCATTCGAAAGCAAAATATTCCGCTATTGATTTGATTTTTTTACTTCTAAAAATTGTCTATGATATATGGCAATGTATTATTTTTGGGTTGAAATTTCATTCTTTGCTTTGCATTCCATGTTGGGAGCTGTATTGTTGACTGAATATTTTTACTGTATTGGGTGGTTTATTATCATGGTGCTAAAAATAATTTTCAACTGGATATTGGAAAAGTTGAGTAATTCCCAGATTCTCATTAAAAAGCTTTAAATTTAGTTGTATCGTTTCGACTCAGGCTTAGTTTAATTCCGACTTATTAGCAACATTAATAAAAATATCATTTTAAAAATTGATAATTTTATTACTTACTACTTTAAACTTATTCCTACCTAAAATCTCATATACAAATAAATTCTAAATTAATCTAATGTGGATTTGTTTCGATTTAGGTTTACTTGATTGTTGATTTTCGAACTGCATTTGAAAAATTAAATAATGAGGGATGCAGGGATGTCTATGAGTGAATTGAATTTTCACGCATTAATTAAATATCATTTCAAAAAAATCATAATTTCGCTTATCACTCCTAGATACTCTCCAATTTAAAAAAATTCTAAATAGTCCTAATTTAATTTTAGGTGTGGAAGGTAAATGGGAAATCACCTCTTGCAAAATTGTTTCTTCAGAAAAGTTTCCAATGGATATAGCCCACATCCAATAAGGAATAAGGCAGCTTAAGAAAAAAAGAAGGTAGGCAACGCTAAATGGTTGCTTTAATATATATTTCGATTGGACTATTTTCCGAAGTATAACCCTTGTGTATTATTCTAATGGGTATTTTAGTAGTATTTCATAACACTGTGAAGCTAGTTTAATTATGCTGACTAGTTTGAGGGCGTTGGATAAATATTAGTCGTGCGCGAGCGTATATGGGCGGCATTATATCGGCGCGAATGGCGAAGTGGCAGCAGCGGGAAACTAGGTGAAACCTCTTGTTGCTAACCGCGCGAGACGCGTTCGTATATGTGTTGTTCCATGTGACGTGTATGAGTATGAGTTCTGGTATGCGCGTGTGTGCGTCAATGCTACCGTACCACACTAGCGCAACGCGTATATGTGACGCCAGTCTAAGCGCTCATACCGCCGCTTCTCAACATGCAATTTATATATTCTATTAGATTCAATATTAATTATAATTTTCATGCGGGATTAATTTTATCACACAAGGAAAATACAATTAAAGCAAATAAACAATAACACAAAAACTACTTCTATACTCAATTCATACAATCGATTCGGATAGAATCAGTGTGCATAAATGCATCAATCATTTGGAAAAATAATATAAGGACTTATTATGGATGTTTTTAAAGATATTAACTAATATTCTTGTACCATCAATCTATAACGATAAATGTATACATTTTTGGTGAATTTGCATACATTGCTTATTGAATCGTGCACAAATGAAGCTATAATATGAAAAATATGAAAAAAACGCAATAAATACTCACATTGCATTAGCATACATTCATGTAGCTTTTATTTCATATTGCACACAATTTAACCCTTTTGTCCACGAAAGGTTTATTTTTCTCCCGTCAATGAAATAGATAAACAAATTATTGAACGAAATGTACTGGTTTATACAGACATATGTTTCGAAAACATTTATAAAACATCATAAATTATTTTATGGAGCGAAAGGATTCAAATTTCTTCACGAAACACGAAGAAAAACATGATAAACTATACAAATCCTATGAAAAAAATATAGGTTTGATCAAACCTACTTTATTGACTCTAGATACATGAATATAAATACATATAAACTTTTTGGAAAGGAATACATGCAATCAAGGTTTCATATTAAAAAAATAATGTCATAAACACAAAAGCAGTTAAATGAATTTCATGACGATTTTTGAAGAGTTTTATCTATACATTGCTAGCCACATATTTTCCTTTTTCGTTATCTTCTTGTAAAACAACTTTGGTTGCATAGCCAATATACCCAGAAATAGATGTATGCCTGTTTTTTCTTGAAGAAATCACATAGCTTTTTTGAAAGTTTGCTTCTTGCCTGTTCACGCGGTTCCAAAACATATTTTTGCAATTTTTACAATGACGAAGACCGTTCATATTTACTACTATATTTGTATTGGGTTTTCAGACTACAGGCAGTAAATTTAAATTCTGTAAAATCCTTAAAAGGACAAACTTTTAGGAGACCAGACCAGGCCAGACCATCTTATGATGTTGGTACCACAATGGCAGAAAAGCTGGGACACCGGAACCAAGGGAAGGTGGACATACCAATTGATTAGGGAATCCAATCCCGAGCCGAAATTTCGATCCCTGGACTTCGGGATATCATTAGACAATCCCGGGATCTCATTTTCGTATAACACCATCAATGTGACTGATAAAATTCTTTTCTGCTGAGACACGGACCAAAAATCGCAAAATTCCCGATTTCCCAATTTCCCGACAAATTACTTATTTCCGTCGCTGCAGATGAATACTTATATACTATAATGCTTTGATGTGATTTGTAATTATATTACGGAGGAATACAAAAAATCTGAAACCCGTATCTATTATATTTCATATCGATATTCCCATTATTCGTCGAGGTGTAGTAAATACATCACCGGTAGGGAAAGGTTACTATAACAATTTGAAAAACATACATGTACGCTATATATGTATACGTAGATTAGACAGTCACTGCTCCTATGCGATGCCTAAGTTCGCCAATTAGTAATTACGCCACTCTTTCCAAGCGTCTAGATTTCGTCGGGAATGTCTCGATTTAGTAGTCTTCATCGTGTTGGTGAGGTGTACGATTTCTGTTCGATAAAAATTTCAATCCCGGGATTTTCGGGATTACGTTTTCTAGTCCCGGGATTCTTAAGTACCTAAAACTGTCCGGGATCCCGGGATTGGATTCCCAACAATTGATCTCAGCGGTACAAAAATGGACCATCTATCACCTACCCAGATGCTGATGGGACATAGGTGTTTCAGTGCTTACCTATTTAAAATTGGCAAGGACTCGACAAAGTGTCACCACTGTGGCGAGGATCTTGATGATGCAGAGAACACTGTCTTCAAATGTGAGGCGTGGGCAGATGATAGGCGAGAACTAGCGAATAAAATTGGAGAAACCCCAACCATATTCAACATGATCACCACAATGACCAAAACGAAAGAAAGGTGGGAAGCGTGGTCACGCGGAAGAAAGAAAACTGAGAAAGAACTAGGAGAGTGAACCCTTGAAGCAATGCGAAAGCGGATTCCAAGGGGGTCGGAGGAGAAAAAAGGGTTGGGGTTTTAATGGATAAGAATTTCACACTACCATGGTTTTTAATCATGGTATCTTGTTGAAGATGTCCCCCTCCCAAGAAAGAAAAAAAGACCATTTAAGTTAAGATCATTTAAGTACTCTCAGAAGATCAACTCAAGCCTGTTGTATATATATTGCATCATACTCATAGTATAACCACGTGCTGTCCAATGCAGGACAAGGTCCTCTACAATATTGATTCGTAGGAAAATACTACACCCATAACATCTACAGGGCTTTTCAGAAAAAAATGCAATGTAACTATGTATTACAATATTTTAGAGATCTTTCAAAATTGAAAACAAAATTGTGGACAATAAAGGAAAATATAGCAACAACAAAGAAAAATTATTGCTTTAGAAAATTGAGACCCAGGGCAGCAAACCCTTCTTCTTCCCATCTTTCTGATAAGCCTGTTCATCTATATCATATATTCTCCTCCTCATGCGATCGATATTGAAGTCAGCATGATCACTGATTTTCTTAAACGCACATTAGCGAGTCACTGACGAATTTCGAGTCTTAAAAATAGCTGCTTCTTTCCAGGCGCTTCATTTTCTGAAAATGCATGCGAATGTATATCTATTATAGCGCAATGAACGATGACGGAGTATACGAATGGAATGGTATCGGAGAGCCATTGCAATTGCTCGCTGGATGATTGACATATCTAAAGCGTTTGATAATGTACGACCCATCGCACATGTACGTGAGCCACAAGCCATTGAACATGTACATATGCAATTACTGTAACCAAATCACAATTATAAATTGCTTTCACAACTTTTTATTTTATAATTGATATTACTTCTCATTCCTTCTTTTGAATTTTTACATGTTCTCTGCATTTTTCGGTCACGTTCAACTTTCCTGCACATTGATCTAAATTTTTTTTAAATTTCATTCATAATATTATACGTATCCAGAGTCAGGGTTTCGGACCGCTATTTTTATTCATTTCGGTTTTGGTTTCGGTTATGTTCCAAATATTTATAACGGTTCGGTTACGGTTTTTGTTCCGAGAAAAATAACGGTTTTGCTACGGATGATTCTTTTTGTTATTCTTCAGCATTCTACTTGAATTTACTCTCTTTAATAATTGATGATTAAACGTATTATTTTCCACTTTTGCTTCCTCTACGTAAGGGTTAAGAACTTCTAGAATTATAAAATTAAGTAGGCGACAAATATAATATAAATGATTAATTGCAAGTATTACAACGTAAATGGGTAAATATTACAACGTAAATATTCAAAGACGAAATAATTTTATTTATTCAAGAAAAGATAAAAATACAATTCAAAAATAGATAAATAAAACACTAAAAAATTCAAATATTTTACATATTTAACACCATTAATGTGGCTGATAAAATTCCTTTCTGTTGAGACACGGACTAAAACTCGCAAAATTCCCGATTTCCCGACAAATTATTTATTTCCGTCGCTGCAGATGAATACTTATATACTATTCGTAATACTTATATACATTGATGTGATTCGTAATTGTATTACGGAGGAATATGAAAATTTTGAAGCCCGTATCTATTATATTTCATATCGATATTCCCATTATTAGAGTCGATGTGTAGTAAATACATCACCGGTATGGAAAGGTTAATATAACAATTTGAAAAACATATATGTACTGAATATATTTATACATAGATTAGACAGTAACTGCCCCTAGGAATCGCCTAAGTTCGCCGATTAGTAGTTACGCCACTGTTTTTAAGCGTCCAGATTTCGTCGGGAATGTCTCGATTTAGTAGTCTTCATCGTGTTGGTGAGGTGTACGATTTCTGTTAGATAAAAATTTGATTCCCGAATTTTTCAGGATTACGTTTACTAATAAAGCACCTAAAACTGTCCGGGATCCCGGGATTGGATTCCCTATTCATTATGACTCACTGTAAGGCAAAAAAGTATTAAAAGCATTAAAATTATATTTCTGTAAGGTGATAGGATAATTTATCTCATATTTTAACAATCATTTTAACTTGTGGTATTCAGCGATGATGAGTGTTTTCCACGCTTATCGTGGCAATTGGCTAAGAGATTAGTGGTTTTTATTGATAAGTAACGATCTGAAACTAATATCTAATGGAATGTGGTTTATGGTTAACGTAATGAGCACATTTTTTTTATTATCAAGATCACACTGAGTACTCCGCGACTATATACAGAATAGACACGTGGTTAAAGAGGAGCAAAACGGAAAATGCTCTATGCATTCGAAATGGCCCGTGACTCATGCTGATTATGCTGCCAGACACAGACATCCCCCATGCTTCGAGAGCTTTATAGAAGAACGATTTTATATGTAGAAAGCACCCTCTAAAATACTAGATTGTAGTAGTGAATACCAGCGATCCCATTCCATATGGCGTCACCATATCTAGATGGAGAATTATCATCCGGGTAATTTACTGAAAATTTAATCGCATGGTTCATGGACAATATACCACATAATTCTTGAAATTTCTCGCTATCCGTCGTTATATGATACTTGACTCTATTGCTCATTGACCTTTCAGTAAATATCCAAAGCCATTGAATCTAAGCATAGCACTTGATTTACACATTGGCGTTTGTATATTGCTATTAAAAAAATCAGAAAGGAATATATAACGAAACAATGGAGAATAAGTTAATGTCAATTATATAAGTTAATGCCAATCATACAAATAATATAAATTAAAAATCATTGGATGATATGGAGACATATTTTTGAACCAAAAATTACAAAAAATATTGGTAAAAACACAAACTTTTCTTCGATTGCTCACTATTTTTTTCCTAATTATAGTCTATACTATATACGATATAGTCCCAGGATCCCGGGACTGGGATTTTCCATAGGTTAAGAAATTACATTGATAAATTTGATCAAAAATTACTAATAAGTCCATTTGTTTTATATAAAAAAATAATTCAAAGGCGAAATAAATTTATTTATTCAAGAAAATATTTAAATACAATTCAAAAATAAATAAATAAAACACTAAAAAATTAAAATATTTTACATATTTAACACCATCAATGTGGCTGATAAAATTCCTTTCTGCTGAGACACGGACTTAAACATGCAAAATTCCCGATTTCCCGACAAATTATTTATTTCCGTCGCTGCAGATGAATACTTATATACTATAATACTTTGACGTGATTCGTAAATATATTACGGAGGAATACAAAAATTCTGAAGCCCGTATCTATTATAATTCATATCGATATTCCCATTATTAGAGTCGAGGTGTAGTAAATACATCACCGGTAGGGAAAAGTTAATATAACAATTTGAAAAACATATATGTATTGAATATATGTATATATAGATTAGATAGTTACTGCCCATAGGCGTCGTCTAACTCCTTTTCTGAATAGCATTTTACCTGGTGATGAAAAATAGTCGTTTACGACAAAGTACGACAAAAAAAATCAATGGCTTTCTTGAGAAGAATCCCCAATTCCAGCCCCTAAGCACGAATTGACTGTAAAAATATTATTTTGTGCATATGATTGCTCGTATAGCAAAATTGACATTGGATAAAATACGTGAATAAAATTGGGAGGTGTTATCATACCCTCCTTATTCGCTAGACTTCGCCCCGAAAGATTTCAACCTTTTCAGATCCACGAAGCACTACCTGAGAGAAAAACGATTCAAAAAAGTAACTGAAGTGGAAATGCATTTAAAATCGCGTTTTGCTTTTAAATCGAAAATTTCTTACAAACCAAGGATCGAAGGAATGCCAATGAACAATGAAGTTGTGTTGAATAATAATGAAAATTTAATTAATAAATTTAAACTCTTTTTATTAAATATGCGAATATTTTTGGGTCCATCTAATATTTATAAAATATATCTCATTCATCGCAATTCTGAGACAGTTTTGTTCGCGATGCGAATATTGGGACGCAATCGCATAAGCAACGATATATCGCCATTGGCAATTTGCGCAAGTGTTGCCAACGACGATATATCGTTGTCCGACACTAATGCAGGGAATCTTAAACAGTAAACGCATAAATGCTCATATTAGTTTATTTGCATTGATATCCGGAAAATATCATACTGGAGCTACATTATTGAGTAGCAAAATCGCCGACATTAGTCACCCTATGTGACGTCAATATATTGACGTCATTGGGACCAAATCTA
This sequence comes from Stenopsyche tienmushanensis, assembly GCA_008973525.1. NCBI lineage: Eukaryota > Metazoa > Arthropoda > Insecta > Trichoptera > Stenopsychidae > Stenopsyche > Stenopsyche tienmushanensis. Next base: position 1,291,100 of record WACJ01000026.1, read on the forward strand.
CCACCTACGCTTTTATTTCGTTTTTGATCTCGCAACCATTGCATTACGTCTATTCAAATATAAATTGAATGTAGCCTGCGCGAAATAAAAAAATAAATTAAGTAACAGAATTCTGATAAGGATCAAAGGGTTTGTCGAGGGGTGTTAATGTTTTCTTTAATTGAATGTTTTTCATTTTCGCTGCGTCTTCCTATGGCTTCTATTTGCGTTCGTTTCCATTGTTTTTTGCGTTCAAAGAAAATGTGTTAAAACAACGTGACATTTTCATAAGGTTGTTCATTGCCTTTGAAAAAAATACTAAAATGGGGTTCAAATATGGTGTCTCGTAGAATCAAAGGATATGTTTTAATTGAATTTTTTTTCCTTTGATTTGTTTGTGTTGTTGACGAATTTTTTTTTTTTGATCTCATTGGAAAAGGTTAACTTACGAAGCCCTTATAATTTAGGCGTGTTATTATATACAAATAAAAATTGAACATAGGGGAGTCAATATTTTCTTTAATTGAATGTTTTTCATTTTCGCTGCGTCTTCCTATGGCCTCTATTTGCGTTCGTTTCGATTGTTTTTGCGTTAAAAGAAAATATGTTAAAACAACGTGACATTTTCATGAGATTGTTCATTGGCTTTGAAAAAATTATTACAATGGCGACACGTAGAAACAAAGGATATGTTTTAATTGATTTTTATTCCTTTGATTTGTTTGTATTGACGAAATTATTTTTTTTCATCTCATTGGAAAAGGTTAACTTGCGAAGCCCTTATAATTTAAGCGTGTTATTATGAATATACAAATAAAAATTGAACGTTGGGGTGTTAATATTTTCTCTAATTGAATGTTTTTCATTTTCGCTGCGTCTTCCTATGGCCTCTATTTGCGTTCGTTTCGATTGTTTTTGCGTTCAAAGAAAATATGTTAAAACAACGTGACATTTTCATGAGATTGTTCATTGGCTTTGAAAAAATTATTACAATGGCGACACGTAGAAACAAAGGATATGTTTTAATTGATTTTTATTCCTTTGATTTGTTTGTATTGACGAAATTATTTTTTTCATCTCATTGGAAAAGGTTAACTTGCGAAGACCTTATAATTTAGGTGTGTTATTACATACAAATAAAAATTGAACGTGGGGCTGGTATTATTTTCTTTAATTGAATGTTTTTCATTTTCGCCGCGTCTTCCTATGGCCTCTATTTGCGTTCGTTTCGATTGTTTTTGCGTTCAAAGAAAATATGTTAAAACAACGTGACATTTTCATGAGATTGTTCATTGGCTTTGAAAAAATTATTACAATGGCGACACGTAGAAACAAAGGATATGTTTTAATTCATTTTATTCCTTTGATTTGTTTGTGTTCTTGACGAAATTTAATATTTTTCGTCTCATTGGAAAAGGTTAACTTGCGAAGCCCTTATAATTTAGGCGTGTTATTATGAGTATACAAATAAAAATTGAACATAGGGGAGTCAATATTTTCTTTAATTGAATGTTTTTCATTTTCGCTGCGTCTTCCTATGGCCTCTATTTGCGTTCGTTTCGATTGTTTTTGCGTTCAAAGAAAATATGTTAAAACAACGTGACATTTTCATGAGATTGTTCATTGGCTTTGAAAAAATTATTACAATGGCGACACGTAGAAACAAAGGATATGTTTTAATTGATTTTTATTCCTTTGATTTGTTTGTATTGACGAAATTAATTTTTTTCATCTCATTGGAAAAGGTTAACTTGCGAAGCCCTTATAATTTAAGCGTGTTATTATGAATATACAAATAAAAATTGAACGTAGGGGTGTTAATATTTTCTTTAATTGAATGTTTTTCATTTTCGCTGCGTCTTCATATGGCCTCTATTTGCGTTCGTTTCCATTGTTTTTTGCGTTCAAAGAAAATATGTTAAAGCAACGTGACATTTTCATGAGATTGTTCATTGGCTTTGAAAAAATAACTACAATGGCGACTCGTAGAATCAAAGGATATGTTTTAATTGATTTTTATTCCTTTGATTTGTTTGTGTTGTTGACGAAATTTAATTTTTTTCATCTCATTGGAAAAGGTTAACATGCGAAGCTCTTATAATTTAGGCGTGTTATTATATAAAAATTGAACGTAGGGGTGTCAATATTTTCTTTAATTAAATGTTTTTCATTTTCGCTGCGTCTTCATATGGCCTCTATTTGCGTTCGTTTCCATTGTTTTTTGCGTTCAAAGAAAATATGTTAAAGCAACGTGACATTTTCATGAGATTGTTCATTGGCTTTGAAAAAATAACTACAATGGCGACTCGTAGAATCAAAGGATATGTTTCAATTGATTTTTAATGCTTTGATTTGTTTGTGTTGTTGACGAAATTCAAATTTTTTCATCTCATTGGAAAAGGTTAACTTGCGAAGCCCTTATAATTTAGGCGTGTTATTATGAGTATACAAATAAAAATTGAACGTAGGGGAGTCAATATTTTCTTTAATTGAATGTTTTTCATTTTCGCTGCGTCTTCCTATGGCCTCTATTTGCGTTCGTTTCGATTGTTTTAGCGTTAAAAGAAAATATGTTAAAACAACGTGACATTTTCATGAGATTGTTCATTGGCTTTGAAAAAATTATTACAATGGCGACACGTAGAAACAAAGGATATGTTTTAATTGATTTTTATTCCTTTGATTTGTTTGTGTTGACGAAATTAAATTTTTTTCATCTCATTGGAAAAGGTTAACTTGTGAAGACCTTATAATTTAGGTGTGTTATTACATACAAATAAAAAATGAACGTGGGGCTGGTATTATTTTCTTTAACTGAATGTTTTTCATTTTCGCTGCGTCTTCCTATGGCCTCTATTTGCGTTCGTTTCGATTGTTTTTGCGTTAAAAGAAAATATGTTAAAACAACGTGACATTTTCATGAGATTGTTCATTGGCTTTGAAAAAATTATTACAATGGCGACACGTAGAAACAAAGGATATGTTTTAATTGATTTTTATTCCTTTGATTTGTTTGTATTGACGAAATTATTTTTTTTCATCTCATTGGAAAAGGTTAACTTGCGAAGCCCTTATAATTTAAGCGTGTTATTATGAATATACAAATAAAAATTGAACGTTGGGGTGTTAATATTTTCTCTAATTGAATGTTTTTCATTTTCGCTGCGTCTTCCTATGGCCTCTATTTGCGTTCGTTTCGATTGTTTTTGCGTTCAAAGAAAATATGTTAAAACAACGTGACATTTTCATGAGATTGTTCATTGGCTTTGAAAAAATTATTACAATGGCGACACGTAGAAACAAAGGATATGTTTTAATTGATTTTTATTCCTTTGATTTGTTTGTATTGACGAAATTATTTTTTTCATCTCATTGGAAAAGGTTAACTTGCGAAGACCTTATAATTTAGGTGTGTTATTACATACAAATAAAAATTGAACGTGGGGCTGGTATTATTTTCTTTAATTGAATGTTTTTCATTTTCGCCGCGTCTTCCTATGGCCTCTATTTGCGTTCGTTTCGATTGTTTTTGCGTTCAAAGAAAATATGTTAAAACAACGTGACATTTTCATGAGATTGTTCATTGGCTTTGAAAAAATTATTACAATGGCGACACGTAGAAACAAAGGATATGTTTTAATTCATTTTATTCCTTTGATTTGTTTGTGTTCTTGACGAAATTTAATATTTTTCGTCTCATTGGAAAAGGTTAACTTGCGAAGCCCTTATAATTTAGGCGTGTTATTATGAGTATACAAATAAAAATTGAACATAGGGGAGTCAATATTTTCTTTAATTGAATGTTTTTCATTTTCGCTGCGTCTTCCTATGGCCTCTATTTGCGTTCGTTTCGATTGTTTTTGCGTTCAAAGAAAATATGTTAAAACAACGTGACATTTTCATGAGATTGTTCATTGGCTTTGAAAAAATTATTACAATGGCGACACGTAGAAACAAAGGATATGTTTTAATTGATTTTTATTCCTTTGATTTGTTTGTGTTGACGAAATTAAATTTTTTTCATCTCATTGGAAAAGGTTAACTTGTGAAGACCTTATAATTTAGGTGTGTTATTACATACAAATAAAAAATGAACGTGGGGCTGGTATTATTTTCTTTAACTGAATGTTTTTCATTTTCGCTGCGTCTTCCTATGGCCTCTATTTGCGTTCGTTTCGATTGTTTTTGCGTTAAAAGAAAATATGTTAAAACAACGTGACATTTTCATGAGATTGTTCATTGGCTTTGAAAAAATTATTACAATGGCGACACGTAGAAACAAAGGATATGTTTTAATTGATTTTTATTCCTTTGATTTGTTTGTATTGACGAAATTATTTTTTTTCATCTCATTGGAAAAGGTTAACTTGCGAAGCCCTTATAATTTAAGCGTGTTATTATGAATATACAAATAAAAATTGAACGTTGGGGTGTTAATATTTTCTCTAATTGAATGTTTTTCATTTTCGCTGCGTCTTCCTATGGCCTCTATTTGCGTTCGTTTCGATTGTTTTTGCGTTCAAAGAAAATATGTTAAAACAACGTGACATTTTCATGAGATTGTTCATTGGCTTTGAAAAAATTATTACAATGGCGACACGTAGAAACAAAGGATATGTTTTAATTGATTTTTATTCCTTTGATTTGTTTGTATTGACGAAATTATTTTTTTCATCTCATTGGAAAAGGTTAACTTGCGAAGACCTTATAATTTAGGTGTGTTATTACATACAAATAAAAATTGAACGTGGGGCTGGTATTATTTTCTTTAATTGAATGTTTTTCATTTTCGCCGCGTCTTCCTATGGCCTCTATTTGCGTTCGTTTCGATTGTTTTTGCGTTCAAAGAAAATATGTTAAAACAACGTGACATTTTCATGAGATTGTTCATTGGCTTTGAAAAAATTATTACAATGGCGACACGTAGAAACAAAGGATATGTTTTAATTCATTTTATTCCTTTGATTTGTTTGTGTTCTTGACGAAATTTAATATTTTTCGTCTCATTGGAAAAGGTTAACTTGCGAAGCCCTTATAATTTAGGCGTGTTATTATGAGTATACAAATAAAAATTGAACATAGGGGAGTCAATATTTTCTTTAATTGAATGTTTTTCATTTTCGCTGCGTCTTCCTATGGCCTCTATTTGCGTTCGTTTCGATTGTTTTTGCGTTCAAAGAAAATATGTTAAAACAACGTGACATTTTCATGAGATTGTTCATTGGCTTTGAAAAAATTATTACAATGGCGACACGTAGAAACAAAGGATATGTTTTAATTGATTTTTATTCCTTTGATTTGTTTGTGTTGACGAAATTAAATTTTTTTCATCTCATTGGAAAAGGTTAACTTGTGAAGACCTTATAATTTAGGTGTGTTATTACATACAAATAAAAAATGAACGTGGGGCTGGTATTATTTTCTTTAACTGAATGTTTTTCATTTTCGCTGCGTCTTCCTATGGCCTCTATTTGCGTTCGTTTCGATTGTTTTTGCGTTAAAAGAAAATATGTTAAAACAACGTGACATTTTCATGAGATTGTTCATTGGCTTTGAAAAAATTATTACAATGGCGACACGTAGAAACAAAGGATATGTTTTAATTGATTTTTATTCCTTTGATTTGTTTGTATTGACGAAATTATTTTTTTTCATCTCATTGGAAAAGGTTAACTTGCGAAGCCCTTATAATTTAAGCGTGTTATTATGAATATACAAATAAAAATTGAACGTTGGGGTGTTAATATTTTCTCTAATTGAATGTTTTTCATTTTCGCTGCGTCTTCCTATGGCCTCTATTTGCGTTCGTTTCGATTGTTTTTGCGTTCAAAGAAAATATGTTAAAACAACGTGACATTTTCATGAGATTGTTCATTGGCTTTGAAAAAATTATTACAATGGCGACACGTAGAAACAAAGGATATGTTTTAATTGATTTTTATTCCTTTGATTTGTTTGTATTGACGAAATTATTTTTTTCATCTCATTGGAAAAGGTTAACTTGCGAAGACCTTATAATTTAGGTGTGTTATTACATACAAATAAAAATTGAACGTGGGGCTGGTATTATTTTCTTTAATTGAATGTTTTTCATTTTCGCCGCGTCTTCCTATGGCCTCTATTTGCGTTCGTTTCGATTGTTTTTGCGTTCAAAGAAAATATGTTAAAACAACGTGACATTTTCATGAGATTGTTCATTGGCTTTGAAAAAATTATTACAATGGCGACACGTAGAAACAAAGGATATGTTTTAATTCATTTTATTCCTTTGATTTGTTTGTGTTCTTGACGAAATTTAATATTTTTCGTCTCATTGGAAAAGGTTAACTTGCGAAGCCCTTATAATTTAGGCGTGTTATTATGAGTATACAAATAAAAATTGAACATAGGGGAGTCAATATTTTCTTTAATTGAATGTTTTTCATTTTCGCTGCGTCTTCCTATGGCCTCTATTTGCGTTCGTTTCGATTGTTTTTGCGTTCAAAGAAAATATGTTAAAACAACGTGACATTTTCATGAGATTGTTCATTGGCTTTGAAAAAATTATTACAATGGCGACACGTAGAAACAAAGGATATGTTTTAATTGATTTTTATTCCTTTGATTTGTTTGTGTTGACGAAATTAAATTTTTTTCATCTCATTGGAAAAGGTTAACTTGTGAAGACCTTATAATTTAGGTGTGTTATTACATACAAATAAAAAATGAACGTGGGGCTGGTATTATTTTCTTTAACTGAATGTTTTTCATTTTCGCTGCGTCTTCCTATGGCCTCTATTTGCGTTCGTTTCGATTGTTTTTGCGTTAAAAGAAAATATGTTAAAACAACGTGACATTTTCATGAGATTGTTCATTGGCTTTGAAAAAATTATTACAATGGCGACACGTAGAAACAAAGGATATGTTTTAATTGATTTTTATTCCTTTGATTTGTTTGTATTGACGAAATTATTTTTTTTCATCTCATTGGAAAAGGTTAACTTGCGAAGCCCTTATAATTTAAGCGTGTTATTATGAATATACAAATAAAAATTGAACGTTGGGGTGTTAATATTTTCTCTAATTGAATGTTTTTCATTTTCGCTGCGTCTTCCTATGGCCTCTATTTGCGTTCGTTTCGATTGTTTTTGCGTTCAAAGAAAATATGTTAAAACAACGTGACATTTTCATGAGATTGTTCATTGGCTTTGAAAAAATTATTACAATGGCGACACGTAGAAACAAAGGATATGTTTTAATTGATTTTTATTCCTTTGATTTGTTTGTGTTGACGAAATTAAATTTTTTTCATCTCATTGGAAAAGGTTAGCTTGCGAAGCCCTTATAATTTAGGTGTGTTATTACATACAAATACAAATTGAACGTAGGGGTGTTAATATTTTCTTTAATTGAATGTTTTTCATTTTCGCTGCGTCTTCCTATGGCTTCAATTTGCGTTCGTTTCCATTGTCTTTTGCGTTCAAAGAAAATATGTTAAAACAACGTGACATTTTCATGAGATTGTTCATTGGCTTTGAAAAAATAACTACAATGGCGACTCGTAGAATCAAAGGATATGTTTTAATTGATTTTTATTCCTTTGATTTGTTTGTGTTGACGAAATTAATTTTTTTCATCTCATTGGAAAAGGTTAGCTTGCGAAGCCCTTATAATTTAGGTGTGTTATTACATACAAATACAAATTGAACGTAGGGGTGTTAATATTTTCTTTAATTGAATGTTTTTCATTTTCGCTGCGTCTTCCTATGGCCTCTATTTGCGTTCGTTACGATTGTTTTTGCGTTCAAAGAAAATATGTTAAAACAACGTGAAATTTTCATGAGACTGTTCATTGGCTTTAAAAAAATTACTACAATGGCGACTCGTAGAATCAAAGGATATGTTTTAATTGATTTTTATTCCTTTGATTTGTTTGTGTTGACGAAATTAATTTTTTTCATCTCATTGGAAAAGGTTAACTTGCGAAACCTTAATAATTTAGGCGTGTTATTATGAGTATACAAATAAAAATTGAACGTAGGGGTGTCAATATTTTCTTTAATTGAATGTTTTTCATTTTCACTGCGTCTTCCTATGGCCTCAATTTACGTTCGTTTCCATTGTTTTTTGCGTGCAAAGAAAATATGTTAAAACAACGTGACATTTTCATGAGATTGAACATTGGCTTTTTGAAAAAATAACTACAATGGCGACTGGTAGAATCAAAGGATATGTTTTAATTGAGTTTTACGAAATTTAACGTTTGGAATCTCATTTGAAAAGGTTAACCGGCAAAGCCCTTAGAATTTAAGCTTGTTTTATTGAATAAAAATAAGAAGGTTGTCGTTCATGTTATGCGCATTAGCCTGAATATGTGTAACATGGACGGCCAAGGTCTACTGCATGAAAGCATGCAGCAGACCTTGCCGAGCGGCCTTTTGACTGCTGAAAGACAATGGGTTGGTGTTAAATTTCATCGTATTGATTGCTTTGACATTGGTCTTGGCAGAAAGACATATTTTAATACGAAAAAAACTTAAGCTCACGTTTAAAGACCAGTGATATTGAAGACGAATTGGCGAATCTTAGAATTCATCAAGTATGCCAGGCATGAACGGCATTATAATCGCGGATTGAATGATGCAATCATTCTTTCGCCGGTTTAAATTCGCCTTTTGATGAATTTCATCTGATATTAACACATTAACTGCGGAGAAACTTCGCGCGCTTCCATCCCCTAAACGAGTAATCAATCAATATCGCGCATAAAAAAAATCATATTTACGTAAAATGACATTACTTTTTAAAATAGCCAACATTTTAAATCTTATTTCAAGATGCATGAATAGTTATCGAAAAGTTATTTATTGATTTTAAATTACCCTTTAACCTCTTTTTGTGCGGTAGATGCGTTCGCACATCGATCGCATAAAAAAAACAATGACTTACATAGGAAATAAATCGAGAAAACAATAAGGCAATTAAAAAATAACATTTTAAGGATGTCTCGAATTATTAGTAAAATTTTAAGGACTTAAGAAATAATAATTATTTTAATTACAAAAGTTGCTGTATTTTCGATATGACTCCAAATCGCTCTTTTTTTCGGAAGAAATTGTATGCGCAGTGTCAATATCATTATTTTACTGTGTATATTTTCTCTTTCTAACAATGTAATTCTTAATTAGTAAAGATGTCGTTGTAGTCCCTACCTCAAAAATAAATATTTTCAAAAAAATGGCTACTGTTTATAAAAAAAAAGTAGTTTTTTGGCCTTATTTTTTCAGTTTTAATTCTTTTTAAATTAATTTTTTATATAAATCTGGTAGGAACAGTTAGTTGCCGCGTCAATAAAATGCTTAATAACTCCGTAAGTAATTGGAATTTTGAAAATTTCTTAGGAGGAAAAAAAAAAACTTTGAAAAAAAACCGCATAACTTCGAAATCGCACAAAAGCAATTGTCATATTTGTTTTTTAATGTGTCTTTTAATGTTTGAAAATATTTTAGAATATGATATTAATGACTTCGATGCATCATTGAGATTAGTATTTGTTGATTGTAAATTATGAGTCGATTTAACGCGTCACTCAATAAGTTCGTAGGATGACTATTAAAACAACAATTTTTTAGAAATTTCTCTAAACCTTAAAACAAAACAGCTCTTTACAGCCGACGCATTGTTGTTTTTGATTGACTGTGAGCAAACGCCGGACCCGCTTCGAACAGAGCTTTCTCATGGATGAACAAAATCATATGGATTTATCAATAGCGGCGCCAAATATATGTCAAATGTGTTATAACCGCAACTAAAAAGCATGAAATCATTCATTTGCATGTCCTGTAGAAGGTATATTCAATCTGAGCGGTTTTGGATTTTATCCCTTTGGCTATGAAATAATTTAGTATATGGCTTGGTTCAGAATTTGCAATCTACAGTGGGTCTGTCGATGCTTTTGATCGTATGAATATTTTAAAGTTAGGGCCTAGCGTTCTCCACCTGTCCATTGGCGGCTGTGCGCTGCTTCTGCAAATTTTTCTAGATTACAATCGGACTTTGATGATGGCGATTTCAAACCGGTTTATGCGAAACATTGAATCTAAATCGCCTTTTGGTGCAGGAAGCACCTTTTGTTGTGCAGAAATTTTGGTCTGGGGTCAAATAGCATACAGCCGACTGCTGCCGCACCTTCCTGAGTCGAAACGCTTAGATTCCTGATATCAAATGACTACCATTACTATTAAAAGCACATTGAATACATTTAAAATCATTATGCAAGATTAAGATTTGATTTTCAGAAAATGTCTGACTGCAGACGCATTTAGCGATTCAAATATTTAGCACTCGCTTGTATATCATTTCAAATTTCGTTTTGATATGAGTCTTCGCAAATCTATAATATATAATAGGTCATAAAATCCCAAGCACTCTATCTATCCTCAAGGGAACGATGTTTTTTGATGAATGGAAGTTTGTTTGGTGTCTTCATCTCTCTTGTTTGATCGTGCTAACGTGTGTGCAAGATGCACTACAAGGTTATATGACGCAAAGAAACTATGTATTCATATTCGAGCATTTGAAGTCATCAACGGGCCAAAGACGATCGTTGGTTTCACAATCGACGATATATCGTTGCTTAGCATGCAGTGGCTTAAAACACGTTTAATCTCTTCGCTATACAAAGTCGAGCCACCTAATATAACCCTCCCTCGATCGCTTTATCTGTTCGAATTTGGACATGATAAAAGATGTCGAAGTGTTTAAGATAATCAGGACAAGACCTATTTTATAGCCAAGAAAGAGTCCCACAGCTTTCGTACTCCATGACTATGATGACGATGAGCCTCATTTGCATGCATGATTATAATCAGATCGAGGATTATGGAGAGAAAATGCTATCAATCGATATTCCCAATGGTATCAGCTCTAAAATTCCCTCTTCCACGATTTCATTACTTCAGGGTATTTTAATGTCACACGGAAAATTAGACAGATGGCAGTCCTAAAAACTTGTAAGACCATACAAAAGAGATCCGTCTATCAAAGAGCCATAATTCATCCTAATTTCACGAATGCCATTCATCGCCGATGCATAATTGCGTACTGCATCTAATGATTTCGTCGGCGTATCGACCTGCCTAAATTCTGATTAATTTTAATCATGCACCATGGAAGACATATGGTCAAAAATCAACACGTACGGGACCGTTATGACCCCGTGCAACGATCGTGGGTTAATAAAAATGCGTTCCGCATCGACATTTGTATCATTTCTATCGACGGATTGGAGAACAAAGGCTTTCGAGTGATTATGCTCAATATTTTCTCCAATTTGAATGTTCATTCCATTTCGAGGCACTTTCGTTTGTAAGATTTGCGCGAAAAATGGTTCGACGATGAAGCTTTCGAAATTGGATCTGACGTTGATGTTGTTGGGCTTTAACGATGAAATTACGTTGTAAAAATACTTTATTGAGTAAAATTGAATTAACTAAAAACACCCATATAATTTGCATCATCGTGCTGAATTTCATTTGGGTTTGAGAGTGCAATCTATGAACGAATAGCGAAACTACTAACATTATCTATTTAATTTCTAAACATAAAAAAAATCGTTCATTCAGTGTTATTTTCGTTATTGTTAGGCGATTTCCATAGGATTTTTGTCAGATATGGAAAAAATTTAAATGGGTTCATATTGGGAATTAAAAATTGAAGCAATATAAGCATAGTGAAAATATCCAGATCTATAAAATTAAAATATTTAAATCATTATATCGTTAAGTTTCATGGAACATAACATTGCGTGGTTTCAACCCTTTAAACGCGATTCGCTCGCCATTATTTTGTCGTCTCAATATTTGCATTTAAATACGTTTTATTGATGACTTATCCTTGTGATGTATTGTGAAATTCTGAATTGATAAAGTATCTTCCTGTGCTGTTATAGCCATTCAGCTTGACGTCGTATTTTAAATTATTCATAGAATTGAGGATCGGGACGATGAGCCTACCTGTGCATAATTTTAATGAAAACATCCACAAGATGATTTCAACATTCGATACAGATTGATGTGCCGACATGGGGCTTTAAATTACGACAGCCACTACGAAAATGTGGCAATTGAACAATACAATCAGGACGAAATAGATCAATATGAAAGATGTATTAATCGAAATGGTCGGAAGCACGCTTTGCTGATTGTCTCATGCATATCGAGGACTAAAATTATTCCATACGTTGTGAAATATTCAGCCATAAAGTCGTACATAATTCATTCGCTCCTGGAATATTCAAATAATAAAGCCTTACTTGGGCGCGATTCTCAGAAAACCGTCTCGGGGTAGGGTGTTAAATATTTAATGTCCGTCTTCAGAACGATGTGTACCTTTAAATTATAGTTAATTGCGTTTTATTAGTTGCATATTGTTCGGATAAATCGCACCGATATGCTATGCTCGTTAATTGAAGTGTTAGACAAAAAATGAGATGTTCAAAAAAATAAAAATAAAACAAGCAAATCGATTGAGGAAGATCTAAAAAGTGGTCTCTCTAATTGATACCTGATGCATACTAAACCTACGACCATCAAAATCTTAAATTCGCCAAAGAATATTGTGATATTCATACCAATGCTTAAATTAATAACAATATAAAATAGTGTAATTTATGCTTGATTGATATAAAGGTTGTATGTCGACGATACACCATTGTATTTATAGAATCGATTCATGGAAACACTTATATAATTGGATATTTAATCTAGTGTGAAATTTAGAACGAGTCGTTATTGCGGGACTCGTGTATCATTGATTAAGCAAATTCTCTGCGAAACAAATAAGGTAAAATTTTCAAGCTTGGAAATATTTGTGACAGATTAGAAGTTATACATTATTTTATTTTTCAATCAGAAGATGAGCGAAAACTGAAGTTAAAAATAGAAGATTCCGGATGGATGAGTTGTTCATTTGCTTGTGATTAGGGAATCCAATCCCGGGATTGAAATTTTTATCTAACAGAAATTGTACACCTCATCAACACGATGAAGTCTACTAAATCGAGACATTCCCGACGAAATCTGGACGCTTGGAAACAGTGGCGTAATTACTAATTGGCGAACTTAGGCGACGCCTAGGGGCAGCAGTGACTGTCTAATCTATGTATACATATATAGCGTACATATATGTTTTTCAAATTGTTATATTTATCTTTCCCCACCGGTGATGTATTTACTACACCTCGACGAATAATGGGAATATCAATATGAAATATAATAGATACGGGCTTCAGATTTTTTGTATTCCTCCGTAATATAATTACGAATCACATCAAAGTATTATAGTATATAAGTATTCATCTGCAGCGACGGAAATAAATAATTTGTCGGGAAATCGGGAATTTTGCGAGTTTTAGTCCGTGTCTCAGCAGAAAGGAATTTTATCAGTCTCATTGATGGTGTTATAGGAAAATGGGAGATTACGCGATCATCAACTCGAACTAGCATTTAAATATCTGATGACGATACTTCCAACGAGTGTGGAGGCTGAGCGTGCATTTTCAGCAGCAAGTTGCCTGACTTCCAAAATCAGATCCAGACTAAATAGCGAAACGCTCGATGCTTTAATGTTACTTCGGGTATATTTTCAAAACAATATTTGAATTTTTTAGTGTTTTATTTATCTATTTTTAAATTGTATTGTTATCTTTTCTTAAATAAATAAAATTATTTGGCCTTCAAGTGATTTTTTATATTGAACCAATGGACTTATTAGTAATTTTGGAACAAATTTATCAATGTAATTTCTTAAAATATTGAAATTCCAAAACCCGGGATCCCGGGACTGGTCCCGGGATTGTCTAATGAAATCCCGAAATCCCGGGATCGAAATTTTGGCTCGGGATTGGATTCCCTACTTGTGATGCATCGTTCAGGTTTTCAGTCAAAAAGAAGATAATAACATTAAAATATTGTTATGGATTTACTCCGCCAAAGATCACAAATAAAGATGACATGCGAATAAATTAAATGTTAAATAATACTAATATAAATGCAATATAAAAAACAATACTTAATAAAAAAAACATCCGCACGCTCCCATGATATGTATTTGGTACACCATATAAAATTTTGAAAAACTCCGTATCAATAATATTTCACATCGATAATCCTATTATTAATGGAACAAAAACAGCGTCGTAATAATGTTTCAATCGAGTGTTTGGCGATGTTTCAAAGCAATAAGGCCGAGTTTTTGCATCAATTCGGAATGAAAGATGAGTCTATCACTTCACATCTGAGGCAAAGGAACGTGGAGACCCTCCGCTAATCCGAGGCGTTTATTGATCCCGCTGTTCGGGACCATGTCAATCCACTCAACAAAAGTGCACAGAGCCAGGTGTAAAATCTGAATTTAATATCCATGTTCGCAAGGGCATGCTCATTCTGAACATCGAGTGAACTCTGAGCACAGGGAAGAAACTACAATAGCTAGATTTTGTAATTTAAAATTTATAAAGGTAGCCAAGATAGCAGCATAACTTAGTAAGATAGATAAATATATAGTTTTTAAAGGTGGGAAAAGTCTAGATTCGTTCGCGACCTCATTTGCCGCGAGTCTATGTAAGTAAGCCTTTGAGGCGGTTTTCACGATCGTACAGATCATAAAAGGATCCAGGTACGCATTTATCCCTGAAAATGCCATAAAAAGTCCTAAAAAAGGACGGAGTTGTCATAAGGTCTGTGTGTCCAAGCGGTCCACTTTTCGGATCGCTGATGTGACGAATGAGCGCCTTGCGATCGGGCGTCTTACCAGAACATGTCTACAGAATGATTACGAACTCTTCTCTTTTTTTGTCTTATTTATTTATTGTGTAAGCGATGACGAAGAAAAGAGGGATTAGATCAGATAGCTTGAATGTTGAAAATAACTACATTGATTGTATAGTTGGAATCATTTTGCGCGTGTTTTGTAGTTCACAACAAATAATATACTGTTTCGGGGCCTCCAGTCGATTATTCGAGTCCACGTTTCGATGCCTCCGATGTTGCGGCTGTCGCCTTATTCGGTCGCGGAGACCACACCGAGAGGTCATTAGAGGCGCCGGGCTTTTATGGGACTATTGCCAACCATTTTGACTTTTGATTTTTGATAGCGAACATGTTTTAAAAAATGATCGCCAGCCAGCAGGTCTAAATAACAGGTCGAAAATCATTATTATATACAAACATACATACGCAATAAGTCAATAATTTATAGCTATTTTTACAAAGGAAGTACGTATCATTTTTCAAATTCTTCAAAGCTTGAGTGAGCTCCCGGCAACACTTTATGCGAAACAAGCTCTTAGAATCGTTCACGGGTGAGAAGTTGAAGTTGAGGAGTTTGTGAATGGGAGACAGAGACGAAGATGATGTGTGAATAATATAATGAATTGATTTTAAGTGTATTGTTTATGTTTACTTAAAGAAATGACCCAATATCTTGTGTTATCGACAGTGTTTGTGTATTTATGTACAAGCTTCATACACGCTGCGGCGGTCCTAACAGATAAGTGGATTTGTATGACAATAGATGACGGACAAGCAAATATAGCATCTAAGTTTATGATGATTTTAAATTAGCTCACTCACTAGAGGGTTTAAAAAATAATTTGATTTTCATCTACCTCTTGTCCTCTGAGCCGACTGTGCGACTATTTTTTCATACGGCTTTGAATGCTGATGATTATGCAAACGCTTGTTATGTACAGGCGGAGTGTATTTGACACTAATTACTTCCAGTCTAAAAAGCAAGCAATTTTTTATGGATTACGTTATTTTGATGACGTTCATTTTGCTATATGTATGACGAAAGTGCTCGATAAATTCTGCGAAAATCATACAATTTTTATTGCACATTAGATTCATTATGCGGCATCAATTGACAAAATGCGGCTATTGATAAGTCAAGGACTGTTTACACATATCAGCATCGAATTTTTGCATAATTTCTGCAATAATCGATAATATTAATGCCCAATTTGTCTCGAGCATCATTTGTAGTTAATGTATGCGGTTATTTGTATATAATGCGATAGATCGAAACTATTTTTTTACTCGTTTGATCTGCTGGATGAAAGCATAACCACCGTAGTGTCGTAACTATGAATTTTGATATTTTTTCGAAATCGCCGTAAAATGAGTTAAGTGACTAGTTTTGGTGACGTGCCAGCCAGTATTTAGGTTAACAGCCCTCGGGAAACATAATATATTGACGATTACGATAAAATTTCTATATGTTCTCGTCATTTATAAGCTTTGGATGTACTATTTTTTGAATAAATTAAATTTTATCGAAGATCATATGTCAAGAGCCATTTGAAAGAGCCACAACGGATAGATATATATACGATAAACAATGTACGTTGATTTTTTCATTCATACAATCGATATTTTTGATACTTACCACTCCAAATTTCTATTAGGTAAATCAAATTTAATATGGAATTAATCTGAGCATAGGATTGTCGGGAATGCAAATTCGCTTTCGCCAACACCCATGCGACAATATATCGATCCACTCGCTGAAGTACTTCCTATGCTAGAACCCGAAAATTACACTCATTTTAACATTAAATGATCAAAATCTTTATTTACATGCACTTCAATCCGTTCTAGTTCAGTTCCAAATATTTATACCTGTTCGCTTATGGTTTTCGGAAAACTTTTTTTCCGATTTTCGGGTCATATTCGGTTCAAAGCCCTGCTTTAATTGTGTTGGACTTGCTAAAAATTCAATATTGAATCGTCAAACTTAAACTATTATTCGGATTAAATAGGGCTAAGCCGGTCTGATAGATCAAGAGAAGATAAAAAAATGAGATCTGAAGCATATAAGCTGTCTTACGTCTCTCATATTATTATATCTAAGCATTGAAAGGCTTGTATAGAACTATTATATAATTCCTCCTCTAAACGTTTATCTTCTTGTCTCCTTGGTTTTGGAAGGGTAATTCAGATATTACCACAATTATTTATTGCGGAAAATCGCACAAAAAAAGCTATGACTTACATAGAAAAAGTGAAGATGCGTGCAAAATCGCACAAAAAAAAAATAATAAAAATCAGGAAAACAATAAAGCAATTAAAAAATAAAATTTTTATTGAAGATTTATAGCCATATAGCCTTATTTTTTTACGGTTTATTTTTTTTAAAGGTACTGGTAAGTAATTGGAATTTTGGAAATTTCTTTGAAGAATGTATAGTAGGATGATCGCGTATTTGCGATTGAATTTCAGTGATTCAGTTTATTTATTCAACTCGTTCGTCGCTGCGTCCACCAGATATGCGCGTCTCCGAAAAGCGAATCCAACATCTCATTGTTACGTATTTCTATAAAGATTTGCAAATTTTAACCCTTTGCAGTCCTTAAAAATTTTAGGCATTTTTAAGATAAAACGTTTTTTTTTTCATTATTTTTTACCAAAGTTGTATATTTTACTAATATATTATACAGAGGCATTATATTTTATAGTTTATAATTAAATAATGTATGGTATCTCTCAAAACATGGCCTAAATGGAGACCAGATTTTTATAAATTTTATTCTGTATATTTATTAGCTTCGAACAAAAATATTATGAATATTATATGATTACGTAAAAATATCGTACGTATGATCGGAGATGTTCATGAAAGCGCGCGTTAAGAGTCACTGCCTGTGTTTTAGGATTTTATCAGGGCAACAGTTCCTTTCCTTTGTATCTCTAGCAGGTAGATGAAACACTATGAAGGATCATGAAAACCAATATCAATTTCCAAATACTATCCTAAACACGATTCGCAAAAAAAATCATATGATTTTAAATCTGAGTGGGGAAAAAATGTAGAAACAAAATGTCGAGCCAGACTCGACATAGGACCGCATAGAATTAACTTTACGAAAATCGTTCTACAATGTCTTCCAGATGACGACTGTCTAAATATCTTTCGAGATCGACCTTAAAACTTGCATTCTTACCCTTGTCTGTTCGCACTTTGTTTTTGTTAATTTGACCAATGACAGAGTCAAGTTGAGTCAGTCAGAGATGCGCCGTTATAATATCGCAAAGCTATTTTTTCTGCTTACACTCCGACTATCGAATATTGGGCCCCGTGAGAATCAGCGTCGATTCAAGTTGGGTAACGAGAGTGTTAAATGTAAGCTTCATAGTCCTGATAGATAAATGGATTTGTACGCCGATAAGTGGCGGACAAGCAAATATAGCATCTAAGACTATGAAGATTTTAAATTAGCTCACTACTCAAAGGATTAAAGTTTGTGATCGCAATTCAGCGATAGCAGATGCAACATGATTTAAACAGTTCAAATTTGTATTTTTAATTTTTTTTTCCAAATTTCGGTTAGTGCTGATGATTTATTTCCTATTTTATCCAAAATATTTCGATACTTATTCTTTATAAAATAAAAACAAATAAAAAACTGATTTAAAAAAACCGCATAACTTTGAAATCGCACAAAAAGAGGTTTGTGTATTGAGTATATCCTTATTAATAGCAGTGAATAAATTATTATTTTACAAAATCGAACAAAGGCGTAGAGCGTTGAAGCACCTAAGCAAATACTAAACAACTGTTTTAATGAGATTTCTTGAATAGTTCATCGTCTTCTGACTTATTTTCGGCGAGCAAATTTTTCGCGTGATTAGAAGTCAAATCGTCCATCGCTTCTTAATTATTTTATCTCTTTACAATGCTAATACCAATTGCCATTAAGAGCCCTATAGCTTTTCCAAACGCTTTACGTTTATCAATAAATAACTACCAAAATCAATACAATATATATGTACTTGTATTTATTTGCTTAGTTGGCGTACGATGTAGTCGATGGTGATCCATAATGAGTCAATTAGAGTTTAATTTTGAATGTTGTATCAACATGTCAAGCACAATGAACGCCGTGCATTATATTTATCGAACGTACTGTTTCATTACATTAGTCATATTGCTTCACTAGCATGATTCACGTGTATGAACCCAGTTTAATTAATGTTTGGCACGAAATGTAATTTTTAAATTGTGGTGCAATTTATAGCTCCACCTCCGACTGAAAATAATGGTCATACATAGGGTAAATTGAAAGGAAAACACAATTTCCATTTGAAAAATGGTGCTAACGTAAATGTCAGGCATTATCATGATGAAATATAACTCCTATCGATCAAATATGAACGTTTTTATTTTGAAATCGTGGTCAAGTCTTTCTAATTCATTGCATTGTGGCCATATAATTTGATTTGTACATACATATCAACCAAAAAATATTTTCTTTCTGGTTTTAGGTGTTAAATGGATGCATATTTTATACACAACTATTAACATTTTATGCGAAAAGAATTAAAATTAGAATGTCGATATTTAGTATGTTGACTAGGCGATCATTATTGAACATAAAAATATTTTTCAAAGCTTGACAAAGTATAGTAGTGGGCGTGGGGGGAGCCACGTATTTCGATTGACGAGCGATGACATTTTTCACCATGGAAGTCCTAAGTCCTGGACAGATGATTTGCAGCAAAAACTTTAAACATGTTTTTATTTTGTATAATATCGTGTATAGTATAGACTATAATTAGGAAGAAATATTAAAAAATAAAAAAATAGTGAGCGATCGAAGAAAAGTTTGTGTTTTTACCAACATTTTTTGTAGTTTTTTGTTCATAAAATAAACACTTTTGAATATTTTTGAATAATTGTAGTCAATACGATGAAGACGTTTATTATACACATGCCTGTCAAAATTCATAAAGATTACTCATCTAGGGCGTGTGGGAGCACTTCCATAAGCTTGGAAAAAGTAGTTTCGAGAAAAACGCGTTTAAAGTTTCTCCTCTCCTCAGCTTCGCAAAGTGCGGCTTCGCTTCGTCGGGCTATAACTTTGCACTTTTTAATGCAAATTTAATTTATATCGACTTTTGTATGTATGTATGCGTCCGCTGTTCTTTAGATTCCGTTTATAATGTGGTGCCCAAAAAAATCTATTTTGCTGATCCATTTATATCTGTGATAATTCTGCTTCGTTGGGCGGATTCCACGAACGTGGTTTCTTGTGCATGGTTTACTAGCATGCCGATTACTGCAGTGAGGTGACCACACGTTTAGGCTCACAATATTACTTTGGTCAGCTACTCCGTCATCGATTGCACTTTCAAAGCTTTCCTATAAAAGGTTACTAACAACAAAGACGTTATTTAGTGTTGAAAAGATGTCTCACAAGTGATCGTTAACACTACAACCGTTAAAGTGTGAGTGTGTATAGGGCAAAATTGCCAGTCTTTTGATAAGAAGACCATAAGAACAACCAAGAAAAATGAAGTCGCCATCAGAAAATCAGCCATCAATGGCACAAAATTAAGCTATCGCAAATTTACATCGCATTAAAGAGATCCTTTATTGGAAAAAAAAGCAGAAAAAGCGCTTCTAATTTGAATTGAAGATAACATAACATATGTGTATATTTAATTAAGAAAAAACTCTTATGTTTCATGAACTCATAAAAGAACAAGAAGAATTCAAATTCCAATACGGGCTTAAGCTATCTTTTGCGGTGCTAAAAAACACCCGCGCATTACGATGATATGTATTTGGTACACCATATGAAATTCTGAACCTATCTATTATATTTCATCTCGATATTCCCTTTATTAGAGTTGAGTTGTAGTAAATATATCATGATCAAGGAAAGTTTAAGGATTGCATGTCTCCATATCACGAACTGCGTAAAAAATTAATGGAACCTATCCCTCAGTTTTCTATGTAGTTCAAGTCTTTTTTTTTTCGATTTTTTTATATATGGAGTGTATCTATCGCATAAAAATAGATCCAAGTGTATTTCAACAGGAAGCCCCAGATTTCATGACTTTGTTTAAGAAATTACAACAGACCCGCGGTAATCCGACGAACGTTTTGCCTGAATTTGTCGGACTATTGGTCTCCAATCCCTTGTAGTCCGATTTTTTTTTTGGAAAGGAGTACTTGTAATCCGAAAAAATATGAAAATTATGAGATATACATAGACATCATAAGATTTAATTTTCTAGAATTAACGCCATAAACACAATGGCCATAGAAGTTATAAAAAAAATAAAAACCTGTTACCGTCATCAAACGTATTCCATGACGATTTTTGAAGCTTTTGAACTATCCCTCGCCAGCTACAAAGTCTTCTTTTTTGTTGTCTCCTTGGAAAACAATTTTGATTTCACGGCCAGTATGGGCCCAGAAATAGCTGTATCCCTGTTTCTTTCCTGAAGAAACCACATATACAAAGCTTCAATAAAAATATATTTTTTGCTTGAAATCCTCACAGGGATAATAATTATTAAATTCAATAATCAATCTACAGAACTCCTTTCATATAAAAATTCTGCGGCGATTGCATTTAGGCCCAATCCACACTATGGTGCCGGTAACGGTTCGATCTCGCTCTCGGTCTCGGTCCGGTCAAATATTCTCATACAAGAAACGGAATTGGAACGATCCGATAGTGTGAATACTCTGATTGTTTCTTATGCAAGAATATTTGATCGGACCGGGATCGGAGCGAGATCGAACCGTTACCGGCACCATAGTGTGGATCTGGCCTTATGCTTAAAAAAATCCCGTCTTTGAATCTTATCCTTTTTATTGCAGAATTTCCAGAGGAGTTAATGTGGTATACAGCAAGTTAAAAAAGTCTTTTATAATTCGGCAAAATGTTTACATCTGGATGGCGTTTAAAATGACCGACGTTGAATTTGATCAACATCTAACTTTGTCGTCTGCATACCATTTTAAATTGTATGGAACCCCAGTTTTAAAATATGTCAAAACGATCAAATAGCAGTGCAAAATTTCCGAAACGTTCTTTCGCACTGTCGAATGATATAAGTGCCTTTGAGCACATATATTCATACATATGCTATTTTCAGCAGAAATTCAATTTACTCCACAGAAAGGTTTTTCAAAGAATATTTTTTCGCTGTAATTGAATGCCAACTTTTATAGTCTCTCATGATATAACCACAAAAATTTGCCTTTTATGCCCGCCACAAAGAGAAGTCATGTAAGTGAATTTCAGCGATCTCAACCTCCCGACGAACGATAAAAGTTGAGAGTCAAATTATTTCAACATTTGGTGGGATTCCCATCTCACAAAAGGCGTTTTAATTGGGGGTGGTTGCTGTTTTGCCGCGTGACAAACGCCAAATTTTTGATCAAAAGGAAGCTGTTTGAGTTAATGGTCTCTTTGTTCTTTTATTTTGAAATCGCGCACAACAACCGCTCGATGTTTTTCAGATTCGAAATTCTGTGACGTTAGCAAGGTAAGCAATTCTTGCATAAATGTTATTCAACGAGGCGAAGGCGAAAACATCGGTGCTAAAATCCACAAGTTACACATTACAATACATCAAAGCCGTTTAAATTCACCTCTTTGGAGCTCTGCATTGACGCGATTTGGTCGTTGAATAACAAGTAACCATGGAAATGTAATCGAACAAGAGATTATGAACAGGAAAATCAAGTTTCCATTCGTCGAAGAATACAGCAAATTGTTAAGAATTTAACCCGCTGTCCATCGTACGAGGGCTCGAACAGCCCCCTCAACGTCATTTTAATGCGATTTTATTAATTCTATTCAATCGACATTGAAAAAGTACGCGAATAACAAAGTAGATCCTTCAGAATACAAGAAACGACGCGCATTTAATGCAAGAAATAGACCTTTCTTCTTAAAACCAAATATGTATGTCCCCACATAAAAGGTTCCAACATAAAAGTTGTTCTGCCTATGCATTATATGCGAAATAAAAACGTTTTAATTCATAAAAAATGTTTTTTTTGTTGAGATATTGTATTTTATTCATACACTAGCTGAAGGGTAGCTATTCATTAACTAGGTGGAAGTAATAATTCTAAGAATATTGTTATAAATTTGGATGGATGGATGGATGGATGGGGGTGGACGGGCGTTGAACGAAAATACTCTCTTCTCTAGGTATTTATTTATTCAGCACAAGAGATAAGGATCTGGCTGCGGGAAGGACGTCCTCCCGCAGCCAAGGCCAAATATAAAAATAAAATAGCACACTGCACCTAAAGAGAGACGGAAGATAATATGCGCAAATCAAAAGCGCTGTTGAATGGGGATGTTAAATCGTCCACGCTACAACATTAGTTTTATTATAAATATGAACAAACATACAAACATTGATCTATACCGATATTATTTGAGAAAGCGCAAACAATAAGTTGGCAAAGTTTTATCGCAATCGAATGAACGGCATGGCAGCGCATAAAATGCGAACAAACAAATTTTTATTTTTGTATATCAGACTATACCTATGTTACTTGCGCAATCCTTAGCAATAAGTGGACGAAGTTTTATCGCAATCTGATGAGCGGTATGGCAGCGCATTACATACGAACAAACAGAGATTTATTTTTATATATACGACTACCATATTTTTCGCAGGCGATTTTCGCATGAAATTATTTTATTAGATGTTATTTCATTGCCTTTCATATATAGTTAAACTGTTCATGGCCGAGTTGGAAATTTATTTTAAATATATTTTTTATAATTGGTGGCCGGTTTTGAATCTTTATAAAAAGAAATTTGCTATGGCGACACTTGTTATTATTATTATTTTTATATATTTTATGATACAATTTTATATCTTTAAAGTCGTCTAATGATTTGGAATAAATGCGGTTTTCTGATAGCAGTCGTCCATATTCGTTTTGTTCACTTCCTCATATGATCTGCGCGATTTTAATACTTCAATTTCATAACGACATTAACCGGTTGATGAGTCATCATCATCATCAGCATCATTATAGTGCAGCCACAAATAGTCCACTGCAGAGCTATGGGATTCTTCCATATCTATTCCCTATCCATTTCGTCTGTATCATACATTTATCTCCTCATCCACTCGATATTGAAGGTAGCATAACCTCCGAGATTCATTTAGAACACTCACCTTTGTCTCTATCTTTCTGAATAGTGGAGGAGGGTCCCAGGCCCTGGGATAGTACTCCTTTAGGGGTTAAAAAAAGTAGTCCATAGCGCTAAATTTTCAATGCCGTCCTTCATAGAAACTCAGATTTCAATTTGTTTCTTAGTATTATGTACTACAAGCTGGGACGCCCAAACTTCTAGCCAATAACCTAAAATTGAAAACCGAAAAACCGTTATTTTTTCAGAACGAAAAAACCATCCAAACCGATATAAATGTTCTTGTCAAGGTCTTGATTTTTTTTTAAACTTAAGGCGGTCAACATTTTTTTTCTTGTGTCTCACATTTTGATATATTTTTTTAGTGAAACTTGTTTAGGCATGGTGGGCTGATTAGGCTGAGCAATACGAAAAGTGAAACTCCAAACTCCGTTGGTTAAAAAGAGAGAAACAATCTATCCGTCGCAGACTTAGAAGCACTTTTTATTATATATTACACAAACTCAACATAATCTTTTAGGTAACAATTTGAAAAGTGCCTACAAATATGGAAAAAATAGTGCCAGACAATAAAAGAAATAGAAAAAAGTAAATCACAAAATTAATTATTCCTAGGATCTATGAAGTTCCAATCTCACTGTACGAAGGTACTCACACGATATTTTTACATTTCCAAGGACTTTCATTATGATATCTAACCATTCCATAAATTCGGCCAATCTTATGGCAAACAAAAGGCGAACCAGAAAAAAGAGGCTTATGCGCTTCATTTTGCTGAATCTGCGAATTTTACCCCCGCTCAAGTATCTCTCCCGGGAGAGGGGTGGCCACACAAAATCGATGGAAGCACCCCTCGGAAATGCGCCGTGCAAAATTCACAAATATAGGTCACTAGTTCAACCAGGGACCATAATATACATTTGCTGTGGAAGGCTATAAAACGAGGAATTAATAATCTCGATGATGTCACAATGGCCGCTTTGATGAATCGCTCTTATTGTTTGTTTTATTTATCATGAAAATTGTAAGGGCGCTTATTCAACCCACCTCCCATTGAAAGAGTGACCTCATGCTATACAAATATGGAGGAAAAATAGACATTGAAATGAAATCCGAAGCGATTTTGATACGATAATTGAAAAACATATTAGCTTTAAGTTGTGGGAAAGGGGTGGGGAATCATTGTGTATATCTTAATAATAAATATACACAATATGATCATATCGTATTGAATTGTGATGAGAACAGACAGACATACATGTATTCAATTTTACATTTTCAAATAAATTATTACATACATCATACGCACAATTTGCATGGCAAATGCTTGAAAATAAGAGCTATTTTTGCTTGCAAATAATTAAATCTGCGTGAGATGTTTAAAGAGTATGAAAAGAAGCTGTTAATCTTAATGTACGCCATGAATTTAGTCATGAAAATCATTTAACGTTGTGGGCATAAACTATATATAGATTTATATAATGTTGGTGTACTAACGTGGGAGGATGGAGGGTGGTTCGCCCCGGATACGGCTAGCAGGGTGGTACCATCGGGAGTACCGGAATACCAAAAAAGGCTTTCTAATCAAATTAAATTTAATTAAAATGTATGCCGAAATTTCAATGGACGATTTAGGCTAATAATAAAGTCAGTTTAATATATTGCAGCTACATGCTATCCACCATAAAATTAGGCTCTGACTGACTTCCGAACTTCATTGGTGAACGCTCATCCTGCAGTTGATAAAGATGACATATCGAAGGGCATTTATATGTATTAACTAGTCAGGGAATTTTGATTGATTGATAAATTTCCCTTTAGAAGGCATTTGAAAACTTCTCGAAGCAACTATGCTGATTTTACTGGATAGGGCTAACTAGAGTTTATGTAGTTCAGTTTCGCCTTTCCTCGCAAGTACTAAGGTGAAGACCTACATATAAAGTTATAATATCGACTACCTTCGAAAGTGTCTTTTCTGGGTCATTCTAGTTACATAGACATCATTATGTGATGTGTATTTAATTCGTATGCTATTGATTTAATTAGCATGTTATTGATTTAATTTGCATGCCATTGATCCAATTTTATGTTTCGTCCTCAGCAGGCAGATAATGTAACATGAAAGCCATCGAATCTTGTTCCTCCGCTCATCTTGGATAGCTGTCCAACTACCAGCAGACGTATAAATCAGCATTTATATGAATAAGGATATCTAATGTTTGAATAATTGGAGAAAAAAAGCCGCATACACCCGGTTTAAGATCATCTCATACAACTATCCGTTCTTATATAGAATATTTCAATACGGACGCTCGAAGTTTGTTGGATTATAGCGGCCATGTTATTAAAACAACGTCTATCAAATTTATTGTGAATTATTCAGTAGTATATGGCAAATCATCATAGAAAGTTATAATGTTAAACAACATGTGTATAAATTATCAAATTTTATTTTCGTAATCAGTGATTCATCTTTAATCTCGTAATCATCTTTAGCGACGAGGTCCATTTTTGGATGTGTGAAGAAGCCAAATTCTTTATTTTTGGATGTGTGAAGAAGCAAAATTGTTCAATTTTGGACGATACCAATCCATACAAGATACATCAGCACCAAATGCTTCCCGAGAAAGTCATTGTTTAGTGCGGATTTTGATCTGGTGGAATTATCGGTTCGTACTTCTTCGATATTGTGCGATTTAACGGCTTTAGACTTATTTCTTTAGGATTATCTTAAATCGCAGGTCTATGCATATAAATCGCAAATAATTGATGCCCTCAAAAGTCAACATAACGAACGCCATCCAGCAAATTCAGGCAGATTCATGCGACAAATTCGTCGAAAATCGCATTTAAAAATCGAGCGTCCTTATTAAAATATTCTATATTATCTATACACAATAACCCTGATATTAGAACCCATGATGGACATACTTGGGTCGAATTTCGATGAAAAATTAAGCATTGGTCGCCTTCTAGAACAAATCCATCCTTAGACAATCTTCGACATGGCGCCATTTAATTGGGCGTCTGTTGTCATACAATGGGGAAAATTTCATTTATATCTCCATAAACATATTACTCCTCTTTTCATAATAAATTTGTGTCGCCATATATTTGAATACCACGTCTGCTTTCATGTTGAATATGGAGCAATTCTATGATTCTCGTAAAAAAAATAAGGTCACAGTATGGCGCCCGAACAGGATTAATTATGCGTAGAACGAACGTGCTACGATTACTGGGATAATTCTAAATAACCCAAATTAGAGCAAAAGCTGTGGAGAAAAAGAGCTATTTTCTCATTGGGCAATAGATTATAGTTGTAGAGCGATCAAGCAAGCAATTTGCCGAGCAAACATATTATCATTGAAATATGTCAAAGACAAATTTATTGAGTACCTTGATGTGTTATTACAAATGAAAAATAATCTCAACAGCTATCCAATACTGATTAGGCTAATCACAAATGATTAGGCGGGGTTTCTCAACAATATTGTGATGTACGTCGTAATAGGCTATCATGCAATTTCTATGACAAACAACAATAATTTAGAAACATTTCCAAAAAATTATCAGCAAAATGATTTAAAAACCTTTGTACAATTCGCATGATCATATGGTAATACTCGTTTTTTATAGAGACGCGAAATTTACGTTAAATCCTCAAAGAGGTAAGACACAATGTTGTGCCCGAATTCCTTTGATTCAGAAAGAACATTCTTACACGTTGAGCTCGGAGACAGACAGATATATATGAATAATATAATGAATCGATGTCAAGTGTATTGTTCATGTTTACTTGAAGAAATTACCGAATATTGTGTGCTAACGACTGTGTTTATACAAGCTTCATACACGCTGCGGCGGTCCTGACAGATAAATGGATTTGTATGACGATAAGTGGCGGATAAGCAAATATATCATCTAACATTATGATGATTTTAAATTAGCTCACAACTCAAAGCATTTATAAAATTAAGGCCATATTACATAGGCACGGTATGGTAAATTGGGGTGAACCTAACGAAAAGAGAAATCACAAGTAGCGCCAATTTGGAAAGAGAGGGAGAATCGTTTCTACTATCTTCGTCGCACACAAACGTACAAAGACACGCTACGCGCATGCGGCGCGCTATTTATACTGTGTGTATACGTGGCATAAAGCAGTCAATAGTACTTTTTATATATTACACAAACACTGCCAATCAAAATACCAGCTCTTGGATTGAATAAGGATAAAAATCATTTACAAATGATGACGGAAACACAAGCGACGAGTTATTATCACAATGCCATAAACATCCAATATATTACATGCGTACTCCAATAAAATGCATTGTTCTTACAATTTCTACGGAATGCATGATGTTATCCCATTGTGACGCTAGGATCTCCCAGAAATTGCGACCACCTTTGAATAAACAGACTCATTCAGTTTGTTGCTTCTTCTTCTGCAAAGTTTTGCATTAAACAACCATTTGCCGCCAGCTACCAACATACCAATAAGCCTTGGTCATAATAAGCTCGTAGTGATTCTTATCGAAACAGGATATTGTATTTTTATTTCAAAAGTATGCGAAGACAGTCATCGATGCCGTGTCGTCGTCGTCTTCAGGTCTATCCTGTTTCGGATGATTGCGTTGACTGCAGTTCAAAGAAGTTCGTATGCGTCATCCTTGCACTTGACCAAGGTGCACTGGAGGTTTTATATTATCTCTTCCGCGATTGTGTTGTGTATAACAGGTGTGCTGCAATTTGGTACAATATCATGCATGTTGTTGTTCCACAGTCATATCTTTCACTTATGATGATTGTGACCTCCGTAAGAGATTCTCCTGGGATAGAGGGATTTTATATAACATATCACTCAATTAGTTTGTAGGATTTGTTTAGAAGAGATTGCAAAAAACGGCCCCAAATGACAAAGAGAAATATCCTACGAATTTTTTGAGTGATGGATTAGTGGTTTTTTGTTGGATTTCAAACAAGGTTTATAACTTATTTTATCCATTATCAGATTATGTCTTCAAGACTTGATGACTTGAAAATTGCAAAGCTTAACTCTTCATTTCTATGTTCATTTTTCTATTTTTATTTTTATAATATATACTAAGTTATCTAATTTCTCTTTGCTTCGTTATCGTTATGTTTAGATAAGACATCCGATCGCCAGGCGCTCTTTCGTCATATCAGTGGTCCGAAAAGCGGACCGATTGAGCATACACACCTTATGGCCACTCCGTCCTCTTTTAGAGCATTTTGCGACATTTTCTATAATCTGTACGATCATGGTAGCAACGTAGCGTCTAGACATTTTCAATCGTAGTATTTTTTTACAGCAGTAAACGCCATCTTTACGTTAGATCGGATACTTTTGGTATAATTTTAAAACACACATTATAATAGTATTTAATATATTGCATTTATAATAGTATTAGTTAAATTTTTAAAAATAAATTTGGATTTCTAGGTAGGAGAAGGGGGCGTTAAGTTAGATACATACTTGCCACGTATTACAACTTTAGCCACGTCTACTAAAGCCTTAGCCATCTTGTATTGAAAGTATACGACGTTACTTTAATGATAATTAACGTAAACTACGTAATAAACAAGAAACAGCTTTATATATATGTCGGTATGTACAATTATTCAGGTTTTTTTTAATTAGACGCTAACTTTCCTGATTTATATTATAAAAACACTAATGAAATGGCTTCATATTCTGCTTTGATGGAGCATTGATGATTGAGCTATTTTGATGGTGTCCAATTTGCCTATCAATGCTCGTAGAATTTAATCATTGCCGTCTGGCTTTGCGGCTCAGACAGGATTTTGCAGCAGCCTCCTCTTTGCCATCGTCCTCTTTAATAATTAAGCTTTCCCTTTAACCATTGCATCAGCTACTTGATAGACCATCCCAACCCGACCTCTTCATCTAAAAAGCTATTACTTATTGAATAAAATTGCTATAAATATAAATGCATTTTTACAGGATGATGATGACTATTAAATATATGTTGCAATATCAATAATTGTTCAACAACCATGGAAAAATATGTATATGTAACCCTATTTATAAATAAATATATCAGCCAAAACAGGAAAATAATCAGCTATTTGTATATCTTGTACATGGATTTATTGTTAAACGATATTACAATTATTTGAAACTACTTTGTGTATACCAAATAATTAAAATGCAATCGATTGCGTCTATTAACTCATTCGCAATTTGAAAAAGAAAATGAAATTAAACACACTACAAATATCATTGTAGAACTTTGCCAGAAACTTGATATTAATATTGATCATGAAGACATAAACCAATTTATAGAAAATGATTAGGAAGATCTTACAAATAAATAATTATTAAAATCGAAAGTCAAAGGGTTGAAGAAGAGAAAGATTATTGACTATATACCGCCGTATTCAGGAAAATCTTGCTTGCTACAAAGAAATATACAGACTACTGCTGTTTCTTCTTCCAGTACTGATGATGAACCAATGGATTTTATTTATAAAAGTACAAATGACGAAAGATTCGACCAATTCAGGACCAAAGTCCAGGAACATATCTCGGTCGTAAGTCGAGGACAACCTGTATTCGATTAAATACAACTCCTTCAATTGCCGATGGTAGTTTAGTATGGGAAGATATTATAATAACGATGATTACAGCTCAAATTCCACCACACCATTACAATTTTTTAAATATTTTTTAACAAAAAATGAATAAAAAAACTTACAACCGAAACAAATATATTTGCAGCTATTGTAATAATTATAAAATATGAAATGATTTTTTTAAAAATAATATTACAAACAAATAGGAATATGGTGGATTTTTTTAAAGACAGAAAAGGGCTAAAAAAATTAAACATTTTTAAGTTATATTATATAGCATCCTGACTCTGTGCTCGGATGTCTAATTTGGACGCCAAGTCTCTGATTCAGAGCATTGCCAGAAGGCAATCTGGGTTCTTGTTTTCCTGGAATTGTTTCTCTCTAGTCCAGGAATGGTGAACCAATGACCCGCAGGTCCAACACTGATCGATGAAAGTTTTTTTAATATTGTAATTAAACAAAACTACAGTATACTGCGATGATGTTGTTGCTGACATTTATAACAATTTTTGAGACCTATAAATAAATGTCATAAAAATGTGCAATATCTACAAAACTGATACTATGCTATAGCTACTTATAATAAATACTAAATGTATTTCCATCAAGTTTCCACGCTACGACTTTAACCACATCTATCGAAGTCCTAGCCACCTTATATCGAAAGTAGACGACGTTTATTCAATGATAATTAATGTAAATTACTTGAAGACAAAGAAGCAGCTTTGTAGATTTTAAATTAATGCCGCTATGCAGTTTCGATTTTTTAAAATTAATATCTGAAATAAAAATTAGCTTTGTAGAAATGGGTGCAAAATTCATGTGCCATCAATCATATTATAGTTGTATCAAGTTATTTTTTAGCACCGCTTTATCTGCGCTTTTTAACTACATGCCGCGTATTTCAAGGGACATTTCAGTCCCTAATAACGCGGCATGTAGAAAAACTTGTTTCAAAAAAAGGACTTTTAACGTGTCAAAGTCTCGCTTCAGTTTGCTAAATTTGATACATTGCCGTTAATCAACGAATGTCGTAATGCGCTTTGTTTAAATCTCAATCGAGGTCGATTTTGTCCCTTCACTGATTTGATCTCAATAAATCAGAAAAATGATGCAATAACCTTGAATAAATTACACAATGTAATTTTAAGCACTTACTATAACCAGATTCAAGAGACCTTTATATCATTGCTCCATTACTAATATCCAGTGGCGGATTTCTCTGTAGGCGTAGGCGTGCCTCGAGTAGTTTTTGACCCACCGCGTAGTTCGAGAGACATTTTCATCGTTTGAATTGCACGGGCTTCCTTTTACGCGGCATGTAAAAAGCGTAGTTGGAATACCAAGTATTGATTTAAAAATTGGGCCTTTTATCACCCACATGCCGCGTAACAGCCGCGTAATCTTAAAACAGGAAACCGTGTATATCGAGGACTGAAATGGAGCTACCATTTTTAACCTTTCCATTACGATGCTACGTATTTAGTACGCCATATGACATTCTAAAGTCCCGTATTTATTATATTGAGGATATAGGAGTGTATTTAATTTGACTTTATCAGCACTATAAGAATCTATTAGTACTATAAGATTATATTCGTATTATAAGACTCCATCTGGAACACAATAATCTATTAGAGCTATAAGAATATGTACGTGCTATAAGATTTTATCCATATTATATAAGAATACCATATAAGAAATTATATCTGCTGTTAAACTTTTGAAGAGTATAGTCGCGTATTTGCGATCGAATATCAGTGATTCAGAAAGAGCATTTTGCACGTTGAGTTCAGAGAGAGTGTCTTGCGTACTTCGTACGATTGTATAGATCGATAACCCAAATGAATCGATTTCATGTGTATTGTTTATGTTTACTTGAAGAAATTAACGAGTATTGTGTGCTATCAATAGTGTTTTATTTATTGATATACAAGTTTCATACACACTGTACGATCTTGGCAGATAAATAGATTTGTACGGTGGCGGAAAAATATAGCATCTACGTTTAAGTTATTTTAAAATGAACTCACTACTCAATGGGTTAAATCTATTCGTATTATTAGAATATATTTTGGGTTCATCTCTTTTATCGATTCGATGGAAAGCAATTTTTAGACGCGTTAGTACGCAAATGTTTCGCTTATTTATTAAAAGAATATGTCTTCGGAAATGTCGAGTAATCTAAAGTTCAATATGTTTTGAGTACGCAAAAAAATAATCCAAAATAAACACAATTACATCAAGCCATGAATGTTTGCATTAAATAATTTACTGCCAAATGCCATTCTCTTCGGAGTTATTTATTTCGTTCGTTGGAATTCAATGAACATAGTATTTTTCGCATTTATAATTCATACAGTCGGATTGATTGAAGCATTTTAAAGTATTTTAGCGTTATAAATGATGTTGATTAAAAGTATCAAACGCATAGTGCGGGAATCTTTGCGCCATCTAACTCGTGCCATTAGCTTTTCGATTATTTAATTCAACGTTGTCGATGTTGTAATTTGCCGTTTTTTATAAGTATCTATTTGTGGTAAAATGTTAACAAAAGCGAAAAGTTGATTTGATTCAAATCGTTGAATTTGATGCGCGAAAGAGGCTCAAAGATAATGCACGTTTTAAATGTTGCTTAGGACCAATAATGAAATGACATGATTTTTCGACGGGTAAAATTTGACAGTTCAAAAGCCTATTGAATTACATGCTGATTAATTGCTTTTATTTTAAGGAAGCCGATCAAATTTTATATCGTGCGCGTTCGTCCAATGTAGATTTATTTTAGTTGAAATTAAGTGCATTGTCGTATTTTACGTCATCGGTGTTGTCATATAGGACGTATTTCTGCCATTAATATGGTTTTTTTTTGCACTTGGGCCCTATTTTAAAATTCCGGCATTCATGTGCCGCTGAACGCTTCTGTTAGCGACTAGGCGTTGTATTCGCGCGTTTTAATAAATGCGGACGGACAAGTAACGTCAAATTCGACGATTCAAAAAAAAATAAGGTCATCATTCGACGAAAAAAAAGCTATCTGTCCATAGGTCTATGTACTTATTGCGAAATGTATTTGCTATAGCGGCACTGATCATGGGCACGTTTGAAAATCTTGATTGAGTCGCCTGCGCATGGTGTTGATCAGGCGAGCTGACCTTGAGTCAGTGTCCGAGATTTGTTCGTTGTTATTTTGGTGCTGTTTTGCAGGTGCAGCAAAAGCTGCACAGCTGCGTTGCCGTATGCTGAAGGCGCGGCTCGGCGCTGTATCGATCGACGTCTGCGTTGTCGCATTGCGGCAAACGATTTATCACGTACTTTTCGGCGACATTTTTGATTTTTCGGAGCGTAAACGCGCCATTCTTGTTCAGCGGGCCTGGTCTGCAAATTAGTTTTTATTTCCGCGCTCTGCGTGGCTCAATAATTAAAAAAAAAATAGTGAACGGTGCCGGTGGCGCCACCGTGCGGTCGTAAACGGCGACAGTTGACAGTTGCGCGATGCAGGAATCTGCTTTACCACTGCGAGCCCTCGTCGATACTTCCCCTGGGGTAAGTGGGTGCTTGCGTCACGATCTTCCTAAGGGTTGAAATTTGCCTACATCTTTTGTTTTGATGTCCAAAGTCGTCCAAATGCCCGCTCGACAGCGGCATCCCGCCCTGCGAACTTCTTATCACTGAGATGACTTTAGAAGATCCCTTTTTCGTAGTCAAAGAGTGAGTCAAATTTATCAAAATATTATTCCTGCGCACAATGAACTTTCGATTTTTCAATGGTGGGACCTCCCAATGCCCGTGAATCGCCACGCGGCAAGGAATCGCCCCATAGATACACGGAGCCAGTTTTTATCTATAAAATAATCATTTTCCATCATCACAGCATTGGGACATCAATGGATAACCTAAAGGTGATATGCTAATCGTTTTAAAGCCGAAAACAAAAATTAGAATACGCTCCAAAACCCAGTGTAAATTCCTCTATATCCATCATATTTTCAAGGCATGATATTTTTATATTATAACAACATTGGACATTAGAACAATAGCACTTGTAAGGCATAATTCAAGGTTAAGATTATTAAATATACTTTAATGTATGCATGAAATTTATTACCATCATTGCAATAAAGAGTTATTTTAAAATTGTATTCTATTAATTGATATTGTTAACATTCTTTTGCTATACAGGTTTTGCTAATTAAGACACCGAGCATTAATATGCAATGGCTGAATTCTGCAACGTTTCCATGTCATATTTAAATCTTCGAACAACACAGTTCGCATGTTTAAATTTTGATCAACGCTTTGATATTTTAGGCCTTTGAATGACAGATTTTATTTCAGAAATGAAGCGGGATGGTTGTACGTATTTGATATGAAACATCTCGTTTGTGTAAACGTTATTCAAACAGTCTAACATATTTAAAATGTATCTCGACAACAGACATTGAATTTATACAGACGATTGTAGAAAAATATTTACATTATGATAATATTATCGTGTAATCATTGTATAAAAAATAAAACACGTCACTTCTTTGATATGAGACCCAAAATAAAGATCAACATAGAAATGTCGACTTGTACTTGTTGATCGATTTGATAAAATTTCTTTCAACGCTGGGATATTTAGCATTCAATGTACTTAATGTGTGATTTTTAGTCGTTATAAGGCGGTAAATTTCAATCCGCTTTAATAATAAATCGGTTTGTGTAAAAGCTACAGCCAAAATTATAAATTTACTCTATGAATCAACAACGTACATATATAATTGGTTGATTTAATAATTAAAATTTGACCATTAACTGATGATATAAGCAAATTTACATATATTTTTCATAATAAAATGATAAATAGGTATGATTGTTCCTTATGGACGAGGCTTATTAAGCTGGATTTACAAAATGTTCACTTTGAATTTGAATTTGTTTCTCATGGGGTCCAAATTCGATAGTCAAAGCATAAACATAAGAAATAGCAATGCGATATTGTAACGCACTGGGCTCTAAATATGTGCCGTTGGCACATCTTCTGTCAGCCGTTGTTTATCTTAGATTGATTGTTCCATCATTGGCCAAGCTACCGAAAACAAAGTGAAGCTAAGAGGGCGATTCAAATATGACTAGGAATTTTGCTGGAATGGAGTATCTTATTTTTAATCCGATGGAATACATTTATTCCACGGAATTATACGGAAGGCTGCTTATTGTAACAAAAGATGACGAAAATCAATTCAAGATGTCCTGCATGATGACACGCGGCTGCATAAAGCAGCCGTAACTCGTGAAAAACTCGCACAATTATACTGGGAAACTCTTGAACACCGACCTCACAAATTTATGCTTGATCCACTGAAAGAGGCATTAAGAGCGTAATGATTTCAAGACAATACTGCGGTCGAATAATACGTGTGTGACTTGTTTTCGGAGCAGCTGAATCAAGAGGCTTTTGATCTGTTGGAATTAATATATAGCTGAACCTCGGCTTACGAGTGTTCTTGTCTCAGTTAACCAGCAAAATTTCAGGTTGCTAGTTGCACGAGCGAGTTTCGTCGGTTTGGTAACTTGGTCCGGTCGGACTAGAAGATAAAGCCTCTTCTTGTTTACTCTTCAGAGAACCCGCGAGCATTCAAGAGATGCAAAGTGCGATAGGACAGGCTGCCTGTTATGTGGAGGTCTGACGAAGAGCTATTTACCGAATAGATAGACTATGCTGCTAGTCCTGAGATGAAAAAATACCTGCTGGATAATAATCTTCCTCTGAAAGCCATGCTAATTTTGGATAATACTCCGCCCACACTGAGAACGTTCAGGATAATATTTTGGAGGACTAAATTGTCTTCTTTCCACCTAATACAACTCTTATCCTGCAGCCCATGGATCAGCAAGTTATATCTAACTTCAATAAATTGTATACGAAAGGGCTTTTCAAACTCTGCTTCGATGTCACTGAAGGCACGCAACTTACCCTATGAGAGTTTTGGAAAAACCACGATATCGTAGGGTGCCTGAAACTCATCGATGCAGCATGGCAGGGTATCTCAAGAAGAACACTGAACTCTGCGTGGAAAAATTTGTGTCCTGAGGTGGTTTTAGAATGAGACTTCGAGGGGCTTGCAAATGAAAAGGAGCCTGTCGAAGAAATCGTGTCCCTGGGCAAATCTCTTGACTTTGAGGTAAACAAATTTGACATTGAAGAACTTGTCGCAGAACATAGCGAGGACCTCAGCGTCGATGAGTTGAAGGAGTCGCATGAACAATAACACCGTCAACTAAAGGAGGCTCCGTCGGGAGCGGAGGAAGAGGCGAGGGAGAAAAAGAAACTATCGACAGCAAAGATTAGAGCTCATACTTTAATGTGGTTACATTTGTGGAAGAAAATCATCCAGATAAAGCAGTAGATATTAGGGCTGTTCATTTATTGAATGAATATTTTATACTTATATTAACATTATTACAAGTATTATTAAATAATATTCTATCTTTGTCGACGAGACGTTTCATAGTCGAGTTATTAATGTATGGAAGCAGATATCTATTTATTGCTTAATTTTAGTGTATATTTTAACACCTTATAAAATGTCATGAATGACAATGCAATCATGTCATTGATAAAGATATAAACAAGACATTACAGACACGATACAATAAGCAATATGACGCACAATCATAGTTCAATCCATTAAGATATGTTGCATATTTGTTACAGTGAAGTTTTCAAAGCGTTAAACAAAACAAGAGGACTTTATTTACGGTGGTTGGAGTTGGCGGGTGGACCCGCCCCTCCTACCTGTGGGACCGGAGTCGCTCCCGGCGTCGGTGACGCAGATTGGACTTGCACTGAGCTGAGAAACGCACTGCGCAGTATCGAGTGGGATCTTGAAGACCTGGATGATACTATAGATATCCTTTTCAAATCATAAATTTAACATTTTATAAAATTATTTTGCATTAATTTCGTTTGATGAATATATTTCTTAACTGATAAATACGTATCGTCGAGAAAAATCCCTCCAAGTTTAAGATTGATAATAAAGAACTAACAAACAGGAAGAATTTTATCGAAACTACAAGATTAGAAGTAAAGGTAATATATCAAATCATTCAAAATATTTATTATGTGATGTGCAAATCGGCAAATTGATCATTTAAATAATACTGTATATCATTACATATGAGATGATCCATCGTCACATTGATTATAGATCCATTTGTAGTAAATAGGCTGCTAAATTAGAATTTTACTTGACATGGTATAGAGTAATACTATTATGGCATTAAATCTCATATGTAATGTGTCATATTTATTTCGTGATTGTTTCTAATGAAGTGTGAATATGAAATTTGTCTGCGCGAATAAATTGTATGAAAATATTTTGCATTGCAAAAACAAACTGGTAATAGCGTAATGTATGTCATTGAAATTTTTAATTTGTTATTAAGCAAATTACAATGTACAATATGTACATTTAGCACACATTTCAAAATATATTTTGCCTCGTATAACGTCAAATATATATTTTTTTATAAATCTATCATTGGCTGTCAATTAACATATATTAAAATTTAATAAAACATTTGATTTTGTGTATAGGATACATAAAATAAATACTGTATGAATGTAAATTACTAGTTTTTTCATTTAGGGGAATTTTCCATAGTCACTTCTTCCTCGCGTATTATACTTAGATGTAGTCGTTTGAGTCATTCATAAATTAACACTAAAAATATTCGACAGGACTCCAGACTCTTTATCTAACTTGTCATATACTTAATAACTAAATAACTCATTATTATTATTTTGTACTTCATATAAACATGTATTAGCACTGTGCGACTTTTTATTAAATTATCCTGTATTTGCTATATTCATGTTGTTATTATTAATAAGTATTTAGTTTGCAGTGAATATTTTCGTTAAATGTATGATTCATGTTTAGAAAAGTGCGGTTCATCATAATCTTTATTATATGCCTCAATTCGTATAGTATTCGTACATTAATTTCATACGTCGTTACAGATTTGGTAAGTGCGGTATGGATATTGTTCACTCGGCAAGTGCTCCATACCCACCGTGATTGCTTTTTGCATTTTTACTGTAAATCTTACATGATAACATGTTCACAGGATATGAAAGATAAGATGAATCAAAATAGAAACAGAGAACGTGACCGCACCTCGAGACAAGCTCTTTTAGAAGGATCCACATCGGCTCCTTCGCGTCATTCAACGACCAAATATTCCAAATTGGAGAATCAGTTGGATAGCCCTAGTCGATACGATGATAGGTTTTTTTCT
The DNA here is from genome assembly GCA_008973525.1 of Stenopsyche tienmushanensis. Classification (NCBI taxonomy): domain Eukaryota; kingdom Metazoa; phylum Arthropoda; class Insecta; order Trichoptera; family Stenopsychidae; genus Stenopsyche; species Stenopsyche tienmushanensis. Next base: position 1,329,954 of record WACJ01000026.1, read on the forward strand.
GAAAACTCTGCTGCACAACAAAGAATGCTGGATAGTCAAGACGAGCAGCTAAATGTCATTAGTCATTCCATCGGTTCTTTAAAATCGGTGTCAAGACAGATTGGGATCGAATTAGACGAGCAGACGGTGTAAGTACTCGTATAAGCATTATAGATTGGATTATTAAAGAATCAATATTTGCTATTTTTAGTAAATTTAAAATATTTTTTATTAGGATGCTCGATGATTTCAACAGTGAATTGGAGAATACTGATTCCAAACTAGATACAACAATGAAGAAGGTTGCTAAAGTGCTTCACATGTCTAATGGTAAGAAACTGTCCTTCGAATTGATAGCTGATCAATTCGAGCATAATTTTTTTGGATTGGTCTATTATTAAATTTTGTTTCTCTCCTTGTTGATAGTTCCATGTCATTAAGCGATTGGATATCGATCGCTTGGGTTCAAATCTATAGAAGGTGTGACTGGTGATCATATTTTTAACCCTTGCGGTCGTTTGTCTACTCTTAACCACCAAAGCTTTTTTACCGACTGTATGTCTGTTCTCAGCCACCACACAAGGAACCATACGAATCTTGACTCTATTCATTCATGTATCAGTTTATAACTTCTCTGAATGCTCGTAAGTGTCTAAGTGACCTTATCATGAACCAAAACATTGCTCCGACAAATCAGAGATAACGAAACAATAAAAAAAATGCAGTCGTTCAATACTCACGTTGTAAAACACCGTGGGGAGTCGCCTTTTGTGAGTGAAGAAATCGACAAGCTTTGGATATATTTCGCAGAATTTCAAATAAAGCCTTTTAATGTAACATATTGACGAATGGAATCACTAATCTTGTAAAGAGGAAAACGATTTCTGAAAAAGTTTTCCTCTTTACAAAATTTATTATTGGTGGTTGAAATATTTTAATTCCGCATCGGTCCTCACTAGTCCAGTTGTGTTTGATCCTTTGCATGTGATCCGTTAGCCACCCGTCAAAGAACACTAAGAAAGTACTCTTTCTGAATTTTTCTACGAAGCAATCGATCTCAGCTGTTGCTATTACCTAGAAACACTAGGAGCAAGCATCCGTTCCATTGTTCTTGGAATTTTGGACATTCGGACTTCGCAGACATGTTGCATTCTTTTTAAATGCCTTGTACCGTTACAGGGCCGTAAATAGGGCGTGGCAAAGCAGGTGCTTGCCACAAGCGCAACTGGGCTTGGGGCACAAAACGCAAGATATCGACCCAATTGAGAGAGTTGCACGTGTTTTTATTTCATTTGATCATTCTACTCTAAATGCATTAACGCGTTAATTGACATAGCAGTATTATGAAGTCATTTTCGGTTGAATGCTGCATTCAATCTATCTAACTGCTAACTTCTACCGATAGTCTCACCCTTTGCCAGTACTTTCGATCAAATTATTCCTTTAGAATTCTACCAATGTTTCTTCTCGATAATTATTTATTGAGAAGAGACGGTTGTGGATGCGTTCGTCCAATACGTTCATTCAGGAGACCCGCTGAGTCATTGTTAGAAATGAAACTCGGTAGTAATGCTACCTTTAATATCGAGCGAATAAGAAGGTGAACGTATGAGACGGACGAGATGGATTTAGCCCCTTCCTGTGAATGGATATTGAAGAGGTCCATAGTTCTGCAGTGGACTGTTTGTGGCTGCACTATGATTGATGATATGGAGAAATATATTCAGCAATATAACTTTCATCCGATCCGCACAAAAGATGTAAATTTGTAAATTAAATTAATTTATGAAAGATTTATGTAGAAAGTTTATGAAGAAAGAAATTTATGAATTGCTGAATGTTGCAATATTCAGCAACATTCAGCAATATTGCAGCAATACCCGGCATACCACACTTATAGATATAAAGATTTTATTTTATTCATATTTTTTATTTTAATATTTGTAATCCAATTGCAAGACTGCGTTCTGATGCTCTCTCACCCCGTGGGTGATATATCTATTGTTTTGTTCAATGTACGATATGACGCAGGCTGAGCATTAAATCACGTAAGCTCCCTGAATTTCCTTTTTCACTTTGTTCTTTTTGTTAGACAAGAGACTTCCTATATTTTCTCCCGTCCCAAAGATTCAGAGAAATCCGGATAGAGGCGGATGAAGCTGTTTTATTTAGTACACTTCCTCTAATTTTATCACACAGCTCGGGTCAGAGGAGGCTCCTCATGTCGTTGTTATATTCGTCTCAAAGATGATGCTTATGTCGTGCTTTTAGATTCACAATGCTTTTCCGTATGATGCGTACCGTCTGGTAATAAATGATTTGGGCGTGAGCAGCTCATATACAGCTGTCCATGTGAGAAGCATGCACGCATACCCTGTGTGTTTCTGTTCTTTGTTGATGCTCGCAATGGAAAAACTGCACACGTTTCAATTCGAATAGCATATCAGTCAAAGTCATTGGGACACAACTTCTTCTTCTTCAAACTGTAGCTCCGATGATATCATGTCCGTCCGAAAAAGCCATTTAGATTCTTGCCACGGGCGCATCATACCCTAGTTACAGCTCTGCTCCGGGACTCGATACAGCAAAAAAAAAACCGAAAGTCCTGGGACATCTTGATACAGAGTCCCTAGTACCCCATAATTTATGAATGCATCTATGGATAAATGTATGGAATATGATGTCTTTCTCTTTTATAATGCATTTTAAATGTTTTTGTACATTGGATTTTTGAGTTGTAAGTTGTTAACGACTTTATTTAGTTTCAAAGCCTGATTGATAACAAGAATAGTGTGCAATTTGAAATACGGACTTGATTGAATCTCTTTTGATATATTCTAATGTTTCACCCGCTTTAATTATCCTTTTTAAATTTACAGACAGGAGACAATGGATCATGATAGGAGTTTTGTCTGCTATATTGGTGGGAATCCTCATATTATTTATTGTGATGTGACTCAAAACTACAAAGCAACTAAACTCTGCTGCATAGATGACAAAAATAATTTAAATTAATATCACAGTTTTACTACTCATGATATATAAAAATTATTTTCTTCCATACATACAGATTAAGGAATTTTAATAGATATCTATTACTTTTGATCTCGTTAATATTTGAAAACATGTTTGTTAATTTTATTTTATTTTATGTAAAATTAAGTAATTAGCCTCAGCCGGCACAGCACCTTAATTTTCTTATCAATGTAAATTTGTACGATTATAATCATTATTCTACATTATGATATGCTTAGTTATCGTTAGTGCCAAAAACACATGCCGTTTTTATGTCAGTTTTGTAAGTGTAAAAAAAGGAAAACAACACAATTTTAATCAACAATATATTCTCCCTTTAAATCTATTACAATTTTTGTAGAAATTCTGCGGTTTAGAAGTAAAAAATTAAGAAAGGGAATTTTTATAAAATTAATATTTCTCGTTGGATGGGATTTCGCATTGACGTAGTGCAAGATGTTGATATACAGTTGAGAGAGTTGATCCAAGTCTAATTCATCAACGGAAAGAATTGGAATTGTATCCATCAAATCTTGTAGAACGTCGTTATCCAGTGTTTTAGGCCTCCCATAACCTGATTCATCCCGTAACAGGAAATTACCTTATCTAAATCTGACGTCGAAACCACTTTTTGCATGTTCGTTTGACAACACAGTCATCTTCATACGCATCACATCACAAATCCAGACGGCAAGACGTTTGGCAAAAAACATTATATATTTTTGGCACTACCGATAGTATTTTTTTTAATCACAAATAAAAGTATAATCCTGTGTATGCAAATCACCTATTTATTAATAATAGACAGTATGCTTAAATTATGTTGTTAATGTTTATTAATGTGTGGGAATCCATACCCCATTTATGTATTTTTATGATGTATTAGATGATGTGCTAAGCTGGCTGAAAATGATAGTGCTATAGTTTTTCTCGACTTCATTTCGGCCGTTATTGATTATCGTTTTGGGTCGGTTCGCTTACTCGTTTTTCGGTTTGTCAACGTTTCGGTGACATATCCCAAGTGGTCCATCATGTTTTACGAACGCCAAAACGCTCGTAAACTATCCGACAACACAATTTAACGCTTCAAATGTATTGAGCGTTCATAAAACTCCCTAAACCAATAATATAAATGTACAAAAAGACGAATGAACCTTAGCCGGGATAGCAGATTATAAGGAAGGAAACTAGCCACGCCTAAAGAGGTTTCATTGTGTAGATTTACCAGAAGCGGTATATCGCGTTTGAAATACTGATACAAATTACAAAGTGTACTTTAAGCATATGTATGTACAAACCCAAAAATTGATAGTAGCTATTTAGGAGACATTAATTTTCACTTGTAAAGTCAAGATAAAATTTTACTTTCCATGTTATATGTATTTTGTATTTATGAATGTTATTTTTAAGTTATATCTTTTAGAATTCACGTTGTAGAAATACATAAATATATTAACAGTTGTGATATTAAAGTTAATAAACCAATCTCCAATTATGTCCTTTTTTATTTCTCACTATCAATCCTTTTTATTGTTACGTCGTGGGAAATTTCAATATGAGTAAATGTTTCATCTTCGTTTGGATTAGTTTTAATGCGTTCAAAATTTATCTTATGGTTCGAAAGCTCTAAGGATGCGACATATGGCACATCCACTGTGAGCTGTTGTTTATCTTAGAGCGATAAGCTTGGATTGATTGCTCTGTGATTATGGGGAGATGGGATAAACACCAGCTCTAAGAATATAAATAATCTTTAGACTTTTTCGGATAACTTCGTTTTGTAACGAGAGTTCGTAATCGTTCTATAGATCTCGGCCTTATTGCTGTGAAATATCGCCAGACACTCGATTGAAACATCATCGCGACGCTATTTTTGTTACATTATGAGCAAACGCGGTACCTATCTTGCGCACAGCTTTCTCGTGTCCAAATTTTTGGTCAATATGCGTTGTACAGCATTTTTTGAAAGGCTTACCATATCTGTTAGCTCGACTTACAGTCGACATTTCCTTTACCATGATGTATTTACATTGAAATATAATAGACTATAACTTTTAAACTCCTTGGGCGCAAGTTAGATACATGCCACGGGCACTTCATACCCTCATTACGGCTCTGTAATTTTGGTTTTAAATCAAAAAAATAACTATATCCCAGATTAAGTAGTAATACTTTTATATATACGATTACTTTATTGGAATGTAAACGTAATGTTAAAGTACAAATCTTAATCATATTCATATTTGCTCAGACACACGATAAGCGGCGTCGTATGCAAAACAAGTACATAGATTATTCTAATGGTACATTGCACGATGTGTATACGATTTTTAATCATTTGTGCTTAATACAGCTTTGGTGTTAGTGGTCTTATTTCTGATGAATATTAAAATCTATTGATTATTTTTAAAATTAAGGTAATTTATGTTAATGCATAATTTTTTGGAAAATCCGTTTCGTTTAAATTAGCATGCATCGATATTTGCATTCAACGTGGTAAGTCAATCAAAAACTTTTTTTAAATAAGAGATTTTTGCAAAATTGTCCTTCAAAATTTGTAGCATTGAAAACAAGACGGAGATTATTATGAATTGTTTTTAATAGTTGGAAATCAATCGACTACAATTCAATATTTATTCAAATCTTGAAGATCATGAATTGTAATTTGGTTAACAAAAAATATTTCGTCATTGTGTTTGATATCTACGAGTATACATTATGATAAAATTCTGTATAAATTCATATGCAAATTCCATGTATGTATGCATAGCAAAAAAATATTTATTCATATTCGACTTCTTATTTAAAATTAATTAGAATAAAAAAATACAATATTACAAATGATTTAGACAAAGTACTTATAAATATCAAATTTAGTATATAGACATAAATGTATTTATTAATTATAAATAGATACATTTCATGGAACGTTTGTCGACGATTGTAGTGCTTTATTTACCTTAGCAACCACCAGACCAATATGCGCCAACATAGTCCTTACGATAAACGTCTCGCATAACAAATTGCATATACAAACAATATTTTTACTATGCCTATGTTATTCCCGCAAGTGTAAACAATAAGTCGACATAATTTTATCGCAATCAGATGAACGGTATATCAGCGCATTAAATACGAACAAACAAAGATTATTTTTTATGTATTGATTGTCGCGTTTAATTCGCTTTTAGGTGCTTCACTGCATTTATTTGCACTTTCAGGTCTAGCGGTAAGATCTCTGCAAGGACAGGGAGGCTGTCCATAGCAGTTGATCTGTACGCTCCAGTGATTCTTAGTAGTGGCTGCCGTTGTGCAATGTTTGGGCTTCTTCTCGCCGTCTTGTCACTTCCACGATGTCTGTTCGCACATGCTTTTGCTAGGCAATCCTGAGATTTCTGCCCCCAAGACTCCAATCAGCGCCCGCCAGTCTGGACATTTTTCCAAAAGCCTTGGCTGCTTTGCAAGTTGTGATTTTAATGTTTTATCTGAATCTCTAAGGCTGTTTGTCCTTTCCTTCTGATCTTGAATCACTGCATGTTGTGAGAGTAAGTTCATCGGCATATGCTGTTGAGATCTTGTATCTATCCAGTTTGACGACAATCTTTGCCCAACGGCATTGCCAAAAGCTCCCGAGAAATCCAACAGAACCGCAATCGCATAACGTTTGGTGGTTTTCATCCCACGACTTGAACCATTTATTAATGATTGTAAATACATCGAATGTGATGTAAAAACACATCGTTGAACATTGCGAAATTAGAGGGAGACACACCCAGTTAACAATTACCGTCCTGAAGTAAATCATCAGCATTTACAAAAAAAAAAAAATAGAATAATCCCTTACTGTGCTAAAAATAATCGCACCCACCGATGATATGTATTTGGTACACCACTATTATTTTTATTGAATTTTTGCAAATTTATAAATTGTACAAAATACATCACCAGTAGGAAAGGTTAATTAAATTGTCTTTTTATTTTTTATAGTGATTTATGATCATTTTTGTGGGATTTTTTAAAATAAAATACTTAAATGAAGGTTAAAAAACATTTATTTTTATTATTTATTTAAATCAAATACAGAATAAGTTCTTAAATAACACTTAAATATTTTGTTTCAGAGAGTTTGTGAATAGCATGAGATTTTGAGTTAGATTAACTCTATTGAATAATCGATAATAAATTGATTTAGGTGCAACTCTTTTTCATTGTCTGATAAAATCCGCTTATGATTTCATCCTAATGTGCGCGAGCTCTTTTTTGATGGATTGACTAGACTGTTCGACTGAGAGTTACCGTCAACAGTGAGTGTCGAAAATCCATATTCTTATAGGGAATAAAACAAGATCAATACGATTTGATTCTAGATCTTTTTTATTCATTTACGAATATGATTTTTTTAAAAAATAATAACGTAATTAATCTATATTAGTGATTTTTTGGCGAAAAAATCTTTTTAAAATCGATGCATTCAGATTTTCCACAAAGGACTAATTAGCAACCAGGAAGTTTTCTATGAATAAAAAGAAAATGTCTAGAACAATACAATTCAATTTTTTCAAATATCATAAGAAAATATAGCAGCCGTAGACACCCAGTTCTTATCATTAATTAATTTCAACTCATTATGTACATAATTTTATTAAAGCTAAATTTTAAGTAATTTTCCCAATGTCAAAGCTTAGCACATATAATAGAATTAGTGCAATATAATCTGAAATGTTCTAAAAATTAATATAAGCAATATAAATTGATCATCGTTAATCAACATACAGTTTGTGCTCTTTTTTAATACATTATATTAAAATAAAGTAACTTAAAAAGATTGCTCGCTTAAAACAATCATACTTTTATTAATGAAAAGAGCGTCCAAATTTACAGCGTCAATAAAAAATAAGAAAATTTGTATCTAATACATTTATGAATAGACTTAATGGGCTATTTGAGTGTTTTGCTACTTTTGTTAATACTTTTTAATTAATAAATGTTGCATAAAATTTACATTATTGTGCAAAATTGTTTCGGTTGTGTGTATACGTTAGCGTTTAAGATTTACACGTCACATTTAAATATTACAAAAAAAGTTTACAATCATATTAGCATTCATCTTCGATATTTCGACCAAATTGTTCTGGAATAGTTACAACCGATGACCGGTGGATAAACATGTAAATACTTTTTTCTACAATGCAGTTATAAACCCATATTTATGAGTATCGGTTTTTTTAAGGTACAGACGAATTTATATATTGTATACGTTAAATTAATACTCGTTTAAACATACAATGAGTCTACAAACGAGGCATTAGTATGTTTTTAATTTAACATAAGCGTTATCAGTTAAAAACATTCGTGCTGCAATAAAAAAAAGCCTTATAGTACAATCTCGTTTATACTTTAACAGGAATTTCGATCGAAAATTGGCAATAAACCTGATAAAGGAGGATGTTTATCATTAAATTATAAAAACCCTTGTATGAAACGTATCGTGTTGAACAGTGGATATAAATCTTGAATCGAATCATTATTCTATTAACCTGCCATTGGTTGTCTTGAATGGTACACAAGTTCTTATTTATCAGGAGATTCTGCATTTGTGTAATTGATGAATGATTATTTGGGGAAATTTTCGATAAATGCGGTTGGCATCCGCATTTCAAATAGGCTATATCTACATCGAGCCGCATTTAGTCATTCCGTTTATTAAGTCATTGGGATATTACTTGTGTTTTGAATGTTACTTTAACAATTAAACAAATTATCTTTTGTAGTTGTATTCTTTAATACTAGATCACTAATCATTAGTCTCACGGACTACAGACTTGCAACGCATTCGACGTATATGCATGTTCCCGAAGCTTCCCCACCCCGGCTCATCTTTCTAAATATGCAAATTAGTGAAATTTGTTGTCTCAAGAGTACGGGAGGGAAACTACCTTATTTTAAAAATGATTAACACAAACGGTGTTGGAGTTATCACGCTTAATTATTTTTTCTATGATATAGAGAGACATTTTAGCTTTAGGAATAGAAAAAGAAAAAGAAGAACACCAAATAGACGGCCTTGAGAAAAGGCATATGAAGAACTTCACTTTGCAACGTTACAGCATTGTCTTCCGTTGCCTTCTATATCGTTTTGAAATCGCCGAACTGAGAGGGTCAACCACTCAATCTTGAATTCGCTTGGATAAGTTGTACGAGGATGGGGAGACAATCTCAGTTGGTGTAGGAGCGAATCCGAGATGCACTTAAGCGTCACGTTTGTCTTCACCCTAGTCCGGCAACGCCCTATTGGACTAGACTGGATTCTGCACTCCAGAAAGCCCTTTCCAATAGAGTCAAAAAGGTCGTCTAGAGTAGTTTTCCATTGTCTTCTGAAGAAAACTACTCAGTCTTTACAAACCTCCCACACTCCCTATCGAGGCGGTTATGAAAGCGTTCATCAGTACGTTCGTTCAGAGCCGTTGGGCGAGCGTTCTAAATGAAAGTCGGTGGTAATGCTACCTTCAATATCGAGCAAAAGAGGAGGTGAATGTATGATACATACGAGATGGATGTAACCCCTTCCTGTGAATGGACATTGAGTGTCGAAGCTTCTCATCAGGATGCAGCAGGGAAACTTCCTTATTTGAAACGTGCGCTCTGATGTTACAGTTAAAGCGAGAAGGGTGCGTTTGTCCGATTTAGCCTCGTGTGGTTATCTGAAATCCCTATTTTAAAACGATCGTCCAAGGACCCTGGCTCAACTGGAAAGCAATATTCAAGCTGCTATCGATAATATACTCGTCGATATGCTGTAAAGAGCGTAGAGAAGCTTCAAAACTCGACTCAAATCTCAATGCGTTGACCAGACGGAGGTCATCTTAATGATTTAATTTATAAAACACAATAAATAAACTTTAAATGTCTCTCGGTAACATGGAAAAAATAATTAATATTATATTTCCTATATGGTTTGTCATTTATTTTTAACCAAATAGTTTCCCTGCCGCTCTCCGTATTTTTTTTAATTCATCCAGGATTTATGATCAAATTTGTTAATTGCTTTTTAGATAATCTATGCATTCCGCTGTTGGTATATGACCCGTTTAAGAACACAACTTTTTTTAAAATAACAGATTATACGGTCCAATATGCACTAGCACAAATTTAATGAGCATCGACCGTTGAAACATAGCTTTAAAAGAACAACAATCAAAACAAAATTGCCCAAGATATCAGGGTTCAGAAGGTTAAATAATCAGCAGCCTCTCATCGAGTGATATTTTTATCTCGCAAATCGCTATCACACGACGACCAACGACAGGTTAAACAAATTACAATTTTATACAAAAAAGAACCAAGTCAAGCGACAGAATAAATTCTAAAAGTATAGCTCATCGACTGTACACAAATCATTGACATAAAAATGTTTACATTTTAAAGATACAGTGGAACACTTATAAATATTGGAGCACTAATTTGACACACGAAATTACAATAAAAACACAGTTTATTTATTTTACCCTCAGTGTATACCACTATATGCATTAACAATTTTTAAATTACGTCTAAAACGCATGCATTGCACATGCGAGATTTTATCTTTAAACTCTTTATAAACTAAATAATCAATATCAACAAATTTAATTTCTCCTATTTAGAATTTCATTTATAGTTACATTTGACTGAAAACGTAATTCTAGTGTGACCTTTTCAATTTGAGACACAACCGTACTTAAGCTACGTAGTGTGCGTTGTAACAAAGTTCCACTGTATACGAAAAAGAAGAAGCTTTCATGATAAGTGCCGGGTTTAAAAAAAACAACCAGTTCAATCAATCATTTCAGATCCACTCATCAAGCATTTTGAAACATTTGATGTCTCCAGTTTAATCATCATCATATTAATACTCGAAGATAATTTATACAAGTTAAAATATCGTGTAAAATTAGGAAATATACTTTAAATAAATATTCATGTTTCGTATTTCCCCCCCTTACATATGCCGTTATCTAAGTATAAATAAAAAAAACTTCTTTATTGATTAACTGGTTCTTCGTCAGCTTCCACGCGTGGGCCTCCATAATCATCTGGAATTTATTATTTATATCTGTATTGAAAGTTATTTTATATAGAGAGTAAAAACTGCATTTAATAGATGTAATTATTTCATTGCAGAATTAGACCAATTGAAGAATAGTGTAGTTTTATTAAAATTAATTTATTCATACTCAATTATAAATATTTAACATAAAGCGAATCGATCTACATTTAAATGGATTACATGTACATTTATGATATACGAATAAAAATGGAATGAAAGACAATACGGTTATTACATTTCTTGATGATATATTTTTTAGAGCTTTTCAATCCCATCGCTACTAATCACAAAAAGGTAATGGATGATTTAGATTTAATTAATAAATGCAAATGTTTCGATAGGTTGCTTCATTAGTAAAATAGTTATGGTATTAACATCAATATTATACTGAACAGAGAAGGAAGGATCGTCATAAATTAAAGCATTGTATTGCATGCATTCTGGCAAATGTCCGTTGTCGATTTAATTCTTAGAATGTCACAGTTCATTTTATTTATATAACATTCACAAAGCGCCTTTTAACATTTCCATATTTTTCTATATTGACTATCGAGTTTCAGCTTTCATCACCTTTTAACCCTTACAACTCTTATGGCCGACACATTGTGGCCGAAGATTTTTTCCCACCAACTACTATGGCCACTACGTGTGGTCGGTTTTTTCTCGGGCAGTTTTTATGAATTTCAAATAAGATTTTGATATTTTTTAATTTAAGAATCAAGTGAATACGCTAAAAATACCGTCTTATTGTCTGACCATTGATTTGTCATCTGGAATATGGAAAATAATTGGTTCAGAGGAATTGAATCGGTGAATAAAACAATAGTCTGCGTTGAGAACATCTTGAAAATTATTTGTGTCCAGTAATTCAATATTATTTTGATAGTATACACCTTTTTAATAATACCCCCTTTTTCCCACTTTGGTGGTCATCAACTAGGCTAAAATTGTCACTTGAGAATATTTGAAACTTGAATTTGTAATTTATATATTGTATAATGATAATTTCGCTACTCACTCATAGATTCTCTCCTCTATTTTTCCAAATAATCCCATCTTTACTTTATCACATATGGTAGGCAATGGGAAACCACCATATTAAATCCTTTCCCTAGTACGATATCCTATGGAGATCCCCTATATCGGATATGATACATCAAGATTCATACTTTGATGGACGTCATAAGAATTTTAAAGAAATATAACCAAGCAAGATCAATCATAAAAAGACGCAAACATTAGTACTTTGGCCATGTCATAAAACACCAAAAATTTGATCTCCTGCGCTGGATAATACAGGGGAAAATCATTGGTCATCAGAGTGGAAGACATCATGGCTGAAAAACCTCCGGCAGTGGAGCGGTCCAAAAGCACCAGATCATTGTTCTGGGCAGCAGACGACAAAATCAAGATGGGAATTCTGGTTGCCAATATTCTTGAAGGACACAAAGAATATAACCAAAATTGTCTCGAGTTGCTAGTTCACCGAGTGAAAAAATCCTCGAGTATAAAGGGTTAATAATATTAATCAATGAAGATCTCATTTACGTATTCATACTTGTGTATTTTAATTTTTTTTAGATATTTTTGATTAGAAATTACGCATGAAAAACTTTCAATGATGGTGGAAGTTGAAATTTTGGTAGACATTTAATAATAGATTGTCCCGTTAGGAATGCTGTTATTTTCTTAATTACTTTTTGATCATTAGTTGTGTCTTAACCATCCCTTTGATAACACATATTGTATATTTTGTTGGTGGAATAACATCTGGAAAACATTATTTATGCCGAACAAACAATTTACGCAAAATTGCAACCTGTATGAATATCTTCAAAAAATTAATGCAACTTCAACTAAAAATATTTGTGACACACTCGGAGAATCTCTAACTGTTTGTCAATGTCATAGACAGTTTAAACAATTTAAAAGTGAAAATTTTAATTTAGAAAATAAGGTTCGAAGTGAAATAAAATTTAAAGTGAATAATGATATCCTGCGTGCTGAAATTGAATCAACATAGACTATACAGGAATTAAACGACAAGCTTGGATATTTCCGGAAAGTATTAATGTGTTGCGAAATTAAAAGGACAAGGTTACCGTGCAAGCCTGCCAGTTTACTTCTGAAGGAGTAGATTTTGATTTTGGCTAATGACGCCACTCCAGGACAGTCGAGGGGGAATAACAAAATTAATCAACGATAAAAATGATGCGAGTATCTTAATCATCAAAACAAACGCTTGCTCTCAAGACAACACGAACGAAAGTCGTTTTATCTTTGTTGAAAGAGCTTAATAGATTATCCGACGATAGCGATTTCAGTTAATTATACTTACATGATGGTTAAATTATTCTTAGAATATAATTTTTTGTTGAATAGTAAGTATGCACATTTGAGTTTTTATAAAAAAAATTAAAAATATATTGAGAATGTTTAGACGTATAAGGGTACTTTTACGGCACGACTTTACCATCGATGCACGAGTATATGATTTTCGGTCCGATAAGGTTAAAAAACGAAATTCCTAATAGGACAATCTAATATATAAAAATAAGAATGTGGACTTTTGAATGTTATCTTTGAAGTAATATTAACTTCTACCAAAACCCTTTTACAATTAATTTAATTGACTCGTTGATGCTAAAAAATTACATCTATTTGCATTGATTGGGATTACAATCATATAACAGGCATGGTCAAACTGTTTTTCATGAGCTGCACATGGCTCGTATAAATACAATCAAATATTTCCTATTAAATATCACTAAAAACGTTTAGACATTGCTCGTGCCCAATATCAATCTAAAAATTATCGAGATTCTCTTATATTTGTCTCTCAATGACATTAATTTTGATCATTCCTGTTATATAAAAATAATTTGAAAAGCATATATTTTAACATTTCAAAATACATATTGATTGTTAATTAGACTACCTGCACGAAGGAATCTTTATAAAAAATTTGCTATGTAAATAAATTTGTGATATTTAAATCTACTCAGAGCTGCGAAAACAAACATCGCTGTGAACAGAGTCCAACAGCGGATATGTGTATACACAATGTGATAAACAAACAGGTTCCTGTTTATTTATTTTTTAGCATGTGGTAATCTTCATTTACCTTAAATATAATAAAACTGAATTCTCGGTTTCCATTCCAATTTCTTATTAAGCAGGTAGTACTTAGCATATTACGTACGGGCAGTATATTAATATTATATCCGCGGATATTTAGAGATGCGGTATAATTTTTGCTTATGATAAAAATCATTATGCTATAGCATTATGTCCGATTTAAGACTATTTATGATTTTTTTACAGAACTCGTAAACTATTTCAAAAGCAGATTTGTACAACAATATATTGTAATTCGCTTGGATAACGATCGAAAATAGGGGTTTTAACTAAGATAATGATGACATTCTCGTTAAATTATCTATTCATCAGTACGTTGCTTGCACTCGAGCAATATGATTGAGTGACATGAGTATAGACATAATAGTTAGTTCAAATATTGCATCATCAATTAAACAACTCTTTCCAATTTTATAAAATGCTTGGGACGTGTATGAACAATATAAACTAAATGAATGTTAAGCATGAAAAAATACTACATATATCCATACACCAATTATTATTTAGTTTTTCACATACTCTCCTCAGAAGAAAGATAAATATAATCTATAAAGTTGTAGAGACACACCCATCCCATCATAAATGAGCTACATTAGATCCAGATCATAATGGAAATTATATTAGGATATCGGAAAGAATACCATTATTTATACACAGTTTGAATGTATTTTACATTGGTGCAATTATAAAGAAGTATCTTTGTTTTTGGGTAAATAAATACATGCCATATTCTATTGATTGAATGAATCATTTTTCCGTTTTGATCATATGATGATGATTACAACAATATATGATGACAAAAACTTAAACAAAAAATAAACACCCATTCCATTTCCCAATCCAGGGTTAATATTGCTGTTGAATTGCTAGAACTAGATGAAATTAATTTTAGAGTACATTGCCTATAACTAAAGATTATGGTTAAATTTCTAAGTTTAACTAATTCAAATGTTACTTCATAATCAATACAATGTATGTTTTTACACAGAAAATTAGTTGAACTGAGAGCTTTTAACATGTATAAATGTACACAAATATGCGATACTTCCTATGGTTTAAATGGTTTCATAGTCCACTTGCATTTTATAGAATGAGGATGACAACATTATAAGAGTTCCACACTTGTCTTGTACTTTTTAACCTTTCCTTTGCTATGGTGTATTTACTACACCGAGTCGAATTGTAGTAAAGTTGTAATAATGGGAATTTTTACAACATTACTATTAGGTTGGGGAATAAAATCGTAGCGTTTTAATCAAAAACTTGTATTTAAACTTATATTTAAGTTGGTAATCGATTGGTACAAGGTCTGGAGAATGTGGCGGATGCTGAAGGACCTTCCATTCGATCTCTTGGAGTGTGGCTTTGACGACTTGTGCAACATGGGGCCTGGCATTGCCATGAAGGAGTATTGTTTGGCCTTGTCAATGGGATCTTTTCAGTTGAATAGCCTCTTTCACGTGGCGTAGCTGAGCTATATAGAGCTCCTTGTTGATCGTGGCATTCCTTTCGAGCATTTCCCAATGCACCATGCCCTCCCAGTTCCACCAAATGCAGATCATTCAGAAGGTCTTCCGCTACAGGACGTATTGTCAACCTCAAAATCGCCATTTTTGAACTTTGCATACCATTTCCGTGTTGTAGACTCGCCTATGATACCTTCTCCGTATTTTTGACCTTGATGAAAAAAAATAGTAACACAGATTTGTAGAACAGAAAGAACTCTTGAACTTATTCCCCAACCTGATACATTTAATCTCGATATACTATCTATATTTATATATATATATATTGTCGAATATCGAATTTTAGAATGTCATATAGCGTACTAAACACGTAGCATTGTAGGGGAAAGGTTAATAATAGTTATAAACAATTATGGTCTATTTTAATACAATTTGTAATAATATGTATAAATACATTTTTTGACGCTCATATAACAAGTCTTCTTTCCGATCGTCCTAACGTTATTCAAATTAAACATATGCTACACTGTATAAAACAATCCAACCTTACAAATTTAAAAAGAAAATCAATTATGAAATTCACATTATAAGAAAAATATTGTCAAACAACGATTGCTCTACGTTAAATATTATTCAACACAGTGTACACACAATTTAATATTTTAATATAATACAAACGAGTTTGAGATTGCATACCTATATACTGATATAATGTTTGACGATTGAAATAACATATGCAAATATTAACATCATATAAAAGTTGCGCATAGTTGCTCAAATAATTGAGGATGAGTGTTTCGTTCGGTCGTTGCAAGCTCAATGTTAACATGCAATGTTTTCCATCGTAAATAGTGAATCGTGAAATAGTAAACGTAGCGTAAATCACTATATTTGCTTTGCAATCTCTCGTTTTTTGTGATAGAATTAAAACTAGGTTGTTTATCGATCTTCTGTTTAGGGTACAATAGTGGACAGATCACAAGCATGTTTAGGGTATTAAAAGCGAGTTTACACCAAATATGCGTTGCTAACTACTGCGATATTTTAAGAAAATTCTATTTACCATCGTCGTCCCTATTATCATTAGGCACTGCAGAATCCCCATTGTTTTGACTGATATTTACATCATTGTCGCCGTCTTCCTCTTTATCATCTTGTTCGAATTTCAAGTCGACATCATTTAACGACTCGACCACACCATTAACGGGCTTAATTTTATTTGGCAGTTTCAACGGATTTATCACTATGTCTTGAGGTATAAAATTATCCAAATTATTCATATTTTTTATTTGTTTATCCAATGCGTTCCCCGCGTTTAAATTATTAGGCGATAGTTTATCGCCATTTTGAATTAATTTTAGCTCATATCTATTAGGAGTATTTTCATCGTTATTCGAGTTATCTTTAATGTTAAATAAATCTTGAACATCAATTTGTGCATTGTTACTGGCTATATGATTAGAAAATTTTGTGATTTCATTGACATTCTTCTCGTTTAAGTTCTCGTCTACTAGCAGTTCTGGTGCGACACCTTGAGGAATATTTGGTTTTGGATCGTCCCCAATTTTAACATTAGAATTTAAATGAATATCTGTCGTCTTTGTGAGATTTTTTGATTCTGAATTACTTGTAATTTTTTCCTCATTCATATGTCTTACTTTACTCTCGTTATCAAATCCCTGTAAAAAGATAATAGTTTTAAGCAATAAATTAAATGCAAAAATCTAAAAATATTGGGTGTGTGAATAAGTTCTTGCCATTTTTCATGAAAATAAACCCTTTATTTTAAAAAAGTAATAAAATTAATTAAAGTACTGTCCAAGTCAATTGAGGCTAACCAAGAATTGACATATATTTTGGTAACTTTACAAGAAGCGAAGTGCTGCTAAGCTAGATCATGAGTCATCGATGGTAATCAGAATTCGATCAACTCTTAATGATTTTGCAAGTTAGCGTTTGCGTTTAACATAGATCGTCATCAAGCAATGTTTCCAATTCTTCGTATTCTTCACCAGAGTACGATCACCATAGGTCTCCACAAGGATTCTATGTGCTTCAGTTGCAGACTTTGAATAAAGTAGTGCAGTAAAATTCCCTGCAAATACGGTTTATTTGCCACAAAATTCAATAAATGAACCTAAACCGTGTTGATAGCACATAATATTTCTTCAGAATGTTTAACTTGCATGGTAACTGCTTTTTGTTGCTCAGCTATTTTTGCCTATTAATGTGTTGCGAAAATAAAAAGACAGGGTTTCCGTGAGAGCCTGCCAGTTAACATCTGAAGGAGTAGATTTTGCAAATGAGTGGTGATAATCGGCCAATGACGCCACTCCAGAGCAGTCAATGGGGAATAGCAAAATTAATCAACGATAAAAATGATGCGAGTATCTTAATTATCAAAACAAACGCCTGCTCTCAAGACAACACAAACGAAAGTCGTCTTATCTTTGCTGAAAGAACTTAATAGTTTATCCGACGATAGCGATTTCAGTTAATTATACTTACATGACGGTTAAATTATTCTTAGAATATAATTTTTTGTTAAATAATATGTACAGTAAAACCTCGATGTACCTTTACGGCACGACTTACCCGAGTGTATGATGACACACAAGACACTCGTCTTCGATTTCCGGTCCCGGGGTTTAAGATATACGCACACAATTGTTACACCGTCATCTGATGGTGAGACGGCAGGAATTTATTCACACACCCAATAAATATTCAAAGAGTAGGATTTAGTAGTTATTGAAAAAGTTTCATCAAAATCCAATGTTTATCATGATAAACTGTACCTTGTGGTCCGCGTTTGATTCTATATGATAGACATCCTGCGATTTTTTAACTTGTCTATCAAAATTCTTGTTTATGTTATTGGTAGATGTTGAGATATGCGGTAAAAATACTGGATTTTCAGGTTTATTTAATGTATTTTGATTCATTTCTGTTATATCCTGTATGTAAAATATAAAACATCATTTAATACGCAGCATGTGTGCTGATTAAATCACATTATGAAACAAGATTACAATCGACATTTTGACTACAAGTTTAATATAATCACAATATGAGATATAGCAACAAGACGTCATCTTTGTATGCAGGAGATTGCAATTACAGACTTTAATGCACAGATCATTGAGAGCAAGAGACTGCAATCTCAGTTACATAATTTGCAAAATATATGTAAAATTATTTGAAAATGAGAGCAATTTGTTATTTTTATTGTACAAAAGCGCATTTAACTTTTTTTAAAATTAAGGCAAAAATATTTTCCATTGAACGTATATTGAATATTGTATGATTCAAATTCATAGAATTTTGACTTCCGCACAATTTGTGAAAAATGTAAATATTATAAACGATACTAAACCTGAATTCTTTGTTTCAACTTTGTATTCTCTTTTTCCAAAAACTCCACTTTGTCTTCAATACTGTAAAAAGTCTGTTCCTTTTCATCATATTTTTTTTGAAGTTCATGATTATGGGAAACTAATTCTTCGTGTTGTTTCTAAACAAAAAAAATCAAGACTAAATCGCACCTTTTATGTATAATATGAATTTTTATTATAACTAACAATATTCATGGAAGTAATCGGAATTCATATTATTGACTTTCGCTAACAAAATATTTAAAAAAAAAAACACGCTGCAATCATAATATATAGGTACATATAGATTTGAAAAATTATATATATTAACCATTCCCTTACGATGCTATGTATCTAGTACGCTATATTACATTTTAAAATGCCATATTTATTATAATTCATATTGATATTTGATAATATATATATCAAAATAGATAGTAAACTCGATTCAGTGTAGTAAATACACCATAGTAAAGGATATGTTAATTCTTACGCAACGAGCTTAGCTTTCGTCAAAGCTAGCTACTGTGACGAGGCAAATTCATAAAATAATGTAAAAAAAGGATTATGTTCATTAAAATGCTATAACTTTAAAATTAGCCGGTATTTTTATAAATAATTTGAAAAAAATGTATAGAATAGTTTCTCACATAGAAATTTAAGAGAGTGAATTAAAACCCAGTGAGTCTCCCGTCTCGGAAGAGTTAATAATGTTGTTTAGTATTCAACCAATTAATTTTTGGTACATTTTAACATTCACGAGATAAGCATGTTTTTAAATCGAAGCATGTATTCATAAAATTGATAAACATGTGCAGATAATGATTATGAACATCTGTTTTTCTTGTGTGAAGTGACAGACTTTTTCAGAATGTCATTTATAAAAACTCAACATGTGATTTTCTAAAAAAATATGTTATTTACGATATTCAGACACCTTGAAATTTACCAACGAAAAAAGGCAAAAACATTGTTACATAAAGATTGGTTTTAATTAACCGATAAAATCACACCATTTTCGGATATATTGTCATATCAATGTCAACACCTTACGTATGGGTAAATTTCTTACGCGCGTTTGCCCACTGTGTATCGAGAAGGCGGTCAATTAAAAAAAAAAAACAGTTTCAACAAATCCCCATTATGTATCCCGTACGTAATGTGTTAATATATGATTTTTCAATTCCTATTTAAATCGCAATAAAAAAAATTACATACATATGTAAAGTATATTAGTAAACAACGCTTTGCAAACATGTAATTGATATTAGCTTATACGATACATTTCATCGTTTTAAGCACAGCAATATGTGCAGATCACTTTTTACATATTATCTAAGCTTAAACAACAGATCCTCTCCAATAATTTTATATCGTAGTGATTCTTTATGTAATATTATTTCAAAATTAAATAATTGAAATCTTCAATAATATTTTACATATTTTAGTAATAAACATATTTAGTTTTAAAGCTGATACTGTTAGGGTTTTTTTTAAATATTAAATTATTTAAAAATTATCAGCATAAAGCGCACATTGCATTTTTTAATTATCAAGAAATTGGAGGATGCCTTTGTAAGTACATGTAATTTTAAGAATAGAATAATGCATTAGCAAATGTAAATTCTTATTTATCCAGTAGTTTAATTTCATATCGGGTATTAGGATAGAATCGCTCGATTCAATTTTAATAATAAATACTAAAAAGACTAATCGTATCAGGAAAAAAATATGCACATGATTTACGACGAGAAATTAGAAAATATTTCATTCATAGCGAACACAAGCACTGGATAGATGAGAATTCAACATAAATATATATTACAAATGTGCCGAAATATCGCGATAAAAAATAATGTAAATATTTGTAAGTATTACCTGACAAGCATCTAACAAAAGGTGCTCAGCTCTGGCAGTATTTTTAGTTTTAGAACACTCTTGAGAAAGATTGCTGTATAAATTCTATAATAGATATTTTAAAAAATCCATGATGTAAATTGGTGCAATGAAAGTTATTCTCGATTAATATATTATAGCATGAGGCGTGTTTATATCAAATGTTATTTATTGATAAATGATACAATTCACAATATTTTATACCTGCACAGCAGCGTGTTGTTTGACTAGTCTCATTTGTTCTTCTTGCTGAGATTGTAATGAAGATAAGGCTTCCGAATGCTGATTTCTTATGGCCGCTAAAGAATGCTCCATCCGCTCTTTGTAATCAATAACAGCTGTTAAAAGAAAAGATAGTTCATTTTTAATACAAATATTAGCAATATTGTCTATTAACACATCTTCATCGGGAAGGATATTTTTACCGTTTACTCTTAACTTTTTATAAATATATATTTATATCTTGTGAGTGAATAAGTAAATAAGATTTTAAACATTATCATTTGTGTCAAAAAGTTTACTAAACGAAAAAGTACTATTCGGTAAGTGATTATTTAAATATGCAATACTTTAAAAGATATATCGATTTTTGGAAAACATCGCAAAATTGCTATTGTTTTCGCCCACTTTACGTAGCAGCGGCCCCCCACTACCGCCCGATGATCATGTGTTAACATGTTCAAAACTTCTCCTTAACTCTTTCATGCCGGGAGGCTCATATGCGTGTCTTCTTGTGAGTCTTCCGTTGGCAATCATTGAAAATTAAAAGACTCACTTTATAAGTCGCCGTCGTGAAAGAGTTAAGATGCCATATCCGTTATTGGAGTTAATCGATCTATTTAGGAAATGTTACTCGGAATAAGGATGTCCGTGTTGTGGTTTTGCATTGCCTTTCATATTAACTAAGACGGTTATAAGAATAGGATTACATTGGAACAATATTTTCTTCCACAAATGTAACCACATTAAAGTATGAGCTCTAATCTCTGCTGTCGACAGTTTATTTTTCTCCCTCTCCTTATATTCCGCCCCTGACGGAGCCTCCTTTAGTTGACAGTGTTATTGTTCATGCGACTCCTTCAACTCGTCGATGCTGAGGTCCTTGCTATGTTCTGCTCATGAATATGAGTTTGATAAATCAAACTCATATTCATGTGTCATTTAACACACTTATTGGAGTCTAAGTTGAGAATCATACATTTTAAGCATTGTTTGAAAAATGAAAATTTAAATGTTGAAGATCGACAAAGTTATGGTGTCTTAAATTGGTAGCATTTGGTCTGGCTGACTGAAGAGACAAAAATCTCTCAATGGAAAAAGGTAGACCTTTTATTCTATCCATGACTGTTATTATCTATTCAGGTCTTGGGAACAATAGATAAGAATTACACAATTTCTTAATATACTTTAAAATAATAAGCTGATTGTGTCATTTTATTTAAAACTGAATTGAGAAAACTTTGAAAACATAATAGAAAACATTTAGAATGAGTTTTTGAGTAACGCTTTATATGAAATAAATCTACATGAGCAGTAGTTTATACAATTAGGTTCTTGAACCAAAAAAATTAGAACAGATCCGCTAATATATTTTGCCAATTCATCTAATTGACGCTTGGTTTTGGGAAATTGGGCAATATGATGACCAAAAGGGATTTTAGAGCAAATACAATAGGAATGAGAAGAAAAATGTATGAGTAAATGTATATATGAGAATACTGTGAGAATTGATTTGAAAAATAGATGAATAACAACATTTTCGATGTATTTTAAAATTAAATAAATAAAATTTACCTTAAAGTACATGCTTCCCAACATAACATTGATTTTAAGAAGCGACACCGTATTTTTTGCCACGTTCGTATTATTTTATTGTTATGGACAAATTTATAAATGATACATAAAACATGCTTTTAGTATATTAAACGAAATAGCTTTAACTCCACTCAGAGAAATCTTTTTGTCTTATTTAAACGATAATTCACCTCTTAATTGAGCTGCAAGGGCGGCTTGTTCTGCACGACATCGACGAAGGCTTTCCAGTTCTTCTTGTTTTGCATCGTATATATAAATAGTGGCAACGATAACGGACAAACCTAATCCATATAGGATAAAACGAGTCTTTAATGTCCTGTGAGAACGCGAGGTAGTCATCTTTAAGCAGAAATATCACTAAGCCAGAGGCCCATAATTTTAATCTATGACACTTCACTACACCAGCCGGGCTACAAACAGAATGCGTTTGGCCATAACACGTCTGTTGATTTTTTCGTAAAACTGAAAAACATATATATTTTTTTTTAATTTAAAATTCAAAAAAGTGAAGGTTTGTTACAATAATTTATAGCGAAGGACTATTAAAATAATGTTCAGGAAAATAAAAGTGCATTCGGGCGCTTAGTAAGAAAAATATTTTAAAAATGGGAAAGCGAAATTTCACGGTCTCATAATAATTTTGAAATTGTTTTCTTCGCTTTGAACCGCATTTTTTTTAAAACTTCGGTTTTGTTTAGTTTCCTAAGATTTATATCGGTTCGATTATGATTTTACTTCGTTATAAGTTTTAAGTTTTGTTCTGGTTCGAAGCCCTGATTTTCTATCAAATCCAGCATTGATTGTAGGACTGACATTTTTTAAATAATTTTTGCCGTTTATTATACAAGCATAATAATAAAAACATTTGGAATAGTTTTATCTCTATATTGCAATTCAATTTATTTTACACATTTATCAATTTAAAAAATGTTTTTTTTAAGAATATCGTGTTTGTAATACATTAGACCACTGTCAACAAAATTTGTGCATAATAAAAGTACTATTTTAATGTCTATATTAGGAAGGATATGATTATTTTTAATATAAAAAGCTAAGATTGAATGTCAAAAACTTTTTTGATAAATAAAATTTTTATATCATTGGAAAAAAATTGTTACAAATAAGTAAACAATTTAAAAAATAATAATAGCTACATTATTAAGAGTTTTGAGTGGAGCAAAGCTTGACGTTATATTGAGCAAGGTATTAAAACTGACATAAATGCTAATTTTGTTACCATCAGCGGTCTTTAAGCCCCACGCCATATGCGGTTAGTTGATTAGTCACTGGTTGGTTTGGTTGCACGTATTGGCTTAATGTATTGCAATTGGTAAGGTATATAACTTTATGAATTATGCGTATTTGTGTTATTATTGTTATAGATACATTTTAAGTAATATTTTTTCAAAAGCGGCGTTCTAATATGCATATTTTATCCCTCACTTTGTATATAATTTTTGACAATATGAGACAAATTGAAATGTTGTAATTCTTCTATACCAATGTTGAAAACTGCTCATTTATATTCAATTTGATAAAAAATTGCAGCATTTTTTTAAAACTATAAATTAGTCAAGGTTGATGTGTGCGTGAATTGAATAAAAAAAATACAGAGAACACCTATTGCAAAATAATCGCTATATTCAGCAATGACATACTTAATAGAATTGACAGGACATCAACAAATATTAATTTTGTTCAACACGCCTCAGGAGTCGAACATACGTCATTTAAATGTGCTTTTATTCTATTGACAACGCAGTCCGTATCATTGAGATCTATGACTTTGATAGAATTTGAATTCAAATGTTATCTGCACATGATGCTCATGGAATGATTAATTAATATATTGTCTCCTTGCTATTTTGTATGATTTGATATGTCACTAACAGCTTTTTAATTAGGATTGTTTGGGACTTGTAAAAGGTTTATTTATTTGATATACGTCGATAACAGACACATCTGGATCATATTTTGTGCTTTACTCTTTGTACTATCGATATGGAGTGGACTCACAATGATGATCTTCGAACAAACGTGCAAAAAACGAAAATATATTTAAAAATAACTTTAACATCACTGGCCTGTAATCCACAGATGCAGAATCACTAAATAATAAATGTAATTTGGTAGAAAAAACTATGGAGAAGATTCACCATAAGTTACATATTAATCCAATCGTTAACAAAAATGGTACAATCATTTTACAAAAGTATGTAAAGTGGTCGTGTGGTTGTATGTGGAATTTTACTGTTTTTTTTTTCAGTCTATAATGTGTTGTTAACTCAAGAAGCAATGCTAAGCCGTCCTGTCATTTATCATAAATAAACGCCATTGTATCATTGTATTTCTTACAACAGAGCAATTGGTGAGGCCTGATCTATCCGTTTCCACGAGAACTCCGATATGCCTTTATAAAATGTGAGATAAAATACCTGATGCTCAGGGGCACCGTGTGTTTATGGATACTTAGCGGAATTAGCCAAACTCAAATGTCATTTCTACGGGACAATTTTAACAAACAGATCCATGGTAACTTATCGAAGAGGTTACACTTGGAGTAGATCATATGCATCGATATAGTGATTTCTCTGAAGATTCTTAAAATGGTGGCATAAACTTTTTTTTGGAACATGCTGGATTAATTCATACATACTCTATAGAGTGAAAGAAAAGAAAGGAAAGAGCACTTACTCAAACGCTTATTGAACAATTGGGAGGAAACCATCACCAAGCTGTATCGCGATTGAGCGTCGACGTTAAACACTAATGAACCAAAGTGGCAAATTCTGCTCTGACCGAACTAAGCCTGGCGGTAGACGTCGAACATCTCAGGGTTTTTTTTTTGTAAAATATCACACAAAAACCGATTACAGAGTGTAATTTTGTTTCGTAAAATGAAAAAGATGATTGTAATTTTATTATTTGTATACGTATAATATCATTTTATAAAGTGCTTGTATAATATAACCGAAATCACCTTGAATTGTCAGCTCCCGAGCGAAAAAGTAGTACATTTGAGATTGATTTTGTAACGGGCAGGTAGTCTATTTAATTACTTAGGGAAGCCCTAAGATATAGCCTTATAAGAGTGCCTCAGCCACCATTTCGTCCTGAGTGCATTTCGCCATTTCCGTCCTGAGCTTCATATCTCCGATTGCCCGGGTTCAGATGTGCGGCTTCTATGTCTACGGCAGGTTTATTGCCATTTGGTCCTGAATCTTATATGGCAGAGGGACTTTATGATTCGACATCTGTGCTACATGTCCTGCCCAGTGGAAATGACACAATGACGACAATCTGTGAGCACACTAGTCTACTACTCCGATAATTTCCTTTAAAACTATTCCATTTGATAAATTGATAAAATTTTCTATCAAATCTGTTGTTGTGTATCGAAGTCGTCTGAAGAATGTTTTATTTTAAGAACTGCAACTTGAAAATGAAAATACCTGTATTTCAAATGAGGAAGGTTCCCTGCCGCACCATATATAATGTAAACATACACTTAGGCATACTATGTCCAATTTAAATA
The DNA here is from genome assembly GCA_008973525.1 of Stenopsyche tienmushanensis. Lineage (NCBI taxonomy): Eukaryota > Metazoa > Arthropoda > Insecta > Trichoptera > Stenopsychidae > Stenopsyche > Stenopsyche tienmushanensis. The sequence goes on from WACJ01000026.1 coordinate 1,356,258, forward strand.
TATTTTATAGTAATGTTTTTTAAGTCGTCCATGTACAATTTTTAAAAAATCATCACAGTGACACATTATAGAGAGTATAGTAGTTTTTAAATTTCACCATGAGTTGTCATACTCATTGCATTGTAAAGTTTCCCTATGACAAATTTATTTGTAATATATTAATTAATGATTCATTCATTGAGGTGGCTTTTAGCAATCCCTTTTATGGGACTATTACCAACCATTTTTACATGGGTTTTCATGGCGCATATGTTTTTAAAAATGTGATCGCTAGTCACATCTTTATGACTCAAACTCAAGATGATTGAGCTGTGATTCCAATCGCTTAACTGCGGGACTTTCAACAGGTTATATTTAATTAACTAATGAACATTCAATAAATTTAACATCCGTATTAAATTTCTATTTTGAAATACAATTATTGTTGCTACAGAAATAGTAGCAGATGTATATTTGTCTTGCATTAAGTTTCAAATAGCTACTATTCAGTTATGTTATAAATTTGTCTGTCTAGAATTTTTATGTTCCGTGTGTCTCTTCACCTAATTAGTTCAAGACAAACGAGCTCTTTCAACGTGACTAACTCATATTTTAGTCTATTGTATTTCATGTAACATATTTACTAGAGCTGCAAGGCTTTGATGAAGCGTACAATTGTCTGATTTAAAATAAAATCTTAATACATAAAATCTTGTCCATTGGCCCTATTTTATTTTAAATAGATAATGAAACAAATTGAAACAGTTGGTGATTCATATCCTAGTAGTTTTCATCTATTGTAATAGTATAATTTGCCACTTAGAATTCATTATTTCGACCAATGGTGACATCTTTATAAATATAATTCTAGAACTTCATTGTAGACTTTGACATTGTAATGGATTTTATTCCGTATACAGAAATATCATCATCATAGTGGACTGCACTTACAAAAAGTCCATTGCAAATTAGGGCCTCTTCAATATCCATTTCATTTGTATCATACATTCACCTCCGACGACATCCGAGATGCATTTAAAACGCTCACCCAGCAGGTCACCTGCATGAACTTATCGATGGGATTAAGTGAAGTCTTGATGTCTGAATGCATCTCGGATTCGATAATAAGCACTCACAAAAATACACAAGAAACAATAATAAATTTCTTTCGCAAGCTAGTTAATTTAGTTTTATAGGCATTCAAACTATTCCGTGTAGTGCAATTTCCATTTTATGTACGGACATAAATATTATATTGTTATAATAATTTTTTAACCATAATAAAATAATCATATAATTTTTTATGTAGTTAGAGTTGCATATGGTTTTTATTTTACTTGGTCATTCTACTTTACATGAATCAATACTGATTTTATAACTTATACTAAGTTGTTTTCTTCGTTATCCCTTAAACCTAATAAAGACAACATTATTTTCGACTGATTGTAAAATTTAAACAACCCCCCCGATCAGTCCTCTTCGGGCAACTTCGTTTTGTAATGAGAGTTCGTAATCGTTCTGTAGACATTTTCAGTTATGGCGTCCGATCGCGAGGCGCTCGTTTGTCATATCAGCGGTCCGAAAAGTGGACCGCTTGGACACACAGACTTTGTAGCCACTCTGTCATCTTTTGGGACCTTTTGCGATATTTTCTATGATCTGTACAATCACGGAAGCTCCCTTAGTGGCTAACGATATTTATCTTACAAATTTATTTTGCTTTATCTTAGCTAGTTTTTTAGTTTAAAGTTACAAAATCTGCGGGGCCAATAAACAGCTCGGGTCAGTAGAGGGTCCCCGTGTACCTCTGTCTCAGATGTGAAATGATGGATCCATGTTGCATCCTGAATTAATGCAAAAACTCGACCTTATTGCTATGAACCATCGCCAAACACTCGATTGAAACGTCATTACGACGCTGTTTTTGTTCCGTTTTGAGCAAACGCGGCACCCATCTTTGTACAGCTTTCTCACGTTCAATCCAATACCATTTTGTAGATTTTCACTAATTCTGAGGTTGTTACCTCATTTGATCGACCGCTTTGTCGACACATTGTTTAAGCTTAGTATTATTTTAAAAACAACAACTGGCATCTATTCGATACGTCAGGTACTTTTGGGACTATCTTCGTATTTTATTTTAAAATATACATTCTAATAATATTTAATACATTGCATTTATAATAGTATTATTACTCGTATTAACGTATGTTAGATACTTGCCACGGATGCTTCATACCTTCGTTACGACTCTGAATTTGTTCATACTCATGTTAAACAGAATCGACTATAGGTGGCATTGAAGCTTTCGGATGCAAATTTTCACCCAGAGCTATGCGACAATATAACATTTCATAAAATAAATTCTCGCTATTTTGATTCTGACTCAAATCTCAATATCTAAGCTAGGGATCAGTAAATTACAATACATTAAAATTGGTTCTTTCCACAAAAATAATGTTTTCTTACCTCTATCTAATCTAAGCTCGTATCAGAATTAATGATAGCAATCTAGTCTTCATACTAGCATTTCAATTTTGAATTATGTTTTTCGATAAAGTCTCTAATATTTCTCCATAAGTTTTCTATAGGATTTACCTCCAGAACCTGTACTGTCATCTAAAACTCATTATTTGATTATTAAAACCATTTTGTTAACACGAAAGTGTGCTATGGATCATTATGGAAAAAGACTTAACTTCCACTATTACTTTTACTTTCGAAATACGTAATTAAAAAAACGATTTTTTTAATGTGTGTCTGCGATACGATTCTTTTTTGATTTCGGCTTTTCGCGGCTTGATTTGTTTGGTGCGTAGGGGATCTTCAACGGGGCCGATCACAATCACTTTCTCCGCGCTGTCCTTATCTTTTCTCGTCGCATGTCCAAAGAATTGAAGGATATGTCGTAAACAAATTATGGCAAAACGATTTTTGTCCGTGATTTTCTTCACAATCGATTGGTTAGATTAGAATTAGAATAGCTAGCACATCAGATCTGTTTGCTATGTTCTTCATGAACAAAATTAGGTTCGACTTTACCCTCGTTTTGTATTCATTTTTTTCTTCTGACGGTGTATCAGTAATTCAACTTTGCAATGATGTTTTTTTCTAATTTATAATGTTCACAATGTCCAGACATAAAATTCCTCCGTCTGATTCATATGTAACAGTATCAATTTTTGTTTACATGTTTGGATTTTATTGTGTATTTTGCATTTATATTATTATAAGATATTTAGCAAAGCAATCTAGATTGTTATTAAAAAAAAACTACAGTGTTTTTTAATTAGTTTGGATTTTAATTTTAAATGATTACGTAAAATCTGGAACACTTTGCTAATTATTTTGTGGTAAGAGTATGTGTCTTAATGACCCTTTAGAGCGTAGAATAATATTTTGCTTATATTAAGAGTCCATTGCAGTCACGATAACCTAGAGTCATAATAATATGACCTCGCGTCGATTACAAGTAAAACTGATGATGCAAAATTAGCACGGGTTATCAATTTTCTCTATGCGGAGACTTGCATAGCATAATTCGAAACAAGAATCTTAATAGTATACTGTTCTCAGTAACAGCCAACAGTCGTCTTTTGATCGTCGACCATTATTCACTTCAGTTCACATCTGATATATATTTTGTGAAGTGTAATCGCCATGGCATATTCTATTCTAAAGATAATTGTTGTTTGGCTAATTCATTTTCAAGTCGTTGATGTTGTAACCAATTACATAGTTTATGAAACTATTCAAGAAGGTCCATCAACTGCAAATACTCAATCACAAAAATCAATCAAAAACTCTCATAAAGCTACTGACCGCAAGATGAGCGAAAGAAACTGTTCCAAGTGCGTGCGAAAAGTTGATAAAAAAAAAATCCATTTCAAAGAAGAACAAATAAAAAACACAATAGATGATGATGAGCTACGAAAAGAGATTGCAAGGAATCCAATGATGAACCTTACTAGAGTGGCAAAAAAACTTGGATATTCGAGGAGAAGCACTCAACGGCACATCAAAAAGATTGGTGTTATTTGGCGCAAGGAAAGCGGCATGTGGATGTCAAAAGAAGAGGCCGCGATAAAGGACGCATTGGACAATTGTAAATTGCTGACGTTGGGAGAACTCATGAATCCGTCAAAGTTGTTTGATTGGAAGCAAGAGTAATTATTTTTTACAATACCGAATCAAATGCTCACTCCTGGTTGAATTGTGATATTTTAAAACTTTTAACTTGACTAATAATGTGATATTTACGCTTGCGGCGTCTGATGTAACTTAGCTTATAATTTATCAAATGTGTTCATTGATATCGACTTGGAAATATTTCACATTGAACGTTTCCTTTTTTTTATAAGACCTATGAAATTGTATTAATTTTATCTAAACGTGCTTCATACATTGAACGGCATCGCCTCGTTTATCATATCTATCATATTTTGCAAAGCTCATATATGTTTCTTTTTATTATTTGCGAAATAAACAAAACATTTATTTTTCTATTTGAAATTACTGCTTTTTAACTCCTGATTTTTAAAATATGTCTATATTTTTTTAATGCAATTAATACTGATGTTTGATGTTTTGGTATCGTTCCTTTGAAATGATTGCTAGCGTACTTGTACGATACTTGCAAGGACATTAGTACAATATATTAATGTGTATTTTTTGTGTTTTAACTGTGTTTTTGAAATAACTTGGCAATGTGTAAAAATCAATGACTGAAAATTTTAATTATTCTCAGTCATTAATTTTGGATTTCGATTGAATTTTTATACTTATATATTTGGATTTTTTTTATTGATAAATACATGAAAATTAAACTAAATTGGTTTTTTTTAGTTTGACCAAAATATGACTGACATGACACCAAAAACAAATATTCTTGCCATTTAACAGTTCAATTTAATTGTAAGGAAAATTGGTTAGTTTTGAATTTACATTTCTTATTATATGAAAGATAAAAATTATTAAATGCGTTGTTGGTTTGGTACAGAAATATCTTAAAATGTTCTTACTAGATTATTATTATACGTAATATAAATTGATAATTTCTATTAATAGTTCGGTTGAAAAACATCAGACTTCAATCTACGCTGCTGCTATTTTATTATAGAAATATGTATCATACTCATTCAGATGTGGCTCACAAAAGACCTTTGACAATATGCCGTGACCACGTACCACAAACCCCGTAGCCACGTAGCGCTGATCAGTCATTTTATTATCTATATACCAAAAACTACCAGCCTTATTACCACTGCAGGGGTAATTTCTCTCAGATTAGGAACTGTTTCTTTAAAGCAAAAGTTTCTGAAAACTTTCGTTCAAAGTTTCTAGAAACTTTTCTAATTGAACTACGTGGTGGCTTAAAAAAACGATAAAACCGCATTAAAAAACAATAAAAAATGTATCGCAAATCAATAGAAACATGTAACATGTTTATGGAAACAAGATTTTTTTAAAGTGATGGTCATTTTGCTTTGTGAATCTTATCGATATGAAGTTGCCCTGATAAAACTGAGGTCATTTTGAATGTATTCTGTAAAGACGTGCTGAATGTATTTATATATTTTAATTATATATATCTAATCCTATAAAAGCAATCATACCGGCCAAAGGTCTTATAGAAAATCATGCAGACTATACTTTATAATTGAATGCACTGTCTTAAATAATTTAATAGTTATATTAAATTTGTAGGTTGATGGGGAATAACAAGGATTCATTCTTTCAAAGCCGGAAACATTCTATTAATATACTTATTCCTAATCATTCTTTTTGACATTGTGAAGGTTGATGATGAACAACATTTTGCAATCAATGACGGATATAAAAAAATCAATTCCATTGATAAAACAATACATTGTGAATGAGCTAAACGGTACTATGTAACGTGGAACCCTTGACCGAATTCTTGGAGCTATTAGTATCCTCGTCGCAGACTGCAGTAGGTGACGGTATCCTTGGGGCAAGATTTCCTCTGAATCGGTGGTGGTTACGAGGCGGAGAATCCCGCCTCAAACAGAATTTCAATTGATTTTCCAATTTAAATCATTCCGAATTGACTGAAATAGCTCTTCGCAGCTCTTTTATATCCGACGTCCATACTATTTCTTGAATTACGTATTGCTCTGAGGAATGTATCATTGTTGTGAGAAACGAACACCTGCTTGTTCGTGACTCGGTGTGTCGGCATCCATGCTACATGATCTGCGCAATGGAGACAGTGGGTTCGGACGAAGCTAGTAATTGATGCCTCGCTATACATGATAATGATCTCCCGAGGTCTCGTTCTGGAGAGGTCCTAAAAATTTTCTCAAAACTTTCCTCTCGAACCTCTCAAGGCGCATTGTGTCCCGAGTAGTCATGGTCCATGTTTCACCACCGTACACCACTACCGGCCTAATCAATGTTTTATAAATTTTAGTTTTAGCCGATAGTGATTTGTTTCCTATTATTTTTTTCAGACCACCGATAGCACCGATTACCGTATTGAATCCTGGATGTTATTTCATTACATATCAAGTTCTTCTCTGTGAGGATGGATCCTAGATATTTAAAATCCTGGACCCTTTCAATTATATTGTTATTGACACTCACGGAGGAACATCCTCCAGTATTCACTCAAAACCGTCATTAATTTAGTTTTGTCATAAATGATTGACATACTTAGTGCAGCCTCGTCAATATCTATTTATTGGAAGGGGTTACATCCATCTCGTCTGTATCATACATTCACCTCCTCATTCGCTCAATGTTGAAGGTAGCATAATCTCCGAGTTTCATTTAGATTACTCACCCAGCGCGTCTCTTGAATGATCATATTGATGAACGCTTTCGCGACCGTTTCGATAGGGATTGTGGGAGGTTTGTAAAGATTGAGTAGTTTTCTTCGGGAAACTGGAAAACTATTCTAGACGACCTTTTTGACTTTACTGGATTCTGGAGTGCAGAGTCCAGTCCCTCTTTTCCTCGCTGCAAAAAACTCAGTTTTTTGTTGAATTGATACTTGCATGTTTTTGCGTACCTGTATTAGTTATCAGTTTATTGAAATTCTGTTATATAAAGTATTTTTTGGATAATAAAAGATAAAACATATACAAAACATCCTTATTTTGTGGGATAGATAATAATTTATCGTCAAAATGAAATGCTACTTTTTTTGTTCAATGATAAACGTTTATCAACAACCTGTTTGACACAATCAAAACTGGTAATTGATATTATTAAATTAATGAGTTTTATTTAGAATTTAGAACTTACTCCTGGTAATTTGTGTATAATAATGTGTTTTAGATGTCCATTTTGCTTAAGACATTATTTCTTGCATCAATTTTACTCATCTTATTGCAGCAATGGTATTAATCAATGGCTATCTCTCATTCGCATCTTTCTTTGTTCTGACAATTTATCTTCTGTGATGCAAATATGTGATATTTTAAACAATGCTTGCGAAAGATAATATGAAATAAGTGTATTCACTTACTGTGGGTGCAAGCGGGTGTCAATGTATCGTTTCATGTTAAAAAAGTGAAAATTTATGAATTTTTAAATAGTTATACTTGATTTATAATGTTATTATTAGCAGAAAAACATTGTGTCCATTTTACAATTTTTCTATAAATTTTGAGCTTTATAAATGTTTTGTTTTAGGTGAAAAATGAAGATCCTATCTGTTGCTGTATGCTTAAGCTTTGTAGTTCTTGTCACAGCTCCTCCTGTTACTCAGAAGAAGCCTGGTGATGACCCTGAAAAGGACAGTCAAATTAAAGATAGTCTGGTGAGTACATTTAAATATAACAGTTAATTATCAATTAGCACATTATTTCTAAATGCTATAAAAGTATCTCTCGGTTTATGCTGTGATTCCGTTCCTAAAAAAATCGGCACAAATCGAATTGGCGTAAAATTATTTAAATATTTATTTCTTCAACAACTTCTATCGCCACACGTTGTGGTAATTGGTTTTTACCTACCAACTCCTATGGCCACTCCGCACGGCCATTTTTTTCTCACACCAAAACCAAAAACACATTTATATTTGTGTACATATTAATATTGCTATTAATTTTTCATGTTTAGGAAGATTATATGGACTATCACAGGTATTTAAAAGAAGTGGTAGCGGCTCTCGAAAGTGATCCTGAATTTCGTGAAAAATTGGAGAAAGCTGATTATGTTGATATTAGAGTAAGTTTAATTTTTTTTTAATGAGTGTCAAATGCGTATATAATGGTTTTAGTTATTTGGAAATAAAAGATTTACCTCTTTTCAATATTTCAAGCAATAAAACCTTACTCCAAATAAAAAGTAATGTGATTATATACGCGTTTAACAATTGTTAAAAAACATTTTAATATGATTCGCTCAAATCTCATATAAATGTTTTAATATATTTGATCATAATTTCAGTCAGGCAAAATTGCACATGAATTAGACTTTGTTCATCATAATGTACGAACTAAATTGGATGAGATCAAGCGGGGTGAACTGGAAAGATTGCGTCATTTAGCGACTAAACAATTTGAATTATCGAATCACATTGACACTGCACATGTGAAGATTTCTCAGAATGCTGAGCATTTGGATCATAATAATCCTCACACTTTTGAAATCGACGATTTGAAAAAGCTTATTTTAAAAACAACGAAAGATTTGGAAGCGGCCGACAAACAAAGACGAGACGAATTTAAGGTTTATAAATAGTTTAGATTATTTATATTAGAACGTACGAAGTGACAATTTGTCAATGTAATAAAATGTTGATTTTAGGAATATGAGATGCAAAAAGAATTCGAAAAACAGCAAAAGCTACAAGGATTAGACGAGGATCACCGTAAGGAATATGAAAAAGAGCTCCATGATCAAGAAGAGAAACACAAAAAACATGAACCGGTATTTAATATTACATTATTATAGCTGGTTTGAATAAATAATATAAATATTACTTTCACATATTTGAAACGTATTGAAATTGCCTTCTTGAATTAGTTCAGGATTTTTGTTGAATATCTGCTCAGTGATAACTTCTTTCTTGGCAACAAAAAATGATAATTAAATTAATGCACACAAAACTGATAGCTGTTTAAAAATATTTTAAAAGATAATTGTAAAATCATCAATGCATTGTTACGAAGATATTTTGAATTTATGTTTATTTTGAGAATAAATATATGTACTTATAATTTAATTTAATATCCTTTTAAAACTTGATTTTAGTTACATCACCCTGGTAGTCGTCAACAATTAGAAGAAGTCTGGGAAAAACAAGATCACATGGAAAGTCAACAATTTGACCCTAAAGTGTTTTTTATGCTTCATGGTCTGTTGATATTTTAATTTTAATATTTAATTACATATAATTATGTCTAATTAATGACGTTATAGATATTGATATTACTTTAACGCCAACTTCAATATATGTTATTTTTAGACGTCGACGGCAATGGTGTATGGGATCAAACTGAAGTCAAAGCCCTATTTATTAAAGAATTAGATAAGATGTATCAAAATGGGGCCCCTGAAGACGATATGAGGGAAAGACAAGAGGAAATGGAAAGAATGAGGGAACACGTATTTCAAGAGTCTGATTTGAACAAAGATGGCCTCATCAGCTATGAAGAATTTCTCATTCAAACAAGAAGAGCCGAATTTGAAAAGGATCAGGGATGGAAAGGCTTAGACGAGCAAGAAGTATACTCCATGCAAGAATATGAAAAATTTGAACGAAATAGACTTGAAGAGGTGCAGCGTCTGGTCCAACAAGGAGTTGTAAATATGATTTATTAATAGTTTATTACAATAATAATAATTTATTAACAGTTCTCTAATGTATAAGCAAGACGTACTATAAAGTTAAGCATTGATACCCTGACGCCTATAAATTATTCAAGCATTTTGAAGTCATAAATGAGCCAATAGCGATCGTTCACCTCCCTCCTTAGTTTCACAATCGACAAAATATCATATTTTAGCACTCTAAGACTTAAAATTATTAGATTTATAATAATAAACTAGTGACTACTTAGCGAAGACTGACTGTCTCCCTCTCCGCTGCATTTTGCGCGCATCTTTCTCCTTCTCCCTACCCTGCTTCAATTCACCAGACCAATATGCACCAACATGGTGCATCCGTTAAATGTCTTGCAAACTAACTGCATACGCATAATGTTTGTGCTAATGTAAAAAACCTTCTTGGGTACACATCTAATAACTCAACAAAGTTTCATCGCAATCGGATGAACCGTATAGGAATATATCTTTAGCAAACTGCACGCACGCTGTACGCCGATAAATACATTTTTGAAATATTCAAAATTGAGCGCTTGCACGTTTTTTATTTTTTATTAATTTGCATTTTATTTTATAGTTGCCTCCTCAGCCAATCTACAGTCAAGGTCATCAATATCCAAATCCTCATGTACGTATCATATGCACAAATTCAATTTCATATGCCTGATAATCTTTTATCGTTGTTTATTAAAGCTGGGATCAGAAAAAGTATCAATTAGAGCTTATAAACATCCAACTTAAATTAACACTTTGTATACTGATCTGGTTTGATGAGTGATAACGCATGGTGCGGGGATATCCGCGTCATATATGTAAAAGAGTTATACCATATATCGAGAGATCGGTTGGCTTAAATATTTAGTGTGAAAATATTATCAAATCAAAAGGACCGAGATCACAGTCACTCGCAAGTCTCCCGCGGTCAAAGAGAGGCGTAGCACACCGGGTCCTTTTTCACAATCTTAAAATCGTAATACCTGCCTCACGCAACAAGCTTTCTTGCATTTCATTATCTGGTTTTTTTGAGAACCGAGGTAATTAAGACACGAGACCAGGCGTTTGTTTTGGTAGTTAAAACGTAAGCATTATCCTTATCGCTCCTGAAGATTTTTTTTTCTTTAATCTTGACCGGTGTTTATATCATCATCATCATCATAGTGCAGTCACAAACAGTCCACTGCAGAACTATGGGCCTCTTCAATATCCAATCACAGGAAGGGGCTACATCCATCTTGGCTGTATCATACATTCACTCGATATTGAAGATAGCATAACCTCCGAGTTTTCTCGGAGATCTCGTATTCGCTCCTACACCAACTGAGGGTGTGTCTCCGTCACCGTACAACTTACCCGAGCGAATTCGAGACTGAGTGGTTTCGCCATCATTTCAGGTTGCCCCTCTCAGTTTGGCGATTATAAAACGATATAGAAGTCAACGGAAGACAGTGCTGTTTCCGTTGCAAAGTGCAATTCCTCCTATGCATCTCATCTCAAAAGTAATGCAAAGTCTTGCAAAAGTAGTGCAAAAAGGTGTTAGTCAAGGTTAGGTGTGATGGCCCATCTACAAACCATGGCTTACTTGCCATTCGCTATCTCTGACATAGTCGGCCTTACCCAACAATATGGAACACAAGGAACAGAACAAGGACTAGAAGAACATCAAAGAGACGACCTCGATGAGATGCAAAGGAGGTGTTTATATAACACCTCGTATATTGTTTGGCAGTGGCGTCATTATTAGAGTATCACCATATTTTTGCCGCAAAAACATTGGTCTGCTCTAGAGAATGAATTTGGATTTTGGTTTGGAGAGAACGCGCTTTAAAGTTCTCTGTTGGCCCGACCTGCTCTAGCCAAGGGTTCGTAAATCTGTTCGATGCTTATCTGTTCTCTGATCTGTATTTTTGAAAATACTTTAAATTGTCTTTTAAAATGTTAGGAACATATTCTCCAATAGTTAAACCATCGATGAAAGGAGAAAACATTTTTTTTGACCCTCTAAACCAGGCTACTGTCTTAAATAAATACTTGATTTCAATTTCTGATCCCAAATTAAGTAATTTTTACCAACATTTTTGGTTTACTTTGAATTTATTATTTTTTCATGTATGCACTTGCTTTAAATATTCTATTTCTCATAAATAGAAAGTACTATGTGTATTATTATTCTAATGATTTTTTGGTATAATTCAAATTATGGTTTTAAAAACATTAATAAAACCAATATAAAAAAGTTGTAAGAACTTTTTAAATTTCCAATGTATTTATATTGCTTTTGTAAAGTTGGTTTATTTATCTTATAGGGAAATCCTCAACATCCAGCTTATCAACAACAGGTTCATCCTAATCAATATCCACAACAAAATCAACAATTCCAACAACAACAGTACAATCCAAATGCTGTTCCACAAGGACAACAACAGTACCATCAAAATGCAGTTCCTCAAGGTCAACAACAGTACCATCCGAATGCAGTTCCTCAAGGACAACAACAATACCACCCTAATGCTGTTCCTCAAGGACAACAACAGTACAATCCTAATGCAGTTCCTCAAGGACAACAACAGTACAATCCGAATGTAGCTCCTCAAGGGCAACTTGTTTCAAATTCAGGTCCACAGGGGCAATTTCAGCAACCTCAACCCCAACAGCAATATCAACCAAACAATGTCCAAAATCCTCCTTCAGTAAATCAAAATGCTCCATCTCAAGGACAGCAAAACGTACAACAGCCACAACAGAATGTCCAACAACCTCAACAGAATGTAAATGTGCAACCTCAGGCACAAAATCAAAATGCTGTTCCTCCACCAAAGCCCGTTTCATCTGAACAAAATCAAATACATCAGGCTAACAACGAACAACCTCACGGAGAAAATAATGCACATAATAAAGTAGAACAAAGAAATGGCGTCCCTCAGCATAGGTGAAAAGACGAAAAAATCTATAAAATTGCCTAAAGATCTATATACTACGTTATTGGCATGTTGAAATTATTATTTTTACGTAATTGTTATTAAATTTTCAATTAATTTTTTTCATTATCGACTTATTACCACGGTGTTTTTTTAAATAGACTTACAATAAACAGCATAGAGATTTTTGGGAGCATACATAATATTTGCTTATGCTGTAGAGTATCCTTCACGATATATAGCCGGAGATGACTAGCATTTCTAACTTCAAAATCGTCCATATGAATAGAAACAAGATAGACGCTGTAAAGATGAATTGTACCGAGTGCCGCTCCGGCTATATTTTTACATGCATTTGGAATGTTGGCATTTAAAAATACATTCCAGTTTTGTATACACCGTTAATACGTATTTTATACATAAAAACAGAGTGAAATAGTTAAATAGAATATTGCCACATGTTAATTTTGATATCAATGATAACTGTACATTTATAATTGTTAAAAATTAAAACTGGAGGATTATCTCAATAAGCTATCCATTAGGTCAAATCTCTGATGTAATTAAATATTTTAGTTTAGTGAAGGTTTATGGTGTGAATATTTTTTTTTACCATTAGTAGTATGATAATTTCCTATTTTTAAATGATTTTGTCACAAATTATGTTTGCTATATACATACGTAATGGTGACGCGGGAATGCGTAAAAATATCCAAGTTATGCTGTATTTTTAAAGAGGTTTTTATAGGTCTGTACAATGCATAACTTTATTATGTCAATGTCTATGATGTGCAATAGTGAAAATCTTTCTATTATATAAAGTGATTTATTAAAAGCAGTTGTGCTTGTACAGTGTTAAAAATTATTAAGATGTGTAATATTACCTCACTTCTTTGTTGTGAGTGATCGGTTGTTTTTTATTGCATAGCAAATGATCATCGAATGTTTTCCAAATATAATAATTATTTTTTAACTGTTAGGCATAAGTTTTGTATGAATTTATAGGTCAACAATATTTCTTTGTCTATTTATACAATAAAGGATGCATTCATTAATATTTTATTTATATTTCACATCCAATATTATCTTTTAGTTTGTTGTAATCCTGGAATAGATTTTGAGGTAAATTAAGTCTGAAGATTAAAGTTCCGATCTAGTGGACATTTTGTCGATTAAAATGGTTTAGAAATGCAAGTTTTGAAAGAACTCGAAATGCAAAAATTCTGTGTCGAGATGTCTTGGAACTTTGGAGCTTTTTTGCTGTATCTGAGACTTTGTTATTTAAAATGTGCTTAATATATTGTACATTTTAATTATGAAAACTTTGAGCTTGTTCGTGCTGTTCTTGTGTCTGTTCTCTGACGGGTGGCTAATGGATTTTAATATAAAAATATAAAAAAAGTGACTCTGAAATCATTGTCACTCACTATTTCTTATATAATTGATAATACCAGACAAAAAAAGCACGAGAAGAACAACAAGCAGATGGCCTTGAAGAGGAACAAATTAATTTAATTTTGCAATGATAACATTACGTTCCATTGCTTTCTATATAGCTTTAAAATTGCCGCATTGGGAGGGTCGATCTGAAATAGGAAATCACCCAGTCTTAAATTTGCATTGGTAAGTTGCAGTGGATCTGAGAACCATTTAGGCATCATTTAGGACTTCACATTAGCCCGGCAATATCCTCGTGAGAAAAATGTTGATTGAACTCTTTGTATTCCAGAATAGCCTTTTCAGTAAAATCAACAAGGTCGCTTCAAGTAGTTTTTTTATTGTTATCGAGGAAAATTACTTGGTTTTTACAAATCCTCCACACTCCCTATTGAGACAGTCATGAAAACTCTATATGTTCATATAAGTGGTCCGCTGCGTGTAGGTAAATATATTATACAGACAAGATTGTTCCTATGAATGGATATTGAAGAGGCCCTAATTTGCAGTGGACTATGACAATGATTTTATTCAACTATTGCATCCACAGAATTAAATGAATAAAAATATTTTTAGCACCCGAGACGTTTCCTCGAGGTTTTGTAGTTGTAGCGTCGTCAAACTAAAAATATATTGAATTTACAATGTGATTGACTGCATCACATATACTGAGAGTAGAATATATTTATACAATTTTAAAATGGTAGTCTTTAATCACATTTATCATTATATCAATTGCGGTAACTTGTTATAGGAAATGGTTTGCATATTTGATAAATAAAATTATTGATAAAAATTAATAATACAGTTTTATTATAAAGTCAGCAGGCATTTAGACTTATATATATTTTTAAACGTGCTCTCGTTTTTATTATGGTTATTTTTGTTCTTTAAATGCATGATTTATATAAAAGTGTTTGCTTGTGTGCAAATGTAATAAAATTCCCAGTCCCAATTATTTTAAAAAGATCAATTTGAATGATATAAATTTAATTAGAATTCGATTGTCATTTGAAATATATATTTAAATAATATGTAAGAATTTATTTAAATTTGAAGCTTTTAATGTTAATTGTTTAATTTTTAATGTTCATAAATTTGAATAGTTTGAGCATTTTCGAAGATTAATGATTTAATGCGATTTGAAATTATTCGTTTGATTGCGATATTAAGATTGTTTTATTATTGATAAATAATATTTTCAGGCTGAAATCGTGTCATTTAAAAAATCAGAGATCAAATATTTGGTAGATTTTTTTTAAATTAGTTATTTTAATAAAAATACGATAATAATTACAATAGTTTTGATATTAATTTGATGTGTTGCTGTGTAGTATGGATTGATTGATTGAATTGAAATTGGCGCGCGGCTAGTTACACATTGGCGGCGCTGTGATCGTTTCTAGCGAACCAATAGAGTCAGCCATTTCACGGCGGCGCTCGTGTTGACGGGTCGCCGCCTCTGCGAACGACTTTCTCTGCTCCGTACGATCGACACTTGCCTTCCAGGCGGTCCCTGAAGGTGAGCTATTTTGCACGATTTGAAATTCAGTGATATCGGAACGTATTTATTTAGCTGTCATATCGGAGCGACAGTCGATCCCGACCCGCTATACGTACCTTATAATTACTACATTCGACGGATTATACTGGCGCTAAATGCATATAATTTAGTGTATTGTGTATGGTTGGCATTATTTTGTGTGAAATTTCAAATTCGATCGTGCGCGTTTAGCGTTTAGCAGCCGCCTCCGTCGGTGTGTGTTTTTGTTAAATGTGCAATTTCGATCGTGTATACCGTTAGGTTATTTTTTGAGACTTGTTTTCACTCTGTGGCGGAATGTGTGTGGGGTAATTGTTTTTGTATCGGGAGTGTAATTATTGGTGATATAAACATTTACACCAAGTGTCAATAGCGGCTGTCAATCTTACGCACGCACATTCCGTTCGCATTTCGCTCGTAGATCTTGCAGACGATCGATCTCGTGGACGATTGTCTCGTGCTCATGAGGGAAACCGCCCATAGTTCTCGTACGTACACGTATTTTCATAAACAAGTTGTTCTATCGGATGAATCATTAACTCGATCGCTAATCTCATGGACGATGGGATTTTGTTGTAACGATTGACAAGTTTTGACGGCTTCTTTGTGTTTGAATAAAAGCAGACAACAAAGGACAGAAGACGTTGGCACGTGAACAGGTGCCGAATGGCTGCATTAGACCTTTTCGTAAAAGATCGAATTTATCACAATGTTGTCGGTGAGTCCGATCCTTAAATTCGCGTCCTGGACCAAATTAAGGATTTGATATTTCCTTTTCTGCTCCACGTGGGATGATTTTTAAGACGAATTTTATTTAAAGTTGATTCCTATTGGCTTGGGACGAATTGAGTTGAAAACTTTTGTGGGGCTTCTGAGAGTTCGTCGTGCAGCACGTGGGAATATTTGTTATTTACAATTGCAATCAACTCTCGATTAACCTGGTTTGGGAAGGTGAATATCACGAACCACCAAAATCACATTTAAAATGAGAGATTATGAAAATACAATGGAATGTTAAGGATTTGATTGGATTGTAAATATTTGATTGAACAATACTTGTTTGAAGAACACATTCAAAGTCAAACAAACATTGTACCAGACTTGACAATGGATAGCTACAACAATCTCCAATTCCATTTATCTCCAATAGGGTTTCCATAGTATCTATATACATCTATTTGTCTTGAGATTTGTTCTTCTTTTATTTCGGAGTCAATTCTGGAATTATTTAATAAGACGTCATTCGAGAGCTTTGTAATTATACATTTTAACACTTGAACTGCTGGGGAACTTTTCTTCTTCATTTGGAATCGTTTTTTCGCAATTTATTTCATCAAATGCACCAATAACGTCAAATACCATCCGCTATCGATGTTTCCTCCTTTTTTTTAACCCTTTGCACTCCGAACCATCCTGGACGTTACCTACCAGCAACTCCGCGCCACTCATATTGGTATTATACTGATATTGGACTTAAATGATCGAAAAATATATATGTATTTGCAAAAAAACAATATTTTATTTCTTATAATTGTGTACTTTGAAGCACTCCCCAATATGTATTGCAAGCTGATTTGGGCACGATTGACAATAATAAATAGTTTAAAGCCTTTTTTTTTCTTTTGGGATGTGGTAAATTATGTAAAAGTTGATAATACACATTTCCAGCCCCCAAAAAAATAACTTTCTCCATCGTTTCAATGACTTTCGCAGTAAACAATAAGTCAATCCGCACGATCCACAGCATCCATATTTGGTGTGTAATCTTAAACCATTTTAGACTTATCGACTGATATAAAATTTCCACCACTTAATGTTCTGTGGGTTGATTGTATTTCTATAATAAATTGATTCTCCGTAATCACTAATAAACTAAAATGTCCCATCACAGGGGACATCCAAATGATATGCTACAATTACGATGTCCTCTAAGAGGGGACAACGGAGTACAAAGGGTTAAGGTAATCGATGCATTTTTGGGACACTTTCGCTGGTTGCTGTCCATTCAGCTGACTGCCTATTTGATTTTGGAGTGTAATGATAAGGGCCGTAACAAGGGGGTGGCAAAGCAGGCGCCCGCCACGGGCGCAATTTGGGCTTAGGGCGCACAACGCAGAATACCGACCCGGTCAAGAGTTGCATATGGTTTTTATTTTACTTGAGCATTCTACTTTTTTTACATTCTACTTTACATGAATCAACACAGATCCATTTTTATAACATATACTATGTTGTCTAATCCCTCTTTTCTTCATTATCGCTTAAACATAATATAGACGATAATATTTTCGGTCGATTGTAAAATTTAAACAACCCACCCGATCAGTCTTCTTCGGACAACTTCGTTTTGTAATGAAAGTTCGCAATCGTTCTGTAAACATGATCAGGAATGGCGTCCGATCGCGAGGCACTTATTCGTCATATCAGCGGTCCGAAAAGCGGACCGGATGGACACACAGACCCTGTGGCTACTCCGTCCTCTTTCATGAGGTCGTCAACGATATTTATATATCTTACTCATTTATGCTGTTATCTTAATTAGTTTTTTTTAGTTTTAAACACTCTATTGAAACATCATCACGACGCTGTTATTGTTCCATTTTGAGCAAATGCGGCACCCGTCTTGCGCACAGCTTATAATATATATAATGCAATTTCAAATTACTATCTGCTAAACATATTTTGTGAACTATTTTGTCATCCTACGAACTTATTGAGTGAGACATCGAAAAGCGTTAATTTTTAGAAAAATCGTATTTATTGATATATATGCTTTTTTATGTTCTTTTGCATTATAATGCGGCTTACAAATGTTTATTAAAAATATGTTTCCCGTACGTAATGTATTAAGGTACCACATTCGTCATCGCAAGGATACGAATTATTCCCGGTCCTGTACGATTTCATTGATCGTATTTGCATTTACTTTTACGTTTTGAAAACCACGCAGGAAGACCGACAACGCTCCCGTAGAATGCAAAAAGTCACAAAAAAGGACTTTCGAAACCGGGAATCGGATAAAATGCGAATCGAGACGATCGATCGGAAATATTCCCATTTCCGATCTTCGGCATTTGTTGGCGCGGTGGTGGCGTTTCCACATTTTGGATTTGAAGCCGAACCTTAATAGCACGAATCCAAGAGCTGATTCACCATTATGATGTATCTTCGTTTTATCGCATGACGAAGACTTCCAATGTCGAGCTGTCCTCTTCAATATTACTGCTTCTCAACAGTATTTGTTCTTATTTCATCCAAGCATGCAAATATCCTATTGTTTAAAAGCTTGTTTGTCTTCCAGGGCTTCGAACAGGAGCTGAACCGAAAATCTGTAAAACAGTTATTTTTGCCGGAACGAAAACTGTAACTGAACCAATTAGAAAATATCGTTTTTTTCGGCTCGGATTTTACGCGGAAGTTTGGTTGATTTTTGTATTGGCATATGTTACCTTTGCCATTCTTATGCAGAATTTGTTTGATTGTATTCATTTGATAATACTGTAATCTTTACTTTTTATTTATCCTGTTAATTATCCTATTAAATAAATATTTCGGATAATATTGTTATCAGCTCAAATTCCAGCTTGCTATCTTAAGTCATTATTATGTATTTTATTTAGGCTGTCTCTTCCTTTATATTTGCTATGTACCCAGACTGAAACTCCCAGATTTTAATTTGTTTCATAGTGCTATGTACTCTAAGCTGGGACTTACAAACTGCCTGCCAATAAGCGTCAATATGTTTTCGTTTAATAAATTATATTATTATATGCTTCTAGTTCTATTTTTTTCCTTTTAAGCCTTTGAACAATTATTTATATTATATTTGTCGCCTACGTAATACCTTTAACTCTTTGAGTAGTGAGCTAATTTAAAATCATAAACATAGATGCTATATTTGTATGTCCGCCACTTATTATCCGTACAAATCCACTTATCTGTCAGGACCATCGCAGCGTGTATGAAGCTTGTACATAAATACACAAACATCTTATATCCATCCAAAATTAACCGGCTCGATCTTCGCGCGTATAAAATTAATAAGCTGCCTGTTTTATGTCCCGAACGAAACACATCAGCGGCCATAGTAATTTTTAATTGAAGCGCGTGTTGCTTGACAAGTGGCATCCGAGTTTCAATTACAGGACAATGATACGCGTTCACAGACTACCGGAACTTGACGATCAACAATGTTTTACATGTTAAATAAAACGAGCACATTCAACTTTCCGTTTTTGTGCGATTGCGCGAGATAAGATAAACAACAATGAGAGAAGCAAGGACAGCATCGCATCTATTGACCTACGAGCGATGCTGATGTCTCAATTGGGTCGAGAGCAAAGTCTCTAAGATTAGGGAAAAAACTGCATTTTATGCGATCGATTGATATCGGACGAGCATCGGCGATATTAATCCTTGGTGTGCTTAAATATTCTAGTCGATTGTGAAACGTGAATATGATTGAGCTAATTTAAGATCATCATAAACTTAGATGTTATATTTGTATGTCCGCCACTTATCATCCGTAAAAATCCATTTATCTGTCAGGACCGTCGCAGCGTGTATGAAGCTTGTACATAAATAAATAAATGTCGATAGCACACAATATTCGGTCATTTCTTCAAGCAAACATAAACAATACACTTGAAATCGATTCATTATATCATCCGCACATCATTATTATTCGATAAATTTGGGTTAACAATGTACGATGTACGCAAGATACTCTCTCCGTCTCTGTCTGCCTCCGAGCTCAACGTGTATGGATGCGCTTTCTCAATCACTGGAATTCGGACACACTTACCACCTCTTTAAGGGATTAACCTTGTGGTGCATCTTGCTTATACGTTAAAATAGCAAATAAACTTCCGTTTATCAAAACACACCATAGCATCTAAAGGGTTACTCTTAGTATGCCGCCCACCGATGGAACTTTTTAGATCTCACGTGGGCGGTATAAAACGAAGAAAACAATAACAGAACTCATACGTCCAAATATATTTAGAATTATAAACAGTCTATATTTTCTCAAAATCATCTCGCACAAAGTAAATGATGAATGCTTAACACGTTAGAAGCCGAAGACAATAATTACTTCAACATATTCAGCGTCCCGATATTGTGTCTTACACATCCATCTATTAGTTGGAATGTAATTTTAAGGATTCCTTTTTTCCTCGTGCATTTACAACATGGTATTTTTCAATTAAAAACACATCTGGTTGACATTTATCATACACAGCCATATTTCGTGTGGTTTTATTAAATTTTATTTTGGTTCTGGAGCCACTCGACCTGGTCATTTTGCGATTATTGTTTTCAATAACGTTCATATTTTTTGCTTATGTATGTACCTTCAATATCGAACTCATGAAGAGGTGAATATATGATACAGACGAGATGGATCCTATGAATGAATATTAAACAGGCCCAAACTCTGCAGTGGACTGTGATGATGATGATGATTCATATATAGAACGCAATGGGATACCACCATATAAATATCCCAAATCTATGTGCAAATCTTCTAATAATTCACAAAAATTAAATCTATAAAGCTGCTTAGATGCTATATTTGTATTTCCGCCACTTATAATCCGTACAAATCCATTTATCTGTCAGGACGGCCGCAACGTATATGAAGCTTGTACATACATAAATAAACACTGTCGATAGCACTTAATATTCGGTCATTTCTTCAAGTAAACATAAAAAATACACTCGAAATCGATTCATTATATCATTCACACATTATTATTCGATACATTTGGATTAAAGATATATACAATCATACGTTGTACGCGAGATATTGTCTTCGTCTCTGTCTCCCATTCAGAATCGCCAACCTGCAATATAATCTCGCAGATTGGCGATCACCCTACCATACAGGTTAACACTCAATAGCCAGACGCTTAATCAGCTGGACGTAATTAACACATATTTCTTTTTGAAGTTTGGACAGCATTACGTTTTATAATTGGCATTATAGAGATCCGGGCGAAGTCGGAATTCCAACACGATGATGTAAAAAATAAAATAAATTAGAAAATGATAGCACAGCGTTCTTTTTAATGCATTGCGGTTTTTGCATTGACTTTTTTATACTTTGAAAGCCTAAACGTATAAGATGATATCGTATCGAACAAGTGTTATTGTTTTGTTTAATGTATAACATCAAATAACGCAATTTTTTTTCCGAAAATTGATCAAATTGTCATCTTTAAATTTAAATTGTCGTGAGGGTCGTCGGATAGCCTTGGCCGCGGAAAGACGTGCTTCCCGTGGACAGATCGCATGGTCTCTCTCGTGATTAACCTGTTAAGCGGGGAAGTTCCTTTTCAATAGCGCAACGTGCAGTGGGCGCGCACATTTTCGCTAGGACGTATATATACGTCCCGCCCACCTGGCGTGAGTTCATGTAATTAATTTCTTTTAACAATGCTTTGAATTTATAAAAAAAAATCAATGAAACGTTTTTTTTTTATTTATTTGGATACATAAACATATAGAAATACAAAACAATAAGTTTAAAAAAATAAAATATACCCATACATAAATTCAAAACTCAACTTCTTTATCACATATGTAAAAACAGTTGTTGACATGAAATTCTACCTCATAATCCGGACACCATTATGTAGATTATTTTCCTTTTTTGTAATAAAATCGACATTTCCTGACTTTAGATATCTTTATTTTGTTCTTCGAAAATGCGTTTCAACTAAGCGTGAGGGTTTAGGTTTGATGCTGTTTTTGATGGCATAGGCTGGCTTTTTACTATATTGTCTGAACTGAGCATCAATACATCTTTTTTGTCTTGCCATTTTAAAACTATAAGTTTGCCTTTGATCTTTCGATGACTCAACATATATTTCGAGGACGTATTTATACGTCCTAACCAATTTCGATGCAATTTACGTTGGACGTATATATACGTCCCGCCCCGTTAATCTTGACCTGCGTATATAACACCTCATGTATTGTTTGGGTTGCCTCATTATAAGTTTATCACAATTTTTTTTTTAGTATTATGTTCATTTTGTTGTGTACGTCTCATAATCATATAATCCGCATCCGGATAATCGAGGGTACACTGTATATATATTTCGTAATTTTAGGATAGGGACGGTTGGGAAAGGTTGGATGTATAAGTTATACACATTGCGTTGAAACTTTGTGTCGTATGGTGTTCATACTAGTTTCAATTTTTTTCTGTCATCTGATCTCTCTAATCTTCTCTCTTGTGTTGCAATTTTAAAGAACCTGAAATATTGCTTAGTTTGTTCAGGTTCTTCCACTTTCTACAAATGGTGTTTCTTCAAGTAATGCAGTGTCTTTTGTATTTAAATCTTCGATTGTCGTTTTGATCTCCATGATATCGTCGTCAGCGACTTGAAGGTTGACGCTTTTTTCCTGTTTCTTAAGATTACTGGCCTGCCTTCACGATGACATAATGCTTTGCAAAACTAATTTTGTCATTATGCTTTTAATTATCATATTCACCTTCAGTTGCTCATAGCAATAGAAACTGCATTGTCTCATGCGTTATTTTTTAGATCTTGGAATATGTCGATGATTTGCATCTCTTACGATATTCATTTTGGCCATCAACGAATTGTTCAAGGATTTGGATTCAATTGAATTGGATTAGTTATTTTAGAAATCCATTTCGAGTATTTTGAAAGTCATCCTATTGGAATTCGAGAGTCCATTGTTGGCAAATTCCCCAACGTTCGATGCTGCAAAATACATAAACATTTCTATTTCTTTTGTTTCAACACTATTGAATAGCACGTGCGATTTCAAAGAAGGTCGTTATTAGCATCTGATGAAGAAGCATTCGTTTCGAATCATTTTAGGAGTCATTTCATCTCCAGATGCGAAGAAATACCAATTCGATGTATGGCGTCTCCCATTTTTGGTTGTTTGATAATTTCGACACATTGCGAATTTTGAACAACATGGCTGACTGATGTCACGTTTCTAAACAATTGGATATTCGATTGGGAAGCACATGTCTTGGGTACTATATGTAAATTCATCACGTAAATGGACCAACTGATTGCAGTATAATTGTAGCACCAAATTTTGCTGGCAACATTTTAAAATTAATCCAGGCTATAAATTCTACACTTCGCCATGGTTCCAAATCTTACGTTATCTCCGTCTTAGTGGGTTAAATTCTAGACTCTTAGTATGGGAGGCAGCAACACTATTTGTGTAATTATTCCTACAAAGCTGATTCTTTTTCATTTTGTCGTTTTGATATTGGAAGCGAACAAAATGGCAGTCTATCGCGATGTTGTTGCTGCCGAAATTTATAATATTTTTTTAGACCTGTAAATAAATATTATGTAAATTACAAGATTGAAACTATGTTGTAGTTATAAAACTTAAATCAAATTACTGCGCTTATAACGTTAGCCACGCCTGTCGAAGTCCTAGCCACCTTATATCGAAGATAGATTACGATTATTTAACAATAATGAGCGTAAACTGCTTGTAAACAAAAAAACAGCTTTGTATCGAAAATTTCACTCGTGAAGTTCAAATTCTGTCAGATTGATGGGCGCTGTAAACTCAGTGTTAAGTCACTTCATCTGATCAATTCATTCTGAACCCTCACAATAAGTAAGCATCCATGTGTGCTGGTCGTTCGCTTCCGATGCTGTTTTGAATATCAAATTCTGTCACTTGTAACGATCAAAAACACCTTCGATGCATTTGAATATCTATCATTGATCTTTGTTTTTTATGCGAAAACTGTCAAGTGCCAATTCCATAACGGGATCGCCCCATTCAAGACTTCAGACCGTGTCGTTTAACGATGATAAATATGTACATGCCATTTGACGATTTCACAACGTTCGATGTTATTATCAATTTTATCGGACGGATTACCATTGCTAAAATGGACGTTTCGCATTTTAAAAAGAATTTTCGAAAGTTCTCGGCTCGAATCCACTTCAAAATTTAAGTCTTTGAGCAGTGAGCTAATTCAAAATTATCATAATCATAGATGCTATATTTGCTTGTCCGATACTTATCCATATGTAAAAATCCACTTATCTGTCAATACCGTCGCAGCGTGTATGAAGCTTGTACATAAATAAATAAACACTGTCGATAGCAAATAATATTCGGTAATTTCTTCAAGTAAACATAAACGTGTAAGAACGGTCTTTATGAATCACTGGAATTCGGACACGACATTGTGTATTACCTCTTTTTGAGGGGTTAAGCTCTCAACGCGCATGGGATTTAACAGCGTACATCGATGACCTTAACACATAGGCAGCTTTTTAACTTGGGCAATATAAAATTATTGTCAACCTTGTAGATCACTTATGATTAATTATATGAGGTCTTCGCACGCTATCCTGTATGAAACCCAACAATGGAAATGTGTACACGAGCAGCATTCATATTGGAGGGCTGCCTAATTATCAATCATACAAGGACGACACTATATTATAGCATGAAAGCTATAGTTTTAAACCGCTCAGACAAAAATACAAGTTGTATTTAAATCACTATTCATATGCGCGTCGGACGTCATAATATAATTATTTGAAAAAATAAACAATGGCTTTTGCACTCCTTCGATTGGTGTCTTTGTTGACCGCTTTCACGCGGATTTCAATAGCGTAAATATGTTTTATAGAATGTGGTTACCTCCTATTGATTTGAATGTTTATACTAATTTGTGTAAAATAATATTATAAATACAATAACTGAACATTGATCAAAATCGAATGATTTACCATGGAGGTAAAATTCTGTTTCTTATTTGATCTTATCAATTTTTATCACTATACATAAATTCCGTAGACAATCTACAAACGATTTGATTAAATGCCTTTATTTTTATATCCTTTAAGTACATGGTATATAAATCAATTACTTTTATTCGTGTACGTAGAATATTATATTACATCTTTGTTCAAAGACGTTGACTGATATATAGCTAAATCGTTTTTAACTCTAAATATTATAGGCGTCCAATGGTGATGTTGTTCGAATTGTAGCATGAACATGATCAACATTTTGTGTGTATGTCTTATATTTGTATGTCCGCTATTTATCATCCGTACGAATCAACTTATCTGTCAGGATCGTCGCAGCGTGTACGAAGCTTGTACATAAATACATAAACACAATCGATAGCACACAATATTCGGTAATTTCTTCAAGTAAACATAAAAAATACATTTGAAATCGTTTGTATTGTTACGTTGTCCGTTCTTCTATCGGATAATTATTTTTATTCAGCACGAAAGAGAAGGATTTGGCTACGGAAAGGACGTCTTCCCGCAGTCAAGGCCAACCGCCGACTCTTGTCGACTAGGGAATCCAATCCTGAGCTTAAATTTCGATCCCGGGATTTCGGGATTGCATTAGACCATCCCGGTATCAGTCCTGGGATTTTTCATGTTTTAAGTATGTTTTCATGTTTCTTCATTAAGAAATTACATTAATAAATTATTAATAAGTCCATTTGTTTAATATAAAAAAATAATTTGAAGGCGAAAGAATTTTATTTATTTAAAAAAAGATAAAAATACAATTCAAAAAGAGATAAAATAAAAGCATCGAGTGTTTCGTCATTTAGTCTGGATCTGATTTTGGAAGCCAGGCAACCTGCTGCTGAAAATGCACGCTCAGCCTCCACACTCGTTGGAGGTATCGTCATCAGATATTTAAATGCTAGTTCGAGTTAATTTCGTATAACACCATCAATGTGACTGATAAATTTCCTTTCCGCTGAGACACGGACTAAAAATCGCAAAATTCCTGATTTCCCGACAAATTATTTATTTCCGTCGCTGCAGATGAATACTTATATACTATAATACTTTGATGTGATTCGTAATTATATTACGGAGCAGCATAAAAATTTTAAACCCCGTATCTATTATATTTCATATCGATATCGTCATTATTAGTGTCGAAGTGTAGTAAATACATCACCGGTACGGAAAGATTAATACAACAATTTGAAAAACATGTATGTTCTTTATATATGTAGACATAGATTAGACAGTTACTGCCCCTAGGCGTCGCTTAAGCTCACCAATTAGTAGTTACGCCACTGTTTCCAAGCGTCCTGATTTCGGTGGTAATGTCTCGATTTAGTAGCCTTCTTCGTGCTGGTGAGATGTACGATTTCTGTCAGATCTCTGTTTCTCTTCAAACTCAACGTGCAAGAATGCTCTTTTTAACCTTTTAAATTATGTACTGAAATTCGGACACAACACTGTGTCTTACTTCTTTAAGGGGTTAAATGCTGAGATTTTGTTGGATCCTTATTCGATCCTTGATGACGTGATGATTTCTAAAATTAAACTTGCTTTCAGCGTGGTTGGTTTTTCATTATCACTTCTATTTTTTTTTTTTGTAACTAACACGTTCTATATCAACCCTTCGATGAGTATGTACTCACACGTTGAGTGCGCACTCGAGTGATCCAGAGAGAATAAGCACGCACATCTTGCGATCAGCGCTTTATTTACAATGCCGTGATTGTTATGTTTTTTTTTTTTTTGGTTACGTTTCAATTGAATTTCCAACGAAGTTTCATGAACACAATCGAAACAATATAACCGAAAAGAAAATTAACTTATCAAAGACTTAATTCCAATGAGTTCTTTATTAGGAAAAATATTACATGACATTTCATTAATTCTGCGATATCTTCGTGTGCTAAATCTACGCTTATTGTGCTTATATGTATTTATATATTTTTTATTATTGTGTTTTATCGAAACCGTGTAAGATTGTTATTAGTAGTTCTGACGTAAAACCCGCTATATATCTTAGTAATTGTAGCATATTTTGATTTGATTTCTTGTGCAATTCAATAGAAAAATTTAGGGAAAAATGCATTTCTCAAAAAGTTGTGCTGGAATAAGTCGATTTTCCGCATTAACTAAGAAACTCTAATGTCCCACGAGAGGGGACATCCGAGTGATATGCTAGAATTACGATGTCCCCTGAGAGGTGACAACGGAGTGCAAAGAGTTAAGAATTATTATAAGAACTGCAGATACGAGCCATTGACAGGTCAACGGAAGATTTTCGTTTAAGTTATACGACCATCGTGTAATAATAAATATGTGCCTATATTTTTATTCTTAATCGTATTGTTTAGAGGTGCAGCACGATTATCGTCCTTACCATACCGCAATTTCCGCTTAACTTTTTTTCACATAATCTTATTTCTTGCATATGGTAAATGTGAAACATGGCATTGTCGCATTTAGACCTTTGAAAAAATGCCATCGATTTCAGCGATAGTCTTCGCAGAAGAATATAAATCAGCCCGCTAGTACACCATGTGAGACATAGACCATGACTGTTCACGATGCGAAACGTCTCCACAAGTTTGAAAGAACAGTGTTTCGACCTCGGAGAGAGGCAATTTCAGAAGCAGATTGTAAGCGATGGAGTATTTAGGTTTCATAAATAGGATGAATTCGCACGACTATTGGATGTAATTCACGCTAGTTGTGTGGGTGGGTGGGTGGTGTCGGAAGACGGTGGAGCGAGGAGGAAATAATGAAGATGACGTGGTCTATCGTCGGGTCGGGCAGTTTTCCCCCCTTTCTGTAAAGCTGTTGGGGTCGGTCATGTCTACACGAAGGGCGTTTTAATAATACCCCATGGCGGAATATACGTACAGTTAGATCTACAGCCTTGGCTAAATATATTGAGCACCCTATAAAATCTTCAACACTTTGTTATAGTATTAGGATAAACGATGTAAAATGTACATGTATTGAGTCGTAGATAATCAATATTTGCTTGGACGTTTACTATATGTGGCCTAAAAACCTCACTGGATATATTATATCATTCTTGTTGTACGATGTTTTAACATTTTCTTTGGACGTTATTGAGTAATCCCAGATTTTACACTATAGTACGGGTATAACTGTATAACCCAAATATGCTCTGTTGGATTTGGATCTATGGTTTCGAATTTAAAGCGTTTTAATGTTCACGCACATTTGTGACATGGTGAGTTGTTCTCTTAAGATTTTAATCGATACGTTTTTGTGTCGCGGAAAGTCGTGCAAACTGCAGAAAGCGACATATACTTTCCAAATCCCATTACAGTCCCAAATCATGATCTTATCCATGTTTCTTTAATCGCCTCAGCATTTACTTTTTCAAATTCAGGAAACCAGGATAAATCTGGATCGAGACGATCGATCAGAAATCTCAAATTTGTTGGTATGGTGAAATTCTTTTCCACAATCTGGATTTGAATCCGAACCTTTACAATATGAGTCCAGGATCTAAGCCATTTAGTCTATGTTTAACAATGTGTTAAATACTCCACGCGCCATTTTGGCCGCCCTCAGTATCATCTATGCAAACCTGATTTCAGAACACCCAATTCCGAAAAAGAGGAAGAAAATAGTCAGGTGTAAAATCGTGTCTTCTCGCGCCCAAGACTATCGGTCGACCCTTTTCTCGCGTGCGGAGATTTTAATTCCACATTATCAAACTTGATAAAAATAAAGTCTAAAATTTACTTCAAACCCCATTGTCTGTGGAGAAGTCTTGACGTCGTATAGTATTTTTTGTTCTTTTCTGAAAATCATGTATTCTTCCTGCTCTTCTTTTGTTGGGTTGGCAGCGCGTTAAGACCACTATTTTTCGATCGTCCGAATACATTCTAATTTATTATTTATTTCCTATCGTGCCGTCGTGTCGATATTTTTAGCCACGATACAATTATTGACTGTCTTATATTATTCATCATTTGAAGGTGCAGGAGAGATAATAAGAACTAATAGATACTCTTCTGATTATAAATATATATCGGCAGTCGATTTCTACGAAAAAATAAGCGTGTGAGTAATAACTGATACCATTTTCGATTTGATTCAATACTTATAGCGATATACCTTAGCGTTTGAGTCGTGGGAAAATGTTTAAATCGGAAAATTATAATTGTGATGCCCTGGAAAACGTCGGATTTCACCCGATATAAACCCCTAAAAACTTAATCCAATTTGGAGCACGAGAATTGTTATTATGCCCTTTTTGGTGTGTCTCTAGACTGCTGTGGTACAAGTTCCGAAGACAACGTTGTAATAATAAAAAAAAATCAAAATAATTGCTTTCTTTACTCGTCAATTTGACGAGTACTGGTAGAGTTAGGTGTTAAAAAATTCAGTAAAGTTAGTGTTAATCATGCTTTGATTATTCAGCATCCACTGTGTATTTCGTTCACCTTCATTTTTCCTACCTTGACTCGTTAAAGGCTCCTGATTTACATTTCAATGGATCCACTATTATTCATCGACCATTCTCCGTGACTAGGATTTAATTATTCCCTTTGATATTCCTAACTGCTTGTTAGGGTGATAGCATTTTGATTCTATTAATCCCGGTGTGGATTAGGACGTTTCCTTAATTATTCAAACGCACCCCGTATGACAATTTCGTGAGCAAAAGTTAAAATTCAGATTTTTTTAATATCTTAGAGTATTTCCTTTTTTCACGCCTCATGGTTGATCCTACATTTTGCGCACGTCCATCCCGTTTACATTAACACTCTCGTCGCCAACCGTAAATCGGTGTTGTTGTCTCGCGGTGCCCAAATTCGATAGTGGGAGCGCAAACAGAAGGAATAGCGATGCGATATTATAACGCTTGGAATAAACTTTTTGAACTTTCATTCGATTCGAATAGCATACTTTTCTGCAAATATATCAGCATTTTTTTTTATACTAATATCGGAACTTCTAGTAAGAAAATGGTTGTGGTCGGAAAATGCTAGGCCCGACAATGAAAAAAAGAAAGCGAAAAAAGCGTTTCACGGTTTAGAAATTTATAAAAATCCGCAGGGCAAATTTATTAGAAGAAATTCTACTCTTTGTTACAAAAAGATGAGACAGATCCAAAATTGTTTCAATGAATACCATGCTACATAATATAAGTTACATTCTGTTTATTTTATATTTGCATGTGCTAATTCCATTAAATAGAAATGAAATGACTTTTAAGCGGAGGAAGAAAACCACCACTGAAATTACGCGACGGTGTCCGTGCGAGGAAACGCCCCTCCATCATATACGGTGGACGCGGCAACGAACGAGTTAAGTGTCTAAATTCAAAAGAAAAAAATAATCTCATCTCAACCACAGTGAAAAACATAATTTCTTTTTTTATAAACGCATGTTCTAAATATACGTTTTTTAAAATATAACGTTGTGGTTAAAATGTTTGCATATCAAAATGTGGCATTTGTATGGCTTTTATATGATACATTTTAATCGATTTACTACTACTTTAAATGCAGTCATGTTTATATCCAGTGGCGAATTTAGCGCTTGAGGGGCCCTTTAAGTTTGAGGCCCCCTGGTTTTTGGTTTTTTAAACTGGGACAAATTCTGCCATTTGGCCCTCGATATGCAATTTCTTATTACGATTTCTCTATTGCGCAGCGTTTAGGTGGTAAGCGGCCTAGTTTTTTAATTGAACCTATAGTTAAATTCGCCAATGTTTATATCTATTTGAGCTTGTTTGTTCGACCTGGCACTTTTTAATTCATCGCTTCCATTGGCTTTGATCATTGATCTTTCGTATTAGTTTTTTTTATTATTATCGCATGACTTATGAAGATAAGTCGACTAAATACATACTTAACATTTCCGATTGTATTTTCAGTTCATTTCCATCCATTATAAGCTATTGAATTTTCAAATTTAATATAGATATTGAATTATCGATAATTCACTTTAACGTTTAGCGAATGAATGCCGCCATATTCGCAACGAACGAAAAAAAGAGTTTTAGTCATATCTTTCGGTAATTTTCAATATGGGCTGAATGCTGTTGGGAAATAGGTTTGAATTTTGATTCACAAACAATATCAATTTGGATAAAGAATCCAGAGGATACAAGGGATATTTGTTCATACACTATGAATGAAATCGTTAAAAAAATATATCCTCAATCTATTGGCGATAGTTCCGAAAAATCGTTTGTTAAGGGTTAATATTATAATTATTTATATCGTGAATGAATTCATTATTTTAAAGCGCAATATCAAAATAAGTGACTGATTCAATCTGTTCTATTGTTGATAATAACTTTTCACAAGAATCGTTTTATTTGCTTTTCAATGTTCAAAGTGAACTATGCCACAAGTATTTTTGGCACACAATCTTGGCTTGTGTTTGTGCAGTGAGTTGGATCCTGGATTCTCATTATATAGCATCGGCTACTAATCATGATTGTGGAAAAAAAATCACCGTACCAACAAATTTAGAGGATCGAAGATCGTCTCGATCGAAGTTTTAGCTGAACAATTGGTTGAAAGTGTCTTATTCGGCGTAAGCTCATTGTATTTTCGCTTATGTTGTCGTAAACTATCCACTTCTGGGCTCCGGTTGCGATTTGTTGTAAAAACAGATGATTTCTTTGTCTCAACTGTGCATGGTGCAGCTTGCCGTCGTTCTTTGTTGCATGAGCGTGATAGATCGTGCGGCACCCAAATGTCCATCTTATTCAATTGATCAATCTGTAATGTGAATCATGGAGCTGATAGTCAGCGTGACATTTCCTCAATTCTTTGCCAAGGTTCTGATTCAACCAACGATTTCAGTAGATCATCAACAATTTTGATCATCCTGATTAGGGGATCCAATCCCGAGCCAAAATTTAGATCCCGGGGTACTATAATACTTTAATATGATTCGTAATTATATTACGGAGGAATACAAAAAATCTGAACCCCGTATCTATTATATTTCATATCGATATTCCCATTATTAGAGTCGAGGTGTAGTAAATACATCACCGGTAGGGAAAGGTTAATATTACAATTTGAAAAACATGTATGTTCTGTATATATAGACATAGATTAGACAGTTACTGCCCCTAGGATAATTGAAATGGTGGGATCGCCTAGGCATAATCTAGCAAGAGCTTTTAAATCGAAATGAAACAATCAGTGCCGATAAATACACTCAACAGCTATAACATGTTTAAGAAAAATGCCCTTCTCTCGTCAATCGGAAAAATGTCATACTGTTACATGAGAATGCAAAAACGCATACAGCAAAGTTGACGCAGCAATAAATTCTGGAACTTGAGTGGTCTCTCTTACTTCATCCCCCATACTCCCCGGACTTTGCCCCAACCGACTACCGCCTACTCTGTTCTTTGCAGAATTTCTTAAATGGAAAAAAAATGGTAACAAGCTATCGAAATATTAGAAGCTATTAATATATAATTGCTGAATTTTATGAAGTTACCGGTAAAATGGGATAAAATTATTACTAATAATCGTGAATATTTAATAGAGTAATATTGATTTGTTATTTTGTTGAAGCTAAATAAACGTTTGAAAAAAAAATCGGCAATTATTTATGACTCAACCTAATATTTCTAATCAAATGTTCTTGTCTCAATTTAGTCATATTAGGGAGGCAATCGGAAATACAAAAAATAAGATAATCGGACAAAGACTCATTCAACAAGCAGCGATGATCTGCAAGCAATTAAATAAATAAACACTGTTGATAGCACTTAATATTCGGTAATTTCTTCAAGTAAACATAAACAATACACTTGAAATCGAAATCATTTATAGTCGATAAATTTGGGCTAACGATCTATACAATCGTGCGATGTATGCGGGGAAGCTCTCCGTCTCTGTCTCCTGAACTGCGCAACGTTCTCTCCCTGTCTCTGTCTGTCTCCGAGCTCAATGCACAATAGTGGAAGGGGGGTC
Organism: Stenopsyche tienmushanensis; assembly: GCA_008973525.1. NCBI lineage: Eukaryota > Metazoa > Arthropoda > Insecta > Trichoptera > Stenopsychidae > Stenopsyche > Stenopsyche tienmushanensis. Next base: position 1,389,685 of record WACJ01000026.1, read on the forward strand.
CCAGACCCTGGGATAGTACTCCTTTAGGGGTTAATAACCATACATCAATGAATTAAATGGGCTTATGCCGGTCATTGATGGCGGGCACGGCACATATGTCGCGTTTTAAAAAGTATAATAATTTCAATCGATTCCCAATCGATCCTGTGATTCTTTTCTGAGAACTAAGAAGGCGGAGTTGGCAATCGGATTGTTGATTCTGATTTTTAGACGGGAAGTCGCTCGTGCCAGTTGAATAAACTAGGGTGAGTCCAGTAGTGTGTCGCATCCCCTGATGGTTCTTGGACTATTTTTAGTCCAATGTTGTTTCTGTTTCAGTTGCTTGAGTCAATTTGTTTCGGTCGAAGTGCGATGGCATTCCAAAAAGATTTATTCATAGGACGATCCTTGTTCGATCTTCTTTCGCTGCACAAAAGCCGACCGCCGAGATAAAATCTGGCTTCGGAAGCACCCGTTGCTTCGTATTCTCAGAGATTAAGACGTTATATTTTAGTGTTTCCACGCTTCTTGGATATTACTATGCGTTTATATATCCAGCGTCCACTAATAAACTGAAATAATATTTGTATTGACATTGCGCGAAGAACCCAGCCAACGATTTATATTACGCAGAACTGCTCCATGGTCGACTGTTAAATATTGTAATTTCCATCGCACGATAAAGTTGGTCTTAACAGATCCCAATTAAGATTTTACGAACGGTTTTATGTCACAGCGTGAAAATGAACCATCCAAAGCGTCTGCCTAATAGTATTACATTCGAACAATGTAAAACTTGTATTTGTCGATGTTTGCATTGGTGTATAGTGCAATCCTAAAATTTCACACATTATCATTTTACTAACGCGTATGGATGCGCGCGCATGTTAATTTTGCCCGCGGCAATATACGTCTTCACGGATGCACTTCATCATTCATGCAAGACACAATTCTAAATTAATTTATAAATTATTTATAACGGCTCCTTTTCATGAAACATGAAACGCAGATTTGAATACCGCTCTCGTCAGGCGTCCCAAAAAGTTTACACGCAGGGCCATTGAATAAATGCTGAATGTATCTATATATTTACAAATTTAGACAAAGCCAAAGTGCCACTCAACCATTGTTATAATTCAAATTAATTCACAAAGAATACATATTAAAAAAAATGAATTTCTTCATATAACGGATCAATCTTGTTTAACCCTTTGAGTATTGAGCTAATTTTAAAGCATCATAAACATAGATGCTATATTTGTATGTCCGTCACTTGTCATCGGTATAAATCCACTTATCTATCAGGACCGTCGCAGCGTGTATGAAACTTGTGCATAAATAGATAAATTCAGTAATTTTATTGCATAAACATAAATAATACACTTGAAATCGATTCATCATCCGCACATCATTATTATTCGATAAATTTGCGTTAAGGATGTATACAATCGTACGATATACTCTATCCGTCTCTGTTTATAAAATCTGGATTTTAACCTAGTTTTTCAAAACTATCGCCAACAGATCGAGGATAATTTTACGATGAGAAAATTGCACAACAGCAAAAAGTGCATAATTTAGATAGTTTTTTAATCTATTTTGAAAATATATAATAAAAATTATGTTTTCTTGTGGCGAATATGGTGGCATTCGTTCTCTAAAAGTTAATAGCCATAAGCGCAAGGAATAGGTCACTATGTCAACATTGTTGTCAACATATCACTCAATAAGTTCGTAGTTTTTTTTTAGTTCATTTGGGGTCGTTTTTTCGTAATTTCTCAAGTGCACCAATGTCACTATAATGGTGTGTGCAAATGCAGCAAACAGACGCAAACTTGTCACTTGGATTTGTCATTGGAAAATCAAAGAATCTCAGATGCTTTAGAAATATCAAAAGTCTTTCGGTTGAATGTGATCAGCAGAAAAAATCCTGGATGAATGATGAAGTTTTTAAACGTTGGTATGAAAAATAGTACATGCCAAAAGTGAAAAAATATCAAAACTCCATAGCTGAAATGTTTACGGGAAAATTTCTTCCACCAAATGGTACGTCGGTAATACAACCGAAGGATCAGGGTGTAATAGAAACATTCAAACGTTTACATAGAAATCATCAACGATTATTGCTAGCAGATGAAAATAATGAAGAAACGGTTGTCAGCTTCCATAAGAAAATTAATTTAACCCTTTCGTTAGTGAGCAAATTTAAAATCGATGAAGCCGTTGATGTCATAATCGCTTTACACCGATTACTTTCTGTCAGCTCCTAATCAGCGTAAGACAATCTTCAATTCGAGGCAGAGTCAATTGTAAATGAACACTTGATAGTGCATACAAGACCACGTAATTTCTTTACACAAACAATGCACAAACAATCGATTCATTTGCTCCTCCTTTAGAAGGAAATGATAATTGGACAAAGACTCATTCAACACGCAGCGAAGAACAGCAAGCAGTTAAATAAACAAACACTCTCGATAACACACAATATTCGGTCGTTTCTTTGCGTAAACAAACAATACACTTGAAATCGAAATCATTATAAGTCGATAAATTTGGGCTTAACGATCTATACAATCATGCGATGCATGAGAGAAAGCTCTCCGTCTCAGTCTCCCGAACTGCGCTAAGTTCTCTTTGTCTCTGTCTGTCTTCGAGCTTCGATGTGCAAGATTGCTCTATCTGGATCACTAGAGTGCCGCCGTACCGGTACGGCGATACCGCTCAAAGGGTTAAAAGATTGTTGCCACATCGCAGCAGATAGTCGGAATTCTTTAGATGTGTTAACTTTGACAAAATCACGAAACAAAATTTTGGAAAGACATTTAGTAAGTTCCAGTAACGCTGTATAACCTGATATAGGAGACATTGCGGAAGCAATAGCAAATATTTCTATATGTGCTGAATGCGATGAAGAAAGTTTAAGCAAGTAGTAAAATTACGATGCAAACGATCTTTGATTCCAAATTTTGAAAGATGAGGAAATAATTAAAGAAATATCTGCCTCAGAAGAATAAGATCGAGAAGACGAAGAAGAGATTTGCGATGAGGGAGATATTGGTCCTATGCATTCTGAAGCTTTTCAGTGTTTATATGTCGCCATGAAATGGCTTGAGAACCAAAAAGACTGTAATTCAGGACAACTTATATATCTTAAGAGTGTTCACGATGTAGCATAATCTAAAAGAAGAGCTAGTTTAAAGCCAAAATCGATTATTGATTTTTTTAAAATAAAAAATGATTTATTATATGTGTATGTAAATCTAGACAAATAAAAATTATTCATACTTTCCTTGTCAATTAGTAGTTGATTTTCGGTTGCAGGTTAATATCCTTGTTGTGTGTTAAGTGTTGTTGAAGCAGGGAAGTTCTTCTTGTAAGCCAAACGATTATTCTTCAGGGTGTTCTTTTTTATAGATTTAATTTTATAGCAACACACGAACACATTAGGAGAGTATGAAAGTCGAGGATTCTTTAGGGACTGCTCTCGAGAAGTTACATGATGGAAATGTAACGATACAAATGATGCGATAAAATGCCTAATATGTCTATTATTTAATGTATGTAAATCTAGATAAATGAAAATGATTCATACTTTCCCTGTCAATTATGATTATTTTCGATCATCCGGATGTTCGTTATCCGGACGACTTTCATTTCCAATTAGTCCGTATAATCGAGGTTCTACCGTGTTTAAAATATCCAAATTGTAAGATTTCATGCATTTTAAAATTTTAATTCAGGTTGTTGCTCAGAGAGTTTAATGGATGTTGGAATGGAGTTGAAGATGATTGTATGAATTCCCAATTTATTTTTGTCGATTCAAGAATAATCTCCCACTCGGAGAGCTCAACATAGTTTCTCTGAAGTTTGAATGCGGCATTTCGGCTCAAATTCCGCAGAGTGAATTTATGCGGCAGCCTAAGATGATTGAGATTTCACGTCTCGACCGTTCGTCAATCGGAACAAAATGTGTTATTAACCTCCGCTTCGATTATAACTGCATTTTCTAATAAAAATAAAATAGTTGCACACATATCGGACGAGAGCGCGTTCAATGCGATTGTTGCTTTTTGAACTGCTTCTGCTGGTTTGTTAGCCTCGTGCTTTTTTTGTCGAAACAATTATTTAGGAATAGCCTTCTCGTTCGGTCTGCCCACTGGGTTATTTCTTATCTGCGCCGATGATTTCATCGTATTTCAGTCGCATGCTTAATTTACTTTACAGTTACGTTTACCGCGCCTCAGTTCCACAGTCGTTAGACGAAATTATCGTCGAAAAAAGATGAATGGCTGGCGGATCAATCGTGGTCAGATATAAATATGATTTTCAAAGACACTTGTCAGGAGGCTCGAGCATTCCGCGCCAGCCGACGAACACTCGGAGCAAAGAACAGATTATGTTGTAGGTCTTCCGCGAAGACTAATCGGCGAAGAAGTGGCCAACGCCAGCAGCGGTAAGGGGCCGACATAGGTGATTGTGTTGAAAGCGATCGTGTACTTCATTTTGAGTCATCCGCTTGCAGTGTGTTTTTTTTTTGTCGTCGCTGACCTTAATTCTTCCAACGAAATTGCGGTTGAGAACGTTTTCGTTCGTTCCTAGCGGTTGGGGGCGATTTCTTCGAGGCGTGTATTTTTGTACGCCCAAAATGTTTTCAAGTTCAGCCGTTTACGCAACACCGGTAGGAGGTAAATTCTCGCAGGGCGAAGATCTTCGTGACGGATCCCAATGGCAAGCGAACCGTTTAATTTTGGAATAATATTCGAGCGGAGCAGGAACGTTGGCATCCGAGATGTCAGGAAAATTCATTTTGGCTCCACAATAAATACTTGTTAAGCCATGTTGAAACGATCGAAATTGACGTCTGCAAATAAAAAATATGGATAGAGATCAACGCTGACAATGTAACAAACTCAGTTGGTCCTTTTTTTGTCGATCTGGATGAACTGATTCCGATTGGATCTGAAGAGTTAAACTCATACATTTTATCGAGTCTTTCAAAGGCCGGACTTACCCACCAGCTTCTCATCGTAGTCGCGCGAGATCTCGACGATGAAAAGCACGGAGGCATCTCAGTAGCGTAGGGCTTCGCCCTCGACACGCACTTTCAGTATACGACGGATCTCCCAGCCTTCGTAGAGGGGGTACTGTTATTTATCTTCAGCTGGTCTTCATCATGCAAATACAAATAAATATAAATCTCCACTGACTGTTCAAATCATTAGTGTCGCCATTCGTCCGATGAATTTTGTGTTAGGATGGGAGTTGACTCTTCAAAAAATGAACGCAATATTTTCATTCAACAATATATAATTTTGAAAATATGCCCGAAGTAACATTAAACATCGAGTGTTTCGTCATTTTGTCTGGATCTGATTTTAGAAGCCAGGCAACTTGCTGCTGAAAACGCACGCTCAGCCTCCAAACTCGTTGGAGGCATCGTCATCAAATATTTAAATGCTAGTTCGAATTGATGACCGCGTGAGCCCCCATTTTCGTATAACACCATCAATGTGACTGATAAAATTCCTTTCTGCTGAGACGGTCACGGACTAAAACTCGCAAAATTTCCCGATTTCCCGACAAAATATTTATTTCCGTCGCTGCAGATTAATATTTATATACTGTAACACTTTAATATGATTCGTAATTATATTGAGGAGGAATACAAAAATTTTGAACTCCGTATCTATTATATTTCATATCGATATTCTTATTATTAGAGTCGAGGTGTAGTAAATACATCACCGGTAGGGAAAGGTTAATATAACAATTTGAAAAACATATATGTACTGTATATATGTTTTTCAAATTGTTATATACATAGATTAGACAGTTACTGTCGCTGCGGCCAAGCGTCCAAATTTCGGCGAGAATATCTCGATTTAGTAGCCTTTAATGTCCTGGTGAGGTGTACGATTTATAGTTAGATAAATTTTTCAATCCCAAATTTTTCCCTAAAGAATTCATGAGCATCTAAAACTGTCCGGGATCCCGGGATTTGATTCCCTAATTATAAGTGATAATGACGATGAATGATCGGTATATTTAAGATTTATTATCAAGTTTTTAAAGCGATTCCCAAATCTCATTTTCCACGGCAGATGTGAGCATTTTATTTTTCTAAATGGCATTTTAAATAAGATCATTTTATGATGATCATGTTAGCAATAAAGCTCTTCTGCTAAAATTATATCTAAATAGCTCTCAGCCTTCCAATGAAATTTGTTTACTTGGCAAAATTTAAGTGATAACTTTTAAGTCAAAAGTTGGAATCTCTTTGATCTTTTGATACCATTGCGTTTCAAAGATTGACACAGTATTTTTTCACGTTTCTTGGTTTTTGATAAATTGTATCGTAGGCCATTAGCAGTAGTGCTTCATTGTCTTGTTCCTGATTGTGCACAGAGTAGACTTTTAATATCCTCATTCATATTTTTTCGCATTGTCATTATCGACGTCATAATGACGTAGTTTTTTTTAGGGCAGAAATGTTTGCGAGATACTGAAACGTCATGTACGGCCTTATTAGGATATTTTCCATGAAGATGATTCAGAATCTCACAATTGCTTCAATAGGCAGTAACAATTTACAAATTATGCATGATAAATGTTGCTAAACTGTTGACATTATGGAGTGAAGCATATAACGTAGCATAAACTAAACACTACGTCAACGCCTCCCCTGGAAGGCTGCAACGACCCCCAGGGGGCGTCGCCGCCCGTTTATGTCATCGTTGCTCTAAATTCATCCTATTTACAATTAGATAAAACCATGTATAATGTTTTGACAGAACTAAACTGTGTTTGTTTCTGTCGAAGCAACTGTGTTTAGTTCTGAGATAACGAATACAATAGGCTATGCCAAGAACGCTTTTGTTTGAAAATTGCAGTGTTTTTGCACGAACCATGCATTAAATAATTATGCAATGGTTATTCAAGTGAACATGATAAAAACTCTTCTCATCAATTTGCGATATTACTACTCTGAAGGCATGACTGAAAATGCAGTCTACTAAAATATGGTTAAACGCTTATCTTACACGGTTACACCCGGTACATATAACGCGGTCAAGAAAACAACAAAACCATTTTGTTTTACAAGTAAAGGAACGTCGGCCATATGTTCGAAATCGCTGACAAACCAAATCTAAATATCGGAGATGTTTTTGGACGCAAATTTTTCATTATGAATTATGTAATAAATGTAAATTCAGAAGAATCTGCTGCCGAATGTGAATTTGATGATAGTTATTTCGAACTGTTCCGAACGAAGAAGATTGGTCGCATTAAAATATAGAAAGCGGGGAAGCGGAATAATTAGGTTGTTATTCTGTTTTTAATCATCAATGTATACAAATTATATGCAAAAAAAAAATAATATGACCATTCAGTCGGTGTTTATACGATGTAAATCAGAAAAGTTGCAATCTATTAAGCTTTCAACGCTGCGGACATAAATAATAATTTTGAATTTGAAAAACAATGAATAGGTTCTATTATTTTTGAAAACCGCATAACTTCAAAATCGCATAAAAACAGAGCCAATTGTACATGTTATATGACGGCGGGTAATTACGATCTAGTATCGGTTGGCAGAGTTGTATGGTACACATGTTGTATCATCTGTTTTTATAGTGTTGATGACACAGAAACAGCAGTAATAGAATACAATCGTCTATGTTGATTGAATGCAATCAATCAACAGATTCCATTAGAAGGAATGTGATTTGACAAGCTCATAACTTCAATTTGACTAGAGTCTATATTTGACCAACATCCAACAACTTTAAACACATTGTTTGCGGGGTTGGGTCGGCTCGTTATGATTGCGGGGGCATCAATCAAAATCACGCAACCTGAATATTTTAGATTTATGGAATGGAAAAATATTCAAACAGAAAATTTAAAAAAACAATATTTTACAAAGGAATAACTAGAGAGACGGTCTCCTTTATTGGGTGGAATTCTATAAAAGGAACAGATGACAGACAGCGATTAACTGGATTGGGGGATCATTAATATTCGATCCCACTTCCTGCGCTGCTGCATGGTCTGTTCCCACGAGAAACGCTACGCGCAAAGCGTCCAGGCGACCACCCCTTTTTCTCTACGCCCTCCAGGGGAGGCGAGGTTTCCGCAGGAAGACCAGCTTCAGACTACTTGCACCCGAAGGTGCAATGGAGGAGGAAGGACAAAGGTTAGGCTAAATTCAAGTGAAAAAAAAGTTTGAAGGGGGCTGCAGCAGATGATGGACTGCGGGGGCTACCCCTTCCCCATGGTACTCGTATCGGTTCGGTCATTTGTAGTACCTAGCCACGGAGATGAGTCGCCGTTCGAACCCTGAATGGCTGTTGAGGATAGTGGTGAGCCTTTGACACAGTCTAACATCAACTACTGTAATTGGCTTTATGGGTACGTAGCACAGGGTGACCTGCGCACCCAACTCATATTTGCCGGGCCACCCCGGCAGCGTTTGATGAGGCTACTTTCGCGCATCTCTACTCCACATCATTACTCTATGGGTTCAGCCGTTGCCCACGGGCGTAGGGTTGCCCCCTCCCCCCGGGGGTTTTATGGGTGGGCATCGTGGAGTCTAACACCCACCCGATCTCTATAAAAGGAAAGTCGAGAAAAAGCAAGGCTGCGAAAAGAAACGAAAACCGTAACCGAATTGATATAAATGTTAAGAACTGTTGAATAAATTGGCTATTAAATTAGATTTTTTTTGATGGAAAATGATCCTATAATAAAATATGTAAAGATGTATACGCTGAAAGCAAACAATCGCTTATTACCGAATTTTTGAAGGCAAAAGCAGAAATACTCCAGAATTCTCCGATTATGGAAACCCACAATAGATCTCGAAAAAGAATAAAACATGTAGAATTATAAGTGATAGCGAAGATGAATAAATGGCATATTGTGTGTTATTATTATATTTTTTTTCCATTTAATTTCGTAAATGTATGTTTTTATTTAAAAAAAATAAAAATATCTTCGATATTTGTTTGGGACGCAAACCCTAATTTTGTATGAACTTCAAACCTCGTATAACACGACGTTTTTGCCGAACCATATATGTACACTTAAACCTTTTTTTTGTTGTAGATGTGTTCCGTGGAAAATCGCACAAAAAAGCTATGACTTACATGAGAAAAATTCCATGGATTTTAGAAATCGCATAACTTTGAAACAGCCATACAAAATATGTCCGAAATCGCATAAAAAAACCAGGAAAACAATAACGCAATAAAAAATAACATTTATGGTAACATTTAAAAGACATCTTGGATCATTGATAAAATTTTAAGGATGTTTGACATATGGCATCTCAAATGCCAGATCCATTGGAGAAATACTAATTATTTTAATTACAAACTATCATCGCTATTTTTATCCAAAATATCTCGATATGTAGCCTTTTTGAAATTAAAAAAAACCGCATAACTTCGAAATCGCACAAAAAAAAGGTCGCACAAAAAGAGGTTTGAGTTTAATCGTAAAACATTCCAAATAATATACAATGTCGGGGCTAGAAATATTCAAACGTAATTTTTATTTTCCGCTTTTAACGTTTAGCATTCTGTGAGTGGCAGTGAAAGATGGCGATTTTCTGTTCCCGCAATTAATGTGTTTAAATGCCATATCATCCCCTATCGGACGAAGGTGATCTCCGTAGAGGATTTTCTTGTGGTGATTTAATAATAATTCAAGATTTAATCCACTGTACCAACTATTAGTTCAACTGCCAACTGCTTGCATAAATAGGTGGCTATAAATTTGTATTTTTGCAAAAACCAAAAGTAATTTAATTCAAAATCATCGATCTATATCCAATCCAATATAATATATGCACTTAGATAGCCTTTTGCAACCTATGGGTCTACATTATTGTATAGTTGAAAATCGCTTTCTCCGTATTCTATTTCGGACAAATTTATAATACAAGGTTTTATCTAATAACCTTCCATTAAAATAAGTGGTCTCCTTTGATATCTTCATTTCTACATGTTTAAGTGATCAATTTTATATAAGGCTGTTTAACTGTTTCCTTGATAGATAACGATCTGTACGCCAATATAAAATATGTATTGATTATGTTCGGATATTCAGCACAAGCGAAGAATCATATTATCGAGTGTGTCATATTTAAATATATGTCCCAATAAAATGCCAAACCCTTTAGAAATATTTATAAAATGACGACGCCTTTCGACCGCATTTAGAACTGCGCCACTGTTGAAGAATCGCGCACGCGAATAGTTGTATGCGAATCATGCTAAGCATCTGCAAGGACGTTCGTGCAAATAATTGTAAAAATATTGACACAGACTCTCGAAATATTGATACGATCATAAAATTCAGATTTATGATCTATAATTGAAGTGATTTATTGTCGACTATAAAATTTTGACACCACACATAATCGGCTCTGGGCGGCTTTTGGACGCCGTTTTGAAGCTGCGACGCCAGTATTATTTTTTAATTTTCAATTTGTACCCTCCGTTTGTTAGCAAAGGCGACTTTCTTGGCTTTCGTCCCGGATTTTTCGACTGGAATTTTTTGCGCAATACCATGGTAATTTCGTCCCGTGAAAAATAAACGCCGTGCGTGCTTCGATTCATTCGAATATTGGTGCGTTTATCTTCTGTGAATTTTCATCGTCCATCATTGGAATTATGACGTTGTGCAGCTTCCTGTTGCGCAATGAAAACACCTCTAATTTCAACGGTGTGATTTAGAGGAGACGACCCACGTGTACTCCGCGGCCAAATTATTCATCGGACATTGCTGAATCATTAGGAAGATTTACGCTTCTAGAATGAATGTTTCATACGGGCGCACTGTGAAATTATAAGATTCGTCATATTCCTAAGGTGACATCATAATTTATTCAATTATCTGACAAGCGCTTCAAATTGTACTTACAATGTGATCCAAATTCGATTAAAGAAAGGTGATAATAATTATATTTTGATTGATTATGATACATGTTAAATATTGCATATAAATCGTATATACACTATAGTTTTAACCCTTAGCGATCCGAAGGTTTTTTTAAAAAAGTGTTGCACCAGGTCCAAGCCATTCTCAATGAATTTATTAGGGGAACCCATAAGTAATCAATTCTTTTATAAAAAGATGCGAAACTTTGACGAAAAATAGTTATTTAGGTGAATTTCAACTTCATTTACATGTTAAGACGTCTTATTTTCAATGGAGTGCCTAGAAAATTCAATAAATAATAATCAGATTGCGAAAAATCTGGCGAACATGGCGGATGAGTTAGCAATTCCCAATTGAGCTCCCTAATTTTTTCCTGGGTTACTTTAGCTGCATGGGATCTGGCATTATCATGATGTAATATCACGCCTTTTCAGTTAATGAAATGTTTTTCTAATAACTTTGCATTTACTCTGTCTAATTGTGAGCAATAAATTTGTGCATTGATAGTTTCTCCTAGTTTTAGAAACTCAAAATGTATTATCCCACCACAATCCCACCATATACTCAAGAAGACCTTTTTATAGTCAAAGAAGGTTTAGGAGTTGGTACAGCCTAGTTCTACTAGCAAGCTTAGTTCTTTTAACATTGTCGTATAATATCCATTTTTCATCGCAATTTATATTCCTGTGTAGAAATTGCTCGTTAAGGTGTCTATTTATAAGCGATGTGCAACAACTTCGTCGTTGATCTCTGTTTGTGTCGAACAATTGGTGAGGAATCCAAACGCCCTCTCTATAACTTTTGCCAATCACGTGCAAGTGTCTTTGCACTATTTACCAAGTAGCCCCAAGTCTTGGCGTTATTTCTGTCACACTTAATTTTGGATCTGAATCCACTAGCGATTTCAGCAGCTCGGTATCGAATTCAGTTCTACCAGAAACCATCGTTGACACTAGTTGACTTTAAGAACTCTGCTGTAAACACCACAAATTTTCTTAAATGTTATTAATAATTGTTTCTTAATAAGTAGCGATAACTGACATGCAACGACACGCTCTCAAAATAATTGATTACTTATGGGTTCCCCTAATATCAAAAGATATGTTCGGGTATGGCGTCCGACTGAAAGACCCTCTTTCGTCATATTTACGGTCCGAAAAGCGGACCGGTTGAGCACACACGGATGCGCACCCAGGTCCTTCTATGATCTGTAAGATCACAGAAGCCCTCTCAGAGGCTAATTTACATTGGTGGCTCATGACCTTTCAAATAAACTTTCTATCATTCTACCGTGGCGGGGGGGGGGGGGGGGTTTGGTTGTTTTTTTTTAATGATAGTATAATATGCCTTTACTATTCTTATGTAGAATTCGTTTGATTTCATTTATCTTAAAATATTTTAATCTTTATTCTATGTTCATCATTTTAACCCTTTGAGAAGTGAGCTTATTTGAAATCATCATGAACGTAGATGCTATATTTGTATGTCCGCCACTTATCAATCCGTACAAATCCAATTATCTGACAGGAGCGTCGCAGCGAATATGAAACTTGTACATAAATAAATAAACACTGTTGATAGCACACAATATTCGGCATGTATCATTCACACATCATTATTAGTCGATAAATTTGGGTCAACGATCCATGTACGCAAGATACTCTCTCCGTCTCTATTTTTCTCCAAAATCAACGTGCAAGACGGTCTCTGTATACATATTTGGAATTTATCCAGAGTATTTGATTTCCATTTGTTTCTTAGTGTTGTGTACTATAAGCTGTTAACTTCCAGCCAAAAGTGTAAAAAGAGTATATTTTCGTGTAATAAATTATAATATCAAGTAGTTCATTCGTCGTTTCAGTATTTATTTTTTCAAATCTTTATATCACCATTTAGTTCATATAAAGATCCCAGTTTTAATAATTCGAAAATATATAAAATCATACGCATATTGTCTCACACAAGAACGATAAATATTGCTGCCTGGATAAACCTTATTCTATAGCCCGAAGAAGATGACATAATGTAATGTTTGTGTTATATGAGCAGATCTTTGCACGGCTTGAAGCCTCTCACAATTGAAGGACTTAGTCAAAGTTAAACTCATAAAAACACATCTGAGATAAGCTTTCCGCTTTTTGTCATCGTTTGCTTTATTTTTAAACGAAAGCGAGGAAACTTATCGGCTTTATCTGTGCGTTATTAGTCATAATGTATTATTTTCAGAAAACAAAGCAATTTTGTATTAATCACCGACTTAAAAGGTTTATCAACGCGAATTTTAATAGATTTAAAACAACATTTTTTGAACATAGTAAGTCCACTTTGTTTTATGCATTCCAGATCAAAAAGATAACATTGAAGTACATTGTACGCATTTTTTTTTTTTGCTTTTTGCGATAGGCTTGGCAAAATTATGATATCAACGAATTGAATTGAATACTTGTGTACACAATTTTCCGCTGCATAATCTGGGGATCGGAAGGCAATTTTCTTGACGGAGTACCGTGTTCGAGGATTTTAACGAACCGGAACGGCGAGCCGGTTTGATTTCGTCCATTTCAAGTTTTTCGATTTTATGGGGACTGCAACATTTTTATTTGGATTTTTTTACAAAATTATCTTATTATCTTTAGTATTTGTCTTTATGTTATCAATATGAGCGTTGTTAAAGTGGGTTAATTTCTGAACTTTGAAAGTTTTAACCAAATCAAAAATATCCATATTTTCGGTTCGGTACAAGAATTACGCGAAAGAGACTTGCATCATTCTAATGCAGAATTTGTTTACTCGTATCATTTGAAAATACACTTGGTTCTGTTTGTATGCGATAGATACGTTCCACGGGGAATCGCATATAAAAAAAATCGCATAAAAAAAATCTTAAACTACATAGAAAACTAAGGGATAGGTTTCATTATTTTTAAAAACCGCATAACTTCAAATCAATATAAAAAAATAATATAAATGAAAACACAATACAATATCATCATCCTTTTGTGTTGAAATCATCTTTTATAAATTGTAATCGGTGATTCAACTTTACGACGATTAAACCATAATTTTTTTACGCAGTTTGTGATATGGAGACTTTCTTACGGTGTGCCAAATACAATCATGGAATTTGAATTATTCTTGTTCCTTTATGAGTTCATGAAACATAAGAGCTTTTTTCTTAATTAAATATACACATATGGGAAATCGTTTTTGAGATAAATATTCAATTCAAATTACAAGTGCTTTTTCTGCGACCCCCCCCCCCCCGCCAATAATGTATCGTATGAATACGATGTAAATTTTGAGCTTAATTTGTGCCATTGATGACTGATTTTCTTGATTTCTCTTATGGTTGTGAGATATGCTTATAGATTTTTTTAATGCAAATTCGCATAAAAAAAGATTTGTCTTCTATTGAAAAATGAGGGATAGGTTCCATTATTTTTAAAACTGCATAACTTCAAAATCGCATAAAAACAGACCCAATTGTATTGTAATCTTTACTTTTTGTTCATCCTGTTATTTTTCTTTTTTTCTGATTTTACAGGATTTTGGATGGGGTTATAACAAGATGGTTACATTTAAACCTTTTTTTGTGCGGTAGATGCGTTCCGCGGAAAATGGCACAAAAAAGCTATGACTTGCGTTCCATTGATTTTAAAAACCGCATAACTTTGAAACAGCTATATAAAATATATCCAAAATCGCACAAAAAAAGTTAATAAAAAAGAAGGAAAACTAGCAACATTGGTAAAATTTTAATGATGTCTGACATCTGGCATCTCAAATGCAGATATTCATTAGAGAAATACTAATTATTTTAATTACAGACTATCATCGCTGTATTATAATTTTCGTTGCGACTTTCGTTATGACTCAAAATCGCTCTCTTCTTCGGAGGAAATAGTATACCTAGAAATAGTATATAGTACGTATATTTACCTATAAAGGGTTAAAATAACCGCATAACTTCGAAATCGCACAAAAAGAGTTTTGAGTGTATATCATTTGATTGCTTGTATTTCTTGCGAGCTTCACAGCAAAACGGAAAATCTCGCTATTTAAGTCCAACGAGCGCTTATCGCTAATTTCATTAAACTATTCGTTGATAATTTTGCCTTCTGGGGTGTGTTCGTCTCCGCGAGACTCGAGGGGCTCTTGAATGTCGTCGCGTGGATTAAAGTTAACCCCCATAAATTAAATTCATGGTGATTAAAACCAAACAGTCGTGGGGATGGTTTTAACAAGACGCCGATTGCGAATTCCGACGGGTGGAAAACGCGGTTGTTAGGTTGTCATATTATAAACACAAACGACCTTACACGTGGCTCTTAAAGCGTCGTCATTATTTACTACTACCGCCTAAGTGCAGCCATTTTTTATTTAATTTCCAAACAAAAAGCACTATGGCAGCCATCAAACGTAATGCGCCATCAATATTGCATGTATGCTAAGCGCATGCATGCGCCTTGCAAATGCAGCAATTTCCATTTGCATTCGAACGAACAGTGTGCAATTACAGTTTTGGGTATGATTTTTGTTTGTTTGTGTAGTCACTTTTATCTTATCTGAATTGTTATCTTAAGATTGCATGCCAAAAAAAAAAAATGCAGTGATAGTGTAATAATAACGATATAAATTAAAATGTGTTTTTATATTGTTCCAGGTATGGTTTCTTCTGTTGACTCGGAAAAAGCTTTTCATCGCATACAATCGCAGTATATCAACGAGTTGTCTATCCATTGAAATCGAGTGAGTTTATTTATGGTCGTTATTGAATTATTTTTTCTCAAGTCGACCTCATTTTATAGATAATACCATTGTCGTATCGGATATTGAAATAAATTAAAGTGGAATTTGAAATGCAATGTGACTCCATGCTAATTTCGTGTATATGCTTTCGCGCGGCGGATACATTAATATAAAATTAGATTAGAATGAGAATAAATGTGAATTATTCCGCTACCAGTAGTGTCGACGTAGGATTGCGAAACACAAATGACGAGCGCTAAATGTGTGCTAGGAATCGAAAGATAACCGGGTCCATGGTCTACTGAGAAAATTCGCGACTCGTTCGAATTATGATTATTGTTGTTTGCGTCATAAGTAGATAACTTTTGGGGCCGGATGGCTCATCGTGTGTGCTTTAGGGTGGACATGCGTCGACACATGTGCTTTTATTATGAAGGATTGCATACATTTTTCTAGCCCTTTTTGCTCAGCAATTAGAAAGTTTATTTGTAATAAATCCCAAGTAAATATGTATAACTTATTTCAAATCCTGGATGCATTTTTATTTTAAAACTAGTCATCGGAGACTCGGGGAGAAACTATCTTTTATTTATTATTATTTAGTGTCAATAATTACTATTGTTATGCATTTGAATTTATCAACGAAGAAAACACTTCCAAGCGGCTCAATTTTAGCCTATTGACAGTTCGTGTTGCACCCACTTTTTTGTATAGCATTTTTATCTTCCCTATTTCGACCCCAGCCGACGGGGGACAAGGCGTGTGTCCAATTGGTCCGCTTTTCGGACCGCTGACACTACGAATGAGCGCCTCGCTATCGGATGCCACACCTGAACATTTCCGCAGAACGATTACGAACTCTCATTACAAAACGAAGTTGTCTGTAGAAGACTGATCAGGCGGGTTGTTTAAATTTTACAGTCGAAAATATCTTTGTTTTTATTTTATTGCGGGCTTATGCCGCCCCAATGTTAAGGCGATAACGAAGAAAATAAGGATTAGACAACTTAGTATATATTATAAAAACGAACAGAGTCAATCAGTGCTGTTTCATGTCAAGTAAAATAAAAATCGCGCGCAACTCTCGACCGGGTCGCTATTCTGCGTTTTGCGCCTCAGTTGCGCCCGTGGCGGGCGCCTGCAATGTCACGCCTTTGTTACGGCCCTGTATGATCATCTCAACATTATATTATAATTAGTGTTGCAAATGCAGTCTGCTTCGATCTGTTTTAGTGGCTAAAATATATATCTTATTAATCGTGCAAATCGAAGGGTGTTTTTTTTTTTGGTTGCTTCGATTGGGTCGCCATGCGTACATTGTAAGTTGATTTAAACTGATGTGTTTTTGTCTTCATAACGCCCAATACTATTATAACATAATATTCGATGAAATGGAAGCAAACATCGACGTGTATTTCTTTCATTTTTCTTCTGTTACTTTGCAAAAGGTTTAATCGTGCATGATGTTTACCTGTCGAAACATATTGGCACCGATGAGGCATTTCGTTCGGAGGACAATCACCTCGCAGGTTGAGTTGTTCAATGCCGCAGGTTATTTCGACATGGGCACACCCAAACAAAAGAGCACATCTCGTCATCCATCGTTTTTTGACAATCGAAGGGTAGCATGTGTCATCTTTGTTTTCGAATTAAATGCTTCGCGTTTAAAATTGCATAAACGAAGACAGTACCTCTTATTTGTATTTGTAAGTCAGGGAGCGGACAAAAAAGTGTTTTGCACCGTTACAAAATTACAAAAATCTTATTTTCTAGTTTTATTTGATGCGCAATCGGTCCGCTTTTCAGACAGCCGCTATGACGAATGAGTGCTTAAATTTTACAATCGGTCGAAATGATTGTTGTCTTTGTTTTATTGCGGTATTATGCCGGCTGGATCGGCCCAATGTTAAAAAAAGAGGGATAAAACAACTTAATATATATCATAAAAACGGACAGACTCAATCAGCGTTAATTCATGTAAAGTAGAATAGTCAAGTAAAATAAAAACCATGTGTAACTCTCGACTGGGTTGATATTCTGCATTTTGCACCCCGAGTTGCGCTCATGGTGGACGCCTGCTTTGCCACCCCCTTGTTACGGCCCTGACAAAAATCAATGCGTCAATTCGATGGATATTGATAGATTTAGGTATTAATAAAATCGGTAAATGTATAAAAGTGTTAATTTTGTATCAAGTGGATCGTATAATCTTTACTGGCGTGCAAATTATGTTGTCATTTTATGCTACCTCTCGTGTAATGGAATTTCTGCTCGCGGTCTTTCCGCGTGCGAACTGCTTCCGATGCAGGCTTAACCCGACAGGAAGACTTTGTTGCACATTTAATATGAGTTTTATCTTCCCGAGAGATGTTTCATGGGTCGCGACTGGTTTTATATAGTCGGAAGCGCACGGAGGAATGCTGAAACCTGCCATTCTTCGTCGTTAATTTTTTATAGCTTTCGTCTGTGACGTGTGGTGGACGTGTGGACCCCTCCGATGTACCCCGATCACATATTAATGTATCCCTCGACTAATTGAATCAATTGCGCGAAACAATGCTATCATTTGACATCAGATCATGCGATGATGCTCTTTGTCTGATGCCTCGATTAAGGGATGAATTATGCCAATAACGACTAATTAACCACCTATGCAATGATTTATTTTATTTTAATAACGATTCTTAAAAGGGATGAACTTACACGGTTGGGTTCGCGGTCCGACCGCCAAGGGGCTGTTTCGATTGCTCCCATACTTCAATCTTGACTATGGAACCATTAGATATTATCGATATGGACCTGACTATCGATACTACTTGATACCTGACTTTCACCTATTTGTTCCAGCTATGTCCACTTTTTCCAGTCTGAATAATTAAATATTTTCCACTATCTCCCTATGAAAACTACTCAGTCTTTATAAACCTCCCACACTCCCTATCGAGACGTTCACGAAAGCATTCGTCAATACGTTCATTCAGGATACCCGTTGGGTGAGCATTCGAAATAAAACTTGGTGTTAATGCTACCTTCAGTATCGAGTGAATGTATGATACAGACGAGATGGATGTAACCCCTTCCTGTGAATGGATATTGAAGAGGCCCATAGTTCTGCAGTGGACTGTTAGTGGCTGCACTATAATGATGATGAACTTAAATGTGGATCGCGAATTAAAAAGCTTTCCATAAGACGCATTCACCTCGGTGGCTTGCCAGGTGAGCGTTCACTAATAAAACTTGTTTTTTTATGGGCAAGGAGTTGGATATACGATATTGATAAAATTGTCAAAATACAGACTGTAAATTTTTTACATATTTAAGCCGGCCTTTGTCATAAAAATACACAGGAACAAGTTGAAAAAGGGAATATTTCGTCTTTGAAAGATTATCCGGATTTTATATTTTTATCATCGCATATTATCGAGAATACTGTAATATTTATCGTAGAATGCCCTATTCTGCCAATACGGAAATAACTCTAACAGTACTGAATGTATTTTTAGTCTTCTGGACATTTCTTGGAATCTCGCGATAGAGTTTATTTCGCAGAACATTTTCCAAGTAGTCCATTTATAGAAAAATCGTATTAGCCCGAATGCATTTAGGATCGGTTCGGTGAACTTTGGGAATTGCGAACTGGTCTAAAACGGATGAAGTTCTCCACTGAGTAGAACAAGTCTTTGTAAGGGTCAGTTTTTGTTCGCGTTCAAAACTGTGCTAAGTATTACCGTTTAAATCTGTCGACAATCCTCATGGTTGCTCATTATCCTGTCAAAATCTATCGTCCCCTTAAAAAGCGTTAACGAGTCTTGTAAATCGTACTTTGTTGTTAGTACGGAAGGCGGTGATGTTGTTGCCGACATTTAAAACAATTTTTGAGACCTATAAATATATAAATGTAACTGAAACTATGTTGTAGCTGTTTGTAATACATATTATATATAATACATATTAAAGTTGCAATATTTCAATCAAGTTCCGGCGCCAAAACTTCAACCACATCTACCGAAGTCCTAGCCATCTTGTATCGAAAGTAGACGACGTTTATTTGACAATAATGAACATAAACTAATTGTATACAAAAACGCGGCTTTATATATTGTAATTTAATGCCGATATGTATATAAGTTTCGAAAATTGTTATCAATGTCCGCAATTTTGAAAGATCGGTAGACTTTCATGATTTACATTTTATGGAAACAAAAATTAGATTTGTAGAAATGTCACGGCCTTTACTTATTTATTTCTCTTATGGATGATGAACCATTAAGCTTCTTGTATTTTAATTATATTCTCTATTGATTTACAGTAAGAAAAGCTGTGACTATGTAACAACTTGTCAAACCAGTGTATTGGAGATTTGCCTTTTACTTCTTCCATCCTTGTCGCCAAATATAATATCTTTTTTCCGATAGTTCTCACTAAGATCTGAGAATATACATAAGATAAATTGCAACATTAAGAATTTTCGATGTGAAACTGTTCATGATTTGTTTCTGTAATTACAGTTGGAGAAGACCGAGTTCTCTGTCATATGAATTTAGGTTGCACTGATTTACGCATGATTGGAATTATGTAAATGAATTCAATGACAGAAGATGGTCACGATGATGACGTGACATCGGCACCCATCCATTTTGCGATTTGATTGTTCTATCTACTTAAGTAGCGCAAAATTATAGGATACATGTCATTATATTCATCTAGGACAGGTGGTCAACACGTCTGGAAGCTCAATCGATGGGATCAAACTAGGAATACGCTCTATTTGAGATGATCCACAATTGTAAAATAGGAAGAATAATAACTAAAGCATGTTTGACGTTGATATCTTTAGAATGGCTGAGTGCAATTTAAAAGGGGTGTTGGAATGATCTTATCCTGAAATTAAACCGATGACCGGTGGTCCAAATGGATGAAAGGATCTTCCGGCACTCTTGATCATTATGATAATATTCGTATGATGTCGAGTAATCATGTTTGATAGTTGCAATGAAAACGAATCTGAATAAACGACCTTCAGCAAAAATCACGATGCACTCTGGCGTGCGTCATTTTCGTTAATCCGAATATCAAAATGAATAGCAAATTTGATTCGATAGGAATGCATCCTTTTTCAACGCTTATGGAAAAACGATGTTTTTGTTCAGTCTTGCGAGCTACAATAAAGTAGTCGAGTTGCTAAAAAAACCACCTAATTTAATATGTGGTCTTTTTTATTGTATCTTCAATGTCAATGGTGTCGTTTTTATAAATGATGCTGCGATCGTTTTTAATCTTTGCGGTTTTATAACGTCCAAATTTATCCATTCTTGCCAATCTCGCTTTCTATCTGTAATAAAATAAAACATGTCTTTGTAAAAACTGTCGTGATTCTTAAAATGTCGATTACTTTCCGACCCCTCTAATATGTCAACACATTCCGGACAGCAGTGTCTTTGTGAGTTTCGGACGACTTATGAAATAATATTTATTTCTTTTGTATAAATCGGAGTACCTTCATAAAAGCATATCGCATACATAAATATAGCAGTAACTTATATTCTTGAGCTTTTATTACTTTTTTTAAAAAAATATTTTTTTTAATTTCATTTTTCGAAAGTATATATCTCTAAGAATGTCGTCCATAATTTTGGTGAAGAAATTCGGATTATTTCGACTGATGAAGCCCCTCAGCATTCCCACTGTCCGGAAGGCGCAGATTCTCGGTGCGAATGGCAGAAACATGCAACTACAAGATCGTTATATTTGTACATACAAGCATCCCCCCGTTCTCAACGATGATGAAGAATGATGAATTTATGAAGAATTATTGTCTGAGGATTTATTGGAAAGATGCCTTGGTTCGAATACCCAAAGTAACAATAAGAGTTTCAAGGCGTGCGTATAGTCTCTGGTACCTCTCTCTCGCTCTCTGGTGGCAAAAAGTACTGGAAATCGCGACACATACTGCAGCTTGCATTTTTAACGAAAGATTTGAACCTATTTTAAGAATAATTGTCCCCATGGGGACTACAGATGCCTTATACGCTTTGCTAACCGCCGTGGCTCCGAATCTTCTAAAAAGGCTAGAACAGCTCGAAGAGATACCGGATCAGCCAAAAAAGACAATCAAGCTGAGATAGCTGAATCACTGATTATTAGGATGTTTTTCTTTGCGAAAAACGTGATTGAAAATAAAATTACCGAAAACGAGGAATTTAAGACGGTAATGAATAGTATAAACTACCTAGCGGTTAATCAGCTATTCCAGAATCATATAGCAACCTTTCTTCTTCTTTATGCGCATAATTTTGAGCTTGCATCTCTTCTTTTCGAGCTTTCTTGGTCTCCGCTGCGTCTATTCTATCGGTTGATCCATTTGCTGTGCATAATTAAAGCGCTGCAAGACAACAACTACTTTTAGCCCATTTATAATAATTACAAGTGCTGAATTCCCTTCATTGAATAAGGCAAAAGCCAAAAATGCTGCAATCTCCATTACTTTTAGGTCAGAATGTAGGTGTTTTGGAGCCAATCGCCAAATATCGAGTTGAAACTTTCGTTTTATTTCTGCGTGTGACTACCTAAACATCTCTTCAGTCATCTCATATATATTGAAAGAATTTCTTTCTGAAGGTCGGGGTGCAATGGAGAAAAGTGCGCTTCAGGTTTCGTTCCAAGCGTTTTAGATTTTTTTGCTGACACTTGCATCTTCACTAAACCTCGATTGACTCTTGGTGGATCAGTTACGTGGTTTGCTACATCGATAGGTTTATATTTTGACTTCTAACTTTCAACACATGCTAGGAAGGCCAAAGCTAAACTGATGCTAACCGATGCTATGTCGAAACGATACCAACGCTTCTAGTACCTTCTACCAGGGTCGTAACAAGGGCGTGGCAAAGCAGGCGCCCGCCACGGGCGCAACTGAGTTTGGGGCGCAAAACGCAGAATACCAACCCGATCGAGAGTTACTTATGGTTTTTATTTTACTCAACCATTCTTCTTGACTGCATCACTGATTGACTCTGTCCGTATTTATAATATACACTAAGTTGTCTAATCCCTCTTTTCTTCGTTATCGTTATATTCAGGTATGGCATCCGATCGTGAGCCGTTCATTCAGCGGTCCGAAAAGCGGACCGATTGAGCATACGAATCTTATGGCCACTCCGTCCTCTTTCAGGGCATTTTGCGACATTCTCTATGATCTGTACGATCACGGAAGCGACGTAGCCTCTAGACACCATCATACATTATATCAACAGTAGTCGCTATCTATACGTTAGGTCGGATACTGGACTATCTTTGTGTATTGTTTTAAAACATACATTATAATAGTATTTAATGTATTGCATTTATAATAGTATTTAATATATTGCATTTATAATAGTATTGCTTAACTTTAAAAAATAATTTCCGGGGGGGGGGGGGGGGGAGGCGTTAAGTTAGATATTTGCCACGGGCGCTTCGTACCCTAGTTACGGCTCTGCCTTCTACCTGAGGTCTCTCTTCTATGAATTTACAAATAAGAACGACTTTCGACATCTCCCTCTTCTTTCATTTTCTTTTTCTTCCCATAGTACTGTGCGACCACTCCGCACTACCTATCGCGTGCTCCAGTACCGATTTGCGTTCACTATAGTGCTCATAACATCGGAAAGAATCGGAATTTTGTTGTGAAACTTTGAAAACATATTCTTGAATCGTTTTACTAAAAATGTATAAATAAAAAATTGAACCGTCTAAACTGGTTTCCCCTCTTAAACGAGCGACCCGGAATGAGTTAATATAGATACGGTCACATCTAGCTCTTTGCATTTCGATGGTTGTAATTCAGATAATTGGTATTTTTCCTTGGACTGTGTTATTTCAAATCGGTGCAGAATATCTGGGTACAGTTGCCAGGAAAAATCATATATTTTCTAACGACGTACTCTGCCCATGTATTGGCGTATTTCATTGATTTCTGGCGATTGTGCGTGGCTTAAAAGCGTTTGGACTTTTATTTGGCACCGCCGCCTCGCAAGGACTCGTATAAAATAAGAAACGACGCAAATCGGAGCAAGGATTCGGACGGCCGTCGCTGAAACTTCTTCCGCGCGCGGGGTCACAGGTGTCCCGGAGGTTTAAATCGGGCTGATATTAAAATTTAAAGTCGACGTTTGTACAAACACGGAGACAGAACGTCAAAAATAATTGATGCTCGGCATAATGGTTTTAGTTTATTCTCGCTCCATCCATGGAATGGAACAATATCCGCCGCCTTCTAAATATAGGGCTAACTCGTTTATGGCGATGTCGGCGGGGTCTTTTAACACTCCCGTTCGGTGTAACGTTGCAATTAGCTGACGATATTGGTCGACGAATTTTGCTTGGCTCACTCCGGCGCTGTTTGGCCGCGATCGCTTCTGATCGATTTTCGATCGAGCCGGACAACTGACAGCTGTCAACGTGACACGGGCCAGTTTTTGACAGCTGCTGAACGTCACACGTTCGGATTTCGATGTCTACACATGGACAATCTTCCAGATGTTTCGGTCGATTGTGGTCTCATAATCCCTGGGCGCAAATCCGTCGGATTGTGTCTGTTGCAGTATTTATTCTGCCGTAGCGATGACGTCAATCATTTACGTTCGGGTGAATAGAATAGGTCGAGGGTTCATCCTGGCAATAGACAGGACGCCTACAGATGTCCTTAGGGTTGTCTGCGTATGTTGTTTTTTTCATTAATGCTCCTAACTTTGTGTTTCGCCCCGATCGATAAGTCTGCCTTGAATTTTCTCTTTTATTCATACGCACGTCAGCACTATGTTTAATCAACGTTTTTTCTCCCCTAAATACTAGCGTATTGAGCTTTCATCAGTATTTAAATACGAACGAGATTGCTTTTGAAAATATTAAATCAATTGTTAATCAATGTTTTACATAGTCAAAAGCGGCCTTCTTTGTGATTTATAGACTGCGTTTATAACAGGGCTTCGAACCGATATTTCATCATTAGTAATTTTCAAACATTATTAATAAGTCCATGCCAAGCCAGGAAACCTGCTGCTGAAAATGAACGCTCAGCTTCCACACTCGTTGGAGGTATCGTCATCAGATATTTAAATGCTAGAGTTGATGACCGCGTGATCCCCCATTTTCGTATAACACTATCAATGTGACTGATAAAATTCTTTACTGCTGAAACACGGACTAAAAATCGCAAAATTCCCGATTTCCCGACAAATTATTTATTTCCGTCGCTGCAGATGAATACTTATGTACTATAATACTTTGATGTGATTCGTAATTATATTACGGAGCAATATAAAAATTTTGAACCACGTATCTATTATATTTCATATCGATATTCCCATTATTAGAGTCGAGGTGTAGTAAATACATCACCGGTAGGGAAAGGTTAATATAACAATTTGAAAAACATATATGTACCGTATATATAGATTAAACAGTTATTTCCCCTAGGCGTCGCCTAAGCTTGTCAATTAATAGTTACGCCACTGTTTCCAAGCGTCCAGATTTCGGCGGGAATGTCTCGATTTAGTAGCTTTTATCGTACTGGTGAGGTGTACGATTTCTGTTAGATAAAAATTTCAATTCCGAATTTTTCAGGACTACGTTTTCTAATCCCGGGATTCTTAAGTACTTAAACTTGTCCGGGATCCGGGATCCCGGGATTGGATTCCCTAATTGTGGGCGATATGTTGGTCGACGAGAGTGTTAAACTGACTACCCGGTTTAACCCTTTGAGTATTGAGCTAATTTAAAATCTTCATAATCTTAGATGCATAACAAGCTTATATTTAACACTATCGTCGCCCAACACGAATCGGTGTTGTTTCTCGCGGAGCCCAAATCCGATAGTCGGGGCGTATAAACACAGACTACATGCGGCACATCTTCATCTTTATGTTAGATCGACAAGCTTGACTCGACGTCATTAGTCAAATTAACAAAAAGTGAAAATAAGCAAGTGCGAATATAGAAAAAACGTTCGTAAAGTTAACATTTACAAGTTGCTATAGAAATACGCAACAATGAGACGCTGGATTTGCTTTTCGGAGCACAAAACATCCAACAATACACTTGAAATCGATTAATTATATAATTCCCACATCATTGTCGATGAATTTGTGTTAACGATCTATACAATCGTGCGATGTGCGCAGGAAGCTCTCCGTCTCTGTCTTCCATGCATAGTTATCGGATTGCGCTGCGTTTAATCCGTCTCTGTCTCTCTCCGAACTCAACGTACAAGAGTGCTCTTTCTGAGTCACTGAAATTTGCTCGCAAATACGCGATCATCCTATCATACAGATTAGCAATGAGCGTTTTTCTCAATAAATATGAAATATTTTTTTAAATTGTAAATATGATATTATAATCGAAACCATGTAGAAATTTGATGATTTGGATTTTCCGTGTTTGTCCTCCCCGGCAATCCCCCGGATAATCAAGAATACTGTATTTTGAACAAAATAAACTTATCCTGAGTTAATTATATATCACCACATTAAATCAGCTAATTTCTAATGTTTTAAAATATGGTAAAAAAGATGGCACCTGGGTTCTATTTTATTTCTGGAATTAATTTGTTCGTATCGTCGGTAATGCGTGATTATTTTTCAGTTTCAGTTTAATTTCGATGATCTAAGATTATTTGAATGACGACAATAAGACGTTGAAGTACGATAGCGCCATTTATAGACATCGCAAATTGATTCGTCGATATGATTGTTTGAAGCATTGTTAACCGACGTTAAAAGATTGTAGATCGTTGTTTACTTCTTCTGCAAATATTGGACGATTTTTATTTGCCCTTATTTGGTAATGGATAGGGAATCGATATCAATTTCATATCAATCAGTCTATGACAAATTAAACTACCCAATTGTGACTCGGTGCTATTCGGAAAGTTGCATAAGCTGCATTGGTGACAGAATTAGATTCTTGTGAATAATTCTACTTTTCGAAATTGGCACCTGGCATTTGGGTTAATGTTCATCCAAAGGTATGTATCCGATGAACGATTTAGATTTTTGGCCAAGTGTGATTATTTAAATTTATGCTTTTTCGAGAAGACACGGTCTGTCAGGTCCGCATTTATGTAGCGTCTGGCTTACGAACATGGTAATCTTAAACATCGTAAAATACTTGAACTCCGCACATCATATCTCTCTTTATGATCGCAGAGGCTAAATCCTTTCGACGAGAATGTTTGCGGAAAACTTACGACATAAAAGACAAACACTGCGCATCCTTTGAAGACCGTGTTAAAGACAAATCCTTCGAGGACTAAGCATGAATCTAGGGATATTCATACGTGTATCTCTTTACATTGCGTTAAAAAAAAATCATTATTTTTTTTGATATGATATTGCGGGAATTTTCCTCTTAACAATATAAAGATTCCTTATTATCTTCATTTTCAGATTAAGGCATCTCAATTTCATCCTCGCTTTAACAATGTTCGATCAAGTATAAAATTAATCGAGCCGTCAAATTGACGGGTATCGGTAGAGATACATCAACTTCTCAATTACAAAGACATTAATATGTATATCGTGCCATTTCATGAATAATAATTAGTAAAAAATAATAGCAAATAAGGGGTTTTGTAATTTTGCTAATGAATAATCACCAAATTGACGGATGCGATAAACCTAGTGTTAAAATTCCGTATTTTATAGGGAAAGGATTTTTATGTGATGTTTTTTTATTGTCTTCCACATGTAGTTAACATATCATTATCTTAAGAAACATTTTAACTTGAGCAAATTTAAAATCATAGTAATCGTAGATGCTATATTTGCATGTCACATGACACAATATTCGGTAATTACTTCACACACCAAGTGTTGGTATAGTGGCTTAGATCCTGGACTCTTGTTGCAAAGGTTCGGGTTCAAATCCAGTTTGTGGAAAAAATTTTCACCGTACCAACAAATTTGGGAGATCGGAAATATTAATATTTCTGATCGATCGTCTCGATCCAGGTTTACCCTGATTTCCTGGATTAGAAAAAGTAAATTCTGAGGCGATTAATAAAGTCGTGCAGGGACGCCCATGAGTGAGTAATTGAATTTGCAACAACAATTAAATTATCATTTATATATATAACTAGCTGGTACCCGGCGCGTTGCTGCCACAGAAGAAATAGTTCTAAAAATACCATTTGAAATTTGAAAGAGTTATCTTGTTTAATTAGCAATGATATAAATAATGATATTTTTTCCGACAATTAATACATTTATTGATATTGAATGATATATAAAGAAAAAAATATTAAAAGCATACATTTTGCTTACTCAATTGTTCTGCTAAGTGCTTTAGGGTAGAGAATAGTTTTGGCTTTTCCGTCTTTAACAAATACAAAAAAAGTTCTCGGCTGTCCAACGTGGATTTTCTAGATTCTTCCGCACACTTGAAGTGCCTTGTTGATGGTCATTGAGAATGCAAGTCCAACGGGGAGCTGCAGTCGTCTCTTATCAAATGGCACGTCGGTGGGAATGAGCATATATTCTACTTTCGACTTTCCATTAAGAATATATAGTTGTCTCGATGATGATAGTGAGTCATGTTCCAATTTGTACGGTGGCACACCAGGAAGATCCGACGAATTTAAAAACTCGATTGGATAGTTAACAACTTGGTCTGCATTCATGGCGCTGTCAATCGATTTGTAGGTAACAGAATCGCTTGCAATTTTTTATTGTATTGTGTGGTTGATTTTATTGACGTCGGTGTTTTCTGTTGCCAAAATAGCATGTTCACAAAGCCAATAATGACTTTTATAATTATTAAAAATCTGCTGAAAAACTTTCTGAATGAGTAAATCGATGGATGGCACAACAACGCAAAAGTTCGATGGAGATGAAATAAACTTGGTAGCATCAACATGCACTTTTCCTTCACCAATGTTCAATAGTCGTTTTAAAAATGTGGCTGCCGACGCATCACGCTACAAATGTACACGCATATTTGTCTTTAATGTTAGTTTTCGCACGTCTCTCTAAAGATGCGATGCTTTGAGGCAAGAATCAGCTGGTGACGATGAAAGTATCACTGGAAGAGGTTGTCGAAAGACGCCACATAATAAAATTAGAGCGCCACCAAACGGTTTTGCATTTGATCGTAAGTCTTTAAGAGTTCGATCAAGCATTGCATTCGTCCCAGATAATCCCCTTGCAAATTTTCAAAACTTTAGCTATGTCAGAAACTTTAGGAATGTTACATGTCAGAGCTTCCAATAAATGCATATTTAATGGCAATTTGAATGCCGAATGCGCTGTTCGTCCACCATCTAATAATGTTGCCGCAATACCTAATGAAGCAAGAGCTAAAGCAATTCTATTTTGAGATCGAGTGTGAGCCAATAGTAAAGTGATGAGATACGTTTTTCCAGTACCGCCAGGCGCATCAAGGAAGAACAGATCATTTGTAATTGTATCGTAGGTCAATTTTTGTTCCGCATGCAAAAGTTGTTCGTTTGCTTCGACAAATGCATCCAAATCATTAGCATCGTACTGCTGTTCAAGTGCAGAACGAATTCTTGTTGAATGAATTCTTTGATATTGATGGTTAAGCAAATGTCTTCGATTTCGATCAGAGTTTGATTGAAAATATTGTCCGAAAACTCAATTGAATTGTCATTGCTAACGGTGTGTAAAATGTCTTCGCTCAAATCCTCTCTGAATTTTTACCACAAATCTTTCGGGTTGGGTGACGGACATGTGGTTAAAATGATGGCGAGTAATGTTCTAATTTCCGTTCGACCTTTCTCAATGAAGTATGACATTTGACATTAACCAAAAGCATTCTTAAATAGTAACACTCGGCTTTATTTGGATGTAATGTGTAAATAGGGCCCAATGCATCAGATGAATACAGATTTCGATAGCCTTCATCACGCATCCCTTGCTTACGTCGTTGAAAATTCTCGGATGTAGTATTTCATGTAAAATAGTTAGGAACTTGTGCGTACCATAATGTCTCTGCAAATACATCTTCTTCACACAGCGCAAGTGTTGGTTCAGCAGCAACATTTCTTGCAGTGTCTGCCTTTGTCCATTTTCGAGATGAACACTGAGATGAACAACATTCGGATTGCTTCTGTGAATTAGGAAGCTCAAAATAGGCCAAAGAGCCTCGTCACTGCTGATATATCTACCTGTTTGAAATTGAGTTTGAACTCGATCGTTGCGCGCATCAAGTCTTTCAATACTGACTACTGCCATATCACTGCCTATTTGCATGTACAATTTGCACGACAATATCCGACGTTGGTATGAGCTTTGAATGTTTTCGATGAAAAAGAAGATCCATATATTGTTGATTTCAACGTCAACATATTGTTATTAAATAAAAGAATTATTCATTTGTTTCTTGTTTTTATTTTTTAAATTAAATTTAAATTCAAATCTGGTTAGGTTAGGTTTGTTTGTTTTCATTGTGTCGAAATGAAGGCGTTTTCAATTTACCAATAAATTTGTCCCCCGTTAACAGGATTTAACCTTTATCCATTTTACACTGGGATGCAAACTGTAATCGTAATGAATATCATATTGAAATGCAGCAATATTCAAATCAACATGTACTTTCGATTCTCGTTGCACGTTGGTCGTCTGATTTTGATCGGATAACACTCGAACGTATTTTTTCGATTGTTACGTACGTGAATAAGCGATGAATGAAATGAAGCATTTTAAAAGTGCTTGCGATAAATAATTTGGATATAATTGACTCACGCCGATGGTTAACCTGCAAATGACATTGACGTTTGACGTATGTGTTGTATGTGACGACGACACGACGCCTCCTACTGCAACTTGTAGGTACTATATACCTATAGCCTTAGCAACGCATAATCTCAAACACGTCAGAATCAACAACTTTCACACATTAAGTTTTGAATTAAAAATCTACTGTAAGTTAATTTTACTATGCCTATGTCACCCCCTGATCCCTTGGCAATAAGTGGACCAAGTTTTATCTCAATCCGATGAACGCGCATATCAACCCATTTCGCCCGAGCATTAGACGGGAAACGCAACTTATTTTTATATATTAGATGATAATTTCGCTACT
The DNA here is from genome assembly GCA_008973525.1 of Stenopsyche tienmushanensis. Classification (NCBI taxonomy): domain Eukaryota; kingdom Metazoa; phylum Arthropoda; class Insecta; order Trichoptera; family Stenopsychidae; genus Stenopsyche; species Stenopsyche tienmushanensis. Next base: position 1,420,438 of record WACJ01000026.1, read on the forward strand.
CACTCATAGATTCTCTCCTCTCCTACCTTTCCAAATAATCCTATCCTTACTTTACCACGTGTGGAAGGCAACGGGAAACCACCACATTAAATCATCTCCCAAGTAAGATCTCCTATGGAGATCACCCTATATCCGTTATCGGATATGACACATCAAAGATTCATGCTTTGATGGACGTCATAAGGATTTAAAAAAAAAAAAAAACTTCACACAAAGAAGGTGAGAAGAAGCATTTTCTGTTGCGCAACGCGTTTTCTCGTAAACAAAGGCGTGAAATTTTGAGGTTTTTGGTTTTAGCGAAATCAAAAGGATCAGAATTTTATTGATTTTACAAAAATATAAATTTTAACCCTTTGCACTCCGACCCATCCTGGACATTATCTACTAGCTACTCGGTGCCGTTTTGCTGTAGAAAATGCACGTGGACGGAGAGACACCCTCAGTTGGTGTAGGAGCAAATCCGAGATGCACTTAACGCTTTGCGGTCCCTAAATATTTTAGACATTTTTAAGATAAAAATGATAATTATATGAAGGATCATAAAACCAATATTCCTTTCCAAATACTGTCCTAAACAGGATACGCAAAATAAAATCACATGATTTTAAATCTGAGTGGAGAAAAGATGTAGAAACAAAATGTCGAGCCAGACTCGACATAGGACCGCAAAGAATTAAGTGTCACGTATGTCTTTACCTTAGCTCGACAATGTCCCAGGAAAGGAGGAACTGGACTTTTTGCATTCCAGAAAGCCTTTTCCAGTAGAATCAAAAAGGTCGTCTAGAGTAGTTTTCCACCGTATTCCTAAGAAAACTACTCAGTCTTTACAAACCTCCCACACTCCTTATCAAGACGATCGCGCAAAGCCGTAAGTAGGGTATGAAGCGCCCGTGGCAAGTATATAACTTAACGCCCCCTCCCCGCCCCTCGGAAATCTAATTAATTTTTTTAAGTTAACTAATACAATTATAAATGCAATTTATTAAATACTATTATAATGTATGGTTTAAAATAATATACAAAGATAGTCCCAAAAGTGCCAGACTTAACGTATATGTGGAGGTTGCTGTTGTAAAAAAATACTATAATAGAAAGTGTCTAGATGCTACGTTGCTTTCGTGATCGAACTGATCATGTAAAATGCCGCAAAAAGCCCTAAAAGAGGACGGAGTGGCCATAAGGTTTGTATGCTCAATCGGTCCGCTTTTCGGACCGTTGATATGACGAATGAGCGGCTCCCGATCGGATGCCATAGCTGAACATAATGATAATGAAGAAAAGAGGGATTAGACAACTTAGTATATATTATAAATACGGACTGAGTCAATCAGTGTTGGTTCATGTAAAGTAGAATGGTTAAATAAAATAAAAACCATGCGCAACCCTCCACCGGCTCGATATTCTACGTTTTGCGCCCTAAGCCCAGTTGCGCCCGTGTCGGGCGCCTACTTTGCCACGCTCTTGTTACGACCCTGCGATCGCGAAAGCGTTCGTCAATACGTTCATTCTGGATACTCGTCGGGTGAGTGTTTGAAATAAAACTCGATGGTGCTACCTTCAATATCGAGCAAATGCGGAGGTGAATGTATGATACAGATGAGATGGACGTAACCCCTTCCTGTGCATGGATATTGAAGAGGCCCATAGTTATGCAGTGGATTGTTTGTGGCTGCACTATGATGATGATATTATATAGTATAGTTTTGAAATCAAGTAAGGTATTTATTACCTTGTGTGAAGATTATTTTGTCTTTCCACGCGTTCTCTTCTGACGTAAAACCCGCTATAGAGAAACGTGCATTTTTCAAAAAGTTGGAATAAGTTGATTTTCAGTAATCACTAATAAACTATAATATCCCACGAAAGGGGACATCCGAGTGATATGATAGAATCACGATGTCCCCTGAGAGGGGAATACGGAGTACAAAGGGTTAAACGTGCATTGAACGTTTTTATTTATAAACTAAATTTCATTTTTATTGAGTCTGCTGTCGGAAAAACCCTCTTAGTTGTCGATGAGGTTGGTTTTATCGACAGTAGAGAATCGTAAGAGAATACTTAAAATATCACACCGTTTTTGGACGCGATCGTAATTTTTGAATATTTTTTGTAATAAGCTTTATATTATTCTTATAAAATACTGGTGCGCTGATTTTAATTATATCGGCAACTGCTTTGTCCAATCTTTTCTAAATCTATCACTTCTATTTTGTTGTTTATTATTTACACTTCTGAATTAGAGCTATTGGACGACTCGACGTTTTATCAAATATTGTTAAGACGTCTGTCTAAAATGTCTTGGATGCCAATGCGACGGGCTCCTTTTTAAGTGAATATTTTATATGCTCTTTGGAGGGAGGAACTTTTCCCGTTTCTAAATATAACATTGATGTGATTAGCGTTGAATTTCTTCTTACTTCCATTCATGCTTTTGCAGTAATCTAGTTTTACTTTATTTTTTGCAATTTAGATTGACAGAAGAACATCTAACAATTTTCTTAAAAAATGTATTTCTTCTTCAGTAATAATTTCCGATTTTAAATCCTTTAATTCAATAGAGAGCATAAGAAATATTTTTATCATCATCCTTACTAAGTTCCATCTTGTTTTACCTTTCTTAATTACTTAATAAAAAACGAATAATATCCGATTAATTCTATTGTGTTTTCTGTAAATTATTTCACGAAAAAATCTTGTTCGTTTATATATATTTTTTTTATATTTTCGCGCACACCAGCTTAAGAACTGCTGTAATAGATAATCTTATCTCTTAATTTTCTGCCTCTTTCGTCTTTTGTGCCCAATTTGCCCCCCGAAGAGACTGATTGCCCTCGAGAATCAAGAACCGCGCCCCCTCCTTTGAAAGGCGGTGGGTTCGCCGTTCGTCGACGCCAGGTTCATCGTCGAGGATAATAGCAAGGAGCGCCCGGCGCTTCTGATGACCCCCCGGTGCGATCTCGTGGCCGAATAAGGCGACGTCTGGGGAGTGTCACAGCGGTTAAAGCAACGAATTGAGGGCTCGAGAAGTTTGTCAGTATCCTTGAATCGTTACAAAAGAAAATAATAAAAAAAAACAATATTTTTCAAATAACGGGAGAAACGGACTTTATCAATCTTCCGCTTTCGACGTGTAGTATTTTCGAAGAAGAGATTATCTTCTCCCACGTGTAATGTTTTAATACTTCCTATCTTCCAAATCGGTTGTTGTGGTGATTTTGCACCCGCAATCTGGATTTGAACCCAAACCTTTATCATAAGAGTCCAGAATCTAAACCACCATACCAACACTTGCATCAAAATCGCTAACTAAACATTGAAGAATTATAAATTATTAGAATTATAACATAGTCCAACTTACATTCATGGTTATTCATGGTTATAGATATGATGTAATTTAAGACCTTTTTGTTTTCTTCCCATTGTGTCCGTGACCAGGTTTTGAACTCGAAAGGCTTGTATGTTTGCACAGAAGCAGTGCAAATTGCGCCTTTATATTAATCATAATCGTATATTTTTAATATTCAGTCTGTCAGTCTCTTATTTGGCTTACTTAGACAGATATTTTACATTGTTTTCACCATAATTCGTATTTAAATTTCATTATCTGCATTGCAAACCGCAATAATTTGATGCATGCACATATATGTGTTGCGACATTACTTGCTAATTATGTTGTGCGTTAAATTTATAATTGCCTGGATATGCGTCGAAGAACGGACATTTTTTTCCATGCGATTGTGTAATCAGAGTATGTAATATTTCTCTACTTTAATGCATTTCTAGTGAAAATGATGCATTTGTATTATTTATATTATAAATTTAAAGAATTCAAGTATAAGATGGTGCGTATTTCTGGTTCAAAATATGTATATGTGCGATTGTGGCATGGCCATTTATTGGCAATCCCTGGAAATCCTTCAATTTCTAATCTAAATATATCAAAGCCGCGTGCTTGTTGTCTTCGAGGAGTTGACAGATTTGACCCACTGTTGATTTGTTGCAATTATTCATGCGAGTGACTCAGATTGGATAGTCGTATTTGATTTTTAACTCGCCGGGAATGACTTGACGAAGCGCCCGTCCAAAATGCCAAACGCCAACCCAGAAGACTAAAAGTAGAATCGCCCACATCCTGACCTGCGCTTATAAATATTGAGAGTAAAGAAACAGAATGTCGTTTTTTAATGACACATCCGAACGAACAGGAAGAACTTAGGTGTCGATTACATGCATCCAATTTTTCTAGTTGTTGTCGCAAGAGCGATGATGTACAAGCGAGGACATCGCTGTTTCAAACTTAGAAGCTATTTCAACAAAGATAATACGACTTTCGTTCGTGTTGTCTTGAGAGCAGGCGTTTGTTTTGATAATTAAGATACTCGCATCATTTTTATCTTTGATCAATTTTGTTATTCCTCCTTGACTGCTCTGGAGTGACGTTATTAGCCGAGTACTTTTGTGCAAAATCTACTCCTTCTCTAATTGTGTGCTATCAACAGTGTTAGGGTTCATTTATTGAGTTTGATTCATTATCAAGCATGTTACATGCTGCGGCGGAACTGATTGAAAGTGAATTTACATTAGAGCGTAGCGTGTGTGTTCTCCGGTGTGAAAGGGTCAAAATACCCGCGTAAAACACCAAAGAAAATAAAAGACACCATTTTTAATGGATCGTAATCTCTATTTTTAACATCGAAATCTCTAGACGAACTCTTGAGCGCATAAAATTGACTGAGTTTACATAGATTATAATATTTATTTCGCAATATGAACATAAAACTGGTTTTAATTAGACGCATTTGTGCTGTCTGCTGTTTTTTGAAATATTTATCGGAAATAGTTGAATATCAGCCTTGATTCCATTATCTCAATGCACACTTCTATCAATAGCTTTTATGTAATTGTTTGCCATCTTCCCCATGATTATTTAAATGTACATAAATATTCATAAACGTCGTTATAGATGTCTTAACTGATGATATTTATTTCAATTTGTATCATATATATATTTGTTATTTAGCTTTTATTTCGATCTTTTGTGAAATTGCTTACGAATCGCATTGTAATTGTATTTAATTATTTTAACGAAAACTTGATTTTTTGACGTCCGTCTTTCGTTAATGTGCTTAAAGTTAGAACGCTTAAAGTTTAAAGATTTTGGCGTTGGACAAAAAACCACGCTCGTGGAATCCGCCCGTTGCGGTGGATCCGACACGATTATATCCCAATGCATATCGTTTAACCCTTTGAGTAGTGAGCAAGTTTAAAATCATCATAAACTTAGATGCTATATTTGTATATCCGTCATTTATCATCCGTACAAATCCATTTATCTGTCAGGACCGTCGCAGCGTGTATGAAGCTTGTGCATAAATAAATAAACACTGTCGATAGCGCACAATATTCGGTCATTTCTTCAAGTAATCAAACAATGCGCTTGAAATCGATTCATTATATCATCCGCGCATCATTATTATTCGATAAATTTGCATTAAACAATCGTACGATGTACGCAAGATATTCTCTTCGTTTCTGTTTCTCTCCAAACTCAACGTGCAAGGAAATTTCACATCGATTATTCTTATTCGGCTTATCATTCGTTGAAGTAATATGAAATTAAAGTATAAACACCGTAATATCTAGCAGTGAATTTATATATTATTTGTCCTCCAATGATCAATTTTTGGTTCTGTGTATAACTAAATTAGTTTTATTAACATATAATATGTGTTTACTTCAACCCACCCAGACGACGCCAAAATGTCGTCGAGTTCTAGCCAATTGCTCCAGTATATAGAATATAAGGCTACATAATTAATGATAAGTAATGAATCGTGATTATGTCTGTATGTATTCGTAATTGGTAAAAAAATAAACCGTCTTCGTTCTGCTATCAAAGATATTCTGTGACAGTAATGAGGCTGGTTGTTATGTCCAAGGTCTGTAGATAATTTGCTTTTATTTTTCGGCACGAGGGCGTTTTATTACACGTTTGAAGAGGTTTTAGAATCCGTATTTTTGATCTGTTAGGCCCGATCCACACTATGGTGCCGCTGACGGTTCGATCTCGCTCCGATCCCGGTCCGATCAAATATTCACAAGAAACAATCAGAGTATTCACACTATCGGATCGTTCCAATCCCGGTTTTTGTATGAGAATATTTGACGAGACCGAGAGCGAGATCGAACCGTTATCGGCACCATAGTGTGGGGAAAACTCTTCGAATACAAATATAGTTTGGGTTGGAAAAAATAAAACTTTTTCGTTGAATTATTCTAACCGACACAGGAATAAATGTTTGTCGAAAGTTTCGTGGATTATGGCACGTGACTGTGGACCAAAATGACTGTCGAAATAAAACTATTTTCGCTTTGTGACAGTTTAAGCAATAAGAGAATATTTTGTGTTATGAAACGTTGTAAAATTCAAGTCGGATCGTCATTGAATCCGTGGCTAATTCCGTGGAAATTCATTGGAAAATGTGTATTTGTTATCACACAATTACATGATAGTGTCATAGCATAATCGATTCGTTATCTTGTGCTTTTATCCCTTGATACCGACGGTAGTGTTTTCGAAAAACAACACGCTCCTGGAAAGGATTTTGTGGGGAGGGATTTTTATAATAGAGTATCAAATTTATGGATCTTTTCCACGAAACAATTAATATAGCTTAAATTTCAGACCATCTCCAGCCACACTTGAACTGATTATAACCGTTCATCGCGATATCGTATTTAAATTTTGTTTGTTAATGTCAATAAATTTAATATCATTTGAAAATTGGTTTTTATGTGTTCCACTTGAATATGCTAAAAGCCACTTGATTTTCAATGGGCAAAGGATAGTATTATATATTGAAATTCGATCATTCCTTGAAAATAAATTCAAGGAATGCTACTTTATCTGAAAATTCAATTTGCGCTTTCAAAAATAATTGAATGATGGCATAAAACAACGTTGTTCAATCTTTATCGACTTTTCATTCCTTTGTATTTATTTAATCCAAAACTGACTTATTTGTATAATTAATATATACTTAGGTAATATTATATGTACCTGTAGGCAGTCCCGCGGTTAAGCTGTTAAACTCAACTAAGGATCCCAAATAGGGAATCCAATCCCGAGCCAAAATTTCGATCCCAGGATCCCCGATATTTAATATTTTAAGAAATTACATTGATAAATTTGATCAAAAATTACTAATAAGTCCATTTGTTCAATATAAAAAATAACCTGAAGGCGAAAGAATTATATTTATTTAAGAAGAGATAAAAATACTATTCAAATTACCGACAAATTATTTATTTTCGTCGCTGCAGATGAATACTTATATACTATAATACTTTGATGTGATTCGTAATTATATCACGGAGCAATATGAAAATTTTGAACCCCGTATCTATTACATTTCATATCGATATCACCATTATTAGAGTCGAGGTGTAGTAAATACATCACCGTTAAGGAAAGATTAATATAACAATTTGAAAAACATTTATGTGCTCAATATATGTACAGATATATTAGACAATTACTTCCCCTAGGCGTCGCCTAAGCTTGTCAATTGATAGTTACGCCACTGTTTCCAAGCGTCCAGATTTCGGCGGGAATGTCTCGATTTAGTAGCTTTTATCGTACTGGTGAGGTGTACGATTTCTGTTAGATAAAAATTTCAATCCCGAATTTTTCGGGATTACGTTTACTAATCCCGGGATTCATAGGTACCTAAAACTGTCCGGGATTCCGGGATTGGATTCCGTACTTGCGGGTGATTGTGATCCCAGTCCTTTAGATTTGATTAGAGGCGCTTATCAATGCTATTTTAAGTGAAAACCTTTTCACATAAACATATATTTTAGTCGACTGATCTATCGACAAATGGTATCATTTTTGAATATCTTTGAAATATTTTTATATATATCATATAACGCGGAAATCCCCGCGCCAGGCGTTATCAATCATCAAACCGAACCCCGTGTACAAAGTGTTAAATAGGCCATCAAATATAAATCTCTTATAAGCGTCTCTGTCCAACTTTATTCCAGAGCTTCAAAACGTTATTTTTTTTCATTTTGGCTTTCGTTTCGGTTCAGTTCAAATATCGGTTCTTTGGCGGTTTTCGTTTCGGGAAAAATGGCGGTTTTTGGTTTCAGGTTTTTATTTGTATTTAAAATCATTTTATAGTATGGTTTGGAGCATTTAATTCCCTTTTTTGACTGTTTTACCGGTTATCGGTTTTCGGTTCAGTTCCGGTTCAAAGCCGTGCTTTATTCGTAGTGTTTACTTTTGCAGAAGCGGGAAATCAATTTGAATCTGGATTGAGACCGAGATTCTTAATTTAATCACACGGGGAAGACAATGGAAAACCATCCCAAAAATAATTTCATCCCCTAAAAAATCCTGTTATGGCGATCGATGACGAATATGAAACGATAGGAAAACGATGGACATATTGCAAGATCAATTCAAATTCAATTCAATTCAATTCAAAATGTGGATATATTTCAGTCAACATGAATAATTTCAACGTCCCATTAGAACGCCAATAGTTTTAACCCTTCCATAATGAACGCGAACATCTCTTAAAATATGACAGCACGTTGATAATACATGAGCGTTTTTATATTTAATCTCATTTGTTATATTATTTTTGTTATAATTTATTGCAAAATGGATATAAAACAAGATGGTATTATAACTTTTGCGAAAAATTGATAAATTTTACATTTACCTTTGCAAATGACAAAATAATTCTTATTATCTGTGCGAATTTTATCTATGCCGCGAAATACCAAATCTAATTCTGCGAATTTATGGATTGTGATGCATTGCAGCGAATTATTGTTCACATTATGATAAGAGTGAATTTTATTGGACGAGGAAATAATTTATTTGGGGTTCAAGTCTAGGAATGAAAACTTCGTTCGAAAAGTTTGCATAATAATTCCCTTAATAACTGGGTCAAACTGTCCAAAGTTCAGATGTATTTCGATTAACTACGGCCCACACTATCAATGTATGTATATCGGTTACTTTCAAAGTTAATTTGCGCTTAATTTTGAGCATGTGTTTTATTGCGAATGTCAGTTGCAGCGAATAACAAAGCGAAATGATTACAACACTATAAAAACTTTTTATGGTTGCTTGATTTGCTATATTGGTTATGCTATGCATAATGATGTAAGTAGTTAAGAATTATTGAAACATATTGAAATTTTTAAAAGTTATTGCTATATATATAATAACTGCATTGCTTTAAATTATTTTTATTTGCTGTTATGTTTGTTATAATTTTAGCTATGTACAACTACCGAAGCCCTAGCCACTTTCTATCGAAAGTTGTCCTGAATTACAGTATTCTTGTTTTTCAAACCATTTCATGTTGACATCTAAACAATGAAAAAATTCAGAATGCATAGGAGCAATATCTCCTCCCTAACAAATCTCTTCTATGTCTTCTCGACCTTGTTCTTCAGAGCCAGATATTTCTTTAATTATTTCATCATCTTTTAAAATTTGGAATCAAAGATCGTTTGCATCGTAATTTAATCACTTGGTTAAACACGACCAAAGATCTTTTCAAAATTTTGTTTCGCGATTTTTTCAAAGTTGACACATCTAAAGAATTCCAACTATCTGCTACAATGTAGCAATAATCTTTTAAATTATTTTTCTCGTGGAAGCTGATAACTGTTTCTTCATTATATTCGTCTGCTAGCAATAATAGTAGTAAGACGTATGGTCAGTTTAGTTATGGCCCAAAAGAGCGAATCGAATTCTGTTTGCCTCGTCGTAATTTATCGAGCGCAAAGAGTCAAAGACGTCTGTTTGGAATAGTATCGCTTAAAATGCGTAAGTGTAGGCAGTGCAATCCGGTATGTGTGGGTCAGCGACCCACTTTGTCCGTATAGTTGTTGGTCCAATTGCTGAGTAATTAAGTTCTTTAACCCATCCTCCGACGCCAGCTAATTTGTCTGACGGATCGAACAGATGATAAATTTCTCCGAATACCGGTGACTCATAGATGTCATCAGTTATCGCATCATTTTGAAAATATCGATAACACGAGTTTAATAAATGTAAATAAAATGAAATCGCACAGTCGATTGATTTTAAACGTGAAAAGGCACCAAATTTAGCAAAATAATTTGACAAAAATGAATGAAGGATATGTTTTTGAACTTTTTTATGCTTTAGTCGATGATATTAGATAACACATTCCAGTCGGGCTTTGCATAGTATTGTCTTTCGCCTGATGCGGGGCGTATTTGCGATTATCGCGTTGGACACTTTTTTTTAAGCGTGGTTTTAGACGCATAGTTATCTGCCGATATGTTGCGTTGGATCCCTTTTTAAGCCGCATGACTAAAGAGACCCAGGTGCGTCTACTGAAATTACCCGAAAGACTTGCATACGTGTAACCCGATGGGAATGTGTTAAGATCCTTCTGATGCGCTTCATACGACTCCGCGCAATCCTTTGAGTAGTGAGCTGATTTAAAATCATCATAAACTTAGATGTCATATTTGTATGTCCGCCATTTATCATCCGTACAAATCCACTTATCTGCCAGGACCGTCGCAGCGTGTATGAAGCTTGTATTTAAATAGATAAACATCGCCGATAGCGCACAATATTCGGTCATTTCTTCAAGAAATCAATTCATTATATCATCCGCACATCATTATTATTGAAAGAGCATTCCTATATCACTGGAATTTGCTCGCAAATACGCGACCATACTACCACACAGGTTAAATTTCGACTCATTGTCACAATTTTGCATTTAATTCTAAGGTCTTCGAAGTATTTTTTTTTTAATTTTTGGATCGTTTTGCACAAATATTTTTCGATCTCACATAAATGTTATAGAAAGCATTTTCTGGATGACCCTCGTATTTGGGACGCTTAAAATAAATTGGACAATATGGGTGCAAATATTAATGCTAAAGTGATTGCAAATATCATATAATTGATTGCATATTTGATAAGAGCGATGTGATGTATTGACGTAAGGTCGATAAGATATTACTTATCGAAATACACTTACTATTGTTGCGATCGTTGAAGTGTTAAGTTGTCCGTGTCGTATAGTTGGCGAATATCCGTTAGAGTGATCGGTGTTCTATTTCGGTTCTGCAACCATTGTCCTGGTGCGTTACGGGTTTCTTCCGACCGCAACGTACCCATTTCAGAATAACTAACCTGGATCTGAGAGGACATACGTTTAGTTGAGTTTTTCTGCCATTGCGAACACAACATGTATGTATTTTGACGCTTGATTTTCCAATGAAAAACCCCACCCTTACCTCTGACACTCGTTAAATTGATCCCAGCAACCGTATCGAATATAATATTTGATATGAGACATTGTGATGCTCACGTCTGCCGTAATTTGTAATTTACAGTAAATATCGACATGTTATTCCGTCGAGATATTATCGCTTAGCGACCATGTTTTTCTCGCGAATTCTAAGATAATCTTCAATATTTGATGTCAACATTATTAGCGTTAATTTGATACGTTCTCCACTGAATCGATCATAATTCGATAAATTTCCACAGTAAAAATTATTCAAATTTCTTTAACATTTTAACTGCCATAGCGTAATGAGCGAAACATGCGTCTTATGCCAGCAACTTTAGAGATATTAGAAATTGCGTAAAAAGGACTTTGACTTACATATTGTATTGTCTAATATTGAGCGTATGGCGTCGCTAAAATATAAATTGAATGATGATCATACATTTATTTGTATTATTGCGTATATTACGATGCATATAGTGCGAAATATGAAAGGGTTTTTAATTACGTGGAATATTGTGCAGATATGTGTATGAATTTATTAATTATAATGTACGATGATACAACATGTGTGTCATAGAGTGCCACGCCCTTCATAATCAACCAAATGCAGATGATTTAACCCTCGACGATTCGAAAGTTTTTTAAAAGTATTGCACCAGGTGCAAGCCATTTTTAGTGAATTTATTAAAAAAACATGTTTATGGTGGAAACGAAAATGTTATTGATATATTTAATACTACATACAAAAATAATTCCTAAAATTATTACGTAAAGTGTGATATTTTTTAAAACAATCTCAAGGGTAGAGGTCGGGCTTTTTCTCGTACGTATCGCAATATAACGATGTCCGTCTTCTTTTTCCTGGAATATTACGATGCGAACACACCATACAATCTTTGTAGTTTGTATGGTGTGTTCATAAATATAATGGGGATTTCTTTTCAATCGTTCCTCGTCATCGATCTACGCCCGGTAACTGTCTTTTTAATTGCACGAAAATTCCTGATGATTTGTATTAACATTTGGCGAAATTTTATATGCCTCTGGGGCTTTCTTCCTTCCTTTTTGCCACAGTCTTTATACATAAATATTTATAATATAAAAAATAATTTGATGGCGAAAGAATTTTATTTGTTTAAGAAAAGATAAAAATACAATTCAAAAATAGATAAATAAAGCACAATTCAAATATTATTTTGAAAATATGCCCGAAGTAACATTAACATTAAACATTAGTGTTTCGTCATTTAGTCTGGATCTGATTTTGGAAGCCAGGCAACTTGCTGCTGAAAATGCACGCTCAGCCTCCACACTCGTTGGAGGTATCCTCATCAGATATTTAAATGCTAGTTCGAGTTGATGTTTATTTTCGTACAACATCATCAATGCGCTTGATAAAATTCCTTTCTGCTGAGACACGGACTAAAACTCGCAAAATTCCCGATTTCCCGACAAATTATTTATTTCCGTCGCTGCAGATGAATATTTATATACTATAATGCTTTGATGTGATTCGTTCTTATATTACGGAGGAATACAAAAAATCTGAACCCCGTATCTATTATATTTCATATCGATATTCCCATTATTAGAGTCGAGGTGTAGTAAATACATCACCGGTAGGGAAAGATTAATATAAAAATTTGAAAAACATATATGTTCTGTATATATAGATTAGACAGTTACTGCCCCTAGGTGTCGTCTAAGCTCGCTTATAAGTAGTTACGCCACTGTTTCCAAGCGTCCAGATTTCGGCGGGAATGTCTCGATTTAGTAGCCTTCATCGTGCTGGTAAGGTGTACGATTTCTGTTAGATAAAATTTTTTATCCCGATATTTTCGGGATTATGTTTACTAATCCCGGGATTCATGAGCATCTAAAACTGTCCAGGATCCCGGGATCCCCCAACATTTTAAGTCGTTCTTGAGACTTAATTTTTCAAACCAACAAGCATTTCTTGTTATAAATAATTTTACAAAAATATCTTGTTCAAGTATAGATAAATGTTAGTTATTTTTCGCGGACCCCCAGGTGTTCGGGGGACTATAGTTTATGAACCGTTAGTCTAGAATACTAGAGTTTGGGTACATAACAAATATATGGATTGAGATAAGCTAAACAAAATACATAATAATTATCTAATAAGGGTTGATAACACTGTTATCTGAAGTATTGAATTAACAGGATGAAAAAAATATGAAAATTACGCTATTATCAGATTAAAGGAAATTTCTACTTTGTTGGTTTAAAAATAGCTTCCTTCGTTTATAGGAAAGAAGCAATGCTTAAGAATACGTTCAGTAAATTGCAAGTCGATATAAATGAAAATCGCAAAATTTATAGGCCAACGGAGAGAAGCTGCGCTTCGCGAAGCTGAGGAGAGGAGAATCTTTAAACGTGTTTTCCTCGAAACTACTTTTTTCAAGCTCATGGAAGTGCTCCCACACGCCCTAGATGAGCATTATTTTTGAAATTCGGCAGGCACGTGTATAATAAACGTCTTCATCGCATAGACCACAATTACCCAAAAATATTCAAAAATGTCTTTTAGGCCCAACAAGGTAGAAACGTCTGCATAAGAATGATGATCACGTACAAAATTGATACACCAGATCATGTATTGATGGTTCCTACATGTCATCTTAGCAAATATTTATTTTAAAGGGACTTTAATGATTGATAATGAGGGAAAAAATAAGTAGCGGTACCCCGACAGAAATGTGTTAATATAGCTATATTAGTAGCCTTGTTTTGGAGTACCATTCTTAATTGAATTTTGTAATTTAATAATCTCACAGAACAGTGGTGATTTAATATTTTAGCAAGCGACTCGTTACCTAAATTAAAACCTCTCAATGCGCAACGCATGCGTTGTATGAATGTACTAGACTAAATACAAATATTCTGGATGTTGGGTTTGAGAGATTTTTTTGAGAGATTCTCTAGACCTATTCCGTGGCTCGCACAGTCTCCAGATCTGACACCGCTGGATTTCTTCGAAAATAATACTGGTTGCCTCCCTACATTGAATTGGTCAACGATTGTTTTCTATGGAAATGTATTCGCTTCTTCACATATAATTATCACTTTAAGTGATCCTAGTGGTGATGAAATATATTTTTAAAAAATGTCACAATGTACTCGACTATTTGCATTGATAAGTCCAAGCTTAAATTGTTTTTCTTTTGATATCTTGGTATCTTACATTGATAACTTGTGGGTGTGATATTATATTTTTGGAAAGTATTCATGGCACCTCATAATGCAAATCAAAGTAATAATTTTTCGTAGATTTAGTCTTTGTGAATCGCTTTTGCGAATAGATCTAACTAATTTGCAGAATGCAGCGCGCGCGAAAACGCAACGACGGTTCGTAAATATTTGAAATAGTCATGATTTTTTAGGAAGATTAAATTCAACGTGATTTTCGGCCATGGTAGGAATCTCATCCGTCGTAAAGGATGCATTGTAAATTTGCATCATAGATAAAAGACTCGAACGACTAAAAAATGTCATGACCCAATCAATCGTCGTTATAAATAGTCGATAATTTTTTCATCGCGGATATATCGCAGAAAATGTAAATTGCAAAAAGACATAAACTAACAACATCCCGTTTCAATCTTTGTAATTTGGAAACTTTTTCAATTCCACATTCACCATGCGACATTAATGCTATGCAAATAATTATGCGATGTTCATCAGAGCTTCGGACCGGAACTGAACCGAAAATAGATAACCGGTAATTTTGCTGGAACGAAAACAAGAACTGGACCAATACTTCAGATAATATTATCAACCGAAATGCCAGCTTATAATCAGAAGTCATTATTATGTATGTGTTTTGTTTAGTCAATTTCTTCTTATATATTTGCTATGCTTTCTATAAATAAAAAAAAACACTTTTTGTACAATTTTTGTAGTTTGAAGAATCATTTATTAGTTAAAGCGGAAAGAAATGTCATTTTTTATTATTTGGAAAAAAATATATATTTTAATAAAAGGTTTACAATATTACTCAATTAAATAATTTCCATCGTTGTTTATAATCGCCCTCCACAGATTGGGTAGCTTTTTAATGCCTCTTTCGTAAAATTCGGCCGGTTTTCCACTAAAGTAAGAATCTAAATGATTTTTCACTTGTTCCACAGAAGTGAAATTTTATCGCGAAGCGAATGTTCTAATGACTCTAAAATATGATAGTCTGAAGGTGCAATATCAGGAGAATATGGTGGATGTTGCAGCACTTTCAAATCCAGCTCCCTTATTTTGTTCTGCGTAATCCTTGCTGCATGTGGTCTTGCATTATCATGCTTTAGTATTCGTCTTTGGTTGTTAACTAGCTTACTTATCGCTTTTAACCCATCTAATTGTGCACAGTATAGCTCTGCCGTGACAGTTTGGCCAGATTTTAATAATTCGTAGTGAATTACGCTAAAAAAATCCCACCAAACACAAAGGAGTACCTTTTTCAAGGATAATGACGGTCGAGGGTAGAAACGGGGTACTTGATTTAAAGAAAGTCACTGATTTTCCTTCTCGGACTGTTGTAGAGGACCCACTTCTCATCCCCAGTAATCCTTTTTGAAAATGTATCGGTTTCATACATGAACAATAGCGATGAACAAATGATTATCCGTTGCACCAAGGCCGTTGATGACAAAACGTGCCGTACCTAAATTCCCTGTCTATGTTTTTTCCCGAGTCTTTTCAAATGGTCTTTTACTGTCGACCAGGGACAGTCGATGTCTAGCGATAAATCCTTTATTGTTTTTCGAGGATCAGATTCTACCAGAGAATTTAATGCGTCATCATTAGGGAATCCAATCCCGAGCCAAAATTTCGATCCCGGGATTTTGGGATTTCATTAGACAATCCCGGGACCAGTCCCGGGATCCCGGGATTGGGATTTTCAATATTTTAAGAAATTACCTTGATGAATTTGATCAAAAATTACTAATAAGTCCATTTGTTCAATATAAAAAATCACTTGAAGGCCAAAGAATTTTATTTATTTAAGAAAAGATAAAAATACAATTCAAAAATAGATAAATAAAATACTAAAAAATTCAAATATTATTTTGATTTTCGTATAACACCATTAATGTGACTGATAAAATTCTTTTCTGTTGAAACACGAACTAAAAATCGCAAAATTCCCGATTTCCCGACAAATTATTTATTTCCGTCGCTGCAGATGAATACTTGTATACTATAATACTTTGATGTGATTCTTAATTATATTACGGAGGAATAAAAAAATTCTGAACCCCGTATCTATTATATTTCATATCGATATTTCCATTATTAGAGTCGAGGTGTAGTAAATACATCACCGGTAGGGAAATGTTACTATAACAATTTTAAAAACATACATGTACGCTATATATGTATACATAGATTAGACAGTCACTGTTCCTATGCGTCGTCTATGTTCGCCAATTAGTAATTACGCCACTGTTTCCAAGCGTCCAGATTTCGTCGGGAATGTCTCGATTTAGTAGCCTTCATCGTGTTGGTGAGGTGTACGATTTCTGTTAGATAAAAATTTCAATCCCGGGATTTTCGGGATTACGTTTTCTAATCCCGGGATCCTTAAGTACCTAAAATTGTCCGGGATCCCGGGATCCGGGATCCCGGGATTGGATTCCCTAGTCATCGTCGATTTTTAGAGGTTGTCCTGATTTTGGTTTTCAAATTTCTGTCGCCACCTTTGAATGTTTTGAACCATCTATGGCATTTTCGAATATTCAATATGTTGCCATTTGTATGAATAGCTTCTTTTGCTTTTAATCCTGTGAATGAAAAAGTAAGACAAACAATAGAGTGTCAAAATAACACCAACCTTGACGTATTTACTCGACAGCAACCCGAGGCAAACGGACGATAAAGGATACAACCAAAAAAATGACATTTCTTTCCGCCTTACCTAATATATAATAGGAATTCCTATGCAATCGTTCCTTGTCATCGGTCGACGATCTACACAAAAATTCCCGATTATTTGCATCAACATTTGGGGAAATTTTATATGACTCTTGGGCTTTCGTCCTTCTTTTTTCTTTTATATAATGTATGCATTCACAATTAAGGTTCTAAACCCCCCCCCCCCCACAAAAAAAATTCTACTCATCCTATATAGACACTGGACCACAAAGGGTCAAATAACATCAAATCTTATCGAGTTTCCTAGAGAACATTTCGATTGGAATACGTCACAAAGCATTAAATATTTTTTACATGTTTTAAATGATTAAATTATTGAAATTCGAATACACATCAAAGAATAAAAGTCGATTTTAACAAAAGGCTATCATCAAATTTTGATTGCATGGCCATGGTCTGATGATGATATTAACATTTCACCTCGTATGTTGTTCATGATTTTATTTCGAACTTACAAAATTGATTTGGTGTAAAGTCCGATGTGCTATTCGTCATGAAATGCTAATGTGTACCTTTTTAATGATTAGTTATCTATACAATATATTGGTATGCAGTAATATGTAATGGCTGTTATCATTTTAGCAAGGTCGTCGACGATAAGACCTATTTACTGATAAAAATATTTTTGTCTGAAACTCGTGCGTCTGATTCATCATTAGGTTCCATTTTAAGCACTATGACCTTTCATATTTAGTTACAAACAACAACAATCGTTGTAGTCATTGCTGTCTGAATGTATTGCTATTCTTTGTAGAAGTCGCAGCTGTTCCGCATAGCATGTTGCTTTTGTCGGTTCTTGTACATATGTAGATCACCATGCATATACGGAAATGATTATATGCATTTTAGTATTTTTTTAAAAAAAATGTATGATTAACGTTGCAGAGGCCATGTGTCGTGCGTTCGCATTTTTCTCCGTGATAAATTAAGTTTTAATTCGACGTATCCGGACGGTGATGAGTTAATATCGTACAGTGTGAACTCTGAGAAAATCTGTGTACGCGATTCCGTGTTTAATCAGCATTAATTTTAATTACTCGCAGGCGATGTTGAGTTAATGCAAAAAATATTAAATTTGAATTCAAGATATGAATAATCGTTGAACAAATACAAAACACTATTCTTTGGAGAATCATCAGCGAAATGAATGTCAAAATGCTGCAAAGAAAAAGACTCATTCAGACGTGCACTCCTCCGCTCGATGGGCTATTTCTGTTCCACCTACATCTATAAACATGCGAAGAACTCAGCAGCAGTTCTCCAATACGCTTTTTTCTATTTCAACAACCATAAAGCATTAAAAGCCGACTCGTTTTACTGCAGTCAGCTGATTGTTAATCGCCAATTTAATTATTTTCACACATTGCAAAATCGGCTTATCTTACCGTTCGTAATGTGATTACTTTGCATTTTAACGCCATTTCCACATTAGAAATTTAACTCTCTAAAAATGTATTTTAATCGCATCGAAAACTCCTATAATGCACAGTCATTTTTCGGTTATCTTATCAATCGTCAGTGTAAGAGTTTGATGATACATTATTTTGTGTTATTTTTCTAGTGTAAATTTATATAAGGTGAGTAACACATTTTTGTATATACATATATATATATATATATATATATATACAATGGATACATGATGATACCGCCACGGGCGCAACTGGGCTTAGGGCGCAAAACGTAGAATATCGAGCCGGTGGAGGGTTGCGCATGGTTTTTATTTTACTTAAACATTCTACTTTACATGAACCAACACTGATTGACTAAGTCCGTATTTATAATATATACTAAGTTGTCTAATCCCTCTTTTCTTCATTATCATTATGGCATCCGATCGGGAGCCGCTCATTCGTCATATCAACGATCCGAAAAGCGGACCGATTGAGCATACAAACCTTATGGCCACTCCGTCCTCTTTTAGGGCTTTTTGCGGCATTTTCCATGATCAGTTCGATCACGGAAGCAACGTAGCATCTAGACACTTTCTATTATAGTATTTTTTTACAACAGCAACCTCCACATATGGGTTAAGTCTGGCACTTTTGGGACTATCTTTGTATATTATTTTAAACCATACATTATAATAGTATTCAATAAATTGCATTTATAATTGTAGTATCTTATCATTCGTATGAATTCATCGGGAGCACTCCCATTATTTGTGAAGGATCCTAGCCCTTGCGAAGAGAGAAAGACTTGGACTTCATGTATTTCAGAATCCAGTAAAATCAATATTTCAAGTAGTATTTCATTACGCATATAAAACTTGGGCTTTAAACCGGAATTGTACCGAAAATCTAGAACCGGTAAAACCGTTATTTTTGCCGGAACTGAACCGATTCGAATATATAGATATAGATAGAATGTATTTGTATTCATTTGATAAAACTGTAATCCTTATATACCAAGAGCTGGCAGCATAAATTTGAGATCATCTAACACATGCGAATAATTTAATAGTTGTGTTCTGGCGTGTTTCTGGACTATCATTATGACAGTCTGGCGACTGATTGCCATTGGGTTTGGGAGGAGAGGGGGTTGGAATCTAGTGAAAATTCAACATACTATATACATATATTTTTTTAAATTTTCTATAAATGATTAAAATAAACAATCGTTTAATGTTGTTAAGGCAACAACATCTATTTGGTCTGGCATTTTTATAAAAATATACGATATTATAAACTTTTTAAAATTGACATCATTTTCTGGTTGGCTTCAGCAAGATTGAACCAGTCTGGTACTATTTTAAAATGCTGATAATAGTCTGGCAACCCCATCCCCTCTCAAATCCAACGACACTCAATCACCAGACTGTCATAATAATAGTCAAGAAATACACCTAGAAATAGTGGCCTAACTACTAATTGGCGAGCTT